>OX451739.1:220722592-223122592 GCA_948472305.1 Vicia faba | reverse complement strand
GACGAGGGACAAGTTTCTAAACGTCATTTCTTTTAAACTGATTTAGCTCATCTTGCATGGCCATTAGCCAAAATTCATCAATCAAGGCCTTTTTAGCATTCTTAGGTTCTACTTGTGAAACGAAAGCAAAATGATAACAAAAATTACTTATCTTGGAGCGAGTCATTACTCCTTTTGAGATGTCTCCCAATATATTGTCAATGGGATGGTCTTTAGAGGACTTCCAAGCTAGTGGAAGATTATTTTCTTCCATTTGCTCTTCTTCCTCATCTTTTGAAGGGCTTGTATCTATTTCTTCCTTATCATCAAATGTTTTGGATTGAACATTTTCTTCAATAGTTTCTTTGAGTATATTTTCAGTAGATACACCTGCACCATCAAGAGAAATACCTTTTCCGACATGTTTCAGATAAGATTCATCAAAAGAAACATGAACTGACTCCTCAACTGTAAGTAGACGTTTATTGTATACCCTATATGTTTTGCTTGATTGTGAGTATCCGAGAAAGATACCTTCATCTGCTTTTGCATCAAATTTTCAAAGATTTTCTTTTCCATTATTTAAGACAAAACATTTGCAACCGAATACATGAAGATGTGACAAGTTTGGCTTTCTTCCTTTCAAAATTTCATAAGGTGTTTTATCCAAAATTGGACGAATTAGTATTTTGTTTAAAACATAGAAGGTTGTGCTAATTGCATCAGCCCAGAAATATTTTGGCAATCCACCTTCATTGAGCATTGTTCTTGCTAGCTCCTCTAAGACGCGATTTTTGCGCTCTACAACTCCATTCTGCTATGGAGTTCGAGGTGCTGAAAAATTATGCTCAATACCATGCTTGTCACAATATTTATCAAAGAGATGGTTTTGAAATTCACCTCCATGATCGCTTCGAATTGCAATTATATTCAATTCCATTTTATTTTGAGATAATCTTGCAAAACTCTTAAAAGCAGAAAAAGTTTCATTTTTGCTATGAAGGAATATAGTCCAAGTAAATCTAGAGTAGTCGTCAACAATAACAAAACCATAATAATTTCCTCCTAAACTTTTTGTTCTAGAGGGTCCAAAAAGGTCTATATGGAGAAGCTCAAGGGGTCGTGAAGTGGAAATCATGTTTTTGGATTTGAAAGAGACCCTTGTTTGCTTTCCCATTTGACACGCATCACATAGGTGATCCTTTGTAAATTTTATCTTTGGAAGACCTACTACTAGATCCTTGGATACAACCTTATTAAGCAAATCAAAGTTAACATGCGCTAAGCGTCTATACCAAAGCCATGAATCATCATTCAAGGTGACTAGACACTTAGTGCTTGTTAAGGATACATCAAAAAGGTCAAGCATATAGATATTGTTTACTCTAATGCCCTTAAACACAATATCTTTTTCAGTATTTTCAATTATGCAACAAGTATTTGTGAAGGTAACTTTATAACCATTGTCACATAATTGACTAATATTGAGCAAATTGTGTTTAAGCCCCTCTACTAAATGGACATTATAAATAGTAGTGATATAGGGATTACCTACACTACCTTTACCGAGTATAGCTCCTTTGTTATTGTCTCCATAGTTAACAAATCCTTTCTTCTTTGCCTTGAAGTCAATGAAGATCGATATGTCACCATTCATATGCCTTGAACACCCGCTGTCTAAAAACCATCTTCTATCCATGGGTGTGGGGCATTTTTCCTGCAATATCAAAAGAGAGAGGTAGGTACCCAATTTTTATTGGGTCCATGTGGGTAAGTGGTAACATGGTTGCCTTTTGGCCTCCATTGGTAAATGCCTTTAGGAACAAGGAACCTCCTAAACTTGTATTTTTCAATGGTATGTCCAAAGTGACAACAATAATGGCATAAACCATGATGATGATGTATTGTTTTACTTTTGCTCATTGTATCCTTTGGTAATTTTTCAACAAAAGAGTATTTTGAATACGGTGGATTTAATGTTTTCTTAAAAATTTTAGGATCGATTGCAAAAGTAACTTTTGGCTGTAAAGCTTTTTCTAATTTGGCATTAAGAGTCCTAACCTCTTGCTGCCAAATATGACAAACTTCACATTCCCTTCTGGGAATACATCCTGTAACATCCTTATCTTTTGAACTTTTTGCAATACTAGCTTTTAGAATTTTTAAGTCTTTTTCAGCTTTATAGACTTTACTCTTGAGAAATGAAAATATTTGTTTATCGGGGGGTAATCTCTTAAAGGCATCTTCAGCTTTGTATTGCAGTTTTTCAAAAGCTAACTTTAGTTCAGAAAAGGTCATAGAAGAAAAGTTGTTAGGATATGCTTGTCTTACTTGTTTGTTGTGGTTGTCTTTCTTGTTGTAGAATTGATTTTTTTTATGTGCCATCAGACATAAATTTGCACTTTCATCACTACAACTTGAACTGTCATCGTCTGATGAATCGTTGTCGCTTTCCCACGCAATATAAGCTCTTCTTTGTTTGTTGAACTTCTTTGGTGGAGCTTTTTCTTTATCCTTTTTCATCTTTGGACAATCTGGTTTGTAGTGTCCAACTTTACCATAATTGTAACAAGGTCCTTTACCTCTTTTCTTTTTATTTTCTTCTTGCCTTGGTTCTTTGTATTGTTTTTGAAAGCTTATGAGATTCTTATCGGAGTGCTTGATTCCATTCTTTCGAATAAATCTATTGTATCTCCGAACAAAAAATCCCATTTCTTAATCATCAGAATCTTCATCACTAGTTGAGCCATTTTCATCTTGCTCTTTGGTTGAGGACTTAGAGCTAGAAGTCATTAGAGCTATTGACTTCTTCTCACCCTCCCTATCTTTGTTCCTTTCTTTCTTACTCTTGTTTTCGTATTTTTCAAGACTTTGCAATTCTTGTTGATGTTCTTCCAGCTTTCCAAACAGAGTTGTAATGGTAAGCGTAGTGAGGTCATTTGCTTCCTTGATAGCTTTTACTTTAGGTTGCCATTCCCTGCTAAGACATCTCATAATTTTATTAGTAGCAATTTCATTGGAAACAGGTTTTCCCAGTGCATTTAAACGACTCACAAGATGTACAAATCTCTTCTGCATGTCAGAGACAGATTCTCCTTGCTTCATGCGAAAGAGATCGAACTCTTGATTGAGTGTATTAATGCGGGATTGTTTAACTTCAGTTGTGCCTTCATGGGAAATTTCTAAAGCATCCCACATTTCTTTAACGGACATGCAGTGAGACACCCTATAATACTCATCAACACCAAGTGTTGAGATCATCATATTTCTGGCTCTCCAATTGCACGACCATTTATTTTCATCCATTTCATTCCATTGATCCTCGGGTTTAGGTACTATTGCACCTGCAGCATTCCTCATGGTGATTTGAAAAGGACCATTTTGAATGGAAGTCCATACATTCCTGTCAATGGAATTTATGTGTACTCGCATGCAGTCTTTCCAGTAGCCATAGTTTTCACCAATGAAAACAGGAGCTCTATTATACGCCCCATTTGGTTCAAAGACCATAGTGTTACGAGTATATACAAAGCACCAGCTACTCGGTGCTTTGATACCACTTGTTATACGGTGTGGCAAATGATCGAGAGGGGGGGTGAATAGATCACTTCTTCTTTTTCAAGGATTTAAAATTGTTTTATTAAAGAGAGTTGAAAGCAGCGAAAATCAATGTCCTGAATCAATTTCGTCTACTTTGAACTGACTACTAGAAAGCTTGACATGTGAAAACTTTGCTGGATTTTATTGAATGGAATGGATGAATATACAACTCATAAATCTTGATGTTTCAATGCACTTATCATAAAATAGAATTTCCAATGAATTTAGAAATATAATAGGAATTTTTTCAAAGAATTAGTGTATGCATGTATAATTATTTAATAGTGGTAATTTGGTAAAAATGTTTGAGCCACTATGTTTATCATTAGACTGTAAAACTTAGCACGCCAATTGAATTACAAAATTATAGAATATGTAAAACTGTAAAGAGAAAGAAAAGAGAGAATGATACACAAGCAGTTTGGTAAGGAAGTTCCCCACTATCGCCCTCGCGTGTGGGTACGCCTCCCTCTCAATTTCACAATCGAAACTGAGAACTTCTATATCAATATGCTGAATGTTTAATAGCAAGGTTACACTACACAGAAAGACAGAAATCCCTATGATCTTCTTCTTCTTGTAAGAACCACCACTTGATAAGAGTTGTATCAAGATTCCCTGCAAAGTCACTGAACGATCCTCCGCTTCCACGACCTGTTTGTTCAAAATCCTTCCGATTTCCAAACCCCTCTCTACAGCTGAATTCGACTCGTGTGACTGTGACTGACAAAACCCTCAAGAACACACATGTTCTTGAAAGGACAAACCCTCTGGTTTATTTCTTGAAGCATCCTCTTCAACCTTCAACTCAGCTAGACTTCTTCAATACTCAACTGAACGTTATCTCAAACCGCTTAAATCAATTCAACAAGGATGTTTGATTTTCTTTGTTGTTCTTGAATGTAAGATGGTTGATAAGATGATGAAGATGAAGGAATCAAAAGCTTTTGGTTGCTCACAATTGTTTTGCACACAATCTTCTATATTGCTGTGTTATTTTCTGAAGAAAATGCTTGCTTATATTTATAACAGAAAATGGTTAGTCAAAAAAGAAAGTGCATGAGTCGATGCATGTTGGTCATGTGTCGACTCATGTTAGTTACATGTAATAGGATGAGTCGATACATTATGTTTTGAGTCGATACAAAAACCTGTTATAGTGTTTTACAGAACCAACACTTTTATACCCGTCGACACATAATGCGTATGTGTCGATACATACTGATTGCAGATTTAAATTTTGAATTTAAAACATAGTATGCATCGACACATGATATTATGTATCGATACATATAAGTTTCAAAATGTTTTCCAGAATCATCAGAATGTTTTGTATCGATACATAATGCGTATGTGTCGATACATACTGATTGTAAATTTAACTTTTGAATTTGAAACATAGTATGAGTCGACACATGTTATTATGTATCGATACATATAAGTTTCAAAATGTTTTCCAGGATCATCAGAATGTTTTGTGTCGATACATAAGGTTTTGTGTCGATTCATACAAGTATTACAGGGGCATCAACATATTACGTGTCGATGCATGGAATGTATGTATCGATGCATGAAGTTTTTAGATTTAAATTCCAGGGTCATCAAAGAGTTATGTATCGAATCATAAGCTTTTGTATCGATACATAATAGTTTTGAGATACAAGTCCAGGGACTTCAGAAGGCTATGTATCGATACAAAACTTGATGTGTCGACACATAAAGATGCATCATGAGAGAAATGTAATTTTGGCTTGTTCAAACATGTTATATTATATTTGCAATCATTCAAAATCAATCTATGAAGGGGTTGCTCACAGCATGGACATCATCTCCATCAACTTCATCATATGAGGTGGGAACTTGTGTTGTGTAAGAAGGTGTAGACGGAATATCAAGACTTTCATCACTAAGAGGAATGTGTTTTCCTTGGAGAACGATTGACCATTTCCCCGATATGTCCTATGGGTCGGTAACATAGAAAATTTTTTTTGCTTGAGAAGCCATGATGAATGGTTCGATCACAAAAGATGCCTTGCCAAGGTTGACCCGAGTGAATTCTAACTTATCAATGTGTACACCATTACTATTATTGGGAACTCACTTGCATTTAAATAAAGCCACTTTGAAAATAACATAATCAATCTCCAAAATCTCATAAATAACACCATAAAACGCGGTAGTTTCCAATACAGGATTCTTATCTTTCGAACTAGAGAAATACATCGATTCGGCTTCAACCATAATCCCACAATTTTGCATTATACTAAGATCATCTTTTGATTTTATATAAAAGGTATAATGACCAATGTTGTATGCAGTCCAAGTAATGACATAAAATTTCAGCTCGTACGACAACCTTTTAAGTATCTCGCATGCACTACGATCATTAGATACACTTTTATTAAACCAATCTATGAATCTCTTATTATTCTCTATCAAAAACGACTTATCACTCATCCGGGGATATTTTTTCTTCAAAAGTATTTTGTGAGTATCTATGAAAGGTTGAACTTCATTTATATTATTCAATATATAGAAATGTGCTTGAATAACTACATACCGATCCATTGACTTAACATTTAGACCTTTAATACCTCTTTCGTCTGTGTCAACATGATGAGACTTTAGAATTCCTATAGAATCTGCGTTCGACAAATAGTTTGTACACAACTCAATAGCTTCTTCTGTAATGTACCTTTCAATAATCGAAGCTTGCGGTCGATGATGATTCTTCGTATATCCTTTAATGATATTCATATATCTCTCTATTAGATACATCTACCTTAAATAAATTGGACCACAAATTTTGATTTCTCCGACTAGATGAACAAGTAAGTGAACCATAATATCAAAAAATGATGGAGAAAAATACATCTCCAACTGACACAAAATTATGGCAGCCTCATCTTCTAATCCATCTAATTTTTTGAAATCAAGAACTTTATTACATATGTCATTGAAGAATAAGCATAATCTCGTTATAGTTACTCTCACATTATTTGGTAGGATCCCACGGATAGCCACTGGTAGAAGTTGTTGCATCAATACATGACAATCATGATATTTTAAACCAATTAACTTGAGATCTTTCATTGATACAAGTTTCTTGATGTTTGATGATTAACCTTGCAGAACTTTAATACATTGGAAACACTCGCAAGAAATTTTCTTTTCCTTTTTAGATAGTGTATGACATGCTATTGGCAGATAAGTTCTTTTTCCTTTCTCTATTGGAGCCAACTGTTTTCGTATACCCATCGCCTCCATATCAAAACGGAAATTCTTACTATCTTTAGTCTTGCCTGGAATATTTAGAAGTGTGTCAATCAAACTATCACACACATTTTTCTCCACATGCATCACATCAAGACAATGTCTAACATCAAGACTTGACCAATATGGAAGATCAAAGAAGATGGACCTCTTTTTCCATATATTTTTCGCAACTTCCCTTTTTTTTTATTTTTCTCTCTTCTTGAAGACAACATTAATGTGTTCCTACCGTTGATAAACTTCATCCCCCGATTAAAGGTTCAGGAGCCTCATCAAATTATTTCTCTCCATTAAAAGCCTTACGCAATCTACGATAAGGATGATCGGGTTTTAGAAATTTTCGATGCCCAAGGTAAACAATCTTTTTTCCAAACTCAAGTTGGTGATAAAAATTATTATCTTCACAAATAAGACACGCTTTATGTCCTTTAACACTATATCCAGCCAAGTTACCAGCAGGAAAGTCGTTGATTGTACAAAATAACATTGCACACATCTTAAACTTTTCCCCATAATATACATCATCATATGCAACGCCATCTTCCCACAAGAGTCATAAATCATCAATTAAGGGACTTAGATAAAAATATATGTCGTTACCAGGTTATCGTGGTCCAGAAATCATCATACTTAATAGTATATACTTGCACTTCATGCATGACCAATGAGATAGGTTGTAAATAGTAAGAAGAACGGGCCACGAAGAATGATTAGTGCGTAAATTACCAAAGGGGTTCATTCCATCGGTGGCAAGCCTAAGCCTAAGGTTTCTTGGCTCAACTCCAAAATCTGGAAACAATGAACCAATTTTCTTCCATTGCAACGAATCAGCTACATGGCGAATGTTTCCATCATGATTCCTTTCATATGCATGCCATCTAAGATTCTTTGTGTCATTCAAATTAGAAAAAAGTCTCTTAAATCTTGAAATTATGGGCAAGTACCACAACACTTTAGTAGGAGGATGCTTCCTAATAGCATTGTCATCACCATTGTTGGCCTTCAGCTTGTAACGCGACACATTATATTTTAGACATTGATACAAGTCTCCATACCTTTTCTTGGATAATATGTGTAATACGGTGGGAGAACTGACTTGGTTATTTTGTGTTTGATCGCAATTGTTGCGGATAGCAAGAGTCGCCACCAAATTTTCTTTTATCCAAAAGGAAAGGTTGAAAAGAACAGGAAAGATCTTTCGAGATTATTTCTTGAGTTCGGGGGGTAGGTTATGAAAAGGGAAGGTGTTAGCACCCTTCTCACCCATAGTTATCTACGGGCTCTTAGTTGCTTTCTAGATCATATGCTTTTGTTTAAAAATGTGCTTGTGGTATGGGTTTTGTAAGTTTTTTGAAAAACGTCTTTGTAATGGTTCTCGTTTCTATAAGAACGCGTACAAAGTGTTGGTTTTGAAAATAGTTCAAAGAGGTGTTTGTGGAATGTGTTTTTGAAAGTGATTTTGAAAAGTGTCTTTGTAATGATCCTTGTTTCTATAAGAATGCGTACACATATTTTTGTCTTTTAAAAATGTTTCAATTTGAAAGTGTTGGTGTAAAAAAATTTTTGTTTTAAGCAAGCGAGTAACTAGGAGCATCCTACCTACTCAAAAGGTCTTAATGTTCTTCTCCTCCTCCTTTAGATGTTGTTATCTTACCATTGATTTGGTAAGAAGCCCCATTGTTGGATGTGAAGAGACGGTCGTGGGACGTTTGTATAGTCATAGAAGGCAACCTATGGGACGTTTTAGCAATGTCGTTTAAGGACTAGGTCGTTTACCGAAGGCAACATTAAGGGTCATCGAGGGACTACGATATTTTATCGAGGGTCTTTGCTAAAACGCCCATATTCGAGGGACATGACTATTTCTCTGAGGCAACAAATGAGATTACCCTAAGGGTGCATGTGTGAATAGTGTGTTTGATTTGCATGCATTTAGTATTTGATTTTTAGGTTGTCTACTTGTTGATTTTGTCTTATCATGCATACCCTATCTTACTAGAAATTGTACAAAAGTAATAAAAATGTAGAAAAATAAGTCCTGCACTATTACAACCATATTGAATAACAAGAAAATATAAAGTCAAAAATAAAATAAAGAAGGAAAATGGGCTCTTTCAATTCAGGCAGAAGAACTCTTCGATTCTGCTTCTCTGGCTCTTTTCGATTTGGCCTGGAAGCTGATGTGGTATGCCTTTCGACTGGGGCATGGGAGTCAGTATGGTGTGCCTTTCGACTGGGCCTGGAAGTCAGCATGGCGTGCCTTTCGACTGGGCCTAGAATCAGCATGAGATTTAATCTACCTTTCTTCTTCCTTCGACTGGGGCCTGGAAGTCAGAGTGGGTGTGCCTTTCGACTCGAGCCTGGGAGTCAGCATGGTGAGCCTTTCAACTGGATCATAGGAGTCAGCTTGGTGTGCCCTCTTCACCTTAAGTCCTTTTTTTGTACCCCAAAATTTTCCCTCTCATTTATCAAGTATTTTCTCACAAGATCTCCTTTGGTTCAAGACTGCACAAGGGTTGATCACCTCAAGACACCTCCTTAAGCATTTGTGACTGAAATTAGGGTTTGAGATTGCACAAGGATGATTGAACTTTTAATGCCTCGTATTACTTTCATGGATCATTATGGACCCTCAAGATTTCTCATGTCAATTTTCAAGTCTTGGATCACATTTTTGCTCAGTCAATTGACCATTTGACCTAAAAATCAACTGTATTGGGGAAAAAATCAATTGTGGTCAATTTACAGTCAAACTTCATTATTTTTTATCCATGTCAACATTGTGAACTCATATATGTCATTTGATCAAGTTTGGACCATAATTCCTCAAGAAATTTGATCAGATCATCAAAAGGGCAAAATGGTCAAATTTAGGGTTTTGACTGAGAAAGGGCAATTTCTGATTTTTGACCTAGAAAATAGTTAATTGGTTTGAGACATGATCTCAAGGTTTCAATTACATCATTTTGACCTAATGGCATGACTCAAAACTTCCCTCAAGATCAATTGATTGATAGTTGATTTTCAGACAACTGATCAAAAGTCAACTGATACAGTGAAAAGTCAAACTTTGACTTTTTGGTCAAAATCAAGTGTCAAAGATCACAATTCATCAAAACATGTCAAAATATGAAACTTGTTCATCAAGAATCAAAAAGTTAAGATTTCACTTTGAAAAGTCAAAATTTCTAAACTTCGAAAATTTTCTAAGTGTTGAAAACTTCATATTTTTTCACAACTTTGAGCCAATTTTTCACCATGATGCAAGATGATTCAAAGGAAACTTTCAACATGAAAGTTGTAGATATCAATGAGATATAAAACATTGATTTACACAACTTCTCCTAGAAATGCATGGATTTCAAGTTATGATTTTGTGAATACATGTTCATGAAACAAAACACTTAATGAAAATTTTGCCCTAGTTTAGGCAGGATTTTGACCTAACTTCATGGAAATTTTTCACATAGTTCCAAGGGGAATTTTCAAAAGTGATTCAAAGAGGGGTTGTAGTGCACATTACAATATTTCTAAAATTTCTAAGAACTCCTTGAGATCATGTTCGAGCAAGGAGAATCGAAGGCATGAACTTGGCATTTCATTCTTGAATTATAGGTCATTTTCATGATGAACAAGAATTCAAGTCCATGTTAGGCTGCATAATCTTTGTTTTCGGGCCTCAAACTTGCTTGGCACTCTATCATTAATGTTTAGCACAGCTGTTAGAAGCTTCAACTCAAGCATTCAATGCATTGCCCATGCTTATTTCCATTTTGGGAAGAAAGTGCACATTGCCATTTAGGAAAAGTAGCTTTATGCATAAAATTAGTTCTTGAGATTTGCATTTGTTCTCTTATAATCATACACAATCTATAACCCAAAAGAAACTTGTCTAAAGCCTCTAAACAACTCAGCCCATGCTTGTACTATGCCTTGAAACCATATTCCCACTTTTCTTCAAAATCAAGTAACATAGCAATCAGTCTATATATTGTACTTCTAACCCTCTCAAGTACTCTAACCTTCTCCTTACTTATGCACAAGTGGTTTGCATCAAAACACATAATTAGAAGTACCCACAAAACCTCCCAAGCACCTTGTTGCACAGAACGGCCCAAACTTAATAGTTTTGAGCAAAAACTTACCATCTTCATTTCCACTCGTGCGTTTTGAAAACTAATCATCCAAATGCCTTCCATACATCATATCAAAGTAATCCAGGACCTCATTTCCAAACCGTAACTCCTCCATCACCATCCACCATTTTAAAAACTGAAGCTTGCAACTTGACTTGAGTTGGGAGTTTCAGCCATCCTCAAAGCAAAGTAGGAGTTGGAACACATTCAAGGAGGTTCAGGCAAGCTACAGAAATCATCAGGCCATCTCAAAGGTTTCTTAAACTCCATACACGACTCCAGCTGCAAGAGGTAAGTTTTTAAACTTCTATCTCTTCATATAAGCATCATTTGATTCTGATTTGTGAAGATAAAATGTAGATACCATTGCCACGAAGTTGTACATATCCATAGTTTGTATTTATATGGCCTGAGCTTAGAGAATTTTAGAGTTGAAGTTTCTGAAATTTTTAGGTTTCAAATTAGGGCCAGAAAAATTCTCACTCATCTTGGATTTATAACTTTAGTTATTTATATGGTTGGATTCGTGGGAAGAAATGCCACAACTTTCATGTTTGTACTTTCCATTTTTGTTGAGAGATGAAGAAATTACAGGTACTCTGGCTGGCTGAAGGTTGAATACGAAGTACAGGCCTTGGAAGCATGTTATGTTATGTATTTATCATTTCATTTTAATTAACGAATGTATAGCCACCACAGTGGTAAGGCAGCGCGCTGGTAACCAAGAGGGCGTGGGTTCAACACCCCACGCGCTGCCTTTTGTTATTTTTCACACTTTCTTTCACATTTTTGCTTTCCTTGCAACGCCTGGGCCCAGCTTTGGGTCTTCTTCATTTTTTGTTAACCTTTCCCCTGCATTGTTTCAGCACCCCCTCGCCAATTTTCATTTTTCTTATTTTATTTTATTATTTGTTTCCTTTTATTATTATTATTATTATTATTATTATTATTATTATTATTATTATTTTTATTATTATTATTATTAATTATATTATTTTTATCATTATTAATAAAAATCTAAAAAATATTTTATTTATTTTTTCTTTTTTACATTTATTTTGTTTATTTTGTTTTATAAAATTAAAAAAGAACAAAAACAATTTTCTTAATAAATTGATTTCTTTCTTAATAATTAATATTTAGGTTTAGGTTTAACTATTATATTATTTTCTTGTAATTAAAATTAATTTAGAACTTAGGTTTCTTTTAATTAGTTAATGTCCATATTTATTTTTATTAACTTAAAACCTTTTCGTAAATAAAACCCTAAAAAATCTTTTTTTTAGTTAATTTCTTTTCTTACTTAGTTTAAGTTAATTTTATTTAATTTTAAATTAATCCTTTTTCTAATTAGGGTTAGGTTAAAACCCTTTCATAAAAATCAAATAAAAATCATGTTTCTTTACTCATTTGCATTCTTGCATTTTTATCCTCAATTTTGTACAATATTCAATATGGTTGTAATAATTATTTAGATTTAATTTTCTTGCAATTTCCCCATTTGTAAATTTGTACACCCCCTCCCCTAAATGATGTAACAGCTTAGTATTTTTATTTTTCGCAATTTAATGCTTTATATATAAACGCTAGTAAATTAGGGTTTGTATGGAAAGATAAAATCAAAGCTTAGAAAACCCTAATTCAAAGACAAAACAATGCATGTAAATCAATACACTTGAACACTTGCACCCTTAAGGTAAATCCACTTGTTGCCTTATGAAAATATCAATATTATGCATGTGGGGTATCTTAGCAAAAACAATCCAAAAAATACAAGATCATAGTCCCTCGATGATGCTATCAAAGTTTCCTTTCAAAAATGATCTTAGTCCCTTAAAGAAAATGCTAAGATATCTTACAATGTTGCTAATCATGGCTATACGATGACCCTTGTCCGTCCCTTTTACATCCAAAGATAGGGTTTCTTACCAAATCAATGGTGAGATAACAATATCAAAGGAAAAAGGAAATAAACATGAAAGACTTTTGAGTAGGTAGAGTGTTGCTAGTTGCTTGCTCATTTTCAAACTAAAAACATCCTTGCTATTTTCAAAACAAACACCAACACTTTCAAAAACATCTTTCAAACTTGAAAACATTTTCAAAGGATCAACACTTTGTATACATTCTTACGAACGAGAATCATTACAAAGTTTGCCTAAACGATGGCCCATTTACAAAATACTTTAAAAACCACACAGAGCACATTTTCAAACAAAAGCAAGTGATCTAGCAAGCAACTAAGAGCCCATAGATAACTACGGTTGAAAAGGGTGCTAATACCTTTCCTTTTCAAAATCTACCCCCCGAACTCAAGAAAATATCTCAAAGGTATTTCCTGTTCTTTTCAGCCTTTCCTTTTGGATAAAATAAAAGTCGGTGGCGACTCTTGCTAACTGCAACAATTGCGATCAAACGCAAAAAAAACAAGTCAGTTCTCCCACTGTGTTACACCTTTGTTGAATCCTCCGATTGGGCCTGGAGTTAGTGAGGAAGCCTAAGGCTTCGTTTCATACTCATGTCTCTTGCTTCTTTCGTTTGAGTTTTTGAATAGCAACATGGCTTAAGGCCATGCTAGCATCACCTTGGGGCCAGACTAGTTTTTATAGCATATTTAATAAACCATGAAACATAACCCAAAAGGATTAGCCATGAAAACAAGGTAAAAGGGTGGAAACGAAAATATGAACAGTGGTATGTACATGTTTGAAATGAAAAGAAAGTTTATTCACATATCATGCCTGAAACAAAGGATTAAAGGGTAAGAGGGACTTAGCTTGCTTCAAGCTGGAGCGTGTGCTAGACCTTGAGTGGATGCCTTGAGTGCTTCTGGATTTGAAGGGAGGAAATAAAGTTGACGTCTCTAAGGCTAGATTCGAAGGAGAAGAACAAGTGTGATGTTCTTTCTACTGGATTCGAAGGGTAACAAGGTGCGGGGATGTTTCAGATTCGAAGGGGGAAAATGTTTGGATTCCAGGTTTGTGTTTGAAGAGTGTTTAAGTGTTTGAGAGTTTGATGATTTTTGAGAGTGTTTGTGAATTTTGAAGATTCGTTCCTCTAGCCAAAAATTCCTCCCATAGCTTGCAAATGCTTCTCTATTTATAGAGAAAAGGTTGAAGGTGTTTGAAGTAACCAAGTTTGTAAGATAAAAAACCATGGTTTGGTTGAAAATGAAATAAGTCTTGTCCTTTTTTGTTGATCCCCAGTTTCTAGTACAAGTGGGGTCCTGCTGGCAGGAGATTGGACTTATGCTTCTGGCACTGCTTTTCATTCAAACCTGAATCAGGTTGGAAGTTGATTTTATGATAAAACTAACCTTTATGAAAAAAGGGTATGTAGCCTTTTGCTACTTTAACCAAAAAAGGTATTATCCAATAGACAAAACTTCAAACCTTTGTACAAGCCTCTAATCATATAAAGATTTGGAAGCAACATAGCCTGACAAGTAGGGTAAGGCTATGAGATTTTCTTAAAGTTCTTTAAATAAACTTGCTTCGAAGGGCCCAAAGTTGGGTTCGAAAGATGCTGATTCGAAGGGAATAAAAGTTACAATCGAAGCCTTGTGTGAAGGTAGTTTTTGTCCATTCGAAGGCTTGCCTGCCAGAGGTCACATGGCCAAACGAAAGGGTGCATGCAAGAGGTCCTCGTTGTGGAGCGCTAGCATAAAGGGGAAATTCTTCCTTGATAGTTTGGCCAACATGCAAAACTAAAGGCTTCTGAGTTAAAGGGAGATTGCAGGAGGCCTTTGCTTTGTGAATTCAAACGAAACATGTAAGAGGCCTTTTCTCAAACGAAATTTTTCTGGCCAAAAGTCCATATGGCCAAACGAACTTGCATTTGAAAGAAACCACAAACCCAAACGAACAATGTAAACCCAAGCTTGTCTTGAAGAAAGTCAACACGCCCAAACGAAGGAAGCATGTAGGAAGCAAAGGGCACAAACGACGCTTGCAACAAAGAGGGCCACATTCCCAAACGAAAGAGGCACACTAGGCTTGCAAAGATTCCCAGACGAAAGAGGTATGCAGGAAGCAAATTGAGCAATCGAAGGATGCCAAAAGGAGGATTTTTGCCTTGGAATCAAAGGAGGATACAGGAGGCTTTGTGCCTTATGAACCCAAGCCAGCGTGCCAGAGGCCCATGCTCAGTCGAAGGATGCAAGCCAAGCTTGCATCTAAAGAGGCCAAAAGGCCAATCGAAGGAGTTGAATTGAAAAACATTTGTTTTTCTCCAAATTTGTCAAAAATATTATTTTTTATCTATTTTCCCCCTTTTTCAACAGTTTCCTTTTAACTTGATACTGGAAAATCCAATGGTACTTGTGCAAGCTTGAACCTTGAGAATCCTTATGTGAAATGCCTTGAAAAATGAGAGGGCAAATTTTGGTGTACAACATCTACCCTTGTTCAATCTTCTTAAACCTGAAGAGTTAGATTGGTGAGTCTGCCATTCGTTACTTGAAGGTAGAAGATGATTGAACACTAGAGTGCCCAGAAATTTGCACTTGATGATGTGGTGGTTGATTATGTAAGTAATGGGCTTAAATATTCCATTTGGAGAGATGATAGAGAATTATCGGAGATGGACTTATAGATGCCATCCAAAGGTGATTGTTGACAGAAATTAGACTAAGTCTAAACTTGAATTCAACTGGAAAAGAATCAGAATAAATCTTGGAGCAATTCATATGAAACAGAGAAAATGTCTACCGGAAAGGGTCGGGATAAACTAATGATTGATTTAAACTTAAACAGTAGAGGATAAATCTTGGAGCGATCTATCTGGACCAGAGAAAATATCTACCGGAAAGGAATCAAGATAAACCATTGAGAGATTTAAATTGAACAAGCAGAGGTCTTGAATATTCTTTAACTGGGATGAATCAGAATAAATCTTGGGGCGATCTATCTGGACCATAGAAAATATATACTGGAAAAGAATCAACATAAACCATTGAGACATTTAAACTGAACCAGCAGAGGTCTTGAATATTCTTTAACTGGAACGAATCAGAATAGATCTTGGAGAGATCTATCTGAACCAGAGAAAATGTCTACCGGAAAAGAATCAAGATAAACCATTGATAGATTTAAATTGAACCAGCAAAGGTCTTAAATATTCTTTAACTAGAACAAATCATAATAAGACTTGGAGCGATTTATCTGAACCAGATAAAATGTCTACCGGAAAGGAATCAAGATAAACCATTGAGAGATTTAAACTGAACCAACAGAGGTCTTGAATATTCTTTAACTGGAACGAATCCGAATAAATCTTGGGGCGATCCATCTGAACCAGAAAAATTTCTACCGGAAAGGAATCAAGATAAACCATTTAGAGATTTAAACTGAACCAGAAGAGATCTTGAATATTCTTTAACTAGAATGAATCAGAATAAATCTTGGAGCGATTTATCTGAACCAGAGAAAATGTCTATCGAAAAGGAATCAAGATAAACCATTAAGAGATTGAAACTGAACCAGCAGAGGTCTTGAATATTCTTTAACTGGAACGAATAATAATAAATCTTGGAGCGATCTATCTGAACCAGAGAAAATGTCTACCAAAAAAGAATCAAGATAAACCATTGAGAGATTTAAAATGAACCAGCAGAGGTCTTGAATATTCTTTAACTAGAACGAATCAGAATAAATCTTAGAGCGATTTATCTGAACTAGAGAAAATGTCTACCGGAAAAGAATCAAGATAAACCATTGAGAGATTTAAACTGAACCAGCAGAGGTCTTGAATATTCTTTAACTGGAACGAATTATAATAAATCTTGGAGCGATTTATCTGAACCAGAGAAAATGTCTACCGGAAAGGAATCAAGATAAACCATTAAGAGATTTAAACTGAACCAGTGGAGATTTTGAAGGAAGTATCCGTTATGTAGATAATCACCTAGTCCTGTTTTAGGAATTGATCTACAATTAATTTGTTCACAGATAGTTGTCATGTCTTGTCAAAAATTTATTGATGATAATTTTCTGTTGATTGATCTTTCCTGAAAAGGTAAAGAGTTAGTTGTATACAATGTCATGATGTATGAAATGCATGGCGTATTGATGTTTCTCAAAATAAATGAGATTGTGATTTGTGTTGTTGATGATATGATGTACGAATGCAATGTATGAACATATTAGTTGCTCTACTGCAGTGTTGTCGGTCTGGGGAAAATAAATCCCTGGATGCTGCTGGGAATGAGGAGTGTAAGTCTTCATATTTGAAGTGTTGATGGATGGGCCTCCATTATTAGAGAAATAAACTCTGTTGGAGAAGGGAAACATCGTGCATTGCTTGTGGACTTTGTGAAACCCTGTTGGGGAATCCTGAGAAGCTGGGGACAAAGAGGTTAACTTTTATCTGGTTTGGCTTCTAGGTTTTGCAGAACTCACTGGTGATTGTAGAGCGGTTTATTGGGAAAGAGGAGTTGTGGTCCCTTGATTTGTGATAGTCTGGGAGGAAAACTCAAGCTGGGGGGTCCTTCTATTTATTGGGGAAATAAACCATGTCGCCAGTCTGCTGGAAAGGTGTTTTCTTTTGGTAGAACTCCTCGAGGATTCTTCTTGATACCAACTCAGCTGGGAAGAAGGTTTTCCAGAGATTGAAACTCTGGCTGGGGATCACCCTATGAAAAGGACTTTGTGGGAGATTTGTCGCTGCCTATAGTAGCAAGTTTTTGTAATATTTCCAGGAAATGATTGTCTGATCGTACGTAACCCTTTGTTGGAATTCACGCTCAATGCCCCAAGTGATTCAGATAAATACCTGCCCCTGGTTACTCAACACTTCTTGAGATTTCTTGCAATCTTTACTTGACTTCCCCAGGTGAATTTGGACAATGACATGTTATGCCCCTTTGTTTATAGGGGATTTGTCATTGGAAGTGTCATCCCGCTTGTAGTGGTTCTGTTCATTGAGAGAGCTTTTGTTCGCTGGATATTCGTCATGTGAATTTCTCCGTTGTCAAACAAATAGCCATATGCAAACAAAGATACTCAAAATAATGCATAGTTTATGCTTGTCTTGAAATTTTGAAAATGCGTTTTAGCAGATAAAAGAATTTTACAAGCATATGAATTCAAATCAGGGTTTTAGAGTAAGCCTTACAGGAGTCAGGATACCTTTTGTAATAATATGCTTTCAAACTAACCCATGCTTCAATTAGGACATTGAAAGGTTGTATCGTGGTCTAGGTTTACGGTTTAAGAAACAAAGGATAAGGCTCAAAGTGTAATTGAACCCGCCCGTTCTTCGTGATGTTCTTCAATCCTAAACTCAGTTAATTGTGCATTTGAACTCCAATTGAGTCTAGAATGGCATATTGGTGATGCTTCAGACAAGGTAAGTCATTTTTTCAATATTTTCCATGTTTTTGAAGATTTGTAGTGACCTATTTTTTAATTTATTATCCTTGATTTTTCCTGACTGTTCTTGTTTTGAGATTACAGTCAGTGGGATACCCCAATTTTTCTTAAGTCTCCTTCGTAGGTTTTGACTTAGTGGGATTTCCTTTTGAGAAATAATGACTGTCTATTTTATAGGATAACTGTCACCGTCTCTTGATTCAGAAGGAATTTTTTTGTCATTCGTTGTATGCAAAGTGAAAGCTTGCGACTGACGCGCACTTGAATTAACTGAGAGACTACCTTGTCCCGAGTTTTGGTTAAAGGTTTCAATTTATGTAAAAAGAAAACTTCTACTTCTTTGGCTCGAAAGGGTTGACTAGGGATTATCCTCCTTATAACTCCAGTGTTTTAGGAATTGAAAGAAATGTTTGTACATCGTCAACAAGGTCTGTTCAAAAGTATAATGTATGAGATTATGGCATTGTTTTCGTCATCCTCCCTCTAAAGGCTTGCAACTTTTAAAAACAAGAGTTGAATATCATAAGGGGAGTAAAAAGCATAGTTTAAATAGAGTGAAAATGAATGGATTAATTCAAGAAAAACATATGTGATGCATTAATGAGAGTAATCAAAGTCTGACATAAAGATAAGTGTTTAAGTGAACAAAGGAATTACAACTGAAAATTTAAATAAATAGAAAATTTCCTCGCCCAGACCGTCACTTCAAATGGATTCCCTTAAGGGGTGGTAGAAGAGCTTCAGTTGATCGTCTTGTGTGAACTTCAACGCTCCTCCGTCGAGTAGATTTTGAATCTTGTACTTTAATGCCCAACAAGCCTTTGTGTCATTCACAGGACTGTTAGAATGATAGGCGCATCTTGCATTGGGATTATAGATGGGGGGAGCAGTATTAGGGTTCCGAGGGGGGTCCTTTAGTGTGACCAAATTCAGATTCAACATATGTAGCAATACTTGCAACATTAGCATGTTGAATTTGGTATATTGCTTATTGGATGCATTCCGTTTACGCCGATTACCTTGTCCTTGTTAATGAAGTGGTTGTTGGGCTCTTGACGTGGAAGCAATTTGGAAAGGTCCACTCTCTATCAAACCGGCTTCTTGTCTTATCGGAGGCTGATTAATGACTCTATCCCTAATTCTAGTTGTTTACCCCATATGGTTGCATATGTCTTGATGAAGTTTGTTGATGAGGGTCCTTAGCTCCTCTTGCCCCCAAGCTATGTTTTGGATAAGAGTCATCTGGCCCACCAGTTGTCCCATCATCTAGATTTTCATTGTTTCCATTTTAGTTTGTAGCCATTCCAACTGGTCATCCTTGTTGTCCTCGGGATTCTTCATAGTCATGCCCCTAGTGACGAATGTTTTCACTTCTTCTTGCTCCTTGGATAGGTTCAAGAACAATTCCTGAAGTTGAGAATTTTGAGTCTCAATGTCCTTGATAGTCTATTCTAAATTCATCTCTACTGAAATAAACAGTAAGTAGATGAGAGACCTGTGTAAGAAAAGTCTGTCATGATATGATGCATGGTATGTGGATGCATGTTTTCAAGGATATCACGGGGTAAACACAAGAAGATGTTAGAAGTTGAATTTTGATCAACAGCTTTGATTGGAGAACTTTGTATCGATGGATATCCTTCCACGAGAATCAAGCTCACCATGTTAAGTGGGTCATATCCTTTGACTCGGGTTATCGTGCTTTGGTCTTTGACGACGTTTAATTAGAGGAGAACAAATCTTCTTTCCCCTTGATAGGCGTCTGGTTCAACATGACCCTGCATCATAGGCCCTTGAGATCCTTGAAATGGTTATTGAAAATGCTATGGTATGATGTTATGTACAAGTATGCAAAGTAAGCAAGTTGTTATGTACAAATAGTCACACAAAGCAGACAAGTTCTGATGTTTAGGCTTGCATGGAGTTTGATAGGTAAGTACCCTCTTGAAGTTTAGTTGGTTCAACATGTCCTAGAAAGTAAATGGGTTCTATGGGATCTCAATATCACTGATCTTTCTTCATCAGGCATTGTTTCACCGCAAGCCTCTTTAACAGCGACTAAAATATCCCAAAAGTCCAATCTCAATGAGCGTAGCATTGAGTATCAACTAACTTCGGACTACACCAAAGAAGGCTATCTCACTACTTCCTAATGGCCAAGTTGTTCAAGTAAGATTCTAAAGTCAGTTAGTGCTTCATGACACCATGCAGCGGCCCCGTATTCTCCTTGACTACTCAAGGGCTACCGGTACCAACAAATGTGTCACACTAACGTAGTTATTGCTTAGACCATGTCGGTATACCCCACACAGTTTCCACAACTGATTGCTACTTACCTAAAAGGTGCCCCAGATCCGGGTAGAGGATAAAAATTAGCCCAAACAAGGAACCGTAATGTAAAGCAAGCAAGTCAAACAATGAAAAGCGAGTAAAGGTGATCTAGCCCTAAGGTAACCCCACTTTTAAGTATCTCCCCAGTGGAGTCACCAGTTCTATAGTACAGTTGGAGAACTGACTTGGTTGTTTTGTGTTTGATCGCAATTGTTGCGGATAGCAAGAGTCGCCACCGACTTTTCTTTTATCCAAAAGGAAAGGTTGAAAAGAACCGGAAAGACCTTTTGAGATTATTTCTTGAGTTCGGGGGGTAGGTTATGAAAAGGGAAGGTGTTAGCACCCTTCTCATCCGTAGTTATCTACGAGCTCTTAGTTGATTGCTAGATCACTTGCTTTCGTTTGAAAATGTGCTTGTGGTGTGAGTTTTGGAAGTATTTTGAAAAACGTCTTTGTAATGGTTCTCGTTTCTATAAGAACGCGTACAAAGTGTTGGTTTTGAAAATAGTTCAAAGAGGTGTTTGTGGAATGTGTTTTTGAAAGTGATTTTGAAAAGTGTCTTTGTAATGATCCTTGTTTCTATAAGAATGCGTACTAAGATTTTTGTCTTTTAAAAATGTTTCAATTTGAAAGTGTTAGTGTAAAAATGTTTCTATAAGAATTTCTATCTTGCAATTGATTTGGTAAGAAGCCCCGTCATTGGATGTGAAGGGACGGGCGTGGGACGTTTGTATAGTCATAGAAGGCAACCTATGGGACGTTTTAGCAATGTTGTTTAGGTACTAGGTTGTTTACCGAAGGCAACATTAAGGGTCATCGAGGGACTACGATCTTTTATCGAGGGTCTTTGCTAAAACGCCCATATTCGAGGGACATGACTATTTCTCCGAGGCAACAAAAGAGATTACCCTAAGGGTGCATGTGTGAATAGTGTGTTTGATTTGCATGCATTTAGTCTTTGATTTTTAGGTTGTCTACTTGTTGATTTTATCTTATCATACATACCCTATCTTACTAGCAATTGTATAAAAGTAATAAAAATGCAGAAAAATAAGTCCTACACTATTACAACCATATTGAATAGCAAGAAAATATAAAGGCAAAAATAAAATAAAGAAGGAAAAAAGGGGCTCTTTCAATTTAGGATGAAGAACTCTTCTATTCTGCTTCTCTGGCTCTTTTTTATTTGGCCTGGAAGCTGATGTGGTATGCCTTTCAACTGGGGCCTGGGAGTCAACATGGTGTGCCTTTCGACTGGGCCTAGAACTTGAAGATGTGAAAAACACAAGAAGGGGGGTTGAATTGTAAATCTTAAATCGAAAGCTTAGAAAACACTGTAATTTTATCCTGGTTCGTTTGATCTCAAACTACTCCAGTCCACCCGTCAAGGTGATTTCGCCTCTCTCCAAAGAGGTCTTAATCCACTATATTCAAAGGGATACAACAACCACTTTAACAACTGTTAAATCCTTCTTGAGTGTAACCACAAACCGGTTTATCTCAAGGAAATCTCTTTACAGATAATTGAACAATGATTTGTGCTAATGTTTTCTAACAAAACTATATATCACAACTGTGATAATACACAAATTTAAGCTTGAAATAAAAACTGAATTGCTAATGCTTTTGCGTAGGCGTGTATTGAAGACTTAGCAAAATGTATGAGTGTGTGCGTTTTTGTAAGCGTGTATATGCGTGCATCTTTTCTCATACAGACTTGTATATATAGCCAAGGCAAAGATACGTTGTTGTCCATAAAGCACTTTCAATGATAATAACGTTCTTTCCTTTTTGAGAAGATCTTGTCTTGGATAAAGTCGTTGGTAATTAATTTGTCTTGAATGCTTAGTAACGCTTCAGAGTGTTCTCTGCTTATGGTAATCAGAGTGTTCTTTTGCTTTAACTGATGTTGACGCTTCTGAGTGCTGGTGACTAGGTAAAGATCTTTGATCAGAGTCAGAGTGTGTATGTTGATGCGCAGATTCTGGTCATCATGCTTCAGCGTATGATCTGGTAGCTTCAGCGTGTAGTACATGTTATTTATCTTCTGATGCTGACATATAACTGATCTTCTGATGCTGATTCCATCAGAACTTCTGTAAATACAAAACACAACTTTAAGCAGCATATTTGTTCTATATATATATATATATATATATATATATATATATATATATATATATATATATATATATATATATATATATATATATATATATATATATATATATCTTTGAATTTATTTTATTCTTTGTATTTTGTTATCATCAAAACTTTAATCAAGGGTTGTAGAATCAAACTATGTTCTAATAGAAGTCAGCATGGCGTGCCTTTCGACTGGGCCTGGAATCAGCATGAGATGCAGTATGCCTTTCTTTTTCCTTCGACTGGGGCCTGGAAGTCAGTGTGGGTGTTCCTTTCGAATAGAGCCTGGGAGTCAGCATGGTGTGTCTTTCGACTGGAGCCTGGGAGTCAGCATGATGTTCCCTCTTCACCTTAAGTACTTTGTTGCATCCTTCGATTGGGCCTGCAGTCAGTGAGGAAGCCTAAGGCTTCATTTCATACTCATGTCTCCTGCTTCTTTCGTTTGAGTTTTTTAATAGAAACATATCTTAAGGCCATGCTAGCATCACCTTGGGGCCAGATTAGTTTTTATAGCATATTTAATAAACTAAGAAACAGAACCCAAAAGGATTAGCCATGAAAACAAGGTAAAAGGGTGGAAACGAAAAGATGAACAATGGTATGTACATGTTTGAAACGAAAAGAAAGTTTATTCACATATCATGCCTGAAATGAAGGATTCAAGGGTAAGAGGGACTTACCTTTCTTCAAGCTGGAGCGTGTGCTGGACCTTGAGTGGATGCCTTGAGTGCTTCTAGATTCGAAGGGAGGAAACGAAGGTGACGTCTCTAAGGATGGATTCGAAGGAGAAGAAAAAGTGCGATGTTCTTTCTACTGGATTCGAAGGATAACAAGGTGTGGGGATGTTTGAGATTCGAAGGGGACAAATGTTTGGATTCTGGGTTTGTGTTTGAGGAGTGTTTAAGTGTTTGATGATTTTTTAGAGTGATTGTGAATTTTGAAGATTTGTTCCTCTAGCCAAAAAGTCCTCTCAAAGCTTGCAAATGCTTCTCTATTTATAGAGAAAAGGTTGAAGCTGTTTGAAGTAACCAAGTTTGTAAGATAACAAACCATGGTTTGGTTAAAAATGAAACAACTCTTGTCATTTTTCGTTGATCCCCAATTTCCAGTACAAGTGGGGGCCTGCTGGCAGAGGATTGGAATTGTGCTTTTGGCACTGCTTTTTCGTTTAGCCCTGAATCAAGTTGGAAGCTAATTTTGTGATAAAAGTAACCTTTATGAAAAAAGGGTACGTAGCCTTTTGCTACTTTAACCAAAAATGATATTATCCAATAGACAAAACTTCAAACTTTTCTACAAGCCTCTGATCATATAAAGATTTGGAAGCAACATAGCCTGGAAAGTAGGGTAAGGCTATGATATTTTCTCAAAGTTCTTTAAATAAACTTGCTTCGAAGGGCCCAGAGTTGGGTTCGAAAGATGCTGATTTGAAGGGAATCAAAGTTCCAATCGAAGCCTTGTGTGAAGGTGGTTTTTGTCCAGTCGAAGGCTTGCCTGCCATAGGTCACATGGCCAAACGAAAGGGTGCATGCAAGAGGTCCTTGTTATGGGGCGCTAGCATAAAGGGGAATTCTGCCTTGAGAGTTTGGCCAACATGCAAAACCAAAGGCTTTTGAGTCGAAGGGGGATTGCAGGAGGCCTTTTCTTTGAGACTTCAAACGAAACATGTAAGAGGCCTTTTCTCAAACGAAAGGTTGCCTGCCAAAAGTCCATATTGCCAAACAAACTTGCATTTGAAAGAAACCACAAACCCAAACGAAGAATGTAAACCCAAGCTTGTCTTGAATAAAGTCAACATGCCCAAACGAAGGAAGCATGCAGGAAGCAAAGGGCATAAACAAATCTTGCAACAAAGAGGGCCACATGCCCAAATGAAAGAGTTATGTTAGGCTTGTAAAGATGCCCAGACAAAAGAGGCATGCAGGAAGCAAATTGGGCAATCGAAGGATGCCAAAAGGAGGCTTTTTGCCTTGGAATCGAAGGATGCCAAAAGGAGGCTTTTTTCCTTGGAATCGAAGGAGGCTACATGAGGCTATGTTCCTTGTGAACCCAAGCTAGCGTGCAAAAGGCCCATGCTCAATTGAAGGATGCAAGCCAAGCTTGCATCGAAAGAGGCCAAAAGGCCAATCGAAGGAGCTGAATCAAAAAACACTTGTTTTTCTCCAAATTTATCAAAAATATTATTTTTATCTGTTTTCCCCCCTTTTTAACAGTTTCCCTTTTAACTTGATAATGGAAAATCCAATTGTACTTGTGCAAGCTTGAACCTTGAGAATCCTTGTGAGAAATGCCTTGAAAAATGAGAGGGAAAATTTTGGGGTGCAACAATATGCATTCATTAGGGAAAACATATATTTTGATATACTCCAGACCCATTGGACACAATATCTTCTTGGCCTCATAGCAACGATTCGAAAAAATTTTATCTTCTGGTAATATTTTCTTTAGAAATTCAAGTAATTTCGTGAAACTTTTATCCGACCATCCATTTTTTTCCTTCAGATTAAACAAATTTAACACCTTTGACAATCGTGTAAGATTTGTCCATACCTTATATAAAGGGGTGTCTTTATCACTACATAAAGTATCATAAATATGAGCATTCTTAAAAGAAGACTCTCCAATATCACAGAATATATCCTCTAGTTGATCTTCTATATATTCATCTTTATCCACTCTTTGACTTTGTGATGCTCGACTTTCCTCTTTATCCACCTTACCATGTCACGTCCATATTATATAATTTTGACATATACCATCATAACAAAGGTGCTGAAGTATTTCTTCCTTTGTACCCTTATGATATTCGGCCAAACAACACAAGGACAATAAAAGATACCATTATTTTCGGGAAGATGTTTATCAGTATATTCAAGGAATTTAAGAACTCCTTTCTCATAAATAGGACCTAATCTATCAGCTTTCATCCAACTACGATCCATAATAACTTTTGAAATTTATACACGTATAATAATGTGAATGACACACCAAAATCTAATCCAAAAACTAACTTGAGCATATGAAAATATAAACCTAAATCATATAAAAAATGTACTCTCATACTGACTTAAGCATATATACAACATAAACAAATAAAAAAGGAATGAAGATATTGAAGAGTACCGTACTTTGAACCTGAAGAATCTTATGCACGTAAGGAATTAAGATGTTAAAGAGTATCGTACTTCGAAGTTGAAGAATCAAATGAACGAAGAGGCTGAATATTTGAGCATATACAACATAAACCAAGAAAAAACAAACGAAGATGTTGAAGATTACCATACTACGAAGTTGAAGAATCAAATGAACGAAGAGGGTGAAGATTTGAGATCCAAATGAATGGATACGAAGAGGGTAAAGATTACGCCACCTCTGTCTTCTCTGGCTCGCTTGTTCACCTAAGGCTTCTTATGAAAAAAATACAAAATAAATTTTATTTTAATTTATCAGTAAACCCTTTAAACGCGGTTGGACAAAGCAATCATAGTGGAAACTTAAGTCCTCTAACAATGTTTTGTGTATTCACTGTTGTTAAATAATTTACAATTTATTTTTCAAATAATGGAGATAGGTGACACGCGCTTAATGTACTCTAAAAAATGGAAAACAAATGTAGTTGCTGGGAATCGAAGTGTGCTACACATTATCTTTTACTACGGTGTTTAAAATCAATCATCATTAAATTACTGTTTATAAATCCAGCAACTCACTGGGCACGAAAATTTTAACCTATTACTACGGTGTATATGAATACATTGTAAACATGGTGTTGTTGTTTGTGCGTTTTATAGTAGTGCAAGTTACAATAACAACAACCTGTACAATAAAAATAAGAAGATCAAACTTCCAAATTAAATACTAGGAGTTGCTTAAAAGCTTCCTCTAAGAACAATACTCAACTCTTGCTTGACAACTTCAAGGAGAAAAATAGTTGGATGAACAAGCAATAATCAGTCAACTCAAATGTATTAGCGATACATGAGGACGTAAAAAAACAAATGGAGAACCTAAGGAACTATAAAAAACCTAAACCCTTTTTTTCACATGGTTTTACAATAAAAACTAGGTCTTAGACGACTCCTTATATAAGCTTCTGCAGTTGGTCTTGGACTGGCTTGGATTCTTAAATCAACTCCAATATTCAACTGGAAAATATGTGCAGAATATTCTCCACAAAAATAGAAACAATCTTCATAAACAGTTTCCTAAAAAGTCTCAATCGATCCTTTTTAATAACCAATCAAAAATGCACATGTTTCTAACAAAATCCTTGATTAGCCTGCGCCTATAATGAGTACAGAATATTCCAGATACTCATATCTTCAAATTAAATCTTCAAGGATATCCGAAAGCAGCGCCTGCTGCATCAGCCTCAAGATGTCACAACATCTTCTGTGACATCTGGAAGGAAAAAACTCATAACAGTAAAACCTGTTATTACAGTTGATAAAGATCCTGCACCATCTTACTCAACACCAACATAGAACCATGCTTAGACAAAATTTATCCAACCATAGAACCATGTAACTAACAACTTGATACATCATTATCACTATCCCAAGTAACATGGACTTTTCTAGAGTTCCTAGAGTTGTTTCTTTGGCCCTTTCCTTTCTTATTTGCAAGAGATGGACACTCCGGTCTATAATGACTCGACTTTCTGCATTCATGGCATATGCCTTTTCGCTTGTCCTTTTTGTTGTCTTCATCTTTAGAGGATGTAGATTATCTTCTAAATTCCATAAGATTATTGTCGGAGTGTTTGACACCATTCTTCTAAATGTATCGATTGTGTCTCCTCACAAATAATCTCATTTGTTCATCATCAGAGTCTTCTTCATCATAAGAATCACTATCATTAGTATGTTAATCCTTTGAGGACTTTGAACTTGAAGCCTTAAGAGCTTTAGACTTCAATACTTCCTCCTTGTTGGTATTTTTATCCTTTTTCTTCTTTCTCTCAAGCTTCTTTTTATGTTTTTCCAAGCAATTAAGTTTATGCTCGTGTTCCTCTAACTTTCCAAACAAAGCGGTGAGATCAAGTGTTGCAAGATTATTGGCTTCTTTGATCGCGATGACCTTTGGTTGCAAATTCCTAGTAAGACATCTTAAAACCTTGTTAGTATCAATAGCATTGGAAATATAATTACCTAGAAAATTTAAACGATTAATAAGATGCAAGAACAACTTTTGCATTTTAGCAATGGTTTCACCATACTTTATGCAAAAAAGTTTAAACTCTTGATTAAGTGTATTAATTCTAGCTTGTTTGACCTCATTAGTTCCCTCATAGGTAACTTATAGAGTATCCCATATAACTTTAGTTGTCTCACAATGGGAAATGCAATAAAACTTATCAACGCCAAGAGCATATATGATAATACTTTTAACTTTCCAATCATGTGCCCACTTCTTATTATCTTCCTCATCCCATAAGTTTTCCGGCTTTGCTAAGATAGCACTATCAATAACATATGTCACCGATGTTGGACCATTTTGAATGTCTTGCCACACACCTTTATCATATGAGTTGACATGAATTTGCATACAAGATTTCCAATAACTATAGTTTTCTCCTACAAACATTGGGGCTCTTTTATAATCCCCTTTAGGTCCGTACGACAATTTCTAATAAGTTTCGAAGCCGAAATGAACCGGGTTCTCGATGCCACTTGTTAGATGATGAAGCCTTATCTATAGGGGGAGTGAAGAGATCATCAAGCCAAAATTTAATATAAAAAATTGTTTTGAAAACTTTGATTTGAAAAGAGTGCACGCGAAATATTTTCTGAATGTGTCATCTATCGAACCTTAGTTATTGGAACTCAGATATGCAAATATAAAATTGCAAGTCAAAAGAATACGATAATTTGAATTAATTGGACTTTAATCAAGTAACACTTTATCAATCGTTTGCAATAAGTTACTAGAAATGTTATTTCCAATGGCAATTATCAAAAGAACAAAACAAAAATAATTTGTCTAACACATGGTGTGCAATTAAATTTTTCAGAATTTTCCTTTGATTTGTGTTGATACAAAAAGCACTTACAATCAAAAGTTATTATAAGCAATATCAACACTTAATTCAAAACCAAAAAAAAATTTGAAACTATAAGTCAATCGATTATGCAATTCTATTAGACAAATTAATTGATGAAAATAAAGCAAGTAAAAAAATACGAAAAAGAGACACGGGGATTTGTCTACACAGTACCCCACTTTCGTCCTCACGTGTGAGTACGTCTATGCCTAATTCTAATAGAATTAGGATAATTCTTACTATGCAAAAATTTGATACAAGAGAAGTGTTCAAGAGCAACTCCACAACCCATAATCCTTGTTGTTCATTTAACCCCTTCTCTTCCTTTTATCTTGAGAAAAACAAAAACACAATAGTTACAAATTGACCATCTGGATCTTGCTACTCATTTGCGTACTTTATCTCCAAAGCTTTCACACACTGTCAATTTCACTTATTGCAACATAAGACTTTAATTTGATCTGTCGTTCTCTCACTACTTCCCTTGTGTTATTTATCTCCAAATTATCCTTTGTATCCTTTATCTCTAAAGGGATTCACTTGGCCGAAATCCTCTCTTGAATGTCTTGCACAAAAACCCACAAATCACAAAAAGCACTTATAATCAAAAGTGATTATAAGCAATATCAACACTTAATTCAAAACCAAAAACAGTTCTAAAAAATTCCTACGAGTCAATTGATTACAGAATGCTATTAGACAAATTGATTGATGAAAATAAATCAAGTAAAAAAATATGAAAAAGAGACACGAGGATTTGTTTCACAGTTCCCCACTTTCGTCCTCACGTGTGGGTACGTTAGTGCCTAATTCCAATGGAATTAGGATAATTCTTACTATGCAAAAAGTTGAAACAAGAGAAGTGTTCAAGAGAATCTCTACATCCCATAATCCTTATTGTTGAATCAACCTTTTCTCTTCCTTTTATCTTGATAAAGACTAAAACACAATAGTTGCAAATTGACTATCTGGATCTTGCTACTCCTTTGTGTACTTCATCTCCAAAGATTTTGTGACTGTCAATTTTACCAATTGCAACATACGACTTCAATTTCCCCCCATTATATCGGTACTTCCTTTGAATTCTTTACCTCCAAAGGATCCTTTGTGTTCTTTATCTCCAAAGGGCTTCACTTGGCCGCAATCCTCTCTTGAATATCTTACACGAAAACCCCCAAATCACCCAATGATCTTGGAGGATAAACCCGCGGTTTTTCCGAATGAAGACCCTACAAATCTCAACCCAATATTCTCGACTACACAATAACCTAATCAGACGTTATCAAACCCCGTGTAGATGAAACCCCAAAAAATAATCGTTACAATGGTTTGTTAGTGTGTACACATAGATTGGAGGTTGCAGATGAAGAGAAAATGTAGGATGTTGTTATGGTATCATCAAGTTGGAATGATGCATGAATGATGTATTTATAGTTTTGGTAGTTTAGGGCAAAAAAGAGTTTTTCGGAATTGAAAAGATTTGAAAAATTGACCAAATTAATTAGTATGTGTCGACCTATAAATCATATGTGTCGACACATACGTTAAGTTTAAGCTGTATGTGTCGACCTGAAGAAATGTATGTGTCGACCGAAGCAAGTAATACGATACAAGCTTTAAAACAACAGTAAATGTGTCGACATGAAATTTGTATGTGTCGACACATAAAATAAGAATTTATGCAATTTCAAAAAAACTTCAGTATGTGTCGACCTATGCAATGCGTATGTTGATTTGAGCCTTTTGGAGGCTACAACCTTCAAAACTGAGTTGCATGTGTCGACCTGAAAATCGTATGTGCCGACACATGCAATGAAAATTTATGCAGAAAATTGTTTTTAATGACTTGGATCAATTTCAAAAACATTAATGGTTCCTAAAACCTTAATGCAAAGGAGTTCCACAAGACATAGAGATATCGTCCAATATACATAAATGCTAGATTTTCCCAGTTTTAACATCATGCAAAACATATAATGATAAAGTTGTACTCACACGATGAGACGCGTGCAATTAAGAATACAGTGATGTGTTTAAGTTGGTGTTCAAGAATAGTTTATGTTAGAACATAGTTTGATTCTACAACCCTTAATTAGAGTTTTGATGATAACAAAATACAAAGAATAAATAAATTGTAAGATTTATATATAAGACAAATATGCTTCTTAAATTATGTTTTATATATACAGAAGTTCTGATGGAATCAGCACCAGAAGATCATATAAGCATCGGAAGATAAGTAATACGTCAGCATCAGAAGATCAATAACATGTGCTACACGCTGAAGCTACCAGATCATACGCTGAAGCCTGATGACCAGAATCTGCGCATAAAACACTCTGACTCTGATCAAAGATCTTTACCAAGTCATCAGCACTCAGAAGCGTCAGCATAAGTTAAAGCAGAACACTCTGAAGCGTTACTATGTATTCAAGACAGATTAATTGCTAACGGCTTTATTCAAGACAAGATCTTCTCAAAAAGGAAAGAACGTTATTATCATTGAAAGTGCTTTATGGACAACAACGTATCTTTTCCTTGGCTATATATACAAGTTTGTGTGAGAAAAGAAGACGCTAATCTACACGCACGCACTCATAATTTGCAAAAGCCTTCAAACCACACTCACTCAAACGCTTTAGCAAGTTCATCTTTATTCTAAGCTTAAATTTGTGTATTTATCACAGTTGTGGTATACTGTTTTATTAGAAAACATTAAACACATTATTGTTCAATTATTTGTAAAGAGATTTCCTTGAGATAAACCGGTTTGTGGTTATACTCAAGAAGGCTTTAACAGTTGTTAAAGTGACTGTGTAATCCTTTGGTTATAGTGGATTAAGACCTCGTTGGAGAGAGGCGAAATCACCTTGACGGGTGGACTGGAGTAGTTTGAGATCAAACGAACCAGGATAAAAATACAGTGTTGTTTAAGCTTTTGATTTAAGTTTTACAATTCAACCCCCCTTCTTGTGTTTTTCACATCTTCAATTGGCATCAGAGCGCCTGGTTCTGAGCTTAAAACACTTAACTGTGTCAGTACAAGATCCAGCGTCAGAAAAACACAATGGCAGGACCAAATCAAAACATCAGCAATGACAACAATGAAGAAAGAGACAGATTCAGTGGCAAACCTCCAGTCTTTGATGGAGAGAACTTTGACTACTGGAAAGACAGAATTGAGAGTTTCTTTCTGGCCCATGATGCTGATCTGTGGGACATGGTGACTGATGGATACACGCACCTAGTGGATGGAAGTGGTCAGAAGATTGACAGGAAAGAAATGTCTGATCAGCAAAAGCGTGAGTTCAGAAATCACCACAAGGCCAAAACAATTCTTCTCAGCGCCATCTCTTATTCAGAATATGAGAAGATATCAAACAGAAACACTGCAAAGAATATGTTTGACTCTCTGAGAATGATGCATGAAGGCAACATTCAAGTAAAAGAAACCAAAGCCCTTGCACTCATTCAGAAGTATGAGGCATTCAAGATGGAAGAGAGTGAATCAATAGAGACTATGTTTTCAAGATTTCAAATTCTTGTTGTTGGTATAAAAGTTCTTGACAAAGGGTATTCCACTGCTGATCATGTTAAGAAGATCATCAGAAGCATGCCAAAACAGTGGAGGCCAATGGTCACAACGCTTAAGCTAGCCAAGGATCTCAACAAAATCTCTCTGGAGGAACTTGTCAGCTCCCTCAGAAGTCACGAGATAGAACTAGAAGCAGATGAACCTCAAAAGCAAGGTAAGTCATTAGCTTTAAAATCTAATAGAAAATCTGACTCCAAAGTTTTGCAGGCTGTAGAAGAAACCTCTGATGGGTCCTCATCAGAAGAAGATGAACTGTCTCTCCTCTCCAGAAGGGTGAACCAATTATGGAAGCAGAGGCAAAGGAAGTTCAGGAATCCTAGAAGATCAGAAAATCAGAATGAATCTTTCTCCAGATACAGAAGGTCAGAATCCTCCTCTGGACATAGAAGATCTGAAGGTTCTTCAGGAAACATAAAGCCAAACAACAAAGACATCATCTGCTATGAATGTAACGAGCAAGGGCACTACAAAAGTGATTGCCCAAAGCTTCAGAAGGAAAAGCCCAAAAAGAAGTTTGGCAAGGAAAAGAAGAAAAGTCTCATGGCTACATGGGATGATTCTGACACATCTGAAGCTGACTCAGAATCAGATGATGAAAGAGCAAACATAGATCTCATGGCAAACATAACAGAAGACAGTAAAGCTTCTGAGTCAGACTCTGAATCAGATACAAAAGAGGTATTCCCTGATTTTGCTATAAACTTTACTAAGGCTGAACTAGTTGAAAGCCTTAATGAAATTCTGGAAAGATATCAGCAGATCAGAGTCAAATTCAGAAACCTAAAAAAGAATCTTGCTTCTGACTCTGATAAGACTGAGAGTCTCAAATTGGAGAATTCTGAGTTAAAAGATAAAATTTCAAAATTAGAAAATCTATTGCAAAACTCTCAGAAGGAAACAATCCCTGAAACTCCCAGCAGTGCTGATGAGATCATCAAGGAGTATGATCACAGCTTTCAGAAGTTTCTAGCTAAAAACATAGACAGAAGCAAAATGGCTTCAATGATCTATGGAGTTAGCAGAAATGGCAGAAAAGGGATAGGATATCAAGGTAAGGCACCTACACCAAAAAATGCCATGGATTTAGTTATAAAACGTACTCCACTTGATTCACACTTTATATATGGGCACACACATGACATAAAATATACTAGTAGTGATTACTCTGTCAAACCAAAATTCAATCAGAGTTTTGGTAAAACTAACAAATCAGGACCCAAGAAAATATGGGTACCTAAGGATAAAATAATACATGTGGAAGATATCTTTAGCAGCAAAGCAAAAACACCAGTCATGGTACCTGGACTCTGGATGCTCACGACACATGACGGGAAGAAGGCATATGTTCCAAAGCCTGGAACTTAAGCCTGGAGGCCACGTAGGTTTTGGAGGCAATCAGAGAGGAAAGATCATTGGCTCTGGAACAGTGGGTAATGGATATCTTCCCTCTATAAGTAATGTTTTATTAGTAGATGGATTAATGCATAATCTGTTATCCATAAGTCAATTAAGTGATAACGGTTATGATATAATCTTCAATCAAAATTCATGCAAAGCTGTTAGTCAGAAAGATGTGACTATCCTATTTAATGGAAAGAGGAGAAACAACATTTATAAAATAAAACTTTTTGAACTAAAGAGTCAGAATGTAAAGTGTCTTCTGTCTGTTAACAACGAGCAATGGATCTGGCACAGAAGATTGGGACATCTTAGTATGAGAAGAATATCTCAGATTAACAAACTCAATCTGGTCAGAGGACTTCCTAACCTGAAGTTCAATTCAGATGCTCTGTGTGAAGCATGTCAGAAAGGCAAGTTTGCAAAACCAGCTTTCAAATCCAAAAATGTTGTTTCTACCTCCAAGCCATTAGAACTTCTGCACATTGACTTATTTGGACCAGTTAAAACTGCTTCAGTCAGTGGCAAGAAGTATGGGTTAGTAATCGTAGATGACTATAGCAGATGGACATGGGTAAAGTTCTTAAGGCACAAGGACGAGTTACACTCTGTGTTTGTCACCTTCTGCAACCAAGTTCAGAATGAAAAGGATCTTAGAATCGTCAAAGTCAGAAGTGATCATGGTGGAGAATTTGAAAACAAAGATTTTGAGTCATTCTTTAATGACAAAGGCATTCTGCATGATTTCTCTTGTCCTAGAACTCCCCAGCAAAATGGAGTTGTAGAATGAAAGAACAGAACATTGCAAGAAATGGCCAGAACCATGATCAACGAGACTAACGTTGCTAAGATCTTCTGGGCAGAGGCAATAAACACAGCGTGTTACATTCAGAATAGAATCTCCATAAGACCTATTCTGGAAAAGACTCCATATGAATTGTGGAAGAACAGAAAGCCCAACATTTCCTATTTTCACCCATTTGGATGTACATGCTTTATTTTAAATACAAAAAATTATTTGAACAAGTTTGACTCTAAAGCACAAAAGTGTATTATGTTAGGATACTCTGAATGCTCAAGAGGGTACAGAGTATACAATACAGAAACACAGATTATGGAAGAATCAATCAGTGTTCGTTTTGATGATAAGCTTGACTCTCAAAAGTCAAAGCAGAATGAATTCCTTGCAGGTATGGAAGTTGAACTCACAGGTACCGAATACAAGTCATCAGAAGCTCTCAACAGAGACACTCCCTCAACATCAGAAAGAGGCACTGCAAGCAATCCAGCACCTTCTGTTGATCAACTCCAAAAAAGACCATCCAGAAGCAGCATGGATCACCCAGAAGAAACAATCTTAGGAAGAAAGGAAGATCCAATCAGAACAAGAGCTAGCTTCAGAAACTCTGAAGAATCCCTCATGGGACTGGTTTCTCTAATTGAAACAACAACTATTGATGAAGCACTTCTGGACAATGACTGGATTCTAGCAATGCAAGAGGAGCTAAATCAATTCACAAGAAATGACGTATGGGATCTAGTTCCCAAACCAAAAGGATTCAACGTCATTGGAACAAAATGGGTGTTCAGAAACAAACTGAATGAACAAGGTGAAGTCATCAGAAATAAAGCACGACTGGTAGCACAAGGTTATAGTCAGCAAGAGGGGATAGACTATACAGAAACCTTTGCTCCAATCTCCAGGTTAGAATCTATCAGACTCTTAATCTCATTTGCTGTTAATAAAGGCATCACTCTGTATCAGATGGATGTTAAAAGTGCATTCTTAAATGGCTATATAGAAGAAGAGGTATATGTGCACCAACCCCCTGGTTTTGAAAGTTCCAAAAATCCAGAATATGTTTTCAAACTAAAGAAGTCACTATATGATCTGAAACAAGCTCCCAGAGCTTGGTATGAAAGACTGAGTAACTTCCTGTTAGAAAAAGAATTCACCAGAGGGAAAGTGGACACAACCTTGTTCTGTAAGACACTTAAGAATGACATTTTAGTATGTCAGATTTATGTTGATGAAATCATATTTGGATCTACTAAACCTTCTCTGGGAAGAAAGTTTGCTAAATGTATGCAGGCAGAATTTGAGATGAGCCTAATGGGGGAACTAAAATTCTTTCTGGGCATTCAGATTAATCAAACCCCAGAAGGAACTTACATTCATCAGAGCAAATATGTCAGAGAACTTCTGAAGAAATTTGATCTCTCAGAATGTAAGCCATCAAAAATTCCAATGCATCCCACGTGCATTCTGGAAAGAGAAGAGGCAAGTAAAAAGGTAGAACAGAAGGTCTACAGAGGTATGATTGGTTCTCTTATCTATCTGACGACTTCAAGGCCTGACATTCTATTCAGTGTATGCATTTGTGCTAGATTCCAATCAAATCCTAGAGAATCTCACTTAACAGCAGTTAAGCGAATTTTCAAGTATCTGAAAGGTACTACTAATTTGGGTTTGTTTTATAGAAAATCAAGTGATTACAGCTCAGTAGGATACTGTGATGCTGATTTTGCTGGAGACAGAGTAGAACGTAAAAGAACCTCTAGAAGCTGCCAGTTTTTGGGAGAAAATCTGATCTCATGGTCCAGCAAAAGACAATCCACAATAGCTCTATCAACAGCAGAAGCTGAATACATAGCAGCAGCTGGATGCAGCACACAAATGCTCTTGATGAAAAGTCAACTTGAGGACTTCCAGATATTTGAGAGTAACATTCCTATCCTCTGTGACAACACTTCTGCTATTTGCTTAAGTAAAAATCCAATTTTACATTCTAGGGCTAAGCATATAGAAATAAAACATCATTTTATTAGGGACTATATTCAGAAAGGGATTTTAAATTTAAAATTTATTAACACAGACCATCAATGGGATGATATTTTTACAAAACCTATTTCTGAAGATAGGTTCAACTTCATTCTGAAACATCTCAGCATGAATCTATGCCCATAATAAAATTGTTTTGATTCAATATATTAAACTTCAGAACTTTGTTTATTTTTCTGTGAACTACTGATCAATCTTTCTTCAGATCTTTAGAAGTACAAATTGTATCAGAATCTATCCATGAAGATCTGAGCGCTTCATTTCAAGGATAGAAATGTTTTCTTCACTCAAGCAAACAAGTGTCATCTAGTCATCAGCTATTTTTTGAGGCTGAACACGCGTTTACGTTTCTGAAAAGGCAAAAGCGCTGATTGGATGCATTGAGACACATGTCATGGGTAACCGTTCCAAATATCTTTCTGAATCCCCTAAAATCAGCTATCATTAAATGCTAATAATCATTATTAATTTCTCTCTCTTGTCGTTTATGTTTTCAAAATTGTTTAGAAATCTATTTAAACACACTCCACACCATTTACACTCTTTTACCTTCACTTTCATTTTCTCTCAAACTTACTGATTTCAGTTTTCATACTTTCTCAAAACCCTTTCAATTTCTTCAATACCTTCGTGTGAACATGGCTTCTTCCAGCATTCCTACTACAAGTTCCCAGAAAACGGTTTCATCTGAACAATATGAAGAACCCCACAGAACTCTTCTAACTCCAATCAAAAATCTAGAAGTTTTGTCAGAATTGATCGTGGAATTCAACAGCCTTCAAGAGAATGGGTTTAATCTATCTGAAGAGGTTAAGGCTCAAGGCTGGGAAAAGTACTTTGACAGACTGGTGGGTCCAACATTCCCTATTCTGGTAAAGGAATTTTGGATTCACACTTCTTCTTCCAACCATCAAGTTACTTCTTACATTATGGGGAAGAAGATTGTGATTACTGAGGACCTCATTGCACGTTTAATAGGCTACAATGGTGGTGGTGTTCGTTGCATTGACATGGCAGAAAGATGCGCTGATGCTGCCCTAATTGCAAGGGAAATCTTCACTCTAGGGCTTCCCTCCAGCAAGATAAGGGACTTGAAAGATCATCACAGAATTTGGGCCAAGATCATTCTGGGGTGCATAAACCACAGGAAGCCTACCAACTCTCCTGACTACATCAATATTGATCAGTAATTTCTGATCTATTTCATCTCTCAGAAGGTCAAGATAAATCTGGCTCATTTTCAGATTATATATTTATTTACCAATTTTAATGGTTGTATATCTTTAATGTGGTGTATGGTAAAACAAGTAATATACATTGGTATATAATTAACTATGGGCATGTTCCATAACCGTTTTCTATTTTAACCGTGATCTAATGTAATTTATTTGCTGCTGCTAGGTTTCAAACCTAGTACCGTATATATCACAACGGTTGATAAGCATAATTGTATTGATATCACACGCGCTTTTCAGTATACTACAACGGTCCTAGGGCCGTGATTGTTATAACAAATTTACAATAACACTCTACACAAAAACGCCTGAACTAGCATAATTATATGTATTTACCAAGCATTATTAAATGGGTTTTTCGTAGAAGTGAATAAAGACATCAAGGTTTTAAAAAGAAATCAATAATGTTGGAAAAATGCTTCGAGAGAAACAAATTATGGTCTTTTCGACCAGAGTTTTTGACAAAATTTATATGAATTTGAAGCTTAGCATTTGAAATATATTTTAAGTGGGTTCGACAGGGACAATTCGAAATAAGGTTGAAAGAATTGAATTTTGGCGATTATCTGTTCTTTTTGAAAAGAGACGCGTGGAAGCATGCGAAGGGTCGAACGCATGCAAGCGAGAACGTGTCCTCTTCTGATGAGAAGACCATTCGTGTTGACATAGTATAAATAGGAGTCTTTAGTTTTCAGGATTTTGTGTGTTTAATTATTGTATAAATTACACATATTCACTCAAAGTATCACAGTGTAATCGAGAAACGAGTTCTGAGAAATGTATGTATGAAGTACCACATTTATTTTTAATATCAGTTTATTTTCATAAAAGTCATTTACATTCCTTTCACATTCCAGTCGAAACTCCTTTACTTTCCTGTTATTTTCATAAAATGTTTTGTCATTTCTTTCCAATTTACTTTCATTATCGAAGAGATCAATATCCAAAAAACTTAGAAAACACAAACTATACACTATTGTCCTAGGATCAATCCAATCGATCTTGTAAGTAACCAGAGTCATTAGATTTTGGAAGACTAGTGCGTATTTATCAAATTTCACAGTAAAAAAATTGGCACACCTGGTGGGACCCATGTCTAGTTTGTCTATTTTAGAAACGTTTCTATAATTTTTATACGTAAATTTGTATCTAACATTGTTGCATGAGATTAAGAAGTGGTAGAGTATCCAGAACTAACAAAGAAATACCAAGAAGGAAGTACATTAGAAGAATGGTTAGCCCACCAAACAATAATGGAGAACAACCCCCTCCTTCGACAGGGGAAAATTTGGCCACAGTATTTGTGACCAAAACGATACCTTTTACAGCGAGTATGATGTAAATATCGTTGAATACTCAAAGTGGACAAGTGTTATCCCTGTAAGAGTACAGGGTCAACCATTGACCCCAACACCAGCGGGAAATAGAAATTTAAGGCCTTATGTGCATGGGTTTGTGATCCCTATGAATGGTCGCGAACAAACATATGGCATGCCAATGTAGATGATGGAAAATTTGCATAATAGCTCATCTACATTCGCAGACACATTGGTGTCTACATTTTCACCATTACAATGGTATGGGTATGGATAGCATTAAGCGTAAGTTTAGTGAACCAATAGATGACTATCATAGCAGGTTCCCTTTATTGAAGGAAAGATGTTTCACATAAGTACTAGAACATGAACTAGTCGAAATGGTTGTGGGTGGTCTAGACTATTCCATTAGAAAGAAGCTAGACACCCAGTACTTGAGATACGTGGCCCAGTTAGCAGAAAGAGTTCGACGGGTCGAACGTCTAAAGGATGAAAAGGCTAGGGCAAGTAAGAATAATAGAAGAGAAAGGGTGGCCTGTATCGAAATGGATGAGGACGAACCATGGATTTTTAGTGACCCTATATGTTTTGATGAAAGTGAAGTAGATCTGGCCGAATTAAAACAAGGGCCACCTTATTCCTGCAAAGGCATTTCTCCTTCGAATGGGAAGAATCCCGTCAAACAAGAAAAGAATGACAAGTTCCCGAAGAAAACATACACCTTCGGCGTGACAAAGTTTGACAAAATCTTCGACTTATTAGTCAAATATGGCCAAATGATAGTGCCACTTGGCGCTAAAATTCCTCCATTAGAACAACAAGAAAAGAGGGTTTTACCAATATCATAATTTCTTAGGCCATAAAACCTCATAATGTTTTCTTTTCAGGGATTTGGTGCAAAATGCTATCAAGGATGAAAGGCTGAAGTTTGGTGAGAAAATCAAGGTCCAAATGATGGTCGATTCGGACCCCTTGCAAGTGGTGGACACCCATTACATCAAGCCAACATATATCAACATGATCGAGGTTGCTGAAGGCCTCCATGCCAAGAAAACCAAGAATGGAACTATTGAAGTTTTCAACCAGGGTGTCGAAATAACCGAGGCTACCGAGGGCCTCGGACTCAAGTTACTGAAGGTCCTTATAATGAAGTTAACATGGTCGAACTCAGCAGAGAAGTTGGCTTGGAAGCTGACGAAGAAAGCATCATGAGGGAAGAGGACCAAATAAAGGTAGCATATCCCAAGACAAATGAAAATTTCTCGAATTTCTTTTCCGATGCCAGAAGAAGAACTCTGAGGCATTGATGCAGTTCCATGTATGACATAAAAGCTGCTGAAAATTTGGAGAGAATCTGAATTCCCCATCGAAGAGGGAATTGGAATGATACTAGGGGAAAATTTGTCTTCGACAAAAGGGCAGTTCCCAGAAATCAACAACCAGGAGGACCAAACCTTCATGCGAACAGGCAAGCTTCGTTCAAACCGCCTACTGACGCCCCAACAGATAAGTGGGTGGGGCATGTCGATAAGAGAGATCAAGGACAACAGAAATGAAGGAGTTTTGAATTTGGAAGAGGATCTTCGATTTCTCATCGAAGGGAGTTCCAGGTTTCGAAACAACAGGCATACAAATTTGAAAATTACAAAGGAAAAAATCCCATGTCAAGATCATAGAGGAGAAGGTATCAAAAAAAGAAGAAAGTTGGGAGGGAAGCAATTGAGGGAGGTATGGCAAAGTCTAGCACCAACCAACCTCAATCCACCAATGAGGTCGAAGAGAAAAGGCCAATTGGGAGAAATCTTTGCTCTCTAAAAGGGGAGAAACCAAAAGAAAAGATGTCAGAACAACCACTTAATGATGAAGACATGCTCACTAACGATTTTGATTCAGGTTCTAAGTCATCTTTGGGCATAAACTGCATCGTAGTTTCCGTGTTACCCTGGAGTATGACCAAGTAACAGAAATCGAAGAAACTGAAGAAGAAGAAGACAAAGCAGAAATGGCCAAACATATGCCATATTGTTATTACGTGATGAATAACGGGGCGGTCGAAGAGCAGAATGCATTCTTCGAAATACCTGATGAAGGAATGAAGAACCACTTGAAACCACTATTCATTAGGGGGAAAGTGTAAAACATTGAGGTCAATAAGATCTTAGTGGATGGAGGAACGACAATTAACTTGATACATCAATTCATGATAAAGAGAATTGGAATGTTTGGCACAGACCTGAAGTGTCACAATATGGTTTTGTCGAACTAAGAAGGAAAAGTTGGTCATACCTTAGGAGTTCTCCAAGTTAACATAATAGTGAAAACCATTACTAAGCTCACTATATTTATGGTTATAGCCTCAAGGGCTAATTATAATCTACTTTTAAGAAGGAAATGGATTCATGGCGTTGAAACAATGTCATCTTTGCTCCCTCCCTCCCTCTATGCTTTTGATCTTCTATAAATGCTCCTCTTCGTGATTAATTAGTTTTTATATTTTTCATGTCTTGAATATTAATAAAATGTATTAATATAATTTAAAAATTGACTCACCTCGATCAAATCTCAATCTAAACTTAAAATCTTAAAATCATAAATATACAAATCAACGACCGGTTTGGTTCTCATTACCTGGTTGTAATTGTAATTATAGTTGAGAAATGTAATTTAAAATCATTGTTAAAATTCTATATTTGAACAAAACATTTAAATATATTAAGTGATCATTTAATATAGATATAGAAGTAGTTACTAGTCAATTTTAGGGAGGCTATCTTGTGAAAGAGTTGGACCCTACTCATAATAAAAACCTAAATTATATGGTTGTATTTTATCACATATATTATAACTGACATTTTCTGAATGGGATTAACAAGGATGCACATGTTATGTCATTAGCTAGTTAGTAAAATTAATCACAGCAATAAAATTACATTAGAGAGTGTATTTAGATTAATGGTGAAGAAAATTGATTATAGTAGAATTAAGTTTGGTAGAATTTATTTTATCATAATTGAGTTTAACAGAATTGATTTATATTTGAATATATTTATGTAAAAATGAGATGAATAATCAATTTCAGTGTAAATATCACCTAGAATCAATTCTAGAAGCAGAAACTATAATTTATAACATCAAATAGAATCAATTCTAAAGATAGAATCAATTTTACTTTTGTCTAACCAGACATCTCAAAATTACTCAGAATCAATTTTACACCTTTAAAATTAATTTTGACTATTCTAAAAGCTAATCCAAACACACTGTAAACTGTCTATATAAATTTTCATGTACTGAAATTAATTAAACATAGTTTTTATTTTTAAAATTAAAAATTAAATTAATTATATAGTTGATTAAATAATCATATTTTTATACATATTTTTGTGCTTGTTTAATTAAATGAATGATATTTCTACACTAAATGTGAAAACTAAGGTTTAATTTTTTTATTATATTTAATAAAAAAAAATCATTTTTTCCAATACAAATAAATAGATGTCCTTCAATACAATGACTTGAAAGTGACATCTTATGAAAACTATCACGTTATTTAGCTGTTTTGTTTTCACTTTTGTTTGCTATTATTGTTAAACTTTTCAAATCAAGATCTCAGTTATAATATTAAAGTTATATCTTTTATAAAACAAACACATAGGAAGACTAAGAATCAGATCTGTCAATGCTTCAAGATTGTCCTCTAATTTGGTGTATTTATTGTGTATGTGTATTCTCTTAATTATATTAGTTCATTATTATACTGACAAAGTCGGTTAATTCAAACAAATTTAGATTCAAGACAAATGATTAAGTTTCTGTTTTTTAGGGTCCTACCCTTCAAATAATAGTGCTCTTTTTAAGTATTAATCAATTTTTAATTAGAGTAGAGAATCTTGTACACTTTCTGAATTAAATTAATCATAATCTCGGGCATAATAATTTTGGCACTAGGAATTGAGATTTGGTTTCATTTTCTCACTTAACTCTAGGCGTATCACTTTACCTTCTTTTGTGTGATCTTACCATTATAGTTGTCTCTAAGATGAAACGAGAAAAACATAATGATGGAAGAGTGAGCTCTTCCGGTGCAGCAGAGTGATTAAGAGTTGTAAGATTAACACTTTAATATTTAAGTTAATGAAATCGTAAATAAGTAGTGTTTGAGAATGAAAGTGATGATTAGTTATCATGAAGGAGAAGCATTTATATTGGGTCAGACACTCATTTAAAGATTAAAGATTCACTCAAACAAATAAAAGAGACACCACATATTCACTCAATACCGTAAAGTGATAGATGTATAAGTTCTCTCACTTATCAAGTGTTCAACCTTCATTTTTTCAAGCAATGTGGGACTTCGAACTCACACTAGTTTCTCAATACAACTCACACTTGTTTTTCAACAATCTTTCCCTTAAATACGAGTTCATCCATTCTGTTTCCCCTCAAGCGGAAGCTCTTTCATCCACATACTTGTATCGCCATTTATAGACATATTTATCTCGTCATGGACACTTCAATGAGACACATCGACTGACCACCATGTCAAGAAGAATTTCGACACAAAGAACCAATCCCTTACTCGAACTAGACTCTGATACCATTGATGGATCATCATGAGAGGGAAGCATTCACATTGGGTCAAAGACTCATCTAAAGATCAAAGACTCAACCAAAAAAAGTGAGAGAGACGCCACATATTCACCCAAAACCTTAAGGTGATATGTGTATGAGTTATCTTGTAACACCCGAGACCGACGAGGGCGGAGAGTAGTTGTCTGTGCACGAGGAATTACAATGAACTGCTCTTGGAAACTTCTAGAAGAAAACCAAATTTAGATCAGAATGAGAGGTATCCCGAGGTTCTGCGGGTATGAGACTGCATGGTTCAAGGAATGCTTATAAGGATTGATATGCACTATCTATACCAACAAGATGCATCTTCTTTTCGATAGTTGATGACAATTTTACTAGCAAGTGAACTAGCACTGTTATCGAAGTAATATAAAATAAATTTGTCTCCATAGGAATTACGAACTTTTAACAGAATATTGTGCAATGTAAATTAATAGTAAAAGATTTTCATATTGCTTTAGGTTAAAAGCACAAAAATAGTGCATTAGCATACACAAGGGCTTTACAAGGCCTCTGAGTTTTCAAAAACAATTACCTCAATGTGTGTCTATCAGATCAACTAATTGAACAAAAAAATGCAAATTCTAGATATACATGGATACACTCATGAAAAGAATTAAGTAAACCATGGAAATATTTGAGCTCAAACCTATCTTGTTTAGATATATGGAGGTTGAGTACAAGCATTTTTGTCCCTTTTCCTCATCAATCATCACTCTGCTAAGAACTTCAATCTCGATTACTTAATTTGCTCATATTTTTTCTTCCTATGACTACTTTTCTATTTAATGACAAGATAGTAATTAAAAATAGAAACTGTCATCTGGGAGGAAAAAATCGTGCAACCATGCCATATCCTCCTATATTAATGATCATGCGCAACCTATGCAGTCCTCATCTCTGCTCGATAATTTATCAAGGTCTAATCTTGCTCCATAAAGTAGGTTTACATAACTTCTGTGGTGGGAAACATGTCCTCAGGTTTGGGCTGGAAATATATTCTATGTGAGCATCATAGAAAATTTGGTACTCATCTTAGAATCTGGGAGAGTTAATGTACAAATTTGGTGAAGCCTCATGTGCCTAGGGGGTCAAGCCTAAAGAAATTTTTTCCCACGATGACATCTAGTTAGGAGTCTGCTGCTGAGGATTGTCCCCCTGAGGTTGCTGCACTTCAGAACGGTAAACATCATCATCATCTTGAGCTTGCTCCTCTTGCACTCTTTTAGGATGTGGTGCATGGAGTGAACGACAAATGAAACTTGTTGTGATTAGGACCATCGGGATGATCTTCACATCATTTGTATGCACATGTACTCCATCTGACTTGCATATTTAATTAAAGGTTAAATAAACAACACCTATGCAATGTAAGCGAAATTTGATTTACACCTTATAAAAGAATTTTTTGTATTCCCCCCCCTTATAATGTGAAGATTCCCTCTCTATGCCCCTTAGATACACTATTTCAATCAGGATTTTAGATTTAATCCAGCGTGGCATATTTTTATCTTTTTTATTTTTTTAAATCCATGTCATATTTTATTTTTCAGTTATTTTAATATCGGGAATAATTAAGAAAACACCAACTAAAAATTAAGTCGTAACCCATATCAAACTTGTTACCTTTAGGTTACAGGGCGCAGGGCTTTTCACTAGGTTGTTGTCCAAATTTGTTATAATTTTTCACAATTATATTTAGGGCTAAATATGTTTTTGGTCCCTATAAATATCTTGAATTTCATTTTTAGTCTCTATCAAAAAATGACATATTTTTGTCTTTACAAAATTTTTATCCAAGCCGTTTTAGTCTCTATTATTTTCTAAAATTTTGAAAAGTGCTTAATTATCCTTAAACTTTTAAAAATTTTGAATAATTTTTTTCATACATGTTTAGAATACTATAAAATATTTCTTTACCGAATTTTAGAATTATTTTCAAACGAGAAGAATTAAATATGAATTTTTTAAATTTTAAAAGATGATAAAATTAATGAAAATCTCGACTTAAAATTAAATTTTGAGCTCTTTTTTTTAGGAACTTTTTATAACATTATAAACCTGTTTGCAAAATAATCATTCAAAAATACACATTCATTTAACAACAAAGACTAAAACTATGTGCATAATAATTTTGTAGGGACCAATACATACCCATTTTTGGCTTAATTACGACTTTGATCCCCTTATTTAACTTTTTTCTTGATTTTGATCCTCCATTTTAAAAACCACCATTTAAGTCCCTTTTTAAAGTTTTCTTTTGAATTTTCGTCCTTCATTTTAAAAACCATAATTTTGGTCCCTTTTTTAAGTTTTAAGTTGCAATTTTAACCCCTTTTCTAATTCTGATGATGGTGAAAAATGGACCAAAATTCAAAATAAAACTTAAAAAGGGGACTGAAATTGCAACTTAAAACTTAAAAAATGAAATGGTTTAAAAAAAATAGGGGGACGAAAATTCAAAAAAAAATTTAAAAAGGGACTAAAATGGTAGTTTTTAAAATGAGGGAATCAAAATAAAGAAAAAACTAAATAGGGGAACCAAAGTTGCAATTAAACCCTTATTTTTTATAGAAACCAAAACCAAATTTAATAATTTATAGGATTAGAAACATATTTAACTCTTATATGTATATAAACACATATTTAATAAGATTTCGTAGATATTAATAAATACTTATTACAAATGAAATATTTATTAATACATTTCGATCATTCTTAATTCAAAAATAATAAACATATCTATTAATAAATATTTAATTTGTAATAACAATTTTCTTATTTAATAAGAAAATAAAAAATATAAGGTTAATACCGTTTTTTCTTCTAATAAAATTTGAACTTATATATTATTTAAATAAAATTTAAATTAACCTAAATCACATTTATATATTATTCAAACAAATTTAATAAAATTCATATGTATGCACATTATATATTTACATATAAAATTAGTACATTAATTAATATATTACATTTAATTAATGTTTACATATATTTGGATGATATTAAAAAATCACATTTAAATCACATATACAAATAATTTACATTTTTAGTTCAACTGTAATACTATTTAAATATACATAGACATGTTTTAATAAGATACTAAATATAATATTTTATACATATGTATTTTATTTTTTATATATATATATATATATATATATATATATATATATATATATATATATATATATATATATATATATATATATATATATATATATATATATATATATATATATATATATATATATATATATATATATATATATATATATATATATATATATATATATATATATATATATATTTATATATATATATATATATATATATATATATATATATATATATATATATATATATGTTAAATGTAATATATTAATTTTAGTTAAATAGTATATATCTTGAATTTTATTTTGAATGTTATTAGAAAAAATCATATTAACCTTATATTTTTTATTTTCTTATTAAATAAGAAAATAGTTATTACAAATTAAATATTTAATAATATATGTTTATTATTTTTGAATTAAGAAACACCAAAATGTATTAATAAATATTTATTTTGTAATAAGTATTTATTAATACCTATGAAAATGTATTAAATATTCGTTTTTATACATATAAGTGTGAAATATTATAACAATTCTGGACAACAGTCCAGTGGTAAGCAGCGAGTCCTGTAGCTTTAATGTAGGTTTGATACTTGTACGCGGATTGTCACGTTGAATTAAATTAGAAATCTTGGTTGAAATAGTATATGGCCATAGAGAGGGAATCTTCACATTATAAGAGGGAATACAAAAAATCTTTAACAAGGGTGTAAACTGAATTGCGCTTATATTGCAGGGAGTGTTGTATATTTTACCCATTAATTAATAACATAAAAATGATCCCTTGTTCTTTGGGGGGCGCCATCCATTAGTTTAATGGTCCAAGCAATTATCATCTTCAAGGGTTTGAATGAGGAATGATGCTTATGCCTTAGGTATTGGCCGCAAATCCCTAACTTTTAGCTTAATATGCCTACTAATAGCCATGACCCACTCGGCCCCCGGATGACAAAACTCTTCCAGCATGGTTTGTGTCATTCGGTCAAAAAGGTGAAACGTTATTATATTATTAACACCACATCTAGGAGGAGATTGGAGATGAAAAAGAGAATTAATAGCTTGGGCAGAGTAATCAATATGTTTACCTCGAACATAAGACGAATAATCACCGTGCTTACAGAGGATGACATTCGCATAAAACTCCCACCCAATAAACTGATTGGTCTCCTTGATCAAACTATTCAAGTAGGTACACCCTATAGTTTCCATCTATACACTCAAATCCTCATAACCGCTGAGATTTTCCAAGTAAAAGCACGCTTCCTCACCACTGTGTACTCTTTGATTTTAAGGTACTTTTTGCATGGGCTTAAGAGACGAACAAGTAGGTGAGATATTCAAAAGTATTTAGAGGAGGTGGTAGAGCTGATCAGATGATTGATTAGAGACTCAAGTACTTTATTTTCCATGTTTTTGCAAAAAGCGAAAGAAAGCACAAAGCAAAAAGCGCAAAAGTAGAAAAGATATTTATCTTAAGAAGAAGAGAGATGGAGTGAAAATCAAATTAGAACCAAACCCTTTTACGCCAGAATGCATCTTAACGCGCTTGTGTTGGACTCCAATGTGTCCATGTTGCCAACGGTAGGGTCCAACACTCAGAATTCCCCAATGTTATACATGCTTAAAGGCTCAAACATTCCCGTGTTATCATACAACACGTCCGAGTTAGCAGACAGTGTTGTGAGTGTGCGCGATACATGGATAGAATCTAGACATCAAGTAGTTAAATTTATGATTATCACATAACATTTTATTATTTCATGATGGAATCTTTAAAAAAGAGTTGAGTTTTTTGAAAGTCCCTGCACCAAGGCGTGGTATTGATGTGGTCGATTCTATTTATAAATGTTTGAAAACTTGGGGTATTGAAAATAAGGTTTTTTCAGTATATGTTGATAATGGGAAAAATATTCTTTTTAGTCATGTATGTTAACGCCAAGGTTCATTTTGGTCCCTTAACTTTTAAAAGGTTCATATTGGTCCCTTAACTCTTCAAAACACTTCATTTTTGACCTTTTTGTCTAATTAGCGGCGAATTTAACAATCGATTTCTGAGTTTTTCTGTCACTATTTAGACAAAAATGACTAAAATGAAGCATTTTGAAGAGTTAAAGGTCCAATATAAACCTTTTTTAAGTTAAGGGACCAAAATGAACCTTGACGTTAACACACTGGACCAAAAAGGATATTTTGCCTTTATAATGCTTCTTATAATGATTCATGTTTAAGATATCTCAAAGATGATTTATCTCTAAGTAGTAAGTTAATCCTTGATGGTTCTTTGTTCATGTGAGATGTTGTGCTCATATATTGAATTTTTTGGTGCAATACGACCTTAGTAAAATTAAGGACAACATTTTTAATATCTGTGAAAGTGTTAAATACGTTAACCATATTGATGCAAGACTAGAGGCATTTTATGATGTGGTTGAGCAGAAAGGTTTCAAAGAAAGAAAACTCATTGTTGATTGTCTACAAGATGGAATTCAACTTTAATATGTTGTCAATTGCTTTGAACTTTAAGATTGCATTTGTATCCTACAAAGAAAGAGAGCCTCATTATGATTATGCCCCTACACTTGAAGAATGGAAAAAAGTTGAGAAAGTTTGTAAACTTCTATAACTGTTTAATCGTGTTACTCATGTGATCTTTGGTAGTTTATCAGATTTTTTGTATATTATTCTTATAATTGTTTACTATAACTACTATTTTAAATGTAGCTAGTGAGTATCCGACTGTAAATTTGTATTTGTTAGAAGTTTGGAAGGTGAAAGAAATACTTGATAAGGTAGATGAAGATGAAGATCTCTTTATGAGAGAAATGGAAAGTCCAATGAAAATAAAATTTGACAAATATTGGGGCGGGGGGATGTAATATTTTGATGGTTATAATTAGTGTTTTGGATCCTAGGTGTAAATTTCATATGGTGCATATATGTTTTCTCAAAATATATAAATCTAAAGAGGTAGTTGATGAGAATATAAAGAAGGTTGAGTGTTCGCTGAAAGATTTATATGAAGAGTATTTAACTATATTTGATGACAAATACTTTGACGGGAGCTGAGTATTTGTTTGATGTATGTGTGTTCAAGTCTGCAATATGAACTCTTTGTTTTAGAGAATATGTGAGAGTTTATTTCTCTCTATAGTATTCATGTGTTTGTGATGACCTAAATGAGTTGTATTGGTTGTGTTTTATAAGGAGTTGATGTCCTATATGATATTGTGACATCATGCTTACTGAAAATGCTTGGGATTATGGATCAGAATGAGAAGATTATAATCTTGTCTACGGTAGTATGCTTGGTGAATGTATAACTATTATATTGAAGACTTCACTAGTATTATCAATTGCTAGTAGAAGTAAGGGCAGAGGACTGTTGTCAGATACTATGGTCTGATCAGATTTTTGTAGGTGTTCTTCTTCTATGTCAGTAACTCTAGGAGAAACTTTTTTTGGAGATGTTCTCTTTCTGATCAGAATGTTTGTTTGGATCCCACTAAAGCTATTAAGCAAACTGGGAATTTTTAGAGTTAGTAAAGACACATCAAAAGTGCATGATATCTTGGCCCCTAAGAATCACGACAACATGTGTAGATCGGTAAGTACATTATTCAGTGAAGAAGTCAGAGTGCCTATATATATTATCAAGGAGTGAGAGTATCTGGCTCAAAATTGACTCTACAGTGGGAACTTGTGTTCATCCTAAGGATTGTTTATCCATGACATGGGGAATCAAGTTTTTGTCTTGCGAAGTACATATGTATCTCTGGAAGACTGTGTTTATGTCTGGGAGAATTTATTTTTCTCTGCAGATTTTGGTGGGACTCTATGGAGGTTCTTGGATTTTTGTATGATGGAAGATATTATACATGTGATGTTTTAATGGAGCATGAGTAGAATCGAGTAGAAGGAAGTGTGGTTCTGCTTCAGTCTATATGGATAAGTCTGGGAAACGTCTTAGACTATTTGAGGTTTAGGACAATGTCTAACAAAATGTAAGGACATTTTGCAGGACATTTTTTTGGGCCAAACAAGGAAGTTTTTGGATGGTGCAATCTATACACGTCATGAGGGAGTGTAAAACGTGTTTGTTGACTATGCATGTGTTTTTATTGGAAGTATCTTTTCCTAGAAAACTCAATCCATAGTCAATAAAGGCAGTCAAAAGCTGCTTTGGAAGGTGCATTTTCTTGGTTATTTTCTTCAAATAATGTTCTTGGCCGAGACCTTTGACTCAGTCTAGAATCGTTAATTTATATGTCATTGCTTGGGTATTTATTGAGGTCATCCTTTATCTTCCTTTCACATTACGGTTGTTTGATGTTTACATAAGTCCTTATGGCTTTTATTCGGATATGGGTAAGTATCTTTTAGGTCTGGTCGTGTGAGGGATTTGTTTGTCTATTTTTGTCCAAAAAGGCGGAGAGAGGTATTGTTCAGATGTTGTTAAGTCTGAGGTTTGTGTTTGAAGAAGTTTTGCAAAGATGTCGAATAGAATGTTCATTTCTAGTTTAGTATTTTTGGGTGCTTTTGTGTCTTATGATTTGGGTTATGAACACAATTGTCTCTTGTGTTTTGAGTTATCTAGGAGTAACAATAAGATCCCCTAGGTTGACTAGTGGTTGCTGCTTAATGGTTCTCTTATGCCGCCCAATGCGAGGAAGGTTTCTGGATTAAGGGGGAGTATCTTCAGCCCCGTGAGGAATTTTTCTGGATTGATATTTATGACTTGGATGAATATAAAGAAGAAGGTTTGGTCTTCTGAGTTTGAGGTTGTTGTTCTTTGGTGTTGAGTCTTTGTGTTGCAATGGAGCTGATATGAAGAAGATGTCTAACATGATGTTGTGACATCAATCAGACTGAAGGCAAGTTGTTGTGTTCATTAGCTTCAGAAGAGTAAAGCTGATGATTGCAATTTTTTTATTGTTGTAATCTGACCTGTAAATATTTATTTGTTTTAGTCAAAATTTTCCAAAGAGGGAGATTGTTAGTTCTCTATTTTTAGGATTGGAATTAATTTTAGTAAAACAAATATAGCAACAATTTGTTAAATAGGGTGTATTAACTTGTTGAGAAGAACATGTTGAACAAGAAGTCCTATTTTATGAAGAAACATGTTGAGATGAGATGTTTCATCAACAGAAGCAACATGTCGGACATGATGTCCTATGCAGAGTCATTCGACATCGTGAATGATTTGGGTTGGGACGTTGGATCAATTTAAGATTTAACAAATACAAAATATTTTGGGAATATTATGCTATCCTATGTGGCGTTGATTTTAAGGTCTGGAAGATTCAAGCTGAGATCAAAAAGAATATTGACTTTTTAATTATGGAGATAAATTAGGAAAGTCATGATTGAAGACCTATCTTTATGCAAAAGATTATGCAGATTTGTAGCAGTTGATATGCTATGATTTGAAGCCCAAAATCCAGTTGGGAAAAGGGTTATAAATAGAAGGTTGTTAACCTAGAAGAAAGCAAGCCGCAAATGTATAGATGTAATCTATTAGGGCTTCATTTGTGTGCCACTTGATGTACCCCAAAACTCGCCCTCTTCATTTTAATACTAATTGACTTATACTTCATTATCATATACATACATACATGTAATTAGACTTATACTCATGGAATCTGTAACGCCCCGATATTTAATTATTTATTTAATTAAATATTTTTGAATATTTTATATTAATTCAAATTTTTATCGTCGAAGTCGGAATTATTTTATTAAGTTGGAATAATAATTAATCGGATTTAATTTAGTGGAATTAAGTTAAAGTATTATTTTATTATTAAGCTTAAATATGAATTTGGGCTTAATTGGTGGTATTGTGTAGTAATAGAGGGGTATGTCTTTTTAGGCCCAATTGAGTTTTTTTAAGATTAAATATAATATAACTATTATATTAGAATAAAAGTAGAGGAAACATGAGAGAGTGTTGATAAGTTATCAGGAAAGAGAAGAAAAAGAGGAAAATAAGATTTGTGAGGGGAGAAGAAGAAGAGGAAAAATTGCTTCTAGTGCCAAAATTTCCCAAAAATTCGGTTGAAGTCTCTTAAAGCTGCTCTTAATCCAAGGTAAGGGTGGGGTTCTGACTCTATAATAGGGTGTATAATTAATTGTATGTGAATTTGGGTTATGAAAATTAATTCTAGTTGTGTTTGAAATTGGTATACTGATGAAATTGAGAGATGATTTAGGACCCAATATAATTAGAGATGCATATATTTAAGTACCTTAGGATTTTCTTTGCAAAATTCCAAACAATTACTACTGTAGCTCTATTTGGAATGAATTAATCTTTTATAGCAATATTTGAAGGCACTTAATTTTTCTATATAGTAGCATATTTATAAGTAGCATTTTGAAGTAATTGAAATATGCGGATAGCTAGAGTCACCACCGACTTTTCTTTTATCCAATATTTAGGAAAGGTGAAAAGAACAAGAAAGACCTTTGATAGGCTTTAAGTTCAGGGGGGTAAGATATGAAAAGGGAAGGTGTTAACACTTTTTTCATTTGTAGTTATCTACGAGCTCTTAATTATTTAGCTTGCTTTTGAAAACTTGCTTTGTGTATGTGATTTGTTTGAAAATATTTTGAAATTGTCAATGTAAGGCTGACTTTGTAATGATTCTTGTATCAGCCCTCAAGAATGTACATAAAGTGTTTATTTTTTGAAAATATTTTGTTTGTGAGCAAGCAATTAAGAGTTTCTTACCCACTAAAGTCTTTCTTATTCTTTTCCTTCTCCTTTAGAGATAGTACTATACATACCATTAGTTGGTAGGTTGCCCTATCTATTGGATGTGAAGGAACAGACGTAGGGTCATAAGCTATATTCGTAAGGCAACAAGAGAGGTTACCCTAAAGGTGTGAGTGTGCGAAGTATTTGTTTTCAGTTATTTTATCTCGAGAATTAGGGTTTTCTAGATTGTTTTTAGTCTTTCCATACAAACCCTAGTTACTAATCATAGCATGAAAATATAAGTGCGGAAATGTAAATGCGGAAAATTAAACATAAGCTATTACATCTAGTGAGCAGTTACATAATAGGAAAAAATATGGAAAATAAATCTATGCTATTACAATTGAGAGTGCGACCTATACACTTTTCTATGAATTTAAATAAATGAAGAAAAAGAAATAAAAAATATAAAGAGAATGTTAAAATGTTTTTGTGATTTTTTGTGAAAATAATTTAAGTGATAATAATTAATAACCTAAACTCTAATTGATTTTAATGTTTAAAAAAAGGTTGATTAATTTATTTAGTAAATTAAAAAAATCAAGAAAACTAAATGTTAGTTAAAAAACCCTAAACGTAATTTATTAGTAGGCAAAATACTCATTTTGATCCCTTAACTATATCTTTGGGTTCACATTGTTCCCTTAACTTTTTTTGTGTCATTTTGGACCCTTAACTTTCAAAGCGTTTAATTTAAGCCTTTTTTGTCTAATTAGAGGAAAATTTAGTGACGAATTTTAAAGTTTTTCCGTCTCTAATTAGACACAAAAAAAGACTAAAATGAAACTTTTTGAAAGTTAAGGGACCAAAATGACACGAAAAAAAGTTAATGGACCAATGTGAACCCAAGAGTATAGCTATGGGACCAAAATGATTGGTTAATTGAAATAATTAGGGTTAGAAAAGAAAAAGAAAGAAAATTAGGTTAAACAAAAAAATAGGAAAAAAATATTGCATGGGGTGGGTGTTGAACCCACGCCCCCTAGTTTTCACGCTGCACTGCTTGCCACTAGGCCAAGTTCCTGTTGATGTTAGGAAATATAACGTGAATAATATATTTGGAACATACGCGTTAGATGGAAAATAACAAAAAATATTTGCAGACGCAGGGATCGAACCCACGCCCTTAACATTCTACGCCTTCGCCTTGACCAGCGGTGCTACGCTCTCATCCGGTTATACAAATGAAACAAATAAATATATTATAAACCAGGTGGACCAAAGAGGCGCTGAAGCCCTAGATCTAGTCGTCTTCTCCGGTGAAACTATTTTTGCACCTGAAAAAATAACAAACTTTAGAGATCAATAAGGGCCATATCCCCTTAAATCTACCTTTGGGAATCCAATGGTGGTATTATTTTTGACTAATTCGACCTATACAAAGAGATACTATCAAAATAATGCAAATTGGTTCAATAATGGTGATGGACCATTCTGGCGTTATGGGTCTCATGCAAGGGATCAAACCTACACTAATTTGTCTCAGGAACACAATGAAATCGTTAGTTTACATCAAAACATTATGAAAGTTAAAATACGAAATTCACAAAACATGTAAAAATGGTGATGCATGGAATGCATGTTTTAGGCCTCTTTGATCATCAATAATGATCCAAGCTTACTCTATGATATCTCAGGAATCGATTTGAATGGTCGCTTGGCCTTGAGGATGGTTGCAAATTAGATTTCGAATTTTTCCTAGTTTTTGACAAAAGTTGAGATTTTGAGAGAGTGTTCTTGAGGCAAATTTCGTGTCCTCTTTGTCTGAATATGATGAGTATATATTATGGAAGATTTAGGTCAATAAAAGTAGATTCAATCTTTTGTATTTCATGATCAAATCTTTTATTAAAGTTTTTCATGAAATCTTTCTTTTTTAGGCCAATCATGTACCAATCATCCTTAAACATTTTTTTCAAGTTGTCACCAGCTTATTAGACTTATGATTTGATTCAAAAATAGATCCTCATGCTTTGATTCATTCACTTGGTATTTTATTTGATTTATTTTGATTTTAATTGAATAAAATCAAAAATAAAGAAATAAAAACCAAAAAAATAAATGAATGGATTTAGGAGTCTATTATGAGGCCAGGAACACGTTTGGACCTTAAAAGATAGGCCCGTTAGCCCAAAAATTCAAATTTGCTCAAATTGAACTTCATGCATTTCCTCAAAATTACCCAACTTGCACAAATGACATCTCACTCAATTTTTGTCATATGAAGGTGATCTTGGACTTTTTGGAAACCTCAAGATGTCCCCAAGAAACTTCATGTTGGTCACTTTTTCATTTGAAGAATTTAACTTGATGTAAATTGCCTTGACAAAAAGTGTCTTTTTGTTGACTTTTAAAATGACCTGTAATGTTTTGGCCTATATCTCTCAAATGAAGCATTTTTGGCCTTGAGCTTATAGAGACAAAGTTGTAGAGAATTAAATTTAATTCAAAATGAGCTTTAGTTGAAAAAAAATTTATTAAGTATGTGAGTGTTATGCTTGGTCAAAGTTTAGTTAACTTCTCCTTAAGAAAATCCTAATTTAGTAACTTTTGACTTTTGATGAATCTTGAGTTTTCTTGATGAATCATGATCAACCCTTGATCAAATGATGAATGTGACTTCAAAATTTTGTTGTTGACCAAAAATCTTGAAGTTTGACTGTAAATTGGTCAAATTTAACTTTTTGCCCAATATAGTTGATTTTCAATCATTGACTAATTGACTGAGCAAACTTGTGCTGCAAGGCTTGGAATTTGGCATGAGGATTTTTGAGACATATGAGAAACCATGAAATCCAATTGAGGCATTAGAAGTCCAATTTTACTTGAGAGAAGCAAAACCCTAGTTGTAGGTCAATTGCTTAAGAGGAGGGTTTGTTTGATCAATCCTTGAGTAGTCTTGAGCAATTGAGTACCCTAGGAGCATGAGGAGGTATCTTGAAAAATGGGAGGGAAAATTTTGGGGTACAAAATATTTCCCTGTTCAGTCTTCTTAAACTTGAAGAGTTATATTGGCATGCTCATAATTCGTGATCTAAAGATGGAAGGGGATTGAACACTTACGTGCCTAAAAATTTGCACTCACATGTGCATGAAGTAACACTGTTGGTTGACTCTATTGCTTGAATGGGCTTAAATATGCCATTCGAAGAGGTGATAGAGTATCGTCAAAGATGGGCTTATATATGCCATCCAAAGTAACTGTTGATAGGAGTATCAGAATGAGTCTACGTTCGACGATATTTGAGAAGTATACTAGAATGAATTTGTGTCCGATTGTATCTAGCAGATATGCTAGGGAGTGTGAGAATGAAACTTATGTATCAATTGTATCTTAATGATGTTCTAGAATGAGTTTATGTCTTGATTGTATCTATAAGATAATTAGAATGAGTCTTTTCCCGACTGTATCTATGATCCATATTAGAACGAGTCTACGCCTGACTGTATCTATAAGAGGATTAAAATGAGTCTTCGCCCGACTGTATCCAAGATCCGTATTAGAATGAGTCTATGCATGACAGTATCTATAAGAGTATCAGAATGAGTCTGCACCTGTGATACGGTGGGAGAACTGACTTTTTTTTTGCGTTTGATCGCAAATATTGCGGATAGCAAGAGTCGCCACCGACTTTTCTTTTATCCAAAAGGAAAGGTGAAAAGTATAGGAAAGACCTTTAGAGAAGTTTTCTTGAGTTCGGGGGGTAGATTATGAAAAGGAAAGGTGTTATCACCCGTTTCATCCATGTTTTTCCATGGGCTCTTAGTTGCTTGCTAGACCACTTGCTTTTGTTTGAAAGTGTGCTTGTGGTGTGGGTTTGAAAGTATTTTGAAAACGTCTTTGTAATGGTTCTCGTCTCTATAAGAACGCGTACAAAGTGTTTATTTGGAAAATAGTTCTAAGATGTGTCTGTGAAATGTGTTTTTTGAAAGTTATTTTGAAAAGGCGTATTTGTAACGGTTCTCATCTCTATAAGAACGCGTACAAAGTGTTGTCTTTCGAAAATGTTTAAAAATGAGAGTGTTGGTGTATAAAATGTTTTTGTTGTGAGCAAGCGAGCAACTAGGAGAGAATCTACGTACTCAAAAAGGTATTAGATGTTCTTTTCCTCCTCCTTTAGATGTTGCTATCTTACCATTGATTTGGTAAGGAGCCCCATCGTTGGATGTGAAGGGACGGGCGTGGGACGTTTGTATAGTCATAGAAGGCAACCTATGAGACGTTTTAGCAATGTCATTTAGGTACTAGATCGTTTACCGAATGCAACATTGAGGGTCATCGAGGGACTACGATCTTTTATCGAGGGTCTTTGCTAAAACGCCCATATCCGAGGGACATGACTATTTTTCCGATAGGCCACAAAGTGGGATTACCCTAAGGGTGTTAGTGTCCATGTATGTTTGATTGCATGCATTTTAGTCTTGACTAGGGTGATCTATTTGTCGATTTCACATCTTTCCATACACACCCTAATTACTAACACTTATACTTGAAAAGCGATAAATAGAGGAAATATAAAAGTCCTACGCTATTACAATATTTTAGGGATGGGGGTACAAATTTACAAATAGGGGTTGCAAGAATTTAGATCCTAATTAACTATTACAACCATATCGAAATATACAATGCAAGAAAATAAAAAAATATTTGTTTAGAAAATGTTTTTTTTTGTCTTAATGAAAAAAAAAATTAATTAATTAGTAAAAAGAAAATATTCTTATGTCTTTTTTTATATTAATAAAAAGGGTATTAATATTGAAAATGATAAAAAAAAAGGGAAATAAAGAGATATAGAATCAACGTGCTGCTGCAAGCAAAACAAAAGGGATCAGAAGTTCTGATGCCAGGAGTGCTGTGACTCAGAAAGAAACGTCTGTGGGTATCAGACGTTCTGGATCGATAAATTCTGAGGTCCTGCAAGAAACGTTAGAGGGAAAACACAGAAGTTCTGGGTTATTACATGTTGAAGTTCTGAATGTGAGAGCAGTGAGAAAACATTGGAAGCTCTGTACGTGTTAAAACAGTGGGAAGAACTCAAGTTCTGTATTGTGCTAAGACAGTGAGGGAACATCAGCAGTTCAGTGTGTTATCAACATGTGAAAATCAGAAGTTCTAAGTGTTAAAGCAGTGAGTGGAAACATCAGAAGTTCCATGTGTTTAACAGTAAGGAGAACTCAGAAGTTCTGTATTGTGTTAAAACAGTGAGGAAAAATCAGAAGTTCTATGCCACATTTCAGCTCTTTCCTCATATTAATCAGCACATTAGCAATTTATTCAGTTCTTAACAAACAAAAAATCAAAAGGATAAAAGCACAACAGTTTATAGAAGTTCTAATCTTAATTCTGAGCCTAGCCTTAATCAAGAAGTTTTGATCCATAATTTTTTTCTAAATATGCAATGACATGGACAACATCAGTACGATGATATTTACATATTTAATGATGTTCTGAATGAAAGATGTGAATTCAGAAAGACTTACCTTGAATCTAGAGCGTGTGCTTGGGACTTGAACTGCTGCCTTCAGATGTTCTGGAGTCAACAAGAACAAAGGAAGAGAAAATGCTAAGTTCTTTGATTCAAAGGGAAGAATAAAGGTTTGGTTTTCTGTTTGGGATTTCTAGATTTTTACGAAGGGTTCACAGCTTTCTTTTATCTCTTTTTGACAATTCTCTCTCTCTCTCCAAAAACTAGCCTCTTGAACGTGTGAAGGATCCAATTATTTATAGATTGGTTTACTGTGGTTTTGGGGGGAAAAACAAATGGGATTCAAACCTTATTGGTATACTGTTCCATTGCTTTTTAATCACAATTTTTGTATTCTAATTTGGTGCAAATATAGGGTTTGAGAAAAATGCAGGTGTGGACTAGATCAGCGGCAATTTGGAGTGTTGTGGCAGCTGGTTGCAGGGCTGTGCTATAGCAATGCAGCAGGCTGTTCAAACTGGGTTTTGGGGCTTTGTGATGTTCTGATCGAAGAATATGCTAAAGAGTCATGTTCTGACCAAAGAGCATCACTTCCACATGTTCTGATTGAAGTATCATGCTCTGAGCCGTGCTTGCAAATTCTGATTGCGCTTGCATGGGGGGGGCTGGCCCAGAAGTTCTGAAGTATCATATCCTCTTAACACTTAGAGAATTTTCTAAATGCTTAGAAACTTGATTTTTTCAGAGTAATTTCTGACTTCTGATTTTGATGAACTAGTTTCATGTCTTGATGAAATATAATTGTTGAAACTTGATTTTGATCAAAAGTTAAAGTTTGACTTTTCAATGTGCTTTTGACCATTTTTCCCTTGTGAATGGTTTTCTTAGAAAATTGTAATTCAAGGCTTGAATTTGGACAGAAGCAAAAACTGAGGGTCCAGGATGATCCTTTGAGAAATGAGAGGGAAAATTTTGGGGTACAACAACACCCGACTGTATCTAAGATCCGTATTAGAATGAGTCAACTCCTGACTATATCCAAAAGATATACCAAAATGAGTATTAGAATGAATCTATATCTCGATCGTATCTAAACTGTATCTAGGATATGTACTGGAATGAGTATCAAAATGAATCTATGTCTCAATCGTATCTAGAATATGTACTGGAATGAGTATCAGAATGAATCTATGTCTCGATCGTATCTGAACTGTATCTAGAAGATGTATCGGAATGAGTCTACTCCTGACTGTATCTAAAGGAATACCAGAATGAATCATTGACTAATTGTATCTAAAGGATGAAAAACTGTTGAAAATATTTATCAGTTTGTGAACTAACCTGAAAAACAAAGTTAGTTTTATGCAATGTCATGATGCATGAAATGCATTACGTAATGATGCTCTCAAAATAAATGATAATAATGTATGCGTTTCATATGCATATGCTATGATATTCTGTAAATGATGTTCGGGTGAAATATGTTGTTGGAACGTATCGGTAGCTTTGTATAACATCTTTGGCTAGGGAAAATAAATCCCTGACTGTTGCTAGGGATCCCGCTTTAGGTTTGAGGACACTCCACTGGAGACGTTCGACTTCTGCTTGGGGATAGAAGAATTCCATGCAAATTAGTCTTTCATCATTCTTTTGAAGGATTTGATTCTTATGTACTCTGACTGGGGACAAAAGAGATGGATAATCCTCTAATGTGCTGTCTGACCAAGTTTCAAATATGGATGTCAACTCTTCTGGGGAGGACAAAGTTGAATGACATCTGGCCGAGGAAGAGAATACTGTTGGGAATTGTAATATCAGAGAAATAAACTCCGTTGGGGAAATAAACCTTGTAGAATGCATTGAGGAAATAATCTCTTATGGGGATCAGGATTTCATAGGCTGCACCGAGGAAGTTTCCACGGTATGCTGAGGAAATCATCAAACTTCCTTATCCACTAAGGGACCTATTAGGGAAGATGATCCCGTCGAGCTATCCATCAGGGATATAGAGGTACATCGCTGGAAGATGCCCCAATTTCTGTCTGATGGTGTGATACAGTGGGAGAACTGACTTGGGATGTTTTGCATTTTATCGCAAATGTTGCGGTTAGCAAGAGTCGCCACTAACTTTTGTTTTTCCAAAAGGAAAGGTGAAAAAGAACTAAAAATACCTTTGAGAGTGTTTCTTGAGTTCGAGGGGTAGATTATGAAAAGGGAAGGTATTAGCATCCTTTTCATCCATGGTTTTCCATGGGCTCTTAGTTACTTGCTATATCACTTGCTTTTGTTTGAAAATATGATTTATGTGGTTTTTGAAAGTATTTTGAAAAGCAGACATCGTTTAGGAAAAGTTTGTAATGATTCTTGTTCGTAAGAATGTATACAAAGTGTTGATCTTTTGAAAATGTTTTCAAGTTTTGAAAGATGTTTTGAAAGTGTTTGGTGTTTGTTTTGAAAATAGCAAGGATGGTTTATTCTGAAAGTGAGCAAGTAACTAGGAACAATCTACTTACTCAAAAGTCTTTCTTGTTTATTTCCTCTTTTCTTTGACATTGTTATCTTACCATTGATTTGGTAAGAAACCCTATCTTTGGATGTAAACGGGACGGGCATGGGTCATCGTACAACCATGATTAGCAATGTTGCAAGGTATCTTAGCATTTTTCTTTAGGGACTAAGATCATTTGAAAGGCAACATGGATAACGTCATCGAGGGACTATGGTCTTGCATTTTGCTTGTTTTTTCTAAGATACCTCACATGCATATCATGGCCATTTTTGTAAGGAAACCAAGTGGATTTACCCTAAGGGGTGCTTGTGTGCAAGTGTATTGTTTTTCATGCTTGGTTTTATCTTTGATTAGGGTTTTCTAATTGATTGGATTTAGTCTTTTCATACAAAACCCTAATTACTAGCATTTGTATATAAAGCGATAAATTGCGGAATTTAAAATTACTACGCTATTACAATACTTGTGGGAGGGGGTGTAAAAATTATAAATGCGGATTGCAAGAAAATAAACCTAATTATATATTACAACCATATTGAATTTGGATAAATAATGTACAAAAATGAATAAATATACAAGAATGTAAATGGAAAGAAAAAAATGGATTTTTGTTTGGATTTTTTAGGAAAGGGTTTGGTTTTAACCTAATTAACTAAAAGCAAATAATTAGTTAAATTAGTAAAAGTAAACCTAGATTAATTAGGAAAAGAAAATTAAATACAACCCTAATCTAAATATTAATTGATTAAGAAAGAAAAAGAAATTAAGTTTGTAAGAAAAATATTTTTAATGTCTTTTTTTTTGTCTTGAAAATAATGTATGGTATTGTAAAATATTTTTGGTCTTTTTTGGTTTTTAAAAGAATGTTTTTTAATTGTAAAAGAAATAATTAAAACCCTAGTTTCTAATTAAATTTAAAAATAAATTAGTAAAATAGATAAAGTATGATTAAATAAAAATAATTTTTATTGTAAAAATAAATAAACTATATCAAAATATAAATCTAATGTTTTTATATTTTTTTCTTCTGATTTTTCTAATATTAAATAAAATATTAAAGAAAACAAATAAATAAAAAAAGAGAAAAGGAAAATAAAATGGGCCAGGGGTGTGAATAGTGAGCAGGGAGTATGAAATGAGCAAAAATACTAGGCTCAACACAGGGGGCCCAACGCTGCAAACAAACATAAAAAATGTGAGAAAAATAAGAAAATAAACAAAAGGGTACCACTGGGGCTCGAACCCAGGTCCCAAAGGTTAACAGGCGCGCGCTTTACCACTGGGATGGCTATACATTCGTTCATATAAAAAAAACAATAAATATATATTAGAAATCAAGTCCATGGCCTGAACTTCATCTTCAACCTCACGCCCAGTCAGAGTACCTGCATCTTGTTCATTTCTCATCCATTTGCAAAAGTGTAAACATGAATCTTGTGGCAAATTTCCTCACGATTTCAGAAATGTAAAGCAATAAAATTATAGATCAAAGACAAGCATGAATTTTAATGGCCCTAAACTGAACCCTAAAATTTTTAGAAACTTCAATCTTAAAATTCTATAAGCTCAAGCAACATAATTGAAAACTATGGACATGGTTAGCTTTAGGGCAATGATATCTACATTTTTTATTCACAAATAAACCATTAATGATGCTTGTATGAAGAGTTCAAAGTTAAGGAGACTTACCTCAAAACTGGAAATTGTATTATGAGTTTGAGCACTCCTCAAGGTGTTGTGATGATCAGAATAGCTCCACTGAGGTCCCAAGAAGCTAATGCAATGATTAGCTTGGTTGCAGAATGGCTGAAATGGTCTAGAGAAGTCCACTTGCAGTGCTTTGTTTTTGAGCTTGGAAATGGAGAAAGATGGTGTTACAGAACTGTAACAAGGTATGCGATTGTTTGTGTATGATGCTTGGAAGCTTTTGGAAACAAGAAGCCAATAAACGCATGAGTAGTTTTTGGTTTTGGGATTTTTGGCCAGAATATACAACAATGGAGGTGTGAGATGCAAATCTGCGTTCTTTCTCTTTTCAGGGCCCTAACATGCGTGTGATTTGTGGAAAATGACTTGTACATAAGTAATGAGAAGGTTTTTTTTGTGCTAGAGAGGGTCATAAGTACAAGACATATGTTGATTGCTATGTTACTTGATTTTGAAGAAAAGTGGAACGTATGGTTCCAAGAGGAAGTACAAGCATGGGCTGAGTGATTGTCTGTATTTAGACCAACTTCTCTTGAGTTATATGACATGTATGATCAGAAGAAAACAATTGCAAGGCTCAAGAACAAGTTTTGTTCAAAAAGCTACTTTATCAAAATGGCATTGTGCACTTTCTTCCTAAAATGGATATAAAGCATGGCTTTGCATTGAATGCTTGAATTGAGACCTCTAACAGCCGTGCTAGCAATTAATTATGGAGTGCCTAAGAAGTTTGAGGCCTTTAAAGTAGAGATTATGCAACATAGGTTTGAAATTTGAATCTTGTTCATCACAAAATGACTTGTATTTCAAGTGTGAAAACCCTAACTTCATCTCTTCGATTCTCCCTGCTCAAGAATGATCTCAAGGAGTTATTTGACATTTTGGAAAGCTTGTAATGTGCTCTACAACCCCTTTTTAAATAACTTTTGAAAATTCTCCTTTGAACTATATGAAAAACTGCCATGAAGTTAGGTCAAAATCCTGACCAAAACTAGGGAAAATTTTCACTAAGTGTCCAATTTCAAGACCATGACTTTGGGAATTAATAACTTGAGATCCAAGAATTTTTAGAAGAATTTGTGTAAAGAAATTTTATAGATATCATGGAGATCTACAACTTTCATGTTGAAAGTTTCTTTTGAACCCTCTTGCATCATGGTGAAAAAATAGCTCAAAGTTATGAAAAACATGAAGTTTTAAACACTTAGAAAAATTTCTAAGTTAGAAAACTTTGACTTTTCAAAATGAAATCTTGACTTTTTGATTTCTTGATGAATAAGTTTCGTATCTTGACATGTTTTGATGAATTGTGATCTTTTATATTGAATTTTGACCAAAAAGTCAAAGTTTGACTTTTCAGTGTACAATTGACTTTTGATCAATTGACTGGAAATTTCCCATCAAGCCAATTGATCTTGAGAAATGTTTTAGGTCATGCCATTAGTTCTAAATGATGCAATTTAACTCTTGATATCATTCTTAAAACCAATTGACTATTTGCTAGGTAAAAAAAAAATCAGAAATTGCCCTTTCTCAGTCAAAACCCTAATTTTGACCATTTTGCCCTTTTGATGATTTGATCAAATTTCTTGAGGAATTATGGTCCAAAATTGATCAAATGATACATATGAGTTTATAATTTTGATGTGGATAAAAAATTATGAAATTTGACTGTAAATTGGCCATAGTTGACTTTTTCCCAATAAAGCTGATTTTAGGTCAACTGCTCAATTGGTTGAGCAAAAGTGTGATCCAAGGCTTGAAACTTGACATGAGTAATATTGAGGGTCCATAATGATCCATGAAAGTCATATGAAGCATTGAAATTTCAAATATCCTTGTGCAATCTCAAACCCTAATTTTGGTCATCAGTGCTTAAGGAGGTGTCTTGAGCTGATCAACCCTAGTGCAGTCTTGAACCAAGAGAGATCCTTGTGACAAAATATTTGATAAATGAGAGGTAAATTTTGGGGTACAACAGCTTCCCCTGTTCAATTTTCTTAAACCTGAAGAGTTAGATTGGCGGATCTGCCATTCGTGACTTGAAGGTGAAAGATGATTGAACACTAGAGTGCCCAGAAATTTGCACTCGAAGACGAATGGTGAATGGGCTTATAGACTCCATTTGGAGGAATGTTTGTAAACACTGGAAGAAGTATCAGCATAAATCTCTTGTTGATTTATGCTAATACTTAATGTTTTACCTGTGAGAAAAAGAGTTAGTAAAAATGCAGATGTTTGCATGAGGTTCACTAGATGTGGTATTATATTAAATGCATATGGTATGTACATGCTATGATGTATGAATATGAGATGTATGTTTTTTTCCGGGAAAATAAACCCCTGATTGCTGCTGAGGAAATTCTGGGAGGTTGAATCCCTAATTGCCATTAGGGATGAAGAATATGCATATCTTCACGCTTTATTGAAAGGATGCTTTCACTAGAGAATATATCTTGAATGTCAGTTGTTATCTGGTCAGATCCAGGCTTCACAATTTGCTGAGGATGAAGTAGTCAACGACTATCTGGTCGCATCCAGGCTTCACGATAACTTTTTGGGGGAAGAGACGAATTAACTGTTATCTGGTCGAATTCCAGGCTTTACAAAAAATTTCTTGAAATTGAATAGTTATCTGGTCGGATCCAGGCTTCACAACAACTTGTTAGGGATATGAAATTTAACTGTTATCTGGTCGGATACAGGCTTCGCAGTAACTTGAAGTGATAACTACTATCTTGTCGGGTCCAGTTTTCATGGTTTTTTGGAAAGTTGTACTATTATCTGGTCGAGTCCAGGCTTCATAGTGTATCTCTGGGGATCATAGTTAATTGTTAACTGGTCGGGATCCGGTTTTTATAATAAACTGTTTGAAAAACTATTATCTGGTCGGGTCCAGGCTTTGCAGATTTCTGAGATTGATGAGGTCAATTGCTATCTGGTCGAGTCCAGGTTTCACAATAAACTTTTTGGAGATATAATTGTTATCTGGTCGGTTTCCAGGTATCACAACGAATATCTGAGGGTGATTTCTATCTGGTAGGATCCAGGCTTCACAATGACTTGCTTGAAAATATGGAATTGAAAACTGACATCTGGTCGGGTCCAGGTTTCTCAGTAATTTGTTGGGGCATAGGCAAACTCTACTGGGAAAAAGAAGTTAAACCTTGGTCGGATTGAGTCCAGGTTCTTCTATATCTTTGAAGAGTTAGACTATTATCTGGTCGGGTCCAGGTTTCATAGCATCTTGAAATTGAGATTAACTGTTATCTGGTCGGATCCAGGTTTCAGGTATTCAAGCTGTTATCTGGTCGGGTCCAGGTTTCAGTAATTACTTGAAAATTGTGCTAATATCTGGTCGGGTCCAGGCTTCATAATATATTTTTGGAAATAGTCAAGGCTTTGCTGATGGATTTACTGGGGATCAGGGGTTGTGGACCTATGATTCGTAACAATCTGAAAGGAAAATTCAAACTGGAGAGTGTAGACTCAGTCGGATAGGACAGACTTAGCTTGGGAAGGATACACTCAACGGGGGAGAATAGACTCCATTTGGGGATAATAGCCTTGGCTGGGGAATATATACTCAACTGGGGAAGACAGGTTCAGATGGGGAACTTCGCAGTGTCTTGATTGTTGTATGTTGAGGGAATTTGAACTCGGCTGGGGAGTTTTATGATTCCTCGATTATTGTTGGGGAAATAAAACCTGTTGAGGAAAGGTTTATTGCAGTCGTCCTTGTGGGGATAATGATAATGAGATAAATCTATAAGGATATTTCATATACATTAAAGAGATGCTTGCTGCTTCTTGGCAGGACACATGTGCCAAATAGTTTTAATTATGTTCATATGCATATGTTCATTCAATTTTAGTCATTGGACAAATTTGCGTTCAAAACAAAGACAGAAATTTTGCACTTCAAAGTATATCTGTATTGATATTTTGCCCATGAATAGGCGTTTCTGTACAGAGAGACGGAGATCCTAGTAAGAGGAAATCGTCGAAAGGAAAACAAAATTGAGAATGAAAACAAATATCCATGTGAAATGATCTCTTTGCCTTCCAACTCTACTATTTCCCCAATGTCTTCGAATATCCCTTGTCGTTGATAGAAGTTGATTAGATTGATCTTGGACCATTTGAACTTGGACCTTGGTGATAAAATTGAATGTGTTAATTCCATGAGACATAGTCATACACTTTTAATTCTTAACTTTTGCCTGGACCGCCCTTTCGGATTTTCAGCCCACCAGGATACCCTTTTTTGCCCAAGTCGCCCTTTCGGGTTTTCAACTTGCCGGGTGTACAATCTTTTGCATGTATCCCTAATTTTTCCCAAAACCTTTGGTTTTCCGGGATGCCCTTATTTTGCTTAGGTGTGTCAACCTAATGGGTCTCTTATGCGTAGTATTTTTTAACTATGTCCGCGTTTATAGGATGTGGTAAATCTTCACCATCCATGGTAGTCAACATCATGGCACCGCCAGAGAAAACTCTCTTGACAACAAATGGCCCTTCATAGGTGGGAGTCCATTTGCCTCTGGGGTCGCCTTGTGGTAGAATGATGCATTTTATCACCAAGTCACCAACTTGATATACTCGAGGCTTGATCTTTTTGTTGAAAGCCTTGATTATCCGTTTTTGGTACATCTAACCATGGAAAACAGCAGCTAATCGTTTTTTGTCAATCAAGTTCAGATGATCTAATCTCGTTTGAATTCACTCGTCTTCGCCTAGGCCTGCTTCATTCATAACTCTCAGCGAGGGAATCTAAACTTCCACTGGCAAAACAGCTTCCATGCCATAGACTAGAGAAAAGGGAGTTGCCCCAGTTGATGTTCAAGCTGAAGTACGGTAGCCATGTAGAGAAAACGACAACATCTTATGCCAATACTTATAAGTTACTACCATTTTATGCATAATCTTCTTGATATTTTTGTTGGCCGCTTCGACTGCGCCATTCATTTTCGGTCTATACGGAGAAGAATTGTGATGCTTGACCTTAAACTGAGTGCAAAGCTCAGTGATCATAGCATTGTTGAGGTTAGTCCCATTGCCGGTGATGATCCTTTCGGGGATACCATAATGGCAGATGAGGTTGTGCCTGATGAATATGGCTACCACATTCTTGGTGACAAAGGAAAATGATGCGGCTTCGACCCATTTGGTAAAATAGTCGATAGCAACAAGAATGAAGCGATGTCCGTTGGAAACTGTGGGCTTGATCTCTCCGATCATGTCAATGCCCCACATTGCAAATGGCCACGGAGCGGTCATGACATTCAGAGGAATAGGAGGCACATTGACCTTGTTAGCATATATTTGGCATTTGTGACAAGTTCTTGAATGTTGATGGCAACCAGTCTCCATCGTTGACCAATAGTAACCTGCTCTTAAGATTTTCTTAGCCATCGTATATCCACTTGAGTGAGTATCGAAGAGACCATCGTGCATGTCTTCCATAATTTCCTCTGCCTCCTTCTTGTCTACACATCAGAGTAGAGTTGAATCATGCTTGCGCTTGTACAATATCTCGTTACTTAGGAAGAATTTGGCTGCAAATATTCGCAAGAACTTTTTGCCATTGATAGATTCCCCCTCTGGATACTCTTGTTCTTCAAGGTATCTCATCACCTCATGGTACCATGGCTTTTTCGCATCGATTTCAAGCTCATATCAATGTGCATGTTCATTGAATCTTTCAATTGTTATCATAGGAGCTTCGTTGTCCCATCTGACCTTGAACATTGAAGACATGATTGCCAAAGCGTCAGCCAACTGGTTTTCTTCCCTAGGGAAGTGCTCAAAAGTGATCTCTTCGAAGTAGGGAATTAGGGATAGCACAAGTTCCTTGTAAGGGATAAGATTAAGGTGTTTGGTGTCCCAATCTCCTTTTACTTGGCTGATCACTAGAGCGGAATCCCCATACATGTCCAAATGCTTGATCCTTAAGTGAATAGCAGCTTTCATACCTAAGATGCATGCTTCATACTCGGCCATATTGTTCGTGCAATCGAAGCATAACCTGGCAGTGAAAGGAGTATGGCAACCTTCAGGAGAGATGATCACAACACTAATCCTGTTACCTAAGGCGTTAGAAGCCCCATCGAATACTAAGGTCCATCGGGATCCTTGTTCAGGTCCATCGTATGGTCCAGGTTTCACACAGTCGGTTACCAGCATGATGTTCTCATCAGGGAAGTCGAATTTCATTGACTGATAATCATCCACATCTTGATGGGCCAAATGATCTGCTAGTAAACTTTCTTTGATGGCTTTTTGAGTCGTGTATTAAATGTCGTACTCAATCAAGATCATTTGCCATCTGGCTATCCGTCCGGAAAGGGCAGGTTTCTCGAAGATGTACTTGATTGGGTCCATCTTAGAAATTAACAAAGTGGTATGAGTCAACATATACTGTCTTAGCTGGCGAGCAGCCCATGCTAGAGCGCAACAAGTTTTCTCGAGCAGTGAATATCTAGTTTCACAGTCGGTAAACTTTTTGCTCAGGTAATAAATAGCATGCTCTTTTCGGCCAGACTCGTCATGTTGGCCCAAAATACACCCCATAGAATTCTCTAGTACTGTCAAGTACATGATCAAGGGTCTTCCTTTGACTGGAAGCGTGAGAATAGGAGGTTCTTGTAGGTATTCTTTATTTTGTCAAAGGAAATCTGGAATTCATCGTTCCATCTGACTACCTGGTCTTTCTTCAAGAGTTTGAAGAGTGGCTCACAAGTAGCAGTCAAGTGAGATATGAAACGGGTAATGTAATTGAGACGACCCAAGAATCCTCTGACTTCTTTTTCCGAAATGAGGGACTAGCATTTCTTGGATGGCCTTTACCTTGGTAGGATCAACTTCAATGCCTTTGTTGCTGACGACAAAACCTAGAAGCTTTCCAGATCGTACTCCAAACGTGCACTTGTTAGGGTTTAACCTCAGCTTGTACTTCTTCAGCCTCTCGAATAATTTATGCAGATGATCAAGATGTTCTTCTTTGGTTTGGGATCTGGCAATCATATCGTCCACATATACCTCTATCTCATGATGAATCATGTCATGAAATAAAGCTACCATAGCCCTTTAACATGTTTCCCCTGCATTCTTTAATTCGAACGGCATGACCTTGTAGCAGAAGGTGCCCCATTGCATAACGAAAGTAGTCTTCTCCATGTCTTCGGGAGCCATCCTTATTTGATTATAGCCTGAGAAGCCATCCGTGAATGAAAAGACTTTATGCTAAGTTGTATTATTAACTAAGACGTCAATGTATGGTAGAGGGAAGTCATCCTTGGGGCGTTCCCTATTTAGATCCCTATAGTCTACGCACATGCGAACTTTCCCGTCTTTATTTGGAACTGGAACCACATTGGCAACCCATTGGATAGGACATCACAGCTAGGAACCCCGCATCAAATTGTTTCATCACTTCAGCTTTGATCTTTCCAGTCATATCAAGCCTCATGCGACGAACCTTTTGTTTAACAAGAGGGAAGTCTTCTCTTGTCGGTAGACAATGAACTACGATGTCGGTATCCAACCCAGGCATATCTTCATAAGACCAAGCAAATACTTCCACGTAATCATGCAATATCTGAACCAGCTTGCTCTTGACACTGCTTTCCAAATTAGCGCTGATCCTGATTTCCTTCTTATCTGACTCAGTACCCAGGTTGATAACTTTAACTGACTCTTCATGTGGTTGAATAGCTTTTTCCTCTTGTAATAGAAGTCTGGCTAGTTCTCCCGACATGTCACAATCTTCCTCACCTTCGTCTTTGGATTGGTTGATAGGACATTCAAAGTCATAGTTGGAAATAGTAGATTCATCGGTAATAGGATCCAGAGTGGATGTGGACCTGCAAGAGTGTGTGTGTGTGTGTGTGTGTGTGTGTGTGTGTGCATGTAAGATACATGGCTATTTTTAAAAAAAATGTATTTGAAAGAAAGGAAAGACAATGAACACAAATATTTGAATGCAAAAGAGTCCAATGTACTGAATGGTCATATGATTATATGAATATAAATAAAACCCTTGACAAATGGACCAAAGTTCCCCGAGCCAGGTAAATGGCTGAAAAGTCATTGTTAAAATATTACAGACAAACATATTCTTGAATTGAAAATAACAAGTAGATTACTCCTCAATGAAGGAGATGGGCACAAAGTCATTTGTATGCCAATTCTTCAGCTTCATTGTATTTGGATATACCCACTCTTCAAATGCAGCTTCTTCATCAGAATCACCCACGGTGTTGACATGATAGTTTCCAATTCCGAGAGGTGGCTTTCCAGCACGAGCACGCCTTACTTCCTTCTGAGCTTTGACGGTGAATCCCAAACCAAACTTGCCCACTTTAAATGGGATATCAAGGAGTTGCCCCCAAGTATCACAGTTCCCTTCTTTAATTATCGCACGGGAATCCTTGACTGAAACCATCTTTGGCGTGGCCTTAATAGCTTTAGACTCATCAGAAGAACATTTAGTAGCAGCAATCATCAGTGGTACGACCTCAAAGGCTTGACATGGGGTTTCAATGAATTCTCCATCCATGTCTACGTACTTGAAAGAGTTAAGATGGCTCACCATAAACTCCTCTTCTCCACAGACGGTGACTATTCTGCCCTTGACTGGATATTTGAGTTTCTGGTGTAGGGTTGAAGTTACTGCCCCAACTTTATGGATCCATGGGCGACCTAACCGACAAGAATAAGCAGGACGGATATCCATAATATAGAAGGTGGAGTTGAAGATTTTGGAGCCCACTTTGATTGGAAGATCCACCTCCCCATGAATAGTCCTCTTTGATCCATCAAATTCCCTTACAATGATATCACTTGGCTTCAAGACTAAACCCTCACAGTCAAGACGGTCTAACTCCCCCTTCGGTAATACATTCAGAGAAGAACCAGTGTCGACTAGCACATGTGCTAAGGTGGTCCCTTTGCACTCGACAGAAACATGTAAAGCTTTATTGTGATTCTTCCCAAGAGGTGTTAAGTCAGCATCTGAAAATACCAAGCCATTATCATCTGTCAGGCTAGCCACGCAATTCTCAAATTGATCTGTTGTTGTCTCATGGGGGACATGAGCCTTTTTCAGGAACTTGATTAATGTTCGAGCATGGGCATCAGAGCAAAGCAGCAATGATAACATTGAAATCTTAGAAGGGGTTCGCCCCAACTGTTCTACAATTTTAAAGTCGCTTCTCTTTATGATCTTTAAAATCTCGTCCATCTCGCGGGCGGATGGTTCTTCATCAGCTACATTCTTGGAGGGTACTTCAACCACATCAGGCTCAACAACCTTCTCTTTTCCTCTGGTATCGGTATTTGGCTTGACAGCAGTAATGCGGATGTGAGTCCTTGTAACAACTGGTGGTGAGATATTGGGTGCAAATATTTTTCCAGTTCTAGTTACTTTGCTTGAACCAGCTATGTTGCCAACATCTCATCTTTTCCTTCTTCGATCCATCCATCTTATTTAATCCCATGATAGAACACTTCAACATCGTAATTCCATGGTACCGCTTTGTTTGAAGAGTAGGGAATCGGTCCGGGATTGGTAATTATCAAGGGAGAAATAGTGGGTTCATTTGAAATCCTAATAGGACCTTTGGAGGTGATCCTGAGAGGTTTGTTTGAGATGGTAATAATGGAAAGGTATTCACATTTTTAATCAAACTCTTGGAAAACGGAATCTTTTCAAATAGAATTTTATGGCTATCCATCAGGCGTTGTATGCCTTTTTTCATCCCTTCACATCTATTGAGTTGTCTTGTACAACACACACAGTCTTTTTCACAGCCAGGGAAGATCCCAGCTTTTAAGAGATTGTTTTTTATTACATTCAGCGGAGTAGTCAATTCTTCAACAGAGGCAACAAACATTGTATCTTCGACATCATTAACACCTTTGTCATGCTTTGGCATTGGAGGGGTAATTACATTCGGCGTTGGAGGAGGATCAAACTCAATAGTCTTGTTATAAATCAAATCCTGAATTTTGTTCTTCAAGGCCCATCACTGGTCAGTCTCGTGCCCAGGGCTGCCTGAATGGTAAGCACACTTAACATTCAGATTATACTTTGGTGACGAGGTGTCAGGGTTGGCGGGAGGATCGCGCAATGTCACTAAATTAGCCTTGAGGAAATGTTGAAGGGCTTGAGACAGTGACATGCCTAACCTTGTAAGTTGTCTTCTTGGAGTTTCAAAATGTTGATGATTTGCAGATGGTCTTGGAGTAGGAGTTGGATTCAAGATTCAGACAACATTGACAGACGGACGATCATTCTTCTTTGTATGGGCCCTTGCCCCATACACAACATTGAATTCCTTCTTTGCAGCAAAAGGTTTATTGATAAGATTGGGAGTGGAGGTAGATGCCACAGAGATCTTCCAACTTTTGATGCCACTTTCAACTCTTTCACCGATTAAGATTAATTCGGTGAAACTGGAAGAAGAGCAGCCAACCAACTGATTTAAGAAAGTACGAGATAAAGTGCCCATGAACATGTCGATATGCTCCATATCAGTCAAGGGAGGTTGGACCCTACTAGCAAGGTCTATCCATTTCTGTGCATATTCCTTAAATCCTTCGTTCTTCCCCATGGTCATATCTTGCAACTGAACCCTCATTGGCGCCAAGTCGGCATTGTATTGATACCGATGGTAGAAGGCAGTAGCTAGATCCTCCCAAGTATTTATATAAGAACCATATAACTTATAAAACCATTCAAGTTGTGTTCCAGCTAAGCTCTCTTGGAAAAAGTGAAGCCATAGCTTCTTATCGGCAGTGTGCGGCTGTATCTTGCGCACATAAGATTTTAGGTGGAGCTTTGGACAAGAAAACCCATCATACTTTTCAAAGATTGGTATTTTGAATTTGTGGGGAAAGACTACCCCAGAGATCAAACCCAAATCATCAAAATCTAAATCGGGGATGGCTTGGATTTCAACAACTTTCAATCTGTCTTCTAACTGCTTGTATTTGATATCAGCAGGTGGATACTGCTCGTTGAAATAATCATCATCAGATTCTTGATCATTAACACATTCAGCCTGCATACTCTTGACCTCACTGACCTGGTTCTCGTCCTCTTCAGATGAGTCTCCTCCTACTGGGATTTGACGGATTGTCTCCTTGAACCTTCTACCCATATTGAGCAAAGCTTTCTTCTTTGGCTTTTTCTTAACGGCCAACAAAGCCATCATATCTTGCTGCCCCTTGGCTAGGGCTAGTAGAGCTTCCTGAAACTGAGAATTCTGGGCTTGGAGATCCGTCACAGTTTTGTCTAGATCCATCTTGCTGAAATAAACAGCAGAAAGATAAGGAAACCTGTTATGCAAACACCTGTCATGTTATGATGCATGGAATATGTACATGCAAATGATTTCAAGGATTAATGAAATTTAAATTTGTATAGACAAAAGAATGAACAAACGTTAATTTTCATTAGACAAAACAAGAAAGATTACATCATGCCTCTTGGGCTTACAAAACAACTTTCTAAGATAAAAAGACCGAACACATCCTCTTTGGTGCGAGATAAGCGTTCATACTTTGCTCTTCTCGTAGCTGCTTCATAAGCTCCAAGACTCTCTTTTCAATAGCATAGAATTGATCCTAGAAAGTATCCCGTTCTTCCTTCAGCTGGATCCAACCCTTTTGTATGTCTTCGAGAGAGGTAGGCATGTCGGGATCGAGGATAATGTAGGGAATATCTCCTTCAACCACAGTCTCCATGATGACTGGTAGGATAGAGGGATAAGGCATCACAAGTTTCTGAACACGAGCTCGCACCCATTTGAGGTAAGGCTCGAGGGGAATGGAATTCTTGTGTCCTAGTGTCTTGCTATCCACCTTGTTCAACATTCTCCAAGCTCGGATAAATCTCTGGCGGTGACCTTGATCGTCGCTCTCGTAGTCAAATACTAAATCTTGAATAAGCATCTCGTGTGGACCATCCCTTCGAGTGTAACCAAACTGTCTTAGGGCTAAGCAAGGGTTGTAGGTGATACCTCCTCTAATGCCAAGTAAAGGGACATTAGGGAATTCTCCACAACGGTCAACAATAGTAACATTCTCCAAAGAGCGGGAACACCAATGAATATCTGAATGTCTGAGTGTCATCAACCTATGAGACCACCTTGAACCTTGCTTGTTCTTCAATACAGATTGGGGAAGATGCGAAATAAACCATCTTGCCAAGAGAGGAGTACAACACATAAGAATACCTCTTTTCCTCAAAGTGCGAGTGTGAAAGGAATATAGGATGTCCCCTAGCAAAGTAGGCACCAGGTTACGAGACATGAAGATTTTGACGGTGTTCAAATCTATGAGTTGGTCAGGATTTGGAAACAAAACTATCCCATAGATGAGGAGAACCATAATTTCCTCAAAGGCTTACAAATCCAAAGAGTTCCAACAGTTTTAGGCTTTCTCAAACAAGAACTTTGCTAGGATGCCTTTGACACCACTCCTTGTTTCCCAATTAGTTGTGATATCAGATGGTTGCAAGTGTAGAGCTTGAGAAATCTCTTCTGGCTTTAGATCTCTTTCTGTACCGTTGAAAGGTAGTTGATTGAGAATGAGAATCCTCAAGAGTTGGGAGAATTCTTCCAAAGTTGGCACAAGTTGATAATCGGGAAATGTGAAACAATGGTGTAGAGGATCAAAGAACTGAAAGAGAACCTTCATCATGTCTTCATCAATGTTGGAGGTGACCAAGTTTAGTAGGCGACCATGTATTTCGGTAAATGGAGAATTTTCAGGAATCCTTGATGCTAGCTCTTTGAGTGGAGGAGGGACTCTTATGAGTTTGACTTGAATGGCTTTCCTGCGAATAGAATCCATGTCCTACAAAACAGAACAAAGATACATTCCAAAAATCCTTGAAATAGTTAGTGAGTATGAGTATGTTGTTATGATGTTTATGATGTTATGTACAAGTAAGTACACACAAGCAAATCAAACAAGTCCTTAAGTTTAGGCTTGCATGGAGTCTCATAGGTAAGTACCCTCTTGAAGTTTAGTTGGCTCAAACCTTTCCTAGTAATAGTAACCGGGTTCTAAGGAGCTCAATATTACTGATTTGTTTTCTCGGGCATTGTTTCAGCGCAAGCCTCTTAAATGGCGACCAAATTATCCCAAAAAACCAAACCTCAATGAGTGTAGTATCGAGTATCTACCAACTTCGGACTGCACCAAAGCCGGTCATCTCACTACATCCTAAAGGCCAAGTTGGTCAAGTAAAGGTTCTAAAAGTTCATTAGTGCTTCATGACATTACTCAACGGCCCCGTATTCTCCTTGACTAATCAAGGGCTACCGGACCCAAAAATATGTCGCACTAATGTAGTAATTGCTTAGACTGTGTTGGTATACCCCACACAGTTTCCACAATGTATTGCTACTTATCTATAAGGTATCCCAAATCCGAGTAGAGGATTCAAACCCAAACAAAGAACCAAAATGCAAAGCATACAAGTCAAACAAAGAAAGCAAGTAAATGTGATCTAGCCCTAAGGTAACCCCACTTTTAGAATTTTTCCCGAGCAGAGTCTCCAGTTCTGTGATACAGTGGGAGAACTAACTTGGGATGTTTTGTGTTTTATCGCAAATATTGCGGTTAGCAAGACTCGCCACCAACTTTACTTTTTTCCAAAAGGAAAGGTGAAAAAGCACAGGAAAGACCTTTGAGAGTGTTTCTTGAGTTCGGGGGGTAGATCATGAAAAGGGAATGTATTAGCACCATTTTCATTCATGGTTTGCCATGGGCTCTTAGTTACTTACTAGATCACTTGATTTTGTTTGAAAATATGCTTTGTGTGGTTTTTGAAAGTATTTTGAAAAGGTGCCATCGTTTAGGAAAACATTGTAATGATTCTTGTTCGTAAGAAAGTATACAAAGTGTTGATCTTTTGAAAATGTTTTCAAGTTTTGAAAGATGTTTTGAATGTGTTTGGTGTTTGTTTTGAAAATATCAAGGATGTTTTATTTTAAAAGTGAGAAAGTAACTAGGAACAATCTACTTACTCAAAAGTCTTTCTTGTTTATTTCCTCTTTCCTTTGACATTGTTATATTACCATTGATTTGGTAAGCAACCCTATCTTTGGATGTAAATGGGATGGGCATGGGTCATAGTATAACCATGATTAGCAATGTTGCAAGGTATCTTAGCATTTTTATTTAGGGACTAAGATCATTTGAAAGGAAACATGGATAGCATCATCGAGGGACTATGATCTTGCATTTTGCTTGTTTTTGCTAAGATACCTCACATGCATATCATGGCCATTTTTGTAAGGAAACCAAGTGGATTTACCCTAAGGGGTGCTTGCGTGCAAGTGTATTGTTTTTCATGCTTGGTTTTAGTCTTTCCATACAAAACCCTAATTACTAGCATTTGTATATAAAGCGATAAATTGCGGAATTTAAAATTACTACGCTATTATAATACTTGTGGGAGGGGGTGTACAAATTACAAATGGGGATTGCAAGAAAATAAACCTAATTATCTATTACAACCATATTGAATTTGGATAAATAATGTACAAAAATGAATAAATATACAAGAATGTAAATGGAAAGAAAAAATGGATTTTTGTTTGGATTTTTTAGGAAAGGGTTTGGTTTTAACCTAATTAACTAAAAGCAAATAATTATTTAAATTAGTAAAAGTAAACCTAAGTTTATTAGGAAAATAAAATTAAATAAAACCATAATCTAAATATTAATTGATTAAGAAAGAAAAAGAAATTAAGTTTGTAAGAAAAATATTTTTAATGTCTTTTTTGTCTTGAAAATAATGTATGGTATTGTGATACGGTGGGAGAACTGACTTGGGTGTTTTGTGTTTGATCGCAAATGTTGCAGTTAGCAAGAGTCGCCACCGACTTTTATTTTATCCAAAAGGCAAGGTGAAAAAAGCACAGGAAAGACCTTTGAGATTGTTTCTTGAGTTCGGGGGTAGATTATGAAAAGGGAAGGTATTAGCACCCTTTTCATCCATGGTTTTCTATGGGCTCTTAGTTACTTGCTAGATCACTTGATTTTGTTTGAAAATGTGCTTTGTGTGGTTTTTGAAAGTATTTTGAAAATGTGCCATTGTTTACGCAAACTTTGTAATGATTCTCGTTCGTAAGAATGTATACAAAGATGTTGATCTTTTGAAAATGTTTTCAAGTTTGTAAGATGTTTTGAAAGTGTAGGTGTTTGTTTTGAAAATAGCAAGGATGTTTTGTTTTGAAAGTGAGCAAGTAACTAGGAGCATTCTACCTACTCAAAAGTCTATCATGTTCATTTCCTCTTTCCTTTGACATTGTTATCTTACCATTGATTTAGTAAGTAACCCTATCTTTGGATGTAAACGGGGCGAGCGTGGGTCATCTTATAACCATGATTAGCAATGTCGTAAGGTATCTTAGCAGTCTCTTCTAGGGACTAAGATCATTTGAAAGGAAACATAGATAGCGTCATCAAGGGACTATGATCTTATATTTTGCTTGTTTTTGCTAAGATGCCTCACATGCATAATATGGCCATTTTGTAAGGCAACCAAGTGGATTTTACCCTAAGGGTGCTTGTGTGCAAGTGTATTGTTTTTCATGCTTGGTTTAGTCTTTGATTAGGGTTTTATAATTGATTGGTTTTACTCTTTCCATACAAAACCATAATTACTAGCATTTGTATATAAAGCGATAATTGTGGAAATTAAAATCAATACGCTATTACATCAATTGGGAATGGGGATACAAATTTACAAATGGGGGATGACAAGTAATTTAAACCTAGGTTACTATTACAACCATATTGAATTGAATGATAATGTACAATAAATTTAGATATAATGTACAAAGAATAAATAATATGGGAAGTGTGATAGGCAGAACGGACTGTTAATACTGGTTTGTATTTTGTATTCGCAAATGTCGCGATAAGCAAGAGTCGCCACCGACTTTTATTTTATCCAATCAGGAAAAGGAAAAGAACAAAAAAAAACCTTTTTCGAGATATTCTGAGTACGGGGTGTAGATTATAGAAAGGGAAGGTGTTAGCACCCTTTCTATCCATGATTTTCCATGGGCTCTTAGGTACTTTCTCATTTTTAAAATTGCTTGTGTGTGCTTGTTTTTGAAAATGTTTTACTTCGTGATAACCCTTGTATCAGTCCTCAAGGGTGTGACGAAGTTTGTTTTGAAAATTGGTTTTGAAAGGTGTTTGTATGAAAAGTTTTGTTGAGCAAGTACTTAAGATTCTACCTACTCGAAAAAAGATTATTCGTTCTCGTTTCCTTTAGATAGCGCTATCCTACTATTTAAGGAGTAGGTAGCCGCGTCATTGGAGTTTGTAAGGGACGTTCGAAAGGGACAAGTACAGTCACCAAAGCAACAGTTAGAAAACTTTAGTAGTAACCCTAGAGTCTTAAGATCTTTCCGAGGCAACATTTCTGAGGCAACATTCGAATGGGACATTTTGATCTTTTAGACTGGAGGGAAACCACTAAAATCTCCTATGTTTAATGACTGTTTACCGAAGGCAACCGAAATGAGGCAAACCCTAGGAGTGAACATGTGCATGTGAATTTTTCAGTTATTTAGTCTTTGCACATTAGGTGATCTACCATTTTAATTTCGAGTAATCTTCCTATACAATCCTATTAACCATGCATCTAACAGTTAAATATTTGCAGGAATTTAAAGCTCGAAAAATAAACCTAGCTATTACAAGGCTTTGGCAGTTACATAATCATCTTGACTGAAAATAAAAATGCGGAAGTTTAAAACCCTAATTACTATTACAACCTCGAAACAGTTACAATAATAATAAAAAAGAATTAAAATGCGCGTGGCAAATTAAACGCGACAATGGTTTAAAACCCTAAAAATCTAATTGATGAAAATATTTAAGTTATTTTGGAGAAAAGAGTTAATTAGTTTTATTTACAAAAATAATTAAATTAACCTAGTTTTATAAAGATTTTAATCATGAAAAAAAGAAATTAAATTAACCTCATTTACTATTTAAATTAAAATAAATATTTTATAAAAAAATGATCTTTTTATGATTTTTGTGATTTGTTGATTTTATGATAAATTAAAAAAAGTAATTAATTTTGGTGAAAAATAATTTAAACAAATTAATTAAAATAAAAGAAATAAAAAAAGGAATTGAAAATGGGCCTGTGTTATGGTGAATGGGGGGGTGCAATGTTGAAACTGCTGGGCCCAAGGTTGATGGCCCATCCTACGCTAGATCCCATGTGGTGATCTTTTGAGGGTGTACCATACTCCTTCACTGCAGGAGGCGTTAGATCTGGCTGATGAGGAATCCACTGGATGGATGATGGAGTCGTATGGTGAGCGCTTGGGAGAGAATTGCATAGGATCTATTGAAAGAAAATAAAATAAAGAGAGCGCTGGGACCTGGGATCGAACCCAGGTCCTTATGCTTAGCACCAATGCTACGTTTACAGCTGAGCTACACTCTTTACTTGTTAGCATAATAACCATTAAACATAATATATAAAAACCAAACAAACTGAATCAAATGCGCGCGAATTCAAATGCTTCAATGGATGGCTGACACATATCTTCTTCTTCCTGGAACCGTCGTGTTAGATAATGGCTTTTACCCATGGACAAACTTCCATGGCTATAACCCTGCACAACTCAAAAACTCACAAGACACAATATAAATGAATTTGAAGACCAGGGTTCCACTGGTTATGATGTCATGGTCATCATGGTACCTTAATCATGGCCTAATTTTACCTGTAGCCAAACACCCTAAAATGCGTGTGGAAACCCTAACAATGGCAAGTACAGATATAGGCTTCCAAAATGCAATTAAACTATTCAGTCAGCTTGCAAACATGTCAAAGATTACAAATATATCAATTAAACGTGCTAATAATGCAGGAATTATGATAATTGATTCTAAAAAAAATTGCAAACCGTGTGACTCCTACGTGATGATTCTGGACTTGGGGCGACTTGCAATTGATTGGGATGGCTTCCTAAGACGTCCAGCAATCTATTGGTAATGTTAGGATGGCTTGAATTCACCTCTATAATGGAAATCGAACCACCACTTTTCTTTGAAATTTTGAAGTTTGTTCTGGCTTTTTCACGACTGCAACCCCTTGTCTTATGCATTGTACATCTTCATTATATATCATAGAACGAATTAGGGTTATAAAACTGGCTTGTATCTTTGCAATTATGGAAGATTTGATTTGATTTCCATGCCATATTTAAAATTTCTATATTGAGCCAAATCATCCCTTTCTTGTACCAATCATGCTTGATTCGTTTTGGTCTTGATATCTCAGCACATTTTGATTGAGATCCTGTCCAAAAATCAAACCAAAACATATCTTTGCTATTATTTACCAATTATCTGATTTAATTGAAATTTTAATTAATAAAAAATCAAAATAAAATGGAAAATTAAGCAAATAACATGTGTATGGATATTTGGGTCGTGGACCATGTTATAAGTGAGGTGCAAGCATAAAAAGTTAGGCCCATTTGGCAAAAAAATGTAATTTTGAGCCCATTTGACTTTTGGCAATTTAGCAAAAAAGGTCAACTTTGACAAGGCATATCTCCTCCAATTTTATCCTAGAGAGGTGTTCGTGGACTTTTTAGGAAGCTTAGGATATCCCCTAAGCAACCCTTTTGGTCTCATTTCAATTGGGTCTTCCATATTCATGTAAGAAGCTTTGACCCAAAAGGTGTTTTGTTGACTTTTCAAAAGGACATATAATGTAGAAATTCATATCTTTTGATGAGTGCATATTTTGAACTTGTGGGATGATATATGAGTTGTAGGGAATTGAATCCTCTTAAAAATGAGTCTTGGATGGACAATTTCTGATAAAGTATGAGGAAGTTATGCTTGGTCAAAGTTTGGTTGACTTTTTTCTAAGAAACCCTAATTTAGCAACTTTTGGGTTTTGATGAGTTTGGAGCATTTCTTGAAGAATCATGATCAACCCTTGATAAAATGGTGGATATCACTTCAAAATGTTGATGTTGACCAAAAATCTTGAAGTTTGACTGTATGTGGGCCACAGTTAACTTTTGACCTAATACAGTCGATTCTCAAGCATCTGCGCAGTTGACTGAGCAAACTTCTTGTGCAAGGCATGAAACTTAACATGGAGGGTCTTGAGAACATATTAGGACCATGGAGAGCATATTAGATCTTTGGAGTCCACCTATCTTGATAAAAATGGAAACCCTAATTTGAGACATACTGCCTTAGGAGAGAGTTTGTCTGGTCAACTCTTGGGCAAACTTGAGCAAATTGAGGATATCTAGGAGTATGTATTGAGTAAAATGAGAGGGATAATTTTGGGGTACAACAGCTGCCCCTGTTAAATCTTCTTAAACCTGAGGGTGTAGATTGGCTCGTCTGCCTTTCGTGATCTGAAGGTGGAAGATGATTGAACACTAGTGTGCCTAAAAATTTGCACTCGCATGAAGTGATACTTGATTTGTGATATCGGGAATGGGATTATGGATGCCATTTGGAAGTTTCTATAGAATTGTCATAGATGGGCTTAAAGATGCCATTCAAGCTTTGATGGAGTACCGTCAGAGATGGGCTTAAAGATGCCATCTAGAGGATGTTGATTTCCTGAGACATTCCTTCAATGAGAGTTACTATACCTGTTATTGATGGGGAATCTGCTGAGGAATGTTGGTATATGTCTTGGGAGAAGTAGAATTTTAGGAGCTTCAGTTGTCCGTTACTCTACTAGGGGAATAACTCTTGCTTGAGGAAGCGGAAGTGAACTACATATTTGGTCAAGGTACAAACTGCACCGCGACTTACTGGGGAAATGCGAAACCAATCGTGTTTGATCGGGTCCTGGTCTTTTAGTGTTGTGGACTACTGTCTCTAAACCTAGATGGTAAGGTTTTGAGAAGGAACCTGAATAGTAGGGTTACTTCTAAATGAAAGATTGGATAGTAGGGCTGTGAGAAGGAACCTGGGTAGTAGAGTTACTTCGATATGAAATCCTGAATAGTAGGGCTGTGTGAAGGAACCTGGGTAGTAGGGTTGCTTCTATATGAAAGCCTGGATAGTAGGGTTACTTCGATATGAAATCCCGGATAGTAGGGCTGTGAGAAAGAACCTGGATAGTAGGGTTACTTTGATATGAAAGCCTGGATAGTAGGGTTGTGAGAAGGAACATGGATAGTAGGGTTACTTCGATATGAAAGCCTGGATAGTAGGGTTGTGAGAAGGAACCAGGGTAGTAGGGTTACTTCGATATGAAAGCCTGGATAGTAGGGCTATGAGAAGGAACCAGGGTAGTAGGGTTATTTTAATATGAAAGCCTGAATAGTAGGGCTTTGAGAAGGAACCTGGATAGTAGGGTTACTTCGAAATAAAACCCTGGATAGTAGGGCTGTGAGAAGGAACCTGGATAGTAGGGTTACTTCGATATGAAAGCCTGGATAGTAGGGCTGTGAGAAGGAACCTGGATAGTAGGGTTACTTTGATATGAAAGCCTGGATAGTAGGGCTGTGAGAAGTAACCTGGATAGTAGGGTTACTTCGATATGAAAGCCTGGATAGTAGGGCCGTGAGAAGGAACCTGGGTAGTAGGGTTACTTCAAAGAGATAGTGTAGATTAGTTGACCCGTTTGGTTTCGGGAACTGAGTTTCCGTTAGTCGTCTGCAGATGTGACTTGCATAAATGCTGAATTTGTTGAAGCTAATCCTCTTTTCCTAGAAAGATATCAGGGTTAGTTATATGTGATGCATGAAATGTAGGGTGAGATGATGTTCTCAAAATAAATTAGATTATGTTGTATATGATATGTACGCGTATGTCAGGATGTATGTTCATGAAATTCTATCGGGGTATGCTCGCGTCTGGGAAAATAAATCCCTGACAGCTGTTGGAGATTTGTAAATATTCTGTCAGGAGGAGATGCTGCTTGAGACTAAACTCTGTGGGGAATGAACTTAGAAAACATATTTTTGTAGCTGAAGTGCTGAACTCTGTTGGGGATTGAGCCTCTGTATCTAGAGAAATAAACTCTGCTTGGGGGATGAAATTTACTGACTCGTCCACGACTATGAACCTCAGCTGGGGTGGTTACGTCCTGTTTCGGGAAAGCTGACATCAATGCCTTCGTATACTCTTACTCTGTGGGGAGTGTATGTACCAATAATTATGTTCCCAAGCTGGCTCTATCCCGGTACCTGCTGGGCGGAGTAACTGTCGGGTTTGGCACTTCTTGCTTTCGCCCCTGTTTCTGGAATTACGAGTAATTGTCTTTTGTTTCTCATGTAAATATTTACGAGGATCAATCATTTTAAAATGCATATATAAAAAATAAGTCGTTGGACGTTCTTGCAAAACATAAAAAGAAAAAACAGATTGAAGTTTCTTGTGAAAAGGATTTGTATTGATTTTTGAAGTTGGTCTGTAATAGGCATTTTTGTACAAAGAGGCTGACGCTCTAGTAAGAGAATGCCGCCGAAAAATAGAAACTATACAATTTGTGTAAAAGAAAGAAAAACAGCTATGTGAAACAACCCCATTTGGTTCCAACTCTGCTATTGCCTTTATATCATCAAGCGTCTCATCACTTTGCTTCTTGGCCGAAGGTTGATCAGATTGGTTGGCGTCGTCCGAGCTTGATAGTCGATGCCGAAGTCTATTCGCAAGATGATCCAATGAGACATAGTGGTACGCTTTTATATCCCTAACTTTTTCCTGGACTTCCCTTCTAGGTTTTCAGTCCACTGGGATACCCCTTTTTTCCCAAGCCGCCCTTTCGGGTTTTCAACTTGCCGATTGTACAGATTTTTTCATTTTCATCCCTTACTTTTTCCCGAACCCTTTTGGTTCGCCGGGAAGCCCTTATTTTTTCCTAGGCCAGTCAACCTAGCGGGTCTGTTAGTTAGGCTTAGTATCTTTTCACTATGTCTGCATTGACAGGGTGAGGAAGGTCGTCACCATCCATGGTGGTTAGAATCATAGCTCCTCCCGAGAAAATGTTCTTAACCACAAACGGCCTTTCGTACGTGGGGGTCCATTTTCCCCTGGGATCACCTTGCGGTAGTATGATGCGTTTGATTACTAGATCCCCGACTTGATATTCTTGATGCCTGACTTTCTTGTTAAAAGCCTTGATCATTCACTTTTGATACGTCTGACCATGGCAGATAGCAGTAAGTCTCTTTTTGTCGATTAGATTTAACTGATCAAGTCGGGTTCGGATCCAGTTGTCCTCGTTCAAACCCGCATCCTTCATAATCCTGAGAGAAGGTATCTGGACTTCAATGGGTAGGACTGCCTCCATGCCATATACTAGAGAGTAGGGGGTTGCCCCTGTCGACATCTGTGCTGAGGTACGATACCCATGAAGAGCAAATGGTAACATCTCATTCCAGTTTTTATATGTCACTATTATCTTTTGTATAATCTTCTGGATGTTCTTGTTAGCTGCTTCAACAACGCCATTCATCTTCAGTCGGTAGGGAGAAGAATTATGATTTTGTATCTTGAACTGTTTACAGAGCTCAGTGATCATTATGTTGTTGAGATTCGTACTATTATCAGTAATAATTCTCTCTGGAACACCATTTCGACAGATCAAATTGTGTCGTATAAACCGTGTTACGACGTTCTTAGTAACTATAGCAAAGGAAGCTTCCTCAACCCACTTCGTGAAATAATCAATGGCTACTAGGATGAAGAGATGCCCGTTAGAAGCGGTGGGCCTGATTTCTCCAATCATGTCGATGCCCCACATTGCAAAGGGCCACGGAGCTGTCAAAACATTTAAGGGGACCGAAGGCACATGCACAGTATCAACATAGATTTGGCACTTATGACAAGTTCGAGAGTGCTGATAGCAATCGACTTTCATAGTGGACCAGTAGTATCCTGCCTGTAGGATATCCTTAGCCATGGTGTATCCACTAGAATGGGTTCCGAAGGTTCCTTCATGTAAATATGTCATGATCCTGTCTGCTTCACTTTTGTATACACACCGCAGTAGTGTGGAGTCATGGTTGCATTTATAGAGGATTCCATTACTGAGGAAGAACTTTGCAGTGAACCTTCTCAGAAACTTCTTATCATTGACAGATGCCCCTTCGGGACACTCTTGAGTTTCGAGATACCTTTTGACTTCGTGAAACCATGGTTTGTCTGCCACTTCTTCGGCATCGATCTCACATCAGTGTGCTGGTTCATCCAACCTATCAATGGTGATTTGGGGAGCTTCATTGTCCCACCTAACCTTGAACATAGAGGACATAGTAGCTAGCGCGTCCGCTAACTGGTTCTCCTCTCGTGGGAAATGTTCAAAGGTTACCTCCTCAAAGTGTGGGAGCAATGTCAGTACATATTCTTTGTAAGGAATAAGGTTCGGGTGCTTCGTATCCCACTTGCCTTTGATCTGACTTATAAACAGAGCGGAATCCCGAATACACTCAAGAACTTGATCCTTAGGTTGATAGCAGCCCTAAGACCCATGATGCACGCTTCATACTCCGCCATGTTGTTGGTGCAGTTGAAACACAATCGGGAAGTGAATGGAGTATGATAGCCCTCGGGGGATATGATTACAGCGCCAATGCTGTTACCTAGTGTGTTTGAGGCTCCATCAAAATACATAGACCATCGGGATCCCTCCTCAGGTCCTTCATCCGGTCCAGGTTCTTCATAGTCAGTTACCAACATGATATTCTCATCTGGGAACTCAAAATTCATGGACTGGTAGTCGTCCACGGCCTAATGAGCCAAATGATCAGCCAATACACTCCCCTTGATTTATTTTTGGGTTGTATGTTGTATGCCGTACTCAATGAAGATCATTTTCCACCTTACTATCCTTCCGGAGAGTGCGGGATTCTTGAAAATGTACTCGATCAGATCCATCTTTGATATCAACAAAGTAGTGTGAGTCAGCATATACTGTCTCAGTCGGCGAGCAGCCCATGCCAAAGCGTAACAAGTTTTCTCGAGCAATGAGTATCGTGTCTCACAGTCGGTAAACTTTTTGCTAAGGTAGTATATTGCGTGCTCTTTTCGACCAGACTCGTCATGCTGCCCCAGCACTCACCCCATTGAATTGTCTAGCACTGTCAAGTATAATATCAAAGGTCTTCCTTCAACTGGAGGCATTAGAATTGGTGGTTCTTAAAGGTATCCTTGATTATTTCAAAAGCGGTCTGGCATTCATCATTCCACTTTACCACTTGATCTTTCTTCAGAAGCTTGAAGATTGGCTCACAAGTAGCAGTTAGATGTGAAATGAATCGAGCAATGTAATTTAGGCGTCCCAAGAAACCTCTAACTTCCTTCTCTGTACAGGGAGCCGGCATCTCTTGTATGGCCTTCACCTTTGCATGGTCTACCTGAATACCTTTGTCACTGACGATGAATCCCAGAAGCTTACCAGACCTTACCCCGAAGGTGCACTTGTTCGAATTTAACCTCAGCTTATACGTCTTTAACCTATCAAACAGATTTTGTAGATGATCAAGATATTCTTCTTCAGTTTGAGACCTGGCTATCATATCATCAGCGTAAACCTCTATCTCATGGTGAATCATATCGTGGAACAAGGCGACCATGGCGCACTGATAAGTTTCCCCAGCATTCTTCAACCCAAAAGGAATCACCTTGTAGCAGAAGGTGCCCCACTGTGTAACGAAGGTTGTCTTCTCCATGTCTTCCGGAGCCATCTTGATCTTGTTGTAGCCAGAGAAACCATCCATGAAGGAGAAGATTTTGTGTTGCGCAGTGTTGTCGACCAGAACACCAATGTAAGGAAGTGGGAAGTCATCCTTGGGGCTTTCCCTGTTCAGATCTTTGTAATCCACACACATCCGTACCTTACCGTCATTCTTAGGTACAAGAACAGCGTTATCAATCCACTGTGGATATGAAGTGACAGCTAAGAATCCTGCGTCGAACTGTTTCATGACCTCTACCTTGATCTTCTCTGACATTTCGGGACGCATACGGTGGACCTTCTGTTTAACCGGAGGACAGTCTTCTTTAGTCGGTAGGCGATGTACCACAATATCAGTGTCCAAACCAGGCATGTCTTCATAGGACAAACAAAGATCTCAACATAGTCGTGCAACATTTGTATCAACCTCTGTTTGACACTAAGCTCCAAATTTGCACCTATTTTAACCGCTTTTCTATCTTCCTCAGTACCCAACTTTACTGTCTCAACCGGCTCTTCATGAGGTTGTATGGCCCTCTCTTCCTATTGTAGTAGTCTAGCAAGTTCTCTAGGCACCTCACAATCATCCTCACCTTCGTCTTCAGCTTGGTTGATCGGATTTTTGAAGTCATAACTGGAAATAGCAAAGCTATTATCAATGGGATCCAGAGTGGATATGGATATGCATTATGATACGTGAGTGTGTGTAAGAGAATAACTGTTTTGATAAAGTGAAAACAGAAAAGAAAAATAGAGAGCGCAAAATTTGTATGCAAGAAACGTCAAATGCTTTATTAATGATATATCAAATTACAAATAACAGCCCTCACAAAAAAAACCGATGTGCCTCGGGAAAGGCACAAGGCCGTAGAATTTTAAATTGTTTATTACAAATCTCAAAACAAGTAAGTCAATTACTGTAGAATAAAGGAAATTGGTATAAAGTCCCTAGCCGTCCAGTTAGTCGGTCCACCGTTGGTAGTTGGGTAGATCCAGTTGTCGATGTCTAGGTCCTCATTGTTGTCTTCAATGGCATTAATCCCATGATTACTGATGTGCAGGGGAGGTCTTCTAGTATGAGCGTGTCGAGCAGCCCTTTGAGCCCTTATAGTAAAGCCCAAACCAAATTTGTCTATTTTGTGAGTTAAATCAGGGAGTTGACCCCAATTGGCACACCCACCTTCTTCAACCACGGCCCTGGCGTCCTTGAGGGAAGCAATCTTCAGAGGAGGTTTGTTGTTGGTAGTAGTTTCAGTCGATGCCAAGATCTGAGGGACGTCTTCGAAATTATGACAAGGAGTTTCTATGAATTCCCCGTCCATCTCTAAGTAGCGGAAGCAATTGAGGTGGCTCACCATATACTCCTCCTCACCCTGCACTGTGAAAATCTTCCCTTTTACCGGATACTTCAGCATTTGGTGGAGTGTGGAAGTAACTGCCCCAGCCTCGTGGATCCAAGGATGACCCAGCAAACAAGAATACGACGGCCTGATATCCATCACATAGAAGGTGGAACCAAAAGTCTGAGAACCCACTTTGACAGGGATGTCCACCTCCCCGTGCACCATTCTCTTTGATCCGTCAAAAGCCCTTACCACAATGTTACTAGGCTTTAACGTCAAACCCTCGCAATCCAGCCAATCCAACGCCTTCTTAGGCAAGACATTCAGCAAAGACCCAGTATCTACTAGCACATGAGCCATAGTGGTGCCCCTGCATTCAATCGAGACATGCAGAGCATCATTGTGCTTCCTTCCCTTCGGTGTCAAGTCTGTGTCTGAAAAACCCAGCCCATTATCGGCAGTCAGGCTGGCCACACAATCTTTGAACTGATCAGCTGAAGTTTCCTGCAGAACATGTGCAGTCTTGAGGAATGTAATCAAAGCCTTCGCATGGGCTTCAGAACACAACATCAAAGACAACATGGATATCTTCGATGGGGTCTGCCACAGCTACTCGACCATATTGTAGTTGCTCTTCTTAATTATTTTTAGTATTTCCTCGATCTCTTGCTTAGAGGCTTCCACAACAATTTTCCTAGGTGCCTCCATCCGGGCAGGATCACCTATAACTTCTTTGTCACGGGTATCGAATGATTCACCAACAGGGGTAATAACTGGAGTAAGAACAGGAGCAGTAGTTGATGTATTAGCAGGAGCAGCAGATGGAATGACAATAGGCTTGTTCACATTCTTAGGGGAAATCTCGGGAGAGAAGACCTTTCCACTTCGGGTGATTTTGTTGGTTCTGACAATGTTACCAATATCAGGATCAACCTCTTCATCTTTCAAATCTTGTTTGATGCCATGATAGTACACATCGGCACCATAATGCAAGGGGACAGCTATGTCCGAGACATACAGGACAGTACTAGGAACAGTGATTATCAGTGGAGCGATTCTTGGAGCAGATGTAATCCTAACAGGTCTTATCGAGGAGGCCTTGAAAGAATAGGCGAAAATGGTTATAATGGAAATGTCTTCAGATGGGACAACGGAAATCAAAGTTTTCTCGAACAAAATTTCTTTGCTGTCCATCAGGCGTTGAACACCTGACTTCAGCAAACTGCAACCAGAAGGTAGAAACAAACACGTGTGGCAACCTTCACCACAACCCACAAATAAACCGGCCAGCAACAAATTCTTCTTCACGGTCATGAGAGGAGTAGAAATTTCATCAACAGAGATAACGAACAAATCAGTATCAACAACATTAATTCCACGATCGTGTTTAGGCATGGGAGTATTTATGACATTTTGCTTCTCTGGAGCATCGAAATCAATTTCCTTGGCTTCAATCAGATCTTGTACCTTATTCCTTAGAGCCCATCAGTCATTGGTATCGTGTCCAGGACTCTCAGAATGATAGGCACATCGAGCATTTGGATTATATTGGGGAGATGTAGTATTTGGATTCTTGGGAGCCTCTTTCAAGGTTGCCAAGTTGGATCTCAGCAGATGAGGTAGAACTTCATCCAATGTCATGTTGATTCGGGTAAACTGTCGTTGTGGTCTTTCCACCCTTTGTTGATTGTTCCGTTGTGGAGCAACTGCAGGCCTAGGTATCATTATGGCACTTACTGTCTGACGATGTTCAACCCTGTTTTGGCCCCATGGGCTATAGATGGCACTGACTTCCTTCTTACCAGCAAAAGGCTTCTTTACTGAGCTCGAAGAGGCATCCTTTTGTATCTTGTCACTCTGAATCCCAGCTTCTACTCTTTCTCCAGTTAAAATCAGCTCGGTGAAACCAGCTGACGAGCTGCCGATCAAATGATTGAAAAATGGACCAGATAGCGTCCCCAGAAACATATCAACCAGCTCCTTATCAGACAACGGGGGTTGAACTCTTCCATCCAAGTCTCTCCATTTCTGTGCATATTCCTTAAAGCCTTCACTTGCACCCATGGACATACTCTAGAGTTGAGTACGAGTAGGAGCAAGGTCGGTGTTGTATTGATACTACTTGTAGAAAGCAGTAGGCAAATCTTCCCAATTTCGAACATTGGCTCCCTCCAGTTGGTATAACCATTCAAGCTGAGTCCTTGACATACTATCTTGAAAGAAATGATCCCACAAATTTCTATCAGCGGTGTGGGGCCGGATCTTTCTGACATAAGATCGAAGATGGAGTTTTAGGCAAGACGCCCCATCATACTTAGCAAAAACTGGAGCTTTGAACTTCTACGGGATGACTACTCCCGACACCAATCCCAATTCTTCGAAATCCAGCCCAGGTATCCTCTGAACTTCCATGGCACTCAGATGATCTTCCAACTGCTTGTATCTATCCTCAGCAGGAGGATATTGCTCATCATTGTAGTCAGTATCATTGTCAGAAACTGCAGGACTGAGATCCTTTTCTTCTTCTTGATTCTCCCCTTCCTTAGATGAAGAGGTCATATCGACTTATCGCTTCAAACGCTCGCCAAAACTTCTGCCCATATTCAGAATACCAGCAACCTTCTTCTTTTTCTTCTTCTCTTTCAGGATGAGGGCTTTCAGATCCTCCTGCCCTTTTTCCAGACTTATGAACATTTGTTGGAACTGGGCGTTCTGTGCTTGCAGGTCCTTGATGCTTTGTTCGGAAGACATTTCTGCTGAAATAAACAACGAAGAAGATGAGAAACCTGTAATGGTACCTGTACATGCAATGTTATGAATGGGATGCACATGCAATGATTTCAAAGACTCAGGGAAATTTAAATTTGCAAACCAAAAATAAACAAAGACTTTATTAGCTGAATTCAAAGTTCGAATGCCTTTTAGGCGTTACAATTAAAACAAATCTAAAATTATAAAAGAAATAAAAATTCCCATGGATGCTTCCTCTTTGTGCCGAGAGAATCATTGAGTCATTTTTCTTCCTGGAGCTGCTTTGTGAGCTCTAAAACCCTGCTCTCCTGAGAATGGAATTGATCCCTGTAAGTATCTCGCTCCTTCATCAACTAAATCCAAGACCTCTGTAGTTCCCCAAGATCAGTGGGCATATAAGGATAGAGAATCGTGTAAGGAATGCCTCCTTCAGTAGTGGGTTCCACAATCACCGATAAAACTGCCACATAGGGCATCATAAGCTTCTGGGCGCGAGCTCGTACCCATTGGAGGTAAGGTTCCATAGGAATGGAAGCCTTTGGCCCCAAAGACTTGATGCCATATCTCTTTACCATGCCCCAATCTCGTATGAACCTCCGACGATTCTCGTGAACATCATCCTTATAGTTGAATACAATCCTCAATAAGTAACTCATGGGGACCATCTCTTCGAGTGTAACCAAATTGTCGTAGAGCTAAACAAGGATTGTAGGTTATACCCCCTTTGATACCAAGTAATGGGACATTAGGGTACTCCCCGCAGCGGTCAATAATAGTAGTGTTTTCCATAGCTCGAGAACACCAGAGAATATCCATGTGAGTGAGTGACATTATCCTTTGTGACCAACCCAGACCTTCTTCATTCTTCAGTACGGACTTATGGAGGTGAGAAATAAACCACCTCGACAGCAATGGCATGCAACACATAAGAACCCATCTTCTCTTCATGGTACGAGTATGGAGAGTGTGCAAAATATCTCCGATCAAGGTCGGCACAGGGTTGAGGGAGAGGAAGATCTTGATAGCATTCACATCTATGAACGAGTCCGGATTAGGGAATAGAACTAACCCATAGATTAGAAGAGCCAAAACCTCCTCAAAAGCCTGAAAATCCATATCATCCCAAAAAAGTTGGGCCTTGTCTATCAGAAACTTGGCTAGAAAACCTTTGACTCCGCTTCTTGTTTCCCAGTTGGATACCACGTCGGCCCATTTCAGATGCAAAGCTGAGGCAATGACTTTTGGCTTAGGAACTTCTTCTAGACCTGTGAAGGGAAACTGTTCAAGAATGGGTATATTCAACAGCTGAGAGAATTCTTCCAAGGTAGGCACCAACTGGTAGTCTGGAAAGGTGAAGCAGTGGTGCTTGGGATCAAAGAACTGAAATATTACACTCATCATCTTTTCTTAAAAGTTTGAAGTAACCAGGTTGAGACGTTGACCATGTATCTTGGTGAACGCAGAAGTTTCAGAAACCCTTGATACTAGCTCTTTGAGTTGGGAAGGTATCTTCACAAAGATGATTCTGATAGTGTTTCTACGAACGAAAGCCATGATCTACAAAACAGAACAAAGATAAATTCCCTTGGTCTTTGAAATGGTTAGTGCAATAAGAATGGATGTTATGTTATGATGCATGATGTCATGATAAACCACAGGTATAACAAACACAGACAAATCACACCAAGCTCTTAGGTTTAAGGCTTGCATGAGGTTAAAGGTCATACCCTCTTACAATTTAGTTGGTTTCAAACCTATCTTAAAAAGTAACTGGGTTCTAAAGGATCTCAATATCATTGACCATCCTTTATCGAGCATTGTCTCAGCTCAAGCAATCTTTTCTTGCGGCCGAAATATCCCGAAAGTTTGATCTCAATGAGTGTAGCATCGAGTATCAATCAATCCTCAGCTCTGCACCGAGGTCGGCTATCTTACTAATTTCTAATGGCCAAGTTTGTTCAACTAAGGTTCTAAGGTCCGTTAGTGCTTCACGACACCATGCGGTGACCTCGTATTCTCCTTATTTCCCCACGAAGGATATCGGTACCAACCAAAGTGCCACACCAACACATCCATCGCTTAAACCATATCGGTCTACGTCGTACAGTCTCCACGATCTATTGTTGTTTACCTAATGAGTGCCCCCAGATCCGGGTGCAAGATCTATAGTAACCCAATCAATAACCTTTTAAGAATAAAGCAAACAAGAAAGCAATTTGAAATGACCTAGATCCTAAGGTAAACCCCACTTTATTTGTCCCCAGCGGAGTCGCCAGTTCTGTGATACGGTGGCAGAACCGACTGTTAATACTGGTTTGCATTTTGTATTTGCAAATTTCGCGGTAAGCAAGAGTCGCCACCAACTTTTATTTTATCCAATCAAGAAAAGGAAAAAGAATAGAAAAAACCTTTTTCGAGATATTCTGAGTACGAGGGGTAGATTATAGAAAGGGAAGGTGTTAGCACCCTTTCTATCCATGGTTTTCCATGGGCTCTTAGGTACTTGCTCATTTTTCAAATTTCTTGTGTGTGCTTGTTTTTGAAAATGTTTTACTTCGTGATAACCCTTGTATCAGTCCTCAAGGGTGTGACGAAGTTTGTTTTGAAAATTGGTTTTGAAAGGTGTTTGTGTGAAAAGTTTTGTTGAGCAAGTACATAAGATTCTACCTACTCGAAATAAGATTGTTCGTTCTCGTTTCCTTTAGACAGCGCTATCCTACTATTTAAGGAGTAGGTAGCCCCGTCGTTGGAGTTTGTAAGGGACGTTCGAAAGGGACAAGTACAGTCACCAAAGCAACAGTTAGAAAACTTTAGTAGTAACCCTAGAGTCTTAAGATCTTTCCGAGGCAACATTTTCGAGGCAACATTAGAATGGGACATTTTGATCTTTTAGACTGGAGGGCAACCACTAAAATCTCCTATGTTTAATGACTGTTTACCGAAGGCAACCGAAGTGAGGCAAACCCTAGGAGTGAACATGTGCATGTGAATTTTCAGTTATTTAGTCTTTGCACATTAGGTGATCTACCATTTTAATTTCGAGTAATCTTCCCATACAATCCTATTAACCATGCATCTAACAGTTAAATATTTCCAAGAATTTAAATTGCGAAAAAATAAACCTAGCTATTACAAGGCTTGGGCAGTTACATAATCATCTTGACTGAAAATAAAAATGCCGAAGTTTAAAACCCTAATTACTATTACAACCTCAAAATAGTTACAATAATAATAAAAAAGAATTAAAATGTGTGTGGCAAATTAAGTGCGAGAATGGTTTAAAACCCTAAAAATCTAATTGATGAAAATTTTGGAGAAAAGAGTTAATTAGTTTTATTTGCAAAAAGAATTAAATTAACCTAGTTTTCTAATTATTTTAATTATGAAAAAAAGAAATTAAATTAACCTAATTTACTAATTAAATTAAAATAAATATTTTATAAAAAAATGATCTTTTTGTGATTTTTGTGATTTGTTGATTTTATGATAAATTAAAAAAAAAGTAATTAATTTTGGTGAAAAATAATTTAAACAAATTAATTAAAATAAAAGAAATAAAAAAAGAATTGAAAATAGGCTTGTGTTGTGCTGAATGGGGGGTGCAATGTTGAAACTGCTGGGCCCAAGGTTGATGGCCCAGCCTGTGCTAGATCCCATGTGCTGATCTTTTGAGGGTGTACCATACTCCTTCATTGCAGGAGGCGTTAGATCTGGCTGATGAGGAATCCACTGGATGGATGATGGAGTCATATGGTGAGCGTCTGGGAGAGAATTGCATAGGATCTGTTGAAAGAAAATAAAATAAAGAGAGCGCTGTTACCTGAGATCGAACCCAGGTCCTTATGCTTAGCACCAACGCTACGTTGCAAGCTGAGCTACACGTTTTACTTGTTAGTATAATAACCATTAAACATAATATATAAAAACCAAACAAACTGAATCAAACATGCGCGAATTCAAATGCTCCAATGGATGGCTGACACATATCTTCTTCTTCTTGGAACCGTCGTGTTAGATAATGGCTTTTACCCACAGACAAACTTCCATGGCTATAACCCTGCACAACTCAAAAACTCATAAAACGCAATATAAATGAAATTGAAGACCAGGATTCCACTGGTTATGATGTCACAGTCATCATGGTACCTTAATCATGGCCTAATTTTACCTGTAGCCAAAAACCCTAAAATGCGTGTGGAAACCCTAACAATGGCAAGTACAGATATAGGCTTCCAAAATACAATTAAACTATTCAGTCAGCTTGCAAACATGTCAAAGATTACAAATATATCAAATAAACGTGCTAATGATGCAGGAATTATCATAATCGATTCTGAAAAATTGCAAACTGTGTGACTGCTACGTGATGATTCTGAACTTGGGGAGACTTGCAATTGATTGGGATGGCTTCCTGAGACGTCCAGCAATCTATTGGTAATGTTAGGACGACTTGAATTGACCTCTAGAATGGAAATCGAACCACCACATTTCTTTGAAATTTTGAAGTTTGTTCTAGATTTTTCACGACTGCAACCCCTTGTCTTATGCCTTGTACATCTTCATTATATATCATAGAACGAATTAGGGTTATAAAACTGGCTTGTATCTTTGCAATTATGGAAGATTTGATTTGATTTCCATGCCATATGTAAACTTGCTATATTGAGCAAAATCATCCCTTCCTTGTACCAATCATGCTTGATTCATTTTGGTCTTGATATCTCAGCATATTTTGATTGAGATCTTATCCAAAAATCAAATCAAAACATATCTTTTCTATTATTTACCAATTATCTGATTTAATTGAAAATTTAATTAATAAAAAATCAAACTAAAATGGAAAATGAAGCAAATAATATGTGGATGGATATTTGGGTCGTGGACCATGTTATAAGTAAGGTGCAAGCATAAAAAGTTAGGCCCATTTGGCAAAAAATGTAATTTTGAGCCCATTTGACTTTTGGCAATTTTACAAAAAAGGTCAACTTTGACAAGACATATCTCCTCCAATCTTAACCCTAGAGAGGTCTTCTTGTACTTTTTAGAAAGCTTGGGATGTCCCCTAAGCAACCCTTTTGGTATCATTTCAATTGGGTCTTCCATGTTCATGTAAGAAGCTTTGACCCAAAAGGTGTTTTTGTTGACCTTTCAAAAGGACCTATAATGTAGAAATTCATATCTTTTGATGAGTGCATATTTTGAACTTGTGGGATGATATATGAGTTGTAGGGAATTTCATCCTCTTACAAATGAGCCTTGGATGGAAAATTTCTGATAAAGTATGAGGAAGTTTTGCTTGGTCAAAGTTTGGTTGACTTTTTCTTAAGAAACCCTAATTTAGCAACTTTTGGGTTTTGATGAGTTTGAAGAATTCCTTTAAGAATCATGATCAACCCTTGATAAAATGATGGATAATACTTCAAAATGTTTATGTTGACCAAAAATCTTGAAGTTTGACTGTATGTGGGCCACAGTTGACTTTTGACCTAATACAGTCGATTCTCAAGCATCTGAGCAGTTGACTGAGCACATTCTTGTGAAAGGAATGAAACTTGACATGGAGGGTCTTGAGAACATATTAGTACCATGGAGAAAATATGAGGTCTTTGGAGTCCACCTATCTTGATAAAAATGGAAACCCTAATTTAAGACATACTGCCTTAGGAGAGAGTTTGTCTGGTCAACTCTTGGGCAAACTTGAGCAAATTGAGAATCTCTAGGAGTATGTATTGAGTAAAATGAGAGAGAAAATTTTGGGGTACAACAGGAAGAAACTACAATATTTTTGTTGTGAAGAAAAGGGTTTTGACCTACTCAACTAATAGAAAATTAATTAATCTAAGAAAATTAAATTTAACTGAATTAAGAAAATTAATTTCATTAAAGAAACAAATTAAGGTTTTTTTTCTTGTGTGAAAAAGATTTTTAAACTAATTAGTCAAGCTAAAATGAATGAGAAAAATGTTAATTAAAATCTTAAGTTCTAAATTAATTAAAAAAAAAGGACTAAATCTACTTTAAACTAGATAAGGAAAGAAAGTTGTTTTAAGAAAATGTTTTTAAGTCTTTTATTTTTTGAAAGGAAATGAAATAAAATATGTCAAATTTTAAATAATTCACATAGAATATTTTTTTTGTATTTTTAAGTAATAAACATAATAATAATAATAATAATAATAATAATAATAATAATAATAATAATAATAATAATAATAATAACTGTAATGAAAATATAAGAATATAAATCATGGGGTTGTAAAAGTAAAATGGGTAGTAAATGAGTAAAAACAAGTTTTTGTTGTTAGGCCCAAAAGCCTGTTTTTGAAATCAAAAGGAAAGAAAAAAAATGGGCTGGAGGAGTTTGGCCCAGCAGAAATGAAAAAAATGAAGGAAAACGAAAATGAACTCAGGGGAATTCGAACCCCTGCCTTCAAGAGTATCCAACAACAACTTCACCAACGCGCCGGCTGCTTCAATCTGTAAATAACTTGGCTTGAATGTTATATAACAAAAAAACATTAGGTTTTCAAAAATAAAATAAAAATGGTGGGCTTGGGCTGAATCGGGTCGACCCAAGACCCACCCCATAAAATTAACAAAATGAAACACAGGGGTTTGTGAAACCCTAAGTTTCAAAGAGGCAACGCCTCCCATTTTCATCTCTCTCGCTGTATCATGCCCTTCCTTCTCTCACTGGACATTCGAGCTTTTCTATGTTTCACCTCTCTTTAATTTCGTTTCTTAGCTCTTCTCCCGTTCTGAGTTACTAACTGATTTATTGTGATTTTTTACAGTGAACGAAATTGAAGAAAAGAGGATTAAAACGGAAAGGAGAAGAGGGGCATATCGCGATTCAGATTTTTACCAGTTGATCCTAAGTGAGATCTTTCCGTTTCCATCTTGATTTTTTTCTTTTATTACAAAATTTCTGAAGGGTTGGCTATTTGAGAAAATGATGAAGTATGTTTAAGGTTTTCTGTTGTTTGCATGCGATTCTGTTTATATAATTTTGTGGTGAAAAATCCTCCTTTTCTCAGAACAGTCTTGCTATTTTTATACCATGGTTGCCCTTTTGAAATTCTATGTGTTCTCTTTCTACTGATTTTGGTGGCTTTGTATTGGATTTGATGGCCCCTTTTTTTGTACTTGGTGCTTTTGCTGGTTTACTGGACTGTGCTTGCTGTATCAGTTTTTTTGTACTTTCTGTACTTTTGCTGATTTTGTGGCTTTGCTTGTTGCTTTGGTATTGTTTATTTTACTTTGAGGCCGCCTTTGCCTGGCTTTTACACCTTGTTGTACTGCTGCTATTAGATTTTATACAGATTTCTGTACTTTTGCTCGTTGACTAATTTCTTATTTGAAGCAACATGAGGCTTTTTGCTTACTAATTTGATATTTTCTAATTTTCATGGATTCTTCTTTATCTTTTGTGAACCAAATATTTGATATTTACAAAAGACTACCCCTAGCCAATGATGTATGATCCTAATTTTTTATGAAACAACATGTATGAGGCCTTTTTTTATTGCTGGTTGTACTGGTTTTTCTGAATTAAACTTGCACTTGTTGCTTGATGAATTCTGGTTTGCACCTTTTAGTTTATTGTGAACCAAACCAAACCTTATGATTTGCAATAACAATGGCCTATGATAAAACAAACATTGTATGAGGCTTTTTGAGTTGTTTTAAATCATGTTGGGATGAAATCTGTTGGGCTTGTGCTTGTGTTGGACTTGAAATTCTGTTTGCACTATTGTGAACCAATTCTTTTGAGATTTGTAATATAATTTTAGCCTATGATAAAATTGAAATTGTTTGAGGCCTTAGAACACAAAACCTTCTTTTTCTAAACTTTGGTACTTTGTTGCCTTTATATTTTGCACAGGCTTTGTTTTGGCAGCTCGCAGTATTGTTGTTGCAGCTTGCAGTGTTGTTATTTTGCTGTCTGCTATGCAGCCTTCCCTGCTGTTTATCTTGTTTGCTTGCTCTGTTTGCTTGCCCCGTTTGCTGCATTTGTTGCAGGTTTTAGATAGCCTTGGCTTGGCTCGTTGTGCTTGGCATCTTTGGGCTTTAGGTTATGATTTCCAATTTTCTTTTCTTTATGTGAACCAAGGTCCAACCTTGTGATTTGCAAAATAGTACAACAGGGATTATGATAAAAACAAACCTTAAAATATGATTCTAAATACAAACCCTAGTAATGAATTTCTTCTTTTTTTATATATCACTTTTTTATTTGAAATTCTTGATAACTTTCTCTTCTTCTTTGTTTCATGAACATGAGGTGTGGGCGGCAAGCGAAGATTGACGAGGTTGCTTGAAGATGAAGCAATGAAGACTTTGAAGAAACAAAATTTCTCTCTTTTGTAAATAAAACAAATCTTTGTAATTTATTTCATTTGTAAACAAGATAAAATTTGTAAATTCACCCTACTTGTAATGTAGTGAACACAATGCCTTTGAATAAATTTGGTGTGATGAAGATTATTGTACCAATCTAAAATTCTAATTGAACTTTGAAAATCTCAATTGAATGCTTTGAATAAAACACCTTGGTTTGGGTAACTTGCACTTCAAGCAAACACAACAATGATCAAACAAAAAATGCGCCTTGTACTCCAATCAAATTTCTAAACAAAATAAATGTTTAGGAATTTAATTACACTTGGTGATTTGAATCCAAAAACAATGGTCATTTAAAACGAAAGTCTTAATATTCAACTCTTGTCCATGTCTAATTGGTAATCCAAATGAGTTCGCACGTCATACTTAATTAAAATTGGACTTCATTGTCTATCAAACATGTTTTAAGAACATTCGTCAATCTTGTAGATTTAGCAAACTTTAGAAAATTGTGTTTAAGAACATTCGTCAATCTTGTAGATTTAGCAAACTTCAGCAAATTGTGTTTAAGAACATTTGAAATCAAACGAATGACTTGCGACGGTTCGATAACTTTTAAAGCCTGCCAAACATAATTTTCTTTTGATAAACTCGTGAGAGACATCACTTATGACCATACGCAAAAATAATCGTCTCAAGATTCTGTAATTTGAGGAAATCACAAATCTTAGAAATCAGACGACAATTACTTAAAATTAGGTCAAAGTTCATGATGCGACTTCTAACGTATTCGAATTTTGGTGATCTTCTACACGTGATCAGCTCTTGATTTGTGAAGAGAAAGTGGAGGTGGAATCAAGTAGAATCATACGCAAAAAGAACCGCTCAAAAATGTTGAATAATGAAGAAGTTACAATCGTTCGAACTTGCTCCTACAAAAGGTCGATTTTTGGGTCAATATAATTGTTTCCAGTTATCTGAGCTAACGACTGAGCAAACTTGCAATGCAAACTTTGAAAACTGGTATAAACATCCTTGAGGATATAGGAAAACCTAAGAAGACCATTTGAAACCTTGAAAACTCAATTTTTTCTGAGAAATACCAAACCCTAATTGTTTATTTGCCGCCTAGGAAGAGAATCTGTTTGATCAACCTTTGAGCCAAATTGAGTATACGAGAAACCCTAGGATAGTATCTTGCATGAAAAAAAAGGGAGGACAAAGTTTGGGGTACAACAGGTATTGTAAAATATTTTTGGTCTTTTTTGGTTTTTAAAAGAATGTTTTTTAATTGTAAAAGAAATAATTAAAACCCTAGTTTCTAATTAAATTTACAAATTAATTAGTAAAATAGATAAAGTCCGATTAAATAAAAATAATTTTTATTTTCTAAAAATAAATAAGCTATATCAAAATATAAATCTAATGTTTTTATATTTTTTCTGATTTTTCTAATATTAAATAAAATATTAAAGAAAACAAATATATAAAAAAAGAGAAAAGAAAAATAAAATGGGCCAGGGGTGTGAATAGTGAGCAGGGAGTATGAAATGAGCAAAAATACTAGGCCCAACACAGGGGCCTAACGCTGCAAACAAACATAAAAAATGTGAGAAAAATGAGAAAATAAGCAAAAGGGTACCACTGGGGCTCGAACCCAGGTCCCAAAGGTTAACAGGCACGCACTTTACTACTGGGGTGGCTATACATTCGTTCATATAAACAAAACAATAAATATATATTAGAAATCAAGTCCATGGCCTGAACTTCATCTTCAACCTCACGCCCAGCCAGCGTACCTGCATCTTGTTCATTTCTCATCCATTTGCAAAAGTGTAAACATGAATCTTGTGGCAAATTTCCTCACGATTTCAGAAATGTAAAGCAATAAAGTTATAGAACAAAGACAAGCATGAATTTTAATGGCCCTAATCTGAACCCTAAAATTTCAGAAACTTCAATCTTAAAATTTTCTAAGCTCAAGCAACATAAATGAAAACTATGGACATGGTTAGCTTTAGGGAAATGATATCTACATTTTTCATTCACAAATAAACCATTAATGATGCTTGTATGAAGAGTTAAAAGTTAAGGAAACTTAACTCAAAACTGGAAATCGTATTCTGAGTTTGAGCACTCCTCAAGGTGTTGTGATGATCAGAATAGCTCCATTGAGGTCCCAGGAAGCTAATGCAATGATTAGCTTGGTTGGAGAATGACTGAAATGGTCTGGAGAAGTCCACTTGCAGTGCTCTGTTTTCGAGCTTGGAAATGGAGGAAGATGGTGTTACAGAACTGTAACAGGGTATGGGGTTGTTTGTGTATGATGCTTGGAAGCTTTTGGAAGCAAGAAGCCAAGAAACGCACGAGTAGTTTTTGGTTTTGGGATTTCTTGCCAGAATATGCAACAATGGAGGTGTGAGATGCAAATCTGAGTTCTTGCTCTTTTCAGGGCCCAAGCATGCGTGTGATTTGTGGAAAATGACTTGTACATAAGTAATGAGAAGGTTCTTTTTGTGCTTGAGAGGGTTAGAAGTACAAGACATTGGTTGATTGCTATGTTACTTGATTTTGAAGAAAAGTGGGAAGTATGGTTCCAAGAGGAAGTACAAGCATGGGATGAGTGATTGTAAGTGTTTAGACAAACTTATCTTGAGTTATAGGACATGTATGATCAGAAGAAAACAATTGCAAGGCTCAAGAACAAGTTTTATGCAAAAAGCTACTTCATCAAAATGGCATTGTGCACTTTCTTCCTAAAATGGATATAAAGCATGGCTTTGCATTTAATGCTTGAATTGAGACCTATAACAGCTGTGCAAGCAATTAATTATGGAGTTCCTAACAAGTTTGAGGCCTGTAAAATAGAGATTATACAACATAGGTTTGAAATTTGAATCTTGTTCATCACAAAATGACTTGTATTTCAAGTGTGAAAACCCTAACTTCATCTCTTCGATTCTCCCTGATCAAGAATGATCTCATCTCAAGGAGTTATTGGAAATTTTGGAAAGCTTGTAATGTGCTATACCACCCCTATTTGAATCAATTTTTAAAATTCCCCTTGGAACTATATGAATAAGTGCCATGAAGTTAGCTTAAAATCCTGACCAAAACTAGGGCAAAATTTCACTAAGTGTCCAATTTCAAGACCATTAATTTAGGAATTAAAAACATGAGATCCAAGCATTTTTATAAGAAGTTGTGTAAATCAATGTTGTAGATATCATGGAGATCTACAACTTTCATGTTGAAAGTTTCTTTTGAATCCTCTTGCATCATAGTGAAAAATTGACTCAAAGTTATGAAAAACATGAAGTTTTAAACACATAGAAAAATTTCTAAGTTAGAAAACTTTGACTTTTCAAAATGAAATCTTGACTTTTTTATTTCTTGATGAATAAGTTTCATATCTTGACATGTTTTGATGAATTGTGATCTTTGACATTGAATTTTGACAAAAAGTTAAAGTTTAATTTTCAATGTACAATTGACTTTTGAACAGTTGATTGAAAATTCCCTATCAAGCTGATTGATCTTGAGCAATGTTTTAAGTCATGAAATTAGGTAAAAATTATGCAATTTAACTCTTGAGATCATGCTTCAAACCAATTGACCATTTACTAGGTCAAAAAAAAATCAGAAATTGCCCTTTCTCAGTCAAAATCCTAATTTTGACCACTTTTCCCTTTTGATGATTTGATCAAATTTCTTGAGGAATTGTGGTTCAAACTTGATCAAATGATACATACGAGTTTATAATGTTGATGTGGATAAAAAATTATGAATTTTGACTGTAAATTGGCCATAGTTGACTTTTTCCCAATACATTTGATTTTAGGTCAACTGCTCAATGGACTGAGCAAAAGTGTGATCCAAGGCTTGAAACTTGACATGAGTAATCTTGGGGGTCCATAATGATCCATGAAAGTCATATGAAGCATTGAAAGTTCAAATATCCTTGTGCAGTCTCAAACCCTAATTTTGGTCATCAGTGCTTAAGGAGGTGTCTTGAGCTGATCAACCCTAGTGCAGTCTTGAACCAAGAGAGATCCTTGTGAGAAAATATATGATAAATGAGAGGGAAATTTTTTGGGTACAACAGATGGCATATTAGATTTTCTGGGGAATATATCTCTGTTGGGGGTGAGCTTGTGAAGATAGCTCTATAGAGATAATTCTGTGGAGATTGCTCTGTGGATATTTGTGGATGACTTGAACATTATCCCAACTCCTAAAGTCTTTAGTAAATGATAATCTTGTTTCTATGCATATATTTTGTTAAAAATAATCATGTACAAATACATATGTTCATTCAATGTAATCATTGGATATTTTTGCAAACAAAACAAAGAAAGTAAAACAATTTTGAATTTTGAAATCTAGTTGTATTGATTCTGAATGTTTGCCTATGAGCAGGCAGTTTTATACAAAGAGATATAAATCCTAGTAAGAGGAAATCATCATAACAATGAAGAAAGGGTGCAAAGGAAAATAAGGAAAAACAATTATGTGGAAACGATCCTATCAAGTTTCAACTCTGCTATTGCCCATATGTTTTCAAGCATCTCATGACTTGTTGTTGGAAGAAGATGATTGAAGTGTTTTGTACCATTTGAACTTGATGCTAGTAATAAAGTTGGTTGTAAGTAGATGGGTGATCCAACAAGACATAGTCGTACGCTTTAATCCCTAACTTTTTCCTGGACCGTCCTTTCGGGTTTTCAGTCCATCGGGATATCCTTTTTTTCCCAAGCTTCCTATTCAGGTTTTCGACTTGCCGAATGTACAATTTTTATATATATCCCTAATTTTTTCCCGAACACTTTTGGTCCGGCGGGATGCCCTTAATTTTTCCTGGGCCTGTCAACCTAGCAGGTCTCTTTTATGTGTAATATTTTTTGACTATGTCCGTGTTCACAGGGTGTGATACGGTGGCAGAACCGATTGTTAATACTGGTTTGAGTTTTGTATTTGCAAATGTCGCGGTAAGCAAGAGTCGCCACCGGCATTTATTTCATCCAACAAAGGAAAAGGAAAAAGAACAGAAAAACCTTTTTCGAGATGTTTCTGAGTACGGTGGGTAGATTATAGAAAGGGAAGGTGTTAGCACCCTTTCTATCCATGGTTTTCCATGGGCTCTTAGGTACTTACTCATTTTTCAAATTGCTTGTGTGTGCTTATTTTTCAAAAGTTTTTACTTAGTGATAACACATGTATCGGTCCTCAAGAGTATGACGAAGTTGTTTTGAAAACTGCTTTTGAAAAGTGTTTGTGTGAAAAAATTTGTTTGAGCAAGTACCTAGGAGCTAATGTACCTACTCAAAAAAAGTTTGTTCGTTTTCTTTTAGACATCGCTATCCTATTATTAAGGAATAGGTAGCACCGCCGTTAGAGTTTTAAGGGACGTTCGAAGGGACAAGTACGGTCGCAAAAACAATGTTAGGAAATTTTAGTAATCATCCTAAAGCCTTAAAGATATTTTCCTGAGGCAACATTCGAATGGGTCATTTTAGATCTTTTGGGACTAGAGGACGACCACTAACATTCCCTATACTTCATGACCGTTTACCGAAGGCAACTGGAGTGGAGTAAACCCTAGGAGTGAGCATGTGCAAGTGTTTTTTTTTCCAGTTTATTTATCTTTTTCACATTTAGGGTTTTCTACTGTATTAATTGCAATTTGTCTTTCCATACAATCCTATTAACATACATCTAACAACTTATAGCTTGAAAATTAAAATGCGAGAAATTAAAGTCCTAGCTATTACAAGGCTTTCGCAGATATATAATTATTTTTACTGTAAATAAAGATGCGGGAATTGAAAACCCTAATTACTATTACAAACTCGGAGCAGTTACAATAATAGAAAAAGGAAAATTAAAGGCGCGCGCGCGAATTAAATGCGAGAAATAATTAGAAAACCTAAATATCTAATTGAAAAAATATTTAGGTTATTTTTTGAGAAAAAATAGTTTATGTACAACATTAAACCCTAATTCTGGTTGATTTTAATTATACAAAAAAGAATTAAATTTCCTTAATTTAATTAAACTAATTAATTAATAAAAATATTTTTATAAAAAAATGTTTTTTGATGTTTTTATGATTTTTTTGATTAAATAAAAAAAAGCATGATTTTTGGTGTTACTTGAAAAAAAGAAATAATTAATAAATAATAAAAAGGAATTAAAATAAAAAAAGAAAAGAATTGGGCATGTTTGATGAGCAATTAGGGGGGTGCGTTTGCTGAATTGGCTGGGCCCAAATTCTTTGGCCCAAAGGTCCTGCGTCTGATCCAGTGGGATCATCTTCTGAGGGTCTACCATGAGCTTACACATGCTGAGCGTTGGATCTAGCTGGAGATGGATCCAATGATGAAGCGTTGAGGTGTACGGTGGACATGCTTGGTAGTGAGACATCAAATTTGCAATTAAATATGGAGAAAAATGAAAAAGCATTGCGCCTGGGATCGAACCCGGGACGCCTGCTTTAAACATTTCGCCCTTAACCATCTGTGCTGCATTACTCAACTGTTAATATAATAAGATAAATAAAATATAAGGCAAGCCACGTAGTTTCCTCCAAAAAACGCGTGAATTTCAAATGGACTAGTGGGACGCTGCCACGCCTTCATCTTCTTCCCAGAAGTGTCGTTTTTGGTTTCAGACTTTTACCTACGGACAAAACTCCATATCTATAAACCTGCAAGCTTCAAAAATTCATAAGACGCATAATAATTAATTCCAGCTATACCAATCAACTCGTCTTAATCTCACAAGTACCATGGCACTATTTTCTTGGTCCAATTTAACCTGTACAGAGAAACCCTAAAACGGCCCCCAAAACCCTAGCAATGGCAATTAGCGAAATAGTCATCAAAACACAAAATTAATTGAACCAAAACATTCCAAATGATGATACAAACACAACATTATGCTTAAGAGTGGTTAATCATACGTAAATTGTAAAATCAAAATCAAGCTTGTATGTGCAAACCGTGGGTTTACCAGGAGCGATTCTGGGCTTGGGAAGGCTTGCAAACGATCGTATTATCTTCAGGAAATGTTCAGGAAGCGATTAGAAGCTTTGAATGGCCTTGAATCGTTCCCTAGGTTAGAAATCAGATCCACACTTTTTGTCCAAAATTTGAGTTTTCTTGGCTAGCTTGCACGACTTCAACCCTTGTTTTTTTTGTATTGTTTGTGTTAAGTATATATAGTAGGGCGAATTAGGGCAACAAAAACATATTGAATCTTTTTGAATCATGGAAATTGAATGTGATTTGTTTGCTATATGATATCTTTCTAAAACCATCCTAATCATGCTATTTTTGCCTCAATTTTCCTTGATTTGATTTGATCCTATTAGGATAGCTTGATTAGATTTGATCTTAACAAAAATAAGATTAAAAAAATCAATTTTTTAAATTTTTTGCCATTTATTTGATTTAATTTACCTTTTAATAAATCAAAATCAAAATAAAATAAATAAATAGAGCAAATAATATATGGATGCTGATTTGGGTCGTGGACCATGTCTTCAACAAGATACAATCATGAAAAGCTAGGCCCATTTGACAAAAAATGCACTTTTTAGCACATTTGACTTTTGGCAATTTTCCAAAATGGCCAACTTTGACAATGCATATCTCTTCCAATTTTGACCCTAGGAAGGTGTTTTTTGACTTTTTAGAAATCTTAGGATGTCCCATAGACAACCCTTTTAGTTTCATCTCAATTGGGTCTTCCATGTTCATGTAAGAAGCTTTGACCCAAAAGGTGTTTTTGTTGACTTTTCAAAAGGACCTATAATGTAGAAATTCATATCTTTCCATGCGTACATTTTTTGAACTTGAGGGCTGAAGATGAGTTGTAGGAAGTTGGATTATATTCAAAATGGGCATTGGATGAGAAATTTCTGATAAAGTATGAGAAAGTTATGATTGGTCAAAGTTTGGTTGACTTTTCCTAAGAAACCCTAATTTAGCAACTTTTGAGTTTTGACGAATTAGGAGAATTCCTTGAGGAATCATGATCAACCCTTGATCAAATGATGAATATTACTTCAAAATGTTGATTTTGACCAAAAATCTTGAAGTTTGACTGTATGTGGGTCACAGTTGACTTTTGACCTAATACAGTTGATTTTCAAGCATCAGAGCAGTTGACTGAGCAACTCTTGGGTATCCTTGAGCAAGTTGAGGATCTCCATGAACATATGTTGAGTAAAATGGGAGGGAAAATTTTTGGGTACAACACAGGGTTTGGAAAATCTTCACTGTCCATGGTAGTAAGTATCATGGCACCACCAGAAAATATCTTTTTTATCACAAATGGCCCTTCGTATGTGGGAGTCAATTTTCTCATGGGATCACCTTGTGGTAGGATGATACACTTTATTACCAAATCACCATCCCGATACCTCTGATATTTGACTTTCTTGTTAAAGGCCTTGATCATGCATTTTTGATACACCTGGCCATGACAAACAGCCGTAAGCCTCTTTTCATCAATCAAATTTATCTGGTAAAGTCGAGTCTTAGTCAATTCGTCTTCATCTAAACCTACATCTTTCACAATCCTTAGTGAATGAATCAGGACTTAAATAGGTAAGACAACCTCTATACTATAGACTAGAGAGAACGGGGTTGCTCCAGTTGATGTACGTACTGAAGTGCGATAACCATGAAGAGAAAATGGTAACATCTCATGCAAATCTTTTCATGTTACTGTCATCTTCTGCAACATCTTCTTGATATTCTTATTGGCGGCCTCCACTACCCCATTCATCTTTGGTTGATACAGAAAAGAATTGTGATGCTTAATCCTGAACTACGTGCAGAGTTTCGTGATCATAGTATTGTTAATATTGGTACCATTTTCTGTGATGATTCTTTCAGGGGTGCCATACCGACAGATAAGGTTGTATTTAATGAACCGAACCACGACATTCTTGGTAACATAAGCAAATGAGGTTGCATCAACCCACTTCGTGAAGTAATCAATAGCGACCAGGTGAAACGATTCCCATTGGAAGCAGTAGGCTTAACCTCTCCAATCATTTTAATTCCCCACATTGCCAATGGCCAAGGAGCAGTCAACATATTCAAAGGAACCGGAGGCACATGTACTTTATCATCATAAATCTGGCATTTGTGGTAAGTTCTAGAATGATGATGGCAATCGGTTTCCATAGTAGACCAATAATAACCTGCTCTCATAATATTCTTAGCCATTATATGCCCACTAGAGTAAGTACCAAAAAAATCCTCTGTGCATATCTTCCATAATTTTCTCAACTTCCTTCTTATCTACATAATGAAGAAAAGTCGAATTAGGGTTGCGCTTGTACAAGATTCTATTACTCAGAAAGAACTTGGCAGAGAACCTCCTTAGAATTTTTTTATCATTGATAGATGCTCCTTCCGGATTTTCTCGAGTTTCGAGGTGTCTTTTTACTTCATGGTACCAAGGCTTTTCCTCTACTCCATTAGTATCAACTTCGTAGCAATGCGCCAATTCGTCTAGTCTCTCAATAGTAATTAGAGGAACTTCATTATCCCATTTGACTTTGAACATAGATGACATGGTAGTTAATGCGTCTACCAATTGATTCTCTTCTCGTGGAATATGCTCAAAAGTGATTTCCTCGAAGTACAAAATTAATGTCAACACATGCTCTTGATAAGGAATGAGATTTGGATGCTTCGTATCCAATTCTCCCCTAATTTGACTGATCACCAGGGCTGAGTCTCCATATACATCCAAGAACTTGATTCTCATATCTATGGCAAATTTGATACCGATGATGCATGCTTCGTACTCGACCATATTGGAACAATAAAAGCAAAGTCTAGCGGTAAACACCCTATGGAAACCTTTGGGAAAGACAATCACAACACCAATTCCATTACCAAGCGCATTAGAAGCTCCATAAAAAACCATAATCCATCGGGATCCTGGTACAAGTCCTTCATATGTTCCAGGTTCTTCATATTCAGTAACTAGCATGATATTCTCATTTGGGAACTCAAAATTCATAGACTGGAAGTCATCCACAACTTGATGAGCCAAATGATCTTCCAGTATACTTCCTTTGATTGCTTTTTGAGTAGTATACTGAATGTCATATTCTGTCAAGACCATTTTCCATCTTACTATTCTTCTGGAGAGAGAGGGTTTCTCAAATATGTGTTTTATTGGATCCATCTTAGAGATCAATAAATTAGTATGAGTCAACATATACTATCTTAGTCGGCGATCAGCCTATGCCAAAGCGCAACAAGTTTTCTCGAGCAGTGAGTATCTTGTTTCACAGTCGCTAAACTTTTTTCTAAGGTAGTATATTGCATTCTCTTTTGGACCAGACTCATCATGTTTCCCCAATACACACTCTTTTGAGTTCTCTAATACTATCAGGTACATGATAAGGGGTCTTCCTTCAACTGGCGGTATCAGAATCGAAGGTTATAAGAGGTACTCCTTGATTTTATCAAAGGCTATCTTACAATCATCATTCCACTTCACTACTTGATCTTTCTTCAGCAACTTGAAGACTGGATCACAAGTAGTGGTCAAATTGGAAATAAATATGGAAGTGTAGTTCAATCGTCCCAGGAAACCTCTGACTTCCTTTTCAGTACAGGGAGGTGGAGTTTCTTGAATGTCTTTAACCTTGGCATAATCAACTTCAATACCTTTATCACTGACGACAAAACCTAGGAGTTTACCGGATCTTACCCCAAAGGTGCACTTGTTTGGATTCAACCTCAACTTGTATTTCTTCAACCTCTCAAACAACTTGTGCAAGTGGTCAAGATGTTGTTCTTTAGTCTGAGACCTGGTTGTCATTAATGTAAACCTCTATCTCGTGATGGATCATATCATGGAACAAAGCTACAATAACACGCTGATATGTTGCACCATCGTTCTTCAAACTAAAAGGCATAACTTTGTAACAGAAAGTGCCCCACTGTGTGACAAAGGTAGTCTTTTCCATGTCTTCACATTCCATCTTGATTTGATTATAACCATAGAAACCATCCATGAAGGAAAATACTTTATGATGAGCTGTGTTGTCAACTAGAACATCAATATGCCGAAGCGGAAAGTCATATTTGGGGCTTGCCCTGTTCAAATCCATGTAGTCTATACACATACACACCTTGTTATCCTTCTTAGGTACTGGTACCATATTCGCAACCCACTAAGGATAGGACATAACAGCTAAGAAACCTGCATTAAATTGCTTCATAACCTCAGCTTTGATCTTTTCAGACATCTTGGGACACATACGACAAACCTTCTGTTTTATAGGAGGACAACCTTCCTTCATCGGTAGATGGTGACTACAATGTCAGTATTAAGCCCTGGCATATCTTCATACGAACAAGCATAGATCTCAACATAGTCATGTAAAATCTGGATTAATCTCTTTTTGACATTGTCTTCTAGGTTGGCACCTATCTTGACTTCTTTCTTGTCCTCTTCAGTACCCAAGTTCACAACCTCGTCTGGCTCTTCATGCGATTGTATGGCTCTTTCTTCCTACATGAACATCCTAGCAAGCTCTCCAGGTACTTCACAATCTTCCTCACCTTCATCCTCGGATAGGTAGATAGGATTTTTGAAGTCATAATTGGCATTAGCAGAATTATTATCAATGGGATCCATGGTGGATATGGATCTGCAATTTGTTGTGTGGGTGTGTGTGAGAACACATTGTTGGTGTAAGCCCTATAGGCCAATACTTTAGGTACTTGTATTGAATTGTTTATTAATAATAAAAGGTGTTTCTTTATTATGTTTTCCTTTCCAAAATAATAAAGTCCCTAGAATAGTTTGTTTGTTTAATGAAATATTAAGTGTGACTTAATCATGATATCCCATTAAACATAAGAACACAATTCTTAAATTATTCGTAGTCGAGCTTTATTGTGAAGTGGTATAACATTAAAGCATTGAGATTATTATGAAGATAGAATGATGATCACACCTCATGGATCATGGATAAGGAGTTATCAACTCTTGACATAGGTATGAATATTAGGAGTAATATTTATACTGGATTGACCCGCTATGAGAATACTACATAGAATGTTATGGAAGGTGTCATAAGTTATTCTCATGGTGATAATAGTGTATACCACCCTTCGACCTGAAACCACTATAGACGCTAGATGTAGAGTTAAGTACTTTATTGTTGATCAAATGTTATCTGTAACTAGATGACCATAAAGACAATTGATGGGTACTTCACAAAGCATGTTGAGGGACATGAGTGACCTAGATGAAATTTTTCCATCCTGCATAACAGGATAAATATCTAAGGGCCCAATATTGAAATGGATAAGGGTGACAAGGTTTACGCCGTGTGTTCAATTTAGACATAAGGGTAAAATGGTAATTATACATACAAATATTATCACGGAAAGGTTTTGTCAGATCACATGACATTTTCGTGACTTGGGTAGTAATGATGTGTTTCTAGATACCGCTCACTATTTATTATGTTAAATGTGTGATTTAATATAATTGTCAACGTCACGAAAACCTATAGTGTCACACACATAAGGACAGGTTGATGAGAGATAGCGTAAATAAGGAACAACGTAAGATATGGTACACTTAAGTGAAATATGGAATGTGGTAAGGTACCACACGCTTAAGTGATATGCGGTATATCATAAGGTATAATACCCGTATGTTTAATTGGGCTTTTAGCTTGCAGCCTTAATTGGAATAAATATTTAAGGGCCCAATATTGAACTGGATAAGGGTGACAAGGTTTACGCATTGTGTTCAATTTAGACATTAGGGTAAAATGGTAATTGTACATACAAGGTATAATCATAAGGTATAATACCCGTATGTTTAATTGGGCTTTTAGCTTGCAGCCTTAATTGGGCTTTTAGCTTGTAGCCCACATAAGTGGTTCTATAAATAGAACCCTTTTGCTTAAGCATTTTACTTGATAAAAATTAGGTCTTGAAACCCTAGCCGTATTTTGTCTCACTCTCTCACTCAAAGTTTTCGTTCGTAAGCAGTTAGCACTGTGTCCGAAAGTGATATGTTCGCGTGGACTGAGTAGAGACGTTGATATTCATCAAGGTTCATGATCACAACATCAAAGGTCTGAATCATCACCAGAGGTAATGATTTCTATCACTGACCATGCCCATTCTTAAGGATCACTAAAGGAAAATTTTAAGTTTCTGCTGCATTTTAGATTGCAATTTTCCTTTAGTGGTATCAGAGCCACTTGCGAAACCATGGATCTGATAGCTGTTTATTTTCTGTATGTTCTATATTAATCGGATTAAAACACAGAATGAATAAATTTTGGCATCATGGTGTGTATGATTTGGGCGAATCGATGTTGACTATGCTTCGGAATCCGACACTAGTATGGTGAAGCAGCGATACATCAATCGTCTATAAGTTACACTAATATGATCGATCAAATTATCTGAGGGAACCCCTGTAGTTCCCTATGTACTCAAGATGATTAGGTATGTGTAGAATCTTGAAAGCTTAGGGTTCCCCCTTGGAAAGGAACTTGCAACTGATTTGATCTTGCAATCGTTGCCGGAGAGCTTCAGTTAATTTATCTTGAACTTCAACATGAATGACATGGACAAAAGTCTTTTAGAGTTGCTAAGCATGTTAAGAACTACTGAGCAAAATTTGAAGTCAAAAGAAAAGTCCATTCTGATGGTCAGTAATGGAAAGAAGCTAAACAAAAGGCCCACCAAGGAGGTTGGTAAAGGGAAAAGCAAGGAAGTTTCCAAACCTAAACCTATTGTTCCTGCATTGAAGCCTAGTGGAGGCATAGAAAAATAGGATACTTGCTTCCATTGCGGTAAGACCGGATACTGGAAGAGAAACTACCCAAAGTACTTGGAAGATAAGAAGAATGGAGTAGAGACTTCAAATTTAGGTATTTTTTTTATAAAAATTAATTTATCTACTTCTGCATCATGGGTATAAGATACTGGATGCGGCTCTCACATTTGTACCAATGTGCAGGGGATAAAAAGGAGTAGAGATTTGGCAAAAGGTGAAGTTGACCTACGAGTTGGAAATGGAGAAAAGGTTGCCGCTTTAGCCGTAGGAACTTATGTTTTTACTTTACCTAGTGGTTTAATAATTTAGTTAGAGAAATTTTATTATGTACCTGCAATTAGAAGGAATATTATTTATGTTTCTTGTTTGGACAAGTTTGGTTTTTATTCATAATAAAGAACAATTGTTGCTCCATTTACTTGAATGATATATTCTATGCTTCTGCAAAAATGAACAATGGACTGCATATCTTTGATCTTGAAATTCCAGTTATAACATTAATACTAAAAGGATTAAACTTAATGAGATAAATCCAAGTTACCTTTGGCATTGTCGCTTAGGCCACATGAATTAGAAACACATTTCCAAACTCCATAAAGATGAACTCTTGGACTCTTTTGATTATGAATCATATGAGACATGTAGGTCTTGTTTAATTGGAAAGATGACAAAGTCCCCATTCACAGGAAAAGGTGAAAGGATAACGATCTTTTGGCCCTCATACATACTGATGTATATGGACAACTGGACATACCAGCTAGATGTGGTTTTCAATACTTCATCATATTTACTGATGATTTCAATAGATATGGTTATGTGTATTTAATGAAACACAAATCTGAAACCTTTGAAAAGTTCAAGGAATTTAAGAATTAAGTACAAAACCAACTAGGTAAGAATATTAAAGTTCTTCAATCAGATCGAGACGGTCAATATTTAAGCCTAGAGTTTGATGACCATCTAAAGGAATGTGGGATTCTATCCCAACTCACTCCTCCAGGAACACCATAATGGAATGGTGTATTTGAGAGAAGAAATTGAATCTTGTAAGACATGGTCTGATCTATGATGAGTCACGCCGATCTCCCAAACTCCTTTTAAGGACATGCACTATTGACAGCAGCTTACACACTTAACCGTGTTCCATCCAAAAAGGTTGAGAAGACACCATATGAGATATGGAGTGGTAAGAAACTACATATGTCTTACATGAGGATTTGGGGTTGCGAAGTTTATGTGAAACGACAAATCTCAACTAAGCTTGAGCCCAAATCTGACAAATGCTTATTTGTGGGATAACCTAAAGAAACAAGAGGATATTACTTCTATAATCCTTCTGAGGGAAAAGTGTTTGTCGCATGAATTAGAATTTTCTTGAAAAAAGACTTTATTTACAGAGGAATCGGTGGGAGGAAGGTAGAGCTTGAAGAAATTCAAGAATCACAAAGCAGTGATACACCTATGGAGGAATTAGAGCAGGAAACATAAGTAGTTGTGGAAGAGCAACCCGCTCAAGTAGAACAAGACCAACATAGGTCAAATATGACACGTCACCAACCTGATAGATATGGATATCTCATAAGTGATCAAGGTGATGTATTGCTCATGGATCAAGATGAGCCTGTGACCTACCAAGAGGCCATAACTGGTCCTGAGTCTGAGAAGTGGCTAGAAGCCATGAAATCTGAAATGGGTTCCATGTACACGAACCAGGTTTGGACCTTGGTAGAACCTCCTATAGGAGTTAACCCTATAGAATGCAAGTGGGTCTTTAAAAAGAAGACTAACATGGATGGTAAGGTACATACCTATAAGGAAATACTAGTTGTAAAAGTCTATAAACAAATTCATGGGGTTGACTATGATGAAACCTTTTCACTAGTTGCAATACTTAAATCTGTTCGGATTTTACTTGCTATCGCTGCATATCATGATTATGAAATATGGAATATGGGTGTAAAGACTTCTTTCCTTAATGGGAATCTTCTTGAGGATGTGTGCATGACACAACCTGAAGGATTTGACATACCACGTGAAGCCCAAAAGATATGCAAGTTACAACAATCAATCTATGGATTGAAGCAAGCTTCCAAAAGCTGAAATCTTTGTTTTGATGAAACAGTAAAACAATATGGATTCATCAAGAATGAATATGAGCCTTGTGTCTACAATAAGGTTAGTGGAAGCATGATTATTTTCCTAATATTATATGTAGATGACATATTACTCATTAGAAACAATGTCCCTACGTTGCAACAAGTAAAGACTTTGTTGGGAAAATGCTTTTCTATGAAGGACCTAGGTGAAGTAGCCTATATATTAGGAATCAGGATCTATAGAGATAGATCACAAAAAATGCTTGGCCTAAGTCAGAGTACATACATAGATAAAGTGTTGAGACGCTTTATTATGCATGATTCCAAGAAGGGATTCATACCTATGCAACATGGCTTGTGTTTATCAAAAACATAATCCCCTTCAACTAAGGAAGAAAGGGATCACATGACTAAGATTCCATATGCATCTACAATAGGATCTATCATGTATGACATGTTATGTACTCGACCAGATGTCTCGTATGCTTTAAGTGCAACGAGTAGGTACCAATTAGATCCTGATGATGATCATTGGGTAGTGTGATACGGTGGGAGAACTGACTTGAGATTTTGCGATTATCGCAAATGTTGCGGTTAGCAAGAGTCGCCACCGACTTTTCTTTTATCCAAAAGGAAAGGTGAAAAAGCACAGGAAAGACCTTTGAGATGTTTTCTTGAGTTCGGGGGGTAGATTATGAAAAGGGAAGGTATTAGCACCCTTTTCATCCATGGTTTTCCATGGGCTCTTAGTTACTTGCTTAGATCACTTGCTTTTGTTTGTTTGAAATTGTGTTTGGTGTGGTTTTTGAAAGTATTTTGTAAAAGAGATCATTTGTTTAGGCAATCTTTGTAATGATTCTAGTTCGTAGGAATGTATACAAAGATGTTTGTCTTTTTGAAAATGTTTTCAATGTTTGTAAGATGTTTTTGAAATGTGTTTATTTAGAAAATAGCAAGGATAGTTGTTTGAAATGGAGCAAGTAACTAGAAGTAATCTACCTACTCAAATGTCTTTCTTGTACATTTTCTATTCCATTTACATTGTTGTCTTACCATTGATTTGGTAAGCACCCCTATCTTTGGATGTAAATGGGACGAGCGTGGGTCATCGTATAACCATGATTAGGAATGTTGCAAAGTATCTTAGCATTTTTTGAGGGACCAAGATCATTTTTTGTAAGGCAACTTTGAATAGCGTCATCGAGGGACTATGATCTTATATTTATTTGTTTTGCCAAGATACTTCGCATGTGTAATATGGCCATTTTTGTTTTAGGCAACCAAGTGGAGAAACCCTAAGGATGCTTGTGTGCAAGTGTATGATTTTCATGCTTTGATTTTTCCTTGTATTTAAGGTTTTCTATTTTTCTTTGTTTCGATCTTATCATACAAACCCTAATTACTAATCATGGCATATAAAGTGATAAATTGCGTAATGTAAATATTACTAAGCTATTACAACAATTTTATGGGAGGGGGGAATACAAATTTGAATGGGGATTTACAAAAATGTAAACCTAAATAAATTATTACAACCAAATCGAATTTGTACGAATTAAAATAAATAATATACAATATGTAAAGATGCAATATAATGTATATGTAAGAAAAGATTTTTTATTTTTTTTATTTTTATGTAAGAGAGATTTTAATCTAAACCTAAAAATGTAAGGAAAAGGAATTGATTTTTAAAAGGGAGACTTAACCCTAATTATTATTTTAAAAGAAAATAAAGTTCTTATATATTATTTTTTTAATGTATTTTTTGTATTAAAATAATAAATAATATTGTATAAAAAGATAAAGTTTTTTTTTCATATATGAAAAAATAAATATTTATAAGTATGAAATGAGAAATAAATAAGTAAATTAAACTAAATATACTTTGATTATATTTTACAAGTTATTAAGAAAATACATGATATATATATATATATATATATATATATATATATATATATATATATATATATATATATATATATATATATATATATATATATATATATATATATATATATATATATATATATATATATATATATATATATATATATATATATATATATATGTATATATATATATATATATATATATATATATATATATATATATTAAGAATAATATATATTTTTATGTGAAAGATAAACTAAAATAAAAAAAAAATGCAATATTATGAAATTTACATTTTTTAGGATTTTTATGTATCAAAGAAAAATTTAATATATTAAAAAATGAAAATAAAGCAAATGAAATAAAAAAATATAAAAAGTTGGCAGGGGGTGATATAGTAAAACTGGCAGCAATGTTAGTAAAAAATGCCAAGCCCATGGAACTAAGCCCAAACCTGCAAAAATCACAAAAATGGAGAGAAAGAAAAATGTGAAAAAATAAAAGTAGAACCCAGGTTCGAACCCAGGACATGGGTCTTACCAACACGCTACTTTGCCACTGGGGTGGCTATACATCCATTGTCTTAAGGAAAGCAAAAATAATATAACACAAAATAAGTCCTTGCCCTGTACTTCATCTTCTTCCTCAAGCTTGGCCAGACATCCTATAACTCTTTCATACTTCCATGAAAATGAAAACTCATAACATGAAAGTTGTAGTATTTGAACTCACGATTCCGACCATATAAGTTATGTGAACTAACAATCAAGGGTCAGAAAGAATTTTAACAGCCCTAAATTTAAACCTAATATTTTCAAAAACTTCAAGTTCTAAATTCTCTCAACTCAAGTAAAATAAATGCAAGATAAAGATATGTACAGTTTCGTTGCAATGAGGGCTACATTTTTTATTCACAAATCGTGGCCAATGGTTGCCTGTATAAGGAGATAGAAATTGAGATTTTACCTCCTTCAGTTGGAATCGTGGATGGAACTGGAGTGAGTTTGATGGAGGCCTGATGCTTGCTTGAGCTTCCTTGAACTTCCCTGAACGTATTTCAACCTTTGGCTTGCTCTGAAAGTGCCTGAAACTCCCTGGTCAAGTCAAACTGCAAGCTTTGAAAGCAACAATGGCAAATGAGGGAAAAGTGGTTACAGAACAAGGATGAAGGTCTAGATTGGTTATATATCAAGTAGGTAAGATGTTTTGATGATCAAGAATTGAAACGCACGAGCCAAATATGAGATTGGTATGCTTATGCCAAAACTGCAAGTTTGGACAGTTTCTTGGTGTTTTTTAGCTTGGGAGTTTTTCAGGCCTTAACTAATTGTGTCATGTGTTGTATTGTGTTTGTATATTAGTATGGAGAAGGTCTTAAGTCAGATATTCCACAGGTTTGTGAGTTATAGACTTTTGGCCACCTTTCTTGCTTTTGAAGCAAAGTGACAAGACAAAGCTTTACATGCTTGTACTGGCTTGCTTAGGGTTGGTATCTGTTCTATATAAGTTTCCTTAGGTCGGTGGTACTTGTATGTGCCAAGGGGACAGGTTCAATGCTCAAGATTTGTAAAGTTTGCAAAAGTGGAACTTTTCCAAAATGGCAATGGTCCCTTTATGCCATTTAAGGAATTGCAACTTGGATAATGGCTTGGATCAAAGCTTTGTAAACTGAGTAAGCATTAAATTAATGAGTGAGGAACAAGTTTGGGACCTATAAAGCATGGATTAGGTAGCATAGGTATTGATTTCAACTTTGTTCTTCATGAAATGGTTTGGACAAAAAGTGAGAAAATGCCAACTTCATCTCTTCGATTCTCCCTACTCAAAAATGATCTTGAGGAGTTCTTGGACATTTTGGAAAGCTTGCAATGTTCTCTATAACTCATCTTTAAAATAAATTTTTAGATACCTCTTGGAACTAGGTGAAAATTTTCCATGAAGTTGGGTCCAAAACCTGCCTAAATTAGGGCAAAATTTCACTAAGTCATTTAGTTCATGAGCATGTATTCACAAATTTATATCTTGATATCCAAGCATCTTTACTGAAAAGTGCATGAAGCAAAGTTGTAGATTTCATGGAGGTATACAACTTTCATGTTGGGAACTTTCTTTGAATCATTATACATCATGGTGAAAAAATGGCCTAAAGTTGAGAAAAAATAAGAAATTTTCTATACTTGGAAAATTTCTAAGTTAAGAAATTTTTCCAATTTAAACCCTAATCTTCAAATTTGGATTTCTTGATGAACAAGTTTCACATTTTGACATGTTTTGATGAATTATGACCCTTGGTACTTGAATTTGACCAAAAAGTCAAAGTTTGACTTTTCAGTGCACAGTTGACTTTTGATCAGTTAATTGCAAATTTCATCTGTCAATCAAATGAAATTGAAATGTTTTGAGCCATTTCATTAGGTAAAGATGATGCAATTGAATCCTTGAAATCATGCTTTAACTCAATTGGTCATTTTCTAGGTTAAAAATCAGAACTTGCCTTTCCTTAGTCAAAACCCTAATTTTGACCATTTTGCCCTTTTGGTGATTTGATCAAATTTCTTGAGGAATTATGATCCAAACTTGACCAAATGATACATATGAGTCTAAAATGTTGATGTGGATCAAAAATTATGAATTTTGACTGTGAATTGGTCATTGTTGACTTTTTCCCTAATACAACTGATTTTTAGGTCAACTGTCCAATTGACAGATCAAAAATATGGTTCAAGGCTTGAAAATTGTCATGGGTAATCTTAGGGTTCCATAATGATGTTTGAAAGTCACATGAAGCATTGATAGTCCAAAAATCCTTGTGCAATTTCAAACCCTAATTTTGGGTCATCAATGCGTGATGAGATGCCTTGAGCTGACCAAACCCTAATCCAGTCTTGAGTCAAAGAAATCTTATGAGAAAAGTCTTGATAAATGAGAGGGAAAATTTTAGGATACAACAGCTTCCCCTGTTCAATCTTCTTGAACCTGAAGAGTTAGATTGGAGAGTTTTGTCGTTCGTGACTCGAAGGTGAAGGATGATTGGACAATAGAGTGCCCATAAATTTGCGCTCGACAATGTGTAGTTGAGGGAATGGGCTTAAAGATGCCATTTGGAGAAGTGATAGAATCTTGTTGGAGATGGGCTTGTAGATGCCATCCAAGAATGTTTGTTGAATTGTAAATTGTAAGCTGAAAGAATCAGTACCAGAATGGCATCCGTGCCTGAAGCGTATCTGAACTGTTTCTGAAGTCTGAATCTGAATAAGTATCAGAATGGCATCCTTGTCTGGAGCGTATCTGAACTGTATCTGAAAGCTGAATCTGAATGGGTAACAGAATGGCATCCGTGTCTGGAGCGTATCCATATTGTATCTGAATTTGAAATCTGAGTGAGTAACAGAATGGCATCCGTGTCTGGAGCGTATATGTACTGTATCTGAAGGTTGAATCTGAATGAGTATCAGAATGGCATCAGTGTCTGGAGCATATTTGTGCTGTATCTGAGCCTGAATTTGAATGAGTAACAGAATGGCATCCATGTCTGGAGCGTATCCGTATTGTATCTGAGCCTGAATCTGAATGAGTAACAGAATCACATCCGTGTCTGGAGCGTATCTGAATTGTATCTGATTGCATATTGTTAATGGTAGTTGTTAATCTTATCCTGAAAAGGGTAAAATGTTAGCTGAAACATAGAGTTATGTTGCATGCGATGCATGATGTAATGTATTTGCTTTTAATCAATGTTTATGATGTATGGAGGTAATGTATGCACATGTAAGCTGATTTGTTGTATTGCTGCCTGATTGAGGAAAATAAATCCCTGAAAGTTGCTGGGGATATATGGATTCTTCATGTCTTGAAGTTTGAAGTACTGGCAAAAATTCGCTTGTGAGGGCAATGCCACATATTTCTTTGAGGAATCCTGAGAAATTTGCTGATCTCTATCGGGGATTAATAATTTTAAGTTTTAGTTTTATTGGGGATCTAAATGACGTACTGTAGGGATTGCTTATGGAATAGCCTAGAGACTTTTTTCGGTCCTTTCAACCTATCAGTAATTATCTTTCGCATTTTGTTTATTTGTAAACAGTAACTATGTTCAAATGCATATGTTCATTAATGAATCATTGGACGTTTTTGCAAATAAAACCAAGTGTAAAGAAAAAGACAAATAGTTTTATGTACTTTCAAAGAGATATCTTTGTATTTTGACTTTGAATAAGTAATTTGTACAAAGGAGACAAACATTATAGTAAGAGAATGGCGCCATAAAACAAGAAAAATTTATACAAAGAAAGATAGCTATATGTAATAATCCCATGGGGTTTCCATTCTGCCATAACCTTCGTGTCTCTGAATATCTTGTTTATTTGTTGCTTCGTTCGAAGATGATTCAGTTGATCAGAAACTCCGAGTTTGTCAGTGGAAATCAAGAGGTTGTCCTCAAAATGATCCGACTGGACATAGTCATACGCTTTAATTCCCTAACTTTTGCCTGGACCGCCCTTTCGGGTTTTCAGTCCACCGGGAAACCCTTTTTTGCCCAAGCCGCCCTTTCGAGTTTTCAACTTGCCAGGTGTACAGTTTTTTATTTATTTTATCCCTAATTTTTTCCCGAACCTTTTTGTTTCACCGGGATGCCCTTGTTTTGCCTAGGTGTGTCAACCTAGAGGGTCTCTTATGCGTAGTATCTTTTGACTATGTCTGCGTTCACAGGGTGTGGCAGGTCGTCGCCGTCCATGGTGGTTAAGATCATTTCCCCACGGGAGAATATGTTCTTGATTACAAATGGTCCTTCATAGGTAGGAGTCCATTTTCCCCTGGGATCACTTTGTGGCAAGATTATGCGCTTGATCACTAGATCTCCAACTTGATATACTTGGCGTCTGACTTTCTTGTTGAAAGCCTTGATCATCCATTTTTGATACATCTGACCATGGCAAACAACACTAAGTCTCTTTTCATCAATTAAGTTTAGTTGATCAAGTCGAGTCTGGATCCAATCATCTTTATTCAAACCTGCATCCTTCATAAGTCTCAAAGAAGGGATCTGAACCTCAATAGGCAAGACAACCTCCATGCCATAAACCAAAGAATAGGGTGTTTCCCCAGTTGACGTGCGAGCCGTGGTGCGATACCCGTGGAGAGAGAATGGTAGCATCTCATGCCAGTCCTTGTAGGTGACTGTCATTTTCTGTATGATCTTTTAATATTTTTATTTGCAGCTTCAACGGCACCATTCATCTTTGGCTGATAGGGGGATGAATTGTGATGCTGAATCTTGAACTGCTCGCACAAGGCGGTGATCATAGTATTGTTAAGAATTGTACCATTTTCAGTGATAATCCTTTCTGGGATACCGTACCGGAAAATGAGATTCTGCTTGATGAAGCGGGCAACAACATTCTTAGTAACGGACGCGAAAGAAGATGCTTCGACCCATTTTGTAAAATAGTCAATGGCTACTAGAATGAAGCGGTGTCCATTGGAGGCTGTAGGCTTGATCTCCCCAATCATGTGGATTTCCCACATAGCAAAGGGCCAAGGAGCCGTCAAGACATTCAGAGGAATCAGATGTACGTGCACCTTGTCAGTATAAATTTGACACTTATGACAGGTCCGAGAGTGTTGATAACAGTCTGCTTCCATGGTAGACCAATAATAGCATGCACCATCGTATGGCCACTGGAGTGAATGCCAAAAGTACCTTCATGCAATTCGGCCATGATCTTTCCAGCCTCAATCTTATCCACACACCAAAGCATAATGGAGTCATGATTGCGCTTGTACAGGATGCCATTACTCAGGAAGAACTTAGCAGAGAATCTCCTTAAGAACTTTTTATCGTTGATTGAAGCTTCTTTTGGATATTCTTGAGCCTCGAGACACCTCTTGATTTCATGAAACCAAGGCTGTTCCACTACCTCTTCAGTATTAATCTCGTGACAGTATGCTGGTTCATCCATTCGTTCAATGGTGATCTGGGGAGACTCGTTATCCCAATTAAGTTTAAACATAGATGATATTGTGGCTAGAGCATCTGCTAGCTGATTTTCTTCTTGCTGGATATGCTCGAAGGTGATCTGCTCAAAATGTGGTAGCAATGTCAAAACATGTTCTTTGTAAGGGATAAGGTTTGGGTGCTTAGTGTCCCATTCTCATTTGATCTGACTGACAACCAAAGCTGAATCTCCAAACACATCTAAAGATTTGATTCCCAAGTCTATGGCGGCCTTGAGATCAAAGATGCATGCTTTGTATTCCACCATATTGTTCGTACAGTTGAAGCAAAGCCTAGCAGTAAATGGAGTATGACATCCTTCCGAAGATATGTGTACAACGCCGATACCATTACCAAGTTCATTGGACGCTCCATCAAAGAACATGGTCCATCGGGATCCTTGTTCAGGTCCGTCATATGGTCTGATTTCTTCACCATTGTCTAATGTCATGATGTCTTCATCCAGGAATTCAAATTTCATGGACTGGTAATCTTCTACAGCTTGATGAGTAAGATGATTAGCTAGCACACTGCCCTTTATAGCTTTTTGGGTAGTGTACTGTATGTCATATTCTGTTAAGATCATCTGCCATCTATCTATCCTCCCAGGCAGAGCAGGCTTTTCGAAGATGTACTTTATCGGATCCATCTTAGATATCAACAAAGTGGTATGAGTCAACATATACTGTCTTAGCCGGCGAGCAGCCCATACCAGAGCGCAGCAAGTTTTCTCGAGCAGTGAATATCTGGTTTCACAGTCGGTAAACTTTTTGCTCAAGTAATAAATAGCATGCTCTTTTCGGCCATACTCGTCATGCTGCTCCAATACACACCCCATTGAGTTCTCTAAAACGGTCAGATACATGATCAGTGGTCTTCCCTCGATTGGTGGCATCAAAACAGAAGGCTCTTGTAGGTATTCTTTGATCTTGTCAAAAGCAATCTGACATTCATCATTCCATCTGACTACTTGATCTTTCTTCAATAGTTTGAAGATTGGTTCACAAGTAGTTGTTAGGTGAGAAATGAATCTGGCAATTTAGTTCAGGCGTCCCAAGAATCCTCTGACTTCCTTCTCAGTACGAGGAGCAGGCATTTCTTATATTGCTTTAACCTTGGCAGGATCAACCTCAATGCCTTTGTTGCTGACAACAAATCCTAAGAGTTTACCGGACCGGACTCCGAATGTGAACTTGTTTGGATTCAACCTTAGTTTGTACTCCTTCAACCTCTCAAACAGCTTTTGCAAATGATCAAGGTGCTCTTCTTCAGTTTGTGATCGGGCTATCATGTCATCTACATAGACCTCTATCTCATGATGTATCATATCATGAAATAAAGCTACCATGGCATGTTGATAGGTTGCCCCAGCATTCTTCAGTCCGAATGGCATCACTTTATAGCAGAATGTGCCCCACTGTGTGACAAATGTAGTTTTCTCCATGTCCTCAGGTGCCATTTTTATTTGGTTATAACCTGAGAATCCGTCTATGAAGGAAAACACTTTGTGATGGGCTGTATTGTCAACCAGGATATCGATGTGGGGTAGTGGAAAATCATCTTTAGGGTTGGCCCTGTTTAAATCTCTATAATCCACGCACATTCATACTTTGCCGTCCTTTTTAGGAACGGGAACAATGTTGGCAACACATTGAGGATAGGAAGTGACAGCCAAGAATCCAGCATTGAATTGTTTCATGACTTCCGCTTTGATCTTCTCTGACATGTCAGGTTTCATGCGGTGGACTTTTTGTTTCACTGGTGGACAGTCTTCTCTTGTGGGTAGACAATGTACCACGATGTCTGTATCAAGTCCTGGCATGTCTTCGTATGACCAGGAAAAGATCTCAACATAATCATGCAATAGCTGAATTAGACGCTCCTTGACACTCGGCTCTAGATTTGCACCCACCTTGATTTACTTTTTATCTTCTTCAGTGCCCAAGTTGATTGTATCCAACGGTTCCTCATGAGGATGAATAGCTCTTTCCTCCTGTTGTAGTAGTCTGGCCAATTCCCCTGGTACATCACAATCTTCCTCGCCTTCGTCTTCGGCTTGGTAGATTAGATCTTCAGAGTCACTAAAGGCCATAGCAGTATCGTTACCCATGGGATCCGGGATGGAGGGGTACCTGCATTTGTGAGTGTGGGTGTGTGTAAGGGTATAGCCATCTTTAAACAATAAAATGTAAAAGAAAGACAATGAGCACAAAAGGTTTGTATGTGAAAAATGTCCATGATTCATTGAATGTCATATGAAGATGAAATAAAAACCCTTATAAATGGACCATTGTGCCTCGGGTAAGACACAAGGTTTTTAATGTGCGAATTGTTTGTGAATATTACAAGTCCAACAGAAATGTAAAAGATAAATTACTGAGAGATGAAAGTTATTGGGACAAAGTCTCTGGCTTCCCAATTGCAAAGTCCTCTGTTGACAGTAGGAAATATCCAATCCTCCAAGCTGCCATCTTCTTCACCATCTTCCATTGCGTTGACCTCTTGGTTGCTAATCTTCAGAGGTGGCCCTCCAGCACGGGCACAACGCACATCCTTCTGAGCATTTGAAGTAAACCCCAAGCCAAACATGTCATATTTATACGGAATGTCTGGAAGTTGCCCCCAGATGGTGCATCCACCCTCCTCTACTACTGCCTTGGCGTCCTTTAGAGATGACATCTGAAGTGGAGGTCTTGTGATCTTGGGAATCGGGGATACCGCCTTGGTTGCTGCTACCTCTTGAGAGACTTCTTCAAAATGTTGAAAAGGAGTTTCAATGAACTCACCATCCAACTCCACTTACCAAAAATAATTTAGATGGCTAATCATGTACTCTTCCTCTCCGTGGACAGTGATAATCTTTCCATGGACCGGGTACTTCAACATCTGGTGTAGTGTAGAGGTGACAACACCAACATTATGGATCCAGGGTCGTCCTAGCAGACAGGAGTAAGAGGGGTGGATGTTCATTACATAGAAAGTTGAGTTGAAAGTCTGAGTTCCCACCTTTATGGGGATGTCCACCTCCCCGTGGACCATCCTCTTTGAGCCATCAAATGCTCTTACGACTATGTTACTGGGTTTCAATGTCATTTCTTCGCGATCCAACCTGTCGAGATCTTTCTTTGGTAAAACGTTCAAAGATGAGCCAGTGTCTACCAAGACATGGGCCAGAGTTGTTCCTCTACACTCCACAAAGATATGTAACGCCTCGTTGTGCTTTCTCCCTTTTGGTGTCAAATCAGCATCAGAGAAGCCTAGGCCGTTATCAGCTGTCAAACTGGCCACACAATCTTGGAATTGGTCAGCAGATGTCTCTTGTGGCACATGGGTTGTCTTCAGAAACTTCACCAGAGCTTTCATATGTGCCTCAGAACACAGAAATAATGCTAGCATGGAGATCTTGGAGGGAATTTTCCCCAACTGTTCAACCACCTCATAGTCGCTCTTCTTCATTATTCTCAGGATCTCCTCCATTTCCTTCTTGGAGGTTTCAGGGATAGTCAGTGGTTGAGCCTTCGTCCGGACAGGCTCTTCTTAAATAACTTTTCCTCGATTTTTAGCAGTAGAAGTGTTGGTAGGGATAACAGCAAGGGCCGTGTCATCTTTGTCAGTAGGAGCACTTGCAAATATGATTATTGGTATGGAGGTAACCTTCGGAATAGCCACGGGTCCAAAAACTGCCTTTGGAGGGGCAATTTCTGGAGAGCAGATTCTACCGCTACGGGTAATCTTACTGGTTCCGACAATATTGCTAATGTCGGAATCTTCTTCTTCGGAGCTCACTTCTTCGGCGGCCAGCCCATCTTGTTTGATACCATGGTAGTAGATTTCTCCACCGTAATTCCACGGTACTGTTTTGTCTGATTCATACGGGACTGGCCCGTGCATTGTGATTATAAGAGGAGTAGTATTTGGAACCGATGCAATCCTAATGGGTCTTTTGGGGACCCTGGAAGGATTGGCGTAGATGGTTATGATTGAAATGTCTTCAACAGGAACAGGTGAAATAGGAGCATTTTCAAACAGAATCTCTTGGTTGTCTATCAAGCGTTGAATACTTGTCTTCAACAGAGGGCAAACAGTTGGTGAGGATAAGCAAAGATGGCAGTCTTCATTAAAACCTGGGAATACACCAGCTTTCAACAAGTTTATCCTAATGATTGGGAGCGGAGTCAAGAGTTCATCCATTGTGGTAACAAACAAATCTTCTTTAATAGCATTGGCGTTGTGACCATGCCTAGGCATAGGAGTGGAAATGACGTTTGGTTTCTTGGGCGCTTCAAACTCAATCTCTTTTGCATCTATAAGGTCTTGAATTTTGTTTTTCAAAGCCCAACAGTTGTTAGTGTCGTGACCCGGGCTCTCGAAATGATATGCGCATCTGGCATTCAGATGATAATGAGGGGAAGCCGTGTTGGGATTCTTTGGAGAATGATATACGCCCAGATTTTTATAATTATCGTCTGCAGGAGGATACTACTGCTCAGAGTAATCTTCCTCCTCTTCTTCTTCTTCCTCTTCAGCTTCAGACTCGGAGGGCATGGCAACTTCTTTACCTTTACCAACCCCTTCTTCAGACATCGAGGGGAACTCGAGGACCCTTCTAGCCTGATTCTCAAATCTTCTTCCCATAGTGGCCACACCATCCCTTTTCTTCTTTTTCTCTTTGTCTTTCTCTTTTTCTAACAGTGATTTAAGGTCCTCTTGACCTTTTGCCAAGGTCATGAGGAGTTGTTGGAACTGAGAATTTTGTGCTTGCAGATCTTTGACTGTCTGCTCTATATCCATCTTGCTGAAATAAACAACAGAAAGATAAGGAAACCTGGTGTGAAGACCTGTTTATGCATATGATGAATGATATGTATTAATGTAATGCATTCAAGGATTCAGAAATTCAAAGTTGTTGCAAACAAAAAGAACACACGTCATATTAATAAAAAGAAATTTATTAGTACATAAATGCCCCATGGGCAAAATATTACAAAATTCTTAATGTAAAAAGACATTGTGCATCCTCTTTGGTGAGATGTAGGTATTAAGAGTCTCTTCTTCATGAAGTCGGCGGGTAAGTTCCAAAACCTTCTTCTCACTAGCATAGAAGTTGGCTTCAAAAGTATTCCGCTCTTCCTTGAGCTGTATCCAACTCTTTTGCAATTCTTCCAATGATGTTGGCATGTCAGGATGTAGGAGGGTGTATGGAACCTCTCCTTCCATAACAGGCTCTTTGATCACGGGGAAAATGTGGGGGTAAGGCATCAGAAGACTCTGGGCGCGGGTTCGTACCCACTTGAGATAAGGCTCAAGGGGGATGGAATTCTTGTGTCCCAGTTTCTTACTATCCACTTTGTTGGGCATCCTCCAAGCTCGGATAAACCTTTGTCGAAGTCCTTGAGCGTCATTGTCGAAGTCAAAAACTAAGTCAGGAATCAGCATATCATGAGGGTCATCCCTCCGGGAATACCCAAATTGTCTCAGAGCTAAACAGGGGTTGTAGGTAATGCCTCCCCTAATGCCAAGTAGTGGAACATTAGGGAATTCCCCACAACGATCAATGATGATGACATTTTCTCTGGATCGAGAACACCAATGAACATCAGAATATGTGAGAGTCATCAACCATTGTGACCACCTCGAGCCTTGCTCATTCTTCAAGACTGATTGGGGAAGGTGAGAAATAAACCACCTTGCTAGAAGAGATGTACAGCACATGAGAACACTTCTTTTCCTCATTGTTCGTGTGTGAAATGAGTGTAGGATGTCCCCAAGCAATGTAGGCACAGGATTCTGAGATATGAAAATTTTGACAGCATTCACATCTATAAGCTGATCAGGGTTTGGGAACAAGACCAACCCATAGATGAGAAGTGCTACAATCTCTTCAAAAGCTTGCAGATCTAGAGAATTCCAGCAGTCTTGTGCCTTCTCAAATAGAAACTTTTCCAAGAAACCCTTGACACCACTTTTGGTTTCCCAATGACCTTTGATATCAGATGGTTGCAAGTGTAAGGCTTGAGAAACATCTTCGGGCTTTGGTTCTCTTTTTGTACCGTTGTAGGGTAGTTGATGGAGAATAGGAATCCTCAGGAGTTAAGAAAATTCCTCCAAAGTAGGTACTAGTTGGTAATCAGGAAATGTAAAGCAATGGTGTAGGGGGTCAAAGAACTGGAAGATAACTTTCACCATGTCTTCTTCAATGTTAGAGTTGACCAAGCTGAGAAGTCTACCATGTCTTCCACTGAAGGGGGAATTCTCTGGAATCTTGGAAGTGAGCTCCTTGAGTTGAGGAGGGATTCTCACAAGGTTGACCTGAATAGTTTTTCTACGGAGTGATTCCATGACCTACAAAACAAGAACAATGATGAAGATCCAAACCCTTGAAATGGTTAGTGGATGCAAATGATGCTTCATGATGTCCATGATGTTATGCACGAGTATATGTACAAGCAAGTCACACAAGATCCTAGTTTCAGGCTTGCATGGGGTTTCATAGGTAAGTACCCTCTTGAAGTTAGTTGGCTCAACCTGTCCTATAAATAGTAAACGGGTTCTAAGGAGCTCAATATCACTGGATTATTTTCTGTGTTCATTGTTTCAGTTTAGCCACTTAACTGGCGATCGAAATATTCCAAGAAAACAACCTTCAATAAGTGTAGTATCGAGTATCTACCAACTTCGGACTGCACCAAAGTCGGTTATCTCACTACCCCTAATAATGCCAAGATGGTCAAGTAAAGGTTCTAGAAGTTCGTTAGTGCTTCATGACATCACTCAGCGGCCCCGTATTCTCTTTGATTGACTCAAAGGCTACCGGTACCCACAAATAGGTCACACTAACATAGCTATTGCTTAGACCGTGTCGGTATACCCCGCGCAGTTTCCACAATGTATTGCTATTTACCTATTATGTTTCCCAAATTCGGGTAGAGGATTCCAAGCCCAAACAATAGATCCAAATGTAAAGCAATCAAAGCAAACAATATAAGCATGCAAAGGTGATCTAAACCCTAAGGTTACTCCACTTTTAAAACATATCCCCAGCAGAGTCGCCAGTTCTGTGATACGGTGGGAGAACTGACTTGGGCGTTTGGGTTTGTGTTCGCAAATGTTTCTGTTTAGCAAGAGTCGCCACCGACTTTTTATTTTATCCTAAGGAAAGGTCAAAAAGCACAGGAAAAACCTTTGAGATGTTTTCTTGGGTTCGGGGAGTAGATTATGAAAAGGGAAGGTGCAAGCACCCTTTTCATCCATGGTTATCCATGGACTCTTAGTTACTTATTTAGATCACTTTCTTTTGCTTTTCAATTGTTTGAAATGGTGCTTTGTGTGTGGTTTTAAAAGATGTTTTGAAAAGAGGCCATCGTTGTGGAAACCTTTGTCATGATTCTTGTTTAAATGTATACAAAGGTGTTTTGTCTTTTGGAAAAGATTTCAATGTTTGAAAGTTTTTTTTTTTTGGGAAATGTTTTGAAATTGTGTTATGAAGTGTGTTTGAAAATAGCAAGGATGTTTTGCGAGTTTTGATCAAGTAACTAAGAGTTATCTACCCTATTTTACTCAAAGATCTTTCCTATACGTTTTTAACCCTTTTGACAGTGTTGTTTTACCATTGCATTTGGTAAACAACCTTGTATTAGGATGTTAAACAGGACAGACGCGGGTCATCGTATTGACCATGATAGCAATATTGCCAAGTATCTTTAGCAATTTTCCGAGGGACTAGATCATTTTGTATAGGCAACCAAGATAGCGTCATCGAGGGACTATGATCTTTTGTTTTGTTTTTGTTTTGCCAAGATACCTAGCATGCACACCATGGCCATTTGTTTAGGCAACCAAGTGGAGATACCATAAGGGTGTTTGTGTGCAAGTGTGTTTTATTGCATGCATGATTTTATCTTGAATTAGGATTTTCTATTTCATTGATTTTATCTTGCCATACATATCCTAATTACTAGCATTTACATTTGAAAGCAAGAAAATGCGGAAATGTAAAATCCTACGCTATTAAAATATTTAGGGGATGGGGGATACACACTTGTACATGGGGGCGGTTCAACGAGAAAAATAGATAAGAAAAGAAAATAACAAGGGGAAGAAAAAGAGAAAGAGAGAGAGGGCTAGCGTGCTGCTGAGAGGAAGTCAAAAGTTCTGACCCAAGCCTACTTCGGGATATCAACCTATTAGTGAAAATGTATGAGTCAGAACTTCTGACTCTGGTTCCCTGTAAAACAGAAACCTGTTAGTGGGAAGGTCAGAAGTTCTGACCCCCATGCGCTGCAAGACAAAAGTTTATTAGTGGGGAAGTCATAAGTTTTGACCCTGCTGGAAACACAATAATTTTCAGAAGTTCTAATATTATTGACAGCAAAAAAGGTCTCAGAAGTGTTGACGTCAAAGTCAGAGCTTGGTTTCCCCCTGTGCTATCCAGAACATCTGCAGTTTTATTATTTTTCCACAAAACAGAAGACATGCCTAAGATAATCTCAGCAGGTGTCAAAGTGTTTCAGAAGACAGAACCAACAAGGTCACAAACAGGTTCTACACTGATTCACTTCCTACTTAAGCATTCAGAGGTATGAAAATCCTCAGAACGCATATAGCAGCAACATGATATTTACATTGTGTTTATTGAGCATGCAAATCTGATGATGCTTAGCAGCGTGATGAGAGTCAGTAGGTGCTTACCTGGCTGTGGGAAGAAAATCTGTGAGTGGGAGCTAGCTTTAGCTCTGATGGTGTTCTGGACAGGTTCTTTTTAGAATGGGTGAATGGAGAAGATATGTGTATGTATGGTCAGAAACTGTATGGGCAGTCTCTAGTCAGGAAGCAAACTGAGTATCAATGAAGTTTGGAGGCAGGAAGTTCAAAGTTATGAAACACTAGGGATTTTGGCAGAGTTTCACAAGGTTTCCTTCACTAGAGTTTTTTGTTCCTCTTCTAGCAATTTTTTCTTGATGTTTCTTCACGTCATCCTTTTTAAAGTGGACAATGGTGTCCTATTTATAGGCAAGGCTCTGTGGATTTTTGAACGTTAAATGGCGCCAATCTTATGCAGTAGAGATTAACTTGTTTTTGAAGGAAGTTCATGAAAAGTTGTGATGATGGACAGCTTTTCAGCCTAGGTTGGAACAGTAAGCGAGGATTAAGGAGAAGTGACACCTATAGGCAAAAAGTGGAGCATAGACCCATGCCTAAGCCTGCACAAAGGTGTTACCAAGAGAAACGTGGAGAGACCCCTTGGATGAATGCTCAGAAGTGGTTGTGAGCATTAATGAGCATTAAATGGTGATGAGATTTGTCAAAATCCAAAATCTTGTAACAGGAGATTTTGCATCATTACCTAAAACCTGAGCCAGCAGTTCTGCTTCACCAAAAAGAACAACGTAAACCACGCTCTGACCTTGGCCTCTTGCTGCCTCAACAAATTCTGAGAGTTTTCCAGACTTCCCAGCATGCTCCTTTGATCTACCTTTAAAAAACTCTGGACTTAGTGATCCTGCTTCAGTATTTTACCCAATCTGCTGATCCCATTACCTTCTGATCTCAGTACATTCTGAAGGAGTTTCAGGCTTTGTTGCCTTCTTTACACTTCTCCAACAAACTCTGGCTGAACTTTGCGTAACTGCTGAAAGAGCCATGTTCTGTTTGAAGATCACGTGTTGAACCACGTTTATAATCCCTGGCTGAGTTGGTGTAGCTGCTGAAGAGCCACCTTCTGACTGAATGTTATGTGCTGAGCCAAGTTTGCAACTTCTGACCGTTTTTGCCTGGAGGTTGGTTCAGAAGCTCTGAAGCTCCATTTTCTTCTTAAACACTTTTCTTTTTTTAGAAAAAATTCTAAGTATTTAGAATTTAAATTTTCCAAGGTAAAAGTTTTGACTTTTGAGCTTGCAAATGACCATTTTGCTCTTGTAAACTGTTTACTTGGAAAGGAATGATAATAAAGGGATTGGATTTGTTTAAGAGAAAATATGAGAGTTCAGGATGAATTCCTGAAGGATGAGAGGGAAAATTTTGGGGTACAACAACATCCTCTTTGGTGCAATGTAGGTGTTTAGAGTCTGTTCCTCATGAAGTAGCCTAGTGAGTTCCAAAACCTTCTTCTCTCTTGCATAGAATTGGGCTTAGAAAGTATCTCGCTCTCCTTTGAGTTGTATCCAATCCCTTTGTAGATCTTCAAGAGATGTGGGCATGTCAGGATGTAGGATAGTGTATGGAACTTCTCCTTCCTTAACAGGCTCAATGATCACCGGGAGAATGGAAGAATAAGACATCATAAGACTTTGAGCGCGGGTTCATACCCACTTGAGGTAAGGCTCAAGAGGGATAGAGTTCTTGTGTCCCAAAGTCTTGCTATCTACCTTGTTTAGCATCCTCCAAGCTCGGATGAATCTCTTGCGAAGACCTTGATCGTTGTTGTCGTAGTCGAATACCAAGCCTTGAACCAGCATATCATGTGGGCCATCCCTTCGGCCATAACCAAGCTGTCTTAGAGCTAAGCATGGGTTGTAGGTGATTCCTCCCCTAATTCCAAGTAGAGGGACATTAGGGAATTCCCCACAATGGTCAACAATGATAACATTCTCTTTGGATCGAGAGCACCAATAAATATCTGAATGTTTGAGCATCATTAACCTTTGTGACCACCTTAATCCTTTCTCATTCTTTAAGACTGATTGAGGAAGATGAGAAATAAACCATCTTGCCAGGAGAGGAGTGCAACACATGATGACACCTCTTTTCCTTATTGTACGAGTGTGAAAAGAGTGTAGGATATCCCCTAGTAATGTAGGCACCGGATTGCGTGACATGAAGATTTTGACGGCACTCACATTAATGAGTTGGTCAGGATTTGGAAACAAGACCATCCCATAGATAATAAGAGCCACAATCTCCTCAAAAGCTTGCAAGTCTAGGGAATTTCAACAGCTTTAAGCCTTCTCAAACAGAAACTTTTCTAAGAAGCCTTTGACACCACTTCTAGTTTCCCAATGAGTTGTGACATCAGATGAGTACAAGTGCAGAGCTTGAGCAATCTCTTCTGGATTTGGATCTCTTTCCGTACCGTTGAAAGGTAGTTTATTGAGCATGGGAATCCTCAAGAGTTGAGAGAATTCTTCCAAAGTGGGCACAAGCTGATAGTCAGGAAATGTGAAGCAATGATGCAAAGGATCAAAGAACTAGAAGAGCACTTTCATCATATCATCCTCCGTGTTAGAGGTGACCAAGTTGAGTAGACGACCATGCCTCTTCATGAATGGAGAGTTCTCAGGGATCCTTGAAACTAGCTCCTTGAGTTGTGGAGGGATTCTTACAAGGTTGATTTGGATAGTTTTCCTGCGGAGTGAATCCATATCCTACAAAACAAGAACAAAGATGAATCTCCAAAATCCTTGAAATGGTTAGTGCATGCATATGATGCTTATGATGTCCATGATGTTATGTACAAGTATGCATATACAAGCAAATCAAACAAGTTCTGAGTTTAGGCTTGCATGGGGTTTTATAGGTAAGTACCCTCTTGAAGTTTAGTTGGCTCAACCTGTCCTAATAATAGTAACCGGGTTCTAAGGAGCTAAATATCACTGGACTGTTTCCTTGGTCATTGTTTCATCTCAAGCCTCTTTAATAGCGACGGAAATATCCCAAGAAACCAACCCTCAATGAGTGTAGTATCGAGTAACTACCAACTTCGGACTACATCAAAGTCGGTCATCTCACTACATCCTAAAGGCCAAGTTGGTCAAGTAAAGGGTTCTAGAAGTTCATTAGTGCTTCATGACATCACTCAGCGGCCCCGTATTCTCTTTTATTGACTCAAAGGCTACCGGTAACCACAAATATGTCACACTAACATAGCTATTGCTTAGACCATGTCGGTATACCCCGCACAGTTTCCACAACGTATTGCTATTTACCTATAATGTTTCCCAAATCCGGGTGGAGGATTCAAACCCAAACAAAGAACCATAATGTAAAGCAAACAAGTCAAACAATGTAAGCAAATAAATGTGATCTAAACCTTAAGGTAACCCTACTTTTATAATACTCCCCAGCAGAGTCACCAGTTCTGTGATACGGTGGGAGAACTGACTTGAGATTTTGCGTTTTATCGCAAATGTTGCGGTTAGCAAGAGTCGCCACCGACTTTTATTTTATCCAAAAGGAAAGGTGAAAAGCACAGGAAATACCTTTGAGATGTTTTCTTGAGTTCGGGGGGTAGATTATGAAAAGGGAAGGTATTAGCACCCTTTTCATCCATGGTTTTCCATGGGCTCTTAGTTACTTGTTTAGATCACTTGGTTTTGTTTGTTTGAAATTGTGTTTGGTGTGGTTTTTGAAAGTATTTTGTAAAATAGGCCATTCGTTTAGGAAATCTTTGTAATAATTCTCGTTCGTAAGAATGTATACAAAGATGTTTGTCTTTTTGAAAATGTTTTCAATGTTTGTAAGATGTTTTTGAAATGTGTATTTATTTTGAAAATAGCAAGGATAGTTGTTTGAAATGGAGCAAGTAACTAGAAGTAATCTACCTACTCAAATGTCTTTCTTGTACATTTTCTATTCCTTTGACATTGTTGTCTTACCATTGATTTGGTAAGCAACCCTATCTTTGGATGTAAATGGGACGGGCGTGGGTCATCGTATAACCATGATTAGAAATGTTGCAAAGTATCTTAGTATTTTTTGAGGGACCAAGATCATTTTTTGTAAGGCAACTTTGAATAGCGTCATCGAGGGACTATCATCTTATATTTATTTGCTTTGCCAAGATACTTCGCATGCGTAATATGGCCATTTTTGTTTTAGGCAACCAAGTGGAGAAACCCTAGGGATGCTTGTGTGCAAGTGTATGATTTTCATGCTTTGATTTTGCCTTGTATTTAGGGTTTTCTATTTTTCTTTGTTTCGATCTTATCATACAAACCCTAATTACTAATCATGGCATATAAAGCGATAAATTGTGTAATGTAAATATTACTAAGCTATTACAACAATTTTATGGGAGGGGGGAATACAATTTTGAATGGGGATTTACAAAAATGTAAACCTAAATAAATTATTACAACCAAATCGAATTTGTACGAATTAGAATAAATAATATACAATATGTAAAGATGCAATATAATGTATATGTAAGAAAAGATTTTTTTTTGTTTTGTTTTTATGTAAAAGAGATTTTAATCTAAACCTAAAAATGTAAAGAAAAGGAATTAATTTTTAAAAGGGAGACTTAACCCTAATTATTATTTTAAAAGAAAATAAAGTTCTTATATATTATTTTTTATGTATTTTTTGTATTAAAATAATAAATAATATTGTATAAAAAGATAAAGTTTTTTTTTCATATATGCAAAAATAAATATTTATAAGTATGAAATGAAAAATAAATAAGTAAATTAAACTAAATATACTTTGATTATATTTTACAAGTTATTAAGAAATTACATGATATATATATATTAAGAATAAAATATATTTTTATGTGAAACATAAACTAAAATAAAATGCAATATTATGAAATTTACATTTTTTAGGATTTTTATGTATCAAAGAAAATATTTAATATATTAAAAAATGAAAATAAAACAAATGAAATAAAAAATATAAAAAGTTGGCAGGGGGGTTGATCGCACTAAATCGCACTATGTTTCTGACTCAAATATCACATGTTTTCCTTAGTTTTTATTATCATTTTCTCGTATTATGTTCCTTTTTCCTTTGTTTTCAGGATTCTTGTCATTTCAGAGCCTTCTGTGAAGAAACGAGCCAAAACGCCAAGAAATTAGGGTTTTTCAAGATATTCTGCACTTATGGCGTTCAACGCCGCGCTGGCTACAGGGAACGCGATGATGTGGCCCACCTTCACCCAGAGATCAACTGCCACGTTCCCATGATGTGGCAGTTCCAGCCACCGCGCCCGCGGCCACTGCCACCGCGCCCGCGGCCTTCACAAAAAGCTTCCCGCTCAAAAGAAGTTAAGGGGCATGCTGGTCTTTACGCATCTCAAGGATCCTCTATAAATAGTTTTCGATTTTCATTCTTTAGTTTCATCCAAGCTTAGTACAATCTTAAGCCATATACTATCAGTTTCTGTAAAGTAATAATCTCTTCACATCGGGGAGTTATTGCGGTGTAGATTGAGTTGTAATCGAGTCTTGGAGCACTTTGGTTGAAGTTCATCATACCAGCCTTACCATTCCGTAGATTTGTATCAGATTCAAGTCTCCGACTAGAGCAAGGTTCTAATTTATTGCATTTCTTTACTTATAATCGCTCTTACCATAGTCTACACGTTTTATAGACTTTAAATGCTCTTACCATAGTCTACACGTTTTATAGACTTTAAACGCTCTTACCATAGTCTACACATTTTATAGACTTTAAATGCTCTTACCATAGTCTACACGTTTTATAGACTTTAAATGCTCTTACCATAGTCTACACGCTTTATAGACTCGCACTTATTATGTCTGGCTAAACTATAAAGGTTTGGATGTAATGATTGTCATCATGGTCGTGTTCCAATTATCATGCTAGTGAAAATACTCTGGGGATGTTTTGCTTTTAACTTAAGTCAATTATGTTTAAATGTTTATTGGGTAAGATCGAAAGCCGTCCAAACTAATGATACGACTTGATTATTATTTAACCAAACAAAAAGAGCGAAAGCCGTTGATTGGTTAAATAGGAATCATTGACCTTTTTAGAAAACGATTTTGAAACTATTTTCAGACGCGTTTGTAGGTTTGAAATATGACTCTTGGTCAAAAGCCAAAAGTCTCTTTAAGTTAATCTTTCCAAGTAAAATTACTTTTCTGTTAAGTCAAAACTATCAATTTCTTAAAAATAGGTTTACCTCTTTAACGCGGAAGGCACCCTTTATATGTGACAATAAAGGAATTTAATTTAAAGAGTAAATTCGGTTCTTAGTAGTCAAAAGCTACAAGTTCCCGTTAAATTGATTCTTTGCTATCAATAGAAAATACTGCCCCATAAGTAGTCTCATCTACGCATGACCGGACCAATATCTGATTACATGATTTACATTCCAACCTGTCTTTTAAAACTGTTATTTACTTCGCTCATTTACTTTGTTGCACTGCACTCACATCAATATTCTTGTTCGCCTTAGATAAGCACCTTAGCAATAGAGTTGATAGATTGACAATTGGTCTCTGTGGTTCGATAATCTTATATATTACTTTGATAGGCTGTGCACTTGTAGTACTATATTTAGGCTATACGTCACACACCCATCAAGTTTTTGGCGCCGTTGCCGGGGACCAACTTCGTCAAATTTCGTACCCTATTGTTATCCCGTTTAGACTAAGGCTATTCTAGCCGGTAGATGCGTAGAAATCGTAGCACCGGTAACCTAATAGATCCTTTAGTAGAACCTGAACGTTACGCTCGTGCCCGTCTTTTTATACGCAAGATAAGAAAAGCTATGGCAGAAGATCGTAACCAAAGACCACTCAAGGAATTCGCCCAACCATCTAACGAGGAACCTAGTTCTAGTATAGTAAACCCTACTATAACTACCAACAACTTTGAACTAAAGCCCTCATTATTACAATTAGTACAACAAAACCAATTCGCTGGTCTCGCTACCGAGAACCCGAATCAACATTTAAAGGTATTTATCCAGTTAGCTGACACCCTTAAGGCAAATGGAGCCACACCCGAAGCCATCCGTTTAAGACTGTTTCCTTTTTCCCTTAGAGGTAAAGCTCACGACTGGTTAGACGCCCTTCCAGCTAACTCAATAACAACTTGGGAAGACCTTAGGAGAGCTTTTCTTGCGAGGTATTTTCCACCAAGCAAGACCGCTATTCTTAGGAACCTGATCACTTGTTTCACCCAAAACCAAGGCGAATCACTTTTTGATGCCTGGGAGAGATATAAAGAACTTTTAAGAGCTTGTCCGCACCATGGCCTGGAGCAATGGTTAATCATACATACCTTCTATAATGGACTCCATTACAACACAAAGATGTCCATAGACGCTGCCGCTGGCGGAGCGTTGATGAACAAACCTTACCCTGACGCTTGTGCCCTAATAGAGGACATGGCCCAAAACCATGCCCAGTGGGGATTAGAACGAGCGACAGTAGAGAAAAAGGAGAGCCAAGGAGGAAAGCATGAGGTAAGTTGCATGGACATGATTAATGCCAAGATGGACGCCCTAGCTTTGAGAGTCGAGAACATGTCTCAAAACCCAACCACAGTAGCAGCAATCCAATCGGAATGCGAACTCTGTGGAACTCAAGGACATCAAACCGTTGACTGTAACCTTTTGAACGAATCTAGCTCAGACCAAGTTAACTATACCCAAGGGAACCCTTTCTCGAATACCTACAATCCTGGATGGAGGAACCACCCGAATTTCTCTTACAAAAACAATAACCCTATCCAAAATCCCGGACCTTCGAGACCTCAAGGATTCCAAACGCAAAAACAAAACCAACCTATGCAAATAGTTCCCCCAAGACCAAACCTTAAAGAAACCATAGACACCTTTATTCAGACTCAAACTCATCAAAATAAGGAGTTTATGAACCAACACATTCACACGAACGAACTAGTTACTCAACTGGCAACCAAGTTTGACCAGATAATAACCCACACCAAAATGCTTGAGACTCAGATTTCCCAAGTAGCACAAAACACCTCTGTACAAGTTGCACCTGGAGGACAATTTCCTGGACAAACTCAACCAAATCCAAAAGGCCAAGCAAATTCTATCACCTTAAGAAGTGGAACTGCTTATGAAGGGCCTAGAAATCCTAACTTAAGCACATCAGAAAAACCTATGGAAGATGCTACACCTAAAGACCAGGTAGAGGAACCAGAGAAACCAGAAAAGCAATCAAAACCAGAACCAGGGAATAACACTCAACAACCTTATAAACCACCTATTCCGTTCCCACAGAGGCTGAAAAACACCAAAGTAGAAAACCAGTACCAAAAGTTTATTAAGGTAATAGAGAAACTCCATGTAGAGATTCCTTTTACTGAAGCTATAACCCAGATACCATCATATGCTAAGTTCTTGAAAGATATTTTGACCAATAAACGGCGACTCGATGATCCCAAGCCTTTAGAATGTCATTCTATATCCGTAAATAAACTCGCCAAGAAAGATAAAGACCCTGGAAGTTTTTCTATCCCTTGCATCCTAGGTAACCATATGATAGACAAAGCATTTCTAGACTTAGGAGCAAGCGTAAGTCTGATGCCTCTGGCCGTCTGTAAGAGGTTAAAATTAGGAGAACTTCAACCTACTAAGATGTCCTTACAACTAGCTGATAGATCTGTCAAATATCCCATGGGTATTTTAGAAGACATACCTGTCAAGATTGGTCAGTTGTACATTCCGATCGACTTCGTCGTAATGGATATTAAAGAAGATGAAGACATTCCAATCCTCTTAGGAAGACCCTTCCTATCGACCGCCGGAGCTATAATAGATGTTAAGAAAGGGAAACTGACTTTCGAGGTAGGAGATGAAAAGATTGAGTTCATTTTATCAAAATTTATAATGGCACCAGTGATAGGAGATGCGTGTTATGCCATCGACGTCATTGACGAATGTGTAAATGAGCTCGAACAAAACAAATCTTTAACCAAATTACCATCAACCCCTATTTTAGAGGATGACGAATTTAAGAGTATCGAACCGTACATTGACGACAACCTTTTCGAATGCTTAGCTCTTACCCCTGACCTTATGCCGCGTACTGAGAAACCCACTATAGAACTTAAGGAACTACCCAAGAATCTAAGATATGAGTTTTTGGATGAGGAGATGAATAGACCTGTTATAATTAGTGCCGCTCTGAACCAAATAGAAACAAATCAACTCTTTGATACCTTGCGAAAATATCCCTCAGCTTTAGGGTATAAAGTTTCAGATTTAAAAGGTATAAGCCCATCCGTATGCATGCATCGGATTATGCTAGAAGAAGATTCAAAACCCTCAAGAGAACATCAAAGAAGAATAAACCCTATCATGAGTGATGTAGTCAAGAAAGAAGTTCTTAAGTTATTAGAAGCTGGTATCATATACCAAATTTCGGATAGTGAATGGGTAAGCCCAGTCCATGTGGTACCCAAGAAAGGAGGTATCACTGTTCTGGAAAATGAGAAAGGTGAGCATGTGGCAAAATGAACAGAAGGAGGATGGCGTATGTGTATAGATTACAGAAAGTTGAATAAGGCGACGAGAAAAGACCATTTCCCCCTCCCATTTATAGATCAGATGCTTGAACGTCTAGCAAGACACTCATATTTCTGCTATCTTGATGGGTATTCGGGGTTTTTCCAAATCCCTATTCACCCAGAAGACCAAGAAAAAACCACATTTACTTGCCCTTATGGAACATTCGCTTATAGACGAATGCCCTTTGGACTCTGTAATGCACCTGCCACTTTCCAACGTTGTATGATGTCAATTTTCGCAGACTACCTAGATGGAATTATGGAAGTATTTATGGACGATTTTTCAGTGTGTGGGTTTGATTTCAAAAACTGCCTCTCAAACTTAGAGAAAATCTTAAAAAGATGTGTGGAAGTAAATCTTGTGTTGAATTGGGAAAAGTGCCACTTTATGGTAAATGAAGGGATAGTCTTGGGACACATTATTTCTGAAAGAGGTATAGAAGTTGATAAGGCCAAGATAGAAGTTATAGAAAACCTAAACCCACCTGAGACCGTTAGGGAAGTAAGAAGTTTTCTAGGACATGCCGGGTTCTACCGACGTTTCATCAAGAATTTTTCCGGAATAACAAAACCTTTAACTAACTTATTGATGAAGGATGTCGAGTTTGAATTCGACCAAAAATGTCTTGAGGCCTTTGAAGTTTTAAAGCAAGCTCTTATTTCAGCACCTATCATAAGACCACCTGATTGGACATAACCCTTTGAAATCATGTGCGATGCTAGTGATTTCGCTGTAGGAGCTGTACTAGGGCAAAGAAAAGACAAGAAACTGCATGCTATTTACTACGCTAGTAGAACACTAGACGCTGCCCAGCTAAATTATACAGCCACAGAAAAGGAATTGCTAGCCGTAGTTTTTTCTATTGATAAATTTCGATCTTATTTGGTGGGAGCAAAAATAATAGTATACACAGATCATGCAGCAATCCGGTACTTGTTAAGTAAGAAAGATGCTAAGCCTAGATTGCTCAGATGGGTTCTTTTACTCCAAGAATTTGACTTGGATATTAAGGATAAAAAAGGAGCTGAAAACTTAGTAGCTGATCATCTCTCTAGGTTAGAACACCTTAAACCTGAACTTATACCTATAGACGATCACTCTACTTATGAAACATTAATAGCTGGGATAAACTCAACTGAAGAAGAGACCTATGAGGAAATCTCAACCTTGAATAACATACCCTGGTACGCAGATATTGTGAATTATCTAGCCGCTGATATCATACCCCCTGACTTAAGCTACCAACAGAAGAAGAAGTTTTTTAGAGATGTTAAACACTTCTTTTGGGATGAACCCCTCCTATTCAAAAGAGGAATAGATAATATATTCAGACGATGTGTGCCGGAAGAAGAAGTAGGCAACGTCATTAAACATTGTCATGCTGCACCTTATGGTGGACATGCAAGCACATCTAAAACATGCGCCAAAATATTTCAAGCAGGTTTTTATTGGCCTACTGTATGGCGCGATGTCCACACTTACATTACAAAATGTGACCGATGCCAACGCATTGGGAACATCTCAAGACGTGATGAAATGCCTTTAAGTAACATCCAAGAAGTGGAAATATTTGATGTCTGGGGTATAGATTTCATGGGACCTTTTCCTTCCTCAATGGGTAACAAGTATATCCTAGTAGCTGTCGATTATGTCTCAAAGTGGATAGAAGCTGTTGCATCACCCACAAACGATACCAAGGTAGTTATCAAACTGTTTAAGAATATTATTTTTCCTAGGTTTGGAACCCCGAGGTTAGTCATAAGTGATGGAGGATCGCATTTTATATCAAAGATATTTGACAAGCTTCTAAGCAAATACGGAGTAAAACATAGAGTAGCAACACCATATCACCCGCAAACCAATTGCCAAGTAGAAGTATCGAATAGGGAGATTAAGCAGATCCTAGAGAAAACCGTATCATTATCCAAAAAAGACTGGTCTGGAAAACTTAAAGACGCCTTATGGGCTTATAGAACGGCTTATAAAACCCCTATTGGAACAACTCCTTATCAATTGGTTTATGGAAAGTCCTGTCATTTACCCTTCGAACTAGAACATAAAGCCTATTGGGCCATTAAATCCTTGAATCTAGATTACCTAAAAGCCGGAGAAAAACGTATCCTGGACATTCACAAGATGGAAGAGCTTCGCTTGAATGCCTATGAGAATGCCATCATATATAAGGAAAGAACCAAGATATGGCATGATAAAAAAATCATCAAGAAAGATTTCAACATTGGTGACCCTGTTCTCCTATTTAACTCAAGGTTACGACTTTTTCCTGGTAAGCTTCGTTCAAGATGGACAGGTCCATTTGAAGTGTCAAAAGTTCTAAAGTCTGGAGCAGTAGAAATCAAAAACAATTCATGCGCTCCATTTGTGGTAAATGGACAAAGACTGAAGCTATACAAAGGAGGCGATTTTCCTGTCGACTACTCTAGTCATATTCTTATAGACCCACCAATACCCACATAAAGTAAGATCTAATCGTCAAGCTAAAGACGTTAAACAAGCGCTGCATGGGAGGCAACCCATGGTTTATTTTATTTTATTTTATTTTATTAATTTATATATGTTTTATCTGGACTAATTTCTTGTGTTTATATTTTCAGGATGCATTACCCCGATGGTATGGTTGTGATTTTCAGGGATGAAGCACAAAAAGCCCGATTTGCTACCTTATCTGCTAGACCTATGGTACCCACTAGGTACCCCGATCAGAGCTGCATGGAGGCACTCGGGATTGAGCCAAGTATTAGGTATCTGTGCAACCAACTTGGCTGGGATCATTATGCTGATGATGTCCACAAAACCTACAGGAACCTTACTCTGGAGTTTCTTAGCTCTGTGGATTATAACCCACGGGTGGGTGAAGGAGATGAGCGAGGACACCTAAGTTTCAGATTGTTTGGTACCGAGTATACCCTGACCATCAAATAATTTGGGGATTTGCTTGGTTTCCAAACTGGACCGACCGCTATCACTGAGTTACCATTGAGTTACTATATGGACAGAGATATTGATAAATTTTGGCATGACATTACTGATGGAGCCAGCCTTGACCCCTCTACCCAGCTGTCCAGGAAGATCCATAACCCGGCTTTCCGATACTTCGAGATGATCCTGTGCCACACTTTCTTTGGGAGGAGTTACTGTGACCACCTAGTCACCGCTGAGGAGATCCTTTTCCTATACTGTGCCAGTCAGTCCAGACCTATAGCTAGTGGAGGTTTTCTGATAGAGAGCCTCGAGCAGACTGCTCGATCCGCTGTAGGACTCATTCATTCCGGAGGGAATGTGACACAGATAGCTTCTGCTTTGGGTTTGGACAGTATGATAGCACAGCTGACCCCATACTATGGATATACTTTCCTGGATTTAGACTTTTGCATGGATCGTGGGTTCATGAGGAGGGCCTCTTTCAACCCATATCAGTACAGATTGCTCATCGATGACCAGACAGTTTACACCTTCACACTGCCAGACCCTCAGATGACTTGTGTTTCCAACCCTGCTAACTGGAACTATTCTGTAGAAGGTTGGGGTGGGATATCAGAGTATGCCCCAGAATACACACCTGCTCCCGAGGACTCTACTACAGAATACACTCCTGTTTCCGAAGATCCTACTCCTGAATACACTCCTGCTCCCGAGGACTCTACTCCAGATCACACATCCCGACCCGAGGTTACACACACTACTGTTCTTACTAATAACCTCAGCTTGCAGGAACCTGATATTCGCACTCTGTTGACTGCTATGCGCATTGAGATAGCCACTCTCCGCAATAAGGTGGCTGACCTTCATTTACAGTTGGAACTGAATGATGTTACCTTTGCTGGTGAGTTAGATGAATTAGCTCACGAGGTGGCAAAGATTCGACGCCAGCTGACTGAGTTGCGTGGCCCAGACACTCCTGCAGAGCATCCTACCGGTTGGTGATAGATCTGTGTTATTCACAAGATCTCTAGTTCCAGTATTATTAGTATTATGTTGATTTCCTTTTCAGACTCATTTTTATTTTGCATTATCTGTTTCCTGCATTATTAATAACTATTTTGGTGACCCGATGTCCGTACCTATATATATATATATATATGCATATGTGTTTTTTTCTCTATATCTGCCTTTCCTTTACTAATGTTTTTGTTTTTCTGGTCACCATAATGAAAATTTTGATAAAAATAAATAAATATACATGTATATATGTATTCACATACATATATGCACGTTCGTAAGAAAAAAAAATAGGTACACCTCCAAAAAAAAATTGAAGCTAATGGCAAGGAAGGAAAAGCCCAATGGAAAGGAAGCAAGACCGGCCTAACTTGGTCCGCCCTGACTGCGCCCGCGGTGAGCCCTGCCGCGCCCGCGGTGACGCAACGGTCACCTAACGGCTAGTTGCTCGTTTTTCCCCCCATTTTGCCTCTTTTTCCACTTCCAATCCCATTTTCTTCCATTCTTAACCCCCCCCCCCCCCCCCCCCATAACTTCCTTTATTATCCATACCTACCCCACTACATTTATTCCCATTATTCCCATCATAAATATTCATCAACCACCATTTTTCTTCACTACCTATAAATACCCCCACTATTTCATTTTCTTCCTCACACCTTCACTACTTCTACATCCCATTCTTTCTCTTTATATTCATCCTCAAGAAAATCCTATGGAGTATCACGGCTACATTTTGCGAGATGGCCAACCCGGAGAAAGACAACAAAAGCGGCTTGAGAAATTGCTGACAACACCAATACACTCTACCAGGTATATTGATGAAAACTGTCTATATTCATTAGGTATATACCATAGTGTATTTTTCCTTCTCGACAAAATAGGCATGCATGATATTTTTGCTACTCAAGCACCAATCTATCCTAGACTGACGTTCGAATTTTTGAGTTCTTTAATTTATAACGTCTCTCCTAACACTGCTAGCACCGTAGGTGGAGTCAAATTTAGAATGTTTAATGTTGAATATGACTACTCCACTGACGGTCTAGCTGCCATGTTAGGATGGCCTTATGGGGAGGGTGCCGTTTGTGAAGCACCTTTAGACACGGATTGGGCATTTGAAGCATTTTGGGCCAGGATTACTAAACAAAATGCAACATCTTTTGATGGCCTACTTGCTTCTCACATCCACAATCCTGCCCTTCGTGTCTTTAGATTTCTTTTAGCATCCACCATCTTTGCTCGGGAAAACCCAAACAAGGTGAATGCTAAAGAATTAATTATCATGCAGAGCTGCCTCACAGACACCAAAGTTAATCCAGTCCCATTTATGATTGCCCACATGCACCATGTTTTAAGAAAAGGTGGGCCGATTTCCTTTGGTGGACTGATTACTACTATTGCCCGTGCCATAGGATTGGATACAGAACTTGCCACCCTTGAGCCACTTCCTCCTCGTATTGCAAATCTTAAATTTTTAAGGGATATGCGTTTATGCAAGACGAGGAGGGAAGGTGGTTACTTCCTCATGGTTGGAGGTGCCGCTGTACCCAGTGTTGTTATTCCTTGCACCCGTCGAACTAATATCAGATTTGAGCGTAACTGGACCTACGATCTCAACGCTCCTGCTTTTATTGGTCTGTTGCCCCCAAATCTACCTTTAAATGAGGGTAACAACACTGATGATGAGTACGATTTCCAAACGGAAGAACCACCCCACTTTTCACCACCACACACGACACCATCTACTTCTAACCCACATGCAGGTACAGCTCCTAGTTTCCATGTCACTGAGGACATGTGGCGTGAGCATATGGCCCGAGAGGCCCAGAGGGACACCCTCCTTGCTACTTTGCAGCAACAGGCGACCGATAACATGGCCTTCATGCAAGCATCCCAACAGCAAAATGCCAGCTCTCTGCGCACTATTATGGAAAGTCAGTTGGCTTTCCAGCGAGAACAGCGCCTTAACCAGACCACATACGCTCGTCACTTCCAATTGATGGAGGCAACCCAAGGCACCCTCATTGGTAGGACCCAAGAGCTACAAGCGGAAAATTCCGCCTTGACAGAGAGACTGGAGCAGCTAGTTTTGGATCGAGACAGCCGCCGTCGCAGCCGTAGCCGCCGTTCCGGTCGTACCAACCAGGATGGTGAAGGTCCTAGTGGCCCCCACTAGCGTTTTCAGGTACCTCCTCCTACCTTATTTTGGAACATTGAGGACAATGTCTGATTTAAGTGTGGGAGGAGCATTTATCGCTTTTATTTCCCGTTTTTTCCTGCTTTTATTTCCTATCGCTTTTATTTCCCGTTTTTTTTCCTGCTTTTATTTCCCTTCCGTATTTTTCCTTTTAGGTATGTTATATTCGTAGTTAATAAAATGCATGTGATAGGCGAGTCTTTCTGCGTAGTGTACCCTTTCATTTCCCCCACTTTTTAGCCTTACAAAAATTTTACAAAACCTTTTTCAAAGAATTGTGGTTGTTTTTAAGGATTTGGGCTATGAGACAGGTTCTAGATAGGGTCTATTTCTTGGGCACTCACTTTTTGAAAAATTCGTTATCGTTTTAACACCGTAAACCTTTTTGAACATTTAGATTAGATCCTTTCTTCCTAATATACTATGATTTTGAATAAAATTGTACAAATAGGTCTTCAAGTAGTTTATCTAAGCAGTCAGCTCCGGCCTAAGCATGCTCTAAGTGTAGGATCGATGAATATAAGTGGATGATCTCTATTTTGCCTTAAAAGTTTATAAAATAAAAAATGAATACGACTACGAGTTGGGTGATCCTCACAAAGATTACTCAACTCAAGAAAGTTGTAAACACTAATAAAAACAAAGAAAAAAAAAATATATATATATATAAGGCACATCCGTTGTAGTTGGTCCAGAGGTATCTGGTGCTGGACTTGGTAGGGCGGACTACGGTCCGATCCCCCGCAACTGCAAATGGGAAAAATAAAAAGGGGTTAAACCAACTCTTGTACCAGAACCCCATCACTTGAGATCAGAGTCACTAACCGGTCACTACACCATGAGTATGTACGGATAACGGGCTTAATGTGATTGCGCCTGAATGAAAAAGGACCTCGTACAAAAAGAAGTCTTAGCATAGTAAGGATATTAGGATCGATCTGTATACTTATGAGGTTTATGTCCGCATTTCTGCGAGTAGTGTAATTACGATACCCTTGGTTCAGATAGCTAGTGCCTGACAATACACCCTTACTTGAACTTAGAAGCCCTCTTTGCCCAAAACCTGTATACACCATAATTTTCTTTCATCTACTTCTAAGAGTTGTTGCTTGAGGACAAGCAAAGGTCTAAGCGTGGGAGGATTTGATCGCACTAAATCGCACTATGTTTCTGACTCAAATATCACATGTTTTCCTTAGTTTTTATTATCATTTTCTCGTATTATGTTCCTTTTTCCTTTGTTTTCAGGATTCTTGTCATTTCAGAGCCTTCTGTGAAGAAACGAGCCAAAACGCCAATAAATTAGGGTTTTTCAAGATATTCTGCACTTATGGCGTTCAGCGCCGCGCTGGCTATAGGGAACGCGATGACGTGGCCCACTTTCACCCAGAGATCAACTGCCACGTTCCCATGATGTGGCAGTTCCAGCCACCGCGCCCGCGGCCACTGCCACCGCGCCCGCGGCCTTCACAAAAAGATTCCCGCTCAAAAGAAGTTAAGGGGCATGCTGGTCTTTACGCATCTCAAGGATCCTCTATAAATAGTTTTCGATTTTCATTCTTTAGTTTCATCCAAGCTTAGTACAATCTTAAGCCATATACTATCAGTTTCTGTAAAGTAATAATCTCTTCACATCGGGGAGTTATTGCGGTGTAGATTGAGTTGTAATCGAGTCTTGGAGCACTTTGGTTGAAGTTCATCATACCAGCCTTACCATTCCGTAGATTTGTATCAGATTCAAGTCTCCGACTGGAGCAAGGTTCTAATTTATTGCATTTCTTTACTTATAATCGCTCTTACCATAGTCTACACGTTTTATAGACTTTAAACGCTCTTACCATAGTCTACACGTTTTATAGACTTTAAATGCTCTTACCATAGTCTACACGTTTTATAGACTTTAAATGCTCTTACCATAGTCTACACGCTTTATAGACTCGCACTTATTATGTCTGGCTAAACTATAAAGGTTTGGATGTAATGATTGTCATCATGGTCGTGTTCCAATTATCATGCTAGTGAAAATACTCTGGGGATGTTTTGCTTTTAACTTAAGTCAATTATGTTTAAATGTTTATTGGGTAAGATCGAAAGCCGTCCAAACTAATGATACGACTTGATTATTATTTAACCAAACAAAAAGAGCGAAAGCCGTTGATTGGTTAAATAGGAATCATTGACCTTTTTAGAAAACGATTTTGAAACTATTTTCGGACGCGTTTGTAGGTTTGAAATCTGACTCTTGGTCAAAAGCCAAAAGTCTCTTTAAGTTAATCTTTCCAAGTAAAATTACTTTTCTGTTAAGTCAAAACTATCAATTTCTTAAAAATAGGTTTACCTCTTTAACGCGGAAGGCACCCTTTATATGTGACAATAAAGGAATTTAATTTAAAGAGTAAATTCGGTTCTTAGTAGTCAAAAGCTACAAGTTCCCGTTAAATTGATTCTTTGCTATCAATAGAAAATACTGCCCCATAAGTAGTCTCATCTACGCATGACCGGACCAATATCTGATTACATGATTTACATTCCAACCTGTCTTTTAAAACTGTTATTTACTTCGCTCATTTACTTTGTTGCACTGCACTCACATCAATATTCTTGTTCGCCTTAGATAAGCACCTTAGAAATAGAGTTGATAGATTGACAATTGGTCTCTGTGGTTCGATAATCTTATATATTACTTCGATAGGCTGTGCACTTGCAGTACTATATTTAGGCTATACGTCACACACCCATCAGGGGTGATATAGCAAAACTGACAGCAATGTTAGTAAAAAATGCCAAGCCCAACGAACTAAGCCCAAACCTGTAAAAATCAGAAAAATGGAGAGAAAGAAAAATGTGAAAAAATAAAAGTAGCGCCTAGGTTCGAACCCAGGACATGGGTCTTACCAGCACGCTACTTTGCCACTGGGGTGGCTATACATCCATTGTCTTAAGGAAAGCAAAAATAATATAACACAAAACAAGTCCTTGCCATGTACTTCATCTTCTTCCTCAAGCTTGGCCAGACATCCTGTAACTCTCTCATACTTCCATGAAAATGAAAACTCATAACATGAAAGTTGTAGTATTTGAACTCACGATTTCAACCATATAAGTTATGTGAACTAACAATCAAGGGTCAGAAAGAATTTTAACAGCCCTAAATTTAAACCTAATATTTTCATAAACTTCAAGTTCTAAATTCTCTCAACTCAAGTAAAACAAATGCAAGATAAAGATATGTACAGTTTCGTTGCAATGAGGGCTACATTTTTTATTCACAAATCGTGGCCAATGGTTGCCTATATAAGGAGATAGAAGTTGAGATTTTACCTCCTTCAGTTGGAATCGTGGATGGAACTGGAGTGAGTTTGATGGAGGCCTGATGCTTGCTTGAGCTTCCTTGAACTTCCCTGAACGTATTCCAACCTTTGCCTTGCTCTGAAATTTCCTGAAACTCCCTGGTCAAGTCAAACTGCAAGCTTTGAAAGCAACAATGGCAGGTGATGGAAAAGTGGTTACAGAACATGGATGAAGGTCTGGATTGGTTATATATCAAGTAGTTAAGATGTTTTGATGATCAAGAATGGAAACGCACGAGCCAAATATGAGATTGATATGCTTATGCCAAAACTGCAAGTTTGGACAGTTTCTTCGTGTTTTTTAGCTTGGGAGTGTTTCAGGCCTTAACTAATTGTGTCATGTGTTGTATTGTGTTTGTATATTAGTATGGAGAAGGTCCTAAGTCAGCTATTCCACAGGTTTATGAGTTATAGGCTTTTGGCCACCTTTCTTGCTTTTGAAGCAAAGTGACAAGACAAAGCTTTACATGCTTGTACTGGCTTGCTTAGGGTTGGTATATGTTCTATATAAGTTTGCTTAGGTCTGTGGTACTTGTATGTGCCAAGGGGACAAGTTCAATGCTCAAGATTTGTAAAGTTTGCAAAAGTGGAACTTTTCCAAAATGGCAATGGTCCCTTTATGCCATTTAAGGAATTGCAACTTAAATAATGGCTTAAAGGCTTGGATCAAAGCTTTGTCAACTGAGTAAGAATCAAATTAAGGAGTGAGGAAAAAGTTTGGGACCTGTAAAGCATGTATTAGGCAGCATAGGTACTGATTGCAACTTTGTTCTTCATGAAATGGCTTGGACAAAAAGTGAGAAAATGCCAACTTCATCTCTTCGATTCTCCCTACTCAAAAATGATCTTGAGAAGTTCTTGGACATTTTGGAAAGCTTGCAATGTTATCTATAACTAATCTTTGATATGCATTTTGAGACACCTCTTGGAACTAGGTGAAAAATTTCCATGAAGTTGGGTCCAAAACCTGCCTAAGTTAGGGCAAAATTTCACTAAGTCATTTAGTTCATGAGCATGTATTCACAAATTTATATCTTGAGATCCAAGCATCTTTACTGAAAAGTATGTGAAGAAAAGTTGTAGATTTCATGGAGGTATACAACTTTCATGTTGGGAACTTTCTTTGAATCATTATGCATCATGGTGAAAAAATGGCCTAAAGTTGAGAAAAAATAAGAAATTTTCTATACTTAGAAAATTTCTAAGTTAAGAAAATTTTCAAATTTAAACCCTAATCTTCAAATTTGGATTTCTTGATGAACAAGTTTCACATTTTGAATGTTTTGATGAATTATTACCCTTGGCACTTGAATTTGACCAAAAAGTCAAAGTTTGACTTTTCAGTGCTCAGTTGACTTTTTATCAGTTGACTGCAAATTTCATTTGTCAATCAAATGAAATTGAAATGTTTTGAGCCATGTCATTAGGTCAAGATGATGAAATTTAATCCTTGAAATCATGCTTTAACTCAATTGGTCATTTGCTAGGTTAAAAATCAGAAATTGCCTTTCCTTAGTCAAAACCCTAAGTTTGACCATTTTTCCCTTTTGGTGATTTGATCAAATTTCTTGAGGAATTATGATCCAAACTTGACCAAATGATACATATGAGTCTAAAATGTTGATGTGGATCAAAAATTATGAAGTTTGACTGTGAAATGGTCATTGTTGACTTTTTTCCCCAATACAGTTGATTTTTAGGTCAACTGTCCAATTGACTGATCAAAAATGTGGTCCAAGGCTTGAAACTTGTCATGGGTAATCTTAGGGTTCCATAATGATGTTTTAAATTCACATGAAGCATTGATATTCCAAAAATCCTTGTGCAATCTCAAACCCTAATTTTGGGTATCAGTGCATGATGAGATGCCTTGAGCTGACCAAACCCTAATCGGTCTTGAGTCAAAGAAATCTTGTGAGAAAATTATTAATAAATGAGAGGCCAAATTTTGGGATACAACAGGTAGCTGTCAAGAATATCCTTAAGTACTTGAGAAGGACTAAGGACTAATTTTTTATATATGGAGGTTAGGAAGAGCTTGTTGTAATTGGATACACCGATGCTAGCTTGCAGATAGATAAGGATGACTTTAGATCGTAATCTGGTTATGTATTCTGCTTAAATGGTGGCGGTGTAAGCTGGAAAAGTTCAAAGCAAGATACATTTACTGATTCTACAATTGAGGCCGAGTATATTGTTGTTTCAAATGCAAAAAAGGAAGTTGTTTGGTTCAAGAAGTTCATTAGTGAACTTGACATAGTCCCGAGCATTGTGGATCCCATTAATCTCTATTGTGATAACAATGGTGCTATCGCACAAGCTAAGGAGCCTAGATATCACCAACGATCCAAACACATACTTAGGAGTTATTACTTTATTCGTGAGATAATTGATCGAGGAGATGTGAAGATATGTAGAGTAACTATGCTTGACAATGTTGTTGACCCACTAACAAAGCCTCTTGCGTAGCAGAAGCATGATGGCCATACTAGATCTATGGATATTAGGGGTATGCCTGATTGGCTCTAATGCTAGTGGGAGATTATTGGTGTAATCCTGAGAGGCCAATACTTTGGTTACTTGTATCGAATTATTTATTAATAATAAAAGGAATTTCTTTATTATGTTTTCTTTTCCAAAATAATAAAGTCCCTAGAATAGTCCGTCTGTTTAATGAAATATTAAGTGTGACTTAATCATGAGATCCCATTAAACATAAGAACACTATTCTTAAAGTATATGTAGTCGAGCTTTATTGCGAAGTGGGATAACATTAAAGCATTGATATTATTATGAAGATAAACTGATGATCACACCTCATGGATCATGGATAAGGAGTTATCTAGTCTTGACATACGTATGATATTAGGAGTAATATTTATACTAGATTGACCCGCTATGAGAATACTACATATAATGTTATGCAAGGTGTCATAAGTTATTCTCATAGTGATAATGGTGTATACCACCCTTCGACCTGAAACTACTATGGACCCTAGATGTAGAGTTAAGTACTTTATTATTGATAAAACGTTATCCGTAATTGGATGACCATAAAGATAGTTGATGGGTACTTCACAAAGCATGTTAAGGGACATGAGTGACCTAGATGGAATTTTTCCATCCTGCATAACAGGATAAATGTCTAAGGGGCCAATATTGAACTAGACAAGGGTGACATGGTTTATGCCTTATGTTCAATATAGACACAAGGGAAAAAGGGTAATCATACACACAAATATTATCACAGAAAGGTTTTATCAGATCACATGACACTTTCGTGACTTGGGTAGCAGTGATGTGTTGCTAGATACCACTCATTGTTTATTATGTTAAATATGTGATTTAATATAATTGCCAACGTCACAAAAACCTACAGGGTCACAAACATAAGGACAGATTGATGAGAGATAGAGTAAATAAGGAACACGGTAAGTTACGGTGCACTTAAGTGAAATATGGAATATGGTAAGGTACCACCCGCTTAAGTGATATGTGGTATATCATAAGGCATGATACCCGTATGCTTAATTGGGCTTTTAGCTTGCACCCTTAATTGGGATTTTAGCTTTCAGCCCACATAAGTGGTTCTATAAATAGAACCCTTGTGCTTAAGCATTTTACTTGATGAAAATTCGGTTTTGAAACCCTAGCCGTATTTTGTCTCACTATCTCACTCAAAGTTTTCGTTCGTAAGCAGCTAGTATTGTGTCCGGAAGTGAACTGTTCGTGTGGACTGAGTAGAGGTTTTATTATTCATTAATATTCGTGATCACAACATCAAAGGTCTGAATCATCACAAGAGTTAATGATTTATATCACTGACCATACCCATTCGTAAGGATCACTAAAGGAAAATTATAATTTTCCGCTGCATTTTGGATCACAATTTTCCTTTAGACATAGCTATTTTGAAAGCAATAAAGTAAAAGAAAGGCAAAGAACACAAAATTTGAATGCAAACATCCAATGATTTGTTAAATGAAAATATGCAGATGAAAAATGACAATCCTAACAAATGGACTATTGTGTCCCGGATATGGCACAAGGTTTAAAGTTATAACCAAAAACTTGAAAGCAAGAAAACATAAAGTAGAATTTACTCCTAACTAAAGGAGATTGGTATAAATTCTTCAGCCTTCCAATTGTTGATCCCATTGCCGGTAGTAGGGAAAATCCAACTGTCTATGTCACAGTCGCTATCAGCGTCTTCCACAATGGAAACATAAGAAACATCATCAATAACATTAATGCCCTTATCGTGATTAGGAATAGGTGTAGTGATCACATTAGGAGTCTCAGGAGGATCAAATTAATCTCCTTAGCATCAATCATGTCTTGGATCTTATTCTTCAGAGCCCAACAGTTGTTAGTGTCATGTCCAGGACTGTTGGAGTGATATGCGCACCTTGTATTGGGATTATAACTAGGGGAAGTAGTATTAGGATTCTGAGGAGGATCCTTCAATGTAATTAGCTTTTCCTTTAACATGTGTTGCAATTCTTGAGATAACGGCATGTTGATTCTTGTGAACTGTCTCCTGGGTGCAACCTACCTATGCTGATTATTCTATTGTTGTTGTTGTACTGACGCGGGATTAGAGATCAGCACTGCCGCCACAGATTGGTTGTGGTCACTCTTATTACGACCCTTATGGTGGTACACAACATTGGATTGATTCTTACTATTTTATGACTTCTTCGCAATATTCGAAGATGTAACCACCTGAATTTTACCGTTTCTGATTCCATTCTCAACATGCTCTCCTATTAATACCAGTTCAGTAAAACTGGCTGAAGAACTTCCAAGTAGGTGATTATAGAAAGGACCTGTTAGCATGCTCATGAACATGTCAACCAATTCCCTATCAGCCAAAGGAGGTTGAACTCTTCCTGCGAGATTTCTCCATTTCTGTGCACACTCTTTAAAGCCTTCCTCAGAACCCATGGACATACTCTGTAGTTGCATGCGGGTTGGTGCCAAATCAAAATTGTATTGATATTGTTTATAGAAAGTTCCAGCCAAATATTCCCAGGTATGGATATTGGTACCTTCAAGTAGATAATACCATTCCAGTTGTGTTCCAGACAGACTATCTTGAAAGAAATGTGTTGTACCCCAAATTTTGCCCTGTCATTTCTCAAGAATTATCTCACGAGATCTTCCATGACATCCAGTTTGTAGCACTGATACATCAATTTAGGTTTGGAATTAGAACAAGGGCAAAATGGTCAATTACACACTGAAAAGTCAAACTTTGACTTTTGGATCAAAATCAAGTTTCAAGAATCATATTTCATCAAGATATGTTAAAATATGATGTTTGTTTCATTAAGAAAGTCAAAAGTCAAAACTACTTGGGAAAAGTCAAAATTCTAAATACTTAGAATTTTTTCCAAGTGTTTAGGAAATATGATAAGTTCAGAACTTCTGGCCAGGTTTTCATCATGATGCAAGTTGATTCTGGAAGAACTTCTGATACAAGAGTTTTAGATCTCAACGAGATCTAAAATATTGCAGAATAGAACTTCTCCTAGAAATTATGGGATTTCAAGTTATAAATCTTTGAAGACACGTCCATAAAACTGAAGCACTCAGTAAATTTTGGGCCTTTCCAAGACAGAATTTGGTTAGAACTTCTAGTCCAATTTTCATGAAGGTTCAACCAGAGTTTGCAAGATTAATTCAAAGAAGGTCTACAAAGCATATTACAAGCTTTCTAAAAAGTCTGAGAACTCTTTCAGAACATGCTAGAGCAAGGAGATTCAAAGATCAGAAGTTAGATGTTTGTTATGAGTTACGATGATGCTGAACTTCTGATCCTGATTAAGTTATGACACATAATCTCATATTGTAGGATTCTGTTTTGACAAATGTCATCATCATTTAATGCTCACACCCACTTTTGAGTCTTTATCCAAAGGATTTCCCCACGTGTGGCATAGAAGTACCATTGTTGTCCTTGAAAAGCAAACTTTTATACAAAATTTATGCTGGGCCCATGCTTTTCCTTTGCTTCTGAGGGTACTTTCCCATAATTCCTGCTTATAAATCCAGCTTAGGCATGGCTAAAAGCTACTAACCACTCTACTTTGTGCCTTGAACCATACTTGTTTAACTTGCTTCAAGAACAAGTCAGCGCCCTAGCATATGATGGCTCTACTCTTGGCTTCTCCAAGCTACTAAATCCTTACCTATAAATTGAACTTCATTTGCAATTGTAAAGGGGTTAGAGAAAATTTGAAAAATAGCCTTGAAACCTTTCTGAAATTTCAAAGAATTGAAAACTAAAAACAAAAACACAAAAACCTGCTAAGCTTCTGTTTCCTTTTTACGCCCAAACTCTAATTTTCTTGCACACCTCTTGGCCAAATCACCCACTCAATTTCTAATATACATTTAGAAACAATCCCAATTTCTGTTTACAGACTGCAATCCAATCTCCACCAACTTCCATTTCAAAAATCATAACTTTTCTACTTGGATGCTCCATAACATTACGGCCATTCATAACTCAAGTGGAGGTTTGTTTCAGCTTTCTGGGAACGTGAGAAAAGCTGACCAGAACATCACAACAGTCAGAACTAGGCTCTAGTTCACAGATCATTCTCCAGTTTCAAGGTAAGCTTCTGCTGACTTTTATCACATTACTTAGACATTTTTAGGCTTGCATATTCAAAAAAAATACAATGTAGACATCCTGACTGTGATTCTGTACATATTCATAGTTTTCATGTATTTTTGCCTAAGTAGAGAAAATTTCAGTTCAAAACTTCTTGAGGAAATTAGGATTTACAATTAGGATCAGCAAAATACATGCTTGCTTCTGATTTACAGTCTTGATATTTTTATGTTTCTGAAACCATGATGAAACCTTACATAACTTCTATGTGTGCATTTTCTGTTTTGTTGAGAAATGGCTAAGCTACAGATGCTCTGACTGGAGTGGAGAAGAAGATAAAGTTCATCATCAGAACTTACTTTGTAATATATGTTTATGTTTTTTCTTCTAATACCGGATGTATAGCCACCTCAGTGGTAGAGAGCGTGTGCATAAGACATTAGTGTTAAGGATCCTGAGTTCTAACCCCAGAAACAACCCTTTTATGTTTATTTCCTGACTTTTTACCCCCCATTAGTTGGACCTGAGATTCTAGATCAATCCCCCTTATTTGTTTGTCAAAACAGTGACCTCGGACCATGTGGTACGGTGGGAGAACTGACTTGAGGTTTTGTGTTTGTTTTCGCAAATGTTTCGGTTGAGCAAGAGTCGCCACCGACTTTTTATTTTATCCTAAGTAAAGGTTTAAAAAGCACAGGAAAAACGTTTGAGATGTTTTCTTGGGTCCGGGGAGTAGATTATAGAAAGGGAAGGTATTAGCACCCTTTCTATCCATGGTTATCCATGGGCTCTTAGTTACTTGCTTAAATCACTTGCTTTACATTTTCAATTGTTTGAAATGGTGCTTCGTGTGTGGTTTTGAAAGGTGTTTTTTTTTTCTTTTTAAAAAGAGGCCATCGTTGTGGCAACCTTTGTAATGATATTTGTTTGAATGTATACAAAGGTGTTTGTCTTTTTGAAAGGTTTTCAATATTTTGAAAGTTGTTTTGAAATTGTGTTGCGGAGTGTGTTTTGAAAAATAGCAAGGATGTTTTGCAAGATTTTTGATCAAGTAACTAAGAGTTGTCTACCCTATTTTACTCAAAGATCTTTCTTATGTTTTTTTAACCCTTTCAGCAGTGTTGTTTCACCATTGTATTTGGTGAACAACCTTGTGTTAGGATGTAAACGGGACGGGCGCGGGTCATCGTATAGACCATGATAGCAATGTTGCAAAGTATCTTAGTTTTTCTTTTGAGGGACTAAGATCATTTTTGTAAGGCAACTTTCGAAAGCGTCATCGAGGGACTATGATCTTTTGATTTTGTTTGTTTTACCAAGATACTTTGCATGCGTAACATGGCCCATTTTTTTTGAAAGGGCAACAAGTGGATGTAACCCTAGGGGTGTTAGTGTGCAAGTGTGTTTTATTGCATACAAGAGTTTATCTTTGAATTAGGATTTTATATTTCATTGATTTTATCTTGCCATACACATCCTAATTACTAGCAATAAGAAGCGGAAATATAAAATCCTACGCCATTACAACAATTAGGGAGTGGGGGTACAAATTTGTACATGGGGGGTTCAACGAGAAAAATAGACAAAAAAGAAAATAGCAAAAAAAACAAGATAGAGAGAAAGAGAGAGGGAGCCAGCGCGCTGCTGAGAGGTCATCAGAAGTTCTGACTCAGACCCGCTGCCAAATGATCAACCTTTTGGTTAAACTGTATGAGTCGGAACTTCTGACTCTAGCACCTGCAAAATAGAAACCTGTTAGTGGGAAGATCAGAAGTTCTGACCCCCCTGCGCTGCAAGACAAAAGTTTGTTAGTGGGGAAATCAAAAGTTCTGATCCTGCTGGAAAGACAATAACTCTCAGAAGTTCTGATATTATTGACAGCAAAACGGGCTTCAGATGTGCTAACGTCAAAGTCAGCACTTGGCTTCTCCCTATGCTAATCAGAACATCTGCAATTTTGTTATTTTTCCACAAAACAGAAAACATATTTGGAGCAGCTCCAGCAAATGTCAAAGTGTTTCAGAGGACAGAACCAACAAGGTCACAGGCAGGTTCTAGGCTGACTCAAAAATGTTCTGAGGTATGAAGATCCTCATAACACAAACAGCAACAACATGATATTTACATTATGTTTATTTGAGCATGCAAAGCTGATGATGCTTAGCAGCGTGATGAAGGTCAGCAGGTGTTTACCTGGCTGTTGGAAAAGTTTGTGGATGAGAGCTAGCTTTTGGCTCTGATGGTATTCTGGACAGGTTCTTTTTGAAAAGGGTAGGTGAAGGGGTATGCGTATATAGGGTCAGAAGTTGAAAAGGGTGTTCTTTAGTTCACAAAGAAAACTGGGTATTTGATGAAGTTTGAAGGTAAGAACTTCAAAGTTATGAAACACTGGAGATTTTGGCAGAGTTTCACAGCACTTTCTTGCTAAAGATTTCTGTTTCTCTTCTAGCAATTTTTCTGTTTCTTTGGACGCCCTCTTTCAGTGGACAATGGTTCTCTATTTATAGGCAAAGCTCTTGTGGATTTCTTGAACATTAAAGCGCCAACAGAGGCTGAGTTGTTCTTTGAAAGAAATTCCTGGGAAGTTGTGATAACAGATAGCCTTTCAGCCTAGGCTGGAACAGCAGGCGTGGATTGGAGAGAAGTGACCTCTTAGGTGGACGGTGGCGCGTAGACCCATGCCAAAACCTGCATAAAGGCTTTTCCAAGCCACATGTGAAGGGATTACTTGGATGAATGTTCAGGAGTGGTTGGGGAGCATTAATGAGCATTAAATAGTTATAAGACTTATCAATACCAATATTCTGGTAGTAGAAACAAAACTTTGAACCAGCAGTTATGTTTTACCAAGAACAGCGTAAACCATGCTCTGGTCTTGGCCTCCTGTTGTCTTAGAAATTCTGGGGATTCTCCTGACCTTCTGACACATTCCTTGGATTTGCTTCTGGAAATCCTGGATTTAGGGATTCTGTATTAGTGTAACATCTACTCTTCTGACCTTTCCATCTTCTGATTTCAGCATGTTCTGAAAGAGCCTTCAGACTTCCTTGCTTCTTTTGCATTCCTTTAGCAAATTCTGGCTGAGCTTGCGTAACTGCTGAAAGAGTCATGTTCTGTCTGAGACTTACGTATTGAACCACGTTTGCAACTTCTGACTGAGTGGATGTAGCTGCTGAAAAGCCAAATTCTGACCGTGTTGAGCCAAGCTTGCATCTTCTGACCGTTTCCATCTGAAGTTTGGTCCAGAAGTTCTGAAGCGCTACTTTCTTCTTGAACACCCATTTTTTAGAGGAAAATTCCAAATGCTTAGAATTTAATTTTTCTCGAGATAAAAGCGTTGTCTTTAGAGCTTGTGTGATTATTTTGCTCTTATAAATGGTTTTCTTGGGCAAAAATGACAATTCAGGACTTGGATTTGTTTCAGAGGGACTCTGAAAATCCAAGATGATTTCCTGAAGAAAGAGAGGGCAAATTTTGGGGTACAACAGTTGCCCCTGTTCAATCTTCTTGCACCTGAAGAGTTAGATTGGCAGGCTTGCCTTTCGTGTCTCGAAGGTAAAAGGAGATTGGACACTAGAGTGCCCTTAAATTTGCACTCGTCAAAACAAATGGATGCGGGAATGGGCTTAGAGATGCCATTTGGAGATGGGCTTAAAGATGCCATCTAGAATGTTCGTTGAACTGCAATGTGACTGGTCAGAAGAAGGAGGATCAAAATGGTATTCGTGTCTGGAATGCATTTGAACTGTATCCGGAGACTGAGTTTGTATGAGCAAAAGAAGGGCCTCCGTGTCTGAGGCGTATCTGAGTTGTAACTGTGCTTGAAGGTAGAATGAATATCAGAATGACTGCCGTGTCTGGAGTGTATCTGTATTGTATCCAGGTAACAGAGAAATATCTGTATGGAGCAACTGTGTGCTGGGGACAAATTCTGAATGAGTGACAGAATGGCAACCGTGTCTGGAGCGTATCTCGACTGTATCTGAAGTTTGAGATTTTGTATGAGTTAGCAGAATGACTTCCGGGTCTGGAGTGTATCTGAAACTGTAACTTGGAGTTGAGATCTGTATGAGCTAGCAGAATGACTTCCGTGGCGAACGCACTGGGGAGAATCAAGCTGTTATGGTAAGGGCCAGAATGGTATCTGTGTTTGGAATGCATTGAACCTTGAGGTGGATAAGTGAATCTGAATGAGAGATAGAATGGCTGCCGTGTCTGGAGTGTATCTAGTTTGTATCTGATTGCTGTAGTCTGAATGAGTAGTAGAATGACCGCCGTGTTTGGGGTGTATTTGTACTGTATCTGACTTTAAATTCTGAATGAGTAATAGAATGACCGTCGTGTCTGGGGTGTATCCATACTGTATCTGAATAATTGTTAATGATAGCCTTTTAATCTTATCCTGAAAAGGGTGAAATGTTAGCTAAAACACAAAGTTATGTTGCATGATATGTATGGTGCAATATATGTTATATCAATGTTTATGATATGAATGTAAATGAATGTGCATGTAAGCTGAAGAGTTGTCTTGCTGAGGATAGATGAATCCTGGAGATAAAGACTCTTGACTACTGCCAGGGAAAGTGAATCCTTGACTGCTGCAGGGGAAGACAAGAATTTTGATTGCTGAGGATGGGACATCCTTGTTAACTACTGCTGGAGAATTAGGAGCTTGGGTTGTATACCAATCTTCTGGGGATTCTTGTCTTGAGGAGATCTTCACTGGAGAACATCTGATTACCCTGTGAGGAACTGAGAATGAGCCTTTTCTCTGCTTGGGGAAATGCAAGATCTTCAATTGTTGAGGGATCTTAGGACCACTGCTGGGGAACTGGCATTCCTTGGTGACTTGCAGGGTAAGAGAATTTCTGATGATCTCTACTGGGGAGTTCAGAATCTGGTAGACTCATGCTGGAGAGGTATGACTGAGAATCTTCAGTTTGGCGGGAAGTATCTTTGTGGGGAGAAGGTTCACTAGCCTGGTTCAGCTGGGGATTCATGGTTGGAAGTTTTAGCTCCGCTAGGGATTGGATTTTCAGATTTTTAAGGCTCCACTGGGGATTCTGAATCTTAATTCTGAGGGGAATTGAGTTCTAGAAGGCTCTCTGGCTGGGGAAATCAGTGTTGGGAAAGCTTTCTCTGATGAGTATCCGGAAGTTTAACTCTGTTTAGGGAATTAAGTTCTGACTGAGGAATTTGGATTTCAAATCTGCTTGGGATTTCCTATGAAAGAGCATCAAGATATCTATCTGCACCTTCAACCTATCAGTAATCATCCTTCTTGATTCATAAGGAAATGATTATGTTCAAATGCATATGCCTATTTAACAAAACATTGGACGTTTCTCAAATAAAACATAAGTGCAAAAGAAAAGAGAAAAGGAAGACAACGCAAATTTCTGTATTTGGAAAAGTATTTGTATTAACTTTCTATGAGTATATTTGTACAAAGGAGACAATCATCCTAGTAAGAGGATGTCGTCGTAAATATTGAAAAATTTATACAAAAGAAAGATGGCTATGTGAAACAATTCCATGGGATTCCATTCTGCTATAGCCTTCACAACTCTGAACATCTGTCCATTCAATGCTTCGTCTGCCGATGACTGGATTGATTAGAAGCTTGGATCTGGTTGATGAAGAGATTGTCCTTAAAGTGATCCGACGAGACATAGTCATACGCTTTAATTCCCTAACTTTTGCCTGAATCGCCCTTTCGGGTTTTTGATTCACCGGGAAACCCCTTTTTGCCCAAGCCGCCCTTTCGGGTTTTCGACTTGCCGGGTGTACAGATTTTTTTGTTTTATCCCTAATTTTTGCCTGAACTGCCCTTTCGGGTTTTTGGTCCACCGGGATGCCCATTTTTGCCCAAGCCGCCCTTTCGGGTTTTCGACTTGTCGGGTTATTTTATGCGTAGTATCTTTTGACTATGTCTGCATTCGCAAGGTGCGGCAAATCGTCGCCGTCCATGGTGGTCAGAATCATTGCACCACTAGAAAATATGCTCTTGATCACAAATGGTCCTTCGTATGTAGGAGTCCATTTTCCCCTGGGATCACTTTGCGGCAGGATAATCCGCTTGATTACGAGATCTCCGACTTGATATACTTGACGTCTGACTTTCTTGTTGAAAGCCTTGATCATCCGTTTTTGATACGTTTGACCATGGCAGACAGCAGCGAGTCGCTTCTCGTCGATCAAATTGAGTTGATCGAGTCGGGTCTGAATCCAATCATCTTCATTCAAACCTGCGTCCTTCATAATCCTTAGAGAAGGAATCTGAACTTCCATGGGCAGGACAGCTTCCATGCCATATACCAAAGAAAATGGGGTTGCCCCGGTTGAAGTACGTGTCGTGGTACGGTATCCATGCAGAGCAAACGGTAACATCTCATGCCAGTCCTTGTAAGTGACTGTCATTTTCTGAATGATCTTCTTAATGTTTTTGTTTGCAGCTTCAACAGCACCGTTCATCTTCAGCCGATAGGGAGATGAATTGTGATGATAAATCTTGAACTGTTCGCATAATGCGGTGATCATAGTATTATTCAGATTTGTACTGTTGTCTGTGATGATCCTATCTGGAACACCATACCGGCATATGAGGTTTTGCTTGATGAAGCGGGCAACCACATTTTTAGTAACAGAGGCGAAGGAAGCTGCTTCGACCCATTTGGTGAAGTAGTCAATGGCAACCAGGATAAAGCGGTGTCCGTTGGATGCCGTGGGCTTGATCTCTCCAATCATGTCAATGCCCCACATTGCAAATGGCCAAGGAGATGTCAGCACGTTGAGAGGAACTGGAGGAATATGAATCTTGTCAGCGTAGACTTGACATTTGTGGCAGGTACGGGAATGCTGATGGCAATCTGCTTCCATGGTAGACCAGTAATAGCCTGCCCTTAGGATCTTCTTAGCCATTGTATGCCCGCTCAAATGAGTGCCAAATGTACCGTTGTGCATCTCGGTCATGATTAACTCTGCTTCAGCTTTGTCCACACATCGGAGTAAAACACAATCATGGCTGCATTTATAGAGGATGCCATTGCTCAGGAAGAACTTGGCAGCAAATTTCCTTAGGAACTTCTTGTCATTTACGGAAGCTCCTTCGGGATATTCTCTAGTCTGGAGATACCTTTTGACTTCGTGAAACCAGGGTTGTTCCACTACTTCTTCGGTATTAATCTCGTGACAATGCGCAGGTTCATCCATTCGCTCGATGGTGATTGGGGGAGCCTCGTTATCCCAGTTGAGTTTAAACATGGAAGACATTGTAGCCAGAGCATCTGCTAGCTGATTCTCTTCTCGCGGGAAATGCTCGAAGGTAATTTGCTCGAAATGAGGCAACAATGTTAGGACATGTTCTTTGTATGGGATAAGATTAGGATGCTTGGTATCCCACTCTCCTTTGATTTGACTAATAACCAAAGCCGAGTCCCCAAATACGATCAAAGATTTGATCCCCAAGTCTATAGCAGCCTTGAGACCAAAGACGCAAGCTTCATATTCAGCCATGTTGTTTGTACAGCTGAAGCAAAGTCGAGCCGTGAAAGGTGTGTGACAACCTTCCGGGGAAATGAGTACCGCACCGATACCGTTTCCAAGTGCATTTGAAGCACCATCAAAGTACAGGGTCCATCGGGATCCCTTTTCAGGTCCGTCATACGGTCCGTTACCTTCAATGTTGTCCAAATTCATGATGTCCTCATCTGGGAAGTCAAATCTCATGGATTGATAATCTTCGATAGCTTGATGAGCTAGATGATCAGCTAGTACACTCCCTTTTATAGCTTTTTGAGTGGTGTACTGGATGTCATACTCAGTTAGGATCATTTGCCATCTAGCTATTCTTCCAGATAAAGCAGGCTTCTCGAAGATATACTTGATAGGATCCATTTTGGAAATCAACAAGGTGGTATGAGTCAGCATATACTGCCTTAGTCAGCGAGCAGCCCATACCAAAGCGTAGCAAGTTTTCTCGAGCAGTGAGTAGCGAGTCTCACAGTCGGTAAACTTTTTGCTAAGGTAATAAATAGCATGCTCTTTTCGACCAGACTCGTCATGCTGGCCCAAAACACACCCCATTGAGTTATCCAAGACGGTCAGATACATGATCAATGGTCTTCCTTCGACGGGTGGCATCAGAATAGGAGGTTCTAGCAAATACTCCTTGATCTTATCAAAAGCACCTTGGCAATCTTCGCTCCATTCGACTACCTGATCTTTCTTTAATAATTTGAAAATTGGCTCACAGGTAGAAGTCAGATGAGAGATGAATATGGCAATATAGTTTAAGCGCCCCAAGAACCCTCTAACCTCCTTTTCAGTACGGGGAGCAGGCATCTCTTGTATTGCTTTCACTTTTGCTAGATCGACTTCAATGCCTTTGTTGCTGACAATAAACCCTAGAAGTTTACCAGACCTAACTCCAAAAGTACACTTACTTGGATTCAGCCTGAGTTTCTATTCTTTCAACCTGGCAAACAGCTTTTCTAGATGTCCAAGGTGTTCCTCCTCTGTTTGTGACCGAGCTATCATATCGTCTACGTAAACTTCGATCTCATGATGTATCATATCATGAAATAAAGCTACCATGGCGCGTTGATAAGTTGCCCCTGCGTTCTTCAGTCCGAACGGCATCACCTTGTAATAGAAAGTACCCCATTGTGTAACAAAGGTTGTTTTCTCCATGTCCTCGGGGGCCATTTTAATTTGGTTGTAGCCCGAGAATCCATCCATGAAGGAAAACACTTTGTGCTGAGCCGTGTTGTCAATCAAAATGTCAATGTGTGGTAGCGGAAAATCATCTTTGGGGTTGGCCCTATTCAAATCTCGGTAGTCCACACACATTCTGACCTTGCCATCTTTTTTAGGAACTGGCACGATGTTAGCAACCCATTATGGATAGGATGTAACAGCCAGAAAACCAGCGTTGAATTGCTTCATCACTTCTGCTTTAATCTTCTCAGACATGTCGGGCCTCATTCGGCGGACTTTTTGCTTGATCGATGGACAATCCTCTCTAGTAGGGAGACGGTGAACCACGATGTCTGTGTCTAAACCCGGCATGTCTTCATAAGACCAGGCGAATATTTCAACGTATTCATTTAACAGCTGTATCAGGCGCTCCTTGACACTTGGTTTCATATTGGCACCCACTTGTACTTCCTTCCGGTCTTCCTCTGTTCCTAAGTTGACAGTTTCCAACAACTCTTCGTGAGGTAAGATGGCCCTTTCTTCTTGCTGTAAAAGTCTGGCTAGCTCTCCTGGTACTTCACAACCTTCGTCATCTTCATACTCAGCCTGATTGACCAGATCTTCAGAGTTATTGAAGGACATAGCAGAATAGTCACCCATAGAATCCAGAGTGGATGGGTACCTGCATTTGTGAGTGTGGGTGTGTGTAAGGGATAGCCATCCTTAAACAAAAAAATGCAAAAGGAAAGAAAATGAACATAGCAGTTTATCAATGAAAAACGTCCAATGAATCATTAAACATGGCATATGGATGTGAAGATAATCAAAACCCTTACAAATGGACCTACATGCCCCGGGCAAGGCATGAGGTGAAAAAGTAGTGTATGGATTGTTCAAAAGTAATTATTACAGACCACAGGAAATGTTTGACAGATAATTATTGATTGATAAAAGTAATAGGGACAAAGTCCTTTGCCTCCCAGTTGCGTAGTCCCCCTTCGATGGTTGGGTAGATCCAATCTTCAATGTTGGCCTCTTCGTCTTCACCTTCCAAAGCATTGATCCCATAAGGAGAGATCTTGATGGGCGTTCTTTCAACCTTTGAGCGGCGCATAGCTTTCTGCCCCGCAGCAGTGAATCCTAAACCAAACTTGTCTGTTTTGCACGGAATATCAAGCAACTTCCCCCATGTCGAGCTCTTCCCTTCCTTCATTGCGGCCTTCGCGTCTTTTAGAGATGCCATCCTCGCCATCTGCTTTGGTACCTCAGCTACCACTTTTGCTACTGCCACCTCAGGAGAGACTTCCTCGAAGTGCTGGAATGGTGTCTCAATGAATTCACCCTCTACCTCTACATACCGAAAGGAGTTCAGGTGGTTGATCATATATTCCTCTTCCCCGTGCACGGTTATGATCTTTCCTTTGACAGGGTATTTCAACATTTGATGTAGGGAAGAGGTGACTGCCCCGGCATTGTGTATCCATGGTCTCCCCAATAAGCAAGAGTATGACGGACGGATGTCCATCACATAGAAAGTTGAGGGGAACACCTCTGTGCCAACCTTAATGGGAATGTCTACCTCCCCATGTACCATTCTCTTTGACCCATCAAATGCCCTTACAATGATATTACTTGGCCTTAGCTCCAAACCTTCACAGTCCAATCGGTCGAGAGCCTTCTTAGGCAGCACGTTCAGAGAAGAACCAGTGTCGACCAGAACATGGGCCAGAGTAGTTCCTTAGCATTCTACTGACACATGTAATGCGTCGTTGTGCTTTCTTCCTTTTGAGGTTAGGTCAGCATCAGAGAAACCTAAACCGTTGTCTGCCGTAAGACTGGCTACACAGTCTTGGAATTGGTCGGCAGAGGTTTCCTGGGGTACATGGGTTGTCTTCAGGAATTTTATCAATGCTTTGGCGTGCGCCTCTGAACAAAGCAGTAATGCTAACATGGAGATCTTCGAGGGGGTTTGCCCTAGTTGCTCTACCACATCATAATCGCTCTTTTCAATGATCTTCAGGATCTCCTCCATCTCTTTCTTAGAGGTTTTCGGGATGACCAAAGGTTGAGCCCTCGTCCTGACGAGCTCATCTTGGATCCCTTTCCCCTTATCAGCAGAAGTAGGAGGGACAACAACAGGAATAATAACATCTTCAATCAACGGGGTTCTAGCGGAAAGTTTTATTGGTGCAGGAATAACTTTGGCAGCAGATGAGGGTCCAAAGATTTCCTTTGGCGGGGCAATCTCTGGAGAAAATATTCTCCCACTTCGGGTGATCTTACTTGTGCCGACAATGTTTCCAATGCTAGCATCTTCTTCATCAGAGCTTCCTCCGTTTATTTCAACTTGTTTAACACCATGGTAGTAGATTTCTCCACCGTAATTCCATGGTATTGATTTTTCGGAACTGTAGGGGACAGGCCGTGGCATAGTTATTTTCAGAGGAACAGACTTTGTAGCGGATGTAATCTTAACAGGCTTTTTGACGGCCTTGGAAAGATTGGCGTGAATGGTGATTATTGAAACATCTTCAATAAGGGTTGGAATAGCAGGAACCTTTTCAAACAGAAATTGTTGACTGTCCATCAGGCCTTGGATGCCTTTCTTCAGTAATGGGCAGTCAAATGGCAGAGAGTAACAACAGTAGCAGTCTTCTTTGCATCCCGGGAAAATCCCGGCTCTTAGCAGATTTAACATGATGGTTAACAGCGGAGTTATCAGGTCATTGACATCAGAAACATATAAATCCTCCTCAATAGCATGGACATTTCGACCATGATTCGACATCGGAGTAGATATCACGTTTGGCTTCTCTGGAGCATCGAACTCCACCTCTTTTGCATCTATCAAGTCTTGAATTTTATTTTTTAGCGCCCAACAATTGTTTGTGTCATGTCCGACGCTATCGGAATGGTAGGCGCATTTGGCATTGGCATTGTAAGCGGGTGAGGTTGTATTCACATTTTTGGCGCTTCTTTGATATTTGTGAGATTCGGCTTCAATAGATGCGGAAGAACTTGCGCGGGCGTCATATTAATGCGGGTGAACTGCCGTGGCGGCCGTTCTCCCCATTGTTGTTTAGGTATGGACTGATTTCCGCGAGGCTGATCATTTGATGGATTTTGGATCATCATGGCCCCCACAGTCGGCCTGCGCTCACTTCTTCCTGCTCCTCTTTGAGAATACACAACAGCCGTTTCCTTCTTCACCAGAAATGATTTCTTAACAGTTGTAGATGCAGAGTCATCTTTCTGAATCTTCCCATTCTTGATACCGGCTTCTACCCTCTCGCCAGTCAGAATTAATTCAGTAAACTCCGAGGAAGAGCTACCGATATGATGATTAAAGAATGGACCAGATGGGGTCCCCAGGAACATATCAACAAGTTCTCTATCAGAAAGAGGTGGCTGCACTCTTCCGGCCAGATCGCGCCACTTCTGGGTATATTCTTTGAATCCCTCACCTGAGGCCATTCCCATACTCTGTAGTTGGGTATGGGTTGGCGCCAAGTCAGAGTTATACTGTTATTGGCGATAAAAAGCAGCTGTCAGATCCTCCCAACTATGTATCTCTGACCTTTCCATCTTGTAAAACCAGTCTAGCTGAGTGCTAGACAGGCTATCTTGAAAGAAGTGCACCCAAAGATTTCTGTTGGAAGTGTGAGGTTGGATTCTTCGGACATACGACCTTAGGTTCATTTTTGGGCAAGACAGCTTGTCATATCTTGCAAAAATTGGCACTTTGAACTTCGGGGGATCACAATTCCAGCAATTAATCCCAAATCTTCGAAATCTAAGTCGGGAACTCTCTGCAGCTCCATAGCTGCCAACCTGTCTTCCAAGCTTTTGTACTTATCATCGACGGGCGGGTATTGTTGCTCTGAGTATCCTTCGTCTTCTTCAACCTCTTCTTCTTCAGCTTCGGATTCGGAAGGTACCGCAGCCCCTTTTCCTTTACTGGTTCCTTCTTCAGACGTAGGGGGAAATTCAAGAACTCTTCTGGCTTCACCCTCAAACCTTCTTCCCAGGGTAGCCACCCCGGCTCTTTTCTTCTTCTTTTTCACTTGCTCTTTGTTCCCGAGCAGGGCTTTTAGATCCTCCTGACCCTTTGCCAAGGTCATCAGGAGATGTTGAAACTGTGAGTTTTGAGACTGCAAATCCTTGACCGTTTGTTCGAGATCCATCTTACTGAAATAAACAGCAGAAAGATAAGGAAACCTGGTGTGAAGACCTGCTTATGCGCATGATGAATGATATGCTTATTTATGCAATGCATTCAAGGATTTAGAAAATTCAAAATTGTTGTAGACAAAAAGAACACACGTCATATTAATAAGAAGAAATTTTGCCAGTACATAAATGCCCCATGGGCCAAATATTACAAAAGACTTCTCAAGGTAAAAAGACGTTGTGCATCCTTTTTGGTGCGATGTAGGTGTTGAGGGTCTCTTCCTCATGGAGTCGGCGGGTAAGCTCCAAAACCTTCTTCTCACTGGCGTAGAAGCTGGCTTCAAAAGTATTCTGTTCCTCCTTGAGTTGGATCCAACTCTTCTGCATCTCCTCCCATGATGTTGGCATGTCAGGATATAGGATGGTGTAGGGAACCTCTCCTTCCTTAACGGGCTCTTTAATCACAGGGAGAACATGAGGGTAAGGCATCATTAGATTCTGGGCTCGGGTTCGTACCCACTTGAGATAAGGCTCAAGAGGGATGGAGTTCTTGTGCCCCAGTGTCTTGTTGTCTACCTTGTTAGGCATCCTCCAAGCTCTGATGAATCTTTGGCGAAGTCCTTGCGCATCGTTGTCGAAGTCAAAAACTAGGTCAGGAATCAACATGTCATGAGGGCCATCCCTCCGTGCATATCCAAATTGTCTCAAAGCTAGACAAGGGTTGTAGGTAATACCTCCTCTAATGCCAAGTAATGGAACATTAGGGAATTCTCCACAACGATCGATGATGATGACATTTTCTCTGGACCGAGAACACCAATGTACATTCGAGTGAGTGAGGGTCATCAATCGTTGTGACCACCTTAAGCCTTGGTCATTCTTCAAAACAGATTGTGGAAGGTGCGAAATAAACCACCTTGCAAGAAGAGGAGTACAGCACATGAGAACACCCCTCTTTCTCATTGTTCGTGTGTAAAATGAGTGAAGAATGTCCCCAAGCAATGTTGGTATTGGATTTCTGGATAAGAAGATTTTGACGGTGTTGACATCTACAAGCTGGTCAGGATTTGGGAACAAGACCAACCTATAAATGAGGAGTGCTACAATTTCTTCAAAGGCTTGTAGGTCCAATGAATTCCAACACTCTTGTGCCTTCTCCAACAAGAATTTTGCCAAGAAGCCTTTGACACCGCTTCTAGTTTCCCAATGCCTCTTGATGTCAGATGGTTGCAAGTGTAGTTCTTGAGCAACATCTTCAGGATTTGGTTCTTTTTCTGTACCGTTGTAGGGTAGTTGATTAAGAATAGAAATTCTCAGAAGTTGAGAAAATTCCTCCAAAGTGGGCACCAATTGGTAGTCGGGGAATGTGAAACAATGGTGAAGGGGGTCAAAGAACTGGAACAACACCTTTACCATGTCCTCTTTAATGCTGGTGCTGACTAGGCTGAGCAGTCTACCATGTCTTTCACTGAAGGGAGAGCTTTCGGGAATTCTGGATGTGAGCTCCTTGAGTTGAGGAGGGATTCTCACAAGGTTGACTTGGATAGTTTTCCTGCGAAGAATTTCCATGACCTACAAAACAAGAACAAAGATGAAGATCTAAACCCTTGAAATGGTTAGTGAATGCATATGATGCTTTATGATGTTCATGATGCATGCACAAACATATGTACAAGCAATTCACACAAAACTCTAGTTTCAGGCTTGCATGAGGTTTCATAGGTAAGTACCCTCTTGAGTGAAGTTGGCTTAAAAACCTATCCTATAAATAGTAACCGGGTTCTAAGGAGCTCAATATCATTAGATTGTTTTCCATGTTCATTGTTTTGGTTTAGCCACTTAACTAGCGACCAAAACATTCCAAGAAAACAACCCTCAATGAGTGTAGTATCGAGTATCTACCAACTTCGGACTGCACCAAAGCCGGTCATCTAACTACCCCTAATAAAAGGCCAAGATGGTCAAGTAAGGTTCTAGGTCATTAGTGCTTAGTGACATCACTCAGCGGCCCCGTACTCTCCTTGATTGAACTCAAGGGTTACCGGTACTCACAAATATGTCGCACTAATATAGTTATTGCTTCAACCGTGTCGGTATACCCCGCACAGTTTCCACAACGTATTGCTATCTTTGAATGTTTCCCCAAATCCGGGTGTAGGATTCCAAGCCCAAACAAAAGAATCAAGATGTAAAGCAATCAAAGCAAACAATTAGTCATGCAAGAGGGTGATCTTAAACCCTAAGGTTACTCCACTTTTAAAGAAGTCCCCAGCAGAGTCGCCAGTTCTGTGGTACGGTGGGAGAACTGACTTGAGGTTTTGTGTTTGTTTTCGCAAATGTTTCGGTTGAGCAAGAGTCGCCACCGACTTTTTATTTTATCCTAAGTAAAGGTTTAAAAAGCACAGGAAAAACGTTTGAGATGTTTTCTTGGGTCCGGGGAGTAGATTATAGAAAGGGAAGGTATTAGCACCCTTTCTATCCATGGTTATCCATGGGCTCTTAGTTACTTGCTTAAATCACTTGCTTTACATTTTCAATTGTTTGAAATGGTGCTTCGTGTGTGGTTTTGAAAGGTGTTTTTTTTTTCTTTTTAAAAAGAGGCCATCGTTGTGGCAACCTTTGTAATGATATTTGTTTGAATGTATACAAAGGTGTTTGTCTTTTTGAAAGGTTTTCAATATTTTGAAAGTTGTTTTGAAATTGTGTTGCGGAGTGTGTTTTGAAAAATAGCAAGGATGTTTTGCAAGATTTTTGATCAAGTAACTAAGAGTTGTCTACCCTATTTTACTCAAAGATCTTTCTTATGTTTTTTTAACCCTTTCAGCAGTGTTGTTTCACCATTGTATTTGGTGAACAACCTTGTGTTAGGATGTAAACGGGACGGGCGCGGGTCATCGTATAGACCATGATAGCAATGTTGCAAAGTATCTTAGTTTTTCTTTTGAGGGACTAAGATCATTTTTGTAAGGCAACTTTCGAAAGCGTCATCGAGGGACTATGATCTTTTGATTTTGTTTGTTTTACCAAGATACTTTGCATGCGTAACATGGCCCATTTTTTTTGAAAGGGCAACAAGTGGATGTAACCCTAGGGGTGTTAGTGTGCAAGTGTGTTTTATTGCATACAAGAGTTTATCTTTGAATTAGGATTTTCTATTTCATTGATTTTATCTTTCCATACACATCCTAATTACTAGCAATAAGAAGCGGAAATATAAAATCCTACGCTATTACAACAATTAGGGAGTGGGGGTACACATTTGTACATGGGGGGTTCAACGAGAAAAATAGACAAAAAAGAAAATAGAAAAAAAAACAAGATAGAGAGAAAGAGAGGGGGAGCCAGCGCGCTGCTAAGAGGTCATCAGAAGTTCTGACTCAGACCCGCTGCCAGATGATCAACCTTTTGGTTAAACTGTATGAGTCAGAACTTCTGACTCTAGCACCTGCAAAATAGAAACCTGTTAGTGGGAAGATCAGAAGTTCTGTCCCCCCTGTGCTGCAAGACAGAAGTTTGTTAGTGGGGAAATCAGAAGTTCTGATCCTGCTGGAAAGACAATAACTCTCAGAAGTTCTGATATTATTGACAGTAAAATGGGCTTCAGATGTGCTAACGACAAAGTCAGCACTTGGCTTCTCCCTATGCTAATCAGAACATCTGCAATTTTGTTATTTTTCCATAAAACAGAAAACATATTTGGAGCAGCTCCACCAAATGTCAAAGTGTTTCAGAGGACATAACCAACAAGGTCACAGGCAGGTTCTAGGCTGACTCAAAAACGTTCTGAGGTATGAAGATCCTCATAACACAAACAACAACAACATGATATTTACATTATGTTTATTTGAGCATGCAAAGCTGATGATGCTTAGCAGCGTGATGAAGGTCAGCAGGTGCTTACCTGGCTGTTGGAAAAGTTTGTGGATGAGAGCTAGCTTTTGGCTCTGATGGTATTCTGGACAGGTTCTTTTTGAAAAGGGTAGGTGAAGGGGTATGCGTATATAGGGTCAGAAGTTGAAAAGGGTGTTCTTTAGTTCACAAAGAAAACTGGGTATTTGATGAAGTTTGAAGGTAAGAACTTCAAAGTTATGAAACACTGGAGATTTTGGCAGAGTTTCACAGCACTTTCTTGCTAAAGATTTCTGTTTCTCTTCTAGCAATTTTTCTGTTTCTTTGGACGCCCTCTTTCAGTGGACAATGGTTCTCTATTTATAGGCAAAGCTCTTGTGGATTTCTTGAATATTAAAGCGCCAACAGAGGCTGAGTTGTTCTTTGAAAGAAATTTCTGGGAAGTTGTGATAACAGATAGCCTTTCAGCCTAGGCTGGAACAGCAGGCGTGGATTGGAGAGAAGTGACCTCTTAGGTGGATGGTGGCGCGTAGACCCATGCCAGAACCTGCATAAAGGCGTTTTCCAAGCCACACATGAAGGGATTACTTGGATGAATGTTCAGGAGTGGTTGGGGAGCATTAATGAGCATTAAATAGTGATAAGACTTATCAATACCAATATTCTGGTAGTAGAAACAAAACTTTGAACCAGCAGTTCTGTTTTACCAAGAACAGCGTAAACCATGCTCTGGTCTTGGCCTCCTGTTGTCTTAGCAAATTCTGGGGATTCTCCTGACCTTCTGACACATTCCTTGGATTTGCTTCTGGAAATCCTGGATTTAGGGATTCTGTATTAGTGTAACATCTACTCTTCTGACCTTTTCATCTTCTGATTTCAGCATGTTCTGAAAGAGCCTTCAGACTTCCTTGCTTCTTTTGCATTCCTTTAGCAAATTATGGCTGAGCTTGCGTAACTGCTGAAAGAGTCATGTTCTGTCTGAGACTTACGTATTGAACCACGTTTGCAACTTCTGACTGAGTGGATGTAGCTGCTGAAAAGCCAAATTCTGACCGTGTTGAGCCAAGCTTACATCTTCTGACCGTTTCCATCTGAAGTTTGGTCCAGAAGTTCTGAAGTGCTACTTTCTTCTTGAACACCCATTTTTTAGAGGAAAATTCCAAATGCTTAGAATTTAATTTTTCTCGAGATAAAAGCGTTGTCTTTAGAGCTTGTGTGATCATTTTGCTCTTATAAATGGTTTGCTTGGGCAAAAATGACAATTCAGGACTTGGATTTGTTTCAGAGGGACTCTGAAAATCCAAGATGATTTCCTGAAGAAAGAGAGGGCAAATTTTGGAGTACAACAGACCAGAACTTCTATACATTCCCATCTAGCAGAATTGACACCTCATATACCCATAATCAAAACTTCTAGCTTGCCAGTGACACTAGAACTTCTAGGTTTCCAGCTACATCAGAACTTCCACACTCTCTCAATAACCAGAACTTCTGACCTTCCAGTAACATTAGAACTTCTAGGCTGCCAGTTCCATCAGAAATTATAGGATTTTCCCTAATTCCCAGCAAACCCAGAACTTTAGTGTACCCGGATCCAGAACTTTTGATCTTCCCCATTTCTGCTAACATGTTATTTCTGATTTGCAGCGCACCAGAGTCAGAACTTCTTCCGCTTATTTCTATCCTCTCAGTAATGCGCTGATACTGAATCTTTTTCCTTATTATTTTAGCATCACCTTATTTTCATTAATCAAAAACCCTAAAAAAATACTTTATATTCATATACTTTGTTTTATTTTCTTTTAAAACAAAAAATACTAATAATATTTTCTTAAGCCAATTCATTTCTTTTCTTAACAAAAACGAAACAAATCCATTTTTACATTTCTTGTGCATTATTTCAATATGGTTGTAATCGATGATTAGGAGCCATTTGTAAATTTGTACACCCCATCCCCCCTAATGGTTGTAATAGCATAGAATATTTACTTTCCGCAATTTATCGCTTTCATATAAATACTAGTAAAATAGGATTTGTATGGGAAGATAAAAACAACAAGTAGACAACCCTTATCAAAGACTAAATGCATGCAAATCAAATACACTATTCACACATGCACCCCTAGGATTAACTCCACTTATTTCCTAAAAATGGTCATGTTATGCATGTGAGACGTCTTAGCAAAACAATCAAAATACAAGATCATAGTCCCTCGATGACGCTTTAAATATTGCCTTTCAAATGATCTTAGTCCCTCAAAGAGAAATGCTAAGATATCTCATAACATTGCTATCATGACTATACGATAAACCACGCCCATCCTTTTTACATCCAAAGATAAGACTTCTTACCAATCAATGGTAAGATAGAAATATCAAAGGAAAGGAGGAAATGAATGAAAGACTTTTGAGTAAGTAGAAACGTTCGTAGTTGCTTGCTCACTTTCAAAACCGACATCCTTGCAAACATGCACCAAACACTTTCAAAACATGAAATATTTTCAAAAGTCCAACACTTTGTATACGTTCTTATGAGACGAGAACCATTACAAAGTTTGCCTAAATGAAGGCTCTTTTCAAAAATACTTTCAAAAACCACCACAAAGCACATTTTCAAACAAAGCAAGTGATCTAGCAAGAAACTTATAGCCCATAGATAACTATGGATGAAAAGGGTGCTAATACCTTCCCTTTTCATAATCTACCCCCCGAACTCAAGAAAATAATCTCAAAGATCTTTCCTGTTCTTTTCAGCCTTTCCTTTTTGGATAAAAGAAAAGTCGGTGGTGACTCTTGTTAACTGCAACAATTTTGATCAAACGCAAAACATTCCAAGTCAGTTCTCCCACCGTATAACAGAACTGGTGACGCTGCTGGGGAAGAAAAGAGTGGGGTTACCTTAGGGCTAGATCACCTTTACGTGCTTTCATTTGTTTGACTTATTTTGCTTTACATTATGGTTCCTTGTTTGGGCTTGTTTTGATCCTCTACCCGGATCTGGGATACCCTATATATAAGTAACAATGCATTGTGGAAACTGTGCGGGGTATACCGACATGGTCTAAGAAATAGCTACGTTAGTTTGACACATTTGTTGGTACCGGTAGCCCTTGAGTAGTCAAGGAGAATATGGGGCCGATGTGTGGTGTCATGAAGCACTAACTGACTTTAGAACATTTACTTGACCAACTAGGCCATTAGGAAGTAGTGAGGTAGCCGGATTTTGTGCAGTCCGAAGTTGGTTGATACTTGATACTATGCTCATTGAGATCAGTCTCCTCAGGATATTTCGGTCGCCATTAAAGAGGCTTGTGCTGAAACAATGTCCGATGAGAAAGATCAGTGATATTGAGATCCCCTAGAACCCGGTTACTATTACTAAGACAGGTTGAGCCAACTAAGCTTCAAGAGGGTACTTACTTATAAGACTCCGTGTAAGCCTAAAGCTAAGGAATTCTTTTCTTTATGTGTATATGCTTACTTGTACATATCATCATGACATCATGCCATTGCATTTTTTCACTAACCCTTTCCAGGATTTTTGGGATTTATCTTTGTTTTGTTTTATAGGATATGACTTCCACCCGCATGAATACTATCCAAGTCAGTCTCGTAAGAATTCCTTCTCAATTAAAAGAGTTAGCATCAAGGGTTCCTGAGAATTATTCATTTACCGAAAGACATGGTCGACTCCTAAACTTGGTTACCTCAAGCATTAAGGATGACATGATGAAGGTGCCTTTTCAATTCTTCGACCCTTTGCGCCATTGCTTTACCTTTCCTGATTACCAGCTTGTACCTACTATGGAAAAATTCTCTTAACTCTTGATGATTCCTATTCTCAATCAACTACCTTTCAACTGTACTGAAAGAGACCCGAGCCCTGAAGAGATTGCCTGAGCTCTTCACCTGCAGCAATCTGATGTCACGGCTAATTGGGAAACAAGAAGTGGTGTTAAAAGGTTCCTAGCCAAGTTCTTGTTAGAGAAAGCTCAAAATTGTTGGAACACTTTGGATTTACAAGCCTTTGAAGAAACCTTGGCCCTTCTCATCTATGGGATGGTACTTTTTCCAAACACCGACCAACTTATAGATGTAAATGCTATCAAAATCTTCATGTCTCGCAATCCAGTGCCTACTTTGTTGGGAGATATCCTACATTCTCTCCACTCTTGCACTATGAAGAAAAGAGGGACCCTCATGTGTTGCACTCCTCTATTGGCTAGATGGTTTATTTCGCATCTCCCCCAATCTGTGTTGAAGAATGAGCAAGGTTTGAGATGGTCCCAAAGGTTGATGTCACTCAGGTATTCAGATATTCACTAGTATTCTCGATCCTTAGAGAACATTACTATCATCGACCATTGTGGGGAATTCCCTAACGTCCCTTTGCTTGGCATTAGGGGGGTATCACTTACAACCCTTATTTAGATTTGTGACAGTTTAGGTATGCCCGGAGAGATGGTTCTCATGATATGCTCATCCAAGGAGTGGTGTTCGACTACGAGAGCGGTGATTAAGGCTACCATCAGAGGTTTATGAGAGCTAGGAAGATGTTAAACAAAGTGGACAGTAAAACGCTGGGACACAAGAACTCTATTCCACTTGAGCCTTATCTTAGGTGGGTACGAGCTCATGCTCAGAAGCTCATGATGCCTTACCCCTCCATCCTACCAGTTATCGTGGCACCTGTTGCTGAGGGAGACGTCTTGTGTATTGTCCTCTATCCCGACATGCCTACTTCTCTTTAAGACTTGCAAAAGGGTTGGATTAAACTAAAAGAAGAGCGAGATACGTTTGAAGCTCGATTCTATGCAAGAAAGAAAAGGGTTTTGGAGCTTATAAGGCAACTTCATGAAGAATAAAGCTTGAATGCCTACATTGCACCAAAGAGGATGTGTTCGACCTTTTTGTCTTAGGAATTTATCTTGTAAGCCCAAGAGGCACATTGTAACCATTTTGAACTGATTAATGCAATTTGACGTTTGTTCATTCTTTGTCTAGACAAATTTAAATCTTATAAATCCTTGAAATCATTTGCATGCATATTTTTCATGCATCATAACAGGTTTCTCGGCACAAGCCCCTTGTCTGCTTACTCTTTATTTCAGCAAGAGATGGCTCTAGAATAGACCATCAAGAGCATTTAGATTCAAAACGCTCAACTCCAAGAGATGTTCTTGAACTTAACTAAGGGACAAGAAGAGGTGAAGGTGTTCCTCACTAGGGGCATGATCATGGGAAATCCTGAGGACGGCAAGGATAATCAGCTGGAGCGGCTACAAACCGAGATAGCCATAATGAAGGTCCAAATGATGGGACAACTAGTGTCCAGATGGATCTTATCCAAAACCTGGCTCAAGGACAAGAAGAGTTGAGAGCCCTTGTCAACCAACTTCATCAAGACAGTTGAAACCGTATTAAACAAATGGTCAAGATTGTGGATCAAGTCACTACTCAGCCACCCATGAGACACGAAGCTGGTTCATGGGAGAACAGACCTTTTCGAATTTCTACCATGTCATGGACCCAACAACGACCTCGTCAACATCAAAAGGAAAATCAGCAAAGGAAAAATAAGCCTGAGAGACAGTTTACTAACATCAATATGTCATTGGCTCAATTATTGCAACACATGTTGAAGATGGAGTTGATTACGCTAAGGGATCCTCCTCGAAATCTCAATACCTCCGCTCTTAACTATCATCTTGACACAATGTGTACATACCATTCAAATAGTTATGGACATGATACGAATAGTTGTTGGGCATTGAAAAATAAGATTCAAGATTTGATCGACGAAGGAGTGCTGGAGTTCACACAAGATGGTCAGACTGAATTTTTCTGCCATCCCTCAAAGGCTCACCACCTGAAATTACTAGTTCAGAAAAAGAGGCTTTTGTTGATTTGAATTTTCAGTTGTAATTTCTTTGTTTATTCAAACATTTATCTATTAAAGTCAAAAAAAAATTTCATTAATGCATTGCATATGTTTGTCTTGAATTGGTCCATTCGTTTTCATTACATTTAAACTATGTTGTTGACTCCCTTTATGATACTCAGCTATTGTTTTAAAAAGTTGCCAGCCTTTAGAGGGAGGATGGCGAAAACAATTCCATGATCTCATACATTATGCTTTTGAACAGACCTTGCTGACGATGTACATGCGTTCTTTCAAATCCTAAACACTGGAGTTATAAGGAAGATAATCCCTAGTCAACCCCTTTGAGCCAAAGAATTAGGAGTTTCCTTTTTATACAAATTGAAACCTTTAATCAAAACCTAGGGTGGGAGAGTCTCTCAGTTAATTCAAATGCACGTTCAGTCGCAAACTTTCACTTCGTATACAACGAATGACATAAAAAAATTCCTTTGGAATCAAAAGACGGTGATGGTTCCCTGTCACATAGGCAGTCATTATCTCTCAAAAATAAAAAGCCCACTAAGTCAAAACCTACGGAGGAGACTTAAGAAAAATTGGGGCATCCCATTGACTGTAATCTCAAAAACAAGAACGGTCAGGCAAAATCAAGGATAATAAACCAAAAAAGAGGTCACTACAGATCCTCAACCAACATGAAAAAGGTTGCAAAAAATGACTGCCTTTCGATAAACTAAACTTGTCTGAACCATCACCAAAATGTCATTGGAGTTCGAACGTACAATTAACTGAGCTTAGGACTGAAGAACATCACGAAGAACAGGTGGGTACAAATAAAATTTGAGCCTTTATCTTTTGTTTCTTAAACCGTGAACCAAGCCACGTTACAACCCTTCAAAAGTCCTAATTGAAGCATGGGTTAATTCGAAAGCATACTGTTACAAAAGGTATCATGACTCCTGTAAGGCTTTACTCTAAATCCTGAGTTGAATTTTCCTACAAAAATTATTTTATCTGCTAAAATGCATTTTAAAAACTTCAAAGACAAGCATAAACTTTGCATTATTTGAACATCGTTGTTTGCATATGGCTATTTGTTTGACAGCAGAGAAATTCGCACGGCGAAGATCCAATGAACAAAAACCATCTCAATGAACAAAATCATTTCAAGTGGGAAGACGCCTCCAATAAAAGATATCCTATAAGCAGTGGGCATGACGTGTCACTATCCAACACACCTGGGGGCAGTCCAATCAAGATTCCAAGAAATATCTCAAGAAATGCTGAATAACCGGGGGCAGGTCTTTATCTGAATCTCTTGGAGCATTGAACGTGAATCCTAACAAAGGGTTACGTACAGTCAAACATTTCTTGGCAGTGCCACAAACACCTGCTACTAGGGGCAGGGAAAAATATCCCGTAAAATCCTATTCATAGGATGGCCCCCAGCCAGAGTTTCAATATCTGAAAACTTCTCCCCAATTGAGTCGACCTCAAGAATCCTCAGGGATTTATGCCAAAAAGAAGACACCTCTCTGACAGACTAGAGACAGGGTTTATTTCCCCAACCAACTCCTCTTCCCCAGTAAACTGCTCTATAATCCCCAGCAAGTTACTGCAAAACCTGGAAACTGACCAGATAACAGTTAACTTCAGTAAAAATTTGTGAAGCCTAGACCCGACCAGATATCAGTTTAACTTCATCCTTTCAAGTAAGTTACTGTGAAGCCTGGAATCCGACCATATAACAGCCTAACTTCACTCTCCCCAAGAAATTTTTTGCGAAGCCTGGAATACGACTAGATAATAGTTAATTTAATCTTTCCCAAGATAGCTCCCCAGTAGAGCAACAGACAACTAAAACTTCTGAACTCCTTTCCCCAAACATAAATCAATACTCTTAATAGAGTTTTCTTTCTTAAGATCAACATTCCCCAGCGGAGTTGCTCCTCAAATTAAACAAAACAGGAATCCTCAGTGGAAACATCCTAAAACAAGGTCCAAATAGGACCATACTCTTCATCCACAACAGTGGTCTGGGATTTCATTTCCCAAGGCTCCCCAGCATTTGTCAAGGATTTATTTTCCCAGACAAAGTTACATTTCAACATTGCTTCACATTCATACATCATATAACATACATGATATATGCATACAACATAACTTCATTTTGAGAATATCATTATATAGTGCATTTCATACATCATGACATTGCATACAGCTAACATTTTACCTTTTCAGGAAAAGGTCAATCAATAGATAGCTATCATTAACAATTTTCCAAGTTCCAGATTAATACCTGTAACAAGCCAGGAAAACTATTTGTGGACGACTGATTGTAGATTAATACATGTAACAAGCCAGGAAAACTATCTACATGAAGAGATTGAAGATTAATACCTGTAATAATCCAGGAAAACTGTATTTCTTTCTCAGGTCAGAGATTAATACCTGAAACTAGACAGGACAACTATCTCAACGACCAACCTTTTCAAGTTCCAGATTAATGCTTGTAACAAGCCTGGAAAACTATTTGTGGACGATTGATTGTAGATTAATACCTGTAACAAGCCAGGAAAACTATCTATATGAAGAGATTGAAGATTAATACCTGTAATAAGCCAGGAAAACTATCTTTCTTTCTCAGGTCAGAGATTAATACCTAAAACCAGACATGACAACTATCTCAACAACCAACCTTTTCAAGATCCAGATTAATACCTGTAACAAGCCAGGAAAACTATCTGTGGACGACTGATTGTAGATTAATACCTGTAATAATCTAGTAAAACTATCTACATGAGGAGATTGAAGATTAATATTTGTAACAAGCCAGGAAAACTATCTTTCTTTCTCAGGTCAGAGATTAATACCTGAAACCAAACAGGACAACTATCTCAACGACCAACCTTTTCAAGTTCAAGATTAATACCTGTAACAAGCCAGGAAAACTATCTGTGAACGACTGATTGTATATTAATACCTGTAACAAGCCAGGAAAACTATCTACATGAAGAGATTGAAGATTAATACCTATAACAAGCCAGGAAAACTATCTTTCTTTCTCATGTCAGAGATTAATACCTGAAACCAGACAAGACAACTATCTCAATGACCAACCTTTTCAAGTTATAGATTAATACATGTAACAAGCCTGGAAAACTATCTTTGGACGACTGATTGTAGATTAATACCTGTAACAAGCCAGGAAAGCTATCTACATGAAGAGATTGAAGATTAATAGTTGTAACAAGCCAGGAAAACTATCTTTCTTTCTCAAGTCAGAGATTAATACCTGAAACCAGACAGGACAACTACCTCAACGACCAACCTTTTCAAGTTCCATATTAATACCTGTAACAAGTCGGGAAAACTATCTACATGAGGAGATTGAAGATTAACACATATAATAAACCAGGAAAACTATCTTTCTTTCTCCGGTCAGAGATTAATTCCTGGAAAAAAAGTCAGGGAAATTATCTACATGACCAGCTGAAGCAATCCTACACGGGCTCCTTCTCATACACTCTTTTAGAAACAGTCCATATACGATCCCGACACATATGTCATTCTGACGCTCATTCAGTACATCTTTCAGATACGAGTCAGATACAATCCATTTATGGAAAATAATCTAATATTCATCCCACTACATCTGTTGTTTCAGTTTGAATCTATGAATATCATCTTTAAGTCCATTCCCTGCATAGTCAACTAACACATCATCGAGTGAAAATTTCTGGTCACTTTAGTGTTCAATCATCTTCCACCTTCAAGTCACGAATGACGGACTCGCCAATCTAACTCTTCAGGTTTAAGAAGATTGAACAGGGGCAGTTGTTGTACCCCAAAATTTTCCCTCTCATTTCTCAAGAATTCTCTCACGAGATCTTCCATGACATCTAGTTTGCAGCACTGATACATCAATTTAGGTTTGAAATTAGCACAAGGGCAAAATGGTCAATTACACGCTGAAAAGTCAAACTTTGACATTTGGATCAGAATCAAGTTTCAAGAATCATATTTCAGCAAGATATGTTAAAATATGAAATTTGTTTCATTAAGAAAGTCAAAAGTCAAAACTACTTGGGAAAAGTCAAAATTCTAAATACTTAGAATTTTTTTCTAAGTGTTTAGGAAATATGATAAATTCAGAACTTCTGTACAGGTTTTCACCATGATGCAAGTTGATTCTGGAAGAACTTCTGACACAAGAGTTGTAGATCTCAACGAGATCTAAAATATCTCAGAACAGAAATTCTCCTAGAAATGATGGGATTTAAAGTTATAAATCTTTGAAGACACGTCCATAAAAGTGAAGCACTCTAAATTCTGGGCCTTTCCAAGACTGAATTTGGTTAGAACTTCTGGCCCAGTTTTCACGAAGGTTCAACCAGAGTTTGCAAGAGTAATATAAAGAAGGTCTACAAAGCATATTACAAGCTTTTTGAAAAGTCTGAGAACTCCTTCAGAAAATGTTGGAGCAAGGAGATTCAAAGATCAGAAGTTGGATATTTGTTCTAAGTTACGCTGATGCTGAACTTCTGATCCAAATTAAGCTATGACACATAATCTCATATTGCAGGATTCTATTTTGACAAAGCTCATCATCATTTAATGCTCACACCCACTTTTGAGTCTTTATCCAAAGTATTTCCCCATGTGTGGCATAGAAGTACCATTGTTGTCCTTGAAAAGCAAACTTTTGTACAAAGTTTATGTTGGGCCCATGCTTTGCCTTTGCTTCTGAGGGTACTTTCCCATAATTCCTGCTTACAAATCCAGCTTACACACGGCTAAAAGCTATTAACCACCCTACTTTGTGCCTTGAACCATACTTGTTTAACTTGCTTCAAGAACAAGTCATCACCCTAGCATATGATGGTTGTACTCTTGGCTTCTCAAAGCTACGAAATCCTTGCCTATAAATTGGACTCCATTTGAAACTGTAAAGGGGTCAGAGAAAATTTGAAAATTAGCCTTGAAACCTTACTGAAATTTCAAAGAATTGAAAACTAAAAACATAAACACAAAAACCTTCTAAGCTTTTGTTTCTTTTTTACGCCCAAACTCTAATTTTATTGCACACCTCTTGGAGAAATCACACACTCAATTTCTAATATACATTTAGAAACAATCCCAACTTCTGTTTACATACTGCAATCCAATCTCCACCAACTTCCATTTCAAAAATCAGAACTTTGCTACTTGGCTTCTCCATAACATTACAACCATTCATAACAAAAGTGGAGGTTTGTTTCAGCTTTCTGGGAACGTGAGAAAAGCTGACCAGAATAGCACAGCAGTCAGAACCAGACTCTAGTTTACAGAACATTCTCCAGCTGCAAGGTAAGCTTTTGCTGACTTTTATCACATTACTTAGACATTGTTAGGCTTGCATTTTCAAAAAAAAATACAATGTAGACATCCTGACTCTGACTCTGTACATATTCATAGTTTTCATGTATTTTTGCCTAATGATGCGGTGTATTCGCAAGTGTACGAATCGCGTCGGAGTAATATAAAATATTATCGATCCACATAGACCAATCGTCAATATATCGTTTCCTATTGTTACGGTGTTTAGCTAAGTCAATATTAAACAGGGAATTAAGCATGCAAGAAAGTAAAGTAAGGAGAAATAAACTTCATATATAAAAGCAGGGTCGAATGTAATTCACATAGTCAGATGATATTCGCAATGCTTCAGAATAGAACTACTTATAGGGCAATATTTTCTACTAAAGAAAAGAACTAATTTAACAGGAAGTGTCGCTTTCGCGTAATCAGAACCGAGTTTACTCTCTAATCAGACCTTCTTATCATCACTTATAAAAAGGTGCGCATTGCGTTAAAGTAATAAACCTATTTTTAAGAAATAAAGTACTTGACCAAGTTGAAAAGTATTTTGATCTGGAATTTCTAATAAAAAAGGGACCTAACTTTAACCCTATAAACGCGTCCGAAAATAGTTTCAAAATTGATTTCTTTGATTATAAAAATCCCTAACTAACCGCACAAAGTGCTTTCGCTTCCTTTGACCAGTTAGAACTAACCGAGTTTAAAAAGGGTTGGACGGCTTTCGATCTTACCCAACAACAATAAAGTACATAAAAATCGTATTAAAAACCAAAATAGTCCATAAGCATTTTTATTGACACATTATTTGGAATATCGATCTAACTAGATTCCTTACATTCTAGCCTAGTAAGGTTCAGCTTGACATGGGAATGTAAAGAGACATGTTAAAATAAATCATGCGAGAAAGTAAATAATTTAAAGTGCGATGCAGAAAATAAACAAAGTAAAAGCAGGTGCGGGAAATAAACAAAGTAAAAGCAGGTGCGGAAAATAAACAAATTAAAAGCAGGTGCGGGAAATAAACAAAGTAAAAGCAGGTGCAAGAAATAAACAAAGTAAAAGCAGGTGCGGGAAATAAACAAAGTAAAAGCAGGTGCGGGAAATATAAATAGAAACCTGCTCCAAACGGAGAGGTTTTAAATATGGTACAAACTGGAAGTAAAATGCGACTGGAAATAAACAGCAGTTGAAAATAAATGTGGCAGGATAAACTTCTGCCGAAGTGCTCCAAACTCGATTACAAACTCAATCTACGAACTCGATCACAGACTCAATCAACACTACAATAGTTCCCCGATGTGAAGAATTGTCGCTTTACAATGGTGAAATTATATGGCTTAAGTTCGCAACTATAGTTGGATTAAGTTTGCAACTAAGCTTGGGTGAATTGAAATTAAATCAAGAACTTCTTTTTATAGAAGATGAAGAATGCAGGAAATCACAAGAATGCCCCCCAACTCCTTTTGGGGAGGAAAACATCGTCCAAAGGTGGCGCCCGCCATGGAGGCCATGGCGCCCCCATGAGTGTAAATGAAAAGAAGTGGGGAATGTGGTAGTTAAGGTCAGCAGAAGGTGGTCCACATCATGGCCTACCCTATGGTTGGCACCATGGTGGACGCCATGAGTGCAAATTTGACCTAAACTCCTGTTTTTCAGCCTGTTTTCCTTCATTTCTTGAGGGGGAGCTCTGGATAATTGAAATACCTGAAAAAGAATCAAAATATAGGCATAATACGAGAAAACAATAATAAAAAACCTAAATAACATGTGAAATCATAGTCGAAAACAAGTGTAAAGTAAGTGTTATCAAATTCTCTCACACTTAAACCTTTGCTTGTCCTCAAGCAAAAACTCTAAAAAGATTAAGAAGAAAAACGGTGTTAGTGAACAAGTTGGGCTGCAAGGGGCCTCTGGAATTAAAACAGGGATGTATTTATAGGTACTGACTGATTCAAACCAAGGATATCATAGTGACACTCTTCCGTAAAACGGACATAAGCTTCATTCTTTTACAAACCAATCCATATCATGCCACTATACTTAGGCCTATATTTTTCATTTTTTCAAATCCTTTTTCATTCAGGCGCAATCACATTAAGCCCGTTATTCGTACATGCTCATAGTAAAGTGACCGGGTAGTGATTCTGATCATAAAACACAACGCTCTGGTAAAAAAAGTTGGTGTAACCCCTTTTATTGACCCATTTATAGTTGCGGGGGATCGGATCGTTATCCGCCCAACCAAGTTTAGCACCAGATACCTCTGAACCAACTAAATGTGGGTAAATTTTTTTTTTCTTTTTCTTCTTCTTTTGCTTTATTTTTCAACATACAACTTTTGTTGAGTTAAATTACTTTTTGAGGGTCACCTATCCCGGGGTTGTAGTTTATAATAAGAACATAGCATATAGATCATTCACTTCTCTTTGGTCCCCTACGTAGAGCATGCTTAGACTGGAGCTGACTGCTAGGATAGACTATTCAAGGATTTAAGAATAAAAATTCTAAGGCCACGGCATAGGGGGTATCGGGATCGAATTCCTAAACTTACGAAGCTTAAGGTGTAAAAACGATGCTGATGCTTCAAAAGGGCTTTCCCAAGTCATACTACATCCTATCTCAACCAGGTCTTATAGCCCAACTAAGTTCAAAACACAGTGTTTTTCTTAGAACAAATTTTCGGTTTGGCTCAAGAAATGGGGGAGTGGACATACACTAGACCATACAGATATAGATGACTCGTCAAACACATGTATTGTTTTGAAAAGAAAGAAAACAAGCAAACTAAAGCAAATAAAAAAGTAAAATAACGAGAAGGAAAATGCAGGAAAGGAAAAATAAAGCGAGAAAAAATAAAGCGAGTAAATCTCCTCCCACACTTAAATTGAACATTGTCCCCAATGTTACAAAATAAGATAAGGAAAGAGTCACCTGGTAAAGTACTAAGGTTGGCTGGGTCCCTCGCCATCCTACGGTGAATTTCTAGGATGACGGGATCGGCTTTGACGACGACTTCTCTGAGAAGCCTCGAACTGGTCGAATCTGGTGGACAAGGGAATCTGTGAACTTTGAATCTCGCGAAGGTTGCCTAAAAGGGAACTTTGAGTAGCCTCCATGAGGGCAGAGTGCCTCTGAAACTGGGCTTGTTGCCTATGTTTCTCGCGGGATATCGCCAATTGAGATTCTATAAGACTTTGAAAAGAGCGGTTTGTCTGCTGTCGTGACGCCTCCATAAAACTCATGTTATCTTCCAGTTGCTGTTGGATGGCAGAAAGTAAATCATCTCTTCTCTCCTCCCGGGCTAGCGTGTCACGCCACATCTCTTCAGTGATGTAGAAGCCAGGAGCCATACCTGAAAAAATGTTAGAAGTAGAAGGTGTAGTGTGTGTGGGTGAAGCATGGTGGGGGGACATAGGTGGGCATGAGGTACATCCCTCTGCTCGTATTCTTCATCAGTCTCGTGTTCGTCCCCAAGTGGAACATTAGGAGGTAATGGACCCATAAAAGGTGGAGCATCTAAATCGTAGGTCCAGTTCCTTCCAATTCGTACATCAGTACGTCTAGTGCAAGGCAGAACAACTGATGGGATAGCGACACCCCGAACCATAAGTTCAAAGCCACCCGCTCTCCTCACCTTGCATAATTTCATATCTTTTAGAAATTTCAAATTAATTGTGCGGGGAGGCAGGGGTGCTAGGCTAGCTATCTCAGTGTCTAGGTGCAGAGCTCTAGTAATAGATGTAACTAGTCCTCCAAAAGCTATGATCCCTGTGTGTCTCAGGACATCAATCATGTGAGCAATCATAAACGGGACTGAATTGATTCTTCTATTAGTGAGACTATCTTGCAAAAATAGAAGTTATCTAGCATTTACCTTGTTTGGATTCTCCCAGCCAAAAATAGTACAAGCAAGCATATATCGAAAAATTCAAATAGTCGGGTTATGGATCAATGATGCTAAAATTCCTTCAAAAGAATTTATAGAAGAGTTTGACAATTGACGCTAGAAGGAAAATGCATCAGTGGACCATTCAGAATCCAAAGGGGTCTCACAAATAGCGCCATCACCATGAGGAATACCCAACATAGCTGCTAGTTCATTGATGCTATATTCATATTCAACATTAAACAGACGGAATTTAACCGTACCGACGGTACTAGCAGTATCAGGGTGAACCAAATAAATTAGGGAACTTAAGAATTCTCGAGTTAGCCTCTTAAAGGTGGGCTCTTTTCTAGTAAAAATCTCGTGCAATCCTAGGATGTTAGCTAAATGAAAAAACTATGATAAAGTCCTAAAGTACACAAACAATTTTCATCGACATACCTGGTTGAGACAACTTCTCGTCCTTGCAATTTTTCAAGGATTTTCCGTTGTCGGTCTCCGGGTTTGCCTTCACGAAGAATGTATCCATTGAACTCCATTGTTGCTCCTTTGGAAGAAAATTGAAAAAAATGGGTTTCAAAATGGGTGTTGGAGATTGGGAGGAGAAAGTTTGAATTTTTATGAAGGTTAGAAAAATGGATGTTGGAGTGGTTAATGGGGTAGTAGGTGGTTGATAAAATGAGAGTTGGGTGGTTTTGGGGTTGAAAATGGAGAAAGTGGGAGGTTTTTATAAATCTGCTCGTTATAGTCCCAGGCCCCATAGCGGGCGCCATAGTCTTGGTGGCGGGCGCCATGCTTGGAATTTGGGTTGGGCTCAAATTTCTTTATTTTGTTGGTTTGGGCTTCTTATTCCAATTTCTTCTCGTAGGTGTAAACAGAAATTCTTCATTTGGGTCTTCCAAGGATTGGTGTATTAAATTTTTTTCTTTTATGTTTATAACTTGAAAATAATAAACTCATAAAAATAAAATAAAAAATTAATTAAAGATAAAAATAGAAATATAAAAAATGATAAAATAGAAATATACTTAATTATGGTAAGTCACGAAAAATAAAAATAAAAAGAAAGTAGAATGCAAGAGTTAGGCATAAAAATAGATAATTCTGAAAAAGGAAACAACATGATAAAAGAAACAACAAAACATCAAAACAGTGCAGATATGAATCAAGATCATCAAGGAGTAGTAGGGTCCTTGGTCGACTCAGAACCATGAGCTGCAGCTAACTTACTGCGAAGATCATCAATTTCCTGCTGTAGGAGGTCTGCCTCAGTAGAGTGAGTAGCATCGAAAACCATGACCTGGAGAGAGAGGTCTTTAACTGTCTGACGAAGTTGGGCTACCTCTCTACGTATCTCAACAACCTGTGCATAGATGTCGGGTTGCTACAAAGATAAATTATTAGAGAATAAAGTGGTCCTTTTTGGCGATGGACATGGATGATACTCAGGTACCGGAGGTGATTTTCGCTCATCCACGGTCTCTCCAAGACCTTCTAAGGCATATGTCTAATTGGTAGGGTTATGGACATTGGTCATCATGGGATCAGGCAAGGTAAAATAGTGAACGATTTCATTATCAATCAAGAGTCTATACTGGTTGGGATTAAAGTAGACTCTTCTCATCATCCCACGATCCAAACAGAAATCAATATCCATTGTAGTATATCCACGGTAGGAGGTAAGGTGAGATAACTTACTTGTATGACCCAAAGCAGAAGCAATCTGAGTCACTGTCCCTCCCACATGGAGGATACCTTCAGCATACTTAGAAGTCATCATGAGATTCCACAGAAGAAAATTTCCACAGACTATAGGGAGAGACTAGGTCGCACAGTAGAGGAAAAAGATATCCTCCTCGCTAACATGGGTATCAGTGTCAGCCATCCCTAGGAAAGTGTGAGAAATAACCATCTGAAAATACCTGAAAGCGGGGTTGTGAATAACAAGGGATAGCTGAGTGGAAGGATCAAGGATCCCTCCAACAGTAATATCTCTCCAGAATGTCTCTATGTCCCTAGTCATGAAATAGCCAACTGGTAGCTCAGGTATAGCATCAGGCGTGGTCTGGAATCCTAGCAAGTCTCCAAACTCCCTCTGGGTAAAACAATATTCTATCCTGAATAGTCTGAAAGTGATATATCCATCCTGGACATTATAGGGCTCAAACTCGAATGAACTGAGGAATTCTAAGGTGAGGTTCCTGTAGGTCACATTTAGGTCATCTGCATACTCGTCCCACTTTAGTTGGTTGCATAGATACTTGATACTAGCTTCAAAGCCAAGATCTTCCATGCAAATCTGGTCTGGATATCTGGTCGGTGCCATGGTTCGCTGTGAAAGGACCGCATAGCATTGTCTCTGAGTGTCATCTCCGAAGGAAACATGCATGTCATCGAAATGCTCCATCCTGAAAAATGTAGTTAGCAAAGACGGCTAGCAGGTGATGCCTGAAATCATAAATTTTGCAACTGTTAGTATAAAGACAAAAATAAAATTTGATAAAGTAAAAAGTAAATAAATGCAAAAAATAAAAATAAACCCATGGGTTGCCTCCCATGCAGCGCTTGTTTAACGTCGTTAGCTTGACGAGTAAACTTCATATATCGAAAACTAGTACTGGTGGATCAATCAGAGTGTGGCTGGAGTAGTTGGTGGGAATGTCACCTCCTTCGTAGTGCTTCAACCTCTATCCATTAACGATGAATGGACTACAAGAATTGTTCTTGATCTCGACTGCTCCAGATCTTAGGATTATAGAGACCTCAAAAGGACCAGTCCATCTTGAATGTAGCTTGCCAAGAAAAATTCGCAACCTGGAATTGAAAAGGAGAACAAGGTCGCCTATATTTAAATATTTCTTTACAATTCTTCTGTCATGCCAAGTTTTGGTTCTTTCTTTATATATTATAGCATTCTCATAGGCAGACTGGCGAAATTCCTCCAATATATGAATGTCAAGGATGCGCTTTTCACCAGCAGTCAAATATTCCAAATTCAGGGTCTTAATGGCCCAATAGGCTTTATGCTCTAACTCGAAGGGTAAATGACAAGATTTTCCATAGACTAATTGGTAAGGGGTTGTTCCAATAGGGGTTTTAAAAGTTGTTCTATAGGCCCATAGTGCTTCATGTAGATTCTGAGACCAATCTTTTCTGGAAATTGAAACAGTTTTTTCTAAGATTTGTTTAATCTCCCTGTTAGACACTTCTACTTGGCCGTTAGTCTATGGATGATAAGGTGTTGCTACTCTGTGCTTTACTCCATATTTACTCAAGAGTTTATCAAAGATTCTAGATATGAAATGTGATCCTCCATCACTTATAACGAGACGGGGTGTTCCAAACCTCAGAAAATGATATTCTTAAATAACTTGACTACCACTCTTGTGTCATTCGTGGGTGATGCAATAGCCTCAATCCATTTAGACACGTAGTCCACATCTACCAAAATGTACCTATTTCCCATTGAAGGTGGAAATGGTCCCATAAAGTCTATACCCCAAACATCAAAGAGTTCAACTTCCTGGATATTCCTCATTGGCATCTCGTCACGTCTTGATATGTTCCCAGTGTGTTAGCATCGGTCGCACTTGATAATGTAGGCATGAACATCGCGCCATAAAGTTGGCCAATAGATGCCTGCTTGAAGAATATTGGCGTGCGTTTTAGATATACATGTATGTCCATCATAAGGTGTAGAATGACAGTGTTTGATGATGTGTTCTATTTCCTCTTCTAGGATGCAACGCCTGAAAATATTATATATTCCTCTCTTTAATAGGAGTGGTTCATCCCAGTAGAAATGTTTAACATCTTTGAAGAACTTCTTTTTCTGTTGGTAATTTAGATCAGGGGGTATGATATCTGCAGCTAGGTAGTTTACAAAATCAGCGTACCAAGGTACGCCCTTCATTACTGAAATTTTTTCAAAATCTTTATCTCTGTAAGGCTCGAAATCATCAGTCTTAGCTATAAGTATGTCATAGGTGAAATCACCATTTATAGGCAATAAGTCAGGTTTTAAGTGTTCTAATCTAGAGAGGTGGTCAGCGAAAACATTCTCTGTTCCTTTCTTATCCTTAATGTCTAGATCAAACTCTTGGAGTAACAGAATCCATCTAAGTAATCTAGGTTTAGCGTCCTTTTTATTTAATAGATAACATATGGCAGCATGATCAATGTAAACAATGATCTTTGCTCCAACTAGGTAAGACCTAAACTTATTTATCGCAAAAGTTATTGCCAGTAATTCTTTCTCTGTTGTTGCATAGTTGAGTTGGGCGGTATCTAGGGTTCTATTAGCATAATATATAACATGTAATTGATGTCTTTTCATTGTCCTAGAACAGCACCAAATGCATAATCGCTAGCATCGCACATGATTTCAAAAGGTTATGTCCAATCTGGGGGTTGCATGATTGGAGCTTAAATCAGTGCTTATTTGAAAAATTTAAAAGCTTCGAGACATTTCTTGTCAAAAACAAATTCAACGTCCTTCATTAGAAGATTAGTCAAAGCTTTTGTTATTTTAGAGAAGTCTTTTATAAAACACCGATAAAAACTAGCATGTCCAAGAAAACTTCTAATCTCCCTAATGGTTTTAGGTGGGCTGAGGTTTTCTATAACTTCAATTTTTACTCTATCGACCTCAATGCCTCTTTCGGAGACAATGTGTCTTAATACTTAATCTTCATTAACCATAAAATGGCATTTTTTTCCAATTTAACACTAGGTTCACCTCTACGCATCTTTCAAGGATTTTTTTGAGGTTGGGGAGACAATCGTTAAAATTGAATCCACACACCGAGAAATCTTCCATGAAAACTTCCATTATTCCGTCTAGGTAATCTGCAAATATAGACATCATACGACGTTGAAAAGTGGCAGGGGAATTACAGAGTTCGAAGGGCATTCGTCTATAGGAGAACGTTCCATAAGGACAGGTGAAGGTTGTTTTATCTTGATCCTCAGGGTGAATAGGTATTTGGAAAAATCATGAGTATCCATCTAGATAACAAAAGTGCGAGTGTCTGGCTAGACGTTCGAGCATTTGATCTATAAATGGAAGAGGGAAATGATCCTTCCTGGTTGCTTTGTTTAATTTTCTATAATCTATACACATATGCCAACCTCCTTCTGTTCGTTTAGCAATATGCTTACCTTTCTCATTTTCTATGATTATGATGCCTCCTTTCTTTGGCACCACATGCACAGGGCTCACCCAATTACTATCTGATATTTGGTCAATTATACCAGCCTCTAGTAACTTAATAACTTCTCTTTTAACAACATCGCTCATTATAGGGTTTATTCTTCTTTGATGTTCTCTTAAGGGTTTTGAGTTTTCCTCTAACAAGATTCGGTGCATGCACACCGATGGACTTATCCCTTTTAAATCGGATATGTTATACCTTAAAGTTGAGGGATATTTTCGTAAGATCTCTAAGAGTTGAGTTGTCTCGTCTTGACTTAAAATAGTGTTATCTATAACAGGATGATTCATCTCTTTATCTAAGAATTCATATTTGAGGTTCTTGGGAAGTTCCTTCAGTTCTATAGATGGTTTCAAAGGGAAAGGCATGGGATCGGGAGTAAGCGATAAACATTCATAGATGTCGTCATCAATGTAAGGTTTTAAACTTTTAAATCCATCGTCCTCCATAATGGGGGTCGAAGGTAACTTGATATTTTTGTTAGATTCGTCTCGCTTAAGTTCCAATATACACTCGTCAATGACGTCGATGGCATAACAGGCATCTCCTATGACTGGTGCCATTAAGAACTTTGAAAGAATAAATTCTATCTTTTCATCACCCACCTCAAATGTTAATTTTCCTTTCTTAACGTCAATTATGGCTCCGGATGTTGATAGGATTGGGATTTCTTTGTCTTATTTAATATCCATAACCATGAAATCAGTTGGGATATATAGCTGACCGATCTTAACTAGTATGTCTTCAAGTATGCCTATAGGATACTTAACTGATATATCAGCCAGCTGGAGAGACATTTTAGCCGGCTGCAATTCTCCTAATTTTAACCTTCTACAAACTTCTAAAGGCATAAGGTTGACGCTAGCTCCTAGATCTAAGAAGGCTTTGTCAATAGTATGATTTCCTAAGATACAAGGAATGGAAAAACTTCCTGGATCCTTTTCTTTCTTGGCAAGTTTATTTTCTGAAATAAAATTGCATTTGATAGGTTTGAGATCATCAAGTCTACGCTTGTTGGTCAGGATGTCTTTTAGGAATTTAGCATAAGATGGTATCTGAGTGATAACTTTGGTGAAAGGAATCTCTACATGGATTTTTTTCTATAACTTTAATGAATCTCTGATATTGATTGTCAAGTTTGGTTTGTTTAAGTCTTTGCGGAAATGGGACTGGGGGTTTGTACGGGGGTGGTGGCTTATTAGTTTTATCTTTTAATTCTTGTTCTTTTTGCTTTTCGGGTTCCTCTGGTTCCTCCAATTGGTATGTAGGAAAAACATTTGTCTTAGGTTGTGAGGGTGTACTCATGGCTGGATTCTTGGGTCCATTGTAGGTAGTCCCACTTCGTAAGGAAATGGCATTAGCTTGCACTTTGGGATTTGGTTGAGGTTGTCCAAGGAATTGTCCTCCAGGTGTAGTTTGTGGGGCTTGTGTTTGGGCTATCTGCGAGATCTGGGTTTCAAGCATCTTGTTATGCATAATTATCTGATCAACCTTAGTTCCTAATTGCGTAATTAGTTCGTTTACGTGAATATTCTGATTTAGGAACTCTTTGTTTTACTGGGTTTGAGCTGAAATGAAATTTTCCATGATTTTCTCAAGGTTTGGTTTGGGTGCCACAGCTTGCATAGGTTTATTTGGTCTTTGGTCTTGGAAACCTATAGGTCTCAGAGGTACAGAGTTTTGTATTGGGCTATTATTTTTATAAGAAAAGTTTGGGTGATTCCTCCATCCGGGGTTGTAAGTGTTTGAAAATGGGTTTCCTTGGGTGTAGTTTACTTGGTCTGAGCAAGGCTCATTCAACAAGTTACATTCCGTAGGTTGATGTCCTTGGGTCTCACAGAGTTCGTATTTTGAAGCTACTGCGGCTATAGTATTAAGGTTTTGAGACATGTTTTTAACTTTTAAGGCAAGAGCGTCCATTTTAACTTGCATCATGTCTAGAGAACTTATCTCATGTTTTCCTCCTTGGGTATCCTTTTTCTCTATCGTAGCTTGTTTTGTTCCCCATTGGTAAATGTTTTGGGCCATGTCCTCAATGAGAGCGCAGGCTTCTAGGTAAGGTTTATTCATCAATGCGCCACCAGCGGCAGCATCGATAGACATCTTTGTGTTGTAATGGAGTCCATTATAGAAGGTGTGGATGATTAGCCATTTTTCTAGGCCATGGTGTGGATAGGCTCTTAACAGGTCCTTATATCTCTCCCATGCTTCAAAAAGTGATTCTCTCAGGTTTTGGTTAAATCTAGTGATTTGGTTTCTAAGGACAGCAGTTTTGTTGGGCGAAAAATATCTTGCGAGAAATACTCTCCTAAGGTCATCCCAGGTTGTTATTGAATTGGGTGGAAGGGAATCCAACCAATCTCGTGCTTTAACTCTAAGGGAAAAAGGGAATAATCTTAGTCGTATTGCCTCAGGCGAAGCACCATTGCATTTTAAAGTGTCTGCTAATTGTATAAAAGTTTTTAAGTGTTGATTCGGGTTCTCAGTAGCGAGACCACCGAATTGGTTTTGTTGCACCAATTGTAGCAATGAGGGTTTTAGTTTGAAATTATTTGTGGTTATAGCTAGGTTTATAATACTTGTACTAGGTTCCTCATCTGACGGTTGGGCAAATTCCTTAAGGGGTCTTTGGTTACGATTCTCGGGCATAGTTTTTTTAATTCTACAGAGAAAATGGATGTAACGTTCAGGTTCCTCTAAAGGATTGAATAAGGTCCCGGTGCTGCGAGATCTTTGCATCAACTGGACTGTAAAACTTAGTCTAGATGGTGCGACTGTAGGGTGTGAAATTTGACGAATTCGTTCCCCGGCAACAGCGTCAAAAACTTGATGCGGTGTATTCGCAAGTGTACGAATCGCGTCAGAGTAATATAAAAGATTATCGATCCACATAGACCAATTGTCAATCTATCGTTTCCTATTGTTAAGATGTTTAGCTAAGTCAATATTAAACAGGGAATTGAGCATGCAAGAAAGTAAAGTGCGGCGAAATAAACTTCAGATATAAAAGAAGGGTCGAATGTAATTCACATAGTCAGATGATATTCGCAATGCTTCGGAATAGAACTACTTATAGGGAAATATTTTCTACTAAAGAAAATAACTAATTTAACAGGAACTGTCGCTTTCGCGTAATCAGAACCGAGTTTACTCTCTAATCAGACCTTCTTATCGTAACTTATAAAAAGGCGCGCATTGCGTTTAAGTAATAAACCTATTTTTAAGAAATAAATTACTTGACCAAGTTGAAAAGTATTTTGATCTGGAATTTCTAATAAAAAGGGGACATAACTTTAACCCTATAAACGTGTCCGAAAATAGTTTCAAAATTGATTTCTTTGATAATAAAAATCCCTAACTAACTGGACAAAGCGCTTTAGCTTCCTTTGACCAGTTAGAACTAACCGAGTTTAACAAAGGGTTGGACGGCTTTCGATCTTACCCAACAACAATAAAGTACATAAAACTCGTATTAAAAACCAAAATAGCCCATAAGCATTTCTATTGACACATTATTTGGAATATCGATCTAACTAGATTCCTTACATTTTAACCCAGTAAGGTTCAGCCTGACATGGGAATGTAAACAGACATGTTAAAATAAATCATGCGAGAAAGTAAATAATTTAAAGTGCGGTGCGGGAAATAAACAAATTAAAGGAAGTGCAGAAAATAAACAAAGTAAAAGCAGGTGCGGGAAATAAACAAAGTAAGAGCAGGTGCGAGAAATAAACAAAGTAAAAGCAGGTGCGGGAAATAAACAAAGTAAAAGCAGGTGCGGGAAATATAAATAGAAACCTGCTCCAAACGGGGAGGTTTTAAATCTGGTACAAACTGGAAGTAAAATGCGACTGGAAATAAACAATAGTTGAAAATAAATGTGGCAGGATAAACTTCTTCCGAAGTGCTCCAAACTCGATTACAAACCCAATCTACGAACTCGATCACAGACTCAATCAACACTGCAATAATTCCCCGATGTGAAGAATTATCGCTTTACAATGGTGAAATTATATGGCTTAAGTTCGAAACTATAGTTGGATCAAGTTTGCAACTAAGCTTGGGTGAAGTGAAATGAAATTAGGAACTTCTTTTTATAGAGGATGAAGAATGCAGGAAATCACAGGAATGCCCCCCAACTCCTTTTGGGGGGGAAACATCGTCCAAAGGTGGCGCCCGCCATGGAGGCCATGGCGCCTGCCATGAGTGTAAATGAAAGGAAGTGGGGAATGTTGCAGTTGAGGTCAGCAGGAGGTGGTCCACGTCATGGCCTACCCTATGGTTGGCGCCATGGTGGACATCATGAGTGCAAATTTGACCTAAACTCCTGTTTTTCAGCATGTTTTCCTTCATTTCTTCAAGGGAGCTCTAGATAATTGAAATACCTGAAAAGGAAACAAAAGGTAGGCATAATACGAGAAAAAAATAATAAAAAACCTAAATAATATGTGAAATCGGAGTCAAAAACAAGTGTAAAGTAAGTGGTATCACCTAAGTAGAGAAAATTTCTATTTAGAACTTCTTGAGGAAATTAGGATTTGGAATTAGGATAAGCAAAGTACATGCTTGCTTCTGATTTACAGTCCTGGTATTTTTATGTTTCTGAAACCATGATGAAACCTGCCATAACTACTATGTGTGCATTTTCTGTTTTGTTGAGAAATGGCTAAGCTGCAGATGCTCTGAATGGCATGGAGAAGAAGATAAAGTTCATCATCAGAACTTTCTTTGTAATATATGTTTATGTTTTTGCTTCTAATACCGGATGTATAGCCACCCCAGTGGTAGAGAGTGTGTGGATAAGACATTAGTGTTAAGGGTCCTGAGTTCTAACCCCAAAAACAACCCTTTTATGTTTATTTCCTGACTTTTTACCCCATTAGTTGGACCAGAGCTTCTAGATCAATCCCCTTTATTTGTTTGTCAAAACAGTGATCCTGGACCATAACTTCTAGACATTCCCATCCAGCAGCATTGACACCTCACATACCCATAATTAGAACTTATAGCTTGCCAGTGACACTAAAACTTCTAGGTTTCCAGCTACATCAGAACTTCCACACTCTCTTAATAACTAGAACTTCTTTCCTCCCAAGAAAATTAGAACTTCTAAGCTTCCAGTTGCATCAGAACTTATAGGATTTTCCCTAATTCCTAGCAAACCCAAAACTTTAGTGTACCCGGATCCAGAACTTCTGATCTTCCCCATTTCTGCTAACATGTTATTTCTGATTTGCAGCACACCAGAGTCAGAACTTCCGCCCCTTATTTCTATCCTCTCAGCAATGCGCTGATTCTGAATCTTTTTCTTCATTATTTTATCATCACCTTATTTTCATTAATCAAAAACCCCAAAAAAATACTTTATATTCATACACTTTGTTTTATTTTCTTTTAAAACAAAAAAGACTAAAAATATTTTCTTAAGCCAATTCATTTCTTCTATTAACAAAAACGAAACAAATCCATTTTTACATTTCTTGTGCATTATTTCAATATGGTTGTAATAGATAATTAGGATTTTAATTTCTTGCAATCCCCATTTGTAAATTTATACACCCCATCCCCCTAATGATTGTAATAGCATAGAATATTTATTTTCCGCAATTTATCGCTTTCATATAAATGCTAGTAAAATAGGATTTGTATGGGAAGATAAAAACAACAAGTAGACAACCCTAATCAAAGACTAAATGCATGCAAATCAAATACACAATTCATACATGCACCCCTAGGGTTAACTCCACTTGTTACCTAAAAAATGGTCATGTTATGCATGTGAGACGTCTTAGCAAAACAATTAAAATACAAGATCATAGTCCCTCGATGACGCTTTAAATGTTGCCTTTCAAATGATCTTAGTCCCTCAAAGAGAAATGCTAAGGCATCTTATAACATTTCTATCATGACTATATGATGACCCACGCCCGTCCCTTTTACATCCAAAGATAAGACTTCTCACCAATCAATGGTAAGATAGCAATATCAAAGGAAAGGAGGAAATGAATGAAAGACTTTTGAGTAAGTAGAAACGTTCCTAGTTGCTTGCTCACTTTCAAAACAAACATCCTTGCAAACATACACCAAACACTTTCAAAACATGAAATATTTTCAAAAGTCCAACACTTTGTATACGTTCTTATGAGACGAGAACCATTACAAAGTTTTCCTAAATGAAGGCTCTTTTCAAAAATACTTTCAAAAGCCACCACAAAACACATTTTCAAACAAAGCAAGTGATATAACAAGCAACTAAGAGCCCATAGATAACTATGGATGAAAAGGGTGCTAATACCTTACCTTTTCATAATCTACCCCCCGAACTCAAGAAAATAATCTCAAAGGTCTTTCCTTTTCTTTTCAGCCTTTCCTTTTTGGATAAAAGAAAAGTCGATGGTGACTCTTGCTAACCGCAACAATTGCGATCAAACGCAAAATATATGAAGTCAATTATCTCACCGTATAATAGAAATGGAGACTCTGTTGGGGAAGAAAATAGTGGGGTTACCTTAGGGCTAGACCACCTTTACTTGCTTTCATTTGTTTGACTTATTTTGATTTACATTATGGTTCCTTGTTTGGGCTTGTTTTGATCCTCTACTCGGATCTGAGATACCCTATAGGTAAGTAGCAATACATTGTGGAAATTGTGTGGGGTATACCGATATGGTCTAAGCAATTGCTACGTTAGTGTAACACATTTGTTGGTACCGGTAGCCCTTGAGTAGTCAAGGAGAATACGGAGCCACTGTGTGGTTTCATGAAGCACTAACTGACTTTAGAACCTTTACTTGCCCAACTTGGCCATTAGGAAGTAGTGTGGTAGCCGAATTTGGTGCAGTCCGAAGTTAGTTGATACTCGATACTACGCTCATTGAGTTCGGACTTCTCGGGAAACTTAAGTCGCCATTAAAGAGTCTTGCGCTGAAACAATGCCCGATGAGAAAGATCAGTGATATTGAGATCTCCTAGAACCCGATTACTATTACTAGGACAGGTTGAGCCAACTAAGCTTCAAGAGGGTACTTACCTATAAGACTCCGTGCAAGCCTAAACCTAAGGACTTGTTTGCTTTATGTGTATATTCTTACTTGTACATAACATCATGACATCATGCCATTGCATTTTTGCACTAACCCTTTCAAGGATTATTGGGATTTATCTTTGTTTTGTTTTATAGGATATGGCTTCCACCCGCAGGAATACTATCCAAGTTAGTCTCGTAAGAATTCCTTCTTAATTCAAAGAGTTGGCTTCAAGGGTTCCTGAGAATTCTTCATTTACCGAAAGACATGGTCGACTCCTAAACTTGGTTACCTCAAGCATTGAGGATGACATGATGAAGGTGCTTTTTCAGTTCTTCGACCCTTTGCACCATTGCTTTACCTTTCCCGATTACCAGCTTGTACCTACTATGGAAGAATTCTCTCAACTCTTGAGGATTCCTATTCTCAATCAACTACCTTTCAACGGTAATGAAATAGACCCGAGCCCTAAAGAGATTGCCCGAGCTCTTGACCTGCAGCAGTCTGATGCCACAGCTAATTGGGAAACAAGAAGTGGTGTTAAAGGGTTCCTAGCCAAGTTCTTGTTAGAGAAAGCTTAAAATTGTTGGAACACTTTGGATTTACAAGCCTTTGAAGAAATCTTGGCCATTCTCATCTATGGGATGGTACTTTTTCCAAAACCCGACCAACTTATAGATGTAAATGTTGTCAAAATCTTCATGTCTCGCAATCCGGTGCCTACTTTGTTGGGGGATATCCTACATTCTCTCCACTCTCGCACTATGAAGAAAAGAGGGACCCTCATGTGTTGCACTCCTATATTTGCTAGATGGTTTGTTTCGTATCTCCCCCGATCTGTGTTGAAGAACGAGCAAGGTTTGAGATGGCCCCAAAGGTTGATGTCACTCAGGCATTTGGATATTCACTGGTGTTCTCAATCCTTAGAGAACATTACTATGATCGACTGTTGTGGGGAATTCCTTAATGTCCCTTTGCTTGGCATTAGGTGGGTATCACTTACAACGCTTGTTTAGCTTTGCGACAGTTTGGGTATGCCCGAAGACATGGTCCTCATGATATGCTCATCCAAGGAGTGGTGTTCGACTACGAGAGTGACGATCAAGGATACCATCAGAGGTTTATGAGAGCTTGGAAGATGGTAAACAAAGTGGATAGTAAAGTGCTGGGACACAAGAACTCTATTCCCCTTGAGCCTTATCTTAGGTGGGTACGAGCTCGTGCTCAGAAGCTCGTGATGCCTTACCCCTCCATCCTACCAGTTATCGTGAAGCCTGTTGCTGAGGGAGATGTCCTGTATACTGTCCTCTATACCGATATGCCTACTTCTCTTGAAGACTTGCAAAAGGGTTGGATTCAACTAAAAGAAGAGCGAGATACCTTCGAAGCTCAGTTCTACGCAAGAAAGAAAAGGGTTTTGGAACTTACAAGGTAACTTCATGAAGAACAAAGCTTGAACGCCTACATTGCACCAAAGAGGATGCGTTCGACCATTTGTCTTAGGAACTTATCTTGTAAGCCCAAGAGGCACATTGTAACCATTTTGAACTGATTAATGCAATTTCATGTTTTTTCATTCTTTGTCTAGACAAATTTAAATCTTATAATCCTTGAAATCATTTGCATGCATATTTTTCATGCATCATAACAGGTTTCTCCGCACAAGTCCCTCATCTGCTTACTGTTTATTTCAGCAGAGATGGCTCTAGAATAGACCATCAAGAGCATTCAGATTCAAAATGCTCAACTTCCAGAGATATTCTCAAACCTATCTAATGGACAAGAAGACGAGAAGGCGCTCCTCACTAGGGGCATGATCATGGGAAATCCTGAGGACAACAAGGATAATCAGCTAGAGCAGCTATAAACCGAGATAGCCATAATGAAGGTCCAAAAGATGGGACAACTGGTGGGCCAAATGGATCTTATCCAAAACTTCGCTCAAGGACAAGAAGAGTTGAGAGCCCTTGTCAACCAACTTCATCAAGATGGTTTCAACCGTATGAAACAAACGGTCAAGATTGGGGATCAAGTTACTACTCAGCTACCTATGAGACAAGAATTTGGTTCAGGGGAGAATAGACCTTTTGGAATTGCTTCCATGTCATGGACCCAACAACGACCTCGTCAACATCAACAGGAAAATCAGCAAAGGCAAAATAAGCCCGAGAGATAGTTTACTAACATCAACATGTCATTGGCTTAATTATTGCAACACATGTTGAAGATGGAGTTGATTACGTTGAGGGATCCTCCTCGAAATACCAATACATCGGCTCCTAACTATCATCCTGATACAATGTGTGCATACCATTCCAATAGTCCTGGACATGATACGAATAGTTGTTGAGCATTGAAAAATAAGATTTGAGATTTGATCGACGAAAGAGTGCTGGAGTTCACACAAGATGGTCAGACCGAATTATTCTGCCATCCCTCAAAGGTTCACCACCTGAAATGACAACTTCAGACAAATAGGCTTTTGTTCATTTGAATTTTAAGTTGTAATTTCTTTGTTTATTCAAACATTTATCTATTAATGTCAAACTTTGTTTCATTAATGCATTGCATATGTTTGTCTTGAATTGGTCCATTCGTTTTCATTACATTTAAACTATGTTGTTGACTGCTTTTATGATACTCAGCTCTTGTTTTTAAAAGTTATAAGCCTTTAGAGGGAGGATGACGAAAATAATGCCATGATCTCATACAGTATGCTTTTTAACGAACCTTGCTGACGATGTACAGACGTTCTTTCAAATCCTAAACACGGGAGTTATAAGGAAGATAATCCCTAGTCAACCCCTCTGAGCCAAAGAAGTAGGAGTTTCCTTTTTATACAAATTGAAACCTTTAATCAAAACCTGGAGCGGGGTAGTCTCTTAGTTAATTCAAATGCACATTCAGTCGCAAACTTTCACTTTGTATACAACGAATGACATCAAAAAATATTCCTCTAGAATCAAAAGATGGTGATGGTTCCCTATCACATAGGCAGCCATTATCTCTCAAAAATAAAAAGCCCACTAAGTCAAAACCTACGGAGGAGACTTAAGAAAAACTGGGGAATCCCGCTGACTATAATCTCAAAAACAAGAACGGTCAGGTAAAATCAGGGATGATAAACCAAAAAAGAGGTTGTTGTGCCCCAAAATTTACTCTCTCATTTCTCAAGGAATCACCCTGGATCCTCAAGTTTGCTTCCATCCAATTCCAAGCCTTGAACTACAAATGCTCCAAGAAAATCACTCACAAGGGAAAAATGGTCATTTGCACACTGAAAAGTCAAACTTTGACTTTTGGATCAAAATCATATTTCATCAAGACATGTTGGAATATGAAGTTTGTTTCATCAAGGAATCCAAAAGTCAAATTTTACTTTGGAAAAGTCAAATTCTAAATACTTAGAAATTTTTTCTAAGTGTTTAAGAATTATGACAATTTCAGAACTTCTGACCAAGATTATCACCATAACACTCAGAAAATTCTGGATATTCTCAAAACAGAGTTTGGTCAAAACTTCTGGACTAGTTTTCACAAAGGCTCAGTCAGAGCTTGCAAGAGCAGTTCAAAGAAGGTTTACAAAGCGTGTTACAAACTTCCTGGAGAGCCTGGAAACTCCTTCAGAACATGCTGGCAACAGAAGATAAAAGGATCAGAAGATTGGATGCTACGCAAGCTCAGAACTTCTGATCCAGAACTAAGCCTTGGTGTAGAATCTCACGTTACAGGATTTCTAGTTGTGATAAGTCTCATCATCATTTAATGCTCACAACCACTTTCTGAGTCTTTATCCAAAGGATTTTCACCACGTGTACCTCTACTGTCTTGGGATAGCAAACTTTGGTACTAGGCCCATGCTTTGCTTTTTGCTTTTCCTTAATTCCTGTTGACAACCACCATGCTTGCTTCAAGAACAAGGCATCGCTTTAGCATATGAAAGTTATATTCAACGCTTTGGTCAGAACTTGACCAAATCTCAAAACCTTGTTTATACAACCTGCTGCAGACCTATAACTAACAGCTAGTTCAGTGTACGCCTGCATCTCATAATTGCACCAAACTAGCATACAAAAACAATGATGAAAAAGCAAGGGAACAGGGTGCCAAAAAGGTTCAAATCCCATTTGTCTTTCCCCCCAAAATCACAACAAATCCATCTATAAATAAGTTGCTCCATCACACTTTCAAGGGGTTGTCTTTTGGAGAGAGACTGGCCAAAAGAGAGAAAAGGAATTTGTGAAACCTTCATAAAAATCCAGAAATCCTAAACAGAAAATAAAACCTCTATTCTTCCTCTTGAATCAAAGAACTTGGCATTTTATCTTCTGTTACTCTTGCTGATTCTAGAACATCCAAAGGCAGCAACTAAAAGCTCCAAGCCCACACTCCAAATTCAAGGTAAGTCTCTATGACTTTGCATTTTTCTTCATTCAGAACATCATTAACATGTAAATATCATAGTATAGATGTTTTCTATATCATTGCATGAATAGAAAAAACTATTGATCAGAACTTCTTGATTAGGGCTAGACTCAGATTTAGGATTAGAACTTCTATAAACTGCTGTGCTATTATCCTTCGTATTTGTTGTTTATTAAGAATTGAATAAATTGCTGATGTGTTGATTAAGAGTTGAAATATGATATAGAACTTCTGATGTTCACTCACAGTTTTAGCAACACACTAAACTTCTGATGTTCACTCACTGTTAAATGCACACTAAACTTCTGATGTTCACTCACTATTTTAACACTTAGAACTTCTGATTTTTATACGCTGATAACATGTTGAACTGCTGATTGTTCACTCACTGTCTTAGCACCATACAGAACTTCTGAGTTCTTCCTACTTTTTTGACACGCACAGAACTTCTAAGATTTTCTCATTGATCTAACATTCAAAAGTTCAGCACATAGAAATCTAGAACTTCTGTGTTTTCCCCTCTAACGTGTCTTGCAAGACCTCAGAGTGTATCAATCCAGAAGTTATGACGTTCCTTTCAGCGTTACAGCGCTCCTGACTCCAGAACTTCTGATCCCGTTCGTTTTGCTTGTAGCAGCACGCTGAGTCTACGTCTCATTTATTTTCCTTTTCATCATTTTAAACATAAAAGACATAAAAATATTTTCTTTCTTTAATTAATTTATTTCTTTTTTTAAGACAAAAAACATTTTCTAAATAAATTCTTTTTCTTTATTATATTGTACATTTCAATATGGTTGTAATAGTAACTTAGGACTTATTTTTACTTGCAACCCTCATTCATAAATATGTACCCCCATCCCTAAAATATTGTAATAGCGTAGAACTTTACATTTTCTGCAACTTATCGCTTTCAAATGTAAACGCTAGTAATTAGGATGTGTATGGAAAGACATGAAATTGATAAATAGATCACCCTAATCAAGACTAAAATGCATGTAATCAAACACACTATTCAACATGCACCCTTAAGGTTAACTCCACTTGTTGCCTAAAAAATGGTTATGTTATGCATGTGGAGTGTCTTAGCAAAAACAATCGAAATACAAGATCATAGTCCCTCGATGACGCTATAAATGTTGCCTTTCAAAATGATCTTAGTCCCTCAAAAAGAAATGCTAAGATACATCACAACATTACTATCATGACTATACGATGACCCACGTCTGTCCCTTCACATCCAACGATGGGGCTTCTTACCAAATCAATGGTAAGATAGCAACATCTAAAGGAGGAGGAAAAGAACATCTAATACCTTTTGAGTAGGTAGGTTCGCTCTTAGTTACTCGCTTGCTCACAACAAAAAAACATTTTTTACACTAACACTTTCATCTTAAAACATTTTTAAAAGACAAACACTTTGTACGCGTTCTTATAGAAACGAGGGCCATTACAAAGAAGACACCTTTTCAAAATCACTTTCAAAAACACATTCCATAAACACATCTTTGAACTATTTTCGAAAGACAACACTTTGTACGCGTTCTTATAGAAACGAGTGCCATTACAAAGAAAACCCTTTTCAAAATACTTTCAAAAACCACATCACAAGCACACATTCAAACAAAAGCAAGTAATCTAGCGAGTAACTAAGAGCCCATGGAAAACCATGGTTGAAAAGGGTGCTAATACCTTCCCTTTTCATAATCTACCCCCCGAACTCAAGAAAACATCTCTAAAGGTCTTTCCTGTGCTTTTTCACCTTTCCTTATTGGATAAAAGAAAAGTCGGTGGAGACTCTTGCTAAACCGCAACATTTACAAACACAAACGCAAAATAATCAAGTCAATTCTCCCACCGTATCATAGAACTGGCGACTCTGCTGGGGAAATATTCTAAAAGTGGGGTTACCTTAAGGATAGATCACATTTACTTGCTTACATTGTTTGATTTGTTGGCTTTACATTATGGGTCCTTGTTTGGGTTACTGTTAAAAATCCTACACCCGGATTTGGGGACACCTTTTAGGTAAGTAGCAATAAACTGTGAGGGAATTGTGCGGGGTATACTGACACGGTTGAAGAAATAGCTACGTTGATGTGGCACTTTGGTTGGTACCGGTAACCCTTGAGTCAGTCAAGGAGAGTACGGGGCCGCCGCGTGTTGTCGTGAAGCATCAACTGACCTTAGAACCTTAATTGACCAACTTGTCCATTAGGACGTAGTGAGATGACCGACTTTGGTTCAGTCTGAAGTTGGTAGATACTTGATGCTACACTCATTGAGGTTGTACTCTTGAGCTTTGTTTGGTTGCGAGTCAATTTCCTATTGAACGAAGTTGGGAGAAATATCCGTGATATTGAGATCCCTTAGAACTCGGTTACTATTAACTAGGACAGGTTGATCCAACTAAACTTAAAGAGGGTACTTACCTACAAACTCCATGCAAGTCTAAACCTAAGGACTTGTCTGCTTTGTTTGTATATGATTATTTGTATATAAACTTGCTTACTTCGCATACTTGTATATAACATCATACCATATTATTTTCAATAACCATTTCAAGGATCTCGAGGGTCTTTGATACAGGGTCACATTGAACCAGACGTCTATCAAGAAGCAAGAGGATTTATTTTCATCTAACCAAACACCGTCAAAGATCAAGTACAACAATTTGAGTCAAGGGTTATGACCCACTTGACATGGTGAGCTTAATTCTCGTGGAAGGACATCCACCGATACAAAGTTCTCCAATCAAAATTGTAAGTGACTACTAACCCCGCGAGATCCTTGAAAACATGTATCCACATATCATGCATCATATCATGACAGGTTTCTCCCATTCAGGTCTCCTTATCCTCCTGCTGTTTATTTCATTAAGATGGATATGGAACAAACGGTAAAAGATCTCCAAGCTCAAAACGCTCAATTCCAACAAATGTTCCTGGCTATGGCTAAGGGGAAAGAGGACCTGAAAACTCTCCTTTTCAAAGACAAGAGGAAGAAGTCCGAGAAGTCAGTAGGTGTCTTGAACTCGAGAGTAAGACCTGGAGGACCAGTCAAGAGAGCTCTAGATCTTTCAACTCCGTCCAGAACGGGGGATAGTATCGAAGAAGACCATAATTTGGAGATTGATGAAGTTGAAGCTGACTACTCCGAGGAACAATATCCTCCCACTGATGACAAGTACAAACAGTTGGAGGATCGCCTCAGTGCTATGGAGATTCAACAGATACCTGGCTTGGATTTAGGAGACATGGGTTTGGTTTCTAGAGTGGTCATTCCCCCAAAGTTCAAAATCCCTACCTTTGCCCTGTATGATGGAGTCTCTTGCCCTAAGATGCACTTAAAGTCTTATGTCCGCAAGATCCAACCATACACAACTGATCCAAAGCTTTGGATCCATTTCTTCCAAGAAATCTTGGTAGGGACTCAACTCGAATGGTTCTATCAATTGGAGAGTTCTCGCATTCACACCTGGGAGGATTTAGCTGCTGCTTTTTACAAACAGTATCAATACAATGCTGATCTTGCACCAACTCGTGCGCAATTGCAGAACATGACCATGGGTTCCAACGAGAGCTTCAAAGGGTACGCCCAAAAATGGAGATATTTGGCAGGTAGGGTGCAACCCCCTTTAACTGACAGGGAGCTGATTGACATCTTCATGGGAACTTTGACATGATCTTTCTTCAATCACCTAATCGGAAGCTCCTCATCCGGGTTCACCGAATTGGTACTAACAGGCGAAAGGGTCGAAGCTGGCATCAAAAGTGGAAAGATCCAAGGAGCTACACCTCCTGATGCTCAGAAAAAGCCATACAATAGGAAGAAAGAGTCCAATACTGTGTATGGTCAAAAGAGTCGTCATGACCAACACATAGGAGCAATCTTGATCTCTAATCCTACGCCTGCTCAACAAAGACAGGGGCATCAGCGTAAGGAGGTCGCGCCTAAAAGAAAATTCACTAAGATCAACATGTCACTGGCTCAAGCGCTACAACACATGTTGAAGGCAGAGCTAATTACATTAAAGGCTCCTCTCTGGAACCCAAATACTTCCGCTCCTACCTATCATTCCAATGAAAGGTGTGCATACCACTCTAATAGTCCAGAACATGACACAAACAACTGTTGGGCTCTGAAGAAAAAGGTCCAAGACATGATTGATGCCAAGGAGATCGAGTTTGACCCTCCGGAGACTCCAAACATAATTACTGCTCCTATGACGAATCATTGAAAGCTTTTGTTCATTTGAATTTTCAAGTTGTAATCTCTTTTGTTATACAAACAATTATCTATTAATGTCAAACTTTGTTTCATTAATGCATTTCATATGTTTGTCTTGAATTCATCCGTTCATTTTCTTTACATTTAAACTATGCTTTTTACTCTCTTTATGACATTAAACTCTTGCTAAAAGATACAAGCCTTTAGAGGGAGGATGACGAAAACAATGCCATAATCTCATACAATATGCTTTTGAACAGACCTTGTTGACGATGTACAGGCGTTTTTTTTCAAATCCTAAACACTGGAGTTATAAGGAAGATAATCCCTAGTCAACCCCTTCGAGCCAAAGAAGTAGAAGTTTTCTGTTTTAACACAAATTAAAACCTTTAAACAAAACTTGGGGCAGGATAGTCTCTCAGTTAATTCAAACGCGCGTTTAGCCACAAACTCTCATCTCGTAATACAATGAATGATGTCAAAAAAACATTCCTCTGGAATCAAAAGATGGTGATGGTTCCCTATCACATAGGCAGTCATTATCTCTCAAAAAGAAAATCCCACTAAGTCAAAACCTACGAAGGAGACTTAAAGAAAACGGGGGCATCCCGCTAATTGTAACCTCAAAACAAGAACAGTCAGGAAAAAAATTAGTGATAACAAATCAAAAGAAAGAGGTCACTACAAATCCTCAACAACATGAAAAAGGTTGCAAAAAAAATGATTGCCTTCTGATAAACTTAACTTGTCTGAACCATCACTGAAACGTCATTCCAGACTCAAGTAGAGTTCAAACGCACAATTAAATGAGTTTAGGACTGAAGAACGTCACGAAGAGCGGGCGGGTACAAATACACTTTGAGCCTTTATCCTTTGTTTCTTAAACCGTGAACCAAGCCACGTTACAACCCTTCAAAAGTCCTAATTGGAGCATGGGTTAGTTCGAAAGCATACTGTTACAAAAGGTATCCTGACTCCGGTAAGGCTTTTCTCTAAATCCTGAGTTTGAATTTTTCTTACAAAATTTCTTTACTCGCTAAAATGCATTTTCAAAATTTCAAGACAAACATAAACTTTGCATTACTTGAATATCATTGTTTGCATATAGCTATTTGTTTGACAGGGGATAAATTCACCCAACGAATATCCAGTGAATGAAAGCTTTCTTAGTGAATAAAATCACTTCAAGTAGGATGACACTCCCATTGACAAATCTCCTATCAACAAGGGGACATGACATGTCACTATCCAGCACACCTGGGGCAGTCCAATCAAGATTCCAGGAAATCTCTCAAGAAGTGCAGATTAACTAGGGGCAGGTCTCCATCTCTGTCACTTGGGGCATTGAACGTCAATCTCAGCAAAGGGTTACGTACAATCAAGCATTTTTGGCAATACCACAAACATTTGCTACTAGGGGCAATGACAAATCTCCCCAAAATCCTTCTCATAGAATGACTCCTAGCAAGGGTTTAATCTCTGAAAACCTTCCCCCAGCTGAGACAACCTCAAGAGTCCTCAAAGACTTTCCCCAACAAAGTCGTCACCTCTCTAGCAGACCGGCAACAGGCTTTATTTCCCCAACAAACTACAAATTCCCCAGTTTGAGTTTGCCTTTCTAACTACTACAAATCAAAGGACCACAACTCCCTTTCCCCAATAGACTACTCTACAATCCCCAGCAAGTTACCGTGAAACCTGGACCCGACCAGATATCAGTTCAACTTCGACCCCAATAGAGAAACGGACAACCGAGACTCCAGAATTCTTTTCCCAAGCAAGAATCAACACTCTCCATAGAGTTTTCAATATTCCCCGGCGGAGTTCTCCTCAACACAACAAAACAGGAATCCCCGGTGGAAATATTCTAAGCAAAGTTTGAAGACACACCAACTTTTCAACAGCAGCCCAGGATTTAACGACTCCCCAATATTTGTCAAGGATTTATTTTCCCAAACAAAAATACATTCATTAACGTTTCACATTTCATACATCCTATTTACATACATGATAAGTGCATACAACACAATCTCATTTATTTTTGAGAACATCATGCATTTCATACATCATGACATTGCATACAGCTAACATTTTACCTTTTTCAGGAAAAGGTGAATCAACAGATGGCTACCATCAACCTTTTCAAGTTCCAGATTAATACCTGTAACAAGCCAGGAAAACTATCTACATGAAGAGATTGAAGATTAACACCTGTAACAAGCCAGGAAAACTATCTTTATTTCTCAGGTCAAAGATTAATACCTGAAACCAAACAGGTCAACTAATCTACATGATCAAACGAAGCAACCTTACCTAGGTTCCTTCACGGTTCTGATGTAGTTTTACCCAAACTCCTCACCAAGCAACCTTACATAGGTTCCTTCTCGGTTCCGATGTAGTTTTACCCAATCTCCTCACGAAGCAACCTTACCTAGGTTCCTTCTCGGTTCCGATGTAGTTTTACCCAAACTCCTCACGAAGCAACCTTACATAGGTTCCTTCTCAGTTCCGATGTAGTTTTACCCAAACTCCTCACGAAGCAACCTTACCTAGGTTCCTTCTCCGTTCCGATGTAGTTTTACCTAAACTCCTCATGAAGCAATCTTACCTAGGTTCCTTCTCGGTTCCGATGTAGTTTTACCCAAACTCCTCACGAAGCAACCTTACCTAGGTTCCTTCTCGGTTCCGATGTATTTTTACCCAAACTCCTCACCAAGCAACCTTACATAGGTTCCTTCTCGGTTCTGATGTAGTTTTACCCAAACTCCTCACGAAGCAACCTTACATAGGTTCCTTTTCGGTTCCGATGTATTTTTACCCAAACTCCTCACGAAGCAACCTTACCTAGGTTCCTTCTCGGTTCCGATGTAGTTTTACCCAAACTCCTCACGAAGCAACCTTACCTAGGTTCCTTCTTGGTTCAGATGTAGTTTTACCTAAACTCCTCATGAAGCAACCTTACCTGGGTTCTTTCTTGGTTCCGATGTAGTTTTACCCAAACTCCTCACAAAGCAACCTTATCTAGGTTCCTTCTCGGTCCCAATTTAGTTTTACCCAAACTCCTCACCAAGCAACCTTACCTAGGTTCCTTTTCGATTCCGATGTAGTTTTACCCAAACTCCTCACGAAGCAACCTTACCTAGGTTCCTTCTCGGTTCCAATGTAGCTTTACCCAAACTCCTCAAGAAGCAACGTTACCTAGGTTCCTTCTCAGTTTCGATGTAGTTTTACCCAAACTCCTCACGAAGTAACCTTACCTAGGTTCCTTCTCGGTTCAGATGCAATTTTACCCAAACTCCTCACGAAGCAACCTTACCTAGGTTCCTTCTCAGTTTCGATGTAGTTTTACCCAAACTCCTCACGAAGCAACCTTACCTAGGTTCCTTCTCGGTTCCGATGTAGTTTTACCCAAACTCCTCACGAAGCAACCTTACCTAGGTTCCTTCTCGGTTCAGATGCATTTTTACCCAAACTCCTCACGAAGCAACCTTACCTAGGTTCCTTCTCAATTCCGATGCAGTTTTACCCAAACTCCTCACAAAGCAACCTTACCCAGGTTCCTTCACAATTCAGATGCGATCCAGATAAGGCTGACATTCTGATACTTACTCCAGATTCTCTTCTAGAAACAGTTCAGATGTGATCCAGATATGGCTGACATTCTGATACTTACTCCAGATTATCTTCAAGAAATAGTTCAAATGTGATCCAGCTATGGCTGACATTCTGATACTTACCCCAGATTCCTTCAAATACAGTCCAGATACGATCCAGATTCGGATGTCATTCTGTCACTCATTCAAATACAGTCCAGATACGATCCAGATTCAGATGTAATTTTGTCACTCATTCAAATACAGTCCAGATACAATCACCTTCGGATGGCATCTTTAAGCCCATCTCCAACAACTATCCATTACCTCTCCAAATGGCATCTTTAAGCCCATTCCCTACATAATCAACTAACACATCTTCGAGTGCAAATTTTCTGGGCACTCTAGTGTTTAATCATCTTCCACCTTCAAGTCATGAATGGCAGAATTACCAATCTAACTCTTCAGGTGTAAGAAGATTGAACAGGGGCAGCTGTTGTACCCCAAAATTTGCCCTATCATTTCTCAAGGAATCACCCTAGATCCTCAAGTTTGCTTCCATCCAATTCCAAGCCTTGAACTACAAATTTTCCAAGAAAATCACTCACAAGGGCAAAATGGTCATTTGCACACTGAAAAGTCAAACTTTGACTTTTGGATCAAAATCAAATTTCAAAAATCATATTTCATCAAGAAATGTTGGAATATGAAGTTTGTTTCATCAAGGAATCCAAAAGTCAAATTTTACTTTGGAAAAGTCAAATTCTAAATACTTAAAAAAAATTCTAAGTGTTTAAGAATTATGACAATTTCAAAACTTCTGACCAAGATTATCACCATAACACTCAGCAAATTCTGGATATTCTCAAAACAGAGTTTGGTTAGATCTTCTGGACTAGTTTTCACAAAGGCTCAGTCAGAGCTTGCAAGAGCAGTTCAAAGAAGGTTTACAAAGCGTGTTACAAACTTCCAGGAGAGCCTGGAAACTCCTTCAGAACATGCTGGCACCAGAAGATAAAAGGATCAGAAGATTAGATGCTACTCAAGTTCAGAACTTCTGATCCAGAACTAAGCCTTGGTGTAGAATCTCACGTTGCAGGATTTCTGGTTGTGATAAGTCTCATCATCATTTAATGCTCACAACCACTTTCTAAGTCTTTATCCAAAGGATTTTCACCACGTGCACCTCTACTGTCTTGGGATAGCAAACTTTGGTACTAGGCCCATGCTTTGCTTTTTGATTTTCCTTAATTCCTGCTGGCAACCATCATGCTTGCTTCAAGAACAAGGCAGCGCTTTAGCATATGAAGGTTATATTCAACGCTTTGGTCAGAACTTGACCAAATCCCAAAACCTTGTTTATACAACCTGCTGCAGACCTATAACCAACAGCTAGTTCAGCCTACGCCTGCATCCCATAATTGCACCAAACTAGCATACGAAAACAGTGATAAAAAAGCAAGGGAAGAGGGTGCCAAAAAGGTTCAAATCTCATTTGTCTTTCCCCCCAAAATAACAACAAATCCATCTATAAATAAGTTGCTCCATCACACTTTTAAGGGGATGGATTTTGGAGAGAGACTGGCCAAAAAAGAGAAAAGGAATTTGTGAAACCTTCATAAAAATCCAGAAATCCCAAACAGAAAACAAAACCTTTGTTCTTCCTCTTGAATCAAAGAACTTGGCATTTTATCTTCCGTTACTCTTGCTGATTCTAGAACATCCAAAGGAAGCAACTCAAAGCTCCAAGCCCACACTCAAGATTCAAGGTAAGTCTCTCAGACTTTTCATTTTTCTTCATTCAGAACATCATTAACATGTAAATATCATAGTATAGATGTTGTCTATATCATTGCATGAATAGAAAAACTATGGATCATAACTTCTTGATTAGGGCTAGAATCAGATTTAGGTTTAGAACTTTTATAAACTGTTGTGCTATTATCCTTCTGATTTGCTGTTTATTAAGAATAGAATAAATTGCTTATGTGCTGATTAAGAGTTGAAATATGATATAGAACTTCTGATGTTCACTCACAGTTTTAGCAACACACTGGACTTCTGATGTTCACTCACTGTTAAATGCACACTGAACTTCTGATGTTCACTCACAGTTTTAGCAACACACTGAACTTCTGATGTTCACTCACTGTTAAATGCACACTGGACTTCTGATGTTCACTCACTGTTTTAACACTTAGAACTTCTGATTTTTATACGCTGATAACATGCTGAACTGCTGATTATTCACTCACAGTCTTGGCACTATACAGAACTTCAGAGTTCTTCCTACAGTTTTGACACGCACAGAACTTCTAAGATTTTCTCATTGATCTAACATTCAGAAGTTCATCACATAGCAATCTAGAACTTCTGTGTTTTCCCCTTTAACGTGTCTTGCAGGACCTCAAAGTGTATCAATCCAGAAGTTCTGACGTTCCTTTCAGAGTTACAGCGCTCCTGACTCTAAAACTTCTGATCCCGTTCGTTTTGCTTGTAGCAGCACCCTGAGTCTACGTCTCATTTATTTTCCTTTTCATCATTTTTAACATAAAAGACATAAAAATATTTTTCTTTCTTTTATTAATTTATTTCTTTTTTTAAGACAAAAAACATTTTCTAAACAAATTATTTTTCTTTCTTATATTGTACATTTCAATATGGTTGTAATAGTAACTTAGGACTTATTTTTACTTGCAACCCCCATTCATAAATATGTACCCCCATCCCTAAAATATTGTAATAGCGTAGAACTTTACATTTTCTGCAATTTATCACTTTCGAATGTAAATGCTAGTAATTAGGGTGTGTATGGCAAGACATGAAATTGATAAATAGATCATCCTAATCAAGACTAAAATGCATGTAATCAAACACACTATTCACATATTCACCCTTAAGGTTAACTCCACTTGTTGCCTAAAAAATGGTTATGTTATGCATGTGGGGTGTCTTAGCAAAAACAATCGAAATACAAGATCATAGTCCCTCGATGACGCTATAAATGTTGCCTTTCAAAATGATCTTAGTCCGTCAAAAAGAAATACTAAGATACCTCACAACATTGCTATCATGACTATACGATGACCCACGCCCGTCCCTTCACATCCAACGATGGGGCTTCTTACCAAATCAATGGTAAGATAGCAACATCTAAAAGAGGAGGAAAATAACATCTAAGACCTTTTGAGTAGGTAGGTTCGCTCTTAGTTACTCGCTTGCTCATAACAAAAAAACATTTTTTACACCAACACTTTCATCTTGAAACATTTTTAAAAGACAAACACTTTGTACGCGTTCTTATAGAAATGAGGGCCATTACAAAGAAGACACCTTTTCAAAATCACTTTCAAAAACACATTACACAAACACATCTTTGAACTATTTTAGAAAGATAACACTTTTTACGCGTTCTTATAGAAACGAGAGCCATTACAAAGAAAACCCTATTCAAAATAATTTCAAAAACCACATTACAAGCACACATTCAAACAAAAGCAAGTGATCTAGAGAGTAACTAAGAGCCCATGGAAAACCATGGATGAAAAGGGTGCTAATACCTTCCCTTTTCATAATCTACCCCCCGAACTCAAGAAAACATCTCTAAAGGTCTTTCTTGTGCTTTTTCACCTTTCCTTATTGGATAAAAGAAAATTCAGTGGCGACTCTTGCTAAACCGCAACATTTGCAAACACAAACGCAAAACAATCAAGTCAGTTCTCCCACCGTATCACAGAGGTCACTATAGATCCTCGACCAACATGAAAAAGGTTGCAAAAAATGACTGCTTTCCGATAAACTAAACTTGTCTGAACCATCACCAAAACGTCATTGGAGTTCGAACGTACAATTAACTGAGTTTGGGACTGAAGAACATCACGGAGAATGGGTGGGTACAACTAAAATTTGAGCCTTTATCTTTTGTTTCTTAAACCATAAACCAAGCCACGTTACAACCCTTCAAAAGTCCTAATTGAAGCATGGGTTAATTAGAAAGCATACTATTACAAAAGGTATCCTGACTCCTGTAAGGATTTATTCTAAATCCTGAGTTGAATTTTCCTACAAAACTTCTTTTATCTGCTAAAACGCATTTTCAAAACTTCAAAAAGACAAGCACAAACTTTGCATTATTTGAATATTGTTGTTTGCATATGGCTATTTATTTGACATCAGAGAAATTTGCATGACGAATATCCAGTGAACAAAAACCCTCTCAATGAACAAAATCATTTCAAGTGGGAAGACACCTGTAATAACAGATCTCCTATAAGCAGTGGGCATGACGTGTCACTATCCAACACACCTGGGGCAGCCCAATCAAGATTCCAAGAAATCTCTCAAGAAATGTTGAATAACCAGGAGCAGGTCTTTATTTGAATCTCTTGGAGCATTGAATTTGAATCCCAACAAAGGGTTACGTACAGTCAAACATTTCCTGGCAGTGCAACAAACACCTACTACTAGGGGAAGGGACAAATCTCCCCCAAAATCCTGTTCATAGGATAGCCCCCAACCTGAGTTTCAATCTCTGAAAACTTCTCCCCAACTGAGTCGGCCTCAAGAATCCTCGGGGATTTATGCCAAAAAGAAGACACCTCTCTGACAGACTGGCCACAGGGTTTATTTCCATAACCAACTCCTCTTCCCCAGTAGACTGCTCTACAATCCCCAGGAAGTTACTGCGAAACCTGGAAACTGACCATATAACAGTTAACTTCAATAAATTGTTGTGAAGCCTAGACCCGACCAGATATCAGCTCAACTTCATCCTTTCAAGTAAGTTACTATGAAGCTTGGAATCTGACCATATAATAGCCTAACTTCACTCTCCCCAATAAAATTTATGCGAAGCCTGGAATACGACTAGATAACAGTTAATTTAATCTTTCCCAAGATAGCTCCCCAGTAGAGCAACAGACAACTAAAACTTTTTAACTCCTTTCCCCAAGCAGAAATCAATACTCTCCACAAAGTTTTCTTTCTCAAGATCAACATTCCCCAGCGGAGTTACTCCTCAAATTAAACAAAACAGGAATTCCCAGTGGAAACATCCTAAAATAAAGTCTGAAGAGGAGCATACTCTTCATCCACAGCAGCGGTCCAGGATTTCATTTTCCAAGGCTCCCCAACATTTTTCAAGGATTTATTTTCCCAGACAAAGTTACATTTCAACATTGCTTCACATTTATACATCATATAACATACATGATATATGCATACAACATAGCTTCATTTTGAGAACATCATTACATAATGCATTTCATACATCATGACATTGCATACAGCTAACGTTTTACCTTTTTAGGAAAAGGTCAATCAACAGATAACTATCATCAACAATTTTCCAAGTTCCTAATTAATACCTGTAACAAGCCAGGAAAACTATATGTGGACGAATGATTGTAGATTAAGACCTGTAACAAGCCAGGAAAACTATATACATGAAGAGATTGAAGATTAATACCTGTAACAAGCCAGGAAAACTATCTTTCTTTCTCGGGTCAGAGATTAATACCTGAAACCAGACAAGACAACTATCTCAATAACCAACATTTTAAAGTTCCAAATTAATACATGTAACAAGCCAGGAAAACTATTTGTGGATGAATGATTGTAGATTAATACATGTAACAAGCCAGGAAACCTATCTACATAAAGAGATTAAAGATTAATACTTGTAACAAGCTAGGAAAACTATCTTTCTTTCTCAGGTCAGAGATTAATACCTGAAACCAGATAGGACAACTATCTCAACGACCAACCTTTTCAAGTTCCAGATTAATACATGTAACAAGCCAGGAAAACTATTTGTGGACATCTGATTGTAGATTAATACCTATAACAAGCCATAAAAACTATCTACATTAGGAGATTGAAGATTAATACATGTAACAAGCCAGGAAAACTATCTTTCTTTCTCAGGTCAGAGATTAATACCTGAAACCAGACAGGACAACTATCTCAACGACCAACCTTTTCAAGTTCTAGTTTAATACCTGTAACAAGCTAGGAAAACTATTTGTGAACGACTGATTATAGATTAATACCTGTAACAAGCCAGGAAAACTATCTATATGAAGAGATTAAAGATTAATACATGTAACAAGCTAGGAAAACTATTTTTCTTTCTCATGTTAGAGATTAATACCTGAAACCAGACAGGACAACTATCTCAATGACTAACCTTTTCAAGTTCCAAATTAATACCTGTAACAAGCCAGGAAGATTATCTGTGGACAACGAATTATAGATCAATACCTGTAACAAGCCAGGAAAACTATCTACATGAAGAGATTGAAGATTAATACATGTAACAAGCCAGGAAAACTATCTTTCTTCGTCATGTCAGAGATTAATACTTGAAACCAGACAAGACAACTATCTCAACGACCAACCTTTTAGATTCTAGATTAATACCTGTAACAATCCAGGAAAACTATCTACATGAGAAGATTGAAGATTAACACCTGTAACAAACCAGGAAAACTATCTTTCTTTCTCCGGTCAGAGATTAATTCCTGGAAAAAAAAGCCAGGGCAACTATCTACACGACCAGATGAAGCAATCCTACACGTGATCTTTCTCATACACTCTTCTAGAAATAGTCCAGATACGGATGTCATTCTGATGCTCATTCAGTACATCTTTTAGATACGAGTCATATACAATCCATTTATGGACAATATTCTGATATTCATCCCACTACATCTGCTGTTTCAGTTTGAATCTCTAAATGGCATCTTTAAGCCCATTCTCTACATAGTCAACTAACACATCATCGAGTGCAAATTTCTGGGAACTTTAGTGTTCAATCATCTTCCACCTTCAAGTCACGAATGGCGAACTTGACAGTCTAACTCTTCAGGTTTAAGAAGATTGAACAGGGGCAGTTGTTGTACCCAAAAATTCCCCCTCTCATTTCTCAAGAATTCTCTCACGAGATCTTCCATGACATCTAGTTTGCAGCATTGATACATCAATTTAGGTTTGGAATTAGCACAAGGGCAAAATGGTCAATTACACACTGAAAAGTAAAACTTTGACTTTTGGATCAAAATCAAGTTTCAAGAATCATATTTCATCATGATATGTTAAAATATGAAGTTTGTTTCATTAAGAAAGTCAAAAGTCAAAACTACTTGGGAAAAGTCAAAATTCTAAATACTTAGAATTTTTTCTAAGTGTTTAGGAAATATGATAACTTCAAAACTTCTGGCCAGGTTTTTACCATGATGCAAGTTGATTTTGGAAGAACTTCTGACACAAGAGTTTTAGATCTCAACGAGATGTAAAATATTGCAGAATAGAACTTCTCCTAGAAATGTTGGGATTTCAAGTTATAAATCTTTGAAGACACGTCCATAAAACTGAAGCACATAGTAAATTCTGGGACTTTCTAAGACAGAATTTGGTTAGAACTTCTGGGCCAGTTTTCACGAAGGTTCAACCAGAGTTTAAAAGAGTAATTCAAAGAAGGTATACAAAGCATATTACAAGCTTTCTGAAAAGTCTGAGAACTCCTTCAGAACATGTTGGAGTAAGGAGATTCAAAGATCAGAAGTTGGATGTTTATTCTAAGTTACGCTCATGCTGAACTTTTGATCCAGATTAAGCTATATCACATAATCTCATATTGCAGGATTCTGTTTTGACAAATCTCATCATCATTTAATGCTCACACCCACTTTTGAGTCTTTATCCAAAGGATTTCCCCACGTGTGGCATAGAAGTACCATTGTTGTCCTTGAAAAGCAAACTTTTGTACAAAGTTTATGCTGGGCCCATGCTTTTCCTTTGCTTCTTAGGGTACTTTCCCATAATTCCTGCTTACAAATCCAGCTTAGGCACGGCTAAAAGCTGCTAACCATATTAATTTGTGCCTTGAACCATACTTTTTAACTTGCTTCAAGAACAAGGCAGCGCCCTAGAATATGATGGTTGTACTCTTTGCTTCTCCAAGCTACTAAATCCTTTCCTATAAATTGAACTTCATTTGCAATTGTAAAGGGGTCGGAGAAAATTTTAAAATTAGCGTTGAAACCTTGTTGATATTTCAAAGAATTGAAAACTAAAAACATAAACACAAAAACCTGCTAAGCTTTTGTTTCTTTTTTACTCCCAAACTCTATTTTTCTTGCACACCTCTTGGCCAAATCACCCACTCAGTTTCTAATATACATTTAGAAACAATCCTAACTTCTGTTTATAGACTGCAATCCAATCTCCACCAACTTCCATTTCAAAAATCATAACTTTGCTACTTGGTTGCTCCATAACATTACATCCATTCATAACTTAAGTGGAGGTTTGTTTCAGCTTTCAGGGAACGTGAGAAAAGCTGACCAGAACATCACAGTAGTCAGAACCAGGCTCTAGTTCACAGAATATTCTCGAGCTGCAAGGTAAGCTTCTGCTGACTTTTATCACATTACTTAGATATTGTTAGGCATGCATTTTCAAAAAAAATACAATGTAGACATCCTGACTCTGATTCTGTACATATTCATAGTTTTCATGTATTTTTGCCTAAGTAGAGAAAATTTTAGTTTATAACTTCTTGAGGAAATTTGAATTTAGAATTAGGATCAGCAAAATACATGCATGCTTCTGATTTATAGTCCTGAGATTTTTATGTTTCTGAAACCATGATGAAACCTGCCATAACTGCTATGTGTGTATTATCTATTTTGTCGAGAAATGGCTAAGCTGCAGATGCTCTGACTGGCGCGGAGAAGAAGATAAAGTTCATCATCAGAACTTGCTTTGTAATATATGTTTATGTTTTTGCTTCTAATACCGGATGTATAGCCATCCTATTGGTAGAGAGCGTGTGCATACGACAATAGTGTTAAGGGTCATGAGTTCTAACCCCGAAAACAACCCTTTTTATGTTTATTTCCTGACTTTTTACCCCATTAGTTGGACCAGAGCTTCTAGATCAATCCCTATTATTTGTTTTTCAAAATAGTGATCCTGGACCAGAACTTCTAGACATTCCCATCCAGCAGCATTGACACCTCACATACCCATAATCAGAACTTCTAACTTGCCAGTGACACTAAAACTTCTAGGTTTCCAGCTAAATCAGAACTTCCACACTCTCTCAATAACCAGAACTTCTGACCTTCCAGTAACATTAAAACTTCTAGGCTTTCAGTTGCATCAGAACTTATAGGATTTTACCTAATTCCCAGCAAACCCAAAACTTTAGTGTACCCGGATCCAGAAGTTCTGATCTTCCCCATTTCTGCTAACATGTTATTTCTGATTTGCAAAGCACCAGAGTCAGAACTTCTGCCCCTTATTTCTATCCTCTCAGCAATGCGCTAATTCTGAATATTTTTCCTCATTATTTTATCATCACCTTATTTTCATTAATCAAAAACCCCAAAAAATACTTTATATTCATAAACTTTGTTTTATTTTCTTTTAAAACAAAAAAGACTAAAAATATTTTCTTAAGCCAATTCATTTCTTCTCTTAACAAAAACGAAACAAATGCATTTTTACATTTCTTGTGCATTATTTCAATATGGTTGTAATAGATAATTAGGACTTTAATTTCTTGCAATACCCATTTGTAAATTTGTACACCCCATCCCCCTAATGATTGTAATAGCATAGAATATTTACTTTCCGTAATTTATCACTTTCATATAAATGCTAGTAAAATAGGATTTGTATGGGAAGATAAAAAAACAAGTAGACAACCCTAATCAAAGACTAAATGCATGAAAATCAAATACACTATTCACAAATGCACCCCTAGGGTTAACTCCACTTGTTGCCTAAAAATGGTCATGTTATGCATGTGATACGTCTTAGAAAAACAATCAAAATACAATATCATAGTCCCTCGATTACACTTTAAATGTTTCCTTTCAAATGATCTTAGTCCCTCAAAGAGAAATGCTAAGATATCTCATAACATTGCTATCATGACTATACGATGAACCACGCCCATCTCTTTTACATCCAAAGATAAGACTTCTTATCAATCAATGGTAAGATGGAAATATCAAAGGAAAGGAGGAAATGAATGAAAGACTTTTGAGTAAGTAGAAACATTCCTAGTTGCTTGCTCACTTTCAAAACAAACATCCTTGCAAACGTACACCAAACACTTTCAAAACATGAAATATTTTAAAAATTCCAACACTTTGTATACGTTCTCACGAGACGAGAACCATTACAAAGTTTTCCTAAATGAAGGAGCTTTTCAAAAATACTTTCAGAAATCACCACAAAGCACACTTTAAAATAAAGAAAGTGATCTAGCAAGCAACTAAGAGCTCATAGGTAACTATGTATGAAAAGGGTGCTAATACCTTCCCTTTTGATAAACTACCCCTCAAACTCAAGAAAATAATCTCAAAGGTCTTTCCTGTTCTTTTCAGCCTTTCCTTTTTGGATAAAAGAAAAGTCGGTGGCGACTCTTGCTAACCGCAACAATTGGGATCAAACGCAAAACATCCCAAGTCAGTTCTCCCACCATATAACAAAATTCAACCATAATTTTATGTCAGTAGTGTGTGGTTGAATTTTCTGAATGTATGACCTCAAATGCAGCTTTGTGCAAGAAACACCATCATACTTGACAAAGGTAGGAGTTTTTAACTTATGAGGAATGACGACTCCTGAGACTAAACTTATTGTACCCCAAATTTTTCCCTCCCATTTTCTTCAAGACATGCTCACAAAGGTCTCAAATACTCAAAGCCACTCAAGAGTTGACTGGTCTAACCTCCTCCTAAGCAAGGCTATTTTACTAGGGTTTGGTGCTTCTCAAAATAGATTGGATTGAAATGGTTTCAAATGACTTCCATGGTTCATCATAAGTCCTCAATAATGCTTATGTCAAGTTTCAAGTCTTTCATCACATGTTTACTCAGTCAATGGCTCAGAAGATTGAAAGTCAACTGTATTAGGTAAAAAGTCAATTATGGTCAACATACAGTCAAACTTCAAGATTTTTTTTCAACTTCAACATTTTGAGGTGATATTCATCATTTGATCAAGGTTTGATCATGATTCCTCAAGGAAAGCCCTTAAATCATCAAAGGTCAAAAATTGCCAAATTAGGGTTTTGATTGAAGATCATTGACTTTTGGCCTAGTGCATGACCTAATGCCTTAAAGCATGATCTCAAGGGCTAAAATACAACATCTTGACCTAATTACATGGCTTAAGACATTTTCAAATATGCAAGTGATTGATAGTTGAAGAATGGAATCAATTGATAAAAAGTCAACAGTCACACAAAAGTCAAACTTTGACTTTTTGGTCAACATTGGAATTCAAAAATCAAGAATCATAAAAAAATTCAAAATTATCAAGTTTGATCATCAAGAATAAATAAAAAGTCAAAAGTTGGAAAATTTTCCAACACTTAGAAAAATTTCTAAGTGTTTTGTTCTTAACAAAATCACTACTTTGTGGTCGTTTTTCACTAAGATTCAATTTGATTCAAGGAAAATTTTCAACATGAAAGTTGTAAGGATTAATTAATTCTACAGCTTTGTTAATGTGGGATGATCGTCAAAAAATGTTTGGATTAAGAGATATGGGCCCATGAAGTTCTGATATTTTTTATCTAACACTTAGAAATATTTTTGATCAGTTTTTCATCTCAACTTCTTGGCCAATTTTCACCAATTTCCCTTTTGTTTTAGCCAAAATGGTCAACATAAAAGTTAAAGATCTTGATTCAAGCTTTCCAAAATGTCCAAGAGCATGAAAAGATCATGCTTGAGCAAGGAGAATCGAAAAGCTGAAGTTAGGCATTTCATGCTTGAATTTCAAGTCATTTTGTGAAGAACTCAAGAACAAATCTCATAACCTTACCATTCAATCTCACATTTCAGGCCATGTTTCTTCTGAATCTCCATATAATATAGATTTACACAAGATTATGGTGCATTACACAAGGATTTGAAGCTTTATCCACATGATCATACCATTTTTGGATGAAATTACAAAAAGCTCCACATCCATTGGCATAAAGACCACTTTAATCACAAAGTTCACTCCTTGAGCCTCTAAATTATTTCTTATGATCACACTCAACATGAATGCTCAGAAGCAACATCTCTAAGTCTACCAACCACCCTATTGATGCATTGGAACCATGATCTTCATGTAACTTTCTGACTCACATTTCAACCAAATCTAAAAACCTTAAGGCTTAAACCTAATCAGCCTTTGCCCTCAACCTTTTGCATATAAATAGTGTGGTCATTTGCAATCCAAGGAGGGGATTTCACAACCCTAATCAATCCTAAACACTCTTGTATTCTAAATTGGCATTTCAAGAACTCCATTAAATCTTGAAACCTAATTCTTCGAATCTCCCATTCCCAACAAGTTTCTTGTGAACTAAGTATTCACACATCATCTTCATATCATACCTAAGCTTCTGTATGCATTAGTTTGTCACTGAAACATCCTAAACACTTCATCCAAACTGAGCCAAAACACCTCTGCAACTTGACTTGTCCATAAGAGTTGAGGCACTCTCAATCCAAGGTAGGCGTTGCATAAGTTTCCTGGGATTTCAGTGAAGCTATCCAGATCACCTTAACACCTCCAGAAGTGCTCTAACTTCAAACTCGATTCTCACTTCAAGAGGTAAGTTTCTCCAACTTTGAAATATTGATACAAGCATCATTAGCTGTATTTTCTAAAGATAAAATGCAGACATCATTTCTATGAAGCTAACCATGTCCTTAAATCTCATTTTAATTGACTGTGTGATGAGAATTTCGGAACTAAGTTTTATGAAATGTTAGGGTTTCAGTTTGGTACCAAACAAAATTCGCACTCAACTTTAATCTATATCTTTTGAAATTTATATGGTTGCATTCCTTGTAAAAAATCAACCAAGTTTGGTTTTGGAAGTTTTTAATTTGGTTGAGAAATGGAAATTTTCAAAATCAACAATGGTGTTGTTGTTTTTACTGCTTGCGCGCGGGGAAGAAGAAGGATGAGCTGACATTTTCAAATTCGCATGACTTGGTTTACAATATATTTATTGGGTGTTGTTTCATAACTGGATGAAACAGCCACCCCAGTTGTAGCGTGCTGGCTCTTAAGTCATACCTATGCCTGATCCCTGGTTCGATCCAGGTGTGGGGCATTTTTTCTTTTTCATGTTTATTTCTCATAGATCCAATGCAATCAGTCAACATGTGCATGCCATACACCTCCTCAGTCATCACAATCAGATCCAGATCTAATGGACGCAAACAAACCCCCATGGTGGACCTCCTAAGATCAATCTCACTAGATCACACAGGCAGCTAGGCAAGCGCTTATGGGCCTAGGATTTGTTGCTTTTCTCACCCCCCCCCCCCCCCCCAATTCCTTCCATAACTCAGGCCCATTTTGCTTTTTTTTCTTTCTTTTGTTCTAATTGTTTATTTTCTTTTTAATCATTTTTATCTAAATTAGAAAAATCATAAAATCATAAAAAATTTAGATTTAGGTTTTTAATTAATTAACTTAATTTTTTATAATCAAAAATTAATTCAATCACATTTTATTTTATTTGTAAATTAATTAGAACTAGGGGTTATTTCTATAAAATTATTTTTCTAAACAAAACATCAAAAACATTTTCTAAACACTTAAGTTTTTAGGTTTTAAATTTCTTTCCCTTTTCACTATCTCCGCGCGTTTGTTTATTTTTCGCTTTAATATAATTATGTAATTGTTAAGGGATGTAATAGTTTAAATTAGCATTTTCTTTATTTTCTTCCCTATTTTATGGTTTTTACTCCCCATCCCCGAAGTACTCTAATAGCATAGACTTTATTTCCCGCAATTTATTTTCTGCACTTATATATATTTAACTGCTAGATTAATTAGGCGTGCATGGCAAGATGTAAAAAAAACAAACATTAGAAAACCTAATCTCAAGATAAATACTTGGAATAAAAACACTTAGAACACGCGCACCTCTAGGGTGACCCTCACTTGTTGACTCATATTTAAACAGTCATATCCCTCGAATGTGACACGCTCTAGCAAAGACCCTCGATTAAAAGATCATAGTCCCTCAATGACCCCTCAATGCTGCCTTCGGTAAACGATCTTAGTCCCTTACGACAATTGCTAAAGCGTCCTACAAGTTGTCTTCTATGACTGTGATATGACTCGCGCATGTCCCTCATATCCAATGGTAGGGCTTCCCACTAACTAATGGTAGGGTAGAACTATCTAAAGGAGGAGGAAAAGAACAAAGACCTTTTTTGAGTAGGTAGAACGCTCGTAGTCGCTTGCTCACAAACTTTTCGAAACAAAACATATTTTCACAAAACAACACTTTCTTTCACAAATATTTTCAAAAACATACTTTTTTGTATACATTCTCAACGATACGAGAATCATTACAAAATTGCCGCACTTAGCATTTTCAGAATATTTTTAAACATACACAAGCACAAAGCATATCCAAAAAAGTGAGCTAGCGATTAAGAGTCCGTAGATAACTACGGATGAAAAGGGTGCTAACACCTTCCCTTTTCATAACCTACACCCTTACTCAGAAAAATTCTCAAAATATCTTTCCTGTTCTTTTCACCCTTTCCATTATTGGATAAAAGAAAAGTCGGTGGCGACTCTTGCTACCCGCAACACTTGCGATAAAATTCAAAACCCAAAAGTCAGTTCTCTCACCGTATTACAAAACCCAATTCTTCAAAGTTCAAGCTATGAACATTTTGGATCTCTATAGCTTTCAGACGCTCTTCTAATAGCTTATACTTCTCGTCAACAGGGGGATATTGTTCATTCAAATAATCCTCTTCCTCTTCATCAGGAAACTTGTCAAAACCAAGGTTGTTTCTTTAAGTTTTAACCCTTTTACCATCTTCATCCTGGTTATCATCTTCGTCTAATGGGATATCAAGATCTTAAGCTCACTTGTATGGACCTCTGAACCTCCTCCCCATGTTAAGGATGCCGGTTGGTTTCTTTGTCTTCTTCTTCTTCTCTTTGGCGATGAGCGCCTTCAGTTCTTCTTGCCCCTTGCTAAGTTTAGGAACATCTATTGGAACTGGGCATTCTGAGCCTGGAGATCTTTGATTGTTTATTCAAGAGCCATTTTCTGCTGAAATAAACAGTAACAAGATGAGAAAACCTGTCTTGGAAACCTGTTATGTAATGATATGTATGGTATGTATATGCATATGAAATGTTTTCAAGGACCTCGTGGGATTTAAATTTGTCAATAAAAAGGAAACAACAAAAAATATTCTTGTTAGTAAGTTCAGATTATAAACGCCTTTTAGGCTTACAATGAAAACAAAAAGAAGGGTTACAAAGGAATAAATTATGACTCAAGTCTCCCATGGACGCCTTCTCTTTGTGTTGACATATCCATTAAGGTTCTGCTCTTCGTGAAGGCGTTTGGTCAGCTCCAATACTTTCTTCTCAATAGCATATAACTGGGTATCAAAGGTGTCCCTTTCTTCTTTCAGTTGAATCCAAGACTTATGTATCTCTTCAAGGTCACTAGGCATATCTAGATGAAGAATGGTATGAGGAATATCTCTTTCAGCAACAGGCTCCACAATTACTGGTAGGACAACGAGATATGGCATTATAAGATTTTGAGCACGAGATCGCACCTATCTGAAGTAGGGCTCCAGAGGGATGTAGTTTTTATGTCCCAAAGTCTTTCTACCAATCTTATTCACCATGCCCCAAGCACGTATAAACCTTTGACGGTAACCTTGAGGATCATTCTCGTAATCGAACATAATACCCTGGACGAGCATATCATGAAGATCATCTATTTGAGTAATACCCTGGACGAGCATATCATGAACATAATACCCAAATTGATGTAGAGTTATGAAAGGGTTGTAAGTGATACCTCCCATTATGCCAAGGATTGGCACATTAGGGAATTCCCCATAGTGTTCAATAATAGTGATATCCTCCTGAGATCAGGAACACCAATAGATATCTGAATGAGAGAGTGACATCTTCTTTTGAGACCACCTCAAACCTTGTTCATTCTTCATCAATGATCAGGGAAGGTGCAAAATAAACCACATGGATAGTAAAGGTATGCAACACATAAGAGTCCCTCGCTTCCTCATATTACGAGTTTGAAGAGAATGCAAAATATCTCCAAGCAAAGTAGGCACAAGATAATGAGTAAGAAAAGTTTTGATGATGTTCACATCTATGAGTTGGTATGGATTAGGGAATAATACCAAACCATAGATCAACAGAGCTAGGATCTCCTTGAAAGCGTGAAAACTCATAGCATCCAGAAATAACAGAGCCTTCTCTATCATAAATTTAGCAAAAAGGCCTTTGACTCCACTTCTTATTTCCCAATTAGATAAAATGTCGAACTGCTTCAGATGTAAGGTAGCTGCAATATCTTCAGGTTTTGAAACTTTCTCTAAACTGGTGAAGGGTGTTTGATCAAGAATAGGTACTTTGAGTATCTTAAGGAACTCTTCCATTGTGGGTACCAAATGATAATCTGGAAAGATAAAACAGTGATGCTCAGGATCAAAGAACTGGAACAAAACACTCATCATGTCTTCTTCAAAACTTGAGGTAACCAAACCGAGTAGATAACCATGCCTTTTGGTGAATTAAGAGTTTTCGGGAACCTTTTAGACTAACTCCTTAAGTTGGGAAGGTACCCTTACAAAGTTGATCCAGATAGTGTTTCTGCGAGCGGAGGCCATAACCTACAACAAAGAACAAAGATAAATCCCTAGGTGTGATACAGTGGGAGAACTGACTTGAGGTTTATCGTTTGTGTTCGCAAATGTTTCGGTTTAGCAAGAGTCGCCACAGACTTTTTATTTTATCCAAAGGAAAGATCAAAAAGCACAGGAAAGACCTTTGATATGTTTTCTTGAGTTCGGGGGGTAGATTATGAAAAGGTAAGGTGCTAGCACCCTTTTCATCCATGGTTTTCCATGGGCTCTTAGTTACTTGTTTAGATCACTTTCTTTGCTTTTCCAATTGTTTGAAATGGTGCTTTGTATGGTTTTGAAAGTATTTTGAAAAGAGGCCATCGTTTTGGAAATCTTTGTAATGATTCTTGTTTGAAGAATGTATACAAAGATGTTTGTCTTTTTGAAAAAATGTTTCAATGTTTTGAAAGTTTGTTTTGGAAATGTTTTGAAATTGTGTGTGTTTGTTTGAAAATAGCAAGGATGGTTTGCAAATTGATCAAGTAACTAGGAGCATCTACCTAATAAAAAGTCTTTCTTATACATTTTTAACCCTTTGACATTATTGTTTTACCATTGTATTTGGTAAACAATCCTATCTTTGGATGTTAAACGGGACGGGCGTGGGTCATCGTATGACCATGATAGCAATGGTGCCAAGTATCTTAGCAAGTTTTAGGGACTAAGATCATCTTTGTTTTAAGGCAACCTTGTCTAGCGTCATCGAGGGACTATGATATTTTGTTTTTTTTTGTTTTGCCAAGATACCTAACATGCATACCATGGCCATGTTTTAAGGCAACAAAGTGGGTGAAACCCTAGGGGTGCTTGTGTGCAATGTGTTGTCATTTTCATGCATTTTTGTCTTGTGTTAAGTCATGCTATTTGTTTGATTTTTTTGGTCTTTGCATACAAAACCCTAGTTTTTACTATCATGGTATATGAAAGCAATAAATGCGTAAAGTAAATCTAGACTATTACACAATATTATGGGAAGGGGGGTACAAGTTTGAATAGGGGGATATTTGCACAAAATAAAACCCTAAAACTATTACAACCAAATTGAATTTAATTTATAAATAAATAAATGAACAAGTATTTAAATGTGGAATAAATTGTAAATATGCAAAATGTTTTTGTATTTGTTTTTATGTATGTAAAAATGAATTTATTTAAGTCTTAAAAAATAAGAAAAAACAATAAAATGATTATTTTTTAAAGGGTGGAAACCCTAGTTTTTGTTTTAAAAGAAAATATATTCTAATATTATTTATTCATTTTTGTACAAGAAAATAATAATAATATTATGCACAAATATTAAAAATTAAATATGGTATGGAAATATTATTTTAAGTAATAAAAATAAAAATGTTAGGTATTTTCAAATTATTTTACAAGTTTATTTAAGAAAATAAAAGTATTAAACCTAATAAACTAAATATTATGCAAAAAAAATAAAATAAAAAATATGATAAAAATCTAAAAATAAAGAAAATATTTTTTATGATTTTTAATGTTTAGAAAAAATAAATAAAAGTCAAAAATGTGAAATATGCAAGAAGATATAAAAAATAAAAGAAATGAGCCAAGGGGGTGCAAAAAGTAAAAGGGTGGTGTGAATAGTAGGAAAAGCCAGGCCCAGGCGCGCCAAGCCCAAACGACTTCGTCCCTGACCTTTGTCTCCTTCGTGCGCGCGCTTCTGAGCTTGAAATTTGTTCTTGCTCATGCTTGCATGAAATCAAAAACTTACAACATAAAAGTTATAGCATTTTTAATCACGATTCCAACCATATCCATTTTGTGACCTAACTCTAAGAAACCAGGGAGAATTTCAGTGGCCCTAAATTCTAACCTAGCTTTTTCAGCATGTTCAACATCTAAATTCTCCTAGCTCAGTTAATATAAATACAAGCTATGCATATGTACAGCTCAAGCAACTTAAAGACTACATTTTTGCTTCACATACCAAAGCTTAATGATGCCTAAATAAGGAGATAGAACTTTGAAAATTACCTTGTTCAGTTGAGTTTGAATATGGCAATGTAGCAACTTTGAGTGAGGCCTGAAGTACTTGTGAGCTTGCTTGAAGTTCCCTCAAGCTTTCCCAATGCTCAACTTGCTTTGAAATGGCTTGAATCTCCTTGTAGAAGTCAACCTGCAAACTCAGAAATTGAAAATGGTGAAACTTGAAAATGAGTTCACAGTTACTGGACAGGTGCCTAGATAGTTCAGGTGGGTTGTAGTGAATGTGTTTGAAGCCTTGAAACAAAAAACGCACGAGTGAAATTTGTTTTGGCTAGTGATCTGCAGAGGTTGTCCTGTTTTGGGTAGAAATGGTGATTTTGGTGTTTTAGGGTGTTTGCAATGCTATGAGCTCGTGTATTGGCTTGTTAAAATATGCTGAAGTTGTTTGAAATGATATCCAAGCTTGGTTTTATCAGATAGAAGAGATATGTTCACTTTTGCAAGTTTTCTTGTTTTTGAAGAAAAGGTGAGTTGACAAAGCTCAAAGCCTGTACAGGCTAGCTCAAGGCCTGATGAGAGTTGGTACCAATTGCCTAATATCTGTGGATCTTTTTTGCAAAAAGATATTAGGTTCATGGCTCAAGATAAACAAAGTTACATAAACATGCTTTATCAAAATAGCAATGTAAACTTTTTGCCATAAATGGAATAAATCAATGTACAATGCTCTATAGCTCAGAACAAATCCATTTTCCAATGTATTTGCATTAAATTTTGGAGTTTAAAAAGGATTAGAACCTGTAAAACAAGTACAAGCATGCTTAGTACATATTTGCAACTTGTAACAATGTGAAAAATGCCATGGACAAAAGTGATAATTTTCCATTTTCATTCCTTCGATTCTCCCTAACCATAAATGATCTTGGAGAGTTCTTGGACATTTTGGAAATCTTGTAACATGATCTACAATCCATATTTGAAATGCATTTTGAGATTCCACTTGGAACTAGGTGAAAAGTTTCCATGAAGTTAGGTCAAAAATCTGCCTAAACTAGGGCAAAATTTCACTAAGTTAAAAAGTTTATGGACCCTTATTCACAAAATCATAACTTGAGATCCAAGCATCTTTTGGGAAAACTTAGTGAATCAAAGTTGTAGATTTTGTCGAGGACTACAATTTTCATGTTGGAAGTTTTCTTTGACTCCAATTTCATCATGGAGAAAAAGTTAGGAAAAGTTGGGAAAAAATAAGAAATTTTCATAACTTCGAAAATTTCTAAGTTATGAAAATTTTCAAACTTAAACCCTAATTTTCAAAATTAGGTTTCTTGGTGAACAAGTCTCATGTTTTGACACATCTTGATGAAAAATGACCCTTGGCACTTGATTTTGACCAAAAAGTCAAAGTTTGACTTTTCAGTGTATAGTTAATTTTTGATCAGTTGACTGGAAAATTCATCTGTCAATTCAATGCATTTGAGATCTTTTGAACCTTGTGATTAGGTCAAGATGATGCCATTGATTCCTTGAAACCATGCTTGAACCCAATTTGCCATTGGCTAGGTGAAAAATCAGAAATTGCCCTTCTACAGTCAAAACCCTAATTTTGACCATTTTGCCCTTTTGATGATCTGATCAAATTTCTTGAGGAGTTGTGGTCCAAACTTGATCAAATGGTTCATATGAGTCTATAATGTTGATGTGGATCAAAAATTATTAGGTTTGACTGTAAATTGGCCATGGTTGACTTTTCCCCCAATACAGCTGATTTTTAGGTCAACTGTCCAATTGACTAGGCAAAAATTTGATTCAAGGCTTGAAACTTGGTATGAGCCATCTTAGAGGTCCAACATGAAGTATGAAAGTAATATGAGGCATGTATGGTCCAAAAATCCTTGTGAAAACTGAAACCCTAATTTCAGGTCATCAGTGCAAGGAGATGTCTTGAGTTGAGCAAACCCTAATCCTGTCTGGAGTCCAAAGAGTCTTGTGAGGGGAAATCTTGATAAAATGAGAGGGAAAATTTTGGGGTACAACACTAGGTCCTTGAAATGGTTAGTGAAAATATTATGTTATGATGATGTTATGTTATGTTGTCATGTTCATGTAGCAAACAAACACAAGTCACACAAGAGCCTTAGTTTTAACGGCTTGCATGAAGTCCATAGGTAAGTACCCTTCCCCATTGAAGTTAAGTTGGCTAAACCTATCCTAAAATAGTAATCGGGTTCTAGGAATCTCATATCACCGATCTTTCTCGCATGCTTTATTTTATCACGACAACTGGATTGCCACCAAAACATCCCGAAAGTCAAATCTCAATGAGCATAGTTTCGAGTATCAACCAACCTTGAACTGAACCAAAGTCGGCTATCTCACTAACTTCTAATGGCCAAGATGGGTCAATTAAGGTTTTAAAAGTCATTTAATGTTAATGACACCACGCGGAAGCCTAATGTTATCCTTGAATAACTCAATGAATATTATTATAAAACAAAGTGTCGCACTAACGTAGCCATCATATTAACCATATCGATCTACGTCGTACAACCTTTATGATCTATTGCTACTTCCCTAAGGCATCCCTAGATCCGGGTGTAGGATCTTACAAGAAATTACCCAAAAAAACCCTTAAAGTAAAGAAAGTAAAGCATACAATTAAAAGCAAGTAAATTGATCTTAAACCCTAAGGCAACCCCTCTTTTTTAAGTAGTAGTCCCTAGCAGAGTCGCCAGTTCTGTAATACAGTGGGAGAACTGACCGTTTGGTTTTATCCAAATGTATGGATAGCTAGAGTCTCCATCGACTTTTCTTTTATCCAATATTTAGGAAAGGTGAAAAGAACAGGAAAGACCTTTGATAGATTTTGAGTTCGGGAGGGGTGGGGGGGGGGGGGTAAGATATGAAAATGGAAGGTGTTAGCATCCTTTTCATCCGCAGTTATCTACGGGCTCTTAATTACTTTGCTCACTTTTGAAAACTTTCTTCATGTATGTGGTTTGTTTGAAAATATATTGAAATTGCCAATGTAAGGTTGACTTTGTTATGATTCTTGTATTAGTCCTCAAGAATGTATACAAAGTATTTATTTTTTGAAAATATTTATTTGAAAGTGTAGTGTGAAAATGTTTTATTTGTGAGCAAGCAATTAAGAATTTCTTACCCACTAAAGTCTTTCTTATTCTTTTCCTTCTCCTTTAGAGATAGTACTATCCATATCATTATGGTAGGTAGCTATATCTATTGGATATGAAGGGATAGGCATAGGGTCATCGTATCGTCATCAAATGCAACAAGTAAGGACAGTTTAGCAATTCAAAGGGGCTATCATCATATTATTCGTAGGGTCGCCGAGGGACTAGATCATTTTTCGTAGGCAACTTGAGGGACATCTAGGGACTATGATCTTTGTATCGTAGGGACTATGATAATTTGATCGAGGGTCTTTTGCTAAAGTATCCCCATATTCGAGGGACGTGACCAATATTCGTAAGGCAACAAGAGAGGTTACCCTAAAGGTGTGAGTGTGCGAAGTATTTGTTTTCAGTTATTTTATCTCGAGAATTAGGGATTTCTAGATTGTTTTTAGTCTTGCCATACAAACCCTAGTTACTAATCATAGCATAAAAATATAAGTGTGGAAATATTAATGCGGAAAATTAAACATAAGCTATTACATCCTGTGAGCAGTTACATAATAGAAAAAAATGTAGAAAATAAATCTATGCTATTACAATTGAGAGTGCGACCTATACACTTTTCTATGAATTTAAATAAATGAAGAAAAAGAAATAAAAAAATAGAAAAAGAATGCTAAAATGTTTTTGTAATTTTTTGTGAAAATATTTTTAAGTGATAATAATTAAGAAACTAAATTCTAATTGATTTTAATTTTTTTTTAAAAGGATGATTAATTAATTTAGTAAATTAAAAAAATCAAGAAAATTAAATGTTAGTTAAAAAACCCTAAACCTAATTTATTAGTATTAAGAAAAAATAGGTCAGTTTGATGATTGGTTAATTGAAATAATTAGGGTTAGAAAAGAAAAAGAAAGAAAATTAGGTTAAACAAAAAAATAGGAAAAAAAGATTGCATGGGGTGGGTGTTGAACCATGGCCCCCTAGCTTTCACGTTGCACTGCTTGCCACTAGGCCAATGCCTGTTAATGTTAGGAAATAGAACGTGAATAATATATTTGGAACTTGCGCGTTAGATGGAAAATAACAAAAAATATTTGCAGATGCAGGGATCAAACCCACGCCCTTAACGTTCTACGCCTTCTCCTTGACCAGCGCTGCTATGCTCTCATTCGGTTATACAAATGAAAAAAATAAATATATTATAAACCAGGTGGACCAGAGAGACGCCAGAGCCCTAGCTCCGGTCGTCTTCTCCGGTGAAGCTATTTTTCCACCTGCAAAAATAACAAACTTTAGATATCAAGAAGGGCCATATCCCTATAAGTCGACCCTTGTAAATCCAATGGTGGTGTTATTTTTGGATAATTCGACCTGTACAAAGAGATACGATCAAAATAATGCAAATCAATTCAATAATGGTGATGGACCATTCTAGCATTATGGGCCTCATGCAAGGGATCAAACATGCACTAATTTGTTACAGGAACATAATGGAATCGTTGGTTTACATCAAAACATCATGAAAATTAAAATACCAAATTCACAAAACATGTAAAAATGGTGATGCATGGAATTCATATTTTAGGCCTCTTTGATCATCAAGAATGATCCAAGCTTACTCTTTGATATCTCAAGAATCGATTTGAATGGTCGCTTGGCCTTGAGGATGGCTGGAAATTAAATTTCGAATTTTCCCTAGTTTTTGACAAAAGTTGAGATTTTGAGAGAGTGTTCTTGAGGCAAATTTCAGGTCCTCTTTGTCTGAATATGATGAGTATATATAGTGGAAGATTTAGGTCAACAAAATTAGATTCAATCTTTTGTATTTCATGATTAAATCTTTGATTGAAGTTTTGCATGAAATCTTTCTTTTTTAGGCCAATCATGTACCAATCATCCTTACACGTTTTTTTGCAAGTTGTCACCAGCTTATTAGACTTATGATTTGATTCAAAAATAGATCCTCATGCTTTGATTCATTCACTTGGTATTTTATTTGATTTATTTTACTTTTAATTGAATAAAATCAAAACTAAAAGAAATAAAAACCACAAAAATAAATGAATGGATTTAGGAGTCTATTATGAGGTCAGGAACACGTTTAGACCTTAAAAGATAGGCTCATTAGCCCAAAAATTTAAATTTGCTCAAATTGAACTTCATGCATTTCCTCAAAATTGCCCAACTTGCACAAATCATATCTCACTCAAGTTTTGTCATATGAAGGTGATCTTGGACTTTTTGGAAACCTCAAGATGTCCCCTACAATCTTCATGTTCTTCATTTTTTCATTTGAAGAATTTAACTTGATGTATATTGCTTTGACAAAAAGTGTCTTTTTGTTAACTTTTAAAATGACCTGTAATGTTTTGGCCTATATCTCTCAAATGAAGAATTTTTGGCCTTGAGCTTAGAGAGACAAAGTTGTAGAGAATTGAATTTCCTTCAAAATGAGCTTTAGTCGAGAAATTTATCATGAAGTATGTGAAAGTTATGCTTGGTCAAAGTTCAGTTGACTTCTCCTTAAGAAAACCCTAATTTAGTAACTTTTGACTTTTGATGAATCTTGATTGTTATTGATGAATCATGATCAACCCTTGATCAAATGATTAATTTGAATTCAAAATGTTGATGTTGACCAAAAATATTGAAGTTTGATTGTAAATTGGTCAAAGTTGATTTTTTTACCCAATATAGTTGATTTTCAATCATCTGACTAATTGACTGGGCAAACTTGTGTTGCATGGCTTGGAATTTGGCGTGAGGATTATTTGAGACATATGAGAAACCTTGAAATCCACTTGAGGCATTAGAAGTCCAATTTTCCTTGAGAGAAGTAAAACCCTAGTTGTAGGTCAACTCCTTAAGAGGAGGGTTTGTCTGATCAATCCTTGAGTAGTCTTGAGCAATTGAGGACCCTAGGAGCATGAGGAGGTATCTTGAAAAATAGGAGGGAAAATTTTGGGGTAAAACAGATAAAATTAGGGATTAGATTTTAGGTAATCTCCCTTAGACATTTTCTTTTCTTTTTTTGCATCCTTAAAACTAAAATCTCTTTTCTTGGCAAATTCATAAAATACTCTAATAATTTCCAAATCCTTTTTTCAAGGTAAAAAACATCAATCAATTCAAACTTCATTTTTCCGCTTGGATTTTCTTTTAAAATCCTTTTTCAAGATAAAAAACACAAAATAAACCGGAACATGTGAGCCGAACTACGACGCTCTGATTCCTTAAAAAGGAAACGTAGTCATCTGGTCGCGGGGCTCAGCTGAGCGAAACTTTGTAAATATTTCCTTCTTTTCCATGTGTTTTATTTTGCATGCATTCCCTCTTTGCATTTTTCTTTTTAGACCGTAAGAATCAGATTTGAACACACCCTTTGATTAAAACAACAAGAGTGGATACCGTAGAGTACTACGGACGTGTGGGGTGCTAATACCTTCCCCTAGGTAACAAACTCTCTTACCCTTATCTCTCGGTCGCAAGACCTTGCTTTCACGCTTCTCAGGTTTACTCGATGTTTACATTTCCCTTCTTGTGGGATAAAAGACGTCTGATGGTGATTTCATTGATTTCATTGATTTCATTTATTTCATTGATTTCATCTCGATGATTTATTTATCTGGTTGTTTCACCACTCTCTAGGAGAGTTGGTCTATGTTATTTATGAACCTATCGACTATCATGTTGATAGAAGAGTAGGACTATTCCTTGAGTTGTAACGTTCTGTCATTCATTCATAATCTTGTAAGCATTGAATGTTTGTGTGTCAATCTCTCTTAAGATTTTAAGCATGGAGCTTATTATTATTCTCGGATGAAGCTTTGAAGTAAATCCAAGTGTGTTTGTTAGTCAAGAGTCTTGGCTGAACCTTAAGGTTGTTAGATATCATTGAGGTGATTTAGGAAGTGAGATAGAGATTTCTCATATTTAGGGAGGACCTAAGTAAAAGCGTCACTGGGTAGGGATTAGACGAGAAGTTGTAAATGAGGGAGTTTAGCATTGAACTAATATCGCTGATAGTGGACTTTCTTCTTGGCTTGGTAGCCCGCAGAGTAGGTGTTAGTATACACCGAACTGGGTTATCATATCTTTGTGTTTTTATCATTCTGCATTATTCAGATTTGTTTCTTGATTGATTGATATGTCTTATAATATGTTGGAACCTCATTCATAACTTTGTTTTGATATGTTTATATTAGTATGCTTTATATTGTTCAAGTTCTTTTACACAGAGATCAATGTCTTAGACACGTGTTAGGACATTTGTAATTTGTTTACCAAAATTTCAATCTTCCCCGTCGGTACTAATTCACCCTTAGCACAACACAATTGCAAATCAAGAACAGAACAAACACCTGAGCCAAACTACATGACAAAAAACTCAGCGAACGTAGCGGATTTCCAATGCTACCAACGACAAATCTTTATTAAGTGATCGAGATGCCTAGGAACACCTTAGGATTTAGATACCAGAAGAATATGTCGTCATGTATTAAACTTGATTTTATTCAAAACCACTTCCATGCCAAAATTATGCCTCCTCTAATATTTTTTCGATTTTAATATCCTCATTTCAGAAGACTTTAGTGTTTCTATGTTTCCAAATACTCTAAACGCAAGTTGTCCAAATAATAGTTAGCTTCTTAGATGACATTATTCCTATTATTCCATGTGTCGCCGTCTAACATTATTGAGAGACGAAGATACTTCAATCTAGTTACATATGGCGCTCCATATGTAACACCCTCTAAAACCCCATAAAACATTACGTCATAAATCAGAATAAATAAAACATGCTTCTTAAACAAGGGTGTTACACATACTCCATACATAAAAAATACATGTCATGCTCAATTAACAGTTAGTTAAATTCATGCTTCTCATACACTTTCTCATATAGCATGTAACAGTAGAATAATTCTCATTCAAACAATTAACAATGAAGTCTTGTAATCAGTCCCTTTATTGAAAGATCTTAGGCATAAAAGCCAATTCACCACATAACTCAAAATATTCAAAAAAAATTAAAATAGAGTATACAAAGTGTCTCTTAAAAACATGAATCGAAAACGTTTTCCTAGTGTTACATGACAAGAGCATGACTCAATCCAAAATACAAAAATAAAACAACTAACTCCTCCAAATAATCTCTTGCTAGAAGTAACTTTATTCTTCAGTATTTGAGCAATGTCGTATAAAACACCATTCTAACAGAAGGGTGAGAATTCACATAGTTATCAAAATCGCATAATAATACACAATGTATAACATATATGCATACAGATAAATATTCTCACACTTCAAATGCTTTATAAGAATAACATCACACAATTCTCATACTATTCACAAGTATATACAATCACAATCCTCAATTTCATAAAACACAACAATTTCACATAGTGCACATAATTTCATATTATGATAATAACACAATGTGACTCGACGCAACTCAAATGCAATACTAATGCATGTGATACCAATCTCTATTATTTTTGTTTGGTTTTTACTTTAAATCGGGTTCGTCCTCTAGACCAATAACACATAAAAATCATGTTCTATAAGCTTTCAAACCCCTCTCTAGGTTTGGGACAAGTCACTAGCTCCCACGAAACTAACAAGCATTGTCTCTTGACACAAATGATGTATATACAATTACAACAACCATATGCAATTAAGACCATTCTATAATCTTAACATCCCTGTATATCTTCAATAATTCATCACATTTTATTTACCACTCATTTGCACATACATACATATACACATGAATTATTCACACACAATTCATATTTGTCTCATCACTGTACCAAAACATAATTACCACACATAATAACAATGTACAAAATATAGTTACACTCCAACACCATCACATGCACATACCAACATAAAAACATGTTTCATGTCATTAACAAATAGCCTTCGAAAACACATCTAACATGCAGATTAAATTCCCCAAAATTAGGCATAAATTAGCATAAAATATAAGCATACATAATCCAAAATCAAATAAAGGAAAATACAAAATTTCAATTTCCAGTTTGTGCTAAGCGGGCTCATTACAGACCCGATCTCGCTAGGCAAGCTAATCTCGCGCTGAGCGGGCTCTCTGATTCTTCCAAAAATCTGATGCAATGACAACAATAAACCCATGCGATTTTTTGACCCCAAAATACATTTTTAACGTCTAATTCCTGAGATTTACAACTTATAACATGTATCCAACATATATTTATCAATCAAAACATCACACCATAATCACATACCAATTCTATGGATTCTCATTCAAAACCTAAGTAATTCAAAACATGGAAAATAGAGAATTTGATCCTAATACACGCCACTACCCATCATGCATTATCATCAATCCCAATAACCAAATGAAAACCCACCATTACCTTGTTCTAGGTAGATTCCACAACTTTTGGGTTCTTGTCCTTTTTCCTCTTTCTCGCTCTTCTCTTCTTTTCTCGTGAAAACTTTCTCTCCTCTTTTTCTAATCCTCCCACTAATTCTTATTTCTTTTCTTTTTATTAAACCCTTACAAAACTAGCTTTAGTAACCACTAATGGACTTACTAACACAACACCCACATTACTCTTACCTTCTCACCCAATAGGCCCAATTACTAATATTCTATCATTTCCATATAATTATCACTAATAAAATAATTATTTACTAACTGACACTATTTCCTAACGCTAACCCAACGGTTCAACGGTTTTGCCCCAACTAACCCGCCACATACAACATAATCGAATAGTCATTTATTCACAAAATCAAACAAATAATTAATTAATAAAATAATAGCTAAATAGAAATTTGGGGTGTTACACCACACACCTGTAAAAATGGGACACTAAAAAAAGATGTAAGGGATCAACTCTTCGCTACCATATTCTCCTATACATCGTATTTTCCCCCGCGGTAATACTCCTCTTCTAGCTTAGTTGTCTTTTGTTGGAATTCTATTACTTAGCCATCTCCACAACATACATGACACTTTCGATGGTATCACCCTATTTCATACCTTAATCCAAGGATGGCTAGGATTTGATTGGCCATATGACACCAAACTCATATACACCTCTTTCACTGAATACTCGTTTGATGTGGCAAACTCCCGAACCTCCAAATTACAAATATCTTTCCACCAATTTGAGACACCAGACAACTCCAAATTTTGATACTCTAAATTTACTATGTACATGTTAGATAATGCATTATACAAAATCTCCCTTCTCTCTTTATTTACTTTTCATCCCCATTTTCCTAACAATGCGATATTGAACGAACTTAAGTTAATCCCTAGACCCCCCCCCCCCCCCCCCCTCCCCCTTTCTTCTATCGGTCTACACTCCTTCTCCCATTTAACCTAGTAAATTTTCTATCTGACTCACTGTAACACCCCAAATTAATTTTAAGTAGTATTAATATTATTTTATTATTATTAATCATTTGATTTGGATGTTGGAGTATTTTAAAACATTAACTGACTATTTTAATTAATTAAATTAAATTAATTCAGTGAGATGATTGAGTTTATTAGAAAAAAATTAGAGATTTGTGTTATTTTAATTAAATTAGAATAATATTTGATTTAAAATAAAATAGTAGAAAATGAAGTTTTAGAAAATAGAAAGAGTAAGGGTGTAAGGAAAATTGAGGGGTGGGAGGAGATTTGGATTAAATTTGGATAAATAAATAGATAAGTTGAGGGGAAGCTTTAGTCAGATCATCAAAATTTTGGAAAAGAGGCAGAAAAACCTAGAGTGATCGATTGGAAGGAACAAAGTAAAAATCCCAAATGTCAAAAGCTTCATCGATATGCAAATTCTAGGTAAGAAAGTATTTTTCACACGTAGGTGTTTAGACAGTCGGATAGTGAGGGATCCTTACCCTCCTATCTTATTCTTCTTGATTCTCTGTGTTTATGTTTGTGACTAAAAAGGGTTTGACCAAAACCTTCTGAGGCAATTATTGTGATATTATTGTTTTTAATTGATCTTTATTGATCTTATTGATAACCTTGTTGATGCTTTTTTATAAGACGGAATTGGCTAAATGAATAAAGGTTAGTTTTTTTGTGTTTTTGGGACAGTTGAGTTTCAATGGGGAAAAAAGTCGATACTATTAAAATTAGAAAAAAAAGTAAAAAAAAAACTCAAATGGTGACAATTCCGAAAAAATAATCGAAGATCGAGTAGGAAGAAGTCGCGCCAGATCGACGATGTCGGTAGGGTGTCACACCGGATCAGCGGTAATGGCGGGGTGCCATGCTAGCGACGCGAAGTCACGAAGCAGTGGCATTGGCCGCAATCACATGGGGCACAGAGTCATAGTGGCGCGGGTGTGGGTGGTCGGTGTGATCGTGGCAGCAGCGGCATGGCGTGCTGCTATTTGTCGGGGATGGCAGGTGTTGCGATCTAGTTCGATGAGTTTCGAGTAGTTTTGAGTTCATTGATTGTTTGCTACTATTTTGAAGAGTTTATAGTCATATTTTTAATTTGTTTAGACTCCTTTGACATATTTTGAGTTATAGTTGCAGGTATATGACACATTAGAGTTGAGTTTTAGTCATATTTTTTATTTGTTTAAGACTGCCAAGTTAATAGAATTAAAAGTTGAGTTATTGAGTAGTTTAAAGTAAAGTTATTGAGTTGTTTAAAGTTAAATTTTGAGTTGTCTGACGGGTTGGAGTTGAGTTAATTTTGTTTTGGAGCTCTTATGAGCTCTGTTGTTATGAATTAACTGTGTTGAACGTTGATGGTTGAGTAATGCTATAATTACCTTATTGATAATTAATGTTGAATAATTATATAATTATATGTGTTGAGTTGAGCTGTAATTATACATTATGCTGAGTTGAGTAGTTCAAAGGAACTACAATGTTAGCCTTACATCAGTGAAGTTGTTGGTTCAGAGAGGAACTAGTGATTGATTATTACATTGATATTATTATGGCATTTCATGCATTCATGTATATTGGAGATAGGTAGGACTTCAGTCCAGTAAGAGTCCTAGTTAAAAGAGGAATCAATGACGGGTCTCGGATTCTGAGGAGAACCAGTTTCAGAGAGAAATCAGAGACGATGGATAAATCAGTAACATAACTCTGATATTCAAACCTTGGTACCACGTGTATTTGAAGGATTAGTACATTGGACTACATAATTACATCATGCTTATTTGTTGTGAATCTAAAATATGTGATTGATAATAATGTTATTAAAACTATCCTTATTGTTGTATGCATCGCTAACATTTATGAATGTACTCTCACTTTCTTTTTGTTTCTTGTGTTGTGCTTTACGCCTATGGTGCAGATACTCCATTAGAGACTATGGACCCTTAGATGTTGCTTGTGTAGAAGATGGCTAGTGACTTTCTTTCTTATAAATTTTGTTGTTATTAATTATAATTTTGAGGAAGACGTTTATGCAGAGAAAATCTGATATTTTTTAGAGAGAGTTAATCTTTATCATATAAATGGTATGTTGGGACTTAGGGTGTTACACTCACACCCCATAAAAATTGTTTAAAAATATATTCTAATTTAGAAATGATATTTGCCGTAGCCTTGAAGAAAGTGAGAAAATAGACTGGAATTACATATAGAACAAATTTTAAAATTATAACTCGATCGCCAATGGACAAATATTTGCTTTTCCACCTACTCAATCTTGATTTCACTGTCACTATCACTTCGTTTCAAATTTCTTTCTGATTTGGATTTTGCCTAAATTGGAAAACCGAGATAATTATGCAGCATTGAACCAATTTTATAATTTAACATGTTTGCTGCCTCTAGTTACCAGAATTGGGAAACATTAATCCTCACGATCAAACACTTTTGAAAATTTACTTTCAACCCACACGTTGATTTGAAAATTAAATTTATTTTTATTGTATTCGTATCTCATCGAATTTTACTAAGTTTAAAGTTAAATTTGAATTTATAAATATTGTTTCGGTTTAAAGTTAAGTTCGGATTCATATTATATATTAAGAGCCTTTATCTTTAAAAAAAATAGAATTTTCTTTGTATTTTTTAAAGATGGATTTTATAAAACAGTTCTTCAAAAATTTCCAAGTTTTTTTATATTGTTTTTTTTTAATTAAAAGATTAATTTTGAATTTCTATAATATAAACATATATTTTGAAATCGTAATTTTTTTAAAAAATTGCATCTCAAAAATAATTTTTATAAATGATTATTTAAAATAGCTTCAAAAGTAAGTGATTTTTTTTAAAAATTTGATATCCAAAAAAATTTCAATAAAATGAAAAAAAATCTAAAATAACATTTTAAGAATAACTATTTAAACTAAATTTTTATTTAAAGTTTTTTATAAAAAAAAATTTAATTTTTTTCATACAAAATTATATAACATTATAAAAATTATTAAGAAAAAAAAAACAAATGGACTCTATATAACCCAATCATTTATTTGTCTATCCCTTCTCAAAAGTAACTATGTAAAATAAAATTATAGTTTTAAAATCTATCTGTTAGTTCAATGTGAATCTCTCAACCTCCATAGGTTAATCTGTTTGTAAAAATTTAAGATATGTGAGAATGTGTTATTTCTTAAAGTTTGTTTTTAAATGGACTCAGCAAGTGAAATGTGTGATTAGTCTCTTATATTTATCGGTCCTAAAATCGAATACCAAATTATGATGATTTCTCATTCTACTCTCATGACCCTAAGAGCATGTGAAAGGTACACAATGCATGGGATTCTTTCTAAGAGAAGGTAGATCTAAGAAATCAATACGAATGAACATGGCAATTCAGCTGAAATCACGGTTCTTGTTTGAAGCATAGTTTGGCTGGTCTAGTTCAGTTATTTCATGAAATTTACGTGAAGTAATTATTTTTATATCATAATTCTCGGCAATTTCTCATTACATCCTTATATAATTTGCTATATTTTTGAAAATTCTAAAATATATTTGAGTTTCAAGATATATTTTCGAACGCATCAAATTTTTTTTTTTTTGTCAAAATTTAATTATGAGATGAATTTTCGAATAAATCAAAGGTAAATTGACATATACATCTCTGAAATTACTTTTCTTTCTTAATAAATCAAACAACCACTTCATTTCTTAAGAAAATAATTCGGAAATGTATTTGTGAACTTTTTGTAGAGAAAATTCGAAGATACATCTCCGAAGTCTGGTCTGCATGTTTCTTGTGCAGAAACATATTGTACCGAGATTGTAATTATTTTAATCCAAAGTAATTTTAATTCGATTAACATTGTCATTTTTTATTTTAAAGATTAATAAACACGAATGTCATAGAACCAAGTATTGCATTAATTAATCAGAAAGACTAAGACAGTACAAAAATTATTCTCCAAGTCGATGAAAAATATACAAAATACAATCAAATATATAATCTACTGAGTATGCATAATCCTAACATTCTGAATCCTCCTCTTCCTACGGTAACCCAAGGCATTCCGTCCCTCCACAAGAATAGAACGTGCTAGGGCAACCACTTCATCTCCATCTCTCTCAAACAACCCAGACTCGATGCCCTCTCATGTCATCCGCATAATGTTCTGACATATCAGTAACACATCAATGACATGATCATCTCTGACCTGCTCATTCTCTACGATCTCCTCATGAGCAGACCTAGGTGGACGTCCAAAAGCGTTTGGTGTCATGTAAAGTTGTGACACTGAATATAACCAAGTCATGTAACCCTAAACATAACTCCAACCATACGTGGCTTCCCGACTCTGATACTCCTCTGGTACCAGATGACTCTCAAAATCTACCAGAATGTCATTCAGTTGTCTTTGAACATTGCTCACAGGAGCAGCCTGTTAGGGGGACCTTGGAATGATATGCACGTATCCAAATTTTCGCATGCACCGCTCTGGAAGATATCTGAACATGATATTAGACATATATGCCAGCCATTCGAAGTATAATGAAATATGGTTGAACGGAATTCTATCCCGGTGAGTAGTGTATGACATCCAGACGATATCATTATGGTGAGTTCGGTCAATACACACAGAACAACACCACAATGACATTCTCTCTATGTGGGGGGTATAGGAAAGCACATGGGTAATCTACGGTATACGATGGGTCATGCCCAAACCCGTGAATACGGTGATAGTGGTCAATGATTCATCCCTGGAAAAGAATAAGAAAAAAATATTAGTAACAAGTGTGAGAAAAAAGTTGTTTTTAACTTAATAGTGGGATTTAGAAATTACTATAAGTAGGGTGCATGAGCCTGTCATTTATTTTGTCGTCCAACGAGAATCTCCGTTCAGTTTGAAGTACAGGTATATCAAGCATGTGGCCCCCAACTCCACTCGTTAATGACCTCCAAGTTGATGAGATACTTAAGGTATGTCACATCCACGTAAGTTACATTTTTGTCCACAAACATGGATATGCCAACCAAGAATAGGAAGAAACACCTTAATGCACACTCCTTGTGGTAAAGAACTTGTAGATCATTAGTGTCCGGGTCTTTGACTATCTTCAAGTTATCGTCATACAACTTGGCCAACCAAGAAAACTTGACATCTACACTCTTGATGTTCTTACATTACTCAATGGCTTCTGCATGATCAACTTCCAAAGAAACCACCATCTTCTCCACTACATCATCCCTGATGATCTTAGAATGATCAAACAACCTTCTTCTGATGGGAAGATGTAGGAGGCATGCGACATCATCTAATGTAATCGTCATTTCACCAAAAGGGAGGTGGAAAGATGATGTTTAGCTACGCCATCTCTCAGCAAATGTCGTCTGATGATTTTGTATCCGGAAGCACAAAGACCTACAAGACCGGAGGAACTGAGTGCACTTTGGAACCACTCATCTTGAGGCTGAAAAAGATGGTGAATTTTCTGGCATGGTTCACAGATTTCAAACACTCGTGTTCATGTTAAAAATAAAATATAACAAACTTATTCGAATTGAATTTGTTTAAACTATAAAAAAATTGAATCGTTAAGAAATATACCTCTCCGTCTCAGATATGTGGAGCCACATGATCTCCAAATTATATCAGTAATGAAGTGTTTGTGGTCCCTCCTAGAAAAGGGTCTACAAGCGGGGCCTCCTCAGCAATTGGGACATCCTCCTCATGGTGTGCCTGGGATGACGACCCATGTGATAATCGACTCCTAGAGGTTGAAGCTTCCTTGTCGAGAGGCATAAAGACAACTCTAGCCTGCTCATACTGATGAGCCCTCTTGCGACGAGCAGACGCGGTTAGTAGAGTGGGTCGATCGAGTCCCATCCCGTTGATGTCTGCATCCATTTTCCTTGGAAAAAAAACACAATAAACGATATTATTGTGAGGAAGGAAAGAAATCAGATATGTATCTCCAAACACCAGAAAGAACACACTTCAGAGATACATCTCTGAGAAAAGCTTCGTTTTTTCATTACCATGGAAGAAACATTTCTGCCATTGCCCTAACCATCCAAAACCCATCCAAATCAACCAAATCATAGAAATAGATCCTACATTTTAAATGTTGATGCTATCTAATGCATTAAAATTAATATATTTGAGCTAATACATTAATCAAAACTCAAAATAAGTTAAATGAGAAACTTACTCAAAAATGTGTTGACGAGGGTGTAAAGTGTTGAATGCAGTTGTTTGAAGGAGTTGGAAATGGCAAGATACAAGCAAATGATTTGAAGTTGTTTCAAAACTTAAGATTGAGTGTGACTGAAAGTGGGTAGAGAGTGGGAGAGAGCTTTCTGATTTTAGGTGAAGAAGGAAAAGAGGGACAATCTACCGCGAGATTTAAATAAGTTTACTTAGTTCGGAGATACATCTCTAAAATATTTTTTTGAATTAAAAAAAAAAATTAATTCAAAGATGTATTTGCAAACATACCCTAAAATCTCTTTGCAAATACATCTTCAAATTAACCTTTAAATAAAATGAAAAATTGACGTGTTCAAAAATATATCTCCAAAACTAAAAAATATTTTAAAAATTTCGCATAGAATCTAAAAGAAAATATAAGGATGCAATGAAAAATTCCCTAATTCTCAATATTAGATCAACAATCTTAGCGAAATCATTTACAAAATCCTCGGTTTCATCACACTAATAAAAGTTACAACATGAGGAGAAATAAATGATGAAGCTATAAAGTAACATTCCAATATTAAAGGCAAAGGCACTATACTATTAATAGAAAGAAAACATGATACATGATGGAACTTCAACAATCTCACACTTGAATACTATTGTTTACTTATGCACTTTATCATAACCATTCCACTAAGGCATAACAACACTAACCCATAACATTAATTTATCTATTTTTATGAATTAATGTCTCTCTTTTTGCATCCTCAAAAATGCAAATACTAATTCTATTATTTAGCATAATTGAGTTGATTACAGACAGAGATATCCAATGTGAGCCCCTAGATCATTGTGCTTGAGTGAGGCATGTGTTCAACTATTCATACTTTGGCCTTGTAGTAGCCCACAACTTAACTTTTATTTTATCTTTAGTGCAAATTCAAGCAATATTATACTCATTTTAACCCAAACATAGATGTAGGAAACAATGAGTATTACATAATTGTACCTTCTTATTTAAGATAACTTTCTGCCACACAAAAATGATAGCACAAATTTATACAAATCTCCTTTACACCTCATTTTCCACTTCATTTATTCCTTTATTTCTCTATTAGTTTTTTCAATCACATCATATATTATTTTCTCTTTCTCTTAAACATAGATATTAGGTTTTAAAAAACTAATCATTGTAATATAATACTATCAAACAAATTGATGAAGATTTTAGGTTCTATTTTGCTAAACAATGATTTTCAATTTATAGTACCAGTGTTTATCATGATAAATGTTCAATAAATAGCAAAAGATACAATTAAATTAATTTGTTTAAGAATGATTTATAGATTATTTTTAAAATTATTTTAAATTTTTATAAAATTAATTAATTATTTATAAATAATGCCATGTTTTTAATAAATTATCCTACTAACATCAAATAAGACAATTCAAACATACTTTTAATATAATTCGATTTAACCAAACTAAAATATAGATACATATTTTACTCTTTTCTTAAAAATCTCCTTCAACCATACTACAATATTAAAAAAAAATCAAATAAATCAATCAATTAACTTCGATTTAATCAATTGAATCATTGTTGAACCAACTCATTTAATCTCTTTTTAGAAACATTATTTAAAAGTAAAAATTTTCCAAAAAAAAAAAGTAGGTCTAGAATCTCCAAAACCAAATAGAGCATGGCATGTTATCATGCACCCACTTCATTTTGTCACCCCACTATATTAGTAAACTCTTGAGTACCCCATGCCTTGATAACACACCTTTTTAACCATATTCCAATAAATAAATAAATAAATAAAAAATCTTCCAACCCCAAAAAAGAAATAAAAATTCCCATAAGGTAACTTTTTTTCACTTATATATACCACCACCCACTCCCATCACAAGGCACCATTATCACAAGTCACAAGCATGAAAATCCCAATTTTTCTAACCCCTCTATTTCTGTGTCTCTTCATCTCCCTAGTCCAAGGACAAACACAAAATCCAAAATGTGACATCCAAGATCATGGCTCAACCCTCAAAGTATTCCATGTCTTCAGCCAATGTTCACCCTTCAAACCATCAAAGCCAATGTCATGGGAAGAAAGTGTCCTACAGCTACAAGCCAAGGACCAAACAAGGATGCAATACTTGTCTAGCTTAGTTGCTGGGAGATCGGTTGTTCCGGTTGCATCGGCGAGACAGATCATACAAAGTCCGACATATATTGTGAAAGCTAAGATTGGTACTCCTCCTCAAACTTTGCTTTTGGCTTTGGATACTAGTAATGATGCTGCTTGGGTTCCTTGTACTGGTTGTCTTGGTTGCTCAACTTCTAAACCTTTTGCTCCTGCTAAGTCTACCACGTTTAAGAATGTTGGATGCGGTTCTACTCAATGCAGACAGGTTTAAGATCACGTGATTTCCATAAAATAAATAAAAGTATTTTTTATTTTTCTATTTTTAGAAAAAAGATAAACGGTTCTCAAAAATCTCAAACATGTGAAACTTTTAATTTTCAGGTACCCAACCCCACTTGCGGTGGAAGCGCGTGTGCATTCAATTTCACCTATGGTAGTTCCACCATAGCAGCTAGTGTGGTCCAAGACACACTTACCCTAGCCACTGACCCAATTCCAAGCTATACTTTTGGCTGTGTTCAAAAAACAACTGGGAGTTCAGCACCACCACAGGGTTTATTGGGCTTGGGCCGTGGCCCATTGTCACTCTTGGCCCAAACACAAAATCTATACCAATCGACATTCTCTTATTGTTTGCCGAGTTTTAAATCGGTTAACTTTAGTGGGTCATTGAGACTTGGGCCTGTGGCCCAGCCCAAGAGGATTAGGTTTACACCACTTCTAAGAAATCCTCGAAGATCTTCACTCTATTATGTTAATTTGGTTGCTATTAAAGTCGGTCGAAGAATCGTCGATATCCCTCCAACAGCATTGGCCTTCAACCCTACCACCGGTGCAGGCACCATATTTGACTCTGGTAATGTCTTCTTTAACAATGTTACAATGGATATAGTAATAATAATTTCTACAATATTTTTCTAATTTGGTTTTCTCGTTGAATACTATAACTAGGTACGGTGTTCACTCGACTAGTTGAACCGGTTTATACTGCAGTAAGAAACGAGTTCCGCCGGCGAGTTGGTCCGAAGCTCATCGTGACAACCCTAGGAGGGTTTGACACATGCTACAATGTCCCAATAGTTGCACCAAATATTACATTCATGTTCTCCGGATTGAATGTAACACTACCACCTGACAACACCCTCATACACAGCACTGCCGGTAGTACCACATGTTTGGCCATGGCGGCTGCGCCGGATAATGTGAACTCGGTGTTGAATGTGATAGCCAACATGCAACAGCAGAACCACCGTGTGCTATTTGATGTGCCCAACTCAAGACTTGGTGTTGCTCGTGAAGTTTGCACTTAATAAGCTTGAGTAGGAATAATAATTTTGTGAAATTCGGATTGTGAGTTAATTATTTGGGTTATTTAGTATTTTATATTTATCTTTGTGTGAAATGGGTTTTGGCATGCTGAGAATTTATTGCTAACTATTTAGTAAAATACTGAGCTACTATATGTAACGAATTGTGATATGTAAGTTTCAAGTTCTTAAATTGTAGCATTGTAATGGTATGTACCACGGGCATATATCCCTTAATTAAGTTGTTTTATGAAAGATGATTATTGAATTTGCTAGAGTTTAATTTTCTTTCTTGCATGAATATTAGACTTTGCAATGACGGACGAGCTCGTGCGTTAAACCTTTGTAACGCAATAAAATCTAATCTAAGTTATTATTTGATTTGATTAAGAGTTGGAAATAAAATCTAATCTAAGTTATTATTTGATTTGATTAAGAGTTGGAAGTCATTTTTTTGAGAATTTTCAAAGGAGAGTTGTTTATTTTATTTATTAGAGTTGAGAGATTGAATTTATATTAGATATTAGAGATTATCTCATATGTTTTTGTGATTTTTAAGGTCTAATCTTAATTCTTACAAAATCATATATTGAACAACAATGGAGTATATGATATGAACTTTGATTTGAATTTTGAATGATCTTAGTATTGTGATTTTAGATTTTGACTTTCACTGTTTTATTAATAAGGACATCGTCCCTCTTAAAGGACGTTGTCATACTCCAAATTTATCGGCTTATTTTTAACCATTAAATTATTTCAAATTTGAGTTTTATAATTTTTTTTATTTATACTAACATTTTAACATTTAATTATTTTGTGATTTAAAAATAATATAAAAAAAATTAGTAGTAATATATATATATATATATATATATATATATATATATATATATATATATATATATATATATATATATATATATATATATATATATATATATATATATATATATATATATATATATATATATATATATATATATATATATATATATATATATATATATATATATATATATATATATATATATATATATATATATATATATATATATATATATATATATATATATATATTACTACTAATTTTTTTTATATTATTTTTAAATCACAAAATAATTAAAATTATATTTTTTTATTTTAAAATAATTTTTGTTTTTATTATTAGATATTTTCTAAAATTTTATTATTTCATTTAAATAATAATTTTTATGCAGCTTTTAGATAAAAAAAAATCATTATTTTAAAAAACAAATCAAAGATTATTTTATGTAATTTTTCACAGAATAAAAACTTTGATTTGATTTTTATTATAATTTTAAATCTTTGTTTTTTTTTATCTTTCATTTAATTTCTATTTTTATTTTCAATATTTGATTTTAATCTTTGATTTAGTTTCTATTTTCATTTTCAATATTTGATTTTAATCTTTAATTTAATTTCTATTTTCATTTTCAATATTTGAGTTGGTTATAATTTTAATTTTTAAAATGTTAAATTTTTATTTTAGTTTTATTATTAATATATTCATAATTTATTATTATTGTTATTAATTTTTTTAATCTCATTCTTATTAAGATTATTTTAATTAGATTATTTTAACACTATTTTTATTTTTTAGTACAACTAATTTTAATTTAGATTATGATAATATTCATTTAGATCTAGATTTATTTTAATTAATCAATTCATGAAAAGAAAACATAAAGGGTTAAAAAAGGTCTTTTTTTCATCATAAATAGGGCTCTCTTCACCATAATTTTTCATCAACAATTACATCAATAATTTTCTATCTCTCTCACAAATATTCTTTCTACGCAACTCTTTTGATTAATTTTAAGATTTTGAACAGAACACCTAAAATTTTTCCATCAATAACTATTTAGAGAATCAATAATCATTTGCAGATCAATACCTCACTAGAGTGCTCGTAAAAGTTGTTGCTCTTCACATTGAAGAACAACAACTAAACCCTAAGATCTCCATTATATCATCAATCTGAAAGAGGGATCTTGTACCGAAGGAAAAAAGGAGAATCTTGCACCGAAGAAGAAAGGATAAAAGTATAAAGAAAAGGAAAAAAAATGGAGAGAGCAGCTTAATTTGGTCACGGCATTTTATGTTGATATTTTTATATCTTTAAACATGTGTATGAATATTATATTTGATGTAGATTAGAATTTATTCTTGCTTAAGTTTTGTTTTGATTGTTTGATTGCTATTTGATTTGTTTATGATTTATGATATTTGTGTGTTTTTATTATTATTATTTTGACCTTTCTTTTTTATAAATAAAAAAAACCTTTTTCTCTAAAAAGATTTTTTTTAACCTTAAATTTTTTTATTATTATTATAAAAAAAAAATTTCTAAACCTAAAAATTCTTTTTTCTAACTTTAACTTTTCTTCTTATTATTAGTATTAAAAAAAATTATTTTAACTTTTATTCATTATTAAAAATACAAAAAAAAAATAGAAAACTACAAAAATCTAAAAATGAAATTAGTTTCTTTTGAATAACAAAATACACTTCAGATTTAACTTTCACACCCCTCTTTTAAATAATTTATTTATTAATTTAATTCTTTAATTAACTTATTCTATTTTCTTCATTTAATTAGCATATATCATATTTTTAGAAATTTGCATTAAATTATAATTTTGCATATTAATAAATAATTATTAGATATTTTATCAAAATACTTGATATATTTTTAATAATCAGGAAAAAACAGTTATTTATTAATTAAATATTTTCTAAAATACTAACCTTATTTCTTAATTGCATTAAATCTTTTACTCATTTAAATTTATTTGTTTACATATTGCATAAAATAATCTAAAATAAATAACAAATCAAATGCTAACCCTTTTTCTATTAACATAATAAAATCAAGATATTTTCAAAAAGGATTGTGAATCTATTTTATATTAACTACAAATTGCGTCTACGATTCTGTCATTTTCAACCCAGACTTGGTTCAAGGATTAATTCAAAATATTTCCACAGTCCATAAAAAAAACTAAGCAAACACTACGAACTACGAATTGAGACTCTGATTCCTTGTAAGAGGATACGTAGGCATACAATGACTCAATAACTTAGAATCTATGTATCATCAATTAGGGTTATTCTGTTATATTCCCGTCTTAGGATAAAAATTAATGGTGGCAACTCCTTATTTTTTTTCCAGTTATTACAGCTGGCGACTCTGCTGGGGAAACTCAACCCTAGGGTTTAGAAGCCTCTCCTTTTTAGGTTTAGGGTTTTGTTATGGTTTTTGGTGTTTTTTCTATATTTGTTTTATTTATTTATTTATTTTATTTATTTTGTCTATTGACCAAGAGGATATATCATCCTTATGAGTTTTTTGTGACGACTTCGCCTAGAGTCGGTGGAATTCTAAAAAAGAAATATGTCTCAAGAGCTAGACTTTTGGGGGGTAGGACTTTGGAATGAAATATATGACTCTTTGTATAACCCTAAACCAAAATCTCATGGTGAGACCTTGTACGACCTTAGAGACGAAAATTTCAGTTTACAATGAAGCTCCGCTTAAGGGAGACCCTTGTGCCTTTCCCTCTAGTGTTATCCATGACACCCTGAAGGAATCCACCTTATGAGGAGGGTAGAATATTTGTAGGACGAAACTAGGAACCTACGTACTAAGGAAATTATTGGCATCCCATCCTTCATAGGAAGCCTTCCTGTGATGGATATTCTATGGTAATTTTAAACCTACGTGGGGTTACCTCTTATCACTATTATACCCTAAACTCGTTAGGGTATTCTTTGGTTTAGCTCGTAGGGTTTTCTATTTAGTCATAATCCCTAGTCTGTAGGGATTCCATTTTGTTTGTCATTATCCTTAGAACCTTTATAGGATCGTGTTCCCCATATGGAACCTTTCCACGAAGGATGTCCTCGTTGATGCACGCCATGTGACCTGTATCAGGCCATGGGATTTGGTGGAGATTGAGGGTATAATATTTCAAAGTGTAAAATAGTGGGGTCATTCGTACTATGATCAAACTATTTACAAGCTCATATCAAGGAGAATATTTTCCAATACCGAACATATTGGGGCAATATATCCCACAAAGAAGCAAGCTCTCTGCGATCCCCCAGTGGATCTTTCGCCTACATCAATAATCTTTAAGTTCAAAACAAGTATCGGGAAACCATGTAGTATCACACCCTGCGATTGTGAGACAAACAACCTTAGAAACCCCTCTACTCTTTAATCATCCACGACCCATCATAGGGGCATCAGTCAAAAGCATACGAGTCTGCATAAATGATTGTCATGCATTCATTAGGTCACTTCAATCTAGAATTAACTTATAACTATCATCTAATCCATCTGACGAATTCTGACAACATGGATCTAACAAAGAGCCCAATCTCACTTGGCATATGCTCTTAAGCCCAATTCTCATTGGCACATCTGTAATACGGTGGGAGAACTGACTTTTTTAGTGTTACCAGAAATGTGAGATTAGCAAGAGTTGCCACTAGCTTTTCTTTTATCCAATATTTAGGAAAGGTGAAAAGAACAGGAAAGACCTTTGAAAGATTTTGAGTTCGGGGGGGTAAATTATGTAAAGGGAAGGTGTTAGCATCCTTTACATCTGTATTTATCTACGGGCTCTTAATTGCTTAGCTCGCTTGCTTTTTTTTATGTTAATTGTTTGAAAATATTTTGAAATGCCAATGTAAGATGGACTTTGTAATAATTCTTGTATCAGTCCTCAAGAATCTATACAAAGTGTTTCGGAAAATATTTATTGTTTTGAAAGTGTTATGGAGAAAATGTTTTGTTTGTGAGCAAGCATCCAAGAGTCCTATCCACCAGATTTTTGTCTTTCCTACTCTTTTCCTTTTCCTTTCGAGATAGTATTATCCGTACCATTAGTTGGTAGGTAATTTTATCTATTGGATGTGAAAGGACAAGCGTAGGGTCATCGTATGGTCATAGAAGGAAACATGTAAGGATACTTTAGCAATTGTATCGAAGGGACTATCATCATTTTTCTTGTAGGATCATCGAGGGACTAGATCATCTTTTCGTACGCAACTTGAGGGACATCGAGGGACTATGATCTTGTGTGTCGTATAGACTATGATGATTGTATCGAGGGTCTTTTGCTAAAGTATCCTTACTTCCGAGAGACATGACCAATATTCGTAAGGCAACAAGAGAGGTTACCCTAAAGGTGCAAGTGTGGTTATGTGTTAATTCAGTTATTTAGTCTTGAGAATTAGGTTTTCTATGTCCAATTGTTAGTCTTTCCATGCAAACCCTAATTACTAACAGTTAAAAATATAATATGCGGAAAGTAAAATGCAGAAAATTAAATCTAAGCTATTACATCCTGTGAGCAAAATGCGAAAAGATAAATCTAAGCTATTACATCGATAGTTGCAACCTATACAATTGTCTCAGAATTTAAATAACAATAAGAAATAAGAAAAGATGTTAGAAAAAATGTTTTAATGTTTTTTTTTTATTTTTAGAAAATGATCTAGGATTAGGGATGATAATTAAAGCCTAATAGCTAATTAATTAAGTTAATTAAAAAAAACTTAAAACCCTAATTAGAAACCCTAATGTATAATTAATTAAGAAGAATTATTTGACTAAAACCCTAAAACTAATTAATTCTAATTAAAACCTTAGGTTTAATTAATTAATTAATTAAAAGTCAAACTCTAATTCTAGTTAATTAAAAAAACTAGGCCTAATTTGGTTAAGGGTTAATGTTTAATGATTTAATGTTAATTAGTTAAAAATAATAAGTTAAATGGAGTAAAAAACCAAGGTAAAAATATATTTAAAAAAAACAAAATGTTTGGGGTGGGACTTGAACCCACGCCCCTGAAGTCACCAGTGAGCATTCTTTCCATCGGGCTAGCGATGCATTTGTGTTGTTGATTGGCTAGAGCTCAACATATTTATACCTGTAACGTTAGTTTGGAAAATAAAAAATAAAATTACTAAAACCTAGACTTGAACATACGCCCATTCGCTTACCACGAGTCTCCCTTACCATTACACTGATGTTTGTTTCACGCTCATATCACTACCATCAATAAATAAATAATGAAATTAAATCATAAACTAAATAAAACAAACACGCGCACTTGGTGTGGGGCTTGAGAATTTAAATCAACCAATGAATGAAGGAGGATTGGCCAAGCAGCTTCTGACCACTGGCTAGAGAAGTCAAACCACCATCCATGGTGGTCAGCCTCACCTTCTCCGGTGAGGTGATTTTGAAAACCTGCTATAATCAATCAAAAAATGAAAACCAATAACTTAGACCGAGTATTTGGCATGTGTTGCGACCAGTTTTTAAATCGAGAGTCGCCACTACTAGTTTTTATCCTAGGGAAGGGCATCTAATAGGAAACCCTATTTCGCAGACAAAGATTCTAGGTTACGGACTGGATTAGATGAAAGGAAGGTATTAGGCATCTTTAATCCACCTTGTTCACAAGGATATTAAACTCTAGGTTTAGGGTAAATAGGGTTTTGAGTTTTAATTAGCAAGACTCGCCACGATTTTAGATCGCATGCCTACGTATCCTCTTATGAGGAATCAGAGTCCCAATTCGTAGTTCGTATGGGTTGGTGTTTTTTAGGGGTTTACGAACATATTTTGAATCACTTCGCACTTAGTCAGGAGTAGTGATTGCGGAAATTTTGACTGAGTACGCAGCAAGTCAAAATTAGTTCGAAACCAATTTGCAAAAAGGAATTGTTAATTAGCTTAATTTGTTCGCGAAAATAGTTTGATATTTGTTTGTGTTTTTTACTGTATTAATTGCAAAACGTCTTGATTAATGCATGATTAGAAAATAATTTAATGCAAATAATATATAAAGTGAAATATGCAGTTTTAATATAAAAATAAATTTATTTAGTGATATAGTAATATTTACATATAATAAATAATAACACTATAAATAAAAAATTACTGATAATGATAATAATTATTACAATTAATAATGATAAAAATAATAAAAATATAAATATAATATAATAATAATAACAAGAAAATACTAATTATAAAAAAAATGTAAAAATGATTAATTAGGCAGGGGTGTAAATCTAGTTTCTAAGTAAAATAGGGGAGTGTGAAAAGTTAACTGGTATTAAGCCCAAAACAAAATCTGGACAGGGGATGTACACTATTGTTATGTTTAGTAAAGAGGGGCGCGGGGGGGGGGGGGGGGGGGGGGGGGGGGGGGGGGCGTAAGTCTGAATGGGCTTGGCCTAATATGCGTTTAGGAAGGCCCGGGTGATCGAACGCGTGAGGGAGTATGGATGTTACAGTGGATTCGGCCTCATGGTCGTCCACTGATGATCATGCGGATGGGATTTAAGTTGCATGCTAGTTAGGGTGATCGCGCGTGCACATGATACATCAGCACTAACCAGTTTTTGTTTTGCATTGTTACAATTTTTAATTCATTTCAGACCGTTCCTCTCTCTCGTTCTATCCTTCCCACCTTCTTCCCCAAAAAACCCTAGCCAATCATCCACCCAACTCCTTAGAACCTATCGGCGGCTCTATATCCATAACCCAGTACCCTTCTATGAACCAACCATAACACAAGAACAACAACAACAACAACAACAAGAGAAAAATGCTAAGTTTATGTTACCCTTTTTTGCAGTTTCTTTCTCTGAGATCACGCCTCTAACCCGCTAATCTTTCTTCTTTTCCTTGTTTGCAGGTTCTCAGTGGTGATTGGAGATTGGAGGATGACGGAAGCTCCGAGAAATTCTGGAGAGTTAGCGGCGGGGATACGATTAGGGTTTCAGATCTTAAAACCCTAATTCATTTTTTCTTCTCTTCTTCCAATCACAAAGTATGTTTCTTGATCTTAATTTCTCTGACCCCTTCCCTCTTCTTCTCTTTCTGTATTTATAGACTCCTTCAGATATCGGGTTTTCTTTATTTTTGGGCTTGAACAAATTTTCTGTTATAATCAGAATAGCCTTCGGATTTAGAGACGATTGTGGATTCTTTATTGATTGACTCAGAATCTCTTTGCAATAGATTTGATTGAGTATATCATTACTTTCTGGATTCAGATTTGTTTCCATTATACTGTATAAAGATACGATTTTTTTTGTTAAAAATCTTAACATTAACTGTTAGTAGAAACCTTACGCTGATTTGGATTTTATTTGTAATGTTGAGATTTTATTCTGTTATGACTTGATTCTGCCATTTGGGGATAACAAAATTGGTTCTGTAAATACATGACTTCCTGATTTTTTTGTAAAGTTTGGATTTGATTTATGTTTTAGATTTGTAATAAAAATTGTTGATTTGATTCTTGAGATTCCTGGGATTGGCAATGTCACTTTAATTGAAGATTTAATCTTTTTTTTTTGCAATAATGTAACTCTGGGCTTGGATTGTAGATTTTGTTATAACTTTATTTTTGGAGATTTGATTTAGTGTGATTGTTTGAACTGTACAAAATATGGGTTTCAATTGATAGAAGTTATTTGATTCTTTTTTTTTTTTTACTTTTGTAACAACAAAGCCTGTCTTGAAGATTTGGTGAAGATTGGATTCTCCAACTATCCTACCTTAGCTTGTATGACCATTTTCTGGATTTCTGCCATGATTCGTGGATCGAGCTTGCTGTCACTTAGTCCCAAATTCTGTTTTAGATTCTAGGTTGGCCAAATATTTAGTTTTTGTAGTAGGTTTAACTAATTCTGACATTTAAGACTTGTAATGAAAATATTTGTTTTGTGATTTGCTTTGTATATTTAATTCTTTCTGAGATTTGGACTTAATTCTAGATTGTAATATATTTCTGGGTTTAGACATGGGTTTAGAAGATTGGATTTCTACAGTGCCAGTTCGTGATAGAAACGTGCATATTCCTGCTGTAATTGGTACATTGATCCTTAATCTCAAGTTGGGCTTGCATCGTTTTTTATTCAGCAACAATATTATTTTTTATTACAACAAAACAATTCATTAATACGGTCTGGGTCCAATACGAGGCCCCCCTTTTTATCAAACAGACCTCTTATCACCACATTTACAGCACCTCTCAATAAGTAATATAAAAAATATTAAATAAAAGGTTTTTAATAGAATGATAATAAATCTATCTTTTAATTTGTATAAGGATTTTTTTTATAAAAGAAGTCAATAATATATAACATTTTTTCTAAAATTCCACAGCAAATAATAAAAACAACGAATATATTAGTCTTAACAAAACCTTAACGGGCTTGTAATTTGTAACTATACCCCCTCCTTGCTATTCAACAACAAAAATGGACTAAAATGAATTCTAATGGGCTTTAATTTGAAGTTTTACCTTTTCTTATTACTAATAGAAACAAAGCCTAAAAGGCTTAATAGTAAATAAACTTAATAATTTTCTGTAATAACTTTCCATATTCGAATCTCATGGGCCGTTAGCCAACATGCTTCGTAAATGGGCCTACGAATACATGGGTCTTTCTGATCTAGAAAGCCCCATTCTCCTGAATTAAAATAATCCCCCGGTTGACTTGGATTTAAAAATGAGCTATCAGGTATTGTTGGACAATGCTTAATTAAGATATTTATCTTATATTTTAACCTTGGAAATATGATCATAGAGGTAGGGCAAATTTGGGGTACAACAGTTGCCCCTATTCAATCATCTTCCAATCGAATAGCGTGAGAATACAGGAGTCTTGAGCATTCTGATTTGGAGTTTATTGAATACTTGGAATACCCCAAAATTTGTCCGTCAATCATAAGGTTACACTGATATAACATACCCTTACGAGTCTTTGGGAGAATAGGTAAATTCGGTGATATATTGCTTACCAAGGTTTGACAATGAGGTAGATAGCGAAGTTCTTTATGTCTTGTCTTATTCACCTATTTGGAGGGTGAGTATGGAAATGACTGAGGCCATGGGTTACATTTGCGAATCGTTGGATGACGTCTGAGGTGATGTGTTGATTTGGATCATACACATTTCCATTTAGAGGCAATGTGTTTAAGTTTAGATAGTACATTGTGGCTTAGAGGCAATATGCTGAGTTTTAAGGATACATTGCAGCTTAGAGGCAATGTAATGGGTTTTGACAATGCGATGCGGCTTAGAGGCAACGTTCTGAGTTTTTCAAATGTGTTGCGGCTTAGAGGCGATGTGATAGGTTTTGAGAACATGTTGTGGCTTAGAGGCAACCTGCTGAGTTGGGAATTCATTGCGGCTTAGAGGCAATGGGTTTGATTCGGTGATATATTGCATCTTAGAAGCAATATACTGATTTAGAGAGATTCACTGCGGCTTAGAGGCAATGTAATGAGTTTTGCAAATACATTACGGCTTAGAAGTAATGTACTGGTTTTTTGAGAACGTTGCGGCTTAGAGGAAACGTACTAAGTTTTTGCAAATACATTGCGGCTTAGAAGCAATGTAATGAGCTTTTGCGAGTACGTTGCAGCTTAGAAGCAACATACTGAGTTTCTAAGGAACTCATCACTGCGGGAAGACTTAGGTGATGGGCTGAATGTGTCACGGCATGAAGACTGAGGTGACGGGTTGAATCGTAGGAGAAGTATTGCATTGGTTGACCCTTAGGTAGTTGACTCGAGGGTGAAGTCGTTTGTCAGTTTGCTATGTGCTACATGTGTATGCATGCGTATTAAATGTCGTATGTATGCGACATGTGTGGTGTTTTGACATCGATATAGAAACCTGGATGTATGCAAGGATGTTGTATGTATGCTTTTAGATGTACGAAATGTACGTGTGAAATGTGTGTAAGATGCGCGTATGCCTCGAAATGTCATGCAGACTATTTCCGGCTTTCTCTCCTTTTAGCCATTGGCTCAGAGTTACCAATTCCTGGCATTGTATGATGTGTCATCATAGTATTGTTGAATTCAAACGCGGGGAACCGAATTTATCCAAAGTTGAGTACTGCTTTTATATTGTGGGCGTAGACGTAGGTGGACGTAGGTAGAATTGGCAGGAATACATATGAACATTGACGCGTGCAAGAGTCTACCTTGTGTTGCAAGTTATGCATAGGTGCTGACGTGGATGCAGTCGTCGTGTATGGATGCGTAGATATATGCATAGACTTTGTATTTCTGAATGAAATCATAGGCGCGGCCATGTGTATAGACGTGGGTGTAGATATGCGTAGATACAAGTGTAAATAGATTTTCATGTTGCAAGACGTAGGAGTAGCTACGTGTGTGGATACATACGTGGATTTTCCTCCGTCCTTTTTCTAACCCAAGTACTTTTCGATATTTGTCAGATGCTTTTATTCTGTTAATTCTTCGAAATTATTTCAAGAAAATATTCATGAGTAATAATCGTAGTATTCTGTAAGCAAGTCTGAGAAAGTAAGAACATGATTTGACAGATATAATGAAAACCAATATTTTATTGATATGTCCCAGAGTGGGTGAGAATACAAGGTGCAATTCCTAGAAAGAGGTAATTACAGAAAGTTTTAAAACAATAAATGGAAATGAAAATGATAATTGCTACTGTCGTTCCCCCATATTCTTTGATGTTCTTATCCCCTTGGCTTCTGAGTCGTATGATTTCAATCTATCCTCTCCTTCGTGGTTTGTAGTCATAGCTCCCAGATCGCAGTCTTTTTGTCCTTTATTTCTTTATATGAAATCCCTAACTTTTGCCTGGATTGCCCTTTCGGGTTTTCAATCCACCGGGATAAAAAATTTTGTATGCCCCTAATTTTTTCCTGGATCTCCCTTTAGGGTTTTTGATCCACCGGGACGCTCCTTTTTTGCTTAAGTCGTACCTTTTGGAGGTTCGATTTTTAGCGAGCTTTTTATACATAGTATTTTTTTACTGCGTCTGCGTTGGTTGGATGTGGTAGTTCTTCCCCATCCATTGTTGTGAGGATGAGACTACCTCCAGAGAATGTTGTTTTGACTATGAATGGACCTTCGTAGTTAGGCGTCCATTTACCACGTGAATTGAGATGGGGTAGTAAAATATTTTTGAGCACAAGATCCCCTTCTTTGAATATTCGAGGGCATACCTTCTTATCAAAGGCCCTCTTCATTCTCTCCTGGTGTAACTGACTATGACACAAAGCCGTTAAACGTTTTTCTTCAATGAGGTTGAATTGATCAAGTCGAACCTGTACCTATTCTGCCTCTTCCAGTTTTGTTTCCCTCAGGACTCGGAGTGATGGTATCTCAACTTCCACCAGGAGTACTGCTTCCATTCCGTACACAAGCGAAAAAGGAGTTGCTCCTGTTGATGTGCGTACAGAGGTGCGATAGCCGTGCAGTGCAAAGGGAAGCATTTCATGTCAATCTTTGTATGTCTTCACCATTTTCTGGATAATTTTCTTAATATTTTTGTCGGCTTCTTCAACGGCCCCGTTCATTTTTTGCCTGTATGGTGAAGAATTGTGATGTTTGATTTTGAAGTCATCACATAGTTCCTTCATCATCTTGCTGTTTAAATTAGACCCGTTATCTGTAATTATCCGGCTTGGGATGCCATATATGCATATGATATTCTGTTTGATAAAGTGTGCAACCACATGGCTTGTTACGTTGGCGTAGGATGCTGCCTCTACCCACTTGGTAAAGTAGTCGATGGCTACTAATATGAAGCGGTGTCCGTTTGACGCTTTCGGCTCGATCATACCAATCATATCAATTCCCCACATCGAAAATGGCCAAGGAGAGCTCATGACGTTCAAAGGAGTCGGAGGTATATTTATCCTGTCGGCGTAGATTTGACACTTGTGGCATGTCTTCGTGTAGTGATAACAATCAGCTTCCATTATTAACCAGTAATACCCCACTCGCAAAATCTTTCTAGCCATGGCGTGCCCGTTTGTATGAGTCCCGAAGGTTCCCTCGTGGATTTCTCTCATGAGTGTATCTGCCTCTTGCTTTTCCATACATCAGAGTAATACCATATCGTAATTTCTTTTGTATACCACTCCAATACTTAGAAAGAACTTAGAAGCTAACCTGCGCAAGGTTCGCTTGTCAATGATAAAGGCATTTTCTGGGTACTCTTGCCTTTCTAAGTACTTCTTATTGTCATAAAACCAAGGTTTAATGTCGGGTCCTTCCTCAATAGCTAGGTAATGCACAGGTTCTTCGAAATGTCTAACTGTAATGCGCGGTTTGTGATTCGGCCAAGTTACTTTGAACATAGCTGATAGGGTTGCCAGGGCGTCTGCCATTTGATTTTCTTCTCGTAGGATATGACTGAAAGTGATTTCTGTAAATTCTGCGGCTAACTTTAAAACATGGTCCCAATATGAAATTAGTTTAGGGTGTTTAGTATCCCATTCACCATTAACCTGGTATATGACTAACGCAGAATCCCCGAACACTTCTAGGTGTTTTATTCTTAGATCAATGGCAGCTTCTAGTCCTAGTATACAGGCTTCGTATTCGGCAATATTGTTGGTGCAGTCAAAACATAACCTGGCCGAATAGGGGTGATGGTGATTCTTGGGAGATGTTAACACTGCCCCTACATCGTGACCTATTGCATTTGAGGCCCCGTCGAACATGAGTGTCCAGCGTTCCCCTGGCTCGGGCCCTTCATCTGGTCCTGGTATTTCGTAGTCATCTATAAACATGACATCTTCGTCGAGAAAGTCGAACTTCATGGGCTGATATTCCGATAGCGGTTGGTGACCTAGATGATCAGCCAGTACACTACCTTTGATGGCTTTCTGTGTGACATATTGGATGTCATATTCTGATAACAACATCTGCCATCGTGCGATTCTTCCGGTGAGGGCTGGCTTTTCAAACACATATTTTAGAGGATCCATTATTGCTATCAACCATGTAGTATGGGTTAACATATACTGTCTCAACCTCTTGGTAGCCCAAGCCAATGCGTAACAAGTCTTTTCCAGGAGTGAGTATTTGGTCTCGCAATCGGTGAATTTCTTACTGAGGTAATAGATTGCGTGCTCTTTTTTTACCAGTTTCATCCTGTTGTCCTAAAACACAACCCATCGACCCTTCGAGCACTGTCAAGTACATGATGAGTGGCCTTTCAGGGACTGGTGGTATTAAGACTGACGGCTCTTGCAAATACTGTTTTATCGCCTCGAAGGTGGTCTGACAGTCGTTATTCCATACTACCGTGTGATCCTTCCGCAACAACTTGAATATTGGTTCGCACGTAGTTGTTAGATGCGATATGAACCTTGAGATGTAGTTCAATCGCCCTAAGAAACCATGCACTTCTTTTTCTGTCCTGGGAGCGGGCATTTCTTGTATGGCTCTTACTTTGTTTGGGTCCACCTTGATGCCTCGTTGGCTTATGATAAAACCTAGCAATTTTCCTGATATGACGCCAAAGGTACATTTATTTGGGTTCAACCTTAGTCTGAGCTTACATAGCCGCTCAAATAACTTTTGCAGATGTGTGATATGTTCCTCCTCCATATGGGATTTGGCAATCATATCGTCAACATATACTTCAACTTCCTTATGGATCATATCATGGAATAACGTAACCATTGCTCTCTGATAAGTTTCCCCTGCATTCTTGAGACCGAATGGCATTACTTTATAATAGAAAGTTCCCCAGGGTGTCATGAAGGTAGTCTTTTCCATGTTCTCCGGCACCATTTTGATTTGGTTATAGCCCGAGAAACCGTCCATAACTGAGAATACCGAGGCTTGAGCTGTATTATCCACTAAGACATCTATGTGAGGAAACGGGAAATCATCTTTGGGGCTTGCCTTGTTTAGGTCCTGGTAATCTACGCACATGCGTACTTTGCCATCCTTCTTGGGTACTGGTACAATCTTATCTATCCAAGATGGATATTCTACCACCGCTAGGAACCCTGCGTCAAACTGTTTGAGAACCTCCTCCCTGATTTTGCTGGACATATCTAGACGGGTTCTTCTGAGCTTTTGCATGACTGGAGAACAACCTTCTTTGAGAGGTAATCTATGCACCACGATGTCTGTATCTAACCCTGGCATGTCCCTGTAGGACCAAGCGAATATATCCATGTACTCGTGCAACAACTTGATTAGCCTGTCTTTGACGATCTTCTCCAACATTGCCCCTAGCTTGATTTCTTTTGGATCTCCTTCCGTGCCCAGGTTAATGGTCTCAATAGGCTCTTGATACAATTGTATGTTATTAGCCTTTCTCTCTATTTCTCTCGCCATTTCCTCGGAGAGTTCAAGATCTTCATCATCTTCCTCTTCGGCTTGGTGGATAGGAACATCAAAATCATATCGGGTCATAGCAGTAGTGTTAGCGGTGATTTTGGGCATGGATCTGCACATTTATCATGTTTTGGTGCATATTTTAGCGCTTGGAATTTGAAAATTGTATATGCAAAGAAAGTATTGCCATTTTTATATTTAATAGATAAGTGAAAAAGAAAGATAAGGATCTTAATTGAAAACATAATATAACTTTATTAACTATACATATTATCTGAAATAAGAAATAAAGAAACCCTTACAAGCAACCCCTATGCCTCGGGTTTGACATAGGTTTTTTCAAAACAAGAAAAAAATTACTTAGAAAAGAAATATATTTCGGGAATCTCCACAACAGTCCATCCTTTAAGCTCTTCTCCTGGGGCGCCCTCTTTGATGAAGTCAGTTGCCCTCCTAGTATTGTTCTTGCTTGATATCATTGCCACATGTCCGCCATGCTTCGTTCCTTTGCTGATGAAAGTCTCTCGGATCAGAGGAAAACATGCTTTGCCTCTTGGAGTAGCCTTTGACAATTCGTAACCCAAACCAAATTGATTATTTTTCTTAGGAATTTCTGGGAGTTTTCCCCAACGTTTCGAGGCATCACTCTCCACAGTCATTTGCAGATCTCTCCATGACGTCACTTTAGTCTTGTTACGCTTCTCAACCGGTAATGTTACCATTGAAGCAATTTCCAAAGCCTAGAATGGGGGTAGCTATGCAATCTTCATCAGCACTGATATATATGTACGATTCAATATGGCTTACAAAAATGTCTTCACCATCAATTATGAACAACTTCCATTCTACTAGGAACTTCAACTTTTGGTGCATGGTCGAGGTTACCGCCCCTGCCGCATGGATCCAAGGTCTCCCCAGTAAACAAGTGTATGTTGTTTCGATGTCAATGAGCTGAAAAGTGATATTAAAGATGTACATCCCGATCTTGACTGGAAGGTCCACCTCTCCTAGTACCTAACTTCGAGAACCGTCAAATGCCTTTACTATCATAGAACTCGGTCTCATTGTCACATCGTCTATTGTTAACTTTACCAGACTTGACTTTTGAAACACATTAAGAGCGGAACTAGTGTTAGTGAGAACCCTGGACAGATGGGTAGTGCCTATCTGCATAGTAATATGAAGTGCCTTGTTATGGGCCCGGCCCTGCGGCGGTAGTTCATTGTTGCTGAAACCCAAGTAGGATCCGGATGTGAGATTAGCCATGACATTATCAAATTGATTTACCGAAATTTCTTTTGTGACATGAGCTGAACTTAACACCTTCATCAAAGAATCCTGATGCGCTTCAGAGTTGATTAGCAATGAGAGTATGGAGATTTTTGCTGGAGTCTGATGGAGCTGATCCACCACTCTATAGTCACTCTTTTTGATTATTTTTATAAACTCCTCCGCCTCTTGATCAGTGAAGTATTTGTTTGGAGGTTATGTTTCCTGATTTGTATCTACCACTGTTTTTCCTTTGTCCTTCGTTGGAACCAAATCTGTCTTTTTTGATGATTCGGCTCCGTAGATTCGCCCACTTAGGGTCATACCTCTTGTTCCTGCTATGTTTAAAATTGCAGGTCCTTGACTTGCAGATGGCCCGTTCTCCCGCTTTACCCCATTGATGTATACAACTGATTCATAACTCCAAGGTACAACTTTATCGTTCTCGTAAGGGATAAATGATGGTCCCTTAATTACCATCGTAGCTTTTGGAGTAGTAGGTATTAAGAGGGTCTTCTTAGGTACCCCTCTAGTGACCTTTGCTGATTCTCCCCATGGAATGACTAGAGTTTTCTTGGTAGTGCTTGGAGCTTGGCAAGGAATTACCAGTGGCTTTTTCCCTCTGATTGTGGCTATATATTTTTCTTCAGGGTACAGTCCGAATTGGACTACCCCCTGATCCACCAGATTTTCCAAAGTTGTTTCAAAAGCTTTATTGTGCTCTAACAGGAACCCACATTCGAACAGATATTCCTTCAACAAGTTGATAAGGGTTTTTGTCTTTATGGTTTCCCTAAAGTCGGTGACCACCTCGATTGCATTTATTGTCGGTCCACCATGCGGAGGCATGGGGTTTGACTTGATGTTAGGCTTGTCGAAGGTGATGTCTTGAGACTCTAAAAAATCCTGAACCTTATGCTTGAAGGCCCAACATTGGTCTATGGTATGCCCGGGAGAATTTGCATGATACTCACACCTAGCGTCAACATTGTATCTTTGCGGGAGTGGCCCGACTGGAGGTGCTAAAGGCTTGATTTCCACCATGGATTCCTTAACCAAGTGTTGTAATAATTGGCTTGGTGGCATGGGCAATGGATCAAGATTTCTAGGCGGCCTTTTAAACCTGTCTTGCCTTTGTCCTTGCGGGATCACCAATGGTTGTGTTGTCCTTTATTCTGAGTACACAACATTGACTTCTCCCTCTTTCTTGGAAACTTTGGAGCTGGTCTTTTCGAATTGTAAGGGGTGCTTGATGATCCCTCTGATATCTTTCCGCTCTTCAAACCAGTTTCGATTCTTTCACCAATAGTCACTAAGTCTGAAAATCCTGACGTGACACTTCCCACCATTTTATCATGATAAAGCCCTTCTAGGGTTCCCATGAACATATCTACGAGCTCCTTTTCCAGCTGTGGGGGTTGCATACGCGATGCCATTTCCCTCCACCTTTGAGCGTACTCTTTGAAGGACTCTTCTTTCTATTGGGACAGGTTTTGGAGTTGCAGGTGTGTAGGCGCCATGTCCAACTTATACTTGTAATGCTTCAACAAAGCATTAGCGAGATCCACCCAAGTTCAGATATGTGTTTGTTCCAACTGCATGTACCAGTCCAAAGATTCCCCACTTAGACTGTCTTGGAAATAGTGAATCATCAGTTTTTGATCATGTGCATGGGCATGCATCTTTCTGCAGTACATACAAAGGTGATTCCTTGGACAAGTGAGCCCTTTATATTTTCTAAAGTCAGGTACTTTGAATTTTTATGGTATCACCACATCAGGGACCAAACCCATTTCCAGAGCGTCTACTTCAAAAGCGTCGAAGCCCTCCACAGCCTTCAGTCTTTCTTCTAAGGCTTTATACTGATTCATTACCATTGGTTTGTCCGCAGCCTGAGCACTGGTTGTCTTCAAGGGTGCCTGGGGAGCATCCTCTAGGTCATGATCGCCGTATTGTAAGTCCAAGTAATTATATGCATTATTAGTTGGAATTTTTAGGGTATGTGATGCCCCTACTTTCGACGGTGGTGGGATGAATCCTTCAGTATCGACCTCTTGCTGGGCCATGGCGGACTTTTGGGGTCCTGCTTCTGGCTCTTTCCTCAGTTGGTGACCGCTTGATGCACCAACGGTTTGGGCTAGCTCTTCAAAGGCTACCATGGGGATTTGATCCTGCCTGTTGATAATGTTCTTCAAAGCTAGAAGAACCTGGCTCGAATCTCTTTTCATTGAGCTTACGTCACCCTTCACCTGGTCAAGATCCTCTTTGAACACAGCTTGAGTCTCCTCGATTTGTTCCATTATTTTCTGTTTATGGGCGCTTGTTTGATATGGGGGCCAAGGAGGAGGAGGTCTTCTTTTACTAATGGCTTAACTGGAGAGATTTTCAAAGAGAATGAGTTTTTTTTTTAAAATGACACGCGAATGTTTTATAAATGCATGCGTGCAAATGAGGATGTATGATTATGAAATGATTTTTATTTTAACTGTCTTATTCATTAGGGTACGTATTTATATCCACTTATTATTTTACTTGGTGACCAGCTTAAAAACAGATACGCCTTCGAGATAGGGAAACAAAACGCCTTTATTAAGAGTAACATAATCCATATATTGAAAAATATTACAAACTGAAATCGAAACTTGTTTCCATAAACATAATAAAAAAAGAACTAAATCTCGTAAGCGCGCCTGCGGATGTGTGCTCTGAAGCCATCAACCATTGCCCGACATAGATGTAGAAAGTCTTTGACGTCCTTCGGAAGAGGAACCATCACATTCTCTGCATCCCTTAAACTTCTAAGGATGTCCTCTATGAGATTATTGGCTAAGAAGATTAGCTTTTCATATTTGTCTTTGTAGTGCCTGTATTCCTGGTAAAGATGTGGGATTATTTTGTGGTTATCCCTCCCTGCTTGGGCGATCTTAGTGTACTGCTCCTCCCAATACATCTTTTCACCCTACATTTTTGTGTAAAGTCTCAGTTGGATGAGAAAATCCTTTTGAAGACCCTGTAGCTCTAAACATGCATGTTCATATTCTCGAGTCCTCTGAGTCAAAAGTTTCTCTGCTTCTATCCTCTCAAGGCGTTCCTTGACCTCTGATTCGTGACTGTCTTGGAGTTTGGTGACGAGGTATTTTATTTGCTCCTCTTGATCTAAGGAAACTTGTGCCAGACTTTGAATTTGGGCTCTCAAACTTTCCTCTAACACCTCTTTGTCATGTGTCGCCTTTTCATACCACCTAGTCAACCTCCTGATTTTAGCAGCGGCCTCTTCTAACCTTTGGTTGTGGGAATCTAGGTTGAACATTGCACTTAACAGCCCTTCAGTTGTACGCTTTCGTTTGAGACTTTCTTTCTCCAATTCCTTTTGACTTTTATCAATTTGCTCGTCCTTTGACTCAAGTATAAGTTGCATCTGTTTCTTTTCTTTGGTCATATTGAGGAGGTCGACTTCCAGTGCTTCTTTCTCTCTTTGAGCTTGCTTTAAGGCATTTTTCAGATTGTCGACTTCTTCCAAAGATATAGGTGTTATCTCTGGGACCTCTGACTTGTACTCTAGATCCTTCTCGAATGGCCGCTTGGTAGTCCGTGCCCTATCTTGGACCCATTTGGTGTAGGGTTCTCTTTCTATGGAATTCTTTCTTTCAGCCTTCCTTTTGTTAACCTTATTCCAAGCCCAAATAACCTTGTTGAGCAACGCTTGATCTTCTATACCCATATTGTGGATGATAAATGGTCGGAGTTGTTCGTCCGAGGGTTTGTTCTCCAAGGGATACCCTAGTTGTCGTAGGGCTAGAGTAAGGTTGTAGTTAATACAGCCTCGCGATCCAACCAAAGGGACGTTAGGAAAATCCCCACAACTAATAGTGATGTCACCAATATCCAACTTTCTTGCATACCATAATATTGAATTTGCAGTGAGAGACCTTAATTTTTGTGGCCACTCACATCTGGTCAGTTTTGGGATCATATAGTCTTCCTTGTAGAGGTGAGTCATGAACCAAGTATATAGAAGCAGGATACAACAACTCAGTGTACCTCTTCTTTTTTCATACATCATATGCAAAGTGTAATAAATGTCGGCAAGCAAGGTGGGAGTAGGATCGTATTAAAGACTTTCGTTCCCCAAAATATGCTAATGGTTGCGGGGTCAATATAGTCCATAGTCCGAGGAAATAAGATTACACCAAATACCAACAGCCCTAAACAGTCAACACAATATTCCCACTCCTTATAATTAGCAAACTCTAGTGTCTTAGCTTCCAGGTATATCCTTTTGATTCCTTGTATCAGACCTTCTCTTTGGTAATTCTGCGTCAACTTAGGATAGGGGATCCCTAGGCATTTTTTCCAAAGCTTTGACTTCAATATTTTTCCCAATACCCACATAGGCCTTTTCTTTGGAGAAATTCAGGATTTTGTCAAATTCTTCCAGAGCCGGTGCTAGCTGGAAGTCTTGGAAAGTGAAACATCTTAATGGAGGGTCATAAAACTGAATTAGGGCAGAGATTGCATCCATCTGTACTCCTACTTTAGTCAAATCAAGGGTATCCCCATAACAACGAGTGTACATCTTCAAAGCTCTTTCGGACAGTTTATCTTTTATCATTTTAATTTCAGAAAGGTCAGGCTTGCAAGCATTGACGCGGACAAGTTGTTTCCCTTTGGCATCCATTTTTAAGACAGTCACCAAAAATCTTGATTTTGTTATCTTTTATTTTGTACCCTGTGAATAAGACAGATAAAAGGAACAAATGATGAACATGAGATATACATGAATGCAATGAATGTATAGGTGTATAACGGGATTTTGTGATAAGTACCCTTAGAAGGTAGGTTCCTTAATTTTGACCTATGGTTAGTCTACCCTCCCAGAAGGTGGTTTCCTTAAGGGTATCATGAATAATACCAGAGGGACAAGGCACAATGGTCTCCCTTAGGTAGAGCCTCTTTACGGACTGGAACTTTCGTCTCCAAGTCGTGAAAGGTCTCGTCATGAGATTTTAAGTTAAGGCCGTTACAAAGAGTCATGAGTGACCTTCCAAAGTCCTACTCATCAAGAGGATATCTCTCGATAAGTATTCCTTTTTTGGAAGTTCACCGACTCTAGGCGAAGTCGTCACATAAACTCGCATGGATGATGTACCCCCTAAGCTAATAGACGAACCTTCTTTCTATGAGTTATATGGAAAATATTTTTGAGATAGAGAAATCCCGCCACGCAGTAAATATATATGATAATAAGAGAAATTTATAGTAGATAAATAAATGCGATAAAATATATAAATGCAATAAATAAATAAAGCAAATAAAAATAAGAAACCCCAAAAATACCTAAACCTAGGGTTAATGATCAAATCCCCAGCAGAGTCTCCAGCTGTTGCAACCGGTTTTTAAATTGAGAGTCGCCACTACTAGTTTTTATACTAGGGAAGGGCATCTAATAGGAAACCCTAATTCGCAGACAGAGATTCTAGGTTACAGACTCGATTAGACGAAAGGAAGGTGTTAAGCATCTTTCATCCACCTTGTTCACAAGGATATTAAACTCTATGTTTAGGGTAAATAGGGTTTTGAGTTTTAATTAGCAAGACTCGCCACAATTTTAGATCGCGTGCCTACATATCCTCTTATGAGGAATCAGAGTCCCAATTCGTAGTTTGTATGGGTTGGTGTTTTTTAGGGGGTTTACGAACATATTTTGAATCACTTCGCACTTGGTTGGGAGTAGTGATTGCGGAAATTTTGACTGAGTACGCAGCAAGCCAAAATTAGTTTGAAACCCATTTGCAAAAAGGAATTGTTAATTAGCTTAATTTGTTCGCGAAAATAGTTTGATATTTGTTTGTGTTTTTTACTGTATTAATTGCAAAACGTCTTGATTAATGCATGATTAGAAAATAATTTAATGCAAATAATATATAAAGTGAAATATGCAGTTTTAATATAAAAATAAATTTATTTAATGATATAGTAATATTTACATATAATAAATAATAACACTATAAATAAAAATTACTGATAGTGATAATAATTATTACAATTAATAATGATAAAAATAATAAAAATAAAAATATAATATAATAATAATAAGAAGAAAATACTAATTATAAAAAAATGTAAAAATGATTAATTAGGAGGGGGTGTAAATCTAGTTTCTAAGTAAAATAGGGGGGTGTGAAAAGTTAACTGGTATTAAGCCCAAAACAAAATCTGGACAGGGGGTGTACATTATTGTTGTGTTTACTAAAGAGAGGCGAGGGTGGGGGGTGTAAGCCTGAATGGGCTTGGCCCACTATGCGTTTGGGAAGGCCTGGGTGATCGAATGCGTGAGGGAGTATGGATATTACAGTGGACTCGGTCTCATGGCCGTCCACTGATGATCATGCGGATGGGATTTAAGTTGCATGCTAGTTAGGGTGATCGCGCGTGCACAGGATGCATCAGCACTAACCAGTTTTTGTTTTGCATTGTTACAATTTTTAATTCATTTTAGACCGTTCCTCTCTCTGTCGTTCTATCCTTCCCACCTTTTTCCCCAAAAAACCCTAGCCGATCATCCACCCAACTCCTTAGAACCTATCGGCGGCGCTATATCCACAACCCAGTACCCTTATATGAACCAACCATAACACAAGAACAACAACAAGAGAAAAATGCTAAGTTTATGTTACCCTTTTTTGCAGTTTCTTTCTCTGAGATCACGCCTCTGACCCGCTAATCTTTCTTCTTCTCCTTGTTTGCAGGTTCTTAGGGGTGATTGGAGATTGGAGGATGACGGAAGCTCTGAGAAAGTCTGGAGAGTTAGCGGCGGGGATACAATTAGGGTTTCAGATCTTGAAACCCTAATTCATTTTTTCTTCTCTTCTTCCAATCGAAAAGTATGTTTCTTGATCTTAATTTCTCCGACCCCTTCCCTCTTATTCTCTTTCTTTATTTATAGACTCCTTCAGATCTAGGGTTTTCTTTATTTTTGGGCTTGAACGAATTTTCTGTTATAATCAGAATATCCTTCAGATTTAGAGACGATTGTGGATTCTTTATTGATTGACTTAGAATCTCTTTTCAATAGATTTGATTGAGTACATCACTACTTTATGGATTCAGATTTGTTTCCATTATACTGTAAAAAGATACGATTTTTTTGTTAAAAATCTTAACAGTAACTGTTAGTAGAAACCTTGCGCTGATTTGGATTTTATTTGTAATGTTGAGATTTTATTCTGTTATGACTTGATTCTGCCATTTGGGGATAACAAGATTGGTTCTGTAAATACATGACTTCCTGATTTTTTTGTAAAGTTTGGATTTGATTTATGTTTTAGATTTGTAATAAAAATTGTTGATTTGATTCTTGAGATTCCTGGGATTGCCAATGTCACTTTAATTAAAGATTTGATCATTTTTTCTCAATAATGTAACTCTGGGCTTGGATTGCAAGTTTTGTTATAATTTTAGTTTTGGAGATTTGATTTAGTGTGATTGTTTGAACTGCACAAAATCTGGGTTTCAATTGATAGAAGTTATTTGATTCCTTTTTTTTATACTTTTGTAACAACAAAGCCTGTCTTGAAGATTTAGTGAAGATTGAATTCTCCAGCTATCCTACCTTAGCTTGTATGACCATTTTCTGGATTTCTGCCATGATTTGTGGATCGAGCTTGCTGTCACTTAGTCCCAAATTCTATTTTAGATTCTAGGTCTGCCAAATATTTAGTTTTTGTAATAGGTTTAACTGATTCTGACATTTAGGACTTGTAATGAAAAGATTTGTTCTGTGATTTGCTTTGTATATTTAATTCTTTTTGAGATTTGGACTTAATTCTAGATTGTAATATATTTATGGGTTTAAACATGGGTTTATAAGATTTGATTTCTACAGTGCCATTTCGTGATAGAAACGCGCATATTCCTGCTGTAATTGTTACAGTAATCGTTAATCTCAAGTTAGGCTTGCATCATTTTTTATTCAGCAACAATATTATTTTTTATTACAACAAAACAATTCATTAATACGGCCTGGGTCCAATACGAGGCCCCCCTTTTTATCAAACAGACCTCTTATCACCACATTTACAACACCTCTCAATAAGTAATATAAAAAATATTAAGTAAAAGGTTTTTAATAGAATGATAATAGATCTATCTTGTAATTTGTACAAGGATTTTTTTATTTAAAAAGAAGTCAATAATAGTGTTGTACCCCAAAATTTGCCCTCCCATTTCTCATTAATTTCTCATCACAAAGCCCTTGGAGCTCAAGATCTAGTTAGGGTTTCATCTGCTCAAGACTTCTCCTTGCACTGTTGACCCAAATTAGGGTTTGTGTTTGCACAAAGATGTTTTGACCTAAAAGCCTAAGATGACTTTCATGCTTCATGTTGGACTCCCAAGTTTATCCATACCAAGTTTCAAATCTTGATTCCAAATTTTGCCTAGTCAATTGGACAGTTGACCTAGAAATCAACTGTATTGGGGAAAAAGTCAACTGTGACCAATTGACAGTCAAATCTCATGAAAATTGACCCACATCAACATTATGAACTCATATGAACCATTTGATCAAGTTTGGGTCACAATTCCACAAGAAACTTGATCAGATCACCAAAAGGGCAAAATGGTCATTTTTAGGGTTTTGACTGCACAAAGGCAATTTTTGACTGTTTGACCTAGCCAATGGCAAACCAAGTTCACATATGGACTCAAGGACCCCATGGATTTATCTTGACATGCTCAACAAGTTCAAAAGATCCCAAGTACACAAGATTGACAGTTGAATTTCCCAGTCAATTGATCAATTTTGACTGTATACTGAAAAGTCAAACTTTGACTTTTTGGTCAAAATCAAGAGTCAAGATTCATTTTTCATCAAAACATGCCAAATCATGAAACTTGTTCACCAAGAAATCAAAAAATGCAAATTAGGGTTAGAAATGAGAATTTTTCATAACTTAGAATTTTTCTAAGTTATGAAAAACCCTAATTTTTCCCAACTTTGCCCCACTTTATCACCAAGATTCATTTGGATTCAAACAAAAGTCAAAACATGAAAGTTGTAGCTTGTTGCATAATCTACAACTTTGATTCACAAAGTTTTCCCAAATGAGGCTTGTATCTCAAGTTACAATTTTTTGAATAAGGGCACTAAACCATTCTTAACTTAGTGAAATTTTAACCTATTTTGGCAAGGTTTTCTACCTAACTTCAAGGCCATTTTCCATACACTTCCACTTAGAATTTCAATTTGCATTTCAAAGATGGATTGTAGTACACATTCCAAGCTTTCCAAAATGTCCAAGAACTCATCAAACAACCTCATAACTTGGGAGAATCGAATTTCACAATATGGCAAAAACTCACTTTTGAATTGGTCATGTACATGTTCATAACTTATGCCATTTTCAAGTCAGCTTAGTTTGTGCTACATTACAGGTCCTTAAACCATCCAACACTCAATAATTTAATGCATGTTCATTGTGCTAAGGTCTTGTTTCATGAGCTTATGCATTACATGTTGAATAAATCCATTTATGGAAAAAGCAAAATGGCCATTTTTGCAAAAGCAAGCTTTATGTCCAATTGAAAATCCAACAAGTACAGATGAGATCTAATTGGCACAAGATTATGAGCAAAACACTCTGATCAAGACTAGGTTAGCAGCATGTTTAAGGGTCCCCTACTTGCCTAAAACATCAAGTTGGCTTTGTTTGCTTAAGTGTGAAGAAAAGTATCATAACATAACACAACTTCTCTCTCAGCATTAGAACACAGAAGAAAACATTGTAGACACCTTCTAATCATCCAACCCAAGCTAGAACACGAGCCCTTGGCCTCCCAAACACTCCCATTCCCAGAATCACTCTCAAACTGCATAAACAGGGCAAGGCCTGCAGATTGAACACCATCTCTCATTCCTTGCATGATTTCTTGACCAAAGCTTATCAAACACATTCCCTAGCATCAATGCAAGCTAACCAAGACCTGAAACACGACCTGTAATTCCTCTAACAAGTTCCACCATTTTCACTTTCTCATTTTGCAGTTAAAGGTCCATAGCTCGATTCAAGGTGTCTCAAGGCAAAGTAAACATTGGAACAACATCACCACACCTCAAGGAAGCTATACCAACCATCACCTTGCACTGAAAGCTTCCCCATTGCCAGATAGAACTTCAACTAAACACGTATTTTGGTGAACTTCTAACTATTAGTATAAGCATCATTAACTCTAGGTTTGTGAATAAGAAATGTTCTACTCATGCCCCTGAACCTGTACATGCTTTTACTTTTCATTTATTTTGTCGGAGCTATGAGAATTTATGGTTTGAAAATGGCAGAAAACTTAGGTCAGGATTTGGGAATGTCAAAATTCTCTCTCATTTCTGAGAGTTAGAATGAGTTTTTTATATATTTGGAATCGTGATTCAATGCTTAACATTTCTTATGTTGGAAGTTTGTGCAAAAGATCAAGGAATCCAGGTGTTTGAATTTGAAGAACAGACGCGTGTTTTGACATATTTTTTGTCTGAAGGTTGAAGAAGAAGTTCCTGGGCTGAGCTTGCTTCTGATTTTCTTTCCACACCACATTTTTTGTTTCATACCCCCTAGGCCCATTTGGTTTATTTCAATGATTTCTTGATTTTTCTTTTTTCATGCTGACTTATTTATTTTTGCTTATAAAATAAAAAATATAAAAAAATATTTTTATACCATTTTCCTATTTTTTTAGCATTTATTTGTTTATAGGAATCATTTATACATAAATATATATATATATATATATATATATATATATATATATATATATATATATATATATATATATATATATATATATATATATATATATATATATATATATATATATATATATATATATATATATATATATATATATATTATTTAGAATAAATAGAAAAAAATAATACAAATATACTTTCTTTTCTGATTTTATTACATTTTCCCTTTTGAAAATATTTTATGCAAAATATACTTTTTTTATATAAATATTAAATATTATTATTTTTATATATATAGTATTTATTTAATAAATAATAAAGATATATATATATATATATATATATATATATATATATATATATATATATATATATATATATATATATATATATATATATATATATATATATATATATATATATATATATATATATATATATATATATATATATATATATATATATATATATATATATATATATATATATATATATATATTAATATACTTAGGGCAAAAATACTAAAATACATACATTTTTATTTTATTAATATTTGATGTGAAAAATACTTTTTTATGAATATACTCCATTTTATTTTATTTTTTTATGTAATTATTAAATATTATACACATTAAATAGTTAATATATTTATTTAATGAAATTAGGGTTTTACCCTTAGAATACAAAAAACTCCAAAAATGATACTTTTTTTTATTTTTTATTTATTTGACATAAATAATACTTTTTTCATACATATAAAAACCCTTTTTGCATTTTGCATCTTTATTTTATTTCCCATTTAAATTATGCAATCAATTACTTGTAAAAATTCCAAAAATGATGTAATAGCTAGGTTTAATTTCTTTGTCTAAATACCCCCCATTTGAACATTTGTACCCTCCTTCCCATATTGTGTTGTAATAGTGTAGGAATTTTACTTTTCGCACTTTAAACGCTTTCTAAATATACCATGCTAGAGTTAGGGTTTGTATGCAAATAAAAAGAACAAAATAGCTTGACCTAATTTCAAGATAAATAAGCATGAAATATGGACAACACATATCACACTTGCACCCCTAGGGTATTCCACTTTGTTGCCTTCAAATAATTGGGCCATATTGCATGTTAGGTTTCTTTGGGTAAAAACAAACAATCAAATGATCATAAGTCCCTCGATGACGCTTTCGAAAGGTTGCCTAAAATGATCAAGTCCCTTTCAAAGAGAAATTGCCCAAAAGATACTTAGCACTATTGTAATTATGGTCTAAACAATGACCCGCGCCCGTCCCTTTCATCTCCTAATACAAGATTGTCCACCAAATGCAATGGTGGAACAAAATTGTCAAAAGGTTTAAGACATAACAAAAATCTTTGAGAACTTTAGGGTAGATAACTCTTAGGTACTTGTCAATTTGCAAAAGAAAATACTTGCCTATTTTCAAAACACACTTCACAAACACTTTCAAAACAAGCTTTCAAAAAACCTTGAAACATCTTTTCAAAAGACAAAACACCTTTTGTAAAACATTCGAGTAAAGAATTGTTACAAGGGTAGCCTATACAAGGCATCTTTTCCAAACATTTTCAAAAACCACACACCGAGCACCATTTCAAACAATTGAAAACCAAGGCAAGTTGATCTAAGCAAGTACCTAAGAGCCCATGGATAACCATGGATAGAAAGGGTGCTAATACCTTCCCTTTCTATAATCTACTCCCCGAACCCAAGAAAAATCTCAAAGGTTTTTGCTGTGCTTTTTAAACCTTTCCTTAGGATAAAATAAAAAGTCGGTGGCGACTCTTGCTCAACCGAAACATTTGCGAAAACAAACGCAAAACCATAGTCAGTTCTCCCACCGTATCACAGAACTGGCGACTCTGCTGGGGACTACTTTAAAAGTGGAGTAACCTTAGGGCTTAGATCACCTTCTTGCATGACTAATTGTTTTATTTGATTGCTTTACATCTTGGCTCTATTGTTTGGGTTTGCAATCCTACACCCGGATTTTGGGAAACATTCATAGATAGCAATATGTTGTGGAAATTGTGCGGGGTATACCGACACGGTTGAAGCAATAGCTATATTAGTGCGACATATTTGTGAGTACCGGTAACCCTTGAGTTCAATCAAGGAGAGTACGGGGCCGCTGAGTGATGTCACTAAGCACTAATGACCTAAAACCTTACTTGACCATCTTGGCCTTTTATTAGGGGTAGTGAGATGACTGGCTTTGGTGCAGTCCAAAGTTGGTAGATACTCGATACTACACTCATTGAGGGTTGTTTTCTTGGAATATTTTGGTCGCCAGTTAAGTGGCTAAACCAAAACAATGAACAATGAAAACAATCCCGTGATATTGAGCTCCTTAGAACCCGGTTACTATTTATAGGACAGGTTTTTAAGCCAACTACACTCAAGAGGGTACTTACCTATGAAACCCCATGCGAGCCTGAAACTAGGGTTTGGTGTGATTTGCTTGTACATATGTTTTGTGCATACATCATAAACATCATAAAACATCATATGCATTCACTAACCATTTCAAGGGTTTTGGATCTTCATCTTTGTTCTTGTTTTGTAGGACATGGAAATTCCTCGCAGAAACACCATTCAAGTCAACCTTGTGAGAATCTCACCTCAACTCAAGGATCTCACCTCAAGAATTCCGGAAAACTCATCCTTCAGCGAAAGACATGGTAGACTGCTCAGTTTAGTCAACACCAACATTGAGGAAGACATGATGAAAGTGCTATTCCAGTTTTTTGACCCTCTTCACCACTGTTTCACTTTCCCAGATTATCAGTTGGTGCCCACTTTGGAGGAGTTTTCTCAACTCCTAAGAATCCCTATCCTTAATCAACTACCATTCAATGGTACGGAAAAGGAACCAAAGCCGGAAGATGTTGCTCGAGCATTACATCTACAACCATCCGACATCAAGGGGCATTGGGAAACCAGAAGCGGCGTCAAAGGTTTCTTAGCAAAATTCTTGTTCGAAAAGGCACAAGAATGTTGGAATTCATTGGACCTACAAGCCTTTGAAGAGATTGTGGCACTCCTTATCTATGGGTTGGTCTTGTTCCCAAATCCTGACCAATTGGTAGATATCAACGCCGTCAAAATCTTCTTGTCCAGAAATCCAATACCAACATTGCTTGGGGACATCCTTCACTCATTTTACACACGAACAATGAGAAAGAGGGGTGTTCTCATGTGCTGTACTCCTCTCCTTGCAAGGTGGTTTATTTCGCACCTTCCACAATCTGTCTTGAAGAATGACCAAGGTTCAAGGTGGTCCCAACGATTGATGACTCTTACTCATTCTGATGTGCATTGGTGTTCTCGGTCCAGAGAAAATGTCATAATTGTCGATCGTTGCGGAGAATTTCCTAATGTTCCTTTACTTGGAATTAGAGGAGGTATCACCTACAACCCTTGCCTAGCTTTGAGGCAATTTGGATATGCACGGAGGGATGGCCCTCATGATATGTTGATTCCTGACCTAGTTTTTGACTTCGACAACGATGCGCAAGGACTTCGCCAAAGATTCATCAGAGCTTGGGGAAAACTCAACAAGGTTGATAGCAAGACTCTGGGACACAAGAACTCCATCCCTCTTGAGCCTTATCTCAAGTGGGTACGAGCCCGAGCCCAAAGACTAATGATGCCTTATCCTCATGTACTCCCTGTGATTAAAGAGCCCGTCGATGAAGGAGAGGTTCCCTACACCGTCCTACATCCTGACATGCCTACATCGTGGGAGGAAATGCAGAAAAGTTGGATTCAGCTCAAGGAGGAACGGAACACTTTCGAAGCCAGCTTCTATGCTAGTGAGAAGAAGGTTCTAGAGCTTACCCGCCGACTCCATGAGCAAGAGGCCCTCAACACCTACATCGCACCAAAGAGGATGCGCAATGTCTTTTTGCCTTGAGAAGTTATTTTGTAATATTTGGCCCATGGGGCATTTATGTACTAACAAATTTATTCTTATTAATATGACGTGCGTTCTTCTTTGTCTGAAACAATTTTGAATGTCCTAAATCCTTGAATGCATTACATACATAAGCATACCATTCATCATGTGCATAAGCAGGTCTCACTCTAGGTTTCCTTATCTGTCTGCTGTTTATTTCAGTAGGATGGATCTCGAGCAAACAATCAAAGACCTGCAAGCTCAGAATGCACAGTTCCAGCAACTCCTGATGACCTTGGCTAAGGGTCAGGAGGATATCAAGACTCAATTGGGGAACAAAGACCCAGTGAAAAAGAAGAAAAAAAGACTCGGGGTGGCTACTTTGGGTAGAAGATTTGACGGAGAAGCTCGGAGAGTGCTTGAATTTCCTCCTATTTCTGATGAAGGAACCAGCAAAGGAGGTGGAGCTGCGGTACCTTCCGAGTCTGATGCGGAAGAAGAAGAGGTCGAAGAGGATGAAGATTATTCTGACCAGCAATATCCTTCAGCTGATGATAAATACAAAGGGCTAGAAGACAGATTGGCCGCCATGGAATTACAAAGAGTACCGGGTTTGGATTTTGAAGACTTAGGTTTGGTCGCCGGGATTGTGATTCCCCCAAAATTCAAAGTGCCAGTGTTTATGAGGTATGATGGGTTGTCCTGTCCCAAAATGCATCTCAGGTCCTACGTGAGAAAGATTCAACCCTATACGGCAGATAAAAACCTTTGGATTCATTTCTTTCAAGACAGCCTTTCGGGAGCTCAGTTGGAGTGGTTTTATCAGCTAGAAGGAACCAGTGTCAGAAATTGGGAAGATTTGGCCACCGCTTTCTACAAACAATACCAGTATAATTCTGACCTTGCTCCTACTCGTACCCAACTTCAGGGTATGTCGTTAGGAACCGACGAAGGATTCAAAGAATATGCACAAAAATGGAGGGATTTGGCTGGCAGGGTGCAGCCTCCTTTAACCGACCGCGAACTCGTTGATATGTTTCTAGGGACCTTATCTGGGCCATTTTTTAATCATCTAATTGGTAACTCTTCTGCGGGGTTTACCGATTTGATCTTAACAGGCGAAAGAATAGAAGCTGGCATCAAGTCAGGAAAAATTCAGAAGGGTGTTGCTGCAAGTGTTGAGAAGAAGCCTTTTAAGAAGGAAACATCTATGGTATATTCTCAGAGAAGAGCAGGGAAGACTGAACGCCGACCAACTGTGGGGGCCGTAATGATTCAAAACACTCCAAGTGAGCAGCCTCCCTATAACCAGTCCAGACCAAATCAACAACGAGTGGAACAGCCACAACGACAGTTCACCCGTATTAATATGACTCCAACGCAAGTGCTTCCCCATCTGTTGAAGTTGAATCTCGCCACCATCAAGGAGGCACCAAAGAATGTGAGTACGTCCTCTCCACATTATCATGCTAATGCTAAATGCGCCTACCATTCAGACAATGTTGGGCACGACACCAACGATTGTTGGGCACTCAAGCATAAGATCCAAGACCTGATAAAGGCGAAGGAGGTGGAGTTTGACGCTCCGGAGAAGCCTAATGTGATATCTGCACCCATGCCGAAGCACGGCCGAAATGTCAATGCCATTGAAGAAGATATGTATGTTGCTGATGTCAGTGATCTGACTACTCCACTGCTAACCATTAAGTTGAACCTGTTGAGGGCCGGGATCTTCCCGGGATGTAAGGAAGACTGCTATTGTTGTTACTCTCTGCCGTTTTATTGTCCGTTACTGAAGAAAGGCATCCAAGGCCTTATGGATAGTCGACAAATTTTGTTTGAAAAAGTTTCTGCTGTTACAGTTCATACTGAAGATGTCTCAATCATAACCATTCACGCCAATCTTTCCAAGGCCGTCAAAAATCCTGTTAAGATTACACCAGCTACGAAATCTGTTCCTTTGAAGATAATAATGCCAGGGCCTGTTCCCTATGTTTCTGAGAAATCGATACCTTGGAACTATGGCGGTGACGTCTACTACCATGGTATCAAACAAATCGAAATAACTGAAGAAAGTTCGGATGATGAAGAAGCCAGCATTGGTAACATTGCGGGCACTAGCAAAATCACCAGGAGCGGGAGAATATTTTCTCCAGAGATTGCCCCTCCAAGAGCAATCTTTGGACCCTCATCAGCTGACAAGGTCATCCCTGCACCAATAAAACTTTCTGCTAGAACTCCTTTGATTGAAGACGTTGTTGTTCCTAGTACTGTCTCTCCTACCGCTGCTGACAAAGGTAAGGGAATCCAAGATGAGCTCGTCAGGACGAGGGCTCAACCCTTGGTCATCCCGGAAACCTCCAAGAAGGAAATGGATGAGATTTTGAGGATAATCAAAAGAAGTGATTTCGATGTGGTAGAACAGCTGGGGCAAACCCCCTCCAAGATCTCCATGCTGGCACTATTGCTTTTCTCAGAAGCGCACGCTAAAGCCCTGATAAAATTCCTGAAGGCGACCCATGTGCCCCAGGAGACCTCTGCGGATCAATTTCAAAATTGCGTGGCCAGCCTGACTGCGGACAATGGATTAGGTTTTTCTGATGCCGACCTAACTCCTAAAGGTAGAAACCACAATGATGCTTTGCACATTTCAGTCGAGTGTCGAGGAACTACCCTCGCACACGTCTTGGTCGACACTGGTTCGTCGCTGAATGTTTTGCCTAAAAAGGCCTTGGACCGACTAGATTGTGAAGGGTTGGAGTTGAAGCCGAGTAAAATTGTGTCAGAGCTTTCGATGGTTCAAAGAGAATGGTCCATGGGGAGGTTGAAATTCCCATCAAGATAGGCACTGAGGTGTTTAAATCTACTTTCTATGTGATGGACATCCGTCCATCATACTCTTGCTTGCTAGGTAGGCCTTGGATACACCATGCTGGGGCAGTCACCTCCTCCTTACATCAAATGTTGAAGTATCCTGTCAAGGGGAAGATCATTACTGTCCATGGCGAAGAAGAGTACATGATTAGCCACTTAAATTCTTTCCGGTATGTGGAGGTTGAAGGGGAATTCATTGAGACGTTGTTTCAATATTTCGAAGAAGTCCTTCCTGAAATAGCAGTAGCAAAATTGGCAGCTGAGACACCGAGGCAGATGGCCAGGATGGCATCTCTGGAGGACGCAAGGGCCGCAATAAAGGAAGGGAAGAATTCAGCATGGGGGCAGTTACCTGACATTCCACATAAGACAGACAATTTTGGATTAGGGTTCACTGCCGCAGGCCAGAAAGTTATGCGCCGTGCGAAGATTGAAAGGGCGCCAGTCAAAATTTCTCCCTACAGAATCAACACTTTGGAGGATGAAGACGAAGAGAGCAACATTGAAGAGTGGATCTATCCAACTGTCAAAGGGGGGTTGAGCAACTGGGAGGCAAAAGACTTTGTCCCCGTCACTTTTGTTCATCAGTAATTTATCTGTTAAACATTTCCTATTTGGTCTGTAATGTTTACTTTCAAACAATCCGTACACTATCTTTTCACCTCATGCCTTGCCCGGGGCATGTAGGTCCATTTGTAAGGGTTTTGATTATTTTTCATATCCATATGCCATGTTTAATGATTTATTGGACGTTTTTCATTTGATAAACTGCTTGTGTTCATTTTCTTTCCTTTTTCATTTTTGTTTAAGGATGGCTATCCCTTACACACACCCACACTCACCAATGCAGGTACCCATCCACTTCGGATTCCATGGGTGACTATTCTGCTATATCTTTCAATAACTCTGAAGATCTGGTCAATCTAGCCGAGTATGAAGATGACGAAGGTTGTGAAGTACCAGGGGAACTAGCCAGACTTCTACAACAAGAGGAAAGGGCCATCCTACCGCACGAAGAGTCATTGGAAATTGTCAACTTGGGAACCGAGGAGGATCAGAAGGAGGTGCAAGTGGGTGCCAATCTGGAACCGAGTGTCAAGGAACGCCTGATACAGTTGTTGAATGAGTATGTTGAAATCTTCGCTTGGTCTTATGAAGACATGCCGGGTTTAGACACAGACATTGTGGTTCACTGTCTCCCCACAAGAGAAGAATGTCCACCGATCAAGCAAAAAGTTCGCCGAATGAGGCCTGACATGTCTGAAAAGATCAAGGCAGAAGTGATGAAGCAATTCAACGCTGGTTTTCTGGCTGTTACGTCCTATCCTCAATGGGTCGCTAACATCGTGCCAGTACCTAAGAAAGATGGCAAAGTCAGGATGTGTGTGGACTACCGGGATTTGAATAGGGCCAGCCCCAAAGATGATTTTCCACTTCCACACATTGACATTTTGATCGACAATACAGCTCAGCACAAAGTGTTTTCCTTCATGGATGGATTCTCGGGCTACAATCAAATCAAAATGGCCCCCGAGGATATGGAGAAAACAACTTTTGTCACACAATGGGGCACTTTCTGTTACAAGGTGATGCCGTTCGGGCTGAAGAACGCAGGGGCAACTTATCAACGCGCCATGGTGGCTTTGTTTCATGATATGATACATCATGAGATTGAAGTTTACGTAGACGATATGATAGCTTGGTCACAAACAGAGGAAGAGCATCTTGAACACCTAGAAAAGCTGTTTGCCAGATTGAAAGAATACAAACTCAGGCTGAATCCAAGTAAGTGCACTTTTGGAGTTAGGTCTGGTAAACTTCTAGGATTCATTGTAAGCAACAAAGGTATTAAAGTCGATCCAACAAAAGTGAAATCAATACAAGAGATGCCTGCTCCCCGTACTGAAAAGGAGGTTAGAGGATTCTTGGGGCGTTTGAACTATATTGCCAGATTCATCTCCCATCTGACTTCTACCTGTGAGCCAATTTTCAAACTCTTGAAGAAAGATCAGGTAGTTGAATGGAACGACGATTGTCAAGTTGCTTTTGATAGAATCAAGGAGTATTTGCTAGAACCTCCTATTCTGATGCCACCCGTCGAAGGAAGACCTGTGATCATGTATTTGACCGTCTTGGATAACTCAATGGGGTGTGTTTTGGGCCAGCATGACGAGTCTGGTCGAAAAGAGCATGCTATTTATTACCTTAGAAAAAAGTTTACCGACTGTGAGACTCGCTACTCACTGCTCGAGAAAACTTGCTGCGCTTTGGTATGGGCTGCTCGCCGACTAAGACAGTATATGTTGACTCATACTACCTTGTTGATTTCCAAAATGGACCCTATCAAGTATATTTTCGAAAAGCCCGCTTTATCTGGAAGGATAGCTAGATGGCAAATGATCCTGACTGAGTATGACATCCAGTACACCACCCAAAAAGCTATAAAAGGGAGTGTACTAGCTGACCATCTGGCTCATCAGGCTATCGAAGATTATCAACCCATGAGATTTGACTTCCCAGACGAGGACATCATGAATTTGGACAACATTGAAAGTAACGGACCGTATGACGGACCCGAAAAGGGACCCCGATGGACCCTGTACTTTGATGGTGCTTCAAATGCACTTGGAAATGGTATAGGCGCAGTACTCATCTCCTCGGAAGGTTGTCACACACCTTTCACGGCCCGACTTTGCTTCAGCTGCACAAATAACATGGCTGAGTATGAAGCTTGCATCTTTGGTCTCAAGGCTGCTATAAACTTAGTGATCAAATCTTTGATCGTATTTGGGGACTCGACTTTGGTTATCAGTCAAATCAAAGGAGAGTGGGATACCAAGCATCCTAATCTTATCCCATACAAAGAACATGTCTTGACATTGTTGCCTCGTTTCGAGCAAATTACCTTCGAGCATTTCCCGCGAGAAGAGAATCAGCTAGCAGATGCTCTAGCCACAATGTCCTCCATGTTTAAACTCAACTGGGATAACGAGGCTCCCCAAATCACCATCGAGCGAATGGATGAACCTGCACATTGTCACGAGATTAATACCGAAGAAGTAGTGGAACAACCCTGGTTCCATAAAATCAAAAGATATCTCGAGACCAGAGATTATCCTGAAGGAGCTTCCGTAAATGACAAGAAGTTCTTAAGGAAATTCGCTGCTAAGTTCTTCCTGAGCAACGACATCCTTTACAAACGAAGCCATGATTGTGTATTACTCCGATGCGTAGACAAAGCTGAAGCAGAGTTGATCATGACTGATATACACAGCGACACATTTGGGACTCACTTGAGCGGGCATACAATGGCTAAGAAGATCCTAAGGGCAGGCTATTACTGGTCTACCATGGAAGCTGACTGCCATCAACATTCCCGTACTTGCCACAAATGTCAAGTCTACGCTGACAAAGTTCATATCCCTCCGGTCCCTCTCAATGTTCTGACTGCTCCGTGGCCCTTCGCAATGTGGGGCATTGATATGATTGGAGAGATCAAGCCCACGGCCTCAAACGGACATCGCTTCATCCTGGTTGCCATTGACTATTTCACCAAATGGGTCGAAGCAGCTTCCTTCGCCTCTGTTACTAAAAATGTGGTTGCCCGCTTTATCAAGCAAAATCTCATATGTCGGTATGGTGTTCCGGACAGGATCATCACAGACAACGGTACAAATCTGAATAACACAATGATCACCGCCTTGTACGAACAGTTCAAGATTTATCATCACAATTCATCTCCCTACCGGCCGAAGATGAACGGTGCTGTTGAAGCTGCGAACAAAAACATTAAGAAGATCATTCAGAAAATGACTGTCACTTACAAAGACTGGCATGAGATGTTACCGTTTGCTCTGCATGGATACCGTACGACGACACGTACTTCAACTGGGGCAACCCCATTTTCTTTAGTTTATGGCATGGAAGCTGTTTTGCCTATGGAAGTTCATATTCCTTCTCTAAGGATTATGAAGGATGCAGGTTTGAATGAAGATGATTGGATGCAGACCCGACTTGATCAACTCAATCTGATCGACGAAAAACGACTTGCTGCTATATGCCATGGTCAGACGTATCAAAAGCGGATGATCAAGGCCTTCAATAAGAAAGTCAGACGTCAAGTGTATCAAGTCGGAGATCTCGTAATCAAGCGGATTATCTTTCCGCAAGGCGATCCCAGGGGCAAATGGACTCCTACATATGAAGGACCATTTGTGATCAAGAGCATATTTTCCGGTGGTGCAATGATTCTGACCACCATGGACGGAGACGATTTGCCGCACCCTGCGAACGCAGATATAGTCAAAAGATACTACGCATAAAAATAACCCGACGAGTCGAAAACCCGAAAGGGCGGCTTGGGAAAAAATGGGCATCCCGGTGGATCGAAAACCCGAAAGGGCGATTCAGGTAAAAATTAGGGATAAAAACAAAAAAATCTGTACACCCGGCAAGTTGAAAACCCGAAAGGGCGGCTTGGGCAAAGAGGGGTTTCCCGGTGGATCGAAAACCCGAAAGGGCGATTCAGGCAAAAGTTAGGGAATTAAAGTGTATAACTATGTCTCGTCGGATCACTTCAAAGACAATCTCTTCATCAACCGGTTCCAGGCTTTTGATCAATCCAGTCATCGGAAAACGGAGCATTGAATGGACAGATATTCAGAGTTGGGAAAACTATAGCAGAATGGAATCCCATGGAATTATTTCACATAGCCATCCTTTATTTTGTATAAATCTTTCAATATTTACGACAAAATCCTCTTACTAGGATGATTGTCTCCTTTGTACAAATATACTCATAAAAAGTCAATACAAATACTTTTCCCAGAAATTTGTGTCTTTTTCCGTTCTTTTGCACTAATTATTTACTTTGAGAAACGTCCAATATTTTGTTAAATAAGCATATGCATTTGAACATAATCATTTCCTTATGAATCAAGAAAGAGGATTACTGATAGGTTGAGGATACAGTTGGATATCTTGATACCCGTTCGAAGGAAATCCCCCGAAGATTTGGAATCCATATCCCCAGCAAACCCTGAAGCTGATCCCCAGTAGATTTTGGAAGCTTATCCCCTGCAGAGTACGGACGTCTCTCCCGAGTTTTATTCAAAGTTATTCCTCACAAGGGCTTATAACTGGGTTATCCTCAGCTAACAACCATGGAAGATCGCGCTCGCCAAATTTCTTCCTATCCCCAGCGGAGTTCATCAAAGTTCCCCAACATAACTTATCCATACAATCCCCAGAGGAGTTTATCTTTGTTATCTCCAGCCAGAGAATCCTCCAGAACTCAATTCCCCTCAGAGTTCAAATTTTCAGTATCCCCAGCTGAGCTAAAGCTTCAAAATTATCAATCTCCAGCGGAGCCAGACTAATGAACCGTTTCCCCACAGAGTTTTAGAAAGGAAAATCTTGAGTTCCCCAGTGAAGTCGCCAGAGATACTTCCCTCCAAGCTGAAGATTCTCAGTCTTACCTCCCCAGCATGAGTCTATTAGATTGGAACTCCCCAGTAGAAGTCATCAGGAATTCCCCAGAAGATTGGTATACAACCCAAGCTCTTTATTCCCCAGCAACAACCAGGAATTATCCTTCCCGGCAGCAGTCAAGATACTCTTATCTTCAGCCATCTTGGATTCGTCTATCCTTTGCAAGACAGCTCTCCAGCTTACATGCGCATCCATTTACATTCATATCATATAACATACATTGCATCATGCATCATGACATTGCATACAACTAACTCTTTACCTTTTCAGGTGAAACCAGTCGGCAGACAAAAAAATCATTATCTTCCGAGATTTCTTTCCAGGAATAGTTCGGGTGTGACCCAGACACGGCAACATTCTAATGCTTATTCTAGATTTATCCAGATGCAGTTTTACACGAGCTCATCATCAGGGAACCCTACACCGGTTCTTCCTCCAAATTCAAGATTACTGAAAACAGTTTACGGGTTCTCCAAGTAACGGATGTTAACCTATCGCTTGTTCAGTTTCTTCTCAAGACTTCTGAAAACAGTTTATGGATTCTTCCCAACAACGGATGTTAATCTATTACTTTTTCAGATGCAACCTTTGAAAACAACTTACGGACGCTTCCCAACAACAGATGCTGCTCTATTGCTTATTCAACTCCAAGACTTCTGAAAACAGTTTATGGATTCTTCCCAACAACGGATGTTAATCTATTCAGACTCTTCTCACCTTTTGAAAACAGTTTACGTACGCTTCCCAACAATGGATGTTGCTCTATTGCTTATTCAACTTCAAGATTTCTGAAAACAGTTCACAGGTTCTCCAAGTAACGGATGTTAACCTATCACTTGTTCAGTTTCTTCTCAAGACTTCTGAAAACAGTCTACGGATTCTTCCCAACAACGGATGTTAATCTATCAACTTGTTCAGATGCAATTTTTTGAAAATAGCTTATGGATTCCTTCCAACAACGGATGTCAATCTATTGCTTATTCAGATCCCCAGTTCAGAGATGACCCCAAGCATGGACATCTCCCTGATACTCATTCCAGATGGCATCTTTAAGCCCATCCCCGACAAGCTCCTGGCATCCTTCCAGATGGCATCGTTAAGCCCATCTCCAAATGGCATCTCTAAGCCCATTCCTGCATCCATTGCTTTGACGAGTGCAAATTTAAGGGCACTCTAGTGTCCAATCTCCTTTTACCCTCGAGTCACGAAGGGCAAACTTGCCAATCTAACTCTTCAGGTTCAAGAAGATTGAACAGGGGCAACTGTTGTACCCCAAAATTTGCCCTCCCATTTCTCATTAATTTCTCATCACAAAGCCCTTGGAGCTCAAGATCTAGTTAGGGTTTCATCTGCTCAAGACTTCTCCTTGCACTGTTGACCCAAATTAGGGTTTGTGTTTGCACAAAGATGTTTTGACCTAAAAGCCTAAGATGACTTTCATGCTTCATGTTGGACTCCCAAGTTTATCCATACCAAGTTTCAAATCTTGATTCCAAATTTTGCCTAGTCAATTGGACAGTTGACCTAGAAATCAACTGTATTGGGGAAAAAGTCAACTGTGACCAATTGACAGTCAAATCTCATGAAAATTGACCCACATCAACATTATGAACTCATATGAACCATTTGATCAAGTTTGGGTCACAATTCCACAAGAAACTTGATCAGATCACCAAAAGGGCAAAATGGTCATTTTTAGGGTTTTGACTGCACAAAGGCAATTTTTGACTGTTTGACCTAGCCAATGGCAAACCAAGTTCACATATGGACTCAAGGACCCCATGGATTTATCTTGACATGCTCAACAAGTTCAAAAGATCCCAAGTACACAAGATTGACAGTTGAATTTCCCAGTCAATTGATCAATTTTGACTATATACTGAAAAGTCAAACTTTGACTTTTTGGTCAAAATCAAGAGTCAAGATTCATTTTTCATCAAAACATGCCAAATCATGAAACTTGTTCACCAAGAAATCAAAAAATGCAAATTAGGGTTAGAAATGAGAATTTTTCATAACTTAGAATTTTTCTAAGTTATGAAAAACCCTAATTTTTCCCAACTTTGCCCCACTTTATCACCAAGATTCATTTGGATTCAAACAAAAGTCAAAACATGAAAGTTGTAGCTTGTTGCATAATCTACAACTTTGATTCACAAAGTTTTCCCAAATGAGGCTTGTATCTCAAGTTACAATTTTTTGAATAAGGGCACTAAACCATTCTTAACTTAGTGAAATTTTAACCTATTTTGGCAAGGTTTTCTACCTAACTTCAAGGCCATTTTCCATACACTTCCACTTAGAATTTCAATTTTCATTTCAAAGATGGATTGTATTACACATTCCAAGCTTTCCAAAATGTCCAAGAACTCATCAAACAACCTCATAACTTGGGAGAATCGAATTTCACAATATGGCAAAAACTCACTTTTGAATTGGTCATGTACATGTTCATAACTTATGCCATTTTCAAGTCAGCTTAGTTTGTGCTACATTACAGGTCCTTAAACCATCCAACACTCAATAATTTAATGCATGTTCATTGTGCTAAGGTCTTGTTTCATGAGCTTATGCATTACATGTTGAATAAATCCATTTATGGAAAAAGCAAAATGGCCATTTTTGCAAAAGCAAGCTTTATGTCCAATTGAAAATCCAACAAGTACAGATGAGATCTAATTGGCACAAGATTATGATAAAAACACTTTGATCAAGACTAGGTTAGCAGCATGTTTAAGGGTCCCCTACTTGCCTAAAACATCAAGTTGGCTTTGTTTGCTTAAGTGTGAAGAAAAGTATCATAACATAACACAACTTCTCTCTCAGCATTAGAACACAGAAGAAAACATTGTAGACACCTTCTAATCATCCAACCCAAGCTAGAACACGAGCCCTTGGCCTCCCAAACACTCCCATTCCCAGAATCACTCTCAAACTGCATAAACAGGGCAAGGCCTGCAGATTGAACACCATCTCTCATTCCTTGCATGATTTCTTGACCAAAGCTTATCAAACACATTACCTAGCATCAATGCAAGCTAACCAAGACCTGAAACACGACCTGTAATTCCTCTAACAAGTTCCACCATTTTCACTTTCTCATTTTGCAGTTGAAGGTCCATAGCTCGATTCAAGGTGTCTCAAGGCAAAGTAAACATTGGAACAACATCACCACACCTCAAGGAAGCTATACCAACCATCACCTTGCACTGAAAGCTTCCCCATTGCCAGATAGAACTTCAACTGAACACGTATTTTGGTGAACTTCTAACTATTAGTATAAGCATCATTAACTCTAGGTTTGTGAATAAGAAATGTTCTACTCATGCCCCTGAACCTGTACATGCTTTTACTTTTCATTTATTTTGTCGGAGCTATGAGAATTTAAGGTTTGAAAATGGCAGAAAACTTAGGTCAGGATTTGGGAATGTCAAAATTCTCTCTCATTTCTGAGAGTTAGAATGAGTTTTTTATATATTTGGAATCGTGATTCAATGCTTAACATTTCTTATGTTGGAAGTTTGTGCAAAAGATCAAGGAATCCAGGTGTTTGAATTGGAAGAACAGACGCGTGTTTTGACATATTTTTTGTCTGAAGGTTGAAGAAGAAGTTCCTGGGCTGAGCTTGCTTCTGATTTTCTTTCCACACCACATTTTTTGTTTCATACCCCCTAGGCCCATTTGGTTTATTTCAATGATTTCTTGATTTTTCTTTTTTCATGCTGACTTATTTATTTTTGCTTATAAAATAAAAAATATAAAAAAATATTTTTATACCATTTTCCTATTTTTTTAGCATTTATTTGTTTATAGGAATCATTTATACATATATATATATATATATATATATATATATATATATATATATATATATATATATATATATATATATATATATATATATATTATTTAGAATAAATAGAAAAAAATAATACAAATATACTTTCTTTTCTGATTTTATTACATTTTCCCTTTTGAAAATATTTTATGCAAAATATACTTTTTTTATATAAATATTAAATATTATTATTTTTATATATATAGTATTTATTTAATAAATAATAAAGATATATATATATATATATATATATATATATATATATATATATATATATATATATATATATATATATATATATATATATATATATATATATATATATATATATATATATATATATATATATATATATATATATATATATATATATATATATATATATATATATATATATATATATATTAATATACTTAGGGCAAAAATACTAAAATACATACATTTTTATTTTATTAATATTTGATGTGAAAAATACTTTTTTATGAATATACTCCATTTTATTTTATTTTTTTATGTAATTATTAAATATTATACACATTAAATAGTTAATATATTTATTTAATGAAATTAGGGTTTTACCCTTAGAATACAAAAAACTCCAAAAATGATACTTTTTTTTATTTTTTATTTATTTGACATAAATAATACTTTTTTCATACATATAAAAACCCTTTTTGCATTTTGCATCTTTATTTTATTTCCCATTTAAATTATGCAATCAATTACTTGTAAAAATTCCAAAAATGATGTAATAGCTAGGTTTAATTTCTTTGTCTAAATACCCCCCATTTGAACATTTGTGCCCCCCTTCCCATATTGTGTTGTAATAGTGTAGGAATTTTACTTTTCGCACTTTAAACGCTTTCTAAATATACCATGCTAGAGTTAGGGTTTGTATGCAAATAAAAAGAACAAAATAGCTTGACCTAATTTCAAGATAAATAAGCATGAAATATGGACAACACATATCACACTTGCACCCCTAGGGTATTCCACTTTGTTGCCTTCAAATAATTGGGCCATATTGCATGTTAGGTTTCTTTGGGTAAAAACAAACAATCAAATGATCATAAGTCCCTCGATGACGCTTTCGAAAGGTTGCCTAAAATGATCAAGTCCCTTTCAAAGAGAAATTGCCCAAAAGATACTTAGCACTATTGTAATTATGGTCTAAACAATGACCCGCGCCCGTCCCTTTCATCTCCTAATACAAGATTGTCCACCAAATGCAATGGTGGAACAAAATTGTCAAAAGGTTTAAGACATAACAAAAATCTTTGAGAACTTTAGGGTAGATAACTCTTAGGTACTTGTCAATTTGCAAAAGAAAATACTTGCCTATTTTCAAAACACACTTCACAAACACTTTCAAAACAAGCTTTCAAAAAACCTTGAAACATCTTTTCAAAAGACAAAACACCTTTTGTAAAACATTCGAGTAAAGAATTGTTACAAGGGTAGCCTATACAAGGCATCTTTTCCAAACATTTTCAAAAACCACACACCGAGCACCATTTCAAACAATTGAAAACCAAGGCAAGTTGATCTAAGCAAGTACCTAAGAGCCCATGGATAACCATGGATAGAAAGGGTGCTAATACCTTCCCTTTCTATAATCTACTCCCCGAACCCAAGAAAAATCTCAAAGGTTTTTGATGTGCTTTTTAAACCTTTCCTTAGGATAAAATAAAAAGTCGGTGGCGACTCTTGCTCAACCGAAACATTTGCAAAAACAAACGCAAAACCATAGTCAGTTCTCCCACCGTATCACAAATAGATAACATTTTTTCTAAAATGCCACAACAAATAATAAAAACAACAAATATATTAGTCTTAACAAAACCTTAACGGGCTTGTAATTTGTAACTATACCCCCTCCTTGCTATTCAACAACAAAAATGGACTAAAATGAATTCTAATGGGCTTTAATTTAAAGTTTTACCTTTTCTTTTTACTAATAGAAACAAACCTAAAAGGCTTCATAGTAAATAAACTTAATAATTTTCTGTAATAACTTTCCATATTCGAATCTCATGGGTCGTTGGCCAACATGCTTCGTAAATGGGCCTACGGATACATGGGTCTTTCTGATCTAGAAAGCCCCATTCTCCTGAATTAAAATAACCCCCTGGTTGAATTGGATTTAAAAATGAGCCATCAGGTATTGTTGGACCATGCTTAATTAAGATATTTCTCTTGTATTTTAACCTTGGAAATATGATCATATAGGTAGGGTAAATTTGGGGTACAACAACATGCTACAAATCCAATGGCGCTATTATTTTTGTCTGAAAGTGCCTGCAGCTAGGGTTTCGAAGCTTTGAAAGCTTTGAACCCTAACAACGGTGAATGGTTGTTCCTGCATAAAAGCTTGCAAACGATGATTCTAAACATGCCCAAGCATTATTATAAACATGTATATATGCATAGAATTAATCAACAATGCATGAATTATGAGTTTGAGTTCACGAAAGTTTAACAAGCCGATGATACTTGGTTATGATGATCTGGGATACTACGAGCTTAATGGATGATTGGAATGAGTTCCTGGAGTCTTCAGGAAGCTTGATTATTGCTTGGAATAGACTGAAAATCGTGGGAGAGAAGGGTTTGACAATGCCCTAACTTCTTGAAAAATTTAGAATTTTAGGGTTCTTCTTGAGAGGTAGCATGCATGTCCTTAGTCATATGAAGTTTTTGTGTATTTATAGGAGAATGTTTAGGTCAACATTTGTGAGATGAATCTTTGTATTTCATGGTGAAGAGATTTTATTTGAGTTTTGCACAAAAACTTATATTTTAGGCCAAATCAAATATTCATGATCCCACACGGTTTCTCCAACATAATTATGTGATTTTGGACTTATGATTTGATTCAAAAATAGATCCACACGCCTTGTATCATTTATTTGGTATTTGATTTGATTTATTTTTCTTTTAATTGAATAAAATAAAAAGAAATAAAAAAAAATACGTGAATGGATTTAGGAGTCCCTTATAAGGTCATGATCATGTTTAGACCTTAAAAGATAGGTCCATTAGTCCAAAAATTCAAGTTTGCTCACATTGAACTTCATGCACTTTCTCCAAAATTGCTCAACTTGCACAACACATAACATTCTCAAATTTTGTCATATGAAGGTGATATTGGACTTTTTGGAAGCCTCAAGATGTCTCCTACTACTTTCATTTTGATTACTTTTTGATTTTAAGTCTTTAACTTGATGTAAATTTCCTTCACAAAAAAGTCTCTTTTTGTTGACTTTCAAAATGACCTGTAAAGTTTTGGCTCATATCTCTCAAATAAGGCATTTTTGGCCTTGAGCTTAGAGAGACAAAGTTGTAGAGAATTGAATTTCCTTTAAGATAGGATTTGGTTGAGAAATTTCTGATGAAGTGTGTGAAATTTGTGCTTGGTCAAAGTTCAGTTGACTTCTCCTTAAGAACCCTAATTTAGTAACTTTTGACTTTTGATGAATCTTAAGTTTTCTTAATGAATCATGATCAACCCTTGATAAAATGATGAATGTGACTTAAAAATATTGATGTTAACCAAAAATATTGAAGTTTGACCATAAATTGATCAATGTTGATTTTTTACCCAATACAACTGACCTTCACTCATATGAGCAATTGTCTGAGCAAACTTGTGAAGAAAGGCCTGAATCCTAACATGAGAATTTTTTGAATCAGACTAGGAACTATGAAACCCACTTGAGGCGTTAGACGCTCAATTTCCTCTGATAAAAACCAAACCCTGGTTGTAGGTGAATTTCTTAGGAAGAAGACTTGTTTGATTAATCCTTGAGAAGTCTTGAGCATTTGAAACTTCTATGAGCCTGAGGGAGTGTCTTGAATTAATTTGTCTTGAAAATGGGAGGGAAAATTTTGGGTTACAATAGTTTCCCATGTTCAATCTTCTTAAACCTGAGGAGTTAGATTGGCATGTACGCCATTCGTGATCTGAAGATGGAAGAGGATTGGACACTTAAGTGCCCAAAAATTTGTACTCACCGGTGCACGAAGTAACACTGTTGATTGATTGCATTTCTTGAATAGGCTTAAAGATGCCATTCAGAGAGGTGACCGAGTGTCTCTAGAGATGGGCTTATAGATTCCATCCAAAGTGTCTATTGATAAGAGTATCAAAATTAGTCTATGTTCGACTGTATCTGAGAAGTATACTAGAATGAGTCGGTGTCCAGCTGTATCTAGAAGATGTGTTGGGGAGTGTCAGAATGAATCTTATGTATTGATTGTATCTGAATGATGTTTTAGAATTAGTCTATATCTTGACTGTATCTATAAGAGGATCAGAATGAGTCTTCTCCCGACTGTATCTGAGAAACATATTAGAATAAGTCTATATCTCGATCGTATCTGAACTGTATCTAGAAGATGTACTGGAATGAATATCAGAATGAATCTATATCTCAATCATATCTGAAATATATCTAGAAGATGTATTGGAATGAGTCTACTCTTGATTGTATCCAAAGGAGTATCAGAATGAATCATTGACTGATTGTATCTGAAGGATGATAAATTGTTGACAATATTTATCTGTTTGTGAACTTACCTGAAAAACAAAGTTAGTTTTATGCAATGTGATGATATTTGTAATTCATTGCATATGATGCTCTCAAAATATATGAAAATGTGTTTTGTATGCGGATGCTATGATATCTTGTAAACAATGTATGAAGCAAGATGTCGCTGACGGTAGCGGTAGCTTCGTATAGCAATGTTTAGTTGGGGAAAATAAATCCTTGACTGTTGCTGGGGATGAAGAATATAAATCTTCAATTTCTACGGGGAACAATTTTGCTGGGGATTCCCGCTTTCTGTTTGTGGATATTTTGCTAGGGATCTCCGACTTTTGCTCAGGGATAAAAGTATTTCAGGAAAGTCATAAGTCCGTCGTTTGAATAATTTGATCTTTATGTACCCTGATTGGGGATAAAAGAGATGGATAATTCTCTGATTCATTATTTGACCAAGTTTCAGATACGAGTGTCGACTCTTTTGGGGATAGCCACCTTGAATAAACCCTTCTATATAAGAGAATTCTGTTAGGGATTTTACGGTGTTGGAGAAATAAACTCCGTTAGAAAATTAAATTCCTGTAAAGTGCATTGAGGGAATAAAACTCTGATGGGGAACAAAACTCCATAGACTGCGCTGAGGAAGTTTCTGCAAGATACTGGGGAAATGACCATGTCAAGGTATCTATTAGGGATATGGATATGAACTGTTGGAGAATGCCCCAATTTCTACCCGAGGGAATATTATACCTGTTGGGAAGTGTACTTTTATTGGGGGTAACTTCGTGAGGATTGCTTTGTGGGGATTTGGGAATAGGTGAAACTTTACCCCAACTCATAGGGTCTTTAGTAATTGTTATTCCTATTTTTATGAAAAATCATGTTCAAATACATGTGTTTGTTCAAAGTAATCATTGGACGTATTTGCAAACAAAATAGAGGAAGTAAAACAATTTCGAAATTTAAAAAGGACTTGTATTGATTTAGAAAGTTTTCCTATAAACATGCGGTTTTATACAGAGAGACCGACATCCTATTAAGAGGAAATTATCGTAAAATCTGAAAAGTACAAAGTGGTAAACAAAGAAAAACAATTATGTGGAAATGATCCCATCGAGTTTCAACTCTGCTATTGCCCTTATGCTTTCAAGCATCTCATCACTTGTTGTCGGAAGAAGATAAGTGGATTGATCTGTACCGTCTGAACTTATCATTGTTAATAACACTGGCTGCAAGTAGATGATCCAACGAGACATAGTCATTCACTTTAATCCTTAAATTTTTCCTGGACCACCCTTTCGGGTTTTCAGTCCATCGGGATACCCTTTTTTGCCCAAGCCGCCTTTTCAGGTTTTCGACTGTCGGGTGTACAATTTTTATTTATATGTCCCTAATTTTTGCCCAAACCTTATTGGTTCACTGGGATGCCCTTATTTTTGCCTAGGCTTGTCAACACAGCTGGTCTCTTTTATGTGTAATATTTTTTGACTATGTCCGCATTCACAGGGTGCGGAAAATATTCACCGTCCATGGTGGTAAGTATCATAGCGCCGCCAGAAAATATCTTCTTGATCACGAATGGCCCTTTGTATGTGGGAGTCCATTTTCCCCTGGGATCACCTTGTGGTAGGATGATACGCTTTATTACCAAATCACCAGCCTGGTACACCTGATGTTTGACTTTCTTGCTAAAGGCCTTGATCATGCGTTTCTGATACATCTGACCATGACAAATAACCACAAGCCTTTTTTCATCAATCAAATTTATCTGGTCAAGTCGAGTCTGAATCCATTTGTCTTTATATAAATCTGTATCTTTCATAATCCTTAGGGAAGGAATTTGGACTTCAACAGTAAGACCGCCTCCATACCGTAGACTAGAGAGAACGAGGTTGCTCTTGTTGATATACGTACTGAAATGTGATAACCATGAAGAGAAAATGATAACATCTCATGCCAATCTTTGTATGTCACCATCATTTTCTGCAAGATCTTCTTGGTATTCTTGTTGACGACTTCCACTGTGCCATTCATCTCTGGTCGCTACAGAGAAGAATTGTAATGCTTAATCTTGAACTGTATGCAGAGCTCCGTGATCATAATATTGTTAATATTGGTACCATTATCTGTGATGATCCTTTCAGGAATGTCGTATTGACAAATGAGATTATGCTTGATGACCCGAGCCACAACATTCTTGGTAACAGAAGCAAATGAGGTTGCCTCTACCAATTTCGTGAAGTAATTAATAGCGACGAGGATGAGAAGATATCAATTGGAAGTGGTAGGCTTAATATCTCCAATCATATCAATGTCCCACATTGCGAATAACCAAGGAGAAGTCAAGACAAGCAAAGGAACCCGAGGCGCATGTACTTTGTCAGCATAAATCTGGCATTTGTGGAAAGTTTTGGAATGATGATGGCAATCAGTTTCCATGGTAGACCAATAATAACCCGCTCTCAGAATCTTCTTATCCATTGTATGTCCAATGGAGTGAGTACCAAAGATACCTTCGTGTATATCTTCCATGATCTTCTCAGCTTCCTTCTTGTCTACACAACGAAGCAAATTTGAATCGTGGTTGCATTTGAAGAAGTGAAAAACACAAGAAGGGGGGGGGGGGGGGGGGGGTGAATTGAAACTTAAAATCAAAATTAGTAGACACGATATTTTTATCCTGGTTCGTTTGATCTCAAACTACTCCAGTCCACCCGCCAAGGTGGTTTCGCCTCTCTCCAACGAGGACTTAATTCACTAATCAAAACTTGATTACAATACTACTTTGACAACTGCCAAAGTCTTCTTGAGTACAACCACAACCCGATTTATCTCAAGGAAAACTAGCTTAATAAAAAGAAAATGATTTACTGTGTACTGTTGTTTTTCGTTACAAAAACTGTATCACTACTGTGATATATTACACAAGTTAAGCGTATGAGTGAATATGAATGTTTGCAACATTTTTGATGTATGAGCAGTTGTGTATCAAAATCGTGAACGATTTATCCATTAAGCTTGTTTATATAGGCGTGGAACTCTTGTCCAACATAAAGCGTGATAATGGACACTCAATGTTATTTCCATATTGAGAAGATTCTTGTCTGAATGAAGCCGTTGCATATGACACTGTCTTAATTGAAAAGTAACGCTTCAGAACTAGAATTTTGCATGTTGCTTTTACTTCAGAACATTGATGACTCAGAGATGTGAAGATCTGATGGTATATTAGACTTCTGTTCAAAATCAGAGTATCCTTTACTTTAGCGCAGATTCTGATCATCATTCTTTAGAAAATTCTAATTACCTCAGCTCGAAAGCTTTTGTAGCTTAACTTCTGATGTTGTTTCAGTCAGAACTTCAGCATACAAGATAACACAAATTTAGAGTGCATATTTGTTCTTTGTGTTTGTTATCATCAAAACTCTAATTAAGGGTTGTAGAATCAAATCATGTTCTAACAGCGTTTGTACAAGATGTCGTTACTCAGAAAGAAATTGGCGGAGAACCTCCTTAGAAACTTCTTATCATTGATAGACGCCTCCTTGGGGTACTCTTGAACCTCGAAGTATTTTTTCACTTTGTGAAACCAAGGCGTTTCCTCTACTCCATCAGTATCAACTTCGTAGCAATATACCGGTTCTTCTAGCCTTTCAATAGTAATTCTAGGAGCTTCATTATCCCATCTGACTTTGAACATAGATGACATGGTAGCTAGTGTGTCTGCCAATTGATTCTCTTCTCGTGGAATATGTTCAAAAGTGATTTCTTCGAAACATGGAATTAACGTCAATAAATGCTCTTGATAATGAATGATATTTGGATGCTTCGTGTCTCGTTCTCCCTTAATTTGATTGATCACTAGGGATGAGTCCCCATACACATCTAAGAACTTGATTCTTATATCAATGACAACTTTGATACCCATGATTCATGCTTCGTACTCGTCCATATTGTTGGTACAGTCAAAGCAAAGTCTAGCGATAAATGGCGTATGCCAACCTTTGGGAGAGAAGATCACAACACAAATTCCATTACCAAGCACGTTGGAAGATCCATAAAAAATCATAGTCTATCGGGATCTCGATTTAGGTCCTTCATACGTTCCAGGTTCTTCATAAACAGTAACCAGCATGATATTCTCATCTGGGAACTCAAAATTCATAGACTGATAGTCATCTACAGCTTGATGAGCCAAATGATCTTCCAGTACACTTCCTATGATTGCTTTCTGAGTAGTATGCTGAATGTTGTATTATGTCAAGAACATCTTCCATCTTGCTATTCTATCGGAGAGAGCGGGCTTCTCGAATATGTATTTTATTGGATCCATCTTAGAGATCACAAAAGTAGTATGAGTCAACATATACTGTCTCAGTCGACGAGCAGTCGATGCCAAAGCGCAACAAGTTTTCTCGAGCAGTGAGTATCTTGTTTCATAGTCGGTAAACTTTTTGCTAAGGTAGTATATTGCATGCTCTTTTCAACCAGACTCGTCAATTTTTCCCAATACATACCCCCATTGAATTCTCTAACACCGTTAAGTACATGATAAGGGGTCTTCCTTCAACTGGCGGCATCAAAATCAGAGGTTCTTGGAGGTACTCCTTTATTTTGTCAAAAGATGTTCGACAGTCGTCATTCCACTTCATTACTTGATCTTTCTTCAGTAACTTGAAGATTGGATCACAAGTAGCAGTCAAATGGGAAATAAATCTGGCAATGCAGTTCAATCATCCCAAGAAACCTCTGACTTCTTTCTCAGTACGGGGAGCTAGCATTTCTTGAATAGCTTTAACCTTGGCAAGATCAACTTCAATACCTTTACCACTAACGACGAAACCTAGGAGTTTACCGGATCTTACCCCAATGGTGCACTTGTTTGGATTCAGCCTCAACTTGTACATTTTCAACATCTCGAACAACTTGTGCAGGTGGTCGAGATATTCTTCTTTAGTTTGATACCTGGCTATCATGTAATCAACATAAACCTCTATCTCATGATGGATCATATCATGGAACAAAGCTACCATAGCACGCTGATATGTTGCACCGACGTTCTTCAAACCAAAAGGCATAACTTTGTAACAAAAATTACCCCATTGTATGACAAAAGTAGTCTTCTCCATGTTTTCAGGTGCCATCTTGATTTGATTGTAACCAGAGAAACCATCCATGAAGGAAAATACTTTGTGTTAAGCGGTGTTGTCAACCAGAACATCAATATGCGGAAGCGGAAAATCATCTTTGGGGCTTGCCCTATTCAGATCCCTGTAGTCTATACACATACGTACCTTACCCTCCTTCTTGGGTAATGGCACCACATTTGCAACCCACTGAGGATAGGACGTAACAGCTAAGAAACCTACATTGAAATGCTTCATAACCCTAGCTTTGATCTTTTCAGACATCTTAGGACGCATACGACAAACCTTCTATTTTATAGGAGGACAACCTTCATTCATCGATAGACGTTGAACCGCAATGTCAGTATCAAGCCCTGGCATGTCTTCATAAGACCAAGAAAATATCTCAATATAGTCACATAACATCTGGATTAACCTCTGATGCACCCCAAATTTTACCCTCTTGATTTCGGCTTATGTTTCATCATAAACATCATATTGCATTGCATTCATACATTGTGATGGGATCAAAGTATTTTGGTTATCAAGTCTTCCTCAAGCTTTTGAAGATTGATTGTGTTGATAAGTTGCTCAAGTAGAGCCTTATTATCTAAACCTCTGGATCTTTCAAGCCCAAAGGTATCACATATCTCAAGATTTCTTGTCCACCTCATTAGATCATCAGAAGATTGAGTATTGTGCTGTTTATAAGGAGAATTATATCTTTTGGATTCATCAGTCAAAATTAGGGTTTTGCCCAAATTGGAGTTATTGGGGTCTAGATGAGCCAAGTATTGAAGCATCATTATTTTATCATCATTGGAATCAATTTTGTTCAAAAAGCCTGTCTTGATGCCTAAAGGAATTATGGGTTTGAAGCTTGATCAATTATCTCCTAGTATAGAGTACATAACTAGGGTTTGAGTTTTAATCAGGAGATCTTTGGATTTTTGGGAAATTCTTGATCCCATACTTCTCTACACAGTCATGAGCATCTATCATTGGAAGTTTGATCATCAACTTTGGCTTGAAAGGGTTCAATTGATAAAAAAAGGGGGTAAATTGGTCATTTTGTCAGAAGATAGTCAAAATCAACTGTTGACCAAGTGGACTTTTGATCAACCATCAATTCAATATCCCTATTCTCATATTTCATGGTCAATATTGGCAAAAATATCAAGAGGAAGTATGAATTGGAGATAACTTGTCAAGGAAGTTATTTGAAGTTTTGAAATTATTTTAAGTATCTATAGGGCTGAATCATGAATTTTAAGTATCCATAGGTCACAAAAATTCATTTGCATCCTCATTTGCATACAAAAATGCAGCACATCACTCCCTCTCTCATTCTTTCCATTCCTCTCTTTCTTCACTCTATATAAAGCATTGCACTCAATATTCAAAGGTGTGGAAAAATAGCAAGGAGAAAGCAAGCAAGCTCTTATTTCTATCTCTCTCACGCAGCTCTCTTCTTTGCAAGCAAGAAGTTCTTCTTCTCTCTCTTTCCTCCATTTTCAAGAAAGCTACCATTGTTAAGCAAACAAGTTTTTTCGCATCTCCCTCTCAACTCATTATCTTTGCACATTCAAGCAAGCTTCTTCTCCATTCCTTGCTCTTTATTTGAGCCCAAGCACCATCAATTTCACTTCAAAGGTAGATAATCCATTTTCTCCCTCTAATGCAACTTGCATTTTCTTTTTAAATCCATGAACCTTTTGAAAAATACAATAGCATATTCTCAATCCTTGCATTTTTCTGATCAATTTTCATTCTTGGATCGTTTATTTTGGTGGAGAATTGAAGGAGAAAAGTGAATCACAAAACTGTTTGTTGAAATGTGTAAATAAAAAAAAGTGTTCATGTAGCATTATTCACGCGCGATTTTCTCACTCATCAAGGCATCATTTCATAAATTTTTTGATCCTAACATGTTATACTAATTTCAATCTTGAACTTTGGTGTTGGAATTTTTGATTTTCATCAAGAAATGAGTGAGTTATCGTGGCTTGAAAATGGTGTGTCAAAGCTGGAAAACGTGAGTATTATGGTTGCTTGGTAGGGATGATGATGCATCATATTTTAATTGAACATGGCTTCAGTTCTTTTTACAGCGCATTTTGGCAAAAACAGGTGTAATAGCCTTTGAATATTAATTTTTATTTTGTTTTCTCAAATTTTATTTTAATATTTCCTTCACTTCAAAAATTATGAAAAAAAATATTTTAGACTTATTTTTCAATATAATTTCATATTTTGATTTTTATTTCATTTTTCATGTAAATAATTAGGGTTTTATTATTCTTTTAAAACATTGAATTTTATTTTCCTATTTCTATAAAGTTAAAAAATTTCTATAAAATATGTTTGGATTCCTCTCTGAGTTTATTACTTGAAAATATTTTTTTTCCATTATAAAAAAATTTGGTTACATTTTAAAATCATTTGGACATAATATCTTTTATTTGCATTAATTTTGGTTAGATTGTGTAAATAATTTCTATTTCCTTATTTTCCTTTTGAGATAAAATTCAAGAAAAATATGCTTTCTGATCCTTAGAGTTTTGTTGACATTTAGGTTATTTTACATCAAATTTATTTGACCTTTGGATCTAATTGATTAATTTGTGAACTTAATTTCCTTTTTTAGGGTTTTTGCTTGATCATGCACATTAATTGATTTAAAGTTCTAACTTCCCATGCCTATAAAACCAGGAATGAAGTTGTTTGGAGTGCTTGAACATGTTGAAGCCATAAAAATCATTTTTCTGGAATTTTACAATGTGATTTCATATCTTTCATAAATTATTTTCCAAAACCATCTAGTTTAAGGCTTAAACTTGCTAATTTCCAAGTTTGCATTTCTAAAGCAAATTTCCCCCTCAATCCAGGGACTCCAAATTTTATTTCTGACTTTTATAGGACTTTAGGAAGTTAGGGTTTTGATTTCATAATTTTTCAAGTCATTTTCATATTTTAAAACTATTTTTGACTTAGGATTTAATTTTGGGTTTTACCTTTGATTAATGCTTGTAATTGAAAACTTTTGTACATGATTCTTGTTTGATTCTTGAGATAACATGTGGTACTGACTTGGAGCATATCTTGATACAAATTCTTCAACATCATTGGGTCTTGGGTGTTAATAGGTTGATAAACCAAATCCATTAAAATGGACGAATGATGTTGATGATATTTGAAACTCTAATCCCTTCCCTCTTCATCTTATTCCCCTTTATTATTGTATTACATGTTATGGGATAATGATCTCTATATCATTTATCCAAACATGAAATACATAGATTTCTATTGACCATCCTCAAAATAGGTGCGACTTCTACATAAGTCCACTTACGATTGCTTAACATAGCGCTAAATTTTGTCCCGATTTGGATAAATGATCATTCATGGCCCAAACCTATGTTTGCAAGCCCAAGTATATTAATTTGATCCCTTTGATCCAATAACATTGAGATTCATTGTGTAGAGGCTTTGGTTCTACCAATCCTCTAATGGATCTTCATAAATTTTGGTCAACGCGGATCACTTAAACATCGTTGATCATTAAATGTTGCTCCGAGAATTCTTAAATGGATGATATACTTGACAAAAAGAAAATGCAACTTGTTGTTGAGAGGCTTTGGTTCTACCAATCCTCTAATTAGTTCTAAATGCAAGTTTCAAGATGGTCATTCAACTAACCACTAATTCTTAACAATTGACTTTAATTTATGTTTTTATTTTTATGCTTTTACTTTATGTACTATTTACTTTAGCATTTATATTTCATGCTATTTTCATCTTTGCTCACTTGAGCATTTACTTTTATTTAATTTTTATTTTTCTCACTTGAGCTTTTCTTTTCTTTTTGAAGATACTTAATAATCAACATAAACCATAAAAAACTTTAATGATACTTGGACTATTTGGTTACTATCTTTGGCATTATGGAGTATTGGACTTCTTGGACTTAGGAATAGAAACCTTTGCTTATATTGGAGACCTTGTGACCTTAATTGATCTTTTGTTTGGAGTTCTTGAGGTTTAACTCAAGATATTGGTTTGTTTGTTTATTTTGTGCACAGGTTATTGTGATTACATACTTTGTCTGTAATATGGAATTCACCCGTATACAGCCGTTACTCTGCCCAATTTTTATGAAGAATTAATACACTTGAAGTTTAGTTTTCTCAAGAGCTTGCTTGAAGTTCTCTGGGTTTCCTTTTGCTTGCTCATTTGCTACAGATAGTTATCCGTTTGGTATTGCGTTATTTTCCTTTTTACTGTTTCCACTCCTTATTGCTTTCAATTGCGCGATGGAATCTCCGTTGTTGATATATGTCAGGAGTCCCTATGGTTTATTTAAAGACTTGTTTAAGGAAATTCTGCATAGGTACCTTGATACTCATGTTTAAACACTCGTTTGTTTACTTATTTAGTTTTTACCATGCTCCCTTAGGATTGCTCGTGTAGGGTTAGTCCTCGAGCTAGACCTTAGGATAGGAATCCATGCATGCTAACATAGAGTAAAAGCTTCCCTTTTTCATCCTCAACCTTAAGGTCAGTCATTGTATGATAACATTAGGGCTAGATATTTGGATAGTCTCCCTTAGTTGTTTTCTTTTCCTTTGCCTTCTTGCATCTTAAAACTAAAAATTCTTCTTGGAAAATCATAAAATACCTCTAATGAACTTAAACCCTTCTTTAAGGTAAAAAATACAAACCAATCTTATCTCTTCATGCGCCTTTTGGCTTTTGTTTTAAATCTTGTCAGATTGATGTTTTTCCATCCTTGCCATGACTTTTGTTATCTTTTACCCAATGTTTCGCCATCACATATTCTTTTAGCCAATGTTTCGCCATCGCACATTCTTTTAGCCTATGTTTCTCCATCACACATGTTTATTATCCTACTTTGATTCTCAATATAATTGTTAGGTGTAGAGTTTTATCATCTGATTTATTTATGTCTTGCCTTCTTCACCATGCTATCTTGCCATTCTCTTAGCCGATGTTTCGCCATCACATATTCTTTTATCCGGTGTTTCTCCATCGCACATGTTTGGTATCCTGCTTTGATTTTCAACATCATCGTTAGGTGTAATGTTTCATCATTGTCTGATATTTTGCTATCATGCTGGCATTTTACCGCCTTATCTGAGTTTGTGTTGCCATGTGATATCTTGTAATCTCTTTTTTCTATTTTTATCATCATTGTTGATATTTTTGTTGTTCTATCTGATGTTTTGCCATATTGATTGTTACTTTTGTCTTAATTAAAACACACAAACCAACCAGAATATATGAGCCAAACTACGGCTGCTCTGATTCCTTAAAAGGGATACGTAGGCATTGTGGTAGGGCCCAGGTGAGCACAACTTTTATTTTCCCTACATTCTTTTCTCCTTTCTTTTGCATGCATTCCCTGTACAACTTAGATATAGATTCTTACACAACCATTATATTAGACAACAAGAGTGGATATCATAGAGTACTACAGGCGCGTGGGGTGCTAATACTTTCCCCTCGCGTAATAGACTCCCTTACCCGATCTCTCGGTTGCAAGACCGTGATTTCACCCTCTTCAGCTTTTCTCTATGTTTACCTTTTCCTCTCGGAGGGATAAAAGATGTTCGATGGCGACTTCCTTGATTTTTATATCGGATGCCGGTTCAGCCAGTTGTTTCAACTGGCGACTTCACTGGGGAAAAGATTGACCTATTGCTGGTCCATCCCGAAGTCGATCCTAGCTCTTGTTAATTTATTTCCAGTTTTATATATAATGTTTGCATATGTTTGTGCATGCATTTTATCGCTTTCCATATATTTGGTTATCTGTTGTGCTGGCTCTGTTTTCATGATTGGATGGGTGTTATAAGAGGTAAAAGGCCCAATACCTAGGACAAGTGACAACCATAGGAACCCTAGGAATAAAGTGGAACATGAACGGCTAGTCGAATTTGGTTTGCTGGTGCACTCATGTCGTTCACGCTCAAATGAGATTAGAAATGTGGTGTTATCATTTCACATAGGTGGTTTAACGATAGTGGCTTCAGGCGTACCCATGATTCTGAGTTACCCGTGCCTTACCCTGACCTAGTTTCTCCCGTGAATGGGGAGGGATGATTGATTCTTACAGGTACAAATGGTGACTCTAGTTCTGACGGTGACTTTGGTTATGTTGCTGACTTGAGTTATGTTGGTGACCATGTTTTGATAGTTACTGTGTGTTTTTTATGGTGACTTGATATTGTCGGTGACTGTGTGTTCTCTCGGTTTTGCTCTAGACTTATCACCTTGTGATGGCCATTTATTTTGGCAGTTCTACGATTGTCTTTTATGACAGGGATATTTTGGTCTCATGCAGTTGTTGATCCACTTGATACTTAGCTCTCTTGTGTTCCATGGAGGCGTCAGACCTTTGATTCAGTGATATTCATTATTCAGTGTAGAGAAAGTGCAACCATTTTCCATGTTTATGGAACCTTTATCCTATGTCTTTGCATACATAGTATGTTAACACCATTTTAACACACATGTTCTCTCCATTTCCAAGGAACCATGCTTATGAGATTTGTGTTACACTTCTCCACCTTTTACTAGTTTAAAATCAAAATTAAAAGCATGATGGTTCCTTGGAAATGATCGAACATGGAATTGCATACACTCATGCACATCATGCATATTCATGCATTCATAATAGGTAATCAGAGTCAGAGATTCATTCAGACCTGATATTCTCATTAGAGTTACGGACTTGAATTCTTGCTGTCACATGTTCAAAGATCAATTATGGAACAACTTCGTGGGGTATCGGCCGAGTGAAGATTCAAATGTGGTTGTTTGTAGTATACATGTAAGCCTTGGTCCGTGATCGGGAGCTCTTTGAGAAGGAAGATAATCAGTTGAAGACCCAACTGAGTCAGGTCATGGAAGCCTTGATGATAGTGTCAGCAATCCTACACCGACTATTGCAACATGAGTTGTTCTTTTCTCCTCATCTTTTGGGATTTCTTTCAAACCATGGAATGCCTTGTGGATTTCATCCACTATCTTGAGTGTTTAGAATGTCTTATTGGTAGATGGTTCCTATTTACCAGTTGAATTCAAGAGGTTTGATTTACCAGCAAGAACTGAAGAAGCTTAGAGAACAATTTTGATCCCATCCTAGTGCTTTATTCTCATTTGTTTCCACACTCGTTTGAGCTTCAGTGGGTTAAGCTCTGCACTTTAGTATCGTCTATAAATCTCTTTCCAAATCCGGCTGTCAACGCCATATGTGGTTACCACACCGGGGTACCTGACTATTCAATCAGGGGCACTCTCCACAAATTTAAGCTCCCTGATCTTCTCGTCAGTAGTCAATGTTTGTTCCCCCAAGTGAATCCATGGGGAAAAGCTTTTAAGAAAAGATAGAAGAAGCCTGAGAAGTATGTTGATACCATCTCAATGCCTTACATCCTGGAACTTCCTCGTCTGTAGGGATTTCAGTTGATTAAGCTTCGTACTTTGGAGACTATTCAGTTTATTATTCTCTCTCCCGATGCAAATGCTAAGTGTGTCTCCCATTCCAGGGCATTTTTCCGTGGTTGAAAATTTCAAGAGGATTAACCAAAGTCCATCTCCTGTCTGGCGTCTCTCTCAAAGTACAATTTCTAAAGTGACGAACAGTTTCGAACTTTTTACTTGGTATAATGTTCACTCTCTCTTTTGATAGAATCTTTAGTGAACATTACTCTGGGGCACTCGACTATTCAAGTTGAAGATGGTTTTTCATCCAGAGATAAAGTCCAAGCTTAGATCAATTCAGGGATTGTTGTATCAATATCAGATGGGGAGCCTCTTAACCAATTGAGCCTCGAGGCTGCTAAAGATCGTTCGAAGCAATCAGTCCATACGGAGTCAAGTCTCCTCAACTTGGAAATTTCAAATTTCATTTGCAATCTTAATTGTTTTGTTCAGTACTTTCTTATATGCAAATTTGCTCATATTTTTGAATGATTAATCATAACGCGTTGAATATGTTTGTCTTGAACTAATCCATTCGTTATCACTCTTATTTGTTTTACTATGTTTTTGATATTAAACTCTTGTTAATAAAGCAATGACTCTGGAGGGAGGATGACGAAAATTTACCTAGAAACTCAAATGGTATGATTTCGAGTAAAAACCTTGTTGGCGATGTACATGCCTTGTTTCAATCCCCAAACACTGGATATATAAGAGAGATAGACCCTCGTTAACCCCTCTGAGCCTTCGAAGTAGGAGTTTCTTTTCTGATCGAAAAAAAACCTTATTTTTAACCAGGGGCAGAGTAGATGTTCAGTTAATCTGATCGAGCATTCAAATTTCAGAAGGAGTGTCCCATATGAGGATCACCACACCTTATCCCTCGCATTATGAGGTTGGGAAATATCAAAACAACAATGGTTATTTCCTCCAAAAAGGAATCCTAAGGTCGAGATAGAATCGATACAATAATGGTTATCCCTCGCCGACCAAGGAATGAGGCAGCCACTTTCCTCCTAAAGCTCAAAGACTTAGGGTCACACGACTTGTTCAAAATGGAAAGTATGAATAAAAAAGAAATAAAAAGCCCCACTAAGTCGAAACTTGAAAACAAGTCGCTTAGGAAAAAGCTAGGGCATCCTGCTGGACTCCTAAATTGAAATTCAAAAGAATTTGTCCAGGAAAAAGTTAGGGAAAGCGAAAAAGAATTTGAAAATCCCGAAAGGCAGAAAAGGATTATCCAATAAAAATACTCATCAAAAGAAAAGTCGTGTGATCGAACATCCAAAAACCAAAGGTTAAGTGACTGTTGTGTCCAAAAAATCATTGTGGTTCCTCTACCGTCATAAACTCTTTTGAGAGATGAGTGCTCGTGTTGAATTAACTGAATGTGGAACTGAAGAACATCACGGAGAACGGGTGGGCACCGAATACTTTGAGCCTTAATTACTTTTTTTCTAAAAACTGTGAACCGGACCATGTTACAACCCTTAAAAGTCCTAATTGAAGCATGGGTTAATTCAAAAGCAAAAATGTTACGAGAATACGGTAACCTGACTCCTAGGAGACTTGTTAAAAACTTTTGAGTTGGTATCACTCCCTCTTTTATTTTCTTTGTACATAAGAAAAAAATTCGATGTTTCAACATCTTTTCAATAAAAGTTTTCTAACTTCAAGACAAGCATATGATTTGCATTAGATTTATCATTCATGGGATAAAACATTTTTTGCATATGAAAAAGTGATTAAACATCAAGCGAGCTCGCATAATGAACATCAAATGAAGAGTTTGATTATCCTGAGGGACGAATTGCTTCAGGAATCTATTGAAAAGAATGACCTTAATCTGGGGCGTGCTTTCTAGCTACTCCTTTGAATTGAAGAAGAATAGTTTGAGAGATTGAGAAGGAATTATTTGTCTGTTCATTATGTGGAAGTTTTGTATGCCCCCAAGTCTCTGATTGAGCAATGGTGAATCATTTCCAGTTGGTCCCAAAGGACAATTTTTTTCAAGCATATGCTTGCGCGTGAAGCAGTTCGAGTTGAGAAGTATGATTATGTACTAAGACCTAAGTCATTTATCTTGAGGAGGTGTTATCTTCCCAACTCTGTGAACTTCTTAGTCCTCTGTGAGCATGAGGTAAGGAAATGGTTTGCCAAGATTCTGCTAATCTGGGGCAAACAAGTAAATATCCATTGACTCTCAAAGTCTCGTCAATCTGAGGTAGTTATGTCGAGATTCAATAAATCTCTCAAAGTGCCGAGTGATCAAGGTCCATTACCCAATGTTTATTGAAGCCACTTATAATGTTAATTAGTCAGAAGCCGTGTTTCAAAGTTTGTAACACTGGGGCAGTTTATCTGGACGGTATAAATCTCATGAAGTCCTTTCAAGGCAAGTTCTTTAATAGCCATATAGACTGGGGCAAGGCATTATGTAGGGGCATCTCTCCACCTCATAGTTGATCAGGTTAAGTCCAGCCGCAGGCTAAATAACTTGTGAATTTGAAGAGCATGACAAGAAGTCGAGATTGTTATCCCTAGCTCATCATAATTCTTAAAGTCTATGAATTGTTGTTCCTTCATTAGAAGTTGAGATCTTTATTTTCGATTGAAGTCAGAATTGCTATCCTTAGTACAAATCTCAGGAAGTCTTCTCGAGACGAGTCTTTTCAAAGACTAGTCAACCTAAAGCAGTTACGTTGATATTCAATGAATCTCTCCATGGACCTATTGTATCAGAGAATTATCCAGAGCTCGAATAATCTGAGGCCGATTATCTCAAGTCAAAATGACATTTTTCCAGCAAAGTGGTCACACTGTGCCTGGGGCACGTTCATTGATCTGTTTCGCATGAGTTTTCATGTGCTTTGCTTATCTGTGTAATTCTCCATTACCAGAGCAACATCTTTCAAGATAATTAAGATGTCCCTAACCTGGATCGTTTCCTCCTAAGCAACACTAAAGGTTCTATTACTCCCCGGTAAGTCTTCCCAAATGAGAAATTTTAAGAATGACCAACTGGAATTCTGCATTAAAAGAGTCTAGTTCTCCTGATGCATAAAGTTTTGTCTTCCGATATCACGTAGTAGAAAGTCTTTTGACTGGAAGTTGTGATCTTTTGATATGGATTTGTTCCCTTTCTCGGTAAACGTAACATGTTTGTGTTTGTAAGAGAATATCTATTCCTCGGAGCAGGGCGTCATTATCCTGACTGAAGGTTTGGTTGAATATCTTCTTATTCCCTTATGAAGTCGCTTCAAGAAGACCAAATATGTTTGAGATTAATCGTGGGTTTCTATAGAGATCTGAAGTTTCTATTGCTCCCCAGTGAATATCCCAAAGCGGAGAAAATTTTAAGGATTAAATAATTGGAATCTTGGATTAAGAAGAGTCTTATCCTCCAAGTGCTGGAAGTTTTGTCTCCCCAGTATCACCTAGAAAAGAGAATGTCTATTCCCTGAAGTGAAGTGCTCTCATCCCCAGCCAAAGTCGAGAGTTCCTTCAGAAATTTCTCCTGCTCCCCAGCGAAGTCACTTTATGAAGATTTCTTATTCAAGAATTTTATATCTTCCTCCATAGCAGAAGCATGGTTTGAAGTTCGTTATGCTAAGAATCTTTTATCATTCCCAGTAAAGACTATTCAAGTCTGTTCTGTTTCTTAGCAAAGTCATGGGAGCATCATCTCACTTCCTTAGAGGAGGATGTTTATGAAGATTTCTTGTCCAAGATTTCCCGTTCCCCAATGGAGCTGTCTTATTGGAGATCTCGTTCTCAGGAATTTTCATTCCCCCAGCTGATTTGTGTTGAGGTTTATATCATCTCTCCAGTGAAGACCTTTGTCTGAGACCTCTTATGCAAAATTTCTCCTTTCTCTAGCGGAGCTGCCTTCGAAAATTTCTTATTAAAAAATCCTCATCTCCCCTGTGAAGTTGCCTTATCAAGAAATCTCCTATTCAGGGATTCTCATTTCTCCAATGGAGTCATTTCATCGAAAGCACTTATTCACAAATTCTCTCTTTTTTCAGTAGGACCCAATCCTGGATATTGATAAGTGTTACTTCTCCAAAAGAGTATGCTATTGTGGTTTCTAGCCCCAAGATAAAGCATCATAGTAGGATTTCATTCTGTTTGAAGCACATTCTCATTCCCCGGTGGAGCCAAAGATTCTCGTATTTCCAGCAGTAACATATTTTATTGAGTTTCTCATACGAAGAATATCTCATTCCTGACAAGAGTTCTTTTTGTAAGGTCGCATACCCCAACATGGATCTTCATATCCTTGGTAGTATAAAGGCTCCTAATCCCTAGTAATAGAATATTGCTGAAATATTTCCTCAGTGGAGTTCAGAACCTCAAGCTTAGGGTTCAGAGATACCCTCATTTTCCCAAGGCGAAGATTGGTACTCCCTAATGGTAGTATCCTCGGGTTGGTCTGGTTAGATTTCTTTTGTCTAAGAACTTCTAAGATTCCCTAGTTAAAGTCGCTTCCATTAAAGACTTACATCAGAAGGTCCCATCTCCCAACAATATTTCTCTTTATCCGTGGAAGGAGATATTGGATCTTTTCCCCAGAAGGTCAAGAGGTGGAATATAGGTCAAGATTTCTTCTGCACTGCAATTTATTTTTGCATTATTCTCCCCAGGAAGTTATCCCCAGTAAGAAATTGACAAGATCTCAAACAAAAGTCAGGTGAATCTTTCTCTCTCTGCCAACATCAAGTATCCATTTTGCATTTCCTCGTAGATGTTACAGTTTTTGATCTGATCTTCTCTAGCGGAATCTGCAATTTATTTTTGCAAGCTTTATCAGGGTTTGGCTTGTGGTTATTGGTCTTTCCGTTTCGCCAATTTGGGGCTGTCAAGTTGAGGATTGATCTCTCAAAGTCCCGTTACTCTGGGGCAGCATGTCAATGATGGTATGAACCCCATGAAGTCCTCTCAAGGAATTGTCATTCGCTCTGTAAGTTGCAGCTTTCAGCACCAATGTGAGAGTCTCACCTCTAACTTTTGAACTCTGGAACATGGAATTCCCCGTAGAGTTAGGTCTCCTCAGCATTGTCATGTGAGGGATTCTCGAAGCGGATAAGGTTTTCAGATACCTTCATTCCCCAACCAAGTCTGGATGAGCTTTATCTCGTTTCTTAATAGAGACTATTCCCAACGGAGTTTATCTTCCGATTTGAATTATCGTTGAAGTTCGTATTCAAAATTCTCTTTTCCCATCTGATTTATGACTTGGGGCATTTCTTTATCAAAAGAATCTCTTATCATCAGTAGAGTTGATGTTGGATGAGATTTCCATATCCCCAGTAAAGTCAATACTGTTTAACTATCTTCATGGTCTATTTTACGGTTGCATACTGAAGGTTCTGGAGTCCCCAGCAAAATACTCCTCGACAAAGTTTGGTATCCCCAGTGGAGTTTTGTATCCTCAACATAGTTTTATTTCCCAGAAATCTTTTTCAAGAGAAAGGATTCGTTCTGAGACTTCAAGTTTGAAGACGTCTCATACCCCCAGTGGAGTTGCTTAGATAAGAATCCGCAGTCTAAAGAAGTTTCAATTCCCTAGAAGAGTTGCCAATCAGAGATTCCTCGTCCTGATCTCTCATTCCCAGCTAATTTGTTGCTTGGCGAACCCTTATTTAAGGATTTTCCCTTACCCTCAGTGTAGTCGTGTTGGTCGATTAGGTGAGATTTTTTTAATCTTCGGCAAACAATAGAGGACTTTTCGAAGGAAGTTTCCCCAGCGAGGGTTTTGATTTCCACATCTGGTTTGTCATCTTGGTAACATCCTCAACACGGTTGCCATGCCGTCTTTTCTAGAGATTACAGTCTTACCCTGATCTTCTCCAACACCAGCTGATTTCTATTTGGTATTCTCCTTCAGAAGCTATAGTCTTGCCTTGATCTTCTCCCATAATGTCCAATATTCATTTGACATCCCTCTCCAGAAGCTACATCTTTGATCTGATCTTCTCTAGGAGTTTGCAATTTATTTTTGCAACTCCTCTCTATGTTTGTAGCCCGTTCGTACCAGTTACTCATTTGTTACTCCCCGTAGAGTATCATCTCCTAAAGGGATTTTCTCCAGCGTTTCCTCGTATCTTCTCTTCTCCAGCAGATTCTGCAATTTATTTTTACGAAGTCTTGTAAAATCCTGACTTCTTGGTCACTAGCTTCTCGATTGGCCATTCCCTAGTGAAACATTTAAACATGCATCATTACATTTCATATACCAAAACACGTAGCATTTCCATTATATGGAGCATTATGCTATAAACAAAAATTCAAACTTACATCAGAATATAAGCCATTACCGTTTCTGTTTATCCCCAGTGATTTGCTAATTCTGCAAGTTTATTCCCAGCGAGGTCTTTTTTCGCATTATCTCAAGTTTCACCCCATACAAATATCCTTTTGATGTTAATCATTTGATTGTTTGAGTGTCTACTCTTGATCATAGTTCAGTTTCACCCTGGCATAATATTCTTGGGTTTAGTCTTCACTGCCCTCACCGGTTCATCCCAATGTCTATTGATCTACCTTTTGAATACCAGTTTCGTCATGATATTCACTTTCAACAGGTTTTTAGGTGTACGCCCTAATCTCCTTGTTTTGGGTTGAGCTCAGAGTTTCGTCTCCTCACCTTGCGCATGAAATCCAGTTTCGTTCTGGTACTCATCTAGTTTAGTGTTACCTAACTAGTTATAATGATTCGAGTTTCGTCTCGTTTTTTTGTTTTCATACCTTGGACTTTATCAATTATCGTTTACTGGACCCTTTTTCGGTTATTGTTTACTGAGTCTCTTTGGGGTGTTCGTACTGCGTCCTTGGTTGAATTCAGTCTCTTTTGTTCCTTGGATTCTGCTATCATTTTTCGTCACTATTTATCCATTAATCTGAGACCAGCATGTGCTCTGAGAAATATGCGCTCTCATCACTTTGTTTTGGGTCGAGTTTCGATCTCGTCGCTTGTGCATGAAATCCAGTTTTGTTCTGGTACTCATCTAGTTTAGTGTCGCCTAACTAGTTATAATGAGTCGATTTTTGTCTCATTTTTTTTGTTTTCATACCTTGGACTTTATCAATTACTATTTACTGAACCCTTTTTCGGTTATCATTTACCGAGTCTCTTTGCGGTGGTCGTCCTGCGTCCCTGGTTGAATTCAGTCTCTTTTGTTTCTTGGATTCTTCTATCAATTTTTGTCACTGTTTATCCATTGATCTGAGACCAGCAGGTGCTCTGAGAAACATGCACTATCATCACTTTGCTATGGGTCGAGTTTCGCCTCATCACCCGTGCGTGAAATCCAGTTTTGTCCTGGTACTCATCTAGGTTAGTTTCGTCTAACTGGTTATTTGGGTCGAGTTTCGTATCTCTTTTGTTCCTCACTCATGGGATTATTTCAGTTCCTTCATACTGGCTATCTTAGTTTGAGATTAGCAGGTGCTTCTAGAATCACGCACTCTAGCAACTTCGCTTTGGGTCGAGCTCAGAGTTTCATCTCCTCACCCGCGTACTTTTTCTTTTCAAGAGTTTAGTTTCACCTATTCTCTTTGGTTTGAGTCCAGTTTTATACTGACACATTTTTGCGGGGGGTTTAGTTTCGTCTATTCTTCTAAGCTTTGGTATTGTCTCATTTTTACTAAAATCTGCATTACAGCTTCATTCTGACGCATGTCTTGGGTTTTTTTTCTACTTTTTCTTCAAGAGTGTAAATTTTTGGATTCTTTTATATTCAATCATCTTTAACTCTGAATGCTCGAATGCTTTCGCTTTTCTCACTTATCCAGTTAAAGATAATTTAATAGGGGAAACTGTTGCACCCCAAAATTTACCCTCCTAATTTAGGCTTATGTTTCATCATAAACATCATACTGCATAGCATTCATACATTGTGATGGGATCAAAGTATTTTGGTTATCAAGTCTTCCTCAAGCTTTTGAAGATTGATTGTGTTGACAAGTTGCTCAAGTAGAGCCTTATTATCTAAACCTCTAGATCTTTCAAGCCCAAAGGTATCACATATCTCAAGATTTCTTGTCCACCTCATTAGATCATCAGAAGATTGAGTATTGTGTTGTTTATAAGGAGAATCATATCTTTTGGATTCATCAGTCAAAATTAGGGTTTTTCCCAAATTGGAGTTATTGGGGTCTAGATGAGCCAAGTATTGAAGCATCATTCTTTTATCATCATTTGAATCAATTTTGTTCAAAAAGCCTCTCTTGATGCCCAGAGGAATTAGGGGTTTGAAGCTTGACCAGTTATCTCCTAGTACAGAGTGCAAAACTAGGGTTTGAGTTTTAATCAGGAGATCTTTGGATTTTTGGGCAATTATTGATCCCATACTTCTCTAAATAGTCACGAGCATCTATCATTGGAAGTTTGATCATTAACTTTGGCATGAAAGGGTTCAATTGATAAAAAAAGGGGGTAAATTGGTCATTTTGTCAGAAGATAGTCAAAATCAACTGTTGACCAAGTGGACTTTTGGTCAACCATCAATTCAATATCCCTATTCTCATATTTCATGGTCAATATTGGAAAAAATATCAAGAGGAAGTGTGAATTGGAGATAACTTGTCAAGGAAGTTATTTGAAGTTTTGAAAATTTTCTAAGTATCCGTAGGGCTGAATTTTGACTGGCTACAACTTTCTCAATTTTTATTGAAAATATGCAAACTTTATATGCCTAGAAAGAGGATGAAAATCTCTCCAACTTCGTAGGAGCGGCCACAAGTCCAAAAAATTAAAGAAAAAAAGTTATGAAGCTTGGAAGATTTTGACACTAAGTGAAATTTTGGTTAAAAATGCAAACATTTGACTTCTTCATGTCCATTTTTGAATGATCATTTGGACTCAAATCAAAAAGTTGGCAACATGAAAGTTGTAGATTGAAGTTTTATCTTCATTTTTCATTCAATAATCATCTCAAATGGTTAAGTGTAGAGAAAGATATGATGATTAGGATTTTGAGCTGAAAACTGATTTTGTTTTGCCCAGCACAAGGCAAGGCACGTACACGCTAGGCAATCATTTCATCAAACATGTTGTGGGAGCGCATTCATCATCACTTTTCTATGTGAAATATTCATTATTTTGAAAAATGTCCAACATCAAAGTTCAAGCCCTAAACGTGAGGAACAACTTTTCTTCAGAAAGTTTCTCCAAATGCTTTCTACGTTTTGAGATATAATTTTGAGAAGTAGGCACCATGCATGCTGAATTTTCTGCCCAGTAAGCCATGACACGCGCGCAGCATGCCCAGGCAGGCATGGAATTTTTTTCAAATAGTTTGTAAGCATGTGTTCATGGCCAAATATGTCATTGATTCAAGCTTCATTTTGAAAATTTTTGAACATGAAAGTTGGAGTATGAAGTGTCCTCTACATTTTTGAATCAATGTTTGTCACATTTCATGCATTGTGGAGGGATATATAAGGGAGTAAATAGGTGTTTATGAAATGGTGAGTTTGCATGAAAATGCATGATTTTTTTTGTGACCAACCAAGACCAATTGCCAGCTCATCACCCCAACCTTTGTTCACTTACCCAAGCACGTGATTTGCAGCCTCATTTGCATACAAAAATGCAGCACATCACTCCCTCTCTCATTCTTTCCATTTGTCTTACTTTCCATTTCTCTCTTTCTTCACTCTATATAAAATCTTTGCACTCAACATTCAAAGGTGTGTAAATATAGCAAGGAGAAAGCAAGCAAGCTCTTATTTCTCTCTCTCTCTCTCTCTCTCTCTCTCTCTCTCTCTCTCTCACGCAGCTCTCTTCTTTGCAAGAAAGAAGTTCTTCTTCTCTCTCTTTCCTCCATTTTCAAGCAATCTACCATTGTTAGGGAAACCCGTTTTTTTGCATCTCCCTCTCTACTCATTATCTCTGCACATTCAAGCAAGCTTCTTCTCCATTCCTTGCTCTTTATTTGAGCCCAAGCACCATCAATTTCACTTCAAAGGTAGATAATCCATTTTCTCCCTCTACTGCAACTTGCATTTTCTTTTTAAATCCATGAACCTTTTGAAAAATCCAATAGCATATTCTTAATTCTTGTATTTTTATAATCAAATTTCATTCTTGGATCGTTTATTTTGGTGGAGAATTGAAGGAGAAAAGTGAATCACAAAACTGTTTGTTGAAATGTGTAAATAAAAAAAAGTATTCATGTAGCACTATTCACGCGCGATTTTCTCACTCATCAAGGCATCATTTCATAAAAATTTTGATCCTAACATGTTCTACTAATTTCAATCTTGAACTTTGGTGTTGGAATTTTTGATTTTCATCAAGAAATGAGTGAGTTATCGTGGCTTGAAAATGGTGTATCAAAGCTGGAAAACATGAGTATTATGGTTGCTTGGTAGGGATGATGATGTGTCACATTTTAATTGAACATGGCTTCAGTTCTTTTTACAGCGCATTTTGGCAAAAACAAGTGTAATAGCCTTTGAATATTAATTTTTCTTTTGTTTTCTCAAATTTTATTTTAATATTTCCTTCACCTCAAAAATTATGAAAAAAATATTTTAGACTTCTTTTTCAATATAATTTCATATTTTGATTTTTATTTCATTTTTTTAAATCATTTTTCTTGATTAAATAAATTCATGTAACTAATTAGGGTTTTATTATTCTTTTAAAATATTGAATTTTATTTTCCTATTTCTATTAAGTCAAAAAATTTCTAAAAAATATGTTTGGACTCCTCTCTGAGTTTATTACTTAAAAATATTTTTTGTCCAATTTTATAAAAAAATTTGGTTACATTTTAAAATCATTTGGACATAATATCTTTTATCTTCATTAACTTTTGTTAGATTGTGTAAATAATTTCTATTTCTTTTTTTTTCCTTTTGAGATAAAATTCAAGAAAAATATGCTTTCTGATCCTTAGAGTTTTATTAACATTTAGGTTATTTTACATCAAATTTATTTGACCTTTGGATCTAATTTATTAATTTGTGAACTTAATTTCCTTTTTTAGAGTTTTGGCTTGATCATGCACATTAATTGATTTAAAGTTCTAACTTCCCATGCCTATAAAATCAGGAATGAAGTTGTTTGGAGTGCTTGAACATGTTGAGGCCATAAAAATCATTTTTATTGAATTTTACAACGTGATTTCATATTTTTCACAAATTATTTTCCAAAACCATCTAGTTTAAGGCTTAAACTTGCTAATTTCCAAGTTTGCATTTCCAAAACCACCTTAGGATAGGAATCCATGCATGCTAACATAGGGTAGAAGCTTCTCTTTTTCATCCTCAACCTTAAGGCCAATCATTATATGATAACATTAGAGCAAGATATTAGGATAGTCTCCCTTAGTTGTTTTCTTTTCCTTTGCCTTCTTGCATCTTAAAACTAAAACTTCTTCTTGGCAAATCATAAAATACCTATAATGAACTTAAACCCTTCTTTAAGGTAAAAAATAAAAACCAATCTTATCTCTTCATGCGCCTCTTGGTTTTTGTTTTAAATCTTGTTAGATTTATGTTTTTCCATCCTTGCCATGACTTTTGTTATCTTTTAGCCGATGTTTTGCCATCGCATATTCTTTTAGCCGATGTTTCGCCATCGCACATTCTTTTAGACGATGTTTCGCCATCGCACATGTTTATTATCCTACTTTGATTCTCGATATCATTGTTAGGTGTAGTGTTTTATCATCTGATTTATTTATGTCTTGCCTTCTTCACCATGCTATCTTACCATTCTCTTAGCCGATGTTTCGCCATCGCATATTCTTTTAGCTGGTGTTTCACCATCGCACATGTTTGGTATCCTACTTTGATTTTCAATATCATCGTTAGGTGTAATGTTTCATCATTGTCTGATATTTTGCTATCATGCTGGCGTTTTACCGCCTTATCCGAGTTTATGTTGCCATGTGATGTCTTGTCATCTCTTTTTTCTATTTTTATCATCATTGTTGATATTTTTGTTTTTCTATATGATGTTTCTCCATCTTGATTGTTACTTTTGTCTTAATTGAAAAACACAAACCAACCAAAATATATAAGCTGAACTACGATTGTTCTGATTCCTTAAAAGGGATACGTAGGCATTGGGGTAGGGCCCAGGCGAGCACAACTTTTATTTTTCCTACATTCTTTTCTCCTTTCTTTTACATGCATTCCCTGTACATCTTAGATATAGATTCTTACACACCCATTAGATTAGACAACAAAAATAGATACCATAGAGTACTACGGGCGCGTGGGATGCTAATAACTTCCCCTCGCGTAACGGACTCCCTTACCCGATCTCTCGGTCGCAAGATCCTGATTTCACTCTCTTCAGGTTTTCTCGATGTTTACCTTTCCCTCTCGGCAGGATAAAAGACGTTCGATGGCGACTTCATTGATTTTTATATCGGATGACAGTTCGGCCGGTTATTTCAACCTCTTTTTGAAACTGTCTTATAGGTCGACACCTATCTTGATTTCTTTCCTGACCTCTTCAGTACCTATGTTCATAACCTCAACTGGAATTTCATGCGGTTGTATGGCTCTTTCTTCTTGCTCTAACATTATAGTAAGCTATCCAGGCATTTCACCATCTTCCTCACCTTCGTCCTTGGCTTGGTAGATCAGACTTTTGAAATCATAATTGGCAATAGCAAAATTGTTATCAATGAGACCCAAAGTGGATGTGGATTTGTAATTTGTTATGTGGGTGTGTGTAAGAACACATATCTATTTTTAAAGCAATAAAGTAAAAGAAAGACAAAGAGCGCAATATTTGAATGCAAACGTCTAATGATTTATTGAATAAAAAATCTGAATGAAATTTGATAACCCTAAAAAATGAGCCGTTGTTCTCCGGGTAAGCCACAAGGTTTATTGTCCAAATTACATAACCAAAAACTTGAAAATAAGAAAATAGGAAATAACATTTACTCCTGACTAAAGGAGATTGGTATGAAGTCTCTAGCCTTCCAATTTTTGAGCCCACTATCGGTGGTAGGAAAAATCCAACTGTCTAGGTCAAAGTCGCTATTAGCATCTTCTACAGTGTTGACTTGATTTTTGTGAACTCCATTGTTGTTGATGTGGAATGGAGGTCTCCCAGAATTAGCATGAGCACGACGAACATCCCTATGATCCTCTGAGGTGAAACCCAAACCCAATTTGTCGGACTTGTAAGGAATATTGGGAAGCTGACTCCAAATAGTGCAACCACTCTCTTCTCCCACAACCCTAGCATCTTTCAGAGAAGCCATTCTTGGTGGAATCCTGGTAACCTTAGGAATAGTAGTAGTAACTTTAGCAACATGAGTTCTCCGAGGAATAACTTCAAAGGTTTGGCAAGGAGTCTCGAGGAATTCACCATCCATCTCGACATACTTGAAGGAGTTCAAGTGGCTCACCATGTATTCTTCTTCGCCATAAACTGTAATGATTTTCCCTTTCACTGGATACTTCAACTTTTGGTGTAAAGTAGAAGTAACAACACCTTCCCCATGAATCTAAATGAGTCCAAGCAAACAGGAATAGGCTGGACGAATGACAATCACATATAAAGTAGATTCAAAGACATGGGAACCCACTTTGATTAGAAGATAAACTTCTCCATGCATCATTCTCTTTGAACCGTAAAAAACTCTTACCATAATATCATTGGGTTTTAGCACAACCCCTTCATACTCAAGTTTGTCTAGAACAACTTTTGGCAATACATTCATTGAGGAACCTATGTCCACCAACACATGAGATAAGGTAGTGCCCTTACACTCAATAGAGACATGCAGGGCCTTAGTATGGTTCTTTCTTGTGGTTATCAAGTCAGCGTCAGAAAAGCCTAGCCTATAATCAGTTGTTAGGCTAGCAACACAATTTTCAAACAGATCAACAGAGATTTCTTGCGGTACATGAGCAGATTTCAAAAACTTTACCAAAGCCTGAGCATGGGCTTCAGAGCACAACAACAGAGATAACATAGATATTTTGGAGGGAGTCTGCCCCAACTGTTCAACAATCTTATAGTCACTCTTTCGAATAATTTTCAGTACTTCCTCCATCTCTTTCTTGGAGGTATCTTCAGCAGTAACCTCTTTTGATGCTTCAATATGAACAGGCTCAATCATTTGTTCTTTGCCTCGAGTCTCAGTAGTTTACTTAGTAACAAGGATACGAACTGGTGTAGTAACAGCCTTTGGAGAGATCTCTGGAGAGAAAACCATTCCACTTCTGGTAGCCTTACTAGTCCCAACAATATTGCCAACATTAGGATCAATAACTTCAGTATTTTCACTTTTGACAGCCAATGGTTCTTGCTTGACGCTATGGTAGTAGACATCAGCTCCATAATTCCAAGGGATAGCCTTGTCAGAGGAATATGGAATTGGCCCCAGTGTGGTAATGATCAGAGGAGAAACCCTAGGCTCGACAGTAATCTTCACAGGACCCTTAGAAGTGATCTTTACAGGAGTACTGGAAATTGTAATCACAAACACATCTTCAAGCTTCAGGCCTTGAGACACGCTTTCATATAAGCTCTCCACAGAAGGAATCTTCTAAAATAGAATTACATGGTTATCCATCAAACATTGAATACCTTCCTTCAGCATCACACAACCATTGGATTGGGATGCACAGTGGTAGCAATTTTCAATGCAGCCCAGAAATAAATCGGCTCGCAACAACTTCTTCTTAACAATCATCAGAGGAGTAGTCAAGTTAGTCACATTAGAAACATAAGAAACATCATCAACAACACTAACGATCTTGTCATGATTTGGCATAGGAGAGGTAATCACATTAGGAGTCTTAGGAGGGTCAAATTCAATCTCGTTAGAGTCAATCATATCTTGAATCTTATTTTTCATAGCCCAACAACCATTAGTGTCATGTCTAGGATTGTTGGAGTGATATGCACACCTTACATTGGGATTATAATTGGGAGAAGAAGTATTGGGATTCTAAGGAGGTTCCTTCAATGTAATAAGCCATGCCTTCAACATGTGTTGCAATGCTTGAGACAACGACATGTTTATTTTTGTGAATTGTCTCCTGGATGTGACTTGCCTACGCTGATTATTCTGTTGTTGTTATTGCACTAGCACATGATTAGAGATCAGAACTGCCCCATATATTGGTTGCATTAACTCTTACTACGACCCTTCTGGCCATACACAACATTATATTCTTTCTTACTATTGTATGACTTCTTCACAATATTCGAAGATGTAGCCACCTGAATTTTACCACTTCTGATTCTATTCTCAACATGTTCCCTTGTCAATATTAGCTTAGTGAAACCGGTTGAAGAGCTTCCAAGTAGGTGATTATAGAAAGGACTTGTTAGCATACTCACGAACATGTCAACCAATTCCCTATTAGCTAAAGTAGGTTGAACTCTGCCTGTAATATCTCTCCATTTTTGTGCGTACTCTTTAAAGCCTTCATCAGAACCCATGGACATACTCTGTAGTTGCATGTGGGTTAGTGCCAAATCAGAATTATACTGGTATTGTCTATAGAAAGCTGCAATCAAATCTTCCCATGTATGAATATTGGTACCTTCGAGTTGATAGTACCATTCCAATTGTGTTCCAGACAGACTCTCTTAGAAGAAATGCAACCATAATTTCTTGTCAGCAGTGTGTGGTTGGATTTTCTGAACATATGATCTCACATGCAGCTTCGGGAAAGAAACACTGTCATACTTAGAAAAGGTAGGAGTTTTGAACTTAGGAGGAATGACAGCTCCTGAGGCTAAACCCAATTCTTCAAAGTTCAAGCCAAACATCTTTTGAATATCCATAGCATTCAGACGCTCTTCTAACAACTTATACTTCTCATCAGCAGTGGGGTATTGTCCATCCAAGTAATCTTCTTACTCTTCATAGGAACATTTGTCAGAACCATTGTTGCTTTTTCCCCCTCAATTTTAACACTCTTATCATCTTCATCCTGTTCATCATCTTCATCCAATGGGATATCAAGATCTTGAGCTTGCTTGACTGGACCTCTGAACCTTTTCCCCATGTTAAGGATGCCGAATGATTTCTTTGTCTTCTTCTTCTTCTCTTTGGCGATGAGCACCTTCAGTTCTTCTTGCCCATTGGCTAAGCTTAAGAACATCTCTTGGAACTGAGCATTCTGAGCCTGGAGATCTTTGACTGTTTGTTCGAGAGGCATTTATTCCAAAATAAACAACAAGAATATGAGAAACCTGTCTTGGAAACCTGTTTTATAATGATATGTATGGCATGTAGGCGCATATGCAATGTTTTCAAGGACCTCGTGGATTTAAATTTGTTAATGAAAAGGAAATAGAAACAAAGACTCTTATTAGTAAGTTCAAATTATAACTACCTCTTAGGCTTATAATGAGAACAAAAGGGTTTTAAGGAAACAAATTATGAACTCCTAATACCTAAGACTCAAGTCTCCCATGGACGCTTCCTCTTTGTGTTGACATATGCATTAAGGCTCTACTCTTTGTGAAGTCGTTTTTTCAGCTCTAACACTTTCTTCTCGCTAGCATAAAACTAAGTCTCAAAGGTGTCCCTTTCTTATTTCAATTGAATCCAAGACTTCCGTAGCTCTTCAAGGTCAGTAGGCATATCTGGATAAAAAAATAGTATGAGGAACATCTCCTTCAACAACAGGATCCACAATTACTAGTAGGACAACAGGATATGGAATTATAAGATTTTGAGCACGAGATCGCACCCATATGAGGTAGGGCTCCAAAGGGATGGAGTTATTCTGTCCCAAACTATTGCTATCAATCTTGTTCACCATGCCCTAAGCACGTATAAACCTTTGATGGTAACCTTGAGGGTCGTTCTCGTAATCAAATTCAATACCCTGAATAAGCATATCATGAGGACCGTCTCTTCGAGCATAACCAAATTGACATAGAGCTAGAGAAGGGTTGTAAGTAATACCTCCACTTATGCCAAGGAGTGGAACATTAGTGAATTCCCCACAACAGTCAATAATAGTGATGTCCACCTGATATCGGGAACACCAATAGATATCTGAATGAGAGAGTGACATCATCCTTCGAGACCACTTCAAACTTTGTTCGTTCTTCATCACTGATCGGGGAAGGTGCCAAATAAACCACATGGATAGTAAAGGTATGCAACATATGAGAGTAACTCACTTCCTCACAGTACGAGTGTGAAGAGAGTGCAAAATGTCTCCAAGCAAAGTAGGCACAAGATTATGAGTAAGAAATATTTTGATGGTGTTCACATTTATGAATTGGTCTGAATTAGAGAATAGTACCAAACCATAGATCAACAGAGCCAAGATATCCTCAAAAGCATGAAAACTCTTATCCTCTAGAAATAACTGAGCTTTATCTATCATAAATCTATCAAGAAGGCCTTTAACTTCATTTCTTATTTCCCAATTAGATACAATGTCTGACCGCTTCAGATGTAAGGCTTCTGCAATAACTTCAGGTTTTAGAATTTTCTCTAAGTTGGTGAAGGATGTTTGATCAAGAATAGATACTCCAAATAGCTTATAGAACTCTTCCATTATGGGCACCAATTGATAATCTGGGAAGGTAAAACAATTATGCTTAGGATCAAAGAACTGGAACAGAACACTCATCATGTCTTCTTCAAAACCCGAGGTAACCAAACTGAGTAGATAACCATGCCTTTTGGTGAATTGAGAGTTTTCGGAAACCTTTGAGACTAACTCCTTAAGCTTGGAAGGTACCCTTAAAAAGTTGATTCAGACAGTATTTCTGCGAGCGGAGGCCATAACCTACAACAAAGAACAAAGATAAATCCCTAGGTCCTTCAAATGGTTAGTGAAAATGTTATGTTATGATGATATGATGTCATGATGTTATGTTCATGTTAAATAAGTAACAAACACAAACAAGTCATACAAGAGTCTTAGGTTTAAAGGCCTGCATAAACTCCATAGGTAAGTACCCTTCCCCACTGAAGTTAAGTTGGCTCAATCTATCCTAAAATAGTAACCGGGTTCTAAGAATCTCATATTACAGATCTTTCTTGAAGGTTTTATTTTAGCACGACAACTGACTTGCCACCAAAACATCCCGAAAGTTAAATCTCAATGAGCGTAGCCTCGAGTATCAACCAACTTCAGACTGTACCAAAGCCGACTATCTCACTACTCTCTAATGGCCAAGATGGGTCAATTAAGGTTCTAAAAACAAGTTAGTGTTAATGACACCACGCAGAAGCCTAATGTTATCCTTGACTGACTCAAGGAACATCAGTACAAACCAAAGTGTCACACTAATTGTGGCTATCATGTTAACCATATCGGTATACGTCATACAATCTTTATGATCTATTGCTACTTACCTAAGGAATCACTAGATCCGGGTGTAGGATCTTTCTCACAAGTAATACCCAAACAAGCCCTTAAATTTAAAGAAAACAATTCAAACAATTAAAGCAACTAAAAGTGATCTAAACTCTAAGGTAACCCCTCTTTTTGAGTTTATTTCCCCAACAAAGTCACCAGTTCTGTAATATGGTGGGAGAACTGACTTTTTTAGTGTTATCGCAAATGTGAGGTTAGCAAGAGTCGCCATCGACTTTTCTTTTATCCAACATTTAGGAAAGGTGAAAAGAACAGGAAAGACCTTTGGAAGATTTTGAGTTCGGGGGGTAAATTATGTAAAGGGAAGGTGTTAGCACCCTTTACATCCATAATTATCTACGGGCTCTAAATTTCTTAGCTCACTTGCTTTTTGTGTGTGAATTGTTTGAAAATATTTTTAAATGCTAATGTAAGGCAGACTTTGTAATAATTCTTGTATCATTCCTCAAGAATGTATACAAAGTGTTTCGTAAAATATTTATTATTTTGAAAGTGTGTTGTGAGAAAATGTTTTGTTCGTGAGCAAGCATTCAAGAGTCCTACCCACCAGGTTTTTGTCTTTCCTACTCTTTTCCTTTTCCTTTGGAGATAACATTATCCATACCATTAGTTGGTAGGTAATCTTATCTATTGGATGTGAAGGGACAGACGTAGGGTCATCGTATGGTCATAAAAGGCAACATCTAAGGATACTTTAGCAATTGTATCGAAGGGACTATCATTATTTTGCTTGTAAGGTTATCAAGGGACTAGATCATCCTTTTGTAGGAAACTCGAGGGACATCGAGGGACTATGATCTTGTGTATTTTAGGGACTATGATGATTGTATCGAGGGTCTTTTGCTAAAGTATCCCTACTTTCGAGAGACATGACTGAAACTACCTGGAAGAACCGTCATCTCGTAATGAAACATCAATGAAGTCGCCACCGAACGTCTTTTATCTCGCCAAAAGGGAAAGGTAAACATCGAGAAAACCTGAAGAGGGAGAAATCACGGTCTTTCGACCGAGAGATCGGGTAAGGGAGTCTGTTACGCGAGGGGAAGGTATTAGCACCCTACACGCCCGTAGTACTCTATGGTATCCACTCTTGTTGTCTAATCTAATGGGTGTGGTCAAAACCTATGTCTATGGCTTAAAGCTAAAAATGGAATGCATGCGAGAAAAGAAAACAGTGTAGGGAAAATAAAAGTTGTGCTCGATTGGGCCCTACCCCAATGCCTATGTATCCCTTTTAAGGAATCAGAGCAGCCGTAGTTCGGCTCATATATTCTGGTTGGTTTGTGTTTTTTAGTTAAGAAAAAAAAAACAATCAAGATGGCAAAACATCAAATGAAACAACAAACAAATGTGATGGTAAAACATCGACTAAATAATAACAAAGTAACATTTCAAAGATAGCGAAACACCAAATGATAAAACATCACACCTGGCAATGACATTGAGAGTCAAAGTAGGATAACCAACATGTGCGATGGCGAAACATCGGCTTTAAACAAATGTGCGATGGCGAAACATCGGCTACAAGATAACAAGGTATCATGGCAAAGATGGCGAAACATCAATAATCCGGATGACAAAATATCACACCTAACAATGATATTGAGAATCAAAGTAGGATGAAAAACATGTGCGATGGCGAAACATCAGCTTCAAACAAATGTGCGATAGCGAAACATCGGCTATAAGATAACAAGGTATCATGGCAAAGATGGCGAAACATCAATAAACCGGATGACAAAACATCACACCTAACAATGATATTAAGAATCATAGTAGGATGACAAACATGTGCGATGGCGAAACATCGGCTTCAAACAAATGTGCGATGGCGAAACATCGGCTATAAGATAACAAGGTATCATGGCAAGGATGGCGAAACATCAATAAACCAGGTTTTAAAAACAAATCCAAGAGGCGCACAAACAAATAAGATTGATTTGTATCTTTTACCTTGAAGAAGGGTTTGAGTTTATTAGAGGTGTTTTATGATTTGCCAAGAAAATAATTTTTGTTTTAAGATGCAAAATGCAAAGGAAGGAAAAACAACTAAGGAAAACTAGCCTAGCACTATCCCTAGTGTTATCATACAATGATTGACCTTAAGGTTGAGGATAATGGAAACTCCTACCCTATGCTAGCATACATGGATTCCTACCTTAATCAACATGTCAAAGAAAGCTTAACAAAACTATCTTATAGGGAATAGGCAATGAGAGCGAAGTCGTGATCTCAATTTCTAAATTGAGTGACTCATCGATCAACAATTAAAAAAAAAATAATCCTATAGGGAGCATGCACTGAGAGCGAAGTCGTGATCTCGATTTCTAAATTGAGTGAATCATCGATCAATAATTAAAGAAAAAAAATCCTATGGGGAACATGTACTGAGAGAGAAGTCGTGATCTCAATTTCTAAATTGAGTGACTCATCGATCAATAGTTAAAGAAACAAACACAAACACAACACATGTATCAACAAAATAGAGGGCCTCCTGACATATATCAGCAACAAAGGTCCCATCATGCAACATAGAACTATACAAAATGAAAATAGAAGAAAGGAAATAGTGCAATACCAAATGGATAACTATCCGTAGCAACTGAATAGAATAAAATAAACCCAGAGAACTTCAAGCAAGTTGGCATCAACAGACAAATCAAGTCAGAAATTACGCCATCAGGATGTAAGTATTGAGATTTTCAGATATGAACAGATCCCATGGGCAAGGTATAGCTTTCATAATCACATACATATATCCTGTATAGACTATCATATATTCCAAGCACAATAGTATTACCAATATAATAAATTGTGTTCCACAAATAAAGTGAAACACAGTAGCCTCAAGTCAAAAATGGAAAACTTTTCTCAGAGTACCTCGCGTATTTAACAGCCAAGTTAGTATTCCCATAAATAGAATGATGACTCACATAAGGGATGGATGATGACACCATAATGAAGTGGGAAAACATGATAGCAACTATCAAAAACATTATATATGATAAACAAAATAAACAGGCATATGCACAATTTTGGTCAAAAGTTAGAGGAATATTGCTCCTTTCTATCACCACATTTAATTGACAATTGAATATCAATCAAGGATCATGGGAGCTTTAGAAGAATACAATTAAAGACCATAAAGGTCAGTAGCAACCACAATTCAATCATACTAAAATACTTCATCACAACTCACAAGCATAATAGGAGAGGAATCCCACACAATGCATCAAAGACTTAGATTTCAAGCTAACCATAGAAGAAAGTCAAACAAGGACAAAATTAGAGAGTTTGTAACAATAAAAGATTTGAAGTAAAGCTTCCAAAACATGACTAGGACATGACCAAAAGGTTAAAGTATTGATTCTATAACATGCTACACAAGTGCATTCAAAATGCCTCAAAAATTCAACAAGGATAAAAGAAAGAAACCAAACTCTATTCATGATTAGAACTAATTTAAGTAATAGGGATCAATTACTCTCAAGTCTTCATGAGACTATCATTGAAGTATCATTTCCCTTCACATTATCATTGGCCACCTAATGTCCTCAAACTCAAATTGAAAAACTCAAGTTTCAAAGTGAAGATCAACAAGAAAGCAAAAATCATAAAACATGCATCAAAAGGTTCAATCATTCAAACATGGGGCACTAAGTGAAATTACTTGAGTTTATATGGATAATCAGAACCAACATGATCATTAGGTTCCCAATTATAGGCCTCACTCAAGTTCATTGGACATCAAGCAAATTGCAACAAGATATGCAACATTAATTGGGTACCTTCACTTAAAAAATACATCAAAAAAGGAAAAGGGCTTCCATAATTCAAACAAAAAATTTCTTAGCATCCTTGAGATGCATAAGAGTCAGAAAACATGTTTTAAGTTCATGAATGGATGAGGAAAGGATCAATCAAACTTCAAACATCAAAGACTAGTTGGCAAAAACCACCAAACTAGACAAGTTTTCCAAATATTTTGTGGAAAATACCAAACCTTATCAATTAATTCAAGAAAAATATTTTTAAGGACCTAAATCCATCTATGAACCTTAAACAAGAACGAAATTCAATTGAAACTCAAGGCTAGTTGCTTTTTGGAATCAAAACAAACAAGGGAATTAGCAAAACCCTAATTATTTAGAAAATGAACTCAATTATTGATTAATCAAATTCCAATCCTAAAAAAATCAAACTAAAATCATAAAAAATAAAGAAAATTCTAAAGATCAGAGAACTTATTTTTTTAAATTTTTAGAATTAAAGAAAAGTAAAAAATAAAATCTAAATTCAAACCTTTAAACAATTAAACAAAAATTCACATCTCAAAATAAAATTCCAATCAAAATTTAGAAAAATATACAACCAAAATTATATTCAAATATTAGAATTAAAAACCAGCATCCATGATTTTTTGTGGAATTTTTGAATTAAAGGAAACATTAAAATAAAATCAAACAAACAATTAAACAATTAAAACTATTATTTAATGACAAAATATGCAAACCCTAGCCAAAAGTCACAAAAAGGTCAAAACAAAATTATATTCAGACACTATGATTAAAAACAAACTTACATGATTTTTTTTGAGGATTTTTGAATTAAAGGAAATATTAAAACAAAAATTATGAAGCAAACATTTTAAATAAACTTCTCAAATTAAATTTCTAATCAATAATAGAAAAAATGCTAAACCAAAATCAGAATCAATTTCTGAATTATTTTTTGAGTCAAAGATAATTTTTGTGGAGTTTTTAGATCAAAAGAGCTGTTAAAATAAAAATAATTATTGAACAAACAATTAATTAAACTTATGAAAATTTGAACCAATCAAAACATTTTTAAAAAATTCCAAACAAAATGTGACAAATACTAGAAATTATTATTAACCTATGGTAATTTTTTCATGATTTTTGAAGATGTTTTGATCACAAAAATAAAATTAAAAAAAAAATTAAAATAAAATAATATGAAATGCATTAAAACTTCAAATAAACCAATCAGAGCGCGCCACCTCACTATGTCTTCAACCTCCAGCATAGGGCAAAACACGTGCAGAAAAAAATTCAACACCTCATGTTCTGATCCTTCGTTCTATCTCAACTCTCAACCAAAATTCATCAAATTAAGCGCAAATCAAAGCTAACATATCATACTACACTATGCAATTTGAATCAATCTCAGAGATCAAACATGGATCAAGAAATCAAGTATACAAAACTGAAAAAAAACTCACTGCAAACATAAAAACCAGGAACACGATTTCATCCATTCTGCTTGAATCAAAGCTCAAATATACATCAATCCTAGTGATTGGCCAACTAGCAACTCAATAGACATGATATACATCATCAATTCAAACTGAAACACATAAATCAAAGTTCAAGAAAACTCACATGGATGTGAAAACTAGAAACTCGATTCCTTCACTCCAGAAGAAATCCAATGGTGCAAGCTTGATCTCCTTACTTCATTGAAGCTGAACCACCAAGAATTTTGAAGAATGATCCAAGGAGAAGAGAGATTCGAAGCAATTTGCAGAGATACTTGAAAATTTTCAAATTTGGAATGTAGCGATTATGAGCCTCCTTTTTCACAACTGAGCCTTGATTCTTGTTATATAGCACGAGAGGAAGAGGATAGAAGTGGTATTTGGTCCTCAAAGCCGTTGGAGGGCAAGTTTGGTAGTTTATGCAAAAAATGAGATTGCATATGGAGCCTGTGTTTCACTCGTGCAAGCTCTCATTTTCTTTGCGTTTTATGAGCCAAATGAGGTCAGAAACAAATGCTCAAAGTTCCAGGTCATGACTATTTGAAATGAGAGAGTGTTGATGAATTTGCAAAATTGAACAAGTTTGTCATTTTTTCAATCAAACAAGTACAATACCATATGAGGCACGAAATGGTGAGTGTAATGGGCCTCAACATGTTACAAATTGGTTATGGGCTTGATTAGAAATGAAAAGAATGGCTAAAACTTGAGTTCTCAAGAAATTTCATTTTGCTTGCTTGGTCAAAATTCAATAAAATGGCATGAAATTACAAAGCTCATAACTTGCTCATATTTTTGAATTTGGACACAAATGAGTACAATTTGGAAAGGTATTGAAAAGATCTACAATCCCTTAGTTTTGTGTTTTTGCAATTGAATCCACTAAGGTCCTCAAAATTTGACATGAAATTCACTAATTTTGGAAAATGACCTATAATTTTGTGACTTCCAAGCTTTACAACTTACCACCACTTCATGAATTGTTCTAAAAAATGGAATCATGTGAAAGAGCTCCCTCTTAGATTTCCAAGCAAACTTCATTTGCATTTTTTTGATCAAAGGTGAATAAAATATGAATTTTTGAAGTTAAGTCCTCATTTTCCAAAATTAGAAACTTTTAGGGTTTCTTCATGAACAAGTTTCAACCCAAACCTCAATCTTTTTTGATCCAATAATCAAAATGGACTTGAAATATGAAAAGTACACCCTTGAATTTATTGTTGACCAAAAGTCCCCTTGGTCAACCTTGACTGATTTTGACCAAAATGACCATTTTACCCCTTTGAATCAATTGATCCACTTCCCTTCAAAATTGATGATTAAAACTTCAAACATATGATCTTCCAAATATGTAGAGGCCATGTACAAAGTTTCACTTCAAAATTATCAAGAAATCTTGATGAAATCCAAAACCCTAGTTTTGGTTAACACCTTAGGAGACTGATGAATCATCTCCAAAATTTCAAATCCTTTAGGCATCTTGACCAATTTCTTGTACAAAGACTTTTCAAATACCAATCAGATGTTGTATCTTCCAGATCAAGACTTGTGCATTGATTAATAGCCTTGATCAAGCAAAACCCTAATTTTGACTGGTGAATCAAAACAATGATTCTTCTTATAATCAATCTCAAACTTCAATCCTCTGATGATCCAAAGAGATGGATAAAATATCTTGAGATATGCAATAACTTTAGAGCTTGAAAGATCCAGGGGTTTAGATGATAAGGTTCTACTTGAGCAACTTGTCAATGCAACCAACCTTCAAAGCTTGAGGAAGACTTGATAACCAAAGTATTTTGATCCCATCACAATGTATGAATGCAATGCAATATGATATTCATGATGAAACATAAGCCTAAATCAAGAGGGTAAATTTTAGGGTGCAACAACTGCCCCTATTCAAATATCTTCAACATGATAAGTGAGAAAAGTGACAACTTTCGAGCGTTCAGAGTTGAAGATGATTGAATACAAAAGAACCCGAAAATTTACACTCTTGAAGAAGAAAGAAACAGAAACAGAAAATCCTCAAGACATGCATCAGAATGAAGCTGTAATGCAGGTTGAAACAGAACAAAAACAAAGAAGAGTAGACGCAACTAAACTTCCGGACAAATGTGCCAGGGAAAAATTGGGCTTCAAAAAAGGTGAGATAAAACTCAAACCACAGAGTATAGGCGAAACTAAACTCTGGAAAAGAAAACGTACGCGGGTGAGGAGGCGAAACTTTGAGCTCGACCCAAAGCAAAGTGGCTAGAGTGCATGATTCTAGGAGAACTTGATAATCTCAACTATGATAGACAGTATGAAGGAACTGAAAGAATCCTAGAAATGAGGAACAAAAGCGAGACGAAACTCGACTCAATAACCAGTTAGACGAAACCAAACTAGATGAGTACCAGGACGAAACTGGATTTCACGCATGGGTAACGAGGCGAAACTCGACCCATAGCAAAATGATGAGAGTGCATGTTTCTCAGAGCACCTGCTGGTCTCAAATCAATGGGTAAACAGTGATGAAAACTGATAGAAGAAACCAAGGAACAAAAGAGACTGATTTCAAACTAGGGACGCAGTACGAACACTGTACTCGGTAAATGAACACCATCAAAGGGTCCAATGTATGAAAGCAAAAACGATACAAAACTCGACTCAAAAACTAGTTAGGAGAAACTAAACTAGATGAGTACCAGGACGAAACTGGATTTCATGCACAAGCGACGAGGTGAAACTCGACCCAAAGCGAGAGTGATGAGAGCGCATGTTTCTCATAGCACCTGCTGGTCTCAGATCAATGGGTAAACAGTGACGAAAACTGATAGAAGGATCCAAGGAACAAAAGAGACTGATTTCAAACTAGGGACGCAGTACGAACACTGCATTCGGTAAACGAACACCGTCAAAGGGTCCAAGGTATGAAAGCAAAAACGAGACGAAACTCGACTCAATAACTAGTTAGGCGAAACTAAACTAGATGAGTACCAGGACGAAACTGGATTTCATGCGCAAGGTGAGGAGACGAAACTCTAAGCTCAACCCAAAGCAAGGAGATTAGGACGTACACCTAAAAACCTGTTGAAAGCGAATATCAGGACGAAACTGGTATTCGAAAGGTAAATCAATAGACATTGGAATGAACCAGAGATGGTAGTAAAGACTAAACCCGAGAAGACTACGCCAGGGCAAAACCGAACTACAGTCAAGAGTAGACACTCAAACAAAAAAATGATTGACACCAAAAGGATATTGGTATGGGGAAAACTGAGATAATGAGGACAAAGACCTCACTGGGGATTTAATCCGAAGTATTAGCAAGTTCACTGGGGACAATAGAAACAATAATGGCTTATGTTCCGATGCATGTTTGAATTCTTTCTATATAGCGCAATGTTCCATATATTGGAAATGCTACGCATTTAGGTAGATGCAATGTAATGATGCATGTTTAAAAGTTTCACTGGGGAATGGCCAATTGAGAAGCCAATAACCAAAAGTCAGAATCTGACGTGACTTGTAAAAATAAATTGCAAAATCCAAAGGAGAGGAGAAAATATGGGGAACCACTAGAGAGGGAACCTCGAAGAGATGAAGCTTTGCGGGGAATAACAACCGAGCAACCAGTAGAAACGGGCCATTAACAATGAGAGGAGCTGCATAAATAAACTGCAAACTCCTAGAGAAGATCAGATCAACACTGTAGCTTCTGGAGAGGGACGCCATCTGAAGATTAGACATTGAGGGAGAAAATCTGGGCAAGATTGTAATCTCTGGAAAAGACAGTGCGCAACCATGTTAAGGATGACACCAAGACAACAAACCCGACGTGAGGGGTGAAAAACCATTGCTGGGGGAACAAAGCTCTACTGAGAAAACAAGACTTCACCGGGGATACAAAACTCTGTTGAAGATTTTTGTTGGAGAGATATTTTTCTTGGAATGCAACCATTGGATGGATCATGCAGATAGTCACACCGTATCAACTTTACTGGGGATAAGGAAAGATCTTAACATAAGGATTCCCCAATCAACAGACCGACTGGGAAATAAGAGGTCATGGTGAGGGATCTCTGTTAGCAACTCCGTTGGGGATATGCGACATCCTCAAATCTGGAGTCTCAGAATGAAGCCTTTAAAAGAATATTCCTGGGGCAACAAAACTTTGCTACGGAAATGAAACTTCACTGGGGATAGGTAAAGTCCTATTCATACATGGGCTTTGTCTAACAGAAGAAAAAAACCAAATATTCCCTTCTTGACAATCATTAAGCTCTTTATAGGTTTTCAACGTTGTTGTACCCCAAAATTTTCCCTCCCATATTTCTCAATACATGTCAAGAATAATCTCCAAGTTGCCCAAGATGGCTCAAGAGTTGGACAGTCAAATCATCTCCTAAGGCAATCAACTTCAAATTAGGGTTTTGTGTTGCATCAAGGTCCTTACATCCAAATGAACTCAAGTGCTCCCCAATGTCCTAATATGTTCTCAAGTTCATCCATGTAAAATTTCAAGCCTTGCAGAGGAAGTTTGGTCAGTCAATTGCTCAAGAGGTCCAAAAATCGATTGTGCTAGGGCAAAAGTCAACTGTGACCTATAAACAGTCAAACCTCAAGATTTTTTTGTCAACATTCTCATTTTGAAGGATTATTCATAATTTGATCAAGGGTTGATCATGATTCATCAAGGATTGCTCAAGATTCATCAAGATTCAAAAGTTGCTAAATTAGGGTTTTGCAGGAAAAGTCAACTCAACTTTGACCAAGCATAACTTTCTCATACTTTATGATAAATGACCCATCCAAAGCTCATTTTTAAGAGGATTCAATTTCCTACAATCCATATTCACACCCAAACATCAAGAATTGCACTCACAAAAAGTTAAAAATTTGGACATTATAGGTCATTTTTGAAAGTCAACGAAAACACCTTTTTTGCCAAAACTTATAACTTGAGCATGGAATATCAAAATGCGATGAGACCAAAAGGGTTGGTTATAGGACATCTCAAGGTTTACAAAATGTCCAAGAATACCTCAAAAAGTTCAAAATTGAAGAAGTTATGCATTGTTGAAGTTGGGTATTTTTCCAAAATTGCCAAAAGTCAACTATCCCAAAAACTTCAAAATTTGTCAAATGGCCCCACTTTTTTCCACTTGATTTGATCTTGTCACACTACACACGTGTCCTATCTTCAGCATCATGTTCATTTATTGATGTTTCTATTTTATTTGATTTTTATTTAATTAATTCATTTTAAATCAATTTAAATCCAAATAAAATCCAAAAATTGATCACTTGGTATCTTTTTGATTGATACAAGTCTTAATTGTCATCATGGACATGAAAAAATCTGAATCAAGCCATATCATGCACAAAATATTGGATTTGGAATGAAATTGGAAGCTTTTTAATGGAGGATCATATCATATCTTCAAACATCAATGCACCAAGATTCAAAGCCCAAGACTTGACCTAATTCACTCCATGTTACTTATACAACACAAAGGCACGAGCTTAAGGACCAAGAGGCTGCACAATCAGAAAAACCAAACTTGAGAAAAACTTAAAAAAGCTTGGATCTGAAAACGTGCTTATAGACAGTTTCAACATAAAATCTCCAGGCTATTCAATTACTTGACATCCACTGAGTGAGAAGGAACCATAAGCAAGCTCTCTCCCTCCCTGAATCGCGCCGTAAGTATCCCTGGAAACCTCCCTGCATCTGAAATTGAAACCTCTCATTCTTGCATTTTTTTGACAAACCATGGACATATTCTTGATCTTTGTATGATTTCTAAACTTTCTGCAATATTTGATTGTAAATTTATAGCCTGTAATGCCATACCCGAAACTAGGGTTTTTGGTTCTTGTTTTTAGGCGTTTCAATTGCAGGAAAAATCAAAGCAAATAATGGACATATCCATGTTCAGGAGGGAGAGACGAAGCAAACCATGGTCTTAGAATCAATTTATATGGCCTACAATTGATTTCAGGAGGCTCCTATGGATTTAGCGGCGGATAAAAATCTGCAGGTAAATAACCAGGTTTTCAATGAGGAAGACGATGACACGTCCCCCTCCCATTGGATGATTCAAATCTCGCGCATTTTTTTTATTAATTCTGGCATATTTATTTGTTTTCTCATATAATGCTTATTGTTCATTCCACTAACAAAAGAAACACAGTGGTCCAGTGGTGAAGGCGTTAGTGCATAGTCCAACAGGACCTAGGTTCGAATACCAGGTCCCCATATTCTTTGCTATTATTTTATTGTAGATGATCCAACGTATCTCATACATTGCAATGCACCATATTCCCTCAAATCTTGAAGCGCCAGATGGCCCAGGCCAGATCTGGTGGTCAGGAATGAACGATCACCATATACCCAAGTCAACAGGCACACGTGGAATTGCCAAAGTCAGTCAGGCTTGAGCACGTTTGGGCCTCAAAAATGATGATTTCACCTACTGATCAGGCCCAACACCCTCCTTTGGTTATTTCTATCTTTTTATTTTATTTACTTATTTGACTAATTATTCTTATTGTTTAATTAACCAATTAAATTATTTTTCTCATAAAAATCAAAAACACAAAAATATATTTTATTTATTAAAATTAAACTCATGACTTTATTTTTGTAAATAAATTAATTCAATTGATTTAGTTTTAATTAGGTTTAACTCTTAATATTTTTGCAATAATTAAAATCAATGTAGATAATTAGGTTTTACTAACTTTTAATCAAATTTATTTTTTTCCTTAAATATCAAAAAATCCAAAAAAATATCTTTTAATTAATTAATTAATTCATTTATTTAATTAACTTAGATCTAATTTATTTTTTAATTCAAAAATAAACCAAAAAATGCTTTCTTTCAAAAAAGGGTCAAAACCCTAAAAAATGCATTCGATTTAATTTTTCGCGCGCGATCCATTTTACCAATATTGCAATTATTTCCCGGAATGTAAATAGTTTTAATAGGACTTTAGATTATTTTATCGCTTTATTTTATTTTCTGCATTTTAATTTCAAGGGTTTGTTTTTGGCGATGTAAATACCCGACACCTTGTAATAGCTTAGACTTAATTTCCGCAATTTAAATTCTCGCAAATTATTAACTGTTAGATGTTTGACAATAGGGAATGCATGACAAGATCAAATCTTTAACCTAAAATCAACATAGCTCACCCATGGCATGTACAAAGATAAATAACTGAAAAAACAACACACTCGCACATGCGCACTCTTAGGGTACACCTCACTTGGTTGCCTTCGAACGTGGTCATTGAGTATAGAAAGTTTTAGAGGTCGCCCTCTTGTCCAAAGATCATAGTTGCCTCGAAACGGTTGCCTCGGAAAAATGATCTAAGGCATTAGGGTTACCGCTAAGGCATCCTAACATTGCTTTAGTGACCACACGTCCCTTAATCGAATTGACCCTAAAACTCCAACGACGGTGCTACCTACTCATCCATAGTGGGATAGCATTGTCTAAAGGACATTAGCACAGATTGATTCCTTTTTCGAATAGGTAGATGGTTCTTAATTACTTGCTCCTTTTAAAATGAAACAAACTTTTCGCACTTACACCTTTCAAACAAAAAACTCTTTTCAAACCCACAAACACAAAGAAAAGAAGATTTTGAAAACACTTTGAGCAAGTACCTAAGAGCCCGTGGATAACCATGGATAGAAAGGGTGCTAACACCTTCCCTTTCTATAATCTACCCCCGGACCCGAGAAACATCTCGAAAAAGGAATTTTTCTGTGCTTTTTTCCTTTCCTTGTTGGATAAAATAAAAGACGGTGGCGACGACTCTTGCTTACCGCGACATTTTGCAAACACAAACGCAAAACGCAAACCAGCATTCCAAAAACAGTCAGTTCTCTTTCCCACCGTATCACAGAACTGGCGACTCTGTTGGGGACGCTTATAAGTGGGGTGTACCTTAGGATTAGATCATTGTGTTTTCAATTGTTTGCTTTGCTTGATTTATATTTATGGGCTTGTATCGGAGTTACTATAGATCCTAACCTGGATCTGGGGATATCCTTTAGGTAAGTAGCAATAAACTGTGAGGGAACTGTACAGCGTAGACCAATACGGTTGAAGCAGTAGCTACGTTGGTGTGGCAACTTAGTGTGTACCGATATCCCTTGTGTTGGAACGAGGAGAATATGGGTCTTCTAAGGGGTCATTAAGCACCAACCGACCTTAGAACCTTTAAATTGACCAACTTGGCCATAGAACAGTAGCAGTATGCTACACTCATTGAGAATAAACTCTCGCGATAATTCTGGCCACAAGAAAAGGTTGCTAAACTGGAATTATGACCGATCGAGGGTAGTCAGTGATATTGAGATCCTCTAGAACCCGATTACTATTTTTAGGACAGGTTTAAACCAACTGAACTGAAAGAGGGTAGTATCTAAGCTCCTTGCCAGCCTGAAATCTAAGGGCTCTCTGTGTGACTTGTGTGCCTTTACCATGTTTGCCATTTGTGGATACCTGTGGTGTGCTTACTATCATGACATCATGACATCATAACATTGCATACATCTTGCATTGGACTAACCTATTTCAAAGACAGGAGGGATTCATCTTTGTTCTGTTTTGTAGGTCATCATGATGCATATGCGTAGGAATACCATCTGAATCAACTTTGTCTAGGTTCCCACCTTGCTTAAAGATTTGGTTGCAAAGATGCCTGATACTACTTCCTTCCTCAAGAGGCATGGTTATCTTCTCAGTTTGGTCACCTCCAAATTGGACGAGCAGATGATGAGTGTTTTGGTCCAATTCTATGATTTTCTATACCATTGCTTTACTTTCCAGGACTACCAGCTGGTTCCCACCCTAGAAGAGTTCTCTGAGCTGCTCGGTATCTCTGTTCTGGAACAGACCCCGTTTACTGGTTGGGAAAAGACCCTTAGGCCCGAAGAGGGTGTTGCAGCCCTTCATATGACCAAAGATGAGGTAATGGATAATTGGGAGACTAGAAGTGGAGCAAAGGGCTTTCTGACTAAGTTCTTGGTTGGTAAGGCTAACTATTTCTGGTATAATCTAGACTTCAAGGCATTCGAGGATATTCTGGATCTTTTGATATATGGATTGGTCTTGTTTCTGAACTCTGACCCCTTCGTTGATGTGAATGCGGTGAAAATCTTCATCTCTCGGAATCTGGTACCCACTCTCTTGGGTGACATTCTTCATAAACTCTATGCTCGTACTGCCCGAAAGCGGGGAACCTTGATGTGTTGTGCTCCATTATTGTCGAGGTGGTTTATTTCTCACCTTCCCAAGTCAATGCTGAAGAATAAAGAAGGCATGGGATGGGCTTATAGGGTTATGTCTCTCTCGCATAATGACATCATTTAAACTCTCAAGGGTATGGATGAAGTGGCTATTATTGATCGATGTGGGGAGTACCCCAATGTTCCCCTGATAAGAACCAATGGAGGAATTTCTTACAACCCGTGCTTGGCCTTACATCAGTTTGGGAGAGCCTGAAGAGAAGGACCTCATGAGCTGTTAATGCCTAGCATCATCTTTTATTTTCAAGGGGATAACGACGAGCAGCGTCGCAGATTCATAAGGGCTTGGGATAGAGTTCACCAATCTGATCCACACGAGCTGGGCCCAAAGACTTCTCTTCCAATGGAGCCATATCTCATATGGGTCCGTATCCGTGCCCAAAAGCTGGGTATTCCATATGAAGCTGTCCGGCCTATCATTGTTGGAGTTGCTAATGAAGAAGGGGTTCTTCCAACCATCCTCCATCCTTATATGCCCACTGACATTGGGGCATTGAAAAGATCTTGGATGCAACTGAGAGAAGAACGAGATTCTTATCGGGAAAAGTTCAACGAGCAAGAGCAAAAAATCCAGAGGTTGACTAGGAAGTTGGAGAACGAGCGGATTCTCAATGATTATGTCCGCACCGACAAGAAGAGACCATGGGAGCACTGATTGTCCTTTGATTGTTTCCTTTCCAGTTTTTATTTACTTTTCAGTATTTCCATTCTTGTAACGCCTTGAAGGCATCAGTTGAACAATTTGAATTCTAAAGTTTATCTAATAAAGTATGTTCCCTTTCTTATTTACAAATTTGAATATCCTGATTGTCTTTGAAATCATGTCATACGCATTTCATCTCATGCACTTCATAAACAGGTACTCATTACAGGTCTCTTATCTTATTCGCTGTTTTTTTCAGCACTCATCATGTCTGCTGAACATTCAACTGAGCAAGCCATCAAGGCCCTCCAGGCCCAGAATGCCCAATTTCAAGAGCTGTTCATGAATCTAGATAAGGGTCAGCAAGATCTGAAGACCCTGATTCTGAAAGAGAAGAAGAAGAAGAAGAGGAAAATCCTGTTTAACATGGGACACCGGTTTGGAAACAGGCTACAAAATGAAGTTGATCTGACCATCTCATCTGGAGGGAAAGATAGTCAAGAGGAAAGGAGGGCTCCTAGCCCTGTGGTCTCCGACAACAAGACGGACTTCGACGAAGAGCAGTATCCTCCCGCTGAGGATATATACAAGCAACTAGAAGACCGGTTGAGTGCTATGGAAGTTTAGAAAGTGCATGGTCTGGACTTTGGTGATCTAGGTCTATCATCTGGGGTGGTTATTCCCCATAAGTTCAAGGCACCAGCCTTTGCTAAGTATGACAGAGTTTCTTGTCCAAAGCTGCACCTCCGGTCATATGTAAGGAAGATTCAGCCTTACACTGCTGATAAAAACCTATGGATCCATTTCTTTCAAGACAGTCTCTTAGGGACTCAGCTCGAGTGGTTCTACCAGTTGGATGGAGCCAGTATCCGCAGTTGGGAAGATTTGGCCACTGCTTTCTACAGGCAGTATCAGTACAACTCCGACCTTGCTCCTACGTGTACCCAACTCCAGGGTATGTCTATGGGAACGGGAGAAGGTTTCAAATATTATGCTTAGAAGTGGAGGTACCTCACTGGAAGAGTACAACCACCCTTGGCTGACCGGGAGCTTGTGGACATGTTTCTGAGGACCTTGTCAGGTCCATTCTTCAACCATCTAATTGGAAGCTCTTCGTCTGGGTTTACCGAGCTAATTTTGACCGGTGAGAGGATTGAGGCTGGAATTAAGGCTGGTAAGATACAGAAGGGTGCCTCATCAAGCACCGAGAAGAAGCCATTTAAGAAGGAGTCCAGTGCTGTCTACAATTCGAAAAGACAAAATAGACCTGAACACCGCCAAGCTGTCAATGCGGTTGTTATTTCAAAACCTGCTGGTGCTCCTCAGCACCACAATCAACAAAAGGACGAGAGACCTCGAAGGCAATTCACCCATCTCAGCATGACTTTATCTCAGATTCTGCCACAGTTGCTGAAGACCAATCTGGTGTTTCCAAAGGAAGCCCCAAATAATCCAAATACAATGTCACCGAAGTACAACCCTAATGCCTGCTGTGCCTTTCACTCTGATAGTCCGGGGAATAATATGGATGATTGTTGGGTTTTGAAGAACAAGGTACAAGACTTGATCGATGCGAAGGAGTTTGAGTTCGGAGCACCAAAGAAGCCTAAACAAGATGCAAGGGTGAATGCTATTGGGGATGACGATGATGAAGAGTTTGATATTGATAGTTGGATCTATCCTACTACCGATGGTGGATTAAGCAACTGGAAAGCGAAGGATTCTATGCCTGTTTCTGTTATCACCCAGTAATGAAACTTTTTGCTTTGAATATGTAACATACAATGTTTTAAACTTTATGGCCCGGTGTCTTACCCGGGGCACTGTGGCTTCATTTGTGAGGGATTTTGTGTGTCATTTTCATATATCATTAATAAAAGCATTGGACGTTCTTGCATTTCAAATTTTGCGCTCCTTGTTTTTCTTTTACTATATATTGCAAAACAGCTATTTTACACACACTCACGTATACAGGTCCACATCCACTCTGGATCTCACTGGTAACGACTCTGCTACTGCCAGTTATAACTTCAAAAATCCGATCAACTTAGCCGAAGACGAAGGTGAAGATGATTGCAAAGTGCCTGGTGAACTTGCAAGACTGCTACTTCAGGAAGAGAGGGTTATACAGCCACATGAAGAGCCAGTGGAAACAGTGAATTTGGGCACAGAGACAGACAAGAAGGAAGTCAAGATTGGTGCAAATCTGGAGCTTAGTGTGAAGTAACGGTTGATTCAGATGCTGCATGACTATGTTGAGATCTTTGCCTGGTCTTACGAAGATATGCCTGGGTTGGATACTGATATTGTGGTTCATCGCCTGCCTACCAAGAAAGATTGCCCTCCAGTGAAACAGAAGGTCCGCTGAATGCGCCCAGAGATGTCTGAGAAAATCAAGGTTGAGGTTATGAAACAGTTTGACGCCGGTTTTCTAGCAGTGACTTCTTACCCTCAGTGGGTGGTCAACATGGTTCCTGTACCGAAGAAGGATGGTAAGGTTCGAATGTGTGTTGACTACAGGGATCTGAACAGGGCAAGCCCAAAGGATGACTTCCCTTTACCTCATATCGACGTTCTGGTTGACAACATCGCTCAGCACAAGGTATTCTCCTTTATGGATGGTTTCTCCGGTTATAATCAGATTAAAATGGCTCCCGAAGACATGGAGAAGACAACCTTTGTTACTCAATGGGGTACCTTTTTCTACAAGGTCATGCCTTTTGGATTGAAGAATGCTGGGGCAACGTATCAGCGTGACATGGTTGCTTTGTTTCATGACAAGATCCATAATGAGATTGAAGTATACATTGATGACATGATTGCAAGGTCCCAGACTGAGGAAGAACACCTTGACCATCTGCAGAAGCTATTTGACAGGCTGAAGTTGTACAAGCTAAGGTTAAACCCGAACAAGTGCACCTTCGGAGTAAGATCTGGTAAGCTACTGGGTTTCGTCCTAAGCGATAAAGGTATTTAGGTAGATCCTGCCAAAGAAAGCTATACAGGAGATGCCAGCTCCCAGAATAGAGAAAGAAGTCAGAGGTTTCCTGAGACAACTGAATTACATTTCTCGATTCATCTCACACCTGACTGCTACTTGTGAGCCAATCTTCAAGTTGCTGAAGAAAGATAAGGTAGTACGTTGGAACGATGAATACCAGGCCGCTTTCGAAAGGATCAAAGAGTATCTCCAAGAGCCACCCATTCTAATGCCTCCAGTTGAAGGGAGACCTCTGATCTTATACTTGACAGTACTTGACAACTCAATGGGGTGTGCGCTGGGTCAGCATGACGAGTCTGGCCGAAAAGAGCACGCAATTTACTATCTTAGCAAAAAGTTTACCGACTGTGAGACCCGATACTCACTGCTCGAGAAAACTTGCTGCGCTTTGGCGTGGGCTGCTCGCCGACTGAGACAGTATATGTTGACTCACACTACTCTATTGATATCAAAGATGGATCCAATCAAGTATATCTTCGAGAAGCCTGCCTTGTCCAGAAGAATAGCAAGATGGCAGATGATCTTGACTGAGTATGACATCCAATATACGACCCAAAAGGCAATCAAGGGGAGTGTGTTGGCAGACCATTTGGCACATCAAGCAGTGGATGATTACCAGTCTATGAACTTTGAATTCCCGGACGAGAATATCATGTTGGTAACTGATTGTGAGACACCTAGACCGGATGAAGGACCTGAGGAAGGATCCCGATGGTATATGTACTTTGAAGGAGCTTCAAACGCTTTGGGTAATGGTATTGGCGTTGTGATCATATCTCCTAAAGGCTCTCATACTCCGTTCACCGCCCGACTATGTATCAACTGCACCAACAACATGGCAGAGTATGAAGCGTGCATCATGGGTCTTCGAGCAGCAATTGACCTAAGGATTAAGTTTCTAAGTGTCTTCGGAGATTCTGCTCTCGTGATCAATCAGATCAAAGGCGAGTGGGATACGAAACACCCAAATCTTATTCCTTATAAGGAGTATGTATTGACGTTGCTTCCCCATTTCGAGGAGATAACCTTTGAATACTTCCCTAGAGAGGAGAATCAGTTGGAGGACGCGCTGGCTACGATGTCTTCTATGTTCAAAGTCAATTGGGACAACGAGGCTCCACGGATTATCATTGAAAGATTGGACGAACCTGCACACTGCTGTGATCTTGAGACTGAAGAGGTAACAGAAAAGCCCTGGTTTCATGAGGTGAAGAAGTACCTTGAGGCTCAGGAATACCCCGAGGGTGCATCTGTTAATGACAAGAAGTTTATGAGGAGGTTCGCAACAAAGTTCTTCATCAGCAATGGCATTCTTTACAAGCGTAAGCATGATTCGACCTTACTGCGATGTGTGGATAAGAATGAAGCAGAAAGGATCATGACAGAGTTACATGAAGGTACTTTCGTGACTCATTCCAGTGGACACACTATGGCAAAGAAAATCCTACGGGTAGGATATTATTGGTCCACCATGGAAGCCGACTGTTATCAACATTCTCGGACATGTCACAAGTGCCAAGTCTATGCTGATAAGGTGCACATACCTCCAATACCTCTGAACATCTTGATAGCTCCGTGGCCTTTTGCAATGTGGGGCATTGATATGATCAGCGAGATCAGACCTACGACATCCAACGGGCATCGTTTCATCCTGGTAGTGATTGATTACTTTACAAAGTGGGTTGAAGCAGCTTCTTTTGCTACAATAACCAAGAACGTCGTGGCACGGTTCATTCGGCACAATCTGATTTGTCGATACGGTGTACCAGAGAGGATCATTACGAATAATGGTACCAATCTCAACAACAAGATGATCATCGAGCTCTGCGAGCAATTCAAGATACATCATCACAACTCTTCTCCTTTCCGGCCGAAGATGAATGGGGCTGTAGAAGCGGCTAATAAGAATATTAAGAAGATTGTGCAGAAGATGACAGTGACATACAAAGACTGGAACGAGATGTTACCATTCGCTCTTCATGGATACCGTACCTCAACTCGGACGTCAACAGGGGCAACACCCTATTCCTTGGTATATGGTACGAAGGCAGTCTTTCCTATTGAAGTTCAGATACCCTCTCTTTGGATCATGAAGGATGCAGGCTTGAATGAAGATGACTGGATTCAGACCCGGCTTGATCAACTGAATTTAATCGACGAAAAGAGACTTACTGCTATTTGTCATGGTTAGACGTATCAAAAACGGATGATCAAGGCATTTAACAAGAAAGTTAGACGACAAGAGTATCAAGTTTGGGATCTGGTAATCAAGCGCATTATTCTACCTCAAGGTGATCCCAGGGGTAAATGGACCCCTACTTACGAAGGGCCATTTGTGGTTAAGAACTTCTTCTCAGGAGGAGCTATGATTCTAACCACCATGGATGGTGACGACCTTCCTCACCCTGTCAATGCAGACATAGTGAAAAGATACTACGCATAATCAAAGACCCGCTAGGTTGACTGGCCTAGGCAAAAATAAGGGCTTCCCGGCGAACCAAAAGGGTTCAGGCAAAAATAAGGGATGAAAATAAATAAAAAAAACTGTACACCCGGCAAGTCGAAAACCTGAAAAGGCGGCTTGGGGAAAAAGGGGTATCCCGGTGGACTGAAAACCCGAAAGGGTGGTCTAGGCAAAAATTAGGGATCAAAGCGTAACACTGTGTCTCATTGGATCACTTTGCATCCAGACTTCGATATCGACTATCAAGCTCGGACGACACTAATCAATCAGATTCATCTTCAACCAAGTAGCAAAGTGATGAGATGCTCGAGGATATAAAGGCAATAGCAGAGTTGGAACCCAGTGGGATTATTCACATAGCTGTTTGGTTTTCTTTTTCACAAATTGTGTAAATTCTGCTCGGGCGGCGTTCTCTTACTAAGACGTCAGCCTCTTGTACAAAAACGCCTATTTACAGGCCATACTCCAAATCAATACAAATTCATTTTCAGACAAATCTCAAACTGTTTTTCCTTTTATCTGTTTTGTTTTGCAAAGAACGTCCAATGTTCATTTTTTGATATATGCATTTGACATTAATTGCTGCTCATAAATATTTACATGCGAAACGAAAAGACGGTTACGGGTAATGTCAGAAGCAGGGGCATAAGAAGTGTCCAAGCTGTATAGTTGCTTTGTCCACCAAGGTACAAATGTAGATTCAGTTGAAAAATATGGCTAAGGTACTTTCACTCCCCGCAGAGTAAGACAATAATGGTAGCTCTCCAAGCCGAGACTTGCAACTATGAACGAATCAGCAATACTCTCCCCAAACAGAGTTTATCTACCATCAGCACTAAAAAGGTCTTAGTATTCCCCAGCGGAGTATAAGAATATTCCCCAGTAAGTATCAGAGTATCCCCGACAGTCTTAATATTCCCCAGAGAAGTATAAGAATGTTCCCCGGCAGCATACAAGATACCCCCAGTGGAGTCAATATTTCCCCAGCACGGTCTGAAAAAAAAAGCTTCCCCAACGGAATTGAATCAATATCCCCAATAGACTTTGGAAGTTTATCCCCAACGGAGTACAAAAATAAATCTCCCCAGCCAAGTGCAAAGGATCATTCCCAGCAGAACTCAAAGGTTTATCCCCACAGGAGTCTAACAGGATTATCCCCAGCAAGTTGCAACTAAAAGATCGTCCCCGGCGAAGTTCTTTCCTTTCACAAGCAGGAATTCAATCCTCAACAAATTCAGTATCACCAGCAACGGTAATCTGTCCCCAGCGGAGTCTATCGTTGAAATCCCCAGCGGAGTTTATCAGCGGAATCCCCAGCGGAGTTTATCATTAAAATCCTCAGCAGAGCATCTCTTCCCCATAGAGTAATCTCCTCACCAGTTTATTCCCCCACAACGGAGTCATCCTCCCCTGCAGGTTTATTCTCACAATCATCTTCGTTCACCATCCCTAACGGAAGCGAAAAATTCAACTCTTATTCTCCAGCATCTATCCGGGATTTATTTTCCCCAGCTAAAACATCACATTTCCATACATCATAATACATGCATATATGCATCATACAATACAATCTCATTTATGTTGAGAACATCATTGCTTGATCCATATCATGCATTGCATATGACTGACCTTTACCTTTCAGGAAAGATGCAGTTAAATTCTCAACTATGTGGAAGACATTCTCTGGTCCAGTTAAATCGATTCCTAAAGATTTTTCTGATACAACTGAAGTTATTCCAAGACCTTGCCTGGTCCAGTTAAATCAATTCCTAAAGATATTTCTGAGGCCAACCCAGTCAAAGGAGACAAGACCAGTTAAATCGACTCCTAAAGATTTTTCTGAGGCCAACCCAGTCAAAGGAGACAAGACCAATTAAATCGATTCTTAAATATTTTTCTGAGGCCAACCCAGTAAAAGGAGACAAAACCAGTTAAATCGATTCCTAAAGATTTTTCTGAGGCCAATCCAGTCAAAGAAGACAAAACCAGTTAAATCGATTCCTAAAGATTTTTCTGATGCCAATCCAGTCAAAGGAGACAAAACCAGTTAAATAGATTCCTAAAGATTTTTCTGAGGGAATCCAGTCAAAGAAGACAAAACCAGTTAAATCGATTCCTAAATATTTTTCTGATGCCAATCCAGTCAAAGGAGACAAAACCAGTTAAATCGATTCCTAAAGATTTTTCTGAGGCCAATCCAGTCAAAGAAGACAAAACCAGTTAAATAGATTCCTAAAGATTTTTCTGATGCCAATCCAGTCAAAGAAGACAAAACCCCTCTGGTCCAGTTAAATCGATTCCTAAAGATTTTTTTGATACCAATCCAATCAAAGAAGACAAAACCTCCTCTGTTTCAGTCAGATCGCCGATAAGATCTCCCTGATTCCTATTCCAGTCAAAGTTCAGACCACCTACCAACAATCTCCAAATGGCATCCGTAAGCCCATTCCCGTCATCACCAGGCTGATACCACTTCATGCGAGTGCAAATTTCTGGGCACTCTAGTGTTCAATCATCTTCCACCTTCGGATCACGAAAGACCCGAAAGCCAATCTATATCCTCGGGTTTAAGAAAATTGAACAGGGGAAACTGTTGTACTCCAAAATTTGCCCTCCCATATTTCTCAAGACATGTCAAGAATAATCTCCAAGTTGCCCAAGATGGCTCAAGAGTTGGACAGTCAAATCATCTCCTAAGGCAATCAACTTCAAATTAGAGTTTTGTGTTGCATCAAGGTCCTTACATCCAAATGACCTCAAGTGTTCCCCAATGTCCTAATATGTTCTCAAGTTCATCCATGTCAAATTTCAAGCCTTGCAGAGGAAGTTTGGTCAGTCAATTGCTCAAGAGGTCCAAAAATCGACTGTGCTAGGGCAAAAGTCAACTGTGACCTATAAACAGTCAAACCTCAAGATTTTTTTGTCAACATTCTCATTTTGAAGGATTATTCATCATTTGATCAAGGGTTGATCATGATTCATCAAGGATTGCTCAAGATTCATCAAGATTCAGAAGTTGCTAAATTAGGGTTTTGTAGGAAAAGTCAACTCAACTTTGACCAAGCATAACTTTCTCATACTTTATGAGAAATGACCCATCCAAAGCTCATTTTTAAGAGGATGCAATTTCCTACAATCCATATTCACACCCAAAGATCAAGAAATTCACTCACAAAAAGTTTCAAATTTGGACATTATAGGCCATTTTTGAAAGTCAACGAAAACACCTTTTTTGCCAAAACTTATAACTTGAGCATGGAATATCAAAATGTGATGAGACCAAAAGGGTTGGTTATAGGACATCTCAAGGTTTCTAAAATGTCCAATAAAACCTCCAAAAGTTCAAAATTGAAGAAGTTATGCATTGTTGAAGTTGGGTATTTTTCCAAAATTGCCAAAAGTCAACTATCCCCAAAACTTCAAAATTTGTCAAATGGCCCCACTTTTTTCCACTTGATTTGATCTTGTCACACTACACACGTGTCCTATCTTCAGCCTCATGTTCATTTATTGATTTTTCTATTTTATTTGATTTTTATTGAATTAATTCATTTTAAATCAATTTAAATCCAAATAAAATCCAAAAATTGATCACTTGGTATCTTTTTGATTGATACAAGTCTTAATTGTCATCATGGACATGATCAAATCCGAATCAAGCCATATCATGCATAAAATATTGGATTTGGAATGAAATTGGAAGCTTTTTAATGGAGGATCATATCATATCTTCAAACATCAATGCACCAAGATTCAAAGCCCAAGACTTGACCTAATTCACTCCATGTTACTTATACAACACAAAGGCACGAGCTTAAGGACCAAGAGGCTGCACAATCAGAAAAACCAAACTTGAGAAAAACTTGAAAAAGCTTGGATCTGAAAACGTGCTTAGAGACAGTTTCAGCATAAAATCTCCATGTTATTCAATTGCTTGACATCCACTGAGTGAGAAGGAACCAAAAGCAAGCTCTCTCCCTCCCTGAATTGCGCCGTAAGTATCCCTGGAAACCGCCCTGCATCTGAAATCGAAACCTCTCATTCTTGCATTTTTTTGACAAACCATGGACATATTCTTGATCCTTGTATGATTTCTAAACTTTCTACAATATTTGATTGTGTTTTTATAGCCTGTAATGCCATACCCGAAACTAGGGTTTTTGGTTCTTGTTTTTAGGCGTTTCAATTGTAGGAAAAATCAAAGCAAATAATGGACATAACCATGTTCAGGAGGGAGAGACGAAGCAAACCATGGTCTTAGAATCAATTTATATGGCCTACAATTGATTTTAGGAGGCTCCTATGGATTTAGCTGCGGATAAAAATCCACAGGTAAATAACCAGGTTTTCAATGAGGAAGACGATGACACGTCCCCCTCCCATTGGATGATTTAAATCTCGCACGTTTTTTTATTAATTCTGGCATATTTATTTGTTTTCTCATATAATGCTTATTGTTCATTCCACTAACAAAAGAAACATAGTGGTCCAGTGGTGAATGCGTTAGTGCATAGTCCAACAAGACCTGGGTTCGAATCCCAGGTCCCCATATTCTTTGCTATTATTTTCTTGTAGATGATCCAGCGTATCTCAAACATTGCAATGCACCATATTCCCTTAAATCTTGAAGCGCCAGATGGCCCCAGGCCAGATCTGGTGGTCAGGAATGAACGATCACCATATACCCAAGTCAACAGGCACACGTGGAATTTCCAAAGTCAGCCAGGCTTGAGCACGTTTGGGCCTCAAAAATGCTGATTTCACCTACTGATTAGGCCCAACACCCCCCTTTGGTTATTTCTATCTTTTTATTTTATTTACTTATTTGACTAATTATTCTTATTGTTTAATTAACCAATTAAATTATTTTCCTCATAAAAATAAAAAACACAAAAATATATTTTATTTACTAAAATTAAACTCATGACTTTATTTTTGTAAATAAATTAATTCAATTGATTTAGTTTTAATTAGGTTTAACTCTTAATATTTTTGCAATAATTAAAATCAATGTAGATAATTAGGTTTTACTAACTTTTAATCAAATTTATTTTATTTCCTTAAATATCCAAAAATCCAAAAATATATCTTTTAATTAATTAATTAATTCATTTATTTAATTAACTTAGATCTAATTTATTTTTTAATTCAAAAATAAACCAAAAAATGCTTTCTTTCAAAAAAGGGTCAAAACCCTAAAAAATGCATTCAATTTAATTTTTCGCGCGCGATCCATTTTACCAATATTGCAATTATTTCCCGGAATGTAAATAGTTTTAATAGGACTTTAGATTATTTTATCGCTTTATTTTATTTTCTGCATTTTAATTTCAAGGGTTTGTTTTTGGCGATGTAAATACCCGACGCCTTGTAATAGCTTAGACTTAATTTCCGCAATTTAAATTCCCGCAAATTATTAACTGTTAGATGTTTGACAATAGGGAATGCATGACAAGATCAAATCTTTAACCTAAAATCAACATAGCTCACCCATGGCATGTACAAAGATAAATAACTGAAAAAACAACACACTCGCACATGCGCACTCTTAGGGTACACCTCACTTGGTTGCCTTCGGACGTGGTCATTGAGTATAGAAGTTTTAGAGGTCGCCCTCTTGTCCAAAGATCATAGTTGCCTCGAAACGGTTGCCTCGGAAAAATGATCTAAGACATTAGGGTTACCGCTAAGGCATCCTAACATTGCTTTAGTGACCACACGTCCCTTAATCGAATTGACCCTAAAACTCCAACGACGGTGCTACCTACTCATCCATAGTGGGATTGCATTATCTAAAGGACATTAGCACAGATTGATTCCTTTTTCGAGTAGGTAGATGGTTCTTAAGTACTTGATCCTTTTAAAACGAAACAAACTTTTCGCACTTACACCTTTCAAACAAAAAACTCTTTTCAAACCCACAAACACAAAGAAAAGCAGATTTTGAAAACACTTTGAGCAAGTACTTAAGAGCCCGTGGATAACCACGGATAGAAAGGGTACTAACACCTTCCCTTTCTATAATCTACCCCCTGGACCCGAGAAACATCTCGAAAAAGGAATTTTTCTATGCTTTTTTCCTTTCCTTGTTGGATAAAATAAAAGACGGTGGCGACTCTTGCTTACCGCGACATTTTGCGAACACAAACGCAAAACGCAAACCAGCATTCCAAAAACAGTCAGTTCTCTTTCCCACCGTATCACAAACGTGTAAAATTTTTTTTTTATGTCAAACAAATGTTTTGCAAGCAGAAAGATGTTTATTTTGGGAATGACAGATCCGATGCGACGATTATTTAAGCCTTGAAGTTGAAAACCTTAACAAAGTGTCGCATCTCTGTTGTGAATGAATCACTGGCTAGAGTGCAAAAATTTCAAAACTTTTCTTCCCCCCCCCCCCCCCCCCCCCCCCCCCCATTTTTTTAAAAAAGAAAAACGAGTCAAGATGCGGGTGATAAGATACCAACATGAATATGCAACACATATTTGGGAGTTTAGGAAACATTATCCTGTTGTAGTATGCTTTCGAGTTAAACCCTTGTTTCAGTTAGGACTTCTAGAGGTTGTAACATGGCCTGGTTCGAGGTTTTTTAGAAAAAAAGTTTTTCAAGGCTCAAGTTATTTGGTGCCCACCCCCTTCGTGATATTCTCCTGTCCTAAGTTCAGCTGACTTATCACAAGCATTCATCTTTCAAAAGGATTTTTAATGGTTGAGTGATCACGACAAATTCTCCAACATGATTGTCACTTAACTTTTGCTGCTTTTGTTTTTGATTATTGTTCCTCTTCTTTTGATGAAAATTTTATTGAATAATCTTTTTTTTTTGGCCTTTTAGGCTCTCTTTTCCCTAACATTTTCCTGGAAAAGATCTTTTGAATTTCAATTTTTGGGAGTCCAGCGGGATGCCCTAACTTTTGCCTAAGTGACTTGTTTTCAAGTTTCGACTTAGCGGAGCTTTTTTTTTGTTTCTTTCTTATTCATACTTTCCACTTCGAACAAGCCAATGTGACTTTAGGTCTTTGAACTTTTTCTTTCTTTCTCTCTTTTTTGAAGAAAACAAATGCCTCACCCCTTGGTCGGCGAGGGATAGCCATTATTTTATCGATTCGATCTCGACCTTAGGACTTTGTGAGGAAATGAGCATCGTGGTTTAAACATTTTCCTGATCTCATGATATGAAAGATAAAATGTGGTGATCCTCAGATGGGACATTCCTTATGAAATTTGAATGCTTATTCAAATTAACTGAACATCTACCCCGCCCCTGGTTAAAAAAAGTTTTTTTTGAACGGAAAAGAAACTCCTACTTCGAAGGCTCAGAGGGGTTAACGAGGGTCTAACTCCCTTATATCTCCGGTGTTTGGGGATTGAAACAATTCTTGTACATCGTCAACGGGGTTCTACTCAAAAGCATACCACTACAATCATCATTTTTAGCTAAACTCCTTCCTCCAAACTCTTGGCTAAGCAAAAGAATTGGCACAGTTGGTATCAAAATGCTAAAAAAAACCGATTACAGAGCGATACTGGATGGATTAAGTAAAATGAAACAATTTCTTCAAGGCAAAAATATTCAACGCATCAAGACTGACATTTGGCCATAAACAAAATCTTATATGCAGACAAATGCTAAAACAATCAATCGAGATAACACATGAAAGTGCAGAAAAGAAACGTAATAAAAGCCATTATGGGGAAGAAATATCTCCAACTAGGTTTTCCGATCTTGCCGACCTACCGTGATCTTGATATTACCCTAACCCATGAACTTTACCAACAACACGGAGTTGTGAAACAAAATGGCAAGGCATCCACCAGTAAAGTGAATGAGAATCCCACCAAACATAGAACTAAACACGCCCCTTGCACAATTGTAGTTGTGTTTGTTATCCATATTTCAAGCGATCAACTAACCATGACTTAGATTACCATTTCTGTGTAAGGCTCACGAAGTTTATATGCACATGCTTATCAGAATATTGGACGTTTTTTGCAAACAAAATAGTAAAAAGGGAGAAAAGAAACGTATACGTGTACTTGGAAGAAGATATTCTATTGATTTTGAGAAATCAACTTGTGAAAAAAGGCATTTACATTTGGAAGCAAATGATTATAAAATCAAATCAAACAAGTGTTTACAAATGGCAATGTGAATGTGAATATCCATCAAGTCCCGACTTTGCTATGACTCTTATGACTCTTACACTTTCATCTTCCTGCTTTCAGACAGATCATTCTTGGATTAGCTTCGAGCTTACGCCAGGTGACGGAATGAAGGAAAGAAACAAATGATCTCATGCCGAGCGTAGTTACTTTCTTTAAGTCCCTAACTTTTTCCTGAATCGCCCTTTCGGGTTTTCGATTCACCAAGACACCCTCTTTTTGCCTAAACCGCCCTTTCAGGTTTTCAGTTTAGCGGGTTTTTTTATTATTTTTTTTTATGCAAAGTATTTTTTAACTACGTCGGCATTCACAGGGAGAGGGAAGTGCTCTCCATCCATAGACGTGAGCATCATCGCTCCTCCAGAGAAAATTTCTCTGACCACGGAAGAACCTTCATAAGTCGGAACCCACTTGCCCCTGGGATCTCCCTGGGGGAGAATTATCCTTTTTAGCACAAGGTCACCTGGCTTGTAACACTGAGGCCGTACCCTCTTATCAAAAGCTTTCCTCATCCTTTGTTGATATACCTGACCATGACATACAGACGTCAACCTCTTCTTGTCAATAAGTTCCAACTGATCCAGCCGATTCTGTACCCATTCACTTTCATCTAACTCAACATCCCTCATGATCCTAAGAGAAGGAATCTCTACTTCTACCGGCAATACTGCTTCCATGCTGTAAACCAATGAAAATGGGGTTTCCCCAGTCGAAGTATGCACAGTGGTGTGATAACCATGCAAAGCGAAAGGCAGCATCTCATGCCAATCTTTATAGGTTACCACCATCTTCTGTACGATCTTCTTAATATTCTTATTGGCCGCTTCAACAGCACGGTTCATCTTTGGTCGGTATGAGGAAGAGTTATGATGCTTAATTTTGAAGGACTCACAAAGCTCCTTCATCATTTTGTTGTTCAAATTAGACCCATTATCGGTAATGATCTTTTCAGGCACTCCGTAGTGACATATAATATTGTGCTTAATGAAACGAGTTACCACCTGCTTGGTGACATTGGCATAGGATGCAACTTCGACCCATTTTGTAAAGTAATCAATGCAACCAGAATGAAACGGTGTCCGTTGGATGCAGTCGGTTCAATTTTGCCGATCATATCAATTCCCCACATCGCAAACGGCCAAGGGGAAGTAAAGACATTCAAAGGTACTGGCGGCACATGCACCTTATCAGCATAGACTTGACATTTGTGTCAAACCCGTGCATGATTGTAACAGTCAGTCTCCATGGTGGACCAATAATAACCTGCTCGCAAAATATTTTTAGCCATGGTATGCCCACTGGAATGGGTCCCGAAATCACCTTCATGTATCTCTTCAATGATTCTAGATGCTTCTTTCTTGTCAACACATCTGAGCAGTAAACCATCATGATGCCTTCTATACAACACACCACCACTGAGAAAGAACTTGGTTGAAAATCTTCTCAAGAACTTCTTATCCGTGACGGATGCCTCTTAAGGGTACTCTCGTGTTTCAAGATATCGTTTAACATTATAAAACCAAGGGTTACCATCTGATTCCAAACTAGCCTCAAAACAGAAAGCTGGCTCACTCAAACTTTTGATGGTAATGGAAGGTGCCTCATTAGCCCACTTAACCTTGAACATGGAGGACAAAGTTTCCAGTGCATCAGCTAGATTATTTTCTTCTTTGGGAATGTGCTCAAATATGATCTCTTCGAAGTACGGAATCAGCTTTATAACATGCTCACGATAGGGAACCAGGTTCTGATGGCGAGTCTCCCAATCTCCATTAATCTGGATGATAACAAGATTGGAATCCCCGTAAACTTTCAAAAATTTGATGCGCAGGTCGATCGCCGCTTTAATGCCATAAATGCAAGCCTCATATTCGGCCATGTTGTTAGTGCAATCGAAATAAATACGAGTCGTGAAAGGAATATGGTGTCCCTCAGGGGAAGTGATAATAGCCTCGACACCGTTGCCCATGGCATTGGAGGCACCATCAAAAACAAGTGTCCAACGTGATCCCGGCTCGGGTCCTTCGTCTGGGTCTGGCATGTTACAATCCCGAATATACACAATTTCCTCATCTGGAAAATCAAACATCATCGGTTCGTAATCTTTCATGGGCTGATGAGAAAAATGGTCGGCCAGTACACTACCCTTAATTGCTTTTTGAGTAGTGTATTGGATATCATATTCGGTGAGTATCATCTGTCAACGGGCTACCCAGCTTGTAAGAGTTGGCTTCTCAAAAATGTACTTGATTGGATCCATTTTGGATATCAAGTAGGTGGTGTGAGTTAACATGTATTGCCCCAAACGTTTGGCAGACCAGGCAAGTGCACAACAAGTCTTTTCCAGCAATGAGTACCTCGACTCACATTCTGTAAACTTCTTACTCAAGTAGTAAATAGCCTGCTCTTTCTTCCCTGTCTCATCGTGCTAACCGAGCACACAACCCATTGAGCTCTCCAACACAGTTAGATACATGATTAGTGGCCTTCCTTCCACTGGAGGCATGAGTATCAGAGGTTCCTTCAAATACTCCTTTATTTTGTCAAAGGCCTTCTGACAATCCTCATTCAATTTCACTATCTGACTCTTCTTCAACAACTTGAACAAAGGTTCACAGGTGGCTGTGAGATGAGAAATAAATCTAGAAATGTAGTTTAACCTTCCCAAGAAACCACATATTTCCTTATCTGTCCTTGGTTCAGGCATTTCCTGTATCGCTTTTACCTTGGCCGGGTCCACCTCGATACCTTTTTCACTTACAATAAAACCCAACAGCTTGCCGGATCTCACCTTAAAGGTGCACTTACTCGAATTCAACCTCAGCAAGAACTGCCTCAGTCTCTCGAACAATTTTTCCAGATGAACAAGATGTTCCTCTTCCGTGTCAAACTTAGCAATCATATCGTCCACATAAACCTCAATCTCTTTGTGAATCAAATCATGAAAGAGAGTGACCACGGCACGCTGAAATGTTGCCCCGACATTTTTCAAACCAAATGGCATCACTTTATAGCAGAAAGTTCCCCAAGGCGTGATAAATGTTGTTTTCTCCATATCCTCCGGAGCCATCTTAATTTGATTGTAACCCGAAAAACCATCCATGAACGAAAACACTTTGGAATAAGCAGTATTATCGACCAACACATTAATATGCGGAAGACGGAAGTCATCTTTAGGGATGGCCCTATTCAAATCCCTATAATCCATGCACATCCGAACCTTACCATCCTTCTTGGGCACAGGAACATGCACAATATTTGCAATCCATGGCGGATAATTGATGACCTTTAAGAAATTCGCGTCCAACTGCTTCTGGACCTCCTCCTTGATCTTCTTGGACATCTCAGGATGAGTTCTTCGGAGCTTTTGCTTGACAGGAGAACAACCTTCTTTGAGCGGTAGTCGATGTACCACTATGTCTGTATCCAACCCAGGCATATCCTCATAAGACCAAGCGAAGATATCAGAATACTCACGAAGTAGCTCAATCAATCTGACCTTTATACTTTCTTCGAGATCTGCCTATATCTTGACTTCTCTTCTTACCTCTTCTGTGCCAATATTCACCACCTCAATCGAATCCTGATTCGGCTGGATAACCTCCTCCTCTTGTTTTAACAATCTTGCTAATTCCTCAGGAAGACCACAATCCTCATATGCTTCTTCTTCAACTTGATAAATAGGAGTATCAAATTCATAATGAGCCATAGCATAGTCATTATCAATATAACCGGTGGTGGAAGTGCATCTGCATGAACGACATTTTGGCGTTTTTTAGTGACAGTGTGTGAAAAGAGAAACATTGCCACTCAAATAAAAAAAATGAAATGGAGCAAAATTTTGAATGCAAAAACGTCCTTTATTTCATGAGAAACTTTTGAAAATAAACATGGTGGCCCTACACAAATGATCCACCATGCCTTGGGCAGAGCGTAGGAATTATGATATGATAATAAAAGAAAACAAGAAAATTACTCCTCAGCGCTTGAAAGTTGGATAACATCCACAGAAGTCTAATTGTTGAGTGCCTGGCCTAGAATACTCGGACGAATCCAATCTTCGATATTGTAGCCATCAACCCTATCGTTGCCAACTGCATTGTTGTGTCCTTCTTGAGTAGCACAAGGACGGGATAACTTTACAGGAGTAGATAAACTAGATGCTCTGGGAGTTGTACTCTGCCGACCTGGGCTAAAACCAAGACCAAACTTATCAAATTTTGGGGTAACGTCCAGCACCTGACCCCAACCTTCAGGGCTACCATTTTCCACCACAGCTCTCGCATCCTTGAGAGAAGACATAACAGTTTCAGGTTTCCTTTTCTGCTCTGGAGGAGGAAAATTGACAGCATGAACTGTCTCAAACGCCTGAAACAGAGTCTCATGTATCTCGCCTTCAAATTCAACATAGAGGAATGATGTCAAATGACTCACGATGTACTCTTCCTCGCCGCACATAGTTATCACCTTTCCCTCTGTAGGATACTTGAGTTTCTGATGAAGAGTAGAAGTGACTGCCCCTGCTCTATGAATCCACGGCCGCCCCAACAAACAACAATACGCTGGTTGTATATCCATCACAAAAAAGTATCTGTGAAGGTGCGAGGACCGACCTTGATTGGTAACTCCACCTCCCCAAACACTGACCTTCGAGACCCATCAAACGCCTTCACCATCAAATCACTAGGGCGCAGCTCCAGTCCAGAATAATCAATTTTCATCAATGCTGACTTAGGCAATACATTAAAAGACGACCCTGTGTCCACCAAAACCTGGGATAAAGTAGTGCCCCTGCCCTCCATTGAAATATGCAACGCTTTGTTATGGTATCTCCCTTCTGGAGGAAGATCAAAATCTGTGAAGCCCAGACCGTTCTCGGAAGATATGTTAGCACAAACATTCTCAAACTGATTGACTGTTATCTCATGTGGCATGAACACATTCTTTAACAACTTCGTCAAAGCATTTCTATGAGGTTCTGAATAAATCAACAGAGACAAGATAGACATCTTAGAAGGAGTATGGCACAAATGATCAATTATGCTATAATCACTCTTTCTGATAATTTGCATTAACTCTTCAACCTCATCGGTAACTGAAGAAGCTTATGGTATCGGAATTGGTTGAGTCACATTGGTTGGCGTAACCCTTATATTACCAATCATCGCATGTTGCTTTCCTTTTTCTCTTGCAGAAGCATCTGCCGCATCGCGCACATTGGAAGGACCAAAAATCTCCCGCTTCTAGTCATTCGACCCACACCAGAAAAGTTATGAACTTCCCCTTCATTATCTTCAGCACGCTCTTCCTCAGACGAACGGGTACTTACCTCCTGCTTCACCCCATGGTAATAAACATCAGCACCGTAATGCCATGGGATGGACTTCTCACTGGTATACGGCATGGGGCCAGGTACCATAATCATCAAAGGAGGCACCCTAGATGGGGTAGGAATGCGCACATGGGTGTAAGGAATAGATACCACAACAACATCTTCTTCAGTAAGCTTACGGTAGCTCGGTTTTCTATCGAACTGCAGGGAACCCTCCTTTATCATTAACTAGATACCGACTTTTAAATCATCACAACCCTTCAGTTGCTCTCTACACTTGGCACACTCTGAAGTACAACCTGGGAAAATAGAATTGTCAAGCAAATACCTCTTAACATACCACAACGGAGTAGTTACTTGTTCCACATTCATGATTAAATTCAACACTTCACCATTATAATCAATCATATTAACAACACCCCCTCCATGCCTAGGCATTGGGTTCTGAGTAACATTTGGACTAATCACTGGAGTAAACTCAATTGCCTTAGCATCCAACAAGTATTGTATCTTACACTTCAACGCAAAGCAATTGTCAGTAGAATGATCAACTCCGCCTGAATGGAATTCACATCTTGTGTTAGCATCATAATTAGGAGGAAGTATTGCGGGTGGTGGTGGCATATTTCTCAAACCGATCAACTTCAAATCGAGTAAATGGTGGAGTGCTTCAGTAAGAGATACTGGCAAGGGATCGAATTTTCTCAACTGTCTCTGCTATTGATTATTATACTGACGGGGAGCATCTTGCTGTCTTTGTTGTTGAGGGACTGTATTCGGTCTCTACTGTGGAGGAGCATTAACAGGAATAGAAACAACATTGATTTGTTGGTGCTGACGATCCTCTCTTCTTCCTCTATGAGAGTAAACCACACTTGCGTCGCCTTCCTTTTTCTTAGGTTAAGTGTTGAATGGTTTCTTACTTCCCCCTGATGAGCCACTAGAACCTCCAATCTGAATTTTCCCCAATTTCAAACCTACTTCAATTCTTTCACCAGCCATAACCAAGTCTGCAAATCCTACCGAAGTACTTCCTATCATGTGCTCATAGAATGGACCTTGCAGGGTACTCATAAACATATCAATGAGTTCTCTCTCCATGAGTGGAGGTTGAACCCTCGCAGCCAACTCACGCCACCTCTGAGCGTATTCCTTGAAAGATTCTCTTGGTCCTTGTGACAAATTCTGTAACTGAGTGTGATTAGGCGCCATATCCACATTGTACTGATAATGTTTGAAAAAAGCCCGAGCAAGATCATTCCAGCAACAAATATGAGTTTTCTCCAACTTCATGTACCACTCCAGGGATGCCCCAGATAGGCTATCCTGGAAAAAGTGAATCAAAAGCCCCTGATCCTCAGTATGCACCGACATCTTTCAGAAATAAGCAGTTGCATGAGTAACAGGACATGATGTTCCGTTGTACTTTTCAAATACAGGAGGCTTGAAATTTGGAGGAACTTTCACCCCAGACACCAACCCGAGATCATTAGCATCCATACCAAGGGCTCTTTGCCCTTCCACAGCCTTCAAACGTTCTTCCAACAACCGATACTTCCTATCCTCAACCTGAACTTCCGGCTCTGAACGCTGAATAGAAAACTGATCTTCATCCTGGTCAAAGTCATAATCCGGCTCCTGATAGCCCCTTATACTGCCCTAATTATCTCTTCTGTTCCCTATAAGACGAGGTCCCGGAGACGGGGGAAACTGCCCTACGTTGCGCACAAAAGGGTTTCCGGGCATCCCGTGAAAATTTCCAACAGGCTGATCTTGCACATCCCCCAATCCTACAGAAATGTCTTGATAGAGTCCTTGATTTCCACCATCCCCTGGATAGCGGTGCTGGTTGTTGACAATGGCAGCCAGTTCCTCCTGTCGGCGATTTACATTGGTGATGACCTCCATGAACTGGGTCATTTGAGTAGCCATCTGGGCCCTTATTTCAGCGAGTTCAGCTTGAACTTATTCCATCTGTCTTGGCAAATTGTTTCTGGTGGAATACCGATGAGTAGTCGTCTTGAATTCTAAATAAGGAAAGCAGAAGAATAAGAATACCGTCTTGAGATAACCTGTAATGTTATGAAATGCATTATGTGCATGATATGTTTGTCATTTCCCGGTATTCAAGAGTCCTTTTATTCATCAATCACGGCGCGCAACCAATAATCAAGCATACAATCAAGGGAAAAAAGGACAAAAAGACAAACACTTCAATCATTCACAAACAAAAGACACGATGTTCAAGTGACTTCGGACATTTAAGAGTGTAGTGATAAACAACAAAATACGTGTTTCAAAGTAAACTTAACAAAAACTGAAAAATAAAAACAAACAATGGTCCCTTCCAACAATCCTGGGGGTGACTAAATACACCAAAGGTAAGTAACAAAAACTAAATCTCCAGAACAAGACACGCTTCAAGGTGTTGAGAATACTCTTCAAGCCTGGATTTCTCCTTCAAAAGTTGTGATGTGACTACTTTACTTTCTTGAAACCGATCCTCTGCGACACGCCTCTGTGCTACTTCCTTCTTAAGCTGAGTATCTATGTCTTTGAGCTGTTTCTCCAAGTTTTAAATCTTCTTCCTGTAGCTATTCTCAGATACCTGAAGCTTCTGGCACACTTGCTGGGTCTTACTCAACTCTTCTTCCATTTCAGCATGATACCTCTTCCTAAAACTGGTTGCATCAGAAGTTTCTCCTTGAGCTTCTTTGAGTTTGCGAGCTAAGTCGGCCCTTTCTTGATCTACCCAATAAAGTTTCATTCTTGCCTCACAGTCTTTTGCACGAAGTTGAATGTTCTCAACATGAACCAGGGTGAACACCTCGGTAGGCATCGTGTTACTCAGAACAGTAGGAGGTTGCTCATATATAGGAGCCGACCTCGTAAATGGTAATCGTAAAATCTTAACCCTGTCTCTAATCCATTCCAGGTAAGGAACTCTAGCAATAGGAACCTTCTTGCCCAAAGTAGTTCTATCCTTCTTGTGAATTCCCTTCCAAGCACTTGTCACTCTTTTCAACATCACAAGATCACTTCCTCTAACAAAATACACTGATTCAGACACCTCCTCAACATTTGGCGGTCCATCCATTGCATATCCCAATTGATGATAAGCAAGCACAGGATTATAGTTGATACACCCCTTAGTTCCTATTAGGGGAACATTAGGGAAATATCCGCAGCTAGTGATAATACTTCGTACTTCCCCCATGTCATAATTCCACCGGATATCAAATGAAGTAAGGTTGACAAGACTTGATGACCATCGGAGAGAATGTCTAGTATCCATGAAAGGGCCACTTACCGGTAGGTGCAACTTAAACCATTGACACAACATCGAATGACATAAACTTACATTACCCCCTTTTCCATTCCTGAAATGAATGGTGTAAAGAGTATCTTCCAAGAGTGTCGGTACCAGGTTCTTATTTCTAAAAACACAAATAGCCGTCAAATCCACAAAATTTCTCTTGCGAGGGAAGAGGATGATCCCGTATATCATGAGAGAAAACAGAGAGCTGAAGTTTCTCCAATTCCATTTATTTGCCCAGTGTTGTACCCCAAAATTTACCCTCCCATATTCTCCAAGAAATTGCCAAGTCAAGCTTCAAAATTCTCCAAGGGTTGCACAGTGCAAGGGCCTCCTGAACAGTCAAAATTAGGGTTTTGGTTCTGACCAAGAAAATGAAGTTTCCAAGGGCTCAATCAAGTCCCACATGCCTATAAACATGGTCAAGCATCCTCATATCAAGTTTCAAGACATTCAGCACAAAATTGCACAGTCAAAACCCTAATTGCACTACAGTCAACTGTAGGGGCAAAATGGTCATTTGACAGTCAAAAGTTCAAATTTTTGGTCAACATCTCATTTTGAAGCCACAAACCTCATTTGATCAATGCTTGGTCATGATTCTCAAAGCTTGGCTCAAAAATCATCAAGATGCAAAAGTTTCCTTATTTGGACAGTTGAAAAAGTCAACTGTAAATTGACTAGGGCATAACTTTCACATGGATTATCAGAAAAATTCCATCCAAAGCTCATTTTGAAGAGAAAGACATTTCCTACAACTCATCTTCATACTTCAAGTCCAAGAAATGCTCTCACAAAAAGTTATCAATTTCAACATTATAGGTCATTTTCAAAAGTCAACAAAAAGGGACTTTAAGTCAAAGGCCATAACTTGAGATTGGTAAATCAAAATGACATGGGACCAAAGGCATTGGTTAGAGGACTCAAATACCTTTCCAAAATGTCCAAGAACATGAGCAAAGCTTAAAAATTGAGCAAGTTATGCCTTGTAGAAGTTGGGAAATTTTTGGATATTTTGAAAAGTCAACATTGATTCAAATGACCTAAAATTGCTAATGGGCCTATTTTTCTTCCATAATTCATCACCCAAAGCATGTGCACGACCACTTGGCCCAAAGGGAAGTTTTTCTTCATTTGTTATTTATTTATTTGAATTTTTATTAATAATAATTCATTTAAATCAATTAAATTCATGAAAAATACTTAACCTAAGTTTTTCAATCTTTTTGTGCATAATATATCTTCAAAAATTCGTGCATGACCAGATATGGAAGGAATTGGATTGATTGAATACGATTGAGAGCAAAAGTACATGAAAAAAAGATTGAAAAAGATCTTTGAAAATCAAATCTCAAAAATCATGAATGCCAAGGATTTGGATGGTTTTCTTTGACCTAATTCATTCTTACATAAGTAGAGAACACAAACCTAATGCAAAGGACCACTCAGCTGCGCAAGAACCCCATCCTCAAACTTGAAATTTTTGCAAATAAATTCAAAACTGAAAACCAATTTGTAGTTGGTTTCAAGCCAAGATTTTGATCTCATTAGCTTCCTGCAGCTTCAAGGAGAATTTTCCAATCAAAACCAATCGTTCTAACACCCTAGATTGGTAACACGCCCTCGCCCTGTACAGAAAAAATCTCATAATCTTGCATCTCGATTCATGCACTTTTAATAATTTTTGATGCTTGATTCATATTCAATATTCAATTCTGAAGCTAACCCATATGTTTGATTGAATTTTTATGCACCCTACGCGAATCTACCATTATCGTTTTTTAGGGTTTGAAGAACTTTGAATTGGGGTTTCCCAGTTCAGGAAAAATTAGAACCCCACAGTACCATAATTGCAATCAGCGTGTCTGGACGATCAAGAATCCACCCTCGCGCTCAATTTATGAGCGTCCTAGAGCTATTCGTTATTTTCTGGAAAGGGACCTTTTAAAACGCTTGCAAAACCGTTGCCTAATATGTTTGTGTTTCAGGAAAATAAAAACCAACGAAGAAGATGATGTGGTGGCCAGCAACCATTGGCTCTTTTGAATTTTCGCGCTAAAAAGCACTAACGCACGTTTTTATTCTTATAATATTTGTTTGTTCTTTATTATACAGAAAACGCGCTTGGTACGATTGGCAAGGCATGTGTGTGTTAACGTTCAAGACCTGGGTTCGAGCCCCAGGTCTTCATTATGTCCATATTATTTTTCAATTAAAATTCACATGCAGATTCAATATCAAGGACCATCATACACCTTCATAATCTATCCGTCCACGCGTTCAATTGCATCAAATCAAAGGTCCTGATCTGGAGAGTACGGTGAACCCCAGTCAACGCTGATGCATGCTAGCCACGCAAGTCAAAAAGGCCTCAGAATATTGGGCCAGATTGCTAAAGAAAAGCCTCACAATTGGGGACAACACCCCCCTCCAGTTTGCTTCTTTTTACTTTTATTTTTTTTCTTTTCTTTGTTTTAATTAATCTTTTTTTAAATGCTTTAATTTAATGTTTTCATAAAATATAAAAAACACATAAAAAATCAGAAAAAGAGAAAAAATAATAAATATTTTATTTTAATATTTCTTGTAAATAAATTCATGAATTAATTAGTTTTAAATTAGGTTTTAATTTTAACTCTTTTAACAAAAATCTAAAAAATGTAGAAATAGGGTTTAATTAATGTTTTTTTTATTCCTTTTTATTTTTTCTTTCATAATAATTAAAATAATTAAATATTTATTCTTGTAATTAAAATTGCATGTAACTTAATTAGGGTTAATATTAAGTTTTAATCTTCTTTTCTTAATAAATTAAAAAAAAACAAATAGAATTAGGGTTAGCATTTAATTTCAATTAATTCTTTTTCCCATTAAACATAAATACCAAAAAATACCAAAAAACAACTTCTTTTCTTTTTAATTAATTAATTTCATCATTTAATTTAATTTTGCAAAAAGGGTCCAACGCCCTCGTTTAATTCTTATTAATTCGCATATTTATTTTATTTCGTTTAAATATTTATGTATCTCTCCCGAAGCCATGTAACTAATCGCTCGCACTTTATTTTTCATTAATTCTTTATTTTTCTGTCAAATCGGGTTCGAGAAATTTTGGCGATGTGGACCCGCGCCGTTTGTAATAGCTTTAGAACTTTTATTTCCCGCAATTTTTAACTGTTAATAATGGCATGAAAGAATGTATGGACAAAAATAAAAGCAAACGCTAGATCACCAATAACATGACAAAAGACAAAAATAAATGAAAACGACACACAAATCACACACCACCCCTAGGGTACGCCTCACTGTTGCCTTGCCTCGAAAGGTGATCGTCGAGTAGAGGATGTCTTAATAAGTCCTCATGATCCGGGAACCTGGCATGAGGGTAGCTTCTAAGGTGTCTTCCCATTGCTCTGGTGATCACCATGTCCCGAACCTCGAATTGACCCGAACACCTCCAACGGTGGTGCTACCTACCTCTCAATGGTGGGATGGCACTACTTTAAAGGACATTTACACAGACGAATTCCTTAGGGTAGGTAGACGACTCTAGATACTTGCTCTAACTTTCAAAACAAATCAAAAATACTTTTCACATCGACACCTTTTCAAAAAGCTTTCGAAAGCAACTTTTCAAACACCCTTGAGGACTGATACAAGAGTCGAACTGGAATTTTCAAAGAAACTTTTTAAAACCCACAGTTGAAAAGCAAACAAACCAATTTTGAAAACACGAATGAGCAAGTATCTAAGAGCCCATGGATAACCATGGATAGAAAGGGTGCTAACACCTTCCCTTTCTATAACCTACCTCCCGAACCGAGAGCAATCTCTTTAAGGAATTTTTCTGTGCTTTTGTCCTTTCCATTTGGAGAAAATAAAAGACGGTGGCGACTCTTGCTTCCGCGACATTTCGCGAACCAGCGTTAAAAAGTCAGTTCCAGATCCACCGATCACAGAATTGGCGACTCTGCTGGGGATGCAAACTTAAAGTGAGGTGTACCTTAGGGCTAGTTCATAACTGTGTTTTCAATTGTTTTCCTTGTGTGCTTTAAATTGTGGGTTGCTTGGGAGTTCTATAGATCCTAACCCGGATCTGGGGATACCTTCTTAGAAAGTAGCAACAAGGCTGTGAGGGAACTGTGCGGGGTATACCGACATGGTTGAAACAGTCTGCTACGTTGATGTGGCACTTTGGTGTGTACCGGTAACCCTTGAGTTCAATCAAGGAGAGTACGGGGCCTCCGCGTGGTGTCGTGAAGCATCAACAGACCTTAGGAACCTTAATTGAACTATCTTGGCCTCTTTAGGGTAGTGAGATAACTGACTTTGGTGCAGTCCGAGGTTGGTTGATACTCGATACTACACTCAATTGAGGGTTGCTTTCCTAGAATATTTCGGTCGCCAGTTTAGTGGCTAAATCGAAACGATGAACAATGAAAGCAATCCCGTGATATTGGGACCCTTAGAACCCGGTTACTTCTAGTAGGACAGGTTGAACCCACCAACTTCAAGAGGGTAATACCCAGACCCCATGCATACCATAACATCATACCATTGCATACATCCTAATCCATTTCAAGGATCTCAAGGGGCTTGTGATGCAGGTCATGGTGAATCAACTACCCCATCAAGGGGCAAAGAGGATTTATTTTCCTCTAGACAAAGTTGTCAGGGGCTATGACCCACTGGATATGGTGAGCCTTTGACCCTTGAAGAAGGACTCTCAACAATATGCAGTGCCTTCAATCAAGTTACCAGTTCCCCAAATGCTAACAATTTTCTTGTTTACCCCGCGAGGTCCTTGAAAACATCGCATGCTTATCATACATATCATTGCATAACAGGTACCCATTCTCTGCAGGTTGCTTACCTTCTTCGCTGTTTATTTCAGCAGTCTCGTCATGAATCCTGAATCCTCAACCGAGTACACTATCAAGGCCCTCCAGGCTCAGAACGCCCAGTTCCAAGAGCTAATCATGAATTTGACCCAGGGGCAACAAGATCTGAAGACCCTTCTCTTAAAAAAGAAGAAGAAGAGGACTGTTTTGTTCAGCCCCAGACGCAGATCTGGGAACACCCTGCAGGATGAAGCTGAGAGGACAACTCCATCTGTGGGGAAAGGCAGTCATCAAGAGGAAAGGGTTCCCAGTCCAGTGGTCTCCGACAATGAGACAGATTTCAACGACGAACAGTACCCTCCGGCTGAGGATAGGTACAAATAGTTGGAAGACCGGCTGAGTGCTATGGAGATACAAAAAGTGCCTGGCCTGGACTTCGAGGATCTAGGTCTGTCTTCTGGGGTAGTGATCCCGCACAAATTCAAGGCACCTGCCTTTGCAAAGTACGACGGGGCATCCTGTCCAAAGCTGCATCTCAGGTCATACATGAGGAGGATCCAGCCCTACACGACCGACAAGAACTTATGGATCCACTTTTTCCAGGAGAGTCTTTCAGGGACTCAGCTTGACTGGTTCTATCAACTGAATGGAGCCAACATCCGTACCTGGGAAGACTTAGCCACTGCATTCTACAAGCAGTACCAGTACAATGCCGACCTCGCTCCCATGCGCACTCAGCTTCAGGGGATGTCTATGGGTACGGGTGAAGGTTTCAAAGAATATGCTCAAAAATGGAGGGACCTTGCTGGAAGGGTACAACCACCTCTGACTGACCGCGAGCTCGTCGACATGTTCTTGGGGACCCTGTCTGGTCCATTCTTCAACCACCTGATTGGGAATTCTGCTGCTGGGTTTACGGATCTGATCTTGACCGGGGAAAGAATAGAAGCTGGCATCAAGTCAGGAAAAATACATAATGGTGATTCCTCGAACACTGAGAAGAAACCATCCAAGAGAGAATCTAGTGCGGTCAACGCGGTAGCTATTGCAAAGCCAGCCGGTGCTCCTCAGCGTCACAATCAACAAAGGGAAGAGAGACCTAAAAGGCAATTTACTCCCCTCGGCATGACCTTGTCACAGATATTGCCACAACTGCTGGAAACCAAGTTGGTAACTCTCATGGATCCTCCGAAGAATCCTAACAGGACACCTTCAAGGTACAATCCCAATGCTCGCTGCGCCTATCATTCCGACAGCCCGGGGCATGCTACAGATAACTGTTGGACTTTGAGAAACAGGGTTCAAGATCTAATTGACACAAAGGAAGTCTAGCTCGATTCTCCAGAGACTCCGAATGTGATCACGGCTCCCCTGCCAAAATATGGCTAAGATTGGAAATTTTTTGTTCATTCGAATGTTCAATTTGTAATTTTCTTTTGACTGTTCAAACATTTATTCATGCTAAACTTGGTTATTTCATTAATGCATTCCACATGTCTGTTTTGAAGTAATTATTTCGTATTCACTATATGCAAACTATTTTCATATTCTTGTGATGATCAACTCTTAATTAATAATTCTAAGCCTCTTGAGGGAGGATGACGAAAACGATACCGCGATCATTACAGTATGCTTTTGAACAGACCCCGCTGATGAGGTACAGGCATTGTTTCAATCCCTAAACACCGGAGTTATAAGGATGATAATCCCTCGTCAACCCCTCTGAGCCAAAGAAGTAGGAGTTTTTCTTTTCGAAAATTAAAACCCTTTATCATAACCTGGGGCAGGGTAGTTCTCTCAGTTGATCCAGGTGCATGACAAATGGCACCAAGGAGGTCCTTACAAAAAAAAGAAAAGACAGTGATGGCTCCGAATATTCAATAAAGAAAGGCAGTCATTACTTCTCAAATTAAAAACCCATTAAGTCAAAGAGACTTACAAAACTGGGGCATCCCACTGACTGTGATTCCAAAAAAGGGAAACAGTTCAGGCAAAAAAAGAAAGGGATAACAAAAAATCAGACAAGAAAGAGGTCTTACAAACCCTCAACAAAAAAAGGAATGACTGCCTATTCAAAATAAGTTATCAACATCCGAATCATCACCGGAAAATCAGAGCAAAGACTCAAACAAGGTGTAACGTATGATCAACTGAGTTTAGGTTGGAAGAACATCACGAAGAACGGGTGGGTACAAATAAATTTGAGCCTTTATCCTTTGTTTCTTAAACCGTGAACCAGGCCACGCTACAACCCTTAAAAGTCCTAGCTGAAGCATGGGTTAGTTCGAAGGCACACTGTTACGAAAGGTATCCTGACTCCTTAAGGCTCGCGGTAAAGTAACGAGTTGACATCACGATTTACAAAATTCACTTGTTTTTTATGAAAAAATGCATTTTTCAAAATCTTCAAGACAGACATAATCCTTGCATTTTTGAAATAACATTGCTTGCACATATGACTATTTGTTTGAACAGCAAAGAAATTCACACGAAGAATATCTTATGGGCAAAAGCACTCCCAACCAAGGGGCAGGCATGATCATTGTCCATCATTTGGGGCAGTTAAATCAAGAGCCGGAGAATCTCTCAAAAGGCCAACCAGCTTGGGGCAAATCTCCATCTGGATCACCTGGGGCATTCCGACAACGAATCTTGCCTGATCAGACATCTTCTAGTGGTACGGCAACATAATATCAACAACAGGGGCACCTCCCTACACTCTGAGAGCGTGGACATAGTTGAGAAAAATACTACGCGTAATCAAAGACCCGCTAGGTTAATGTACCTAGGCAAAAATAAGGGCTTCCCGGCGAACCAAAAGGGTTCGGGCAAAAATAAGGGATGAAATGGAAAAAATCTGTACACCCGACAAGTCGAAAACCTGAAAAGGCGGCTTGGGCAAAAATGGGTATCCCGGTGGACTGAAAACCCGAAAGGGCGGTCCAGGAAAAAGTTAGGGATCAAAGCATGCGACTATGTCCCGTCATCTTGTCACCTGCATACCAGAAGGAGGTTTGACCATCAACAACTATCAGCACCTCACAGGTCTTCCTCTCCCATATCAGAAACAGGGGCAATAAAGAGTTGTCTAAGCAATCTAATTGTTCTGTCCTCCAAGGTATCAAGGCGAGTTCAGTTGAAGAACATAACCAGTATATCTTGATTCCCCAGAGAGTGAGCCAGCAAGTCAGTGCACTCTCCCCGAGCAAAGCTACAATCAAACCTTAAGAAGGTTGGGTATCCTCCAGCAGATCCCAACATTCCCCAGCAGCATATATATCCTTAACAAGCATCCCCGGCAGTCTTGGCCTAAAGATTGTTCCCCGGCGGTATATCAAATATTCAAAATAGTCACTTCCCCGATGCAGTTCAAACTTCCCTAAGAGAGTCCAATCCAGTTTCCCCAGGAAAGTTGGAATCCATCTCCCCAAGCAGTAAGCTTATCCCCAGTAGGTTCTGGAAGCTTATCCTCACAGAGCACGAACGCGCTTCCCGGCTTTATTCAAAGAGTTATTCCCTTACCAGGATATAACTGGGTTATCCTCAGCCAAAAGCCACGGAAAGAGCGTCCTCGACGAAGCATCCTTATCCCCAACATAACTTATCAATGGTATCCCCAGTGGAGTTATCTTCATCAACCTCAGCAAAGTACTTCTCTTTCCCCACAAAGTTCACTCCCTGCAGAGTAATCTATTCGCCAAGTTTATTCCCCAATGGAGTTATCTTCTCCTACCGGTATTCTTGCAATCACCATCCCCAACGGAAACGACGAATCTCACTCTTCAACATCAGCCCAGGATTTGACTTCCCGGCATCCGTCAAGGATCTCTTTTCCTAGACGAAGATACATTCATAAACATCACATTGTTATACATCATGATACATGCATATACGCATCGTATCATACAATCTCATGTGTTGAAAAATATTATTGCTTGATCTATATCATGCATTGCATATGACTGACCTTTACCTTTCAGGAAGGATACAGTTAAAAGATCAGCTATGTAGACGAATACAGTCAAAAGAGACCAACCCAGTCAAAGTAGACAAATCCAGTAAAAAGAAGACAAGTCTAGTTAAAATTACTTCCACTCGTCGTTATAGACACCCGTCGTCATAGACACTCGTCGTCATAGACACTCGTCATTATAGACACTCGTCGTTATAGACACCCGTCGTCATAGACACTCGTCGTCATAGACACTCGTCGTCATAGACACTCGTCGTTATAGACACTCGTCGTTATAGACACTCGTCGTTATAGACACTCGTCGTCATAGACACGCGTCATTATAGACACTCGTCGTTATAGACACCCGTCGTCATAGACACTCGTCGTCATAGACACTCGTCGTTATAGACACTCGTCGTTATAGACACTCGTAGTTATAGACACTCGTCGTTATAGACACTCGTCGTCATAGACACTTGTCGTTATAGACACTCGTCGTCATAGACACTCGTCGTTATAGACACTCGTCGTCATAGACACTCGTCGTTATAGACACTCGTCGTTATAGACACTCGTCGTTATAGACACTCGTCGTTATAGACACTCGTCGTCATAGACACTCGTCGTTATAGACACTCGTCGTTATAGACACTCGTCGTTATAGACACTCGTCGTTATAGACACTCGTTGTTATAGACACTCGTTGTTATAGACGCTCGTTGTTATAGACACTCGTCGTTATAGACCACCCGTCCATGGAAATAACCTGTCAGTAGAGACAACTCACCAAGCTTTCTGAATCCCGGATCCGATTCCTGTATCTCGCCAGGGTGTGTATGAAAAGTTCGAGGATCCGATTCCTGTATCTTACCAGGGTGTATCTGTTGAATACATTTCAAGACCTAGACCGGTTTAGTTAATCGACTCCAAAGATTTCTTATCCAGTCCAAGGCCTTCTCTAGTCCAGCTAAATCGACCCCAAACAGATTTTTCTGATGAAGACTCAGTAGAAGCCATTTCAGGTTTTTCTCAAACGTCCGCTTTTGAGATTATAATTTCCTATGGTTCTCTCCCCAACGGTGCGGAGGTGATAATTCCAATCCAGGTTTTTCTCAAACGTCCGCTTTTGAGATTATAATTGCCTATTGGTTCTCTTCCCGATCCTGCGGAGATGGTAATTCCCACCAAGGTTCTCTCACCGTTCATGCTGAGGTAGTAACCACCACTGGTTTATTCATCACCGTTTGAAGCTCCAGACTCAGCTCCTGTAACCAGTCAGGACACATCTATACCAAGCATCTGAAAACCAGCTCCTGCAACATGTCAGGTAATCATTTTCTGTTTTGCAGGCACGCAAGTTCTCGCTAAGGAATCTCTTACGCGATCAACATCCAGATGGCATCTATAAGCCCATCATCCTGTTCATCAACCTCTAAATGGCATCTGTAAGCCCATTCCCACCATCACACTGCTGATACTCTACTATGCGAGTGCAAATTTCTGGGCACTCTAGTGTTCAATCATCTTCCACCCTCGGCTTACGAAAGGCACGTCAGCCAATCTGCATCCTCAGGTCTAAGAAGATTGAACAGGGGCAACTGTTGTACCCCAAAATTTACCCTCCCATATTCTCCAAGAAATTGCCAAGTCAAGCTTCAAAATTCTCCAAGGGTTGCACAGTGCAAGGGCCTCCTGAACAGTCAAAATTAGGGTTTTGGTTCTGACCAAGAAAATGAAGTTTTCAAGGGCTCAATCAAGTCCCACATGCTTATAAACATGGTCAAGCATCCTCATATCAAGTTTCAAGACATTCAGCACAAAATTGCACAGTCAAAACCCTAATTGCACTACAGTCAACTATAGGGGCAAAATGGTCATTTGACAGTCAAAAGTTCAAATTTTTGGTCAACATCTCATTTTGAAGCCACAAACATCATTTGATCAATGCTTGGTCATGATTCTCAAAGCTTGGCTCAAAAATCATCAAGATGCAAAAGTTTCCTTATTTGGACAGCTGAAAAAGTCAACTGTAAATTGACCAGGGCATAACTTTCACATGGATTATCAGAAAAATTCCATCCAAAGCTCATTTTTAAGAGAAAGACATTTCCTACAACTCATCTTCATACTTCAAGTCCAAGAAATGCTCTCACAAAAAGTTATCAATTTCAACATTATAGGTCATTTTCAAAAGTCAACAAAAAGGGACTTTAAGTCAAAGGCCATAACTTGAGATTGGTAAATCAAAATTACATGGGACCAAAGTAATTGGTTAGAGGACTCAAAGACCTTTCCAAAATGTCCAAGAACATGAGCAAAGCTTAAAAATTGAGCAAGTTATGCCTTGTAGAAGTTGGGAAATTTTTGGATATTTTGAAAAGTCAACATTGATTCAAATGACCTAAAATTGCTAATGGGCCTATTTTTCTTCCATAATTCATCACCCAAAGCATGTGCACGACCACTTGGCCCAAAGGGAAGTTTTTCTTCATTTTTTATTTATTTATTTGAATTTTTATTAATAATAATTCATTTAAATCAATTAAATTCATGAAAAATACTTAACCTAAGTTTTTCAATCTTTTTGTGCATAATATATCTTCAAAAATTCGTGCATGACCAGATATGGAAGGAATTGGATTGATTGAATATGATTGAGAGCAAAAGTACATGAAAAAAAGATTGAAAAAGATCTTTGAAAATCAAATCTCGAATCATGAATGCCAAGGATTTGGATGGTTTTCTTTGACCTAATTCATTCTTACATAAGTAGAGAACACAAACCTAATGCAAAGGACCACTCAGCCGCGCAAGAACCCCATCCTCAAACTTGAAATTTTTGCAAATAAATTCAAAACTGAAAACCAATTTGTAGTTGGTTTCAAGCCAAGATTTTGATCTCTTTAGCTTCCTGCAGCTTCAAGGAGAATTTTCCAATCAAAACCAATCGTTCTAACACCCTAGATTGGTAACACGCCCTCGCCCTGTACAGAAAAAATCTCATAATCTTGCATCTCGATTCATGCACTTTTAATAATTTTTGATGCTTGATTCATATTCAATATTCAATTCTGAAGCTAACCCATATGTTTGATTGAATTTTTATGCTCCCTACGCGAATCTACCATTATCGTTTTTTAGGGTTTGAAGAACTTTGAATTGGGGTTTCCCAGTTCAGGAAAAATTAGAACCCCACAGTACCATAATTGGAATCAGCGTGTCTGGACGATCAAGAATCCACCCTCGCGCTCAATTTATGAGCGTCCTAGAGCTATTCGTTATTTTCTGGAAAGGGACCTTTTAAAACGCTTGCAAAACCGTTGCCTAATATGTTTGTGTTTCAGGAAAATAAAAACCAACGAAGAAGATGATGTGGTGGCCAGCAACCATTGGCTCTTTTGAATTTTCGCGCTAAAAAGCACTAACGCACGTTTTTATTCTTATAATATTTGTTTGTTCTTTATTATACAGAAAACGTGCTTGGTACGATTGGCAAGGCATGTGTGTGTTAACGTTCAAGACCTGGGTTCGAGCCCCAGGTCTTCATTATGTCCATATTATTTTTCAATTAAAATTCACATGCAGATTCAATATCAAGGACCATCATACACCTTCATAATCTATCCGTCCACGCGTTCAGTTGCATCAAATCAAAGGTCCTGATCTGGAGAGTACGGTGAACCCCAGTCAACGCTGATGCACGCTAGCCACGCAAGTCAAAAAGGCCTCGGAATATTGGGCCAGATTGCTAAAGAAGCCTCACAATTGGGGACAACACCCCCCTCCAGTTTGCTTCTTTTTACTTTTATTTTTTTTCTTTTCTTTGTTTTAATTAATCTTTTTTTAAATGCTTTAATTTAATGTTTTCATAAAATATAAAAAACACATAAAAAATCAGAAAAAGAGAAAAAATAATAAATATTTTATTTTAATATTTCTTGTAAATAAATTCATGAATTAATTAGTTTTAAATTAGGTTTTAATTTTAACTCTTTTAACAAAAATCTAAAAAATGTAGAAATAGGGTTTAATTAATGTTTTTTTATTCCTTTTTATTTTTTCTTTCATAATAATTAAAATAATTAAATATTTATTCTTGTAATTAAAATTGCATGTAACTTAATTAGGGTTAATATTAGGTTTTAATCTTCTTTTCTTAATAAATTAAAAAAAAACAAATAGAATTAGGGTTAGCATTTAATTTCAATTAATTCTTTTTCCCATTAAACATAAATACCAAAAAATACCAAAAAACAACTTCTTTTCTTTTTAATTAATTAATTTCATCATTTAATTTAATTTTGCAAAAAGGGTCCAACGCCCTCGTTTAATTCTTATTAATTCGCATATTTATTTTATTTCGTTTAAATATTTATGTATCTCTCCCGAAGCCATGTAACTAATCGCTCGCACTTTATTTTTCATTAATTCTTTATTTTTCTGTCAAATCGGGTTCGAGAAATTTTGGCGATGTGGACCCGCGCCGTTTGTAATAGCTTTAGAACTTTTATTTCCCGCAATTTTTAACTGTTAATAATGGCATGAAAGAATGTATGGACAAAAATAAAAGCAAACGCTAGATCACCAATAACATGACAAAAGACAAAAATAAATGAAAACGACACACAAATCACACACCACCCCTAGGGTACGCCTCACTGTTGCCTTGCCTCGAAAGGTGATCGTCGAGTAGAGGATGTCTTAATAAGTTCTCATGATCCGGGAACCTGGCATGAGGGTAGCTTCTAAGGTGTCTTCCCATTGCTCTGGTGATCACCATGTCCCGAACCTCGAATTGACCCGAACACCTCCAACGGTGGTGCTACCTACCTCTCAATGGTGGGATGGCACTACTTTAAAGGACATTTACACAGACGAATTCCTTAGGGTAGGTAGACGACTCTAGATACTTGCTCTAACTTTCAAAACAAATCAAAAATACTTTTCACACCGACACCTTTTCAAAAAGCTTTCGAAAGCAACTTTTCAAACGCTCTTGAGGACTGATACAAGAGTCGAACTGGAATTTTCAAAGAAACTTTTTAAAACCCACAGTTGAAAAGCAAACAAACCAATTTTGAAAACACGAATGAGCAAGTATCTAAGAGCCCATGGATAACCATGGATAGAAAGGGTGCTAACACCTTCCCTTTCTATAACCTACCTCCCGAACCGAGAGCAATCTCTTTAAGGAATTTTTCTGTGCTTTTGTCCTTTCCATTTGGAGAAAATAAAAGACGGTGGCGACTCTTGCTTCCGCGACATTTCGTGAACCAGCGTTAAACAGTCAGTTCCAGATCCACCGATCACACCCAGTCTTCCGCTTTCTTCACTAAGAAATCCAAATAAAACCCTGTAGTATCCTCACCTGATTTCCAATTGTCTTTCACCTCTTTCCAACTCAAATGAATAATTTTAGCAATAACTTCGAACTTCAGCTTCTCCGGCACTTGGACAAAAGGAACTTCATCGGACAACTTGATATTAAGTAGGTACGCGTATTCTTCTAGTGTGGGAACCAGTTGATAGTCTTGAAAAGTAAAACACCATAATTCCTTGTCCTAGGACTGGAAGAGGATGATCAAATCCATTGGGTCAACTGGAGTGTTAAGGATTAGTAACAAATTGCCATAATTTTTGTTGAAATTATTTAGAACATCACTCTTTAGATAAGAACTCAACCTCTTCAATTTGGACACACCAATAGTAGGAATCTGATAAGCAAATGTATGCCTGTTGGGATCTTTAACACGGACTGAATCAAACTCATCTGACGGGAGGCCAGCCATTTCTGATGGAAAGAAGACTCTCGAATGTCCCTGGAAGATGACATGCACATGCTAGTTATTTTTATACATCATTTTTTAGAAATAAATATGCTATGATGCAACATGACAGGATCAAAGTTTCACACTGGATAATGGCTGGACCATTACAGAACAAAACCACTCAAGACCAAAAGAAAATCCCAAAGCTTCAAAACTATCATGGGAACTTGAGTCACCTTCACAACACAAAGTCACCAACAGTACCCGTACCTGTAAGAAAAGTTTTCCCGCCCCTCTCATGGGTGTAGTCTAGGTCAAGGTAAGGTTAAAAGCCAAATCAGAGTACAAGAGTCCGACTGTCGATATTATCATACGATAACGCCTATCCGAACTACCTCTGGAGTCATGGATCTCATGGTTAGGTCTACAAAGCATCTGCCTCATAGCTGCCATGGCCACTCTATTCCTAGTTCCTATGTAATTCACTCATAGCCTGGGTATGAGGCCTTTTACCTCATGGAACAACCCACCCACCAAGAAATCCAGAATCCAAATAGTCCAGCCAAATCCAGTATGCAGAAAGTAAAGCACACATAGGATGCAATGCAAACAGATAAATATGCAAAGCGGTAAAATAAACACCCAAAAAGAAAACAAAGAAGAGCTAGGATCGACTATGGGATGGACCAAAAAGAGGCCAATCTGTCCCCAGTGAAGTCGCCAGCTGAAACTACCTGGCAGAACCGTCATCTCATAATGAAACATCAATGAAGTCGCCACCGAACGTCTTTTATCCCGCCAAAAGGGAAAGGTAAACATCGAGAAAACCTAAAGAGGGAGAAATCACGGTCTTTCAACCGAGAGATCGGGTATAGGAGTCTGTTACGCGAGGGGAAGGTATTAGCACCCCACACGCTCGTAGTACTCTATGGTATCCACTCTTGTGGTCTAATCTAATGGGTGTGGTCAAAACCTATGTCTATGGCTTAAAGCTAAAAAGGGAATGCATGCGAGAAAAGAAAACAATGTAGGGAAAATAAAAGTTGTGCTCGATTGGGCCCTACCCCAATGCCTAAGTATCCCTTTTAAGGAATCAGAGCAACCATAGTTCGGCTCATATATTCTGGTTGGTTTGTGTTTTTTAGTTAAGACAACAAAAACAGTCAAGATGGCAAAACATCAAATAAAACAACAAACAAATGATATGGTAAAACATCGACTAAATAATAACAAAGTAACATGTCAAAGATAGTGAAACACCAAATGATAAAACATCACACCGGACAATGACATTGAGAGTCAAAGTAGGATAACCAACATGTGCGATGGTGAAACATCAGCTTCAAACAAATGTGTGATGGTGAAACATTGGCTATAAGATAACAAGGTATCATGGCAAAGATGGCGAAACATCAATAAAGCGGATGACAAAACATCACACCTAACAATGATATCGAAAATCAAAGTAGGATGACAAACATGTGCGATGGCGAAACATCGGCTTCAAACAAATGTGCGATGGCGAAACATCGGCTATAAGATAACAAGGTATCATGGAAAAGATGGTGAAACATCAATAAACCGGATGACAAAACATCACACCTAAAAATGATATTGAGAATCAAAGTAGGATGACAAACATGTGCGATGGCGAAACATCAGCTTTAAACAAATATGCGATGGCGAAACATCGGCTATAAGATAACAAGGTATCATGGCAAGGATGGAGAAACATCAATAAACCAGGTTTTAAAAACAAAGTCAAGAGGCGCACAAACAAATAAGATTGATTTGTATCTTTTACCTTGAAGAAGGGTTTGAGTTTATTAGAGGTGTTTTATGATTTTCCAAGAAAACAATTTTTGTTTTAAGATGCAAAATGCAAAGGAAGGAAAAACAAATAAGGGAAACTAGCCTAGCACTATCCCTAGTGTTATCATACAATGATTGACCTTAAGGTTGAGGATAATGGAAACTCCTACCCTATGCTAGCATACATGGATTCCTACCTTAATCAACATGTCAAAGAAAGCTTAACAAAACTATCTTATAGGGAACAGGCAATGAGAGCGAAGTCGTGATCTCAATTTCTAAATTGACTGACTCATCGATCAACAATTAAAAAAAACAATAAAAATCCTATAGGGAGCATGCAATGAGAGCGAATTCGTGATCTCAATTTCTAAATTGAGTGACTCGTCAATCAACAATTAAAGAAAAAAAATCCTATGGGGAACATGCACTGAGAGCGAAGTCGTGATCTCAATTTCTAAATTGAGTGACTCATCGATCAATAGTTAAAGAAACAAATTCAAATACAACACATGTATCAACAAAATAGAGGGCCTCCTGACATATATCAGCAACAGAGGTCCCATCATGCAACATAGAAATATACAAAATGAAAATAGAAGAAAGGAAATAGTGCAATATCAAACAGATAACTACCCGTAGAAACTGAACAAGAATAAAAGAAACCCAGAGAACTTCAAGCAAGCTGGCATCAGCAGACAAATCAAGTCAGAAATTACGCCATCAGGATGTAAGTATTGAGATTTTCAGATATGAACAGATCCCATGGGCAAGGTATAACATTCATAATCACATACATATATCCTGCATAGACTATCAAATATGCCAAGCACAATAGTAGTACCAATATAATAAATTTTGATCCACAAATAAAGTGAAACACAATAGCCTCAAGTCAAAAATGGAAAACTTTTCTCAGAGTACCTCACGCATTCAACAACCAAGTTAGTATTCCCATAAATATAATGATGACTCACATAAGGGATGGATGATGACACCATAATGAAGTGAGAAAACATGATAGCAACTATCAAAAACATTAGATATGATAAACAAAAAGAAACAGGCATATGCACAATTTTGGTAAAAAGTTAGAGGAATGTTGCTCCTTTCTATCACCACGTTGAATTGACAATTGAATATCAATCAAGGATCATGGGAGCTTGATAAGAATACAATAAAAGACCATGAAGGTGAATAGCAAACACAATTCAATCATACTCAAATACTTCATCACAACTCAGAAGCATAATAGGAGAGGAATCCCACACAATGCATCAAAGACTTAGATTTCAAGCTAACCATGGAAGAAAGTCACACAAGGACAAAATTAGAGAGTTTGTAACAATCAAAGATTTTAAGTAAAGCTTCCAAAACATGAATAGGAAATTACCAAAAGGTTAAAGTATTGATTCTATAACATGCTACACAAGTGCATTCAAAATGCCTGAAAAATTCAACAAGGATAAAAGAAATAAACCAAACTCTATTCATGATTAGAACTAATTTAAGTAATATGGATCAATTACTCTCAAGTCTTCATGAGACTATAATTGAAGTATCATTCACCTTCATGTTATCATTGGCCATCTAATGACCTCAAACTCAAATTGAAAAACTCAAGTTTCAAAGTGAAGATCAACAAGAAAGCAAAAATCATAAAACATGCATCAAAAGGTTCAATCATTCAAACATGGGGAATTAAGTGAAATGAATTGAGTTTATGTGGATAAATAGAACCAACATGATCATTAGGTGCCCAATTAATGGCCTCACTCAAGTTCATTGGCCATCAAGCAAATTGCAACAAGATATGCAACATTAATTGGGTACCTTCACTTCAAAAATACATCAAAAAAGGAAATGGGCTTCCATAATTCAAACAATTTTTTTTTTAGCATCCTTGAGATGTATAAGAGTCAGCAAACATGTTTTAAGTTCATGAATGGATGAGGAAATGATCAATCAAACTTCAAACATCAAAGACTAGTTGGCAAAAACCACCAAACTAGACAAAGTTTCCAAATATTTTGTGGAAAATACCAAACCTTATCAATTAATTCAAGAAAAATATTTTTAAGGACTTCAATATATCTATGAACCTTAAACAAGAACCAAATTCAATTGAAACTCAAGGCTAGTTGCTTTTTGGAATTATTTAGAAAATGAACTCAATTATTGATTAATCAAATTCCAATCCTAAACAAATCAAACTAAAATCATACAAAAATAAAGAAAATTCTAAAGATCAGAGAACTTATTTTTTTTAAATTTTTAGAATTAAAGAAAAGTGAAAAATAAAAATCAAAATTCAAACCTTTAAACAATTAAGCAAAAATTCACATCTCAAAATAAAATTCCAATCATAAGTCAGAAAAATATCCAACCAAAATTATAATTAAAAACCAGCATCCATGATTTTTTGTGGAATTTTTTAATTAAAGGAAATATTAAAATAAAATCAAACAAACAATTAAACAATTAAAACTATTATTTAATGACAAAAAATGCAAACCCTAGCCAAAAGTCACAAAAATGTCAAAACAAAATAATATTTTGACACTATGATTAAAAATAAACTGACATGATTTTTTTGAGGAATTTTGAATTAAAGAAAATATTAAAACAAAAATTATGAAGCAAACATTTCAAATAAACTTCTCAAATTAAATTTCTAATCAAAAATAGAAAAAATGCTAAACCAAAATCAGAATCAATTTCTAAATTATTTTATGAGTCAAAGATAATTTTTGTGGAATTTTTAGATCAAAAGAGCTATTAAAATAAAAATAATCATTGAACAAACAATTAATTAAACTTATGAAATTTTGAACCAATCAAAACATTTTAAAAAAATTCCAAAAAAATATGACAAATACTAGAAATTATTATTAGCCTATGGTAATTTTTTCATGATTTTTGAAGATTTTTTGATCACAAAAATAAAATATAAAAAAACAATTAAAATCAAATAATATGAAATGCATTAAAACTTCAAATAAACCAATCAGAGCGCGCCACCTCACTTCGTCTTCAACCTCCAGCATAGAGCAAAACGTGTGCAGAAAAAAATTCAACACCTCATGTTCTGATCCTTCATTCTATCTCAACTCTCAACCAAAATTCATCAAATTAAGCGCAAATCAAAGCTAACATATCATACTACACTATGCAATTTGAATCAATCTCAGAGATCAAACATGGATCAAGAAATCAAGTCTACAAAATTGAAAAAAACTCACTACAAACATCAAAACCAGGAACACGATTTCATCGATTCTGCTTGAATCAAAGCTCATATATACATCAATCCTAGTGATTGGCCAACTAACAACTCAATAAACATGATCTACATCATCAATTCAAATTGAAACACATAAATCAAAGTTCAAGAAAAATCACATGGATGTGAAAACTGGAAACTCGATTCCTTCACTCCAGAAGCAATCCAATGGTGCAAGCTTGATCTCCTTACTTCACTGAAGCTGAACCACCAAGAATTTTGAAGAATGATCCAAGGAGAAGGGAGATTCGAAGCAATTTGCAGAGATACTTGAAAATTTTCTGATTTGGAATGTATCGATTATGAGCTTCCTTTTTCACAACTGAGCCTTGATTCTTGTTATATAGCACGAGAGGAAGAGGATAGAAGTGGTATTTGGTCCTCAAAGCCGTTGGAGGGCAAGTTTGGTAGTTTATGCAAAAAATGAGATTGCATATGGAGCCAGCGTTTCACTCGTGCAAGCTCTCATTTTCTTTGCGTTTTATGAGCCAAATGAGTTCAGAAACAAATGCTTAAAGTTCCAGGTCATGACTATTTGAAATGAGAGAGTGTTGATGAATTTGCAAAATTGAGAAAGTTTGTCATTTTTTTCAATCAAACAAGTACAATACCATATGAGGCATGAAATGGTGAGTGTAATGGGCCTCAACATGTTACAAATTGGTTATGGGCTTGATTAGAAATGAAAATAATGGCTAAAACTTGAGTTCTCAAGAAATTGCATTTTGCTTGCTTGGTCAAAATTCAATAAAATGGCATGAAATTCCAAAGCTCATAACTTGCTCATATTTTTGAATTTAGACACAAATGAGTACAATTTGGAAAGGTATTGAAAAGATATACAATCCCTTAGTTTTGTGTTTTTGCAATTGAATCCACTAAGGTCCTCAAAATTTGACATGAAATTCACTAATTATGGAAAATGACCTATAATTTTGTGACTTCCAAGCTTTATAACCTACCACCACTTCTTGAATTGTTCTAAAAAGTGGAATCATGTGAAAGAGCTCCCTCTTACCTTTCCAAGCATACTTCATTTGCATTTTTTTGATCAAAGGTGAATAAAATATGAATTTTTGAAGTTAAGTCCTTATTTTCCAAAATTAGAAACTTTTAGGGTTTCTTCATGAACAAGTTTCAACCCAAACCTCAATCTTTTTTGATCCAATAATCAAAATGGACTTGAAATATAAAAAGTACACCCTTGAATTGACGGTTGACCAAAAGTCCCCTTGGTCAACCTTGACTTTGACTGATTTTGACCAAAATGACCATTTTGCCCCTTTAAATCAATTGATCCACTTCCCTTTAAAATTGATGATCAAAACTTCAAACATATGATCTTCCAAATATATAGATGCCATGTACAAAGTTTCACTTCAAAATTCTCAAGAAATATTGATGAAATCCCAAACCTTAATTTTGGTTAACACCTTAGGAGACTGATGAATCATCTCCAAAATTTCAAATCCTCTGGGCATCTTGACCAATTTCTTGTACAAATAATTTTCAAATACCAATCAGATGTTGTAGCTTCCAGATCAAGACTTGTGCATTGATCAATAGCCTTGATCAAGCAAAACCCTAATTTTGACTAGTGAATCAAAAAAGTGATTCTTCTTATAATCAATCTCAAACTTCAATCCTCTGATGATCCAAAGAGATGGATAAAATATCTTGAGATATGCAATAACTTTTGAGCTTGAAAGATCCAGAGGTTTAGATGATAAGGTTCTACTTGAGCAACTTGTTAATGCAACCAACCTTGAAATCTTGAGGAAGACTTGATAACCAAAGTATTTTGATCCCATCACAATGTATGAATCAATGCAATATGATATTCATGATGAAACATAAGCCTAAATCAAGAGGGTAAATTTTGGGGTGCAACAATGACCAATATTTGTAAGGCAACAAGAGAGGTTCCCCTAAAGGTGCAAGTGTGGTTGTGTGTTAATTCAGTTATTTAGTCTTGAGAATTAGGTTTTCTATGTCCAATTGTTAGTCTTTCCATGCAAACCCTAATTACTAATAGTTAAAAATATAATATGCGGAAAGTAAAGTGCCGAAAATTAAACCTAAGCTATTACATCCTGTGAGAAGTTACATAATAGAAAAAAATACGAAAAGATAAATCTAAGCTATTACATCGATAGTTGCAACCTATACAATTGTCTCAGAATTTAAATAACAATAAGAAATAAGAAAAGATGTTAGAAAAATGTTTTGATATTTTTTTTTTGTATTTTTAGAAAATGATCTAGGGTTAGGGATGATAATTAAAGCCTAATATCTAATTAATTAAGTTAATTAAAAAAACCTAAAACCCTAATTAGAAACCCTAATGTCAAATTAATTAAGAAGAATTATTTGGCTAAAACCCTAAAACTAATTAACTTTAATTAAAACCTAAGGTTTAATTAATTAATTAATTAATTAAAAGCCAAACTCTAATTCTAGTTAATTAAAAAAACCTAGGCCTAATTTTGTTAAGGGTTAATGTTTAATGATTTAATGTTAATTAGTTAAAAATAATAAGTTAAATGGAGTGAAAAACCAAGGTAAAAATATAAAAAAATAAAATGTTTGGGGTGGGACTTGAACCCACGCCCCTGAAGTCACCAATGAGCATTCTTTCCACCGGGCAAGCGTTGTGTTTGTGTTTTTGAATGGCTAGAGCTCAACATATTTATACCTATAACGTTAATTTGGAAAATAAAAAAGAAAATTTCCAAAACCTAGACTTAAACCCACGTCCATTCGCTTACCATGAGTCCCCCTTACCACTACACCAACATTTGTTTCACGTTCATATCACTACCATCAATAAATAAATAATGAAATCAAATCATAAACTAAATAAAACAAACATGTGTTCTTGGTGTAGGGCCTGGGAATTTAAATCAACCAATGAATGAAGGGGGATTGGCCATGCAGCTTCTGACCATCGTCTAGAGAAGTCAAACCACCATCCACGGTGGTCAGCCTCATCTTCTCTAGTGAGGAGATTCTGAAAACCTGCTATAATCAATAAAAAAATGAAAACGAATAACCTAGACCGAGTATTTGGCATGCTACGAATCCAATGGCACTATTATTTTTGTCTGAAAGTGCCTGCAGCTAGGGTTTCAAAGATTTGAGAGCTTCGAACCCTAACAATTGTGAATGGTTGTTCATGCACAAAATCTTGCAAACGATGACTCTAAATAGGTCCAAACATTATTATAAATAGGTATATATACACATAATCAATCAACAATGCATAAATTATGAGTTTGAGTTCAAGAAAGTTCAACAAACCAATGATACTTGGTTGTGATTATCTGGGATACTACGAGCTTCAGAGATGATTGGAATGAGTTCATGGAGTCTTCAGGAAGCTTGATTAATGCTTGGAATGGACTGAAAATCATGGGAGAGAAGGGTTTGACCATGCCCTAGCTTCTCAAAAGTTTTGGAATTTTAGGGTTCTTCTTGAGAGGCAGCATGCGTGTCCTTTGTCATCTGAAGTTGTTGTGTATTTATAGGAGAATGTTTAGGTCAACACTTTTGAGATGAATCTTTGTATTCCATGGTGAAGAGATTTGATTTGTGTTGTACCCCAAAATTTTCCCTCCCATATTCTCCAAGATTTAACAAGAATCATCTTCAAATGGTTCAAAATCTCTCAAGGGTTGCACAGTCAACCATCCTCCTAAGCCAGTCAAAATTAGGGTTTTGGTTCTTGCAAGGAAGTTGAGGTTTTCAAGGGCTCAATCAAGTCCCATAGGCCTATACACATTGTCAAGCATCTACATGCCAAGTTTCAAGGCTCACAGCATCAAGTTGCACAGTCAAAAGCCCTAATTGCTTCACAACCAGCTGTAGGGGTAAAATGGTCATTTGGCAGTCAAAAGTCAAAATTTTTTGTCAACATCTTATTTTGAAGCCACAATAATCATTTTATCAAATCATGATCATGATTCCACAAGCATGGCTCAAAAATCATCAAGATGCAAAAGTTTCCATTTTTGGACAGCTGAAAAGTCAACTGTAACTTGACCAGGGTATAACTTTTTCATGGTTCATAATAAAAATCCCATCCAATGCTCATTTTGAAGGGGATGAAATTTCCTACAATTAATCTTCACATTCCAAGTCCAAGAAATGCTCTCACAAAAAGTTATCAATTTCTACATTATAGGTCATTTTCAAAAGTCAACAAAAAGGCATTTTAAGTCAAAGACCATAACTTGAGATTTGTAAATCAAAATTACATGGGACCAAAGGCATTGGTTAGAGGACTTCAAGACCTTTCCAAAATGTCCAAGAACATGTTCATATGATCAAAATTGAGCAAGATATGCATTGGAGAAGTTGGGAAATTTTTGTGAAATGGCAAAAGTCAACTATCCCTAAAACTTCAATTTTTGACAAAAGGGACCACTTTCTTCCACTTGATTCAGCCTTGTCATGCCATACACGTGTCCCATGCTTAATTTCAAGATCAAACATTTATTTTTCTATTTTATTTAATTTTTATTGATTTAATTCATTTTAAATCCATAATAATTCAAATAAAATCCAAAAATTAATGGAATGGCATCTTTATGGTTTGAATAGCTTTTATGTGTCATGAGCCAACTACCAAATTCGTGCCAAGCCATTTTGAGCATAAAATCCAAGTTTTTCTCCAAGTATGGAATGTTCTTCAATGGTGTTAAAACAAGAATCCAAAACTTAATTGCACAAGGTTAAGGCTCATCATATCACCTAATTCTCATTCATACCTACATATGCAAGCAGTACAAACCTCATTCACGACAGAGAGATCACTGAAACGGCCAGAGCAAGAGTGCAAAATTGTCCAAAAAGTGAGAGACCAAAAACATAGTTGCAGACATTTCCAGATCAAACTAAGCACGTGGCTCTCTTCCTTTCCATCCCCTGAAGCTAAGGCGATCACAAACGCATCCTAAGACTCTCTACACAGCACTGTAAGTTCTTCCAAACTCACCCCTGTACACGAAACTTGAACTCTCTATCCTTGCATTGTTTCTCAAAAATATTGGCATAATCATGTTGCTTGTTTGATTTCTGATGTAACTGCATTATCCAATTTGGTTTTTAGGCCCTGAATCATGGTGCCCGATTCTAGGGTTCATCTTTGTGCGTTTTAGGTATTTTGACTACAGGTGAAATTAGAACAAAGCATGGGTAGGAATGGATTCAGGGGACATGGACGAGATCAACCATGGTTTTGAAATGGGTTTTCATGGCCTAGGGACGATTTTCATAAAGACCTACGAAGCTACCTGCGGATAAAAATCCGCAGGTAAAAAACCAGTATCAAAGGAAGAAGACGCTGACGCGTCCCCCTCTCATTTGTCCGTTTAAAATAACGCGCGTTTTATTTTTTTCCAGACTTTGTTTTGATTTATCAATATAATAATTATATGTTGTTATGATAACAAATGAAGGCAAGTGGCTCAGTGGAAGGACGCGCTGGCAAATGATCTCTGGGACCTGGGTTCGATTCCCAGGTCCCCTAAATATTATTTCCATTTTTTCTATACATGATCATATGCAGGTTACTCAAGGCATTCCACCATAGGCCTCATACAGATGTGCGCCAAGTGGCCTCAAACCTAGATCCAATGGCCTAGAGTGGATGACCACCATGTACCCAGTCAACACGTGCCCTGGAGAAGTCAGAAGTCAACGCAGGCTTGAGGAATTGGGCCATAAAATTACTTCAGCACCTCCATTCAGGGCCCAAACCCCCTTGGGTTTGCATCTTATATTTTTTTTTCTTTCATTCATTTACTTTATTTATTTTTTATTGTTTTTTTAATTAATTATTAACCAGCAAATTAATTATCATTTTTCACAATAAAAATTCAAAAACTAAAAAATGTAAATATTCCATTTATTATTAATTTCACTCTTTTATTTTTTGTAAATAAATTCTAAATATCATTAACTTAGTTTAATTAGAATAATTTAATCTTTTTTTTCATAATAAATAAAATCAAGCTTAGATTTAGGTTTTTCTTTTTGACTTTTAAATTTCTTTTATTTTATTTCATTAAAGACTTAAAAAACACAAAAAAAAACATTTTTCTTTTAGTTAATTAATTAATTAGAATTAGGTTTAATATTTTAATTTAATGCAAAGGACAAAATTCAATTCTTTCTCAAAAAAGGGTCAAAACCCTAAGGACGTCCCGATTCAATCTTTCGCGCGCATACTTATTTTAATTCATTATATTTATGTATCTGCTCCAGAAATGTAATAGTAAATTAGGTTTTATCGCTTTCTTTTACTTTTCTCGCAATTTATTTCCAAACGGGTTTTTGTTTTTGGCGATGTATAGACCCGCGCCTTGTAATAGATAGATTTACATTTCCGCAATTTATTTTCCGCACTCTTAACTTTTAATATGCCTGCAAGACTGTATGATGAATAAAATCAATTCGTAGCTCACAAATAACATGTACAAGATAAACAATTTAACTGAATTCAACACACATGCACATGCCACTCCTAGGGTACGCCTCACTGGTTGCCTCGACGTGGTCATCAAGTATAGGGTGTCTTAGAGGCTGCCCTTTCGTCTAAAGATCCAGTTGCCTCGAAACGGTTGCCTCGGATAAAAGGATCTAGGACATTAGGGTTACCGCTAAGGTGTCCTACTATTGCTTCGGTGACCACACATGTCCCTCATAATCGAATTGACCCGAATAACTCCAACAATGGTGTTGCCTATCTCTCAATGGTGGGATGGCACTGTCTAAAGGACTCTTACACAGTCTAATTCCTTAGGGTAGGTAGACTTCTCTTAAGTACTTGCTCTCTCAAAACAAACAAAACAACTTTCCACACTTACACTTTCAAAAAGTTTTCAAACAAATTTTTCATACACTCTTGAGGACAGATACAAGAGTTACTTAGAAATTTTTCAAACGAAACTTTTTTTTTTAAAACCCACACACACTTGAAAAGCAAACAAATTTTTGAAAACATAAGAGCAAGTACCTCAGAGCCCATGGATAACCACAGATAGAAAGGGTGCTAACACCTTCCCTTTCTATAAATCTACCTCCCGAACCGAGAAACATTCTCGAATAAGGAATTTTGCTGTGCTTTTATCCTTTCCATGTTGGAGAACATAAAAGACGGTGGCGACTCTTGCTTACCGTGACATTTTGCGAACCAGCTTAAAAAACAGTCAGTTCTATTTCCACCGATCACAGAACTGGCGACTCTGCTGGGGAAATAATAAGTGAGGTGTACCTTAGGAATTAGACCACTCTTATGTTTTCAATTGCTTGCTCTGTTTGCTTTAATATTGTGGGCCTGTTTTGGGAGTTTCATAGATCCTAACCCGGATCTGGGGGATACCTTTTAGAAAGTAGCAACAAACTGTGAGGGAACTGCGCGCGGTATACCGACACGGTTGAAGCAGTTTGCTACGTTGGTGTGGCACTTTGGTGAGTACCGGTAACCCTTGAGTCAAGTCAAGGAGAGTACGGGGCCGCCGCGTGGTGTCATGAAACATCAACTGACCTTAGGAACCTTACTTGACCATCCTGGCCTCTTTAGGGGTAGTGAGATGACCGACTTTGGTGCAGTCTGAAGTTGGTAGATACTCGATACTACACTCATTGAGGGTTGTTTTCTTGGAATATTTTGATAGCCAGTTCAGTGTCTAAATCAAAACAATGAACACAAAAAACAACCCAATGATATTGAGCTCCTTAGAACCCGGTTACTTTTGATAGGACAGGTTTTGAGCCCACCAACTTCAAGAGGGTAATACCCCAAACTTCATGCTGGCCTAAACTCTAAGGGCTGTCTTGTGTGACTTGTGTGCCTTATCATGTTTGCCTTTGTGAATACTTGTGGTGTGTGTTATCATGACATCATACAGCATCATATGCATCCACTAACCACTTCAAGGGTTCGAATCTTCATCTTTGTTCTTGTTTTGTAGGACATGGAAACTATCCGCAGAAAGACAATTCAGATCAACCTTGTAAGGATCCCTCCTCAGCTTAAGGAGCTTACATCCAAGATTCCCGAGAACTCTTCCTTCAGTGAAAGACATGGTAGACTCATCAGCTTGGTCAACACCAACATTGAAGAAGATATGATAAAAGTTCTCTTCCAGTTCTTTGACCCTTTGCACCACTGTTTTACTTTCCCGGATTATCAATTGGTTCCTACTTTGGAAGAGTTTTCTCATCTTCTGAAGATTCCTATCCTTAGTCAACTACCCTACAACGGTACAGAAAAGGAGCCAAAACTTGAAGAGGTTGCTAAAGCATTATGCCTACAACCATCTGACATCAAGGGACATTGGGAAGTTAGAAGTGGTATCAAAGGGTTCCTGGCCAAGTTCCTGTTTGAGAAAGCACAAGAATGTTGGAATTCCCTTGACTTACAAGCCTTTGAAGAAGTTGTGGCACTCCTTGTCTATGGGTTGGTGTTGTTCCCGAATCCGGATCAGCTTATAGATATCAATGCTGTCAAGATTTTCATGTCCAGGAATCCCATACCTACGTTGCTTGGGGACATCCTCCACTCATGTTACACTCGAACCATGAGAAAAAGAGGTGTTCTCATGTGCTTCACTCCTCTCCTGGGAAGGTGGTTTATTTCGCACCTTCCACAATCAGTTTTGAAGAACGAGCGGGGTTTGAGATGGTCACAACGATTGATGACTCTTACACATACTGATATACATTGGTGTTCTCGGTCCATAGAAAATGTCACTATCATTGATCATTGCGGAGAGTTTCCTAATGTTCCTTTACTTGGAATTAGAGGGGGCATCACTTACAACCCATGTCTGGCTTTGAGACAGTTTGGATATGCTCGGAGGGATGGCCCTCATGACATGTTGATTCCTGACATAGTTTTTGACTTCGACAACGATGCACAAGGACTTCGCCAGAGATTTATCAGAGCTTGGAGGATGCCCAACAGGGTAGATAGCAAGACACTGGGGCACAAGAACTCCATCCCCCTGGAGCCTTATCTCAAGTGGGTACGAGCCCGCTCCCAGAAGCTGGTAATGCCATATCCTCATGTTCTCCCCGTGATCAAAGAGCTAGTTGTGGAAAGAGAGGTGCCCTACACCATTCTACATCCAGACATGCCAACATCTTGGGAAGAAATGCAAAAAAGCTGGATCCAACTCAAGGAAGAACGGAATTCTCTTGAAACCAGTCTACATGGCAGTGAGAAGAAGGTCTTGGAGCTCACCCGTCTACTTCACGAGGAAAAGACTCTCAACACTTACATCGCTCCAAAGAGGATGCGCAGTGTCTTTTGGGATTAATTATTTTGTAATGTTTTGCCCATGAGGCCCTGATGTACTGAACAAATTATTTCTTAATACAATGTGTGTTCCTTTTTGTCTACAACGAATTTGAACTTTTGAACCCTTGAATGCATTGCATAAATAGCATATCATGCATCATGTGCATAACAGGTACTCTTTTCTACAAATTGCTTAATCTTCTTCGCTGTTTATTTCAGCAATCATCATGAATCCTGAACCTACTACTGAACAAGCTATCAAGGCCCTCCAGGCTCAGAACGCCCAGTTTCAAGAGCTGGTCATGAACTTAGCCCAGGGACAACAGGAGTTGAAGGCTTTGCTCCTGAAGAAGAAGAAGAAGAAGAGGACTGTGCTGTTCAACACTGGACGCTGACTCGGGAATACACTGCAGAATGAAGCTGAGCTGACTACTCCATCTGTTGGGGAAGCCAGTCACCAGGAGGGAAGGGTTCCTAGTCCCGTGGTCTTTGACACCGAGACAAATTTCAATGATGAACAGTACCCTCCTGCTGAGGACAGGTACAAACAGCTGGAGGACCGGTTAAATGCTATGGAGATTCAACGTGTGCCTGGGTTGGATTTTGGAGATCTAGGTTTATCTTCTGGGGTGGTAATTCCACACAAGTTCAAGGCACCTGCCTTTGTGAAGTACGACGGGGCTTCCTGTCCTAAGCTGCACCTCCGTTCTTATGTAAGGAAGATCCAGCCTTACACTGCAGACAAGAACTTATGGATCCATTTCTTCCAGGAGAGTCTTTCAGGGACTCAACTCGAATGGTTCTATCAGCTGGATGGAACCAATATTCGAAACTGGGAGGACTTGGCTACTGCTTTTTATAAGCAGTATCAATACAATTCTGACCTCGCTCCTACGCGTACCCAACTCCAGGGTATGTCGCTAGGAACGGGTGAAGGTTTTAAGGAGTACGCGCAGAAGTGGAGAGACCTGGATGGTAGGGTGCAGCCACCGTTGACTGACTGTGAACTCGTGGACATGTTCTTGGGGACTCTGTCTGGTCCATTCTTCAACCACCTGATTGGTAATTCCTCTGCAGGGTTTACAGACCTGATCCTGACTGGTGAGAGGATCGAAGCTGGTATCAAATCGGGGAAGATACAGAAAGGTGCCTCCTCGAGTACTGAAAAGAAGCCCTTCAAGAACGAAGCTAGTGCTGTTTATGGTCCCAGAAGACAGAGTAAACTGGAACGCCGCCAAGCTGTCAACGCGGTGGTAATTTCAAAGCCTGCTGCTCCTCAGCAGTACAACCAGCCAAGAGGTGAGAGGCCCAAAAGGCAATACACTCGGCTCAGCATGACCCTGTCTCAGATTTTGCCGCAACTATTGTCAACCAATCTGGTAACTGTCAAAGAAGCTCCGAAGGTAGTGAACACCACATCTCCGAAGTACAACCCCAACGCCCGTTGCGCTTATCACTCTGATAGCCCGGGGCATTCTACCGATGATTGTTGGGCTCTAAGGAATAAGGTTTAGGACCTTATTGATGCTAAGGAAATACAGTTCGAGGCGCCCGAAAGGCCCAATGTTGTGACTGCTCCCATGCCCCAGCATGGAGTGAATGATGTGGATGAAGATCTGTATGTAGCCTCCGTGGATGATATTGTTACTCCGTTGTTGACCGTCAAGAGGAACCTGTTGCTAGCCGGTTTATTTTCGGGATGTAGTAAAGGTTGCCACCTATGTGCTGTTTCACCTGCTGGTTGTCCTTTGCTGAAGTCAGGCGTCCAAAACCTGATGGATAGCAAAGAAATCTTGTTCAAGAAGATTGTTGTCCCTGTTGTCCGTACCGAAGAAGTTTCTATTGTCACTATTTTCAACAACCCTCCTAAGGCTCCCTCAAAGAAGCCTGTTAAAATCATGTCTACACAAAAAGATTGCTCCTATCATCATCACTGTTCCGGGGCCCATCCCCTATAAATCTGACAAAGCTGTCCCGTGGCACTATGGGGCAGATGTTTATGTGCTCGGAGTAAAACAAGAGTTTGATACTAGTACTGGTGTCAGCAACATCACCGGGCCTGCCAAAGTCACTCGTAGTGGTAGGCTCTTCTCACCTGATATTGCGCCACCAGCTATTCAGAGACCTCTTGTCATCACACCTGCAAGTGTGCCTGTCTCCCTTCCTGATCAAGTTCCTGTTTCTACCCCTGCTGCTGAGTCATCTGATGCTCGGGGCAAAGGGATTGCTACTGATATGCCTGCCCGGACGGAGGCACCGAAGACCAATGTTGAAGCTTCCAAGCAAGAGATGGAAGAGATTCTTAAAATTATCAAGAAAAGTGATTTCAATGCAGTTGAGCAGCTGGGGCACACCCCATCTAAGATATCTATGCTATCACTGCTGTTGTGTTCAGAGGCCCATGCCAAGGCTCTGATCTCCTTCCTGAAGACGGCCCACGTGCCACAAGAAACATCTACTGATCAATTTACCGATTGTGTGGCCAACTTGACTGCTGATAACGGGTTGGTTTCTCTGACGCCGATCTGACTGCCAAGGGAAAGAACCATAACGATGCCCTGCATGTCTCCATTGAATGCAGGGGCACTACTCTTGCCCATGTGTTGGTAGACACCGGTTCTTCGTTGAACGTATTGCCCAAGAAAGCTCTAGACAGGCTGGATTGTGAGGGTTTAGAGCTCAAGCCTAGTAACATTGTTGTCCGGGCCTTTGACGGGTTGAAGAGGATGGTACATGGTGAAGTTGACATCCCAATCAGGGTTGGTTCTCAAGTTTTTGACTTTACTTTCTATGTAATGGACATTCGTCCATCCTATTCTTGTTTGCTGGGTCGTCCATGGATCCACAAGGCTGGAGTTGTGACCTCAACTCTACATCAGAAGCTTAAATACCCGGTCAGAGGGAAGATTGTTACAGTGCAGGGGGAGGAAGAATACATGGTCAGCCACCTCAACTTGTTCCGGTACGTAGAGATGGATGGGGAGTTCATTGAGACTCCCTTTCAACACTTTGAAGAGGTGCCTCAGACATTGGCAGCAGCAGAGACAGTGACTGAAGAAGACTCTCCTTTGAAGATGGCTTCCTTGAAGGATGCCCGGGATGTGATCGAGAAGGGTGAGTACGCAAACTGGGGCCGACTTCCTGATTTCACTCCAAAGACTGACAAGTTTGGTTTGGGTTTCACTGCAGAAGCTCAGAGGGCTGTTCGCAAGGCAAGGATTGGAAGACCTCCTGTATTCATCACCAACCCGAGAGTGAATGCTATTGAAGACGACGTGGAGGAAGCTGAATTCGACAGCTGGATCTACCCGACGACCAACGGTGGACCAAGCAACTGGACTGCCAAGGACTTTACACCTATTACTTTTGTCACTCAGTAATGAACTCCTTTGTTTTAAATTTGTAACGAACAATAATTTGAAACTTTATGGCCCGGTGTCTTACCCGGGGCACCGTGGCCTCATTTGTGAGGGCTCTTGTGTGTCACTATCATATATCATTAATAAAAGCATTGGACGTTTTTACATTTCAAATCTTGCGCTCCTTTTCTTTCTTTATTATATATTGCAAAACAGCTATATTTACACACACTCACTTATACGGGTTCCAATCCACTCTGGATCTCACTGGTAACGACTCTGCTACTTCCAGTTATGACTTCGAAAATCCGATCAATTTAGCCGAAGACGAAGGTGAAGATGATTGCGAAGTGCCTGGTGAGCTTGCAAGACTGTTACTCCAGGAAGAGAGGGCCATTCAGCCACATGAAGAGCCAGTGGAAACGGTAAATCTGGGTACTGAGACAGACAGAAAGGAAGTCAAGATTGGTGCCAATTTAGAGCTCAGTGTGAAACAACGGTTGATTCAGATGCTGCATGACTATGTGGAAATCTTTGCCTGGTCTTATGAAGACATGCCTGGGTTGGATATCGACACTATGGTTCATCACTTGCCTACCAAAGAAGAATGCCCTCCGGTAAAACAGAAGGTCCTCCGTATGCGTCCAGAGATGTCCGAGAAAATCAAAGCTGAGGTTATGAAACAATTTGATGTCGGTTTTCTTGCAGTAACTTCTTACCCTCAGTGGGTTGCCAACGTGGTTCCAGTGCCGAAGAAGGATGGTAAGGTCCGAATGTGTGTTGATTACAGGGATTTGAACAGGGCAAGCCCCAAGGATGATTTCCCTCTGCCTCACATCGACGTTCTGGTTGACAATACTGCTCAGTATAAGGTATTCTCCTTCATGGACGGTTTCTCCGGATATAATCAAATCAAGATGGCTCCAGAGGACATGGAGAAGACCACTTTTGTTACTCAGTGGGGCACCTTTTGCTACAAGGTCATGCCTTTTGGGTTGAAAAATGCTGGGGCAACGTATCAGCGTGCCATGGTTGCTTTATTTCATGATATGATCCATCATGAGATTGAAGTATACGTCGACGATATGATTGCAAGGTCCCAAACTGAGGAAGAACACCTTGACCATCTACAGAAGCTGTTTGACCGTCTAAAGTTGTACAAGCTAAGGTTGAACCCGAACAAGTGCACCTTTGGGGTGAGATCTGGAAAATTGCTAGGCTTCGTCGTGAGCGACAAAGGTATTCAAGTGGACCCTGCCAAAGTGAAAGCCATACAGGAGATGCCGGCTCCCAAGACAGATGAACCAATCTTCAAGTTGCTGAAGAAAGATCAAGTAGTACGTTAGAACGATGAATGTCAGGCCGCTTTCGACAGAATCAAAGAGTATCTCCAAGAACCACCCATTCATATGCCACTGGTTGAAGGGAGACCTCTAATCTTATACTTGACAGTACTTGACAACTCAATGGGGTGTGTGTTGGGGCAGCATGACGAGTCTGGCCGAAAAGAGCACGCCATTTATTACCTTAGCAAAAAGTTTACCGACTGTGAGACCCGATACTCACTGCTCGAGAAAACTTGCTGCGCTTTGGTATGGGCCGCTCGCCGGCTGAGACAATATATGTTGACTCACACTACTTTGTTGATTTCAAAAATGGATCCGATCAAGTATATCTTCGAAAAGCCCGCCTTGTCCGGAAGAATAGCAAGATGGCAAATGATCTTGACCGAATACGACATCCAGTACACGACTCAAAAAGCAATCAAGGGAAGTGTATTGGCAGACCATTTGACACACCAGGCAGTGGACGATTACCAGTCGATGAACTTTGAATTTCCAGACGAGGATATCATGGTAGTGACTGATTGTGAAGTACCTGGACCGGATGAAGGACCTGAGGAAGGATCCCGATGGTCTATGCACTTTGACGGAGCCTCAAACGCTTTGGGTAATGGCATCGGCGCTGTGATCATATCCCCTAAAGGCACTCATACTCCACTCACTGCCCGGCTATGTTTCAACTGCACCAACAACATGGCAGAGTATGAAGCATGTATCATGGGTCTTCAAGCTGCAATTGACTTAAGGATCAAGTTCCTGAGTGTCTTCGGAGATTCCGCTCTCGTGATCAATCAGATCAAAGGCGAGTGGGAAACGAAACACCCAAACCTTATTCCTTACAAAGAGTATGTGTTGACATTGATCCCCCATTTCGAAGAAATAACCTTTGAACACTTCCCAAGAGAGGAGAATCAGTTGGCGGACGCGTTAGCTACGATGTCTTCTATGTTCAAAGTCAAATGGGACAACGAGGCTCCCCGGATCATTATCTGGAAGTTGGACGAACCTGCACATTACTGCGATCTTGAGACTGAAGAGGTAACTAAAAAACCTTGGTGTGATCGGTGGAAATAGAACTGACTGTTTAAAGCTGGTTCGCGAAATGTCGCGGTAAGCAAGAGTCGCCACCGTATTTTATGTTCTCCAACATGGAAAGGACAAAAGCACAACAAAATTCCTTCTTTGAGAATGTTTCTCGGTTCGGGAGGTAGATTTATAGAAAGGGAAGGTGTTAGCACCCTTTCTATCCGTGGTTATCCACATGCTCTTAGGTACTTGCTCTTATGTTTTCAAAATTTGTTTGCTTTTCAAATGTGTGTGGATTTTGAAAAAGTTTCGTTTGAAAAATTTCTGAGTAACTCTTGTATCTGTCCTCAAGAGTGTATGAAAAATTTGTTTGAAAACTTTTGGAAGTGTCAGTGTGAAAAGTTTGTTTTTGTTTTTTAGAAAGAGAGCAAGTACTCAGGAGAATCTACCTACTCTAAGGAATTAGGTTGTGTAAGAGTCCTTTAAACAGTGCTATCCCACTATTGAGAAGTAGGTAGCACCGTCGTTGGAGGTATTCGGGTCAATTCGATGATTAGGGACATGTGTGGTCACCGAAGCAATAGTAGGACATCTTAGAAGTAACCCTAATGTCTTAGATCCTTTTTATCCGAGGAAACCGTTTCGAGGCAACTGGATCTTAGACAGGAGGGCGACCTCTAAAACACCCTATACTTGACGACCATGTTCGAGGCAACCAGTGAGGCGTACCCTAGGAGTGGCATGTGCTTGTGTATTGTTTTTCAGTTTATGTTTATCTTTGAACATGTTACTTGTGAGCTACTATGATCGGTGGATTTAGAACTGACTATTTAATGCTGGATCGCGAAATGTCGCGGAAGAAAGAGTCGCCACCGTCTTTTATTTTTTCCAACATGGACAGGACAAAAGCACAGCAAAATTCCTTATGAGATAGTTTCTCAGTTCGGGAGGTAGATTTATAGAAAGGAAAGGTGTTAGCACCCTTTCTATCCATGGTTATCCATGGGCTCTTAGATACTTGCTCTTATGTTTTCAAAATGTTTGCTTTTCAAAATGTGAGTGGGTTTGAAAAAAGTTTCATTGAAAGATTTCTGAATAACTCTTGTATCAGTCCTCAAGAGTGTTTGAAAAATTGTTTTGAAAGTCTTTTGAAAGTGTCAGTGTGAAAAGATTTTTGATTTGTTTTTGAATAGAGCAAGTATCTATGAGTCGTCTACCTACCCTAAGGAATAAGGCTGTGTAAATGTCCTTAAGGTAGTTCCATCCCACCATTGAGAGGTAGGTAGCACCACCGTTGGAGGCGTTCGGGTCAATTCGAGTTTAGGGACAGTGTGGTCACCGAAGCAACAGTAGGACACCTTAGAAGCTACCCTTATATCCTTGATCCTTTTTTAATCCGAGGCAACCGTTTCGAGGCAACTATTCCGAGGCAACCGTTTCGAGGCAACTGGATCATGGACATAAGGACTTACTAAAACGTCCTATACTTAACGACCACGTTTCGAAGGCAACGAGTGAGGCGTACCCTAGAAGTGGTGTGTGTATTTGTGTGTTATTTTCATGTTATGTTTTATCTTTGATCATGGCATTGTGAGCTACGCTTGTTTTTAATTAACCATACATTCTTTCATGCAATTTAGAATTTAAGAGTGCAGAAAATAAAAGCGGAAGGATAAAAACTACGCTATTACAAGGCGCGGGTCTATACATCGCCAAAGTACAAAGACCCGTTTTAATAAAAGATGCGGAAAGTAAATAAATGCGGTAAACCTAATTACTATTACAATCCTTGAGCAGTTACATAATATTCGAAAAGAAAAAGGAATAACGTGCGAAAGAATAAAATCAGGACGTCCGAGGGTTTTGACCCTTTTGAAATTAAATTGAATTAAAAGCTAATTAATTATTTAATTAAAGAAAAGAAGGAAAAGAAAATGTTTTTATGTTTTTGGTATTTATGAAAATAAAGAAAATTAAAATTAAATGGGAACCCTAATTCTAGATTATTTTTAGTTATTAAAGAAAAGATTAAAGTTTAAAACCTAAATTAACTAAGTTAATTGTTGAAATTTATTTACAAAAATATTTGAATAGTGAAATTGAATTAAACATATTTGTATTTTTTTTTTTTGATTTTTTCTGTTTTTATTATGAAAAGAAAATTATTTTAGGTGATTTAAATAAAAACAACTAAAGCAAATAAAAGAATTAAAAAGAAAAGAAAATTAATTAAAATATACAAACAGAGGGGGGTGTCTGGCCCATGTGGAGGTGTTTTGAAGCAATTTTGGCCCAAGAGACAAGGCCTTGTTTGACTTTTCTGATCATGCGTATGCCGGTTGACCGGACCATATGATGGTCTTCATCTTCTAACTCTTGGATGGAAGCTCATGGCCATGTGGCAAGCTTGGACGTGAGGCTGCATGATGGACTTTGGGGCGTGCACTGCATGGGAATGGATTAGAAAAAATAATAACAATTGTATGGGGGACCTGGGAATCGAACCCAGATCCCAATGCTTGCCAAGCGTATCCCTTGCCAATGGAGCTGTTGTGCGCGTTTGTATATACAATGGAAAACAAATATTATAATGAAAAACAAAAGTTAATAATGTAAAACAAAAAAAACACGCTGAAATTCAAATGTTACAGTTACAATATGCCACGCGTGCTTCGTCTTCGTCTTTCCTGCAAATTATAAAACAAGTAGCGGGGGTTTTAAACCCCCACAAACTGAAACCTGTAAAAATAGCGATTAGAAGAGGAGGAAATATAAAAATGGCGCGATTGTTTCAAACGATTCGTCTTGTTTCCACGAATACATCCATACAGGTTTGGTGGTCTAATTTTACCATATGTGAAAAGCCCTATTTTGAAACTTCTGAAACCCTAGGTTTCATCAATGGCAGATTTCGATTCAAGCGATTTTAATACAATTAAACCATACCAAAAGTTTCAGGGAGATGTTAGTAATGCAAATCAATGATCAAAACACATGAATGATGCATAGAAATTGATATTCGATTATGGACATATTTATGAAAAAGGTGATTCTGTTCTACCGATTCTTGGAGTATGGGGACTTGTTCTTGATGCGAAAAGACTCCTGGAAGGTCCAGCAACGTGTTGGAATACTTTTTATGCTTTGAAACGTCCTGCAACTATGATTTCAGTTTTCCAAATTTCTTGAGTTTTTTGCAACTTGGTTATGGAGCATGAACAGCTTTTTTGTGTCTGTCTGAATTAGGTTAGGTTGTGCATATGTATGTGAATAATTCTAGGTCAAAACAAAGCCCAAAAGTCCATGAATTAATGTTTTTGATATTTTATTTCCAATCATGTAAATTTCAATCTTTTGCCATGAAAACCTTGCCAATTATGGGAGATTTTGTCCCCTTGAGTGATGCACGAAATCCTTAGCATGTGTGGAAGATATTTGCTGCATAAAAAGATTTGAAAAAGCATGATTTGATATTTTCTCATAATTAAATCTAATTAAATGAATTAATAATAATAAAAATTCAATTAATTAATTAAAAATAAGAAAATAAATCCCTTTGAGCTCAATGGGTCGTGCATAGGCTTTGGGTAATGATTCAAGGAAGAAATTGAGGCCCATTAGCAATTTTGAAGTGTTTTAGGCAAAGTTGACTTTTGAAAATTCCCAAAAATTTCCCAACTTCTCCAATGCATATCTTGCTCAATTTTGAAGCTATGATCATGTTCTTGGACATTTTGGAAAGGTCTTGAAGTCCTCTAACCAATGCCTTTTGTCCCATGTCATTTTGATTTACCAATCTCAAGTTATGGTCTTTGACTTAAAGTGCCTTTTTGTTGACTTTTGAAAATGACCTATAATGTTGAAATTGATAACTTTTTGTGAGAGCATTCCTTGGACTTGTAGTGTGAAGATGAATTGTAGGAAATATCATCCCCTTCAAAATGAGCTTTGGATGGAATTTTTATGATAAACCATGAGGAAGTTATGCCTTGGTCAATTTGCAATTGACTTTTCAACTGTCCAAAAATAGAAACTTTTGCATCTTGAGACTTTTTGAGTCATGCTTGTGAAATCATGATCAATAATTGATCAAATGATGTTTGTGGCTTTAAAATAAGATGTTGACCAAAAATTTTGACTTTTGACTGTCAAATGACCATTTTTCCCCTGCAGTTGACTGTGAAGCATTTAGGGTTTTTGACTGTGCAACTTGATGCTGTGAGTCTTGAAACTTGACATATGGATGCTTGACAATGTCTATGGGCATGTGGGACTTGATTGGACCCTTGAAAACCTCAATTACTTTGCAAGACCCAAAACCCTAATTTTGACTGTGCTAGGAGGTAATTGGACTGTGCAACCCTTGAGAGATTTTGAACCATGATCTTGGCAAATCTTGAAGAATATGGGAGGGAAAATTTTGGGGTACAACAGCTACAGATTGATTTTATTTTCATACAGTCTTTCATGCATATTAACAGTTAAGAGTGCGGAAAATTAAAGTACGGAAAGATAAATCTACGCTATTACAAGGCGCGGGTCTATACATCGCCAAAAACATAACCCGTTTGGAAATAAATGCGGAAAGTAAAGAAAGCGGTAAAACTCTAATTAGCTATTACATCCTTGGAAACAGATACATAAAATATAATCAAAAATAAGATAATGCGTGTAAAGAATGAATCGGGACGTCCTTAGGGTTTTGACCCTTTTGAGAAATAAAGAAATTTTTAGTCCTTTTTTGCAATTAATTAAACATTAAACCTAGTACTAATTAATTATTTAATTAAAAAAGAAAAAAATGTTTTTTGTGTTTTATGTTTTTTTTAATAAAAAAATAAAAGGAATTAAAAAGTTAGTAAACAAAACCCTAATTCTAAGCTAATTTTATTTATTGTAAAAAAGAGATTAAAATTACCTAATTAAACTAAATCAATTTATTAGTATTTTATTTACAAAAATAATAGTTAATAAATAAGAATAATGATAATAAGAAAATATGATTGAAAATTGTCAAACCCTAATTCTACATAATTTTTATTTATTGAGAAAAAGGTCAAAATTAAATCTAAATTAAACTAAGTTGATTAATTAGAATTTATTTACAAAATAAATTAATAAATAAAAATAGTAATAATTAATAAAAATATTCACATGTTTTATTCTCTGAATTTATTAAAAATATTAATTTGTTGGTTAATTAAATAATATTAATAATTAGTTAAAAGAATTAAAAAAGGAAAGAAAATAAAAAGGAAAATAAACCAGGGGGGGTTTGATGGACCCAAAGGAGGTTAGTGAAGCAATTTGGCCCATTAAGAATCAGGCCTACTTTGACTTTTTGGATGGTCTACGCTGGCTTTGACTGGAGAACATGGTGGTCAACCATCCCTGGCCTTTGGATTGAGCTTTATGGCCACTTGGCAAGCTGATTTGTGAGGTTGCATGATGGAATCCTGGACAAGCGCTGCATGAGATTGTATAAGGAAAAATATGAAACAAATGTTTGGGGGACCTGGGAATCGAACCCAGGTCCCAGTAGTTACCAAGCACGTCATCAACCACCAAGCCACTGCATTATCTTTGTTAATATGATATGCAATAAATATAATATTCAAAACATAACAACTACGCTGGAAAAATAAAAAAACGCGCGTTCCATTTGAACTACCCAACCACCTGCTTCCACGTCCTTCGTCTTCATCCTGAAACCTGTAAAACAAAAGCAATTAGCGTGGGTTTTTAACCCCCACAATATTGAATGGCCAAAAATAGCGAATAGGTGCCTGGGTTATATAAATAGGGCGCGAGGGTTTCAATGAATTCGTCTTGCTCTTCTGAGTCCAACCATGGGCATCATTAGTCCTAATTTTGCTTGGTCAAGAAAGCCCTAAAATCCAAGCTTCGAAACCCTAGATTTCTTTAATGGCAGTTTTCGTTTTAGGGCACCATAATCAAATTAATCTGTACCATTAGCTTCAGAATGATGTTAGCAATGCAAAGCAATAATCATAACATGTTAATGATGCATAAAACTTGAATTTCATATGGAAAAGAGTGGGCAAACCGTACGACTGTTCTTGGGATTCTTTGGGTGTTAACGCTTGATTTTGATTGCAAAAGGTTCCTTACACCTCCAGCAATGTATTGGAATCACTCTAAGGCTTTGAATTGATCTGAAATATGCCAAACAGTTTTTGGTTTTCTTTGAATTTTGTGGAATTTAGCTATGGTTCATGCAGCAGTTTTTGCACGTGAATGAATTTAGGTTTAGCTTCAGTATATGTAATGGAATGAATTAGGTTAAATCTTTTGTCCAAGAATCCATGGAATAATGTTTTGCATCTTTGATTTCTAATCAAATATTTTTGCGTCTTTTGATTGAGAAAACTTGCTAAAATTGGATGATTTTGTCTCCTTGATTGATACACGAAATCTTCAGCATGTGTTGAGTTTATTTGCATCACAAAAAGATTTGAAAACCATATCTTTTGAATTTTCCTACAATTAAAATCAATTAAATGAATTAATATTAATAAAAATTCAATTAATTAATTAAAAATAAGAAAATAAATCAATTTAAGCTTAATGGGTCGTGCATATGCTTTGGGCAATGTTTCAAGAAAGAATTTGAGGCCCATTAGTAAAAATGAAGTGTTTTGGGCAAAGTTGACTTTTGCAAATTCCCAAAAATTTCCCAACTTCTCCAATGCATATCTTGCTCAATTTTGATCATATGAACATGTTCTTGGACATTTTGGAAATGTCTTGAAGTCCTCTTACCAATGCTTTTGGTCCCATGTAATTTGGATTTACCAATCTCAAGTTATGGTCTTTGACTTAAAGTGCCCTTTTGTTGACTTTTGAAATTGACCTATAATGTAGAAATTGATAACTTTTTGTGAGAGCATTTCTTGCACTTGGAATGTGAATATTAGTTGTAGGAAATGTCATCCCCTTCAAAATGAGCATTGGATGGGATTTTTATTATGAACCATGAAAAAGTTATGCCTTGGTCAAGTTACAGTTGACTTTGCAGCTGTCCAAAAATAGAAACTTTTGCATCTTGATGATTTTTGAGCCATGCTTGTGGAATCATGATCAAGACATGATCAAATGATGATTGTGAGCCATGATTTTTGAGCCATGTCTTCTCAAGAGGAGCTATGATTCTAACCACCATGGATGGTGACGACCTTCCTCACCCCGCCAATGCAGACATAGTAAAAAGATACTACGCATGAATTAAAGACCCGCTAGGTTGACACACCTAGGCAAAAATAAGGGCTTCCCGGCGAACCAAAAGGGTTCGGGCAAAAATAAGGGATGAAATGAAAAAAAATCTGTACACCCGGCAAGTCGAAAACCTGAAAAGGCGGCTTGGGCAAAAATGGGTATCCCGGTGGACTGAAAACCCGGAAGGGAGGTCCAGGAAAAAGTTAGGGATTAAAGCGTAATATTATGTCTCATTGGATCACCTTGCATCCAGAATTCGGTATCAACTATCAGGCTCAGACGGCATCGATCAATCAGCTTCATCTTCAACCGAGCAACAAAGTGATGAGACGCTTGAAGATATAAAGGCGATAGCAGAGTTGAAACCCAGTGGATTTTTTTTTTCACATAGCTGTTTTGTTTTCCTTTTCAAAATTGTATAAACTCTATGTTGTTCGGCGGTGTTCTCTTACTAGGACGTCAGCCTCTTATACATAAACGCCTATTTACAGGCAAATTTCAAAATCAATACAAATCCACTTCTCCATACAAATTGCCAATTATTTTTTCCTTTTTCTGTTTTGTCTTGCGAAGAACGTCCAATGTTCATTTTTGATATATGCATTTGACACTAACTGCTAATCATAAATAGTTGCATACGAAACAAAGGATTAATTACAGGTGACATCAAAAACAGGGGCAATAATAATTGTCTAAGTGGTCTAGTTGCTTTGTCCACCAAGGTACTAAGGTAGGTTCAGCTGAAGAACATGACCAGGATACCTTCACTCCCCGTTGAGTAAGACAGATTCAGCAATACTCTCCTCAAGCAGAGTTGGTCTCCCATCAATCCCGAAAAGGCACAGTATCTCCAACAAGTCAGCAACACTCTCCCCGAGCAGAGTTAGTCTACTGTCAACCTTAAGGAAGTCGGGTATCCCCAGAAGATCTCAATATTCCCCAGCGGAGTATACAGATGTTCCTAAGCAAGCATCCCCGGTAGTCTTAATATAAGATTGTTCCCCGGCGGAATACCAGACACCCCAGTGGAGCCATTCCCCAGTACAGTCCAAAAAGATTCCCCAAGAGAGTTGAATCAATCTCCCCAGTAGATTCTGGAAGCTTATCCCCAGTAGATTCTGGAAGCTTATCACTTGCAGAGTACAGACGTCTCTCCCCGACTTCATTCAAAGGTTATTTCCCATCAGAGCTTATAATTGGGTTATCCTCAGCTAATTACCACGAAAAGATCGTCCTCGGCGAAGTTCTTCCTATCCCCCAGTGGAGTTCATCAAAATTCCCCAACATAACTTATCAACGGTATCCCCAGCGGATTCATCATCAAAACCTCAGCGGAGTATCTCTTCCCACAGAGTAATTCCCTGCAGAGTAATCTCTCCAGCAAGTTTATTCCCCCAACGGAGTCATCTTCTCCTACCGGTTTATTCTTGCAACCATCATCCCCAGCGGAAACGAAGAACTCTACTCTTCAAACATCAGCCCAGGATCCCACAAACTCCCGGCAGTCGTCAAGGAGTTATTTTCCTAGACGAAAATACATTCATCACATTATCATACACCATGACGCATGCATATACGCATCATAACACACTATCTCATTTATTTTTGAGAACATCATGACATCATGCACTTCATACATCATGACATTGCATACAACTGATGTTTTGCCTTTTCAGGAAAAAGGTCAATCCAAAGATGATTACTATCAACTGTCACAATTCCAGATTCGATTCCTGTATCTAGCCAGGGCATATCTGTGAGTAACTGATTGTATATTCGATTCATGTATCCAGCCAGGGCATATCTGCATGAAGAGTTTAGAGATTCGATTCCTGTATCCAGCCAGGGCATATCTGTAGACGACCAATTCCAGATTCGATTCCTGTATCTAGCCAGGGCATATCTGTGAGTAACTGATTGTAGATTCGATTCCTGTATCCAGCCAGGGCATATCTGCATGAAAAGTTTAGAGATTCGATTCCTGTATCCAGCCAGGGCATATCTGTAGACGACCAATTCCAGATTCGATTCCTGTATCTAGCCAGGGCATATCTGTGAGTAACTGATTGTAGATTCGATACCTGTATCCATCCAGGGCATGTCTGCATGAAGAGTTTAGAGATTCGATTCCTGTATCCAGCCAGGGCATATCTGTAGACGACCAATTCCAGATTCGATTCCTGTATCTAGCCAGGGCATATCTGTGAGTAACTGATTGTAGATTCGATACCTGTATCCAGCCAGGGCATGTCTGCATGAAGAGTTTAGAGATTCGATTCCTGTATCCAGCCAGGGCATATCTGTAGACGACCAATTCCAGATTCGATTCCTGTATCCAGCAAGGGCATATCTGTTAGTGATTTGATTGTTAGATTTGACACCTGTATCTAGCTAGGGCACATCTGCATGAAGAGTTTAGAGATTCGATTCCTGTATCCAGCCAGGGCACATCTGTAGACGACAAGTTCCAGATCTGATTCTTGTATCTAGCTAGGGCATATCTGTGAGTAACTGATTGTAGATTCGATACCTGTATCCAGCCAGGGCATGTCTGCATGAAGAGTTTATAGATTCGATACCTGTATCCAGCCAGGGCATATCTGTAGACGACTAATTCCAGATTCGATACCCGTATCTAGCCAGGGCATATCTGTGAGTGTTTGATTGTAAGATTCGATACCTGTATCTAGCCAGGGCATATCTGCATGAAGAGTTTGAAGATCAACCCCTGTAACAGGCCAGGAAACCATCTTCCTTTCTCAAAATACGCAAGTTCTCTCTAAGGAATCTCTTACGCGATCGACACCTTCAGATGGCATCTTTAAGCCCATCTCCACCATTATCCATCACATTTCCAAATGGCATCTATAAGCCCATTCCCGACAAGGTTCTGTCACACTCCCAGATGGCATCTATAAGCCCATCCTCCTATCCATCATCTCTCCAAATGGCATCTATAAGCCCATTCCCGCCATCGCACTGCTGATACCCTACTATGCGAGTGCAAATTTCTGGGCACTCTAGTGTTCAATCATCTTCCACCTTCGGATCACGAAAGGCACACAAGCCAATCTACATCCTCAGGTCTAAGAAGATTGAACAGGGTCAACTGTTGTACCCCAAAATTTTCCCTCCCATATTCTCCAAGATTTAACAAGAATCATCTTCAAATGGTTCAAAATCTCTCAAGGGTTGCACAGTCAACCATCCTCCTAAGCCAGTCAAAATTAGGGTTTTGGTTCTTGCAAGGAAGTTGAGGTTTTCAAGGGCTCAATCAAGTCCCATAGGCCTATACACATTGTCAAGCATCTACATGCCAAGTTTCAAGGCTCACAGCATCAAGTTGCACAGTCAAAAGCCCTAATTGCTTCACCACCAACTGTAGGGGTAAAATGGTCATTTGGCAGTCAAAAGTCAAAATTTTTGGTCAACATCTTATTTTGAAGCCACAATCATCATTTGATCAAATCTTGATCATGATTCCACAAGCATGGCTCAAAAATCATCAAGATGCAAAAGTTTCCATTTTTGGACAGTTGAAAAGTCAACTGTAACTTGACCAGGGCATAACTTTTTCATGGTTCATCATAAAAATCCCATCCAATTCTCATTTTGAAGGGGATGAAATTTCCTACATTTCATCTTCACATTCCAAGTCCAAGAAATGCTCTCACAAAAAGTTATCAATTTCTACATTATAGGTCATTTTCAAAAGTCAACAAAAAGGCATTTTAAGTCAAAGACCATAACTTGAGATTGGTAAATCAAAATTACATGGGACCAAAGGCATTGGTTAGAGGACTTCAAGACCTTTCCAAAATGTCAAAGAACATGTTCATATGATCAAAATTGAGCAAGATATGCATTGGAGAAGTTGGGAAATTTTTGTGAAATGGCAAAAGTCAACTATCCCTAAAACTTCAATTTTTGACAAAAGGGCCCACTTTCTTCCACTTGATTCAGCCTTGTCATGCCATACACGTGTCCCATGCTTAATTTCAAGATCAAACATTTATTTTTCTATTTTATTTAATTTTTATTGATTTAATTCATTTTAAATCCATAATAATTCAAATAAAATCCAAAAATTAATGGAATGGCATCTTTATGGTTTGAATAGCTTTTATGTGTCATGAGCCAGCTACCAAATTCGTGCCAAGCCATTTTGAGCATAAAATCCATGTTTTGCTCCAAGTATGGAATGTTCTTCAATGGTGTTAAAACAAGAATCCAAAACTTAATTGCACAAGGTTAAGGCTCATCATATCACCTAATTCTCATTCATACCTACATATGCAAGCAGTACAAACCTCATTCACGACAGAGAGATCACTGAAACGGCCAGAGCAAGAGTGCAAAATTGTCCAAAAAGTGAGAGAGCAAAAACATAGTTGCAGACATTTCCAGATCAAACTAAGCACGTGGCTCTCTTCCTTTCCATCCCCTGAAGCTAAGGCGACCACAAACGCATCCTAAGACTCTCTACACAGCACTGTAAGTTCTTCCAAACTCACCCCTGTACACGAAACTTGAACTCTCTATCCTTGCATTGTTTCTAAAAAATATTGGCATAATCATGTTGCTTGTTTGATTTCTGATGTAACTGCATTATCCAATTTGGTTTTTAGGCCCTGAATCGTGGTGCCCGATTCTAGGGTTCATCTTTGTGCGTTTTAGGTATTTTGACTACAGGTGAAATTAGAACAAAGCATGGGTAGGAATGGATTCAGGGGACATGGACGAGATCAACCATGGTTTTGAAATGGGTTTTCATGGCCTAGGGACGATTTTCAGAAAGACCTACGAAGCTACCTGCGGATAAAAATCCGCAGGTAAAAAACCAGTATCAAAGGAAGAAGACGCTGACGCGCCCCCCTCTCATTTGTCCGTTTAAAATAACGCGCGTTTTATTTTTTTTCCAGGCTTTGTTTTGATTTATCAATATAATAATTATATGTTGTTATGATAACAAATGAAGGCAAGTGGCTCAGTGGAAGGACGCGCTGGCAAATGATCTCTGGGACCTTGGTTCGATTCCCAGGTCCCCCAAATATTATTTCCATTTTTTCTATACATGATCATATGCAGGTTACTCAAGGCATTCCACCATAGGCCTCATACAGATGTGCACCAAGTGGCCTCAAACCCAGATCCAATGGCCTAGAGTGGATGACCACCATGTACCCAGTCAACACGTGCCCTGGAGAAGTCAGAAGTCAACGCAGACTTGAGGAATTGGGCCATAAAATTACTTCAGCACCTCCATTCAGGGCCCCAACCCCCTTGGGTTTGCATCTTATATTTTTTATTTTATTTTTTTCTTTCATTCATTTACTTTATTTATTTTTTATTGTTTTTTTAAATTAATTATTAACCAGCAATTAATTATCATTTTTCACAATAAAAATTCAAAAACTAAAAAATGTAAATATTCCATTTATTATTAATTTCACTCTTTTATTTTTTGTAAATAAATTCTAAATATCATTAACTTAGTTTAATTAGAATAATTTTAATCTTTTTTTTCATAATAAATAAAATCAAGCTTAGATTTAGGTTTTTCTTTTTGACTTTTAAATTTCTTTTATTTTATTTCATTAAAGACTTAAAAAACACAAAAAAAAACATTTTTCTTTTAATTAATTAATTAACTAGAATTAGGTTTAATATTTTAATTTAATGCAAAGGACAAAATTCAATTCTTTCTCAAAAAAGGGTCAAAACCCTAAGGACGTCCCGATTCAATCTTTCGCGCGCATACTTATTTTAATTCATTATATTTATGTATCTGCTCCGGAAATGTAATAGTAAATTAGGTTTTATCGCTTTCTTTTACTTTTCTCGCAATTTATTTCCAAACGGGTTTTTGTTTTTGGCGATGCATAGACCCGCGCCTTGTAATAGCTAGATTTACATTTCCGCAATTTATTTTCCGCATTCTTAACTGTTAATATGCCTGCAAGACTGTATGACGAATAAAATCAATCCGTAGCTCACAAATAACATGTACAAGATAAAATTTTTAACTAAATTCAACACACATGCACATGCCACTCCTAGGGTACGCCTCACTGGTTGCCTCGACGTGGTCATCAAGTATAGGGTGTCTTAGAGGTTGCCCTTTCGTCTAAAGATCCAGTTGCCTCGAAACGGTTGCCTCAGATAAAAGGATCTAGGACATTAGGGTTACCGCTAAGGTGTCCTACTATTGCTTCGGTGACCACACATGTCCCTCATAATCGAATTGACCCGAATAACTCCAATAATGGTGCTGCCTACCTCTCAATGGTGGGATGGCACTGTCTAAAGGACTCTTACACAGCCTAATTCCTTAGGGTAGGTAGACTTCTCTTAAGTACTTGCTCTCTCAAAACAAACAAAACAACTTTCCACACTTACACTTTCAAAAAGTTTTCAAACAAATTTTTCATACACTCTTGAGGACAGATACAAGAGTTACTTAGAAATTTTTCAAACGAAACTTTTTTTTTAAAACCCACACACAATTGAAAAGCAAACAAATTTTTGAAAACATAAGAGCAAGTACCTAAGAGCCAGTGGATAACCACGGATAGAAAGGGTGCTAACACCTTCCCTTTCTATAAATCTACCTCCCGAACCGAGAAACATTCTCGAATAAGGAATTTTGCTGTGCTTTTGTCCTTTCCATGTTGGAGAACATAAAAGATGGTGGCGACTCTTGCTTACCGCGACATTTCGCGAACCAGCTTAAAAAACAGTCAGTTCTATTTCCACCTATCACAATTTGAATTTTGCACCAAAACTTCTATTTTAGGCCAAATAAAATATTCATGACCCCACACTATTTCTCCAACATAATTATGTGATTTTGGACTTATGATTTGATTCAAAAATAGACTCACACGACTTGTATCATTTATTTGGTATTTTATTTTATTTATTTTGATTTTAATTGAATAAAATCAAAATAAAAAGAAATAAATATCACAAAAACATGTGAATGAATTTAGGAGTCCCTTATAAGGTCATGCTCATGTTTAGACCTTAAAAGATAGTTCCATTAGTCCAAAAATTCGAGTTTGCTCACATTGAACTTCATGCACTTTCTCCAAAATTGCTCAAATTGCACAACACATAACTTTCTCAAATTTTGTCATATGAAGGTGATCTTTGACTTTTTGGAAACCTAAAGATATATCCTATTACTTTAATTTTGATTACATTTTCATTTGAAGTCTTTAACTTGATGTAAATTGCCTTCACAAAAAGTCTCTTTTTGTTGACTTTTAAAATGACCTGTAAAGTTTTGGCTCATATCTCTCAAATGAGGAATTTTTGGCCTTGAGCTTAGAGAGACAAAGTTGTAGAGAATTAAATTTCCTTCAATATAGGCTTTGGTTGAGAAATTTATGATGAAGTATGTGAAAGTTGTGCTTGGTCAAAGTTTAGTTGACTTCTCCTTAAGAACCCTAATTTAGTAACTTTTGACTTTTGATGAATCTTGAGTTTTCTTGATGAATCATGATCAAGTGATGAATTTGAATTCAAAATATTGATGTTGACCAAAAACTTGAAGTTTGACTGTAAATTGATCAATGTTGATTTTTTACCGAATATAATTGACTTTCACTCATATGAGCAATTGACTGAGCAAACTTGTGAAGCAAGGCCTGAAACCTGACATGAGGATTCTTTAAAGCATACGAGGAACTATGAAACCCACTTGAGGCATTAGAAGCTCAGTTTCCTTTGAGAAAAACAAAACGCTAGTTGTATGTGAATTTCTTAGGAGGAGGACTTGTCTGATCAATCCTTGAGAAGTCTTGAGCATTTGAAACTTCAATGAGCCTGAGGAAGTGTCTTGAATTAATTTGTCTTGAAAATGGGAGGGAAAATTTTTGGGTACAACAACATCAAAATTCCAACATATCCAAGTCACTCATTACATACATTGGTCAGTCATTATACACATTAATGCCTGCATCTGCATGCATACATGGCATATCATAGACCAAGACTTAGGACCCCCCATAAAAATATAGAGTCAATATCCAAGAGAGTCACTATTCTCAATCCAAGTGCAATCTCCAGCTAAGTTAGTAACATCTATTTTACCATCCCTCCCAGTGAGTCTGTCGTACAAGCGTTCTTCGTTAAATTAAATCGTAAGCAGCCTTACGTAATTTCCAGCCATTTAAGACATGAGCATCCTCACACAATCTTCATCAGCCGTCCATACGTAAGCAACCTTATGTAAAAGTCGTGATCAGCCTGACACTTCCCAATCACCTGATCGACGTCTTCCGACAACCTTACTGATATTAACGACCTTGTTGTTTGTTTCACCTTTCCGAAATTGATACTATTCCAGTAGCCTTATTGACGTTGGTGTAAAAGCCCAGTTCCTGTCTGGAAGATCATTTCAAAAGCCCATGTTCCTGTCTGGCGCATCATTTCAAAAGTCCAGTTCTTGTCTGGTATTTTTCCAATTTCTGTTTGGAAGCTAATTCTTAACCCCAGTTCTCGTCTGGTACCCTGCCTTAAGCAATAGTCTCGCAATTTAAATAACATGGGCATTACATTTTTCAATCATCACATTATTTCAACTTATAACATTATCAAGCATACATGTCATGCATCATGCATACATCAAGTATAATCATATCAAACATACATACATTATATTCAATCATATATGCCCATGAAAAATTACGGAAAGTCTCAAGGCATGCTTACCAGCTAAGACATGTTTAATTTCAAATCGAATCTCAACACTATCCATTCATCTTACTATCACTATAGCCACCTAGGTTGAGAACGGAAACAACCATCAAAGGTACCGTTATCAAATTTTTACTAGGAAGCTTACCTACGATATTCATATCCAATGGCTAGTCTTCATCAGCCACCGGGAATTATATTTTCAATTGTCAAGTTCAAACTTTTCAAAATTCAAAAATTTAACTTCATTTGGTTATCAAGCCTTAGTTGAGAACAGACATAACCAACATCATCAACGAAACTTTGGTTTCAATCTTGAAACCTAGAATTCTTCATATTAATCAAATCCTTGGTTGAGAATAGACTCAACCAGTAAACTTCGATCTTATCTTTGGTTTAGTTATCTAATATTCGATTATTGAAACATTTTTCAAATATCTAACTCGTATAATCTATCCCCTAAGTTGTGGTAGGTATGTGAATTATCAGGTTTGTGTTATTTATCCTCTAGGTCGTGATAAATACATAAGCCTATCCTCGTGTCATTTATCCTCTAGGTCATAATGAATTCACAAGTTTATCCTCGTATTATCTATTCTCTAGGTTGTGGTAGGTATGCGAATTATCAGGGTTATGTTATTTATCCTCTAGGTCGTGATAATACATAAGCCTATCCTCATGTCATTTATCCTCTAGGTCATGATAAATTCACAAGTTTATCCTCATATTATCTATCCTCTAGGTTGTTGTAGGTATGCGAATTATTAGGGTTATGTTATTTATCCTCTAGGTCGTGATAAATACATAAGCATATCCTCGTGTCATTTATCCTCTAGGTCGTGATAAATGCACAAGTTTATCCTCATATTATCCATCCTCTAGGTTGTGGTAGGTATGTGAATTATCAGGGTTATGTTATTTATCCTCTAGGTCGTGATAAATACATAAGTTTATCCTCGTATTGTTTACTCTCTAGGTTGTAGTAAATATACGAAATCTGCGATATAACTCATTGCGTTAGTCTCGAAGCAGCAGTAAGTTATCTGTCTCTCTGCGATATAATTCATTACGTTAAGTCTCCATGCAGTAATGGATTATCAACTCTGTTTTATTCATCCCCTAGGGTGTGATGAATAGACAAAATTTGCGTTATAAGCTTACTATATTAGTCTCAAAGCGTTAGTAAGTCAACTTTCAAACTTGTGTTATTTACCTCCTATGTTACGGTAAATATGCAAAATCTATGATCTCTTTTCTAGGTATTGGCGAGTTGTCCATGTCGTCATATCTAGGTCAATCTCACTTTTTGCTCTAACTCTGGTAGGATGATACATCATCACATTTGCCTATTTCTTCACCCTCTTGGGTATGATGTATATTGTATCCTTATCTAGCCAATTTTGGTCAAAATTTGGAGTCTTCCATTATTTAATAACCCTCTGATTTGAATGTGCGAGACATGCGTATTCTCGCACCCTCATTCGAAGATCAATTAAATAAGGGCAGTTGTCATACTCCAAATTTACCCGCCTATTTCTAACCATCAAATAATTTCAAACTTGGGTTTTATAAATTTTTTGGTTTATTTATACTAATATTATGACAATGATTTATTTTACTTTAGATTTTTTATATTTCTTAAATAACAAATATTTCTCACCCTTCATAATTTTTAAGCGGCATTTTTATTTTGAATAAATACAATGACTTCACGGGTAATGAAGTGAGGGAAAAAAGTGTAAGTATGGGAGAACTAGAGTTCAAATCCCATCTTTGTCACTTTAGTGCATTTTTTCTCTTTTATTTGTTTTTCTTTACTGCTCACTTTTTTTTTTGCATTATTTTCAAATCACAAAATAATTAAAATTGCATTTTTCTTTTATTTTAAATTAATTTTCTTTTTTATTATTAGAAATTTTTTAAAATTTTATTATTTCATTTAAATAATGATTTTTGTGCAACTTTTAGACCAAAGATCAAAAAAAGAAATGAATCATTATTTTAAGAAACAAATTAAAGACTATTCTATGTAATTTTTCATACAATAAAAATTTTGATTTGATTTTTATTATAATTTTAAATATTTTATTTTCAACCTTAGATTTAATTTTTTTGATCTTCCATTTAGTTTCTATTTTTATTTTCAATATTTTATTTTAATCTTTGATTTAGTTTCTATTTTTATTTTCAATATTTTATTTTAATCTTTGACTTAATTTATATTTCTATCTTCAATATTTTATTTGATTTTAATTTTAATTTTAAGAATATTAGATTTTTATTTTAGTTTTATTATTAATATATTTTAGAATTTATTATTATTGTTACTAATTTTTTTATCTTTCTTATTAGGATTATTTTAATTTTATATTATTTTAACACTTTTTATTTTTTAGTACAACTAATTTTAATTTAGATTATGATAATATTCATTTAGATTTAGATTTATTTTAATTAGTCAATTAATGAAAAGAAAACATAAAGGGTTAGAAAAGGTCTTTTTTTCTTTTTTAATTAGAATTTTCTTTTATAAATGAATATTTTAATTTTAAACTATTTATTTTTTTAAAATATTTGATTTTATGCACTTAATAATTAAAATTAAGAAAACAAATAAAATCTATCAGAATCAAATCTTCATCAATCATGAATCAATCACAATATTGAAAAAAAGTCACAAAAGTGTATTGGTTCATAATCTTATTCTCCATGTTTCAATCAAATCTCAATTTGTATAAATCTTTCCAAAAATATCATAAATAAATGTATTTATTACTTATTTAAATAAAATTTTCGTTTTCCTATATTTAATATATTTTAAAATATTATTTTTTATTAAAGTCATTATTTTATGCAAAAAAAATAGATAAAAAATCTATAAACAAATGAAATTTTTTTCAGTTTAAATATTTTTTAAATCGTATCTTGTATAGATTACAAATAGGACCAAATTCTTCAGCTTACTGACCAAGATAGAAATTTGGGCTTTTTATGTTGGTTAGTTTCCTTTTTGGTGTTTTGAACCTAATTTGTAATTCTATAAATAAGGCTCTCTTCACCATAAATTTTCATCAACAATTACATCAATAATTTTCTATCTCTCTCACAAACATTCTTTTCACGCAACTCTTTTGGTTAATTTTAGGGTTTTGAACAGAACACCTAAAATTTTTCCATCGGCAACCATTTAGAGAATCAATAATCATTTACATATCAACAACTTACTAGAGTTCTTCTTAAAGTTGTTGCTCTTCACATTGAAGAAGAACAACAACTAAATCCTAAGTTCTCCATTCCATCATCAATCTAGGAAAAAAAAGAGATCTTGTTTCGAAAGAAAAAAGGGGAATCTTTCACCTAAGGAGAAAGGAGAAAAGCACAAAGAAAAGGAAAAGAATGATGGAGAGAACATCTTAATTTGATCACGGTATTTCATGTTGGTATTTTTTATATCTTTAAGCATGTGCATGGATATTGTATTTGATGTAAATTAGAGTTTATTCTTGTTTGAGTTTTAGTTTGATTGCTATTTATTTTGTTTATGGTTTATGATATTCGTGTTTTATTATTATTATTATTTTCACTTTTTTTTTATAAAGAATCTTTTCTCTAACCCTATAAAGACATATTTTTAACCATACATTTTTATTATTATTATTATAGAAAAACTATTTTTTTTCTAAACCTAAAAATTCTTTTTTCTAACTTTAACTGTTCTTCTTATTACTAGTATTAAAAAAAGAATTTTTTTTATCTTTACTTTTATTCATTATTAAAAATACAAAAAAATAATAGAAAACTACAAAAATCTAAAAAATGACTTTAGTTTCTTTTGAATAACAAAATACACTCCAGATTTAACTTTTACACTTCTCTTTTAATTAATTAATTTGTTAATTTAATTCTTTAATTAACTTATTCTATTTTCTTTATTTAATTAACATATATCATACTTTTAGCAATTTATATTAAATTATAATTTTACATATTAATAAATAATTATTAGATATTTTATCGAAAATACTTAATATATTTTTAATAATTTATAAAAAGATATTTATTTATTAATTAAATATTTTCTAAAACACTAATCCTATTTCTTAATTGCATTAAATCTTTTTCTCATTTAAATTTATTTTTTTACATATTGCATAACATATTCTAAAATAGATAACCAATCAAACACTAACCCTTTTTCTACTAACATAATAAAATCAAGATACTTTCAAAAAGAATTGTGAATCTATTTTATATTAACTGCGAACCGCGTCTACGATTCCGCTATTTTCAACCCAGACTTTGTTCAAAGATTAATATAAAATATTTTCACAGTCCATAAAAAAACTAACCAAACACTATGAACTACGAATTGAGGCTCTGATTCCTCATAAGAGGATACGTTGGCATACGACTTAAAAACTATGGCGAGTTCCCTTTACTAAAAAATTAAAACCCTATTCCTAAACCTTAAACCTAAACCCTAGTATCCTTGTGAACAAGGTAGATGAAGGGTGCCTAACACCTCCCCTTCGTCTAAAGTGAGTCAAGAACTTAGAATCTATGTATCATCAATTCGGGTTATTCCGTTATATTCTCGTCTTAGGATAAAAATTAATGGTGGCGACTCGTTATTTTTTTCGGACGTAAATGTAAAATTTGACATGATCATAAGATATAAAACAATTTTTGATTTTTTACAAGCTACACAAGCTCATAACTTTCTTCTCAGTATTCTTATATATGATATAGGTCAACATATGTCACCAATGGAATATTATATTTGTTATATCCCCAGGAACTTCAATTGGTATCCGAGACCTCAAGCCGAAGTAAGCATAGGGAGGAAGGTACCTCAAGGACCCGGGTTCATGAAATAAGAATAGCTCCGGGTAGGTTCAATAGTTACGACCGTGATCCTCGTATGGGAATCACTCTCTAGGGTACGACCTAAGCATCAACAGAAAGGTCACATATGGAGCCCGAACTTAACTCCTGAAATGGTCTCTAGTTCATTAACATCAGCGTTATAAGAGATTAATTACGCCAATCATGGTTGACAGCAGACGTTACCAAAATGAAGGTAACTGAGAAAAATAAAGAGTCACTTCATAAATGTAGCTCTTAAAGGAAGTCTATATAAGGGGCTCCCAACAGAGAGATAGGCAAGACACTTATTCTTGAGACAATATGCACTGCAAGCGTAACTCTCAAATCCCCAACCATACCTACAAAAATCTACCTTTGAGGCTCTCCCTACTCCTATAGGGGAGTTACTCATTTAGTGTTCCTACGCAAGAACATTTGGTGCCTACCGTGGGGCCTCGATAAAACTTTTCCAGGCCAAAAAATAAACAACAATCATCAGAATATCCTCTCCAAGAGACCCTCTAGACATGTCCCAGTTATTGGCCATGGTGGACGCTCTGAGACAACAGAACGACACCTTACAGGATAGTGTCACTGACCTACAACAAAGGAACTAAGCAGAGGGTCATCCATAGGAGGAGCCTTTAAAACCTCAGTCGCTCTCTCAAGCAATCTAGGATGACCAAGTCCCAGATAACTTCAAGGCACTATCGCTCATAACTTATGATGGTAAACCTGATCTGCAGGAGCACGTTGTTGGTATTAACAATCAGATGGAAATAATCGGTCACACTGATTCACTCAAGTGTAAGCTCATGGCGGGTATGTTCAAAGACTCCGCCTTAAGATGGTACATGAGTCTACCCCGATTGTCTGTGGATAGTTACACATATTTAACTAAGAAAATGATACAACATTTTTCAGCCAATAAACAACGTAACATGTCAACCACCACCCTATTTAACGTTAGACAAGGGCAATCTGAATCCTTGCGTAAATACTTGGATAGGTTCAATAAAGAGACCATCAAAGTCTCACACCCTAACAAAAAATTGTTCGTCGAAGCGTTTCAGCATGGGCTACGAGCTGGGCAATTCAATGAATCCTTGGCTCAGAACCCGACTTCCAATATGGAAGAAATCATCAACATAGTGAAATGTTATATCAAAGGAGAAGAGAGCAACAAGGAGAAATGATCAAGAGATGCTACTGAAAAGGCCAAAAGAAAGGAAAAAGGTATCAGGAGGAGACAAGAACCTTCCTGATATACCATTCAAGAGCGTGCCTGAGAACACTCTAGGGGAAACACTGGTCGGAGACTGAATTGTAAGCCTTTGGTTTTGGAGGAAGATTTGACTCTGTTGAACACTCGGAGGAGCGAAATATTGCAGGAAGTTGGCCACCTGAATCTGATCCCAGCAACATCAGTCCGTCCTAAAGGGGATTACACTGTGATGGGGAGGGAAACTAGTGCTTGGTGTAGTTACCATCGACTCCGGGGACACCACATCGATGATTGCCACCAAGTTAAGAAGGAAATTGAAGCATTGATACAGAGAGGACACTTATTTTCCTACGTGAAAGACAACAAGTCACAGTCTGAGAAGAGGAACACGCAAAGAGACAACTCAGGACCAAAGGAGACTTCCAATAAGAATAGGAAAGGTTCTGAGGAGGTTCATGAAACAAAGTCTGCCCACCGTACTCTTAATATCATCACCAACAGATTCGTTGGAAGTGGAGAAATAATTTCAACAAGGAAAAGGTACGCCTGAGATTGTATAGAAAAATTGTCCATCAAACAAGAGCGTGACCTAAACCCGATGAGCCGTGGGGATCCTGGCTCACGAAAATGACTCAATGGTTATCAAGGTCCAAAATCAGAGACTGGAGCGTAAATAGGGCACTAGTAGATCTGAGGAGCTCAACGGATGTGTTATATTAGGAGGATTTAAAAGGGATGCAGTTTGATACAGCTGAGCTGCCGCCCTTCAACGACTCTCTAGTCGGGTTCTCAGGAGAACATGTTCAAGTGTTGGGATATTTATTAATACTCACTACCTTCAGAAATGGGGGGAATGCAAAAGAGATAAAGGTAAGATACCTCATGTTAATGTTGCCTCACCCTATAACATCATCATGGGAAGACCATCTTTCAACTTCCTAAAATCTGCTTTATTCACCTTGTACCTCACCATGAAGTACCCATTGGGGAAGGAAGGGTAGGGGCGGTCAAAGGTGATAATGAGTTATCATGGAAATGTTACAAGGATAGCTTTAAGCTGAAAAAGAATAGTCAACCCGGAGAACTCGTTTTCTCACAGGACCTTAAAATTAATATGATAGACATTGATCCTCGGGATGACTCTCCAGAAGGTGGTTTATCTCCTCACGAAGAAACCAAGAAGATTCAAATTGTAAATTCGCCCTCAGAGGTAACTTACACCGGAACCTACCTTTCTTCGGAAGAGGATAAAGAGGTTATAATAATACTAAAAGAGAATATGGATCTATTGTCCTGGAAGTCTTCCGACATGCCAGGAATAGATCCCAACTTCATGTGTCATCATTTGGCTCTGAAATCAGATAACAAATCGACTTCTCAGAAGAAACGTAAAGGTGGCAATGAGAAGAGGAAAGCTGTGATAGAAGAGGTCAAAAAGTTATTAGATGTTGGCTTCATTAATGAATCAAATATCTGACGTGGTTGTCTAACATGGTAATGGTAAAGAAGAAAAATGGGAAATGGTGGATGTGTGTGGACTTCACAGACCTCAACAGAGCCTGCCCCAAAGACCCATATCCACTACCTCAAATTGACAGACTCATTGATGAAACCTCTGGGTATTGGTTATTCAACTTTATGGATACCTACTCCGGGTACTATCAAATCCGCATAAACCCGACCGATGCTCCAAAAACGGCTTTCATGATTGATAGAAACAACTATTACTATGAGATAATGCCTTTTAGTCTCAAAAACGCAGGAGCTACCTACCAAAGGCAGGTGGATAGGATATTTGTGACCCAAATTGGAAGAAACTTGAAGGTCTATGTGGATGATAAGGTAGTGAAAACTGTAATGCCCGTTAATTTAATTAATTATTTAATTAAATTATTTTTGGATTTATTTGTTGAACTTGTGAGATGTTGAGAATTATTGGTATAAGTTTTAGATTATTATTAATTAATTAGTTGATTAATAATAATAATAATAATGTTGGAATTAATGGAATAATTGTGTTGGACTTATGTTTTTGGTTGGAAGTAGTAAAGTAGGGGTGTGAAGGTTAGGCCCAACAAGATTGATGATATAAGGTTAAGCTGACACAAGGGTTTGGTTTTTGGAGAACAAGGAGTCTTGAGCGTGACCGTTTGAAGTCGTGTAAAGAGAGGAGCAAGCTGTCCGGTATCGAGAAGAATGAAGCAAGGTTGTTGACTGGGATTTTGGTAGAGCGACCTTCAATCCAGGTAAGGATGGAGTTCGAACCGTATAATTGGATTTATGATGTGTATTATATGGGAATTGGTCGTTTGTATGACTGTTGGACGTTGATGTTTTTGAATCCATTTTTGAAGTTTCTCGTTTCCCCATGTCGTGATTGTTAGGGAGTTACCGTATGAATGTCTTGCATGGTTAGCGAATCTATTATTGAGTTGGCCGTTAGTCGTGTTGTTGGAGTTTGGAGTCATCTGAATCATTTCCCGGTATAATCGATGGATAGGTTAGGGTAGTTATCCCACGTTGATGTAGGCATTATGATGTTGTTATATTCTGAGCGGTTGGCTGGAAATTAGGGATTGTTGTTGTGGTCATTTTAGGAGGGTTTCTGCGTGACTGTTTTGTACAATTAACGAATTTGTTGATAGGAAAATATAGTCACCCGTTACTATGGTATTCTGAGCTGTTGGTCGAAAGTTATGAATTGTATTGATGTGGTCGTTATGACGTCGTGTTGTCCTATGTTGTTGGCCGAATTAGTGGTTGCAGAGTATACTGAAGTGCTAGGTGCTGAGAGGCATTTAGGCTGCAAGGTGTGTCAGAGAATATGTGTTGGATTGTCGAGCAGTATTAGGGTGCAGGTCGTGCCGAGGAGTATGAGTTAGTTATTATTCTGTTTTGGTTATTGTGCATGTCGAGGGGTACGTAGTTTCCCTAGTCCTATTGCACGTGTGTGTTGATTTGGTCGTTACAGTGTGTTGTGCAGTTTATGCTTAATTGAAAATTTTCAGGTTGATGAATTATATTTAGATTCCTATAATTTTGGAAGATATTATGTTGTAGGTTTATGGCCAAAGTTGAATTATGTTGATGTTGTAGGCTTATGGCCAATGTTGATTTATGTTAATTTGTTGTTTGTTTCTGTTGTTGCTACATTCATGTTGTGTCGCATACATCACATATCAAGTTGGAGCTGATGCTCGTTAAGTTGGCCTGAATTGGCAAAATATTAAGTTGAAGGCTTATGCCTTGTTGATGCCTCTATTTATTAGAAGATTTTTAAGTTGGTAGTTCTGTAAAATCAAGCTTCTCAAATGTACTTTTATTTTGGTGAAGACAAACCGTTTTGACAAGAAGGAGAATATTATTGATCAAGATAAAAGCATCTGTGGATAAAATCTTTGGTTCAAGCACTTAGCAAATTTCAAAGGTATAATGATAGTACTTACTTTGAACTTAAGACATAGATGCTCAATGGTCAAAAGAAATATTTTATCTTGTCCAAACTTTTACTCAAGTTTTCTAAGAAAAAATTCATTTTTTACTTGTGTGCAATCGATTTGCATATTGGTGCAATCGATTGTATGCTTCATGTTTTCAAAGTACTCGCTATTGTTTATAAGTGCAATCGATTTGCATGTTTGTGCAATCGATTGCTCTCAATCTATTTTTGCTACTGACTTCAAGTGTAATCGGTTTACACACTTGTGCAATCGATTGCTCACTCAAAATATTTGAATTTTTAGCTGTTGAAACCCTGTGCAATCGATTTACACAAGGGTGCAATCGATTGCATGCTGAACGATTTTGAAAAACAACAGCTTTACTCATGCCTGTTCATAACACCATTTCATGGAAACTTTTCATTAAATCTTGGCAATTGTTCATGATTCATTTGCAGAAATTTATGTTGTCTCAAAGGGGTTCCATGAACATATAAATACTCATTTTCAAAATCATTTTAAGTACCTCTTCCAATCATATTTTCTGAATTTTCAAAAATCAAACTCAAGCTTTTATACACTTTCATACACAAGTTTTCTGTACACTTTCACATATTATCAACCAGAAAACTTTGAGCATTATATATCTTGAGTCATTGTATACTATTATTATTGGAAGAGAAGATCAATTCATTGATAAAATCACTCAAAGTGATCATTGCTACACAAATTCAATCAAATCAAATATTGCTATATACTTGCTTATTTTTCAGGATTGTTGAAAATAAGTTCAAGTGGTTTTGTAATCTTGTTTTTCCAGGATTGTTGGATACAAGTAAAGTCACTTTGAGATGATTGTTCTCATTGTTGAAATAGTGAAAATCCAAGAGGATTGTTCTTGGTCCAAGAGGATTGTTCTTGGTTTTGGGTAGTTCTTGTTTAAGTTTGCCACAATAAGGAAATCACTTTCATGTTGAAAGGGGACTGGAGTACTCTCGGACTGTGAGGGGAACCATGATATATCGCTTGTGTCTCTTTATTTTTATGCACTTTACTCTTTCATAAACTCACCATAAACTAGAAAAATAATATCCATCATCACTAAAATCAGAAAAATTTTAAAGTACCTAATTCAGCCCTCCTCTTAGGTGCACTTCGTACTTAAAATTGGCATCAGTGCAGGTTATAGGTAACCTGTTTCTAAAATATCCAAAATGGCTTCCGCAAATCAGAATCCCGTTTCCACAGATGGTGGTAGTAACAACAAGCATCCTCTATTTTATGGTGAATATTTTGACTTCTGGAAAATACGCATGAAGGCATATCTAGAAGCACAAGGAGAAGAAATATGGGATGCCATCGAGAATGGTCCATTTATTCCTATAACGGTAATCAATGGTGTTGGATCATCAAATCCTAAAGCTTCATGGGATGAAGATGATAAGAAGAAGGTTCTCTATGATAAAAAGGCAATAAATCTTCTTCAAGGTGCACTTAGCATGGATGAATTCTTCCGTGTCTTGGCATGCAAAACAACAAAGGAAATATGTGGTACCTTGGTACAAACTCATGAAGGAACTATTGAAGTTAAAAGATCAAGACTAAATACTTTGAGTTAAGAATACGAGTTATTTCGAATACAGCCCGGAGAAACCATCCTTGACTTGCAAAAGAGATTCGTGCACTTGACAAATCATCTAAGTGCTCTTGGTAAGACTTTGACGAATGATGAACTAAATCTGAAAGTGCTTAGATCCTTAACTAGGGAATTGCAACCAAAGGTAACAGCAATTTCAGAAAATAAAAGTCTCTCTTCAATGACTTTCGCAACGTTGTTTGGAAAACTTCAAGAATATGAAACGGAACTCGGAAGACTTGAAAAGCATGAAAATCAAGAGAAGAAACCCAAGAATATTGCCTTAAATATTGATTCCAAGGAAGTTGAAAAGGAAGACAATCCAGAAGAAGATGAAAATTTCATCTTCTTGTTAAAAGGCTTGGTAAGTTTTTTGGTAGAAATGACAAATCCCTTTCTCATGCAAAAAGAAAGAAACAATTTAAGAAAATGGAAGCTTCCACATCAACACAAGAAGTCACATGCTATGAATGTGGTAAGAAAGGTCATATAAAGCCGGACTGTCCAAAACTCTCCAAGAAAGGTGGCTACAAAAGCAAAAAGGAATTTAAGAACAAAAATGCCTATGTTGCATGGGAGGATAATGAAATAAGTTCTTCGTCCGATTCCGATAGTGATGAAAATGAAAATCTAGCATGGATGGCCTTACACCATTCTGATAATGAAGATGATGAGGTTAGTAATGAATTTTCTCTTTTTGATAGTGATGCACAAGGTGCTATAGATGAACTATAAATGAATGCAAAATTCTGTATAAAAGTATTTCACCTCAAAAGAAACAAATTTCGTCTTTAGAAGAAAAATGTGAAACTATGGAAAAAGATTTCAAAGAAGAAAAACAAAAATTAAGTGATGAATAAAAACAGAATTTTGTATGCAAAAATTGTGAATGAATCTCTTTCCAAATTGTCCAATTAAAAAGAGTTATTGAAATATATGAAAAAGGTAAAATTGGATTTGAAGGTGTTCTTAGCCAACAAAGATATTCCAATGATAAAAGTGGACTTGGATATTCAAAGTTTTCAAAACCAAGTTCTAATCAAACTATCTTTGTTAAGGCTAGTGATCAATCATCCGAAGAGAAAGTGAACAAATCTAAAGTGGTTCATCATTATCCTAAGAAGAAAACATTTCCTAAGAAGAAATCTTATCCTTCTAGATATAGAAGTAATTTTGTACCTACTTGTTTTTATTATGGTATTAAAGGTCATACACCTAATGCTTGCTATGTTAGAAACTTTAGTGTGGCAAGTGGGCATTATGTGTGGGTAAAGAAATGTACTAATTATGAAGGATCCAAAGCAACTTGGGTACCTAATAAAACCTATTTTTATTTGTAGGTATGCTTGAAGACCACATGAAATCTTTGGTATCTTGATAGTGGTTGTTCAAAGCATATGACGGGAGACATAAATCAATTTTCAAATCTAGTACTAAAGGCCAAGGGTCTTTCACTTATGGAGACAATAATAAGGGAATAATTCTTGGCAAAGGCAAAGTTGGTGCTCCACCTTTCACATCCATTGGAGATGTTCTTTATGTTGAAGGACTAAAGTACAATATTCTTAGTATTAGCCAACTTTGTGACAAAGGCTTCAAGATCAAGTTCACCAAAGATGAATGCTTGATAGAAGACAAATTCACACATGAGGCTATACTTAAATGTAAAAGAATTAATAATATATTTATGATTTCCCTTGATGATCCATCTTTGAAGGTAAAATGTCTCATGGAGAACAACGATGATTCATGGCTTTGGCACAAAAGAATTGCTCATATTCATATGGAACACTTGAATAAATTAATCAAGCATGATCTTGTCATTGGATTGCCTAAAAGAAATTTTGTCAAAGATAGACTTTGTGATGCTTGTCAAAAAGGGAAACAAACAAAATTAACTTTCAAATCTAAGAATGTGGTGTCTACTACAAGGCCACTACAATTGTTGCATATGGACTTATTTGGTCCATCAAGAACAAGAAGTTTCAGAGATAATGTATATGCTTTGGTTATTGTTGACTATTTCTCTAGATATAATTGGACATTCTTTTTAGTGCAGAAAAGTGATGCATTCAAGGCGTTCAAGAAGTATGCTAAACAAATTCAAAATGAGAAGTCTTTAACAATTTCCTCCATAAGAAGTGATCATGGCGGAGAATTTCAAAATGCTCTATTTGAAGAATTTTGTGGAGAACATGGAATATCTCATAACTTATCGGCGCCAAGGACTCCTCAACAAAATGGAGTGGTGGAAAGAAAGAATATGTCTCTTGTGGAGCTTGCAAGAATGATGCTTAGCGATTCAAATCTTCCAAAATATTTTTGGGCGAATGCGGTGATCATGGCATGTTTTGTTAGCAATAGAGTTAGCATAAGACCAATCTTGAAGAAAACTCCATATGAACTTTTCAAAGGGAGGAAACCAAATATTGCTTTCTTTCACATTTTCGGTTGCAAATTCTTTGTCTTAAACAACGACAAAGATAACCTTGGTAAGTTTGATGAAAAATCCGATGAAGGTATTTTTCTTGGCTACTATCTTTCTAGTAAGGAATATAGAATTTATAACAAAAGAACTTTAACAATTGAAGAATCAATGCATGTATCTTTTGATGAATCTAACCCCTCCAAGGAGGATAATATTATTTGTAATGATGATGATGATGGTGAAATACTAGAAGTTCCTCAAGAAAATACTTCCAAATATGTCAATATGGATCAACCAATTCAACAAGAAGAATCACCCCAACAAGAATCAAAATTCAATGATCTACCAAAAGAATGGAGAACTCGTAGAGATCATCCTATCAATAAAGTAATTGGTGATATAAGTCAATGTGTGACAATAAGACTAAATCTCAAAGATGCTTGTCTAAACATAGCGTTTGTCTCTCAAATTGAACCTTCCAAAGTTGATGAAGCCTTAGGCGATGACCAATAGATTATTGCTATGAAATAAGAGTTAAATCAATTTGAAAGGAATCAAGTTTGGGAACTTGTCCCTAGGCCAAGCAACAAACAAATTATTAGAACAAGATGGGTGTTTAAAAACAAACTTGACAAAAATGGAATAATTGTTCGGAACAACGCAAGGTTGGTAGCACAAGGCTACAATCAAGAAGAAGGAATAGATTTTGAAGAAACTTTCACTCTAGTTGCATGGTTAGAAGCTATTCGTCTTTTACTTGCCTATGCTTGTTCATTAAGTTTTCAGCTTTTCCAAATGGATGTTAAAAGCGCATTCTTGAATGGATATATCAATGAAGAAGTCTATGTTAAGCAACCTCCGGGGTTCAAAGATTTCAAGAATCCATCTCATGTATTTAAATTGAGAAAAGCTCTCTATGGTTTGAAACAAGAACCAAGGGCATGGTACGATCGGCTAAGTAACTTCCTATACGAAAAAGGTTTTGAAAAGGGTAAAGTTGACAAGACATTGTTTATCAAGAAAATCAAAGGTGACACTTTGCTAGTTCAAGTCTATGTGGACGATATCATTTTCGGCTCTTCAAATAAAGAAATGTGTGAAGAATTTTTAGCAATAATGCAAGTAGAATTTGAGATGTCCATGATGGGTAAAATGAATTATTTTCTTGGAGTTCAAATCAAGAAATTAAAGGATGGCATCTTCATCAACCAATCCAAGTATTGTAAGGAACTATTGAAAAGATTTGACATGGGTAACTGTAAGGCAATGTTTACACCAATGGGTTACAGTACATATGTTGATCAAGATGAATCACGTGTTTCCATTGACATTACAAAATATCGAGGTATGATTGGCTCCTTATTATATCTGAAGGCAAGCCGTCCTGACATAATATTTAGTGTTTGTCTATGCGCTCTCTTTTAAGATAATCCAAAGGAATCTCATCTCATGGCGGTGAAACGGATCATGAAGTATCTCAAAGGAACAACAAATGTTGGAATATGGTATCCTAAAGGTAGTGTTTGTAATTTAGTTGGTTATTTTGACGCGGATTATGCAGGTTGTAAAACTGATAGAAAAAGCACAAGTGGTACTTGTCACATCCTTGGAAATGCATTAGTATCATGGGCTTACAAGAAACAAGCATGTGTTGCTCTTAGCACGGCCGAAGTAGAATATATTGCAGCGGGTAGTAGTTGCGCTCAAATATTGTGGCTCAAGCAACAACTTCGTGACTACGAACTCGATCTAGGATGCATTGCTCTACGGTGCGACAATACAAGTGCAATAAACATTACAAAGAATCTGGTCATGCATTCAAGAACCAAACACATCGACATACGACACCATTTTCTTCATGATCATGTACTTCAAGGACATGTAGAGGTCACATTTGTAGATACTCATAATCAACTTGCCGATATCTTCACTAAACCTTTGGCAAGAGAATCGTTTTACAAGATTCGACGAGAACTTGGCATTCTTGATGAACACGACATATAAGGTGCTTTTTATCCTTTTTATGCTTTCACATACTTGTTTTAACTTTGTTATATGTGAATATTTATGTTAAGTGATGTTTAAGTTTAAGAAAAAAAATGTTTTTGGTTGATGCAAATCGATTGCACAATAGTGTGAATCGATTTCTCACTGTATGCTTTATTTCTGACCTTTTTGTTTTTAGTGCAAATCAATTGCACACTGTGTGTTTCAGTTTTTTTTTATTCTGTTTTATGTGCAAATCGATTGCATCTATATGCAAATCAATTGCACCCACTGTAACATGCTTTTATGACAGAAATATTTGTTTGTCAGAATTCCTCTCTCTCTCTCATATTCCCAAGCTCACCTCTATTATTGAAAAGTCAATTAAATGTCATTACATATAATACAACCCACTCATTTCTAATTACCCACAAATCATATCCAATTTCAGCTTATCAAACATCTTTCTCTCAAAACCTAAAACCTCAAAACCTTCCAAACCCTAAAAACACCTTACCCATGGCATCAAGACAAAAACCAAAGGTGTCAGCTACAGAGAAAGGAAAGAAGAAAGTTGCTTCTTCTTTTGCAGAAAATCCTTTAATCTCAACTCTCACTAAAGATCAAGAAGCAAGATTTAAAAAGGACTTTGAAAGAAAGATAGTGTCCACTCCAAAATATGGTATGCTATCATCTTTTCCTCAGGAATGTTTTACCTTTCTGAATGATTTGACTGCATATGGATTGGAACCACTGATTTCATCATTTGGTCCATACTATCCGGATCTGGTAAGAGTATTCTTCAGTAATTTGACTCCCCACAAAGGCAAGATGGTTACATATGTGTTGGGTACAAGAATCTCTCTAACCCTTGAAATTGTTGGTGAGATTCTACATATCCCTTATATTGGAAGCTCTTTGTACGATCCTGAAAATGGAGCATGGGATAATTATAGGAAAAATGAATTTTATTACAGCATTGGCAGATTGAGCGAAGCTGAATTTCATGCTAAAAGAATTCGTGGTCTAGGAGGAGTCATTCCATCTAGAGACTCATGGAGTGCAGGTAACTTTTTTATAGATGATAGAATATTTCATTATTTCTTGGTCTATATTATGTTTCCGCAGGCTGGAAACCACTGCACCGTGACTGATTTGAAAATCAAACCAATCTACGCAAGGAAGAGAGGTATAAGCATTAATTGGGCAAGGCTCATAATGGTTCATATGCTAAGGGTTGATGCAAAGTAAAAATTTCTACCATATGCTTACTTTGTTACATTAATTATGTAAGAATTTGGAGTTGATTTTGCTGGTTTAGAAAGAGTTGATATGGATCCAAATGTTCACAAGATCTCCATCAAAAATGACGACTCGAGAATGAGAGTTCACTATAATTCGGAAACAAAAACAATCACATACATTGGTGAAGACGTGATTGGTGAAGAAGGAAATAATCAAGAGGAAGAAGGTGGTGAAGATGTACCTCCTCCACCTACTACTCCCTCTGGTCCAAGTAATCAAGATCTTATGGATTTTATGTCTCAACAATTTTCTTCCATGAATACCAACATCAACAACCAGTGGAATACCATCAATGAATCCACGACTTCTCGGATTAATGATTTTCGCTCGGATGTGAATCAACAATTTTCCTACCTTTACTCTCACCTTCATTTACCTCTATATGACCCTAATAATCCTGCTGCACCTCTACCACATTACACAGAACCTCCCATACAACAACAATTTCTCAATCAAGGATCCTGGTTCTATAACAACCGTGACATGAATCAACCATAAAATTCTGTCCAACTTTGTTATTTCTACTGTTTTTTGTTATGTCCTTGTTCCATTATGCTACGTTTTGTTTGTTGTTATTCATATTTCTTTGTAATTGTTATTTTACTATGACTATGTCTATGACTATTTTTGATGCATGGTTGATTAAGTTTTTTCAATGTTGTTTTATTATTATCCATTTTTATTGCATCTTTTCCTTCTTTTTTATAATGTCAAAGGGGGAGAAGGATGTGACACTTTATGCTTATATATTTTCTGTCTTAAATTTCTAAGGTACTCTTCAACCAAGATGAACAAATTCAAGGGATTCCAACCTTCTCATACAAAGGGGGAGTTATGCATCTTAGGGGGAGAAGTTTCTTTCCGGAAATTACAACGCATTAAGCAAGATTGTTCGTCATCATCAAAAAGGGGGAGAATGTAAAATCAAGCTTCTCAAATGCACTTTTGTTTTGATGAAGACAAACCTTTTTTACAAGAAGGCAAATATTATTGATCAAGCTAAAAGCATATGTGGATAAAGTCTTTGGTTCAAGCACTTAGCAAATTTCAAAGGTATAATGATAGTACTTACTTTGAACTTAAGACATAAATGCTCAATGGTCAAAAGAAATATTTTATCTTGTCCAAAATTTTACTCAAGTTTTCTAAGTAAAAATTCAATTTTTACTTGGGTGCAATCGATTCGCATATTGGTGCAATCGATTGCATGCTTCATGTTTTCAAAGTATTCGTTACTGTTTCTAAGTGCAATCGATTTGCATGTTTGTGCAATCGATTGCTCTCAATCAATTTTTTCTACTGACTTCAAGTGCAATTGATTTACACACTTGTGCAATCGACTGCTCACTCAAAATATTTGAAATTTTAGCTGTTGAAACCCCGTGCAATCGATTTACACAAGGGTGCAATCGATTGCATGCTGAACGATTTTGAAAAACAACAGTTTTACTCATGTCTGTTCATAACACCATTTCATGGAAACTTTTCATTGAATCTTGGCAATTGTTCATGATTCATTTGTAGAAATTTATGCTATTTCAAAGGGGTGCTATGAACATATAAATACTCCTTTTCAAAATCATTGTAAGTACCTCTTCCAATCATATTTTCTGAATTTTCAAAAATCAAACTCAAGCTTTTATACACTTTCATACACAAGTTTTTTGCACACTTTCACATATTGTCAACCAGAAAACTTTGAGCATTATATATATTGATTTATTGTATACTATTATTATTGGAAGAGAAGATCAATTCATTGATAAAATCACTCAAAGTGATCATTGCTACACAAACTCACTCAAATCAAATATTGCTATATACTTGCTTATTTTTCAGGATTGTTGAAAATAAGTTCAAGTGGTTTGGTAATCTTGTTTTTCCAGGATTGTTGGATACAAGTAAAGTAACTTTGAGAGTATTGTTCTCATTGTTGACATAGTGAAAATCCAAGAGGATTGTTCTTGGTTTTGGGTATTTCTTGTTTAAGTTTTCCATAATAAGGAAATCTCTTTCATGTTGAAAGGGGACTGGAGTACTCTCGGACTGTGAGGGGAACCGGGATATATTTCTTGTGTCTCTTTATTTTTCTGCACTTTACTCTTTCATAAACTCACCATAAACCAGAAAAATAATATCCATCATCACTAAAACCAGAAAAAATTTAAAGTACCTAATTCACCCCCCCCCCCCCCCCCCCCTCTTAGGCGCACTTCGTACTTACAAGTTCTACTACATTGGTACCACATGCATTTGCATAAAGACAAGTTACATTCTGTGTTGCATTCTGAGTCGTTGTGTGGTTGATTTGGTTATGCTTATGTTGTTAAAATTTGAGAAGTGGTGAATATGTACGAACTAATTCTAATGTTTTATTTATCATACGTTCTATTATAATGTCTGATATCTCACCCCTTTTGTTTGAATCTTACCCCTATGTTGGTAATGTGCAGATAATCTAGAGTGAATATAGCTTACCTTCAGTAGTTCAGGTCGGTGTCATTACTCTGATACGTAACACTTAGGGGGATGAACGCTTGCTATTTTATTGTTATTATTCAGTTGTTGCACTTTAAGCTGTTGTTCGTTAAATAACTGTTATTTGAAGTTGTTTCAGTTGGATAAAGATGTTATATTCTTTAAGTTAAATATTTGATCCGTTGCATGGTTATGAAAGTTGTTGGTTTCAGAAGATTAATTTATGATGTTGTTGGTTCATCCAAGTTTAATATGTTATGTATCTGTAGTGAATGTCATTGTTTTAAGTTGAATTTGTAGCATCCTGATTTAGTTGTCGAATTTTTGTAACTTTGATTTTATATAATTGTTGTGTAGAATTGGGGTGTTACAAAGTTGGTATCAGAGCAAGTCGGTCTGTCCGACCAAGTTGTCGAGTCGTAGTTGTGTCTAACAATCGAGTATTTTTAATTTGAGTACTAACTGTTGTTTATGTTGTAGTGATAAGTTGAGATGGATGGAAGGAATGATGTTGTACTTGCTGCTTCTTTAGAAGCAATGGATCATGCTATAGAGAATCAGCCAAACATTGGCGGGAATTCTAGATCTCGTAGTTTGGCAACCTTCCAGAGGGAGAATTTGCCTACCTTCAAGGGTAACTATGAACCTGACTTGAAAGATATTGAGATAATCTTATGTGTGATGGATTGCACTCCAACGCAGAAGGTTCGTTATGTTACTCATATGCTAGCAGTGGAAGCCGATGACTGGTGGCTAGAGACGTGTCAGAGATTGGAAGCTGCAGGTGAACATGTCACTTGGGCTGTGTTTCGTAGGGAATTTCTGAGGAAGTATTTCCATGATTATGTTCATGGTAAGAAGGAAATTAAGTTTCTTGAGCTGAAGCAAGAGAGTATGGGTTGTTGAATATGCTGCAAAGTTTACGGAGTTGGATAAGTTTTATCCGCACTATAGCGAGGCTAATGCTGAGTTTTAAAAGTGCATCAAGTTTAAGAACATGTTGCACCCAGAGATCTAGAAGGCAGTTGGATACCATAAGATTTGTGTCTTTGCTAATTTGATTGATAGTTGCAGAATTTATGATGAGGATAATAATGCTCATTATAAGATTATCAGTGAGAAGAGGGGTAAGCACCAACAAAATTATGGTAAGCCTTACGATGCTCCAGCTGGTAAAGGTAAACAGAAATTTTCTTAGCGTCAGAGAACTGGTGGGGGAGATGCTCCTGCGGGTGTAGTTTGTTTCAAATGTGGAAAACCCAGGCGTAAGAGAAATACATGTACTTCTGAGGTAAAGAGGTGTTTCCATTGTGGTAAGACTGGACATGTTGCATCTGAATGCAAGCATAAAGATATGATTTATTTCAATTATAGTGAAGAAGGACACATTGGTCAGTGTCAGAAACCAAAGAAGGCACAAATCAGTGGAAAGGTATTCGCTTTGGCTGAGAATCAGATGGCTAATGAGGACAGACTCATCAAAGGTACATGTTTCATTAATAGTACTCCTTTAATTACTATTATTGATACCGGTGCTACTCATTGCTTTATTGCTGCTGATTGTGTTGAAAGATTGGGTCTTATTTTGTCTTCTATGAATGGAGAGATGGTTGTCGATACTCCAGCTAAGGGGTTGGTGACTACTTCTTTTGTGTGTTTAAAGTGTCCTTTGTCGATCTTTGACAAAGACTTTGTTGTTGATTTGGTTTGTTTGCCTTTAAGTGGGTTATATGTGATCTTAGGTATGAACTAGTTAGAGCATAACTATGTTCATATTAACTATTATGACAAGTCGGTGAGGTTTTCTTCTTCTGAAGAAGAGGAAGCTGGTCTGTTGTCTGCTAGACAGTTGAAGCATTTGATGCAAGAAGAGGCCCAAACGTTCTCGTTGATGGCGTTGCTATCTGTCGAGAATTAAGCTGTAGAATTGTAGGTGGTGCATGAATTTCCTGAAGTTTTCCCTGATGAAATTCCTGATGTACCGCCAGAGAGAGAAGTTGAATTTGCTATTGATCTTGTACCTGGTACCAGACCTGTTTCTATGGAACCATACAGGATGTCCGCATCTGAATTGTCAGAATTAAAGAAGTAATTAAAAGAATTACTTGAAAAGAAGTTTGTAAGACTAAGTGAATCACCATGGGGAGCTCCAGTGTTGCTAGTAAAGAAGAAAGATGGAAGTATGAGGCTTTGTGTTGATTATAGACAATTGAATAAAGTAACAATTAAGAACAAGTATCCACTTCCAAGAATAGATGACTTGATGGATCAATTGGTGGGTGCTCGTGTCTTTAGTAAGATTGACTTGAGGTCGGGTTATCATCAGATTAAGGTGAATGATGAAGATATCCAGAAGACGGCTTTCAGAATGTGTTATGGACATTATGAGTATTCGGTGATGCCTTTCGGTGTTACTAATGCACCGGGAATATTCATGGAGTACATGAAGCGTATCTTTCATACTTATTTGGATCACTTCGTAGTGGTGTTCATTGATGATATTTTGATTTACTCTAAATCGGAGGAAGAGCATGTAGAACACTTAAGAATAGTATTGTAAGTTTTGAAAGAGAAGAAGTTGTATGCAAAGCTGTCCAAGTGTGAATTTAGGTTAAAGGAGATTATTTTTCTTGGTCATGTGATCTCAGGTAGTGGCATTGATGTAGATCCATCTAAAGTAGATGATATGTTGCAATGGAAAACTCTAAAGTCGGCTACAGAGATTAGAAGATTTTTGGGATTAGCTGGTTATTATAGAAGGTTTATCGAAGGTTTTTCTAAGTTGGCACTTCCGTTAACTAAGTTGACTTGTAAAGGTAGAGCTTTTGTGTGGGATATTAAATGTGAAGAAAGTTTTACAGAATTGAAGAAGAGATTGACGTCGGCTCCGATTTTGACATTACTTAATCCAGGAGAACCTTTTATGGTATATTGTGATACTTCCAAGATGGGTTTAGGAGGTGTACTTATGCAGAATGAAAAGGTAGTTGCCTATTCGTCAAGGCAGTTGAGGACTCATGAAAAGAACTACCCTATGCGTGATTTAGAGCTTGCGGAAATTGTTTTTGTGTTGAATATTTGGAGGCATTATCTTTATGGTTCTAGATTTGAAGTATTTAGTGACCATAAGAGTTTAAAGTATTTATTCGATCAGAAAGAATTGATTATGAGACAACGAAGATGGTTAGAGTTGTTAAAGGATTATGATTTCAGTTTGAATTATCATCCAAGAAAAGTGAAAGTGGTGGCTGATGCGTTAAGTCGAAAGACTTTACATATGTAATCAATGATGGTTAAAGAATTGGAATTAATTGAACAGTTCAGAGATACGAGCTTAGTATATGAAGTGACACCGCAAAGTGTTATGTTGGGGATGTTGAAGATTAGCAATGGATTTCTGGACAGTATTGGAGAAGCTCAGAAGTTAGATGTGAAATTGGTAGATTCGATGGATGGAATCAATCAATATGAGAATAGTGATTTTAAGTTAGGTGCACAAGGTGTGTTGAGATTCCGTAATCAAATTTGTATTCCTGATGATACAGAGATGAAGAAAGTGATTCTCGAGGAAAGTCATGGAAGCAAGTTGAGCATTCATCCTGGAGCTACAAAAATGTATCAAGATTTGAAGAATTTGCTTTGGTGGCCTGGAATGAAGAGCAACGTGGCTCGGTTTGTGAATGCATGTTTAACTTGTCAGAAGTCGAATGTTGAACATCAGAAGCCTGCAAGGTTGATGCAACCATTAGAAGTTCCAGAATGGAAATGGGATAGTATTTCAATGGACTTTGTGAAGGGATTACCTAATACTTCAAGAGGGCATGATTCGATTTGGGTTATTGTTGATAGGCTTACAAAGTCGACTCATTTTATTCCTATTAACATCAGTTTTCCAGTATCAAAGTTGGCGGAGATTTACACTAGTGTAATTGTATAGTTGCATGGTGTTCCTTTATGTATTATTTCAGATAGAGATCTGAGGTTTACTTCAGATTTTTGGAAGATTTTGCAAGAGGCGCTGGGTTCTAAGTTGAGGCTGAGTTTGGTGTATCATCCTCAAACGGATGGTCAGACTGAACGGACTATTCAATGGTTGGAAGATTTGTTGAGAGCATGTGTTCTTGAGCAGGGAGGTTCGTGGGATACTTATCTTTCATTAATAGAGTTCACTTATAATAATAGTTACCATTCTAGTATTGGAATTGCACCTTTTGAAGCGTTGTATGGTCAGAGATGTAGAACTCCTTTATGTTGGCATGAATCTGGAGAAAGTGTAGTGCTTGGACCTGAAATTGTTTGAGAAACTACTGAGAGGTCAAAAACTCCATTATGCCAAGGATAGTAACAAAATAGTCCAAGTAACCTTAAAGTTATTTTTTTATGTTTAAGTTGGTTATTAAGTGTCTTCAAAAATAAAATGAAAGCTCAAGTGAACAAAAATAAAAATGACATAAAGATAAATGCTCAAGTGAGTAAAAGTAAAATGGCATAAAGATAAATGCTCAAGTGAGTAAAGATGAAAATAGAATGAAATGTAAATGCTAAAGTAAATGGTGCATAAAAGTAAATGCATAAAAATAAAAGGCATAAAGTAAAAGCACAAAGCAAAAACATAAAGTAAAAACACAAAGTAAAGTCAATTGTCAGTGAATTAGAAGTTAGAAGTTAGTTGAATGACCATCTTGAAACTTGCATTTGAAAACTCATTAGAAGATTGATAAAATCAAAACTTCTCAACAACAAGTTTCATTTGCTTTTTGTAAAGTATATCATTCATTTAAAGTACTCATGACCAACATATATGATCAATGATGTTTAAATGATTCATTTAGACCAAAATTCATGAAAGTTCATTAGAGGATTGATAAGATCAAAGCCTCCTAATAATGAACCTCAAGTTTATTGGATCAAAGGTTTCAAATTAAACATACTTGGGCTTGCAAACATAGATTTGAGTCACGAATGATCATTTTTCGAATCGATACAAGTTTAGCGCTATGTTAAGCAATCGTAAGTGGACTTCTGTAGAAGTCACACCTATTTTGAGGTTGGTCAATAGTAATCTATGTACCACATGTTAGAGAAATGATATGTAGATTATTCTCCAACAACATGTAGAACAAGTAAGTAAGGGATAAGATGAAGAGGGAGGGGATTTATCAGATGAAATTAAAGTTTCAAATATCATCAACATCATTTATCTATTTTGGTGGATTTGGTTTTTCAACCTATCAATACCAAAGATCCAATGAGGTTGAGGAACTTGTCCCAACATAACACCCAAATCAGGACCAAACAAAAATAATAAAATAATATTCAATAAAACAAAATTTAAATGATTAATAAAAGGGAAATAATTGGTAAAATACACAAAGTATATTAAAACGCCAAATAACAATCCTAAAAAAAGTCAGAGGTCAACTATGAGTAAATAAGTGTTGACAAAAAATTTCAGAATTTTTTAAAGTCATAAACTATTTTTTAAAATTCAAAGAAATAAGCAAAATAAACGAAATATTATGAAAAATAGTAAAATCAGAAATAAAAATAAAATGAGGTCATCAATATTTGTCAAGAGGTCATTGGATCCTTCCATATTTTTTTAGAATTTAAAAATCAAGAAAAGTATTTTTAAACAATTAAAACAATTCAAATAAGGTGAAAAACCATTAAAAAAACCAAATCATAAAATAAAATTGTGAAAATATAAGAATCAGAAAGAGAAAAATCAAAAGTATTTTTGAGATTTTTTTTCATAATTTTAGAAGTTAAAATGATATTTTTATGAATTTTTGAAGTTAAAAACAAATAAAATATAAAATCAGAAAATAAAATAAATCCAAAAAGATGTCGACCATATGATCAATGTCAAACGCGTTAGTAAGCAGATCTGAGGGACCTGGCGCGCTGTGAATGTTATGGACCATATTGAAAAACCCATAGAATCAAATAAATCTGGGACAATAAAAATAAAACAATTGTCATGCTATCATTGGTTGAAGAACGACACGTAGGTCGTCTTCAACCTCCAGAATTTTGCGTGTTGGGTTTTTATGAGATTCTTCAAATAGAATCGTTAGAAGCTTAAACCGGTATCATTAGATTCGACTCTTCCAAACGATCCTAACCTTACCCTCATGAAAAATATCTTTAAACCACAACTTAGTCGATTTGAGAAAAACCAAAGTGTTTTGAAAATTTTTGAAATCGAAAATAGATGCATCAAATGCATCAATTGATCAAAATTAAACCATCAATAATCATCAACGAACATCATAGATCATTCTAGTAATTTGAGTTAGAAGAATTGATGCCTTAAACTACTTGAACTAACTATGGAGAAATTGCTTTAAAACTTGACTTGGCTTGCGCGATTTAGAGCACCTCAAGACTTAATTCTCCTTCTGTTAGCTTCAGTGAAGTTCAAGGAAGAAGAATCAATAAAGAAATCGGAGTTGGGAGTACTCTAAATAGGAATTCGAAGTTGCGGAAATGGACCTTTGTAAGTGCGTTTGGTAGGGCTTCTTTGGCTCTCTAAAGCTTGTCAAATTAAGTAGATGAGGTCTATATTTATAGGAGAATATGATGCAATGATAAGAGGGGGTGAATGATAAGAAATCAAGTGAAATCGTGTGTACCCTGATCATGACAAAAGTGTGACTTCTAATTCATCAAAACTCAGTCAAAACTTGCGTTTCAAGGTGCTAATCACTTCTGGAAGATAGTTAAGCATAATTAGAAGTAAAAACACGCAACAATTTTGTGATTAGAGGCCACATTAACCAATTTTCATTCTAACTGTTTTGACAAAATCAGTTTTAAGGTCCCAACTTTGAATCCATCGTGAACCCAACTCAAGAGGCTTTATCGCATGATTCTTGGAGCATTTGAAAGACAAGGTCACAATCTTTACAATGCGCCGAGAAACACATCACTTGGATACTTGAGCAAAAAGTTATGTCTAATTGAATTTGTGAAAAAAACACTGATGTTTTGTACTTATTGAACTTCAAAATGACCTATAATGTTATTCAAAATTAAATGACTTTCCACTCAAAATTTGATCTTGATATATGAAAATGACAAGAAGTAGACCTCTTGAATTGAATTGTGGAATTGAGATCACTCAAAAATCATAAAAATTGAAAGAGTTATGGTCTTTGGAAGATGACGAAAAAATTTGGGGAAATCATAAAAGACTTATAATATTTTCAATTCTTCTACGACTTTCCAAGCATTCTTAGGTATTGCACATAAAAAAAAGTTATAGTAGACATCTGGAAAAAGAATGGGCTCAAGGAGATAAAAATTGACAAAGTTATGATCATTTGAAGTCAAACCCTAGAATTCAAAGGCTTTTCAAGGAGACTTGTAATCTTTCTCAACTATTAGTGATCTTCCATTCAAAATTATCCTTAGATTTATGAAGAGAGATTGTTAAGGACCCTTTAAAGAGAATCATGGATTTGGAGTCACTCAAAAATCTCAAAAGATGACCAAGATATGGCCCTTGGAAGTAAACAAACCCTAGCTCAAAGAGTGTCAAAATGACTTGAAACCCCTTTGAACTTTTGATGATTTTTCTTGCACAATTGGATCTTGTCATGTGAAGAGAGGTTGTTGTAAATGATGATAAGGATACATAGCAAAAAGAACCAACTAAAAATGTTGAAAAATGAGAGAGTTATGCACTTGTGATCACTGAATCAAGCATTTTCTCAATTAGGTCAAACTTGTTGGGCCAACCTTGAATCTCTTTGAACTTTCTTGGAAAAATAAAGCATGATGAATCATAAGAGGAATTGAAAGGATTTTGTCTTGAAAGACACTCAAAGATGGAGCTTAAGTCTCAATGAAGCTTGTTGAAGAAGGAATGAAAATAAACACATGAACTTATGAATCTTCTTGATGAATTCCACCACCAACTTTGGGGAGATATTAGTCTAAACAAAGTGAGAGAGCTTCTTGAACCACAAATATTTGACGACATAGACATGACCTTGAAGATTAACCTCTTGCAATCCATTAGAGAACCATTTGATTGAGAATCACCCCTCAAACCCTAGATTAAATGGTGAGATGAATGCAATTGTGATCACCTATAATATGAGCATTCAAAGGAACATATATACACATATTGATGTTAGTTGAAAGAACACATGTACAAGATACACAATTCAAGGTGCTTGGTAATCCCTCAAGAGTAAACTTAAAGATAATATAAAGAGAGAAACAACCCTAATGTGTGTGTCTTGATGCATTGTGACATGAGATGATGAGAAATCTTAGGGGGAAAATTTGGGGTATAACAACGGTCAGCCTGCATCAACTTCTTCTACTCGACAACACTATGATCAGTCATCCTGTCTGAAAAAAAGAAAGAGGAGGAGGAATTAGGCACTGAACAATATGAATCTTATGGTATGTCCACTGAAGGACTAAAATACATAACATTTACCAAGGAAATCTGGAAGTTCTTTATCACTTAGAGGCATCAATTCCTTCACCCTCATCATTCGAAAAGAGTTAAGGACTTCCAGAAACTGGATCTCTAGATCACTTAATTTCTCAAAGGATAAACCAAAAATAGAAAGGGGATCCCGGGTCTGGTAATGAGGGAAGCGGGGGTGACCGTCCGGGGCCAACAACACTTGCAGGAACTGCGGCCCACATTTAACCCAAATGAAGTGATATTTAAACCCTTTGTAGTTGCTAGTATAAACTTGCAGAAAACTCCTCTGAGAGATACCACTAATCCGAACCCAGCTACGCTTCTTGACTCCCTTCACTTTGAATAATGAAAAGAACAAACCCACAGCAGGGATAATGTTCAAAGCATCACAAACTCTTTCAAATTCCTTTATGAAACCCAAACTATTAGGTCAGAGTTAAGAAGGGGCCAAATTCATGACTTTCAAAATGCCAGCTTAAAAATCCGAGAAAGGGATATGAACTTGAAAATACTCCAACACTCTTGGATAGAAATAAAAGAACTCATCCTTAGAACTATCAGGATGGAGAATGCATACTCGCTCTCCAGGGGTGCACGCCTCCAACAGTACGTCATCTTTGTTCCTGGTGGAAGAAATATCTCTCAGGGATAGAAACTCACCTATCTCCACTTCATCAAAAACACTATTCTTATAGCCCATTACTTATAGATCAAAAGGGGTGGAGGTTTCCTTCACCATATCCATAAAACCTGAATGAAGAAGTGGAGTTAGAATCACTTTCAGAAGTGAGGATCTTGCTATAAAATTTATTCATGACCTGAGTATATTCATCTACACTTAAAGCAGTTCACATCTCTCGCATGCACTCATCCCATAAATCTTTTCTTTCCTCGGCATTTGTGAGTTTTATAACATTACCAGTAGAGTAACACTCTGTTATGATAACCATCCTTATGAAAAATAACAGGAGATATATATTAAAAAATAAATTAGAAGAAGAGAAATACTTGGTGAAAGCATGCTTTGCGTTTGAAAAGATTTGCTGATGAGGAGAATGTTACAAGAATTGCAAACGGTAAAGAGTAAGGGAAAAAGGAGGAAATTTAGGGTTTAAATAATGAGATTCAATGAACAGTGTAACAAATTGGGAACAAGAACCTTATTAAAATTATCATTACGCTAGAATGAGAAAATCTCTACAAAAGATCGCGACTCATCAGATTCCTACCACGTAACTAAAAGTATGGTCCAGTTTGAGGGTAAGTTTCGGGTTCTTCATGACCGAGCACCTCGTCCCATAAAAGGGGCTCGTACTAATGGGGCTTGTTATATCCCCGGGAACTTCAATTGGTAGCCAAGACCTCAAGTCGGAGGAAGCATAGGGAGGAAGGTACCTCAAGGACCCGAGTTCACGAAATAAGCATATCTCTGGGTAGGGTCAATAGTTACGGCCGGGATCCTCGTCCGAGAACCACTCACCAGGGAGCGACCTAAGCATCAACGGAAAGGTCACATGAGGAGCACGAACATAACTCCCGAAATAGTCTCCAATTCATTAACAACAGCATTACAAGAGATTAATTACGCCAATCATGGTTTACGGTGGACGTTGCCAAATGAACATAACTGGGTAAAATAAAGAGTCACTTCATAAATGTAGCTCTTAAAGGAAGTCTATATAAGAGGCTCTCAACAGAGGGATAAGAAAGATACTTATTCTTGAGATAATACATACTGCAACTATAGCTCTCAAATCCCCAATCATACCTACAAAAATCTACCTTTGAGGCTCTCCATATTCCTATAGGGAAGCTACTCATTTAGTGTTCCTACGCAAGAACAATATTATTTATTGTGTAGTAATTCAAACTTACTAAGTTTAGTTTAGAATTAATTCAGTTACATGTTGAATGTATAAGTGTGTTACTTGATGTATATATAGTAACAATTTGTGTATTTTGTAATATACTCTCACTCAATCAATAAACAATAATATATTCATTCACTCCACTACACACACACACACACACACACACACTCTCTCTCTCTCTCTCTCTCTCTCTCTCTCTCTCTCTCTCTCTCTCTCTCTCTCTCTCCCTATCTCAATTATCTTCCATATTTTATGGTGTTCTGATGACACCAATATATGGTATCACAAGACTGGTTCAGTTCCAAGAATCAATAGCGGTTGAATTTATGGTCGAAATAAGCGGCAATCATTGTTGAAAAAGAATTACAAGTGTGGGTAGTGTGGGTAAGTCCTACGTTGGTTATGAATATGGAGACTAGAGCATTTATAGGTGGGATAATCCACACACCTATCACTTAAGATTTTGGATGAGTATGTGGTGTGTCTCTCACAAATGTGTGTTACTCAAAAGAAAAGCCCCAAAGTTAAAATGCCCCCTCATGTTGACCCCCCCCCCCCCCCCCCCCTCCGAATTTCCCTAACAAATGATATCATGAGCCTTTGGTTCGAGTAAATGGACCGACTTACAACAATGGTACAAGTGTATATGGATAAAAGAGCTTCCACTTGAGGGGAGAATTATGGATAGACTTACACATGAAGGGGAGTGTTGAAAAAGAATTACAAGTTTGAGTAGTATGGGGAAGTCCTACGTTGGTTAGGAATGTGGAGACTTGAGAATTTATAAGTGGGAGAACCAACACACCTATCACCTTAAGGTTTTGGGCGAGTATATCGTGTGTCTCTCACAAAGATGTGTTACTCTCAAAAGGAAATGCCCTAAAGTGTAAAAATTCTCCCTCGTGTTGACCCTCCCCCCCTCCCTAGAACCGTCCAAATAATCATTTCCTATAAATCTTCCAATTCTTTATGGCAAGAATTGGGAAAATGGTGTATTCAAATGAGAGTGATATATGAGAATAAAGTTGGTTCTACATTTGGCCTTATGTTTTGATGATAACCTTACATGTTATCTTTAAGAACAATTGTTTTCTCTAACAGGTTTCTATATAGTGTGTGGCTTTTTTCATATAGGTTTTGACTCTGGTAAAAATGTGTGTGACGTCATCAGGTTCTAAACTCAACACTCTGGATGAATACCTTTAGTGTGTTACAAATTTAAGTCAATATTAATGAATGTGTCTTATGCAATGACTCTAAGGAACGTTAGTAAAAGAGATTTTGATCGTGACTTATTCAAGGAAGCTTTAGAGGCTTTCTAAAGCTTTACTTCTGATGTTCCAAGTTCTGAAAATGCTGAAGAAAAATGTTCCCTCGAACGAAGTTCTGAAGATTTGAAGACATTCTTCTGAAGATTAAGTGCTAAATACTGAGAAGGTAAGAGTTCTCTGAACAAGACCTGAATGGTTCTAATGACTTAGGTTCTGGAAGATATTAGTTCTCATCCTTCTATAACATGCTTCATTAACAAATATATTAGAAGCCTTTAAAGACATAGAAGAAGAATATCAAGAGTAAGGGATTGTGTGTGATAGGAAAAATAGCAAGTGTACTATTTTTTCCCTTTGTAATAATAGGGAAATTCCCCGAATGTCGATCTCAAGGACTACGTATCAGTATTGAGTTCAATTTTTGGTTCAATTAAACAAATGCTTTAATTTGGGATTTTGGTTTTGATATTGTCACTTAACAAAAAGCAGAAATATAAAATGGATTTTTCACAAATATGAGGAGTATGCTAGGGTAAGTGTGTTATTTGACCTTGTATTAACCTTCATTCTTGATCTCTTCAACAAGTTCATTAGTTTCAACTACCGAATCTTTAGTTTGTGTTACCCTAAGTCCTTAGTGGGAAAACCTCTGGTCCTTTATCCTAACCCCTAAGTCCTTAGTGAATTATGATGAAACCAAACAATTATGTTATCAATATTTTACCAGTAACCTATAAGGTATCCCTAGTCGTATTTGATACCTATTATGGTCTAATTGTTCAAAAACCTTAACAATGCCGGTCCAACTCTAATTGTTAATCATGGATCAATCCCTATTTGTCTGATAGAAAAGGCATAAGAACATTTAACAATGAAATTGAAAAGTAACTATTGTATCAAAACCAAGAATTCCAAATCAATACATTTGCAAATCAGGGACACCCCCTTAGCATTGGGGGTTTAGCCTCTCTTAGTATTAAAAAGACAAGCAATAATAAAATTAGACATTACAAAAGGTGAGGATTCTTCGAAAGCATCAATCTTTATCATTGCTAATTTTCTCTCATCAAAAAGTCCCTAATTCTTCTTCCAAACACATCTAAATAGTGCACAATCCATTTGTCTCGGTCAGAAATTCCCAAAATGCCCCTCTGGGTCTCAAATCATACAAAATCATGAAAAAACTCAAAATAAATGTCATGGCCAACACAAGCCTAGTCACCTGACACGGGCACCCGTGTCGGCCTCTGTCCATCATTCCAACAAGAAGTCTTGCCCAGACCTTCTAACACGGGCCATGTCAGCTGACACGAGCACCTGTGTCAGCCTCTGCTCCTAAATTGTTGTTATGCATCCTCTCTTGACACGACCCGTGTCAGGCGACACAGGTGACCGTATCAGGCACCCTGTAGCTTGGGTTTTGAGGCTTCCTCCAAAACTCCAAATTTGCACTTTTTGCACTGACTTTCCTGGTTTTATTCTTCTGAGCCTGAAAACAACAAAATACTCAACCAACACATAAAACATAGAAGAATCAAATAAAATACTTGACAAAGTAAAGAAACTATAACTAAAATCAACTACAAATAAAGGTGGAAAAACCACTGATCAAACTCGCCCAAACTTAAACTGTTTCTTGACCTCAAGCGACATTACAAGAACTCATGAAAATCACATCAACCTGGTACTCATACGTGAGACATCCGTTCAAATTGATAAAAAAGAAATATATCTGATGTTCACATGACGCGAAGAGTTTTTGTAAGAACCTTTAAATCTAGAGTTTCCTCTTCAGATACCTCTCTAACTATGCTTTATACTTAAGTCTCTTTCCGATTTTCCTCCGTTTTCATTCGAACAGTCAAATTAAGGCAATGAGAGTTATGATGATCATCAAATGCACAAGACTAATCAAGAATTTTTGCTTAGGCACCAAATAGCAGCATTGGCTGCTTTTAAATACCGATGAAGTTTTCAAACTTTTTAGTTATATATTATCCTTTTGAATGATGTTTGGGGATCAACCCCATTTGGGATGAATAACCGGATGAGGGATACCCAACTTAGCAAGCCAGTTGCCTTTTACCACCTTTTCATCATTTGATGCCAAATTTATTTCTTTCTCCTTCAATTATACATGCATGTGAATTTATGTTATGCCAGACTGTGAGGATAAACTACTTCAAGAGTACTTCTCAAGATTCAAGCACTATGGTACAAATCTACACGTTAGACTCGTATTCCTATCACGTTATTTTGAACTTCCTACCCTCGAACAACCATCCCTTTGTCTCTATATACTATTCTTGAACTCTATGAGAAACAAGTTCTTGAATAAAACAAAAAATTTCCATAAAATTTGGGAAAGACTTTAACTCGTGGATTTACACAACACTTAGCATAAAACCCACAAACGGCTCATACAGAAAAGCAGTAAAAAGAAAAGAAATACCTCCCCCCAAACTTGAACTAAACATTGACCCTAATGTTTTAGAACAAGCTCGAGGAAGGTGACTCACATAGAGGATTGCAACACATGTTGCTACCTCCTAGCTTTCACCAATAAGACTCCCTTTTTATTACCTTCAAATAAAATTAAACAAAACTAAGTTATTAAAAGCGTGGGTTTATTCCCACGAAGCGCTCCATTTAACGTTGCATGGCTCGACGGTTCACCCCTTTTATGGGGGTATTTGCTCTTCCACACCTTGTTTCTTGTCTCTTCTGCAATCCAGAACTCATTCAAATCAAAAGCATTAACCACTTTGTACTTCTAGTCCATTCCAACTTCTGTATTCTCATCTTTTAGTTTCCTTTTCTTTCTATCCTTGAATTCTGAACTGAACTTAGAAGTTTTTCTTGATGCCACCTGAGAGCTTATACTGGAGACTTTTTCTGGAGGTGATTTTAAACTTGTTATATCTCCTGGTAATTTGATCATACTAGCTAAAGCTTAATTCTTTTCACCTGCACCCTACTTTTTGATTTCCAACACATTTAAAGTTATCTCCTCATCAAATGATTTCAGTGTCAGATTACCTGTCTTGATATCAAAATTGCATCGACTAGTCAACATAAATGGTCTACCAAGAATGATATGGGTCTCTTCATCTTCACGGATGTCCATGATCTGAAAATCAACTGGGAACACAAAATTGTCAATTTCTACTAATACATCTTCAACTATCCCATATGATTGCTTGATAGTGTGATCAACAAGTTTCAATTTCGTCCCAATCTCGCTTATCTTCTTAATACCTAGCTTTTTGAAAATAGACAATGGCATCAAACTCACACTAGAACCAGAACCCTCTTGAAAGTTCTGTCTTTTTATGGTGCATGGTATTGCAACTAACCCTGGATCCTTCTGCTTGACAGGTATTTTCCTCTCCGGTGTAATTACACACAATTTCTCACCACAGGGTACCGATCCCTCTCCTGATGATCTCTTCTTTGATAATGCCTCCTTCATGAATTTCTGATACAAAGGCATTTTATAGAGTGATTCAAAGAATGGTATATTGATCTCTAGCTTTTTGAATAATTGGAGAAATTTATCAAACTCTTTCTATTTTATGTCTTTCTTTGTAACTCGAGATGGATACAGCAACTTGATTAATGGTTTCGTTTTCTCTTCAACTGGCTTCACAGGTGATACCACTTCTTCCTGTTTTTTCTTGTTCTCTCTCATTTCCAGCTCCACTTCTATGACACTGTCATCAAACTTCACCTCATCTTCTTTTTCTGAAGCAACTTTCTCACTCCTTGTTTTGATAACATTCACATTCTCATGACTTTTCTGATTTTCTTGTTCTTTCAGTGCTACCTGTTGTGCAATCTAACCCATCTGAACTTCCAAATTTTTATTGCAAATGTGGTATTCTTGTGATTACTCCTTGTCTCTTCCTGAAATTGAGAGATATGGGCGTCCATCTTTCCAATAGCCACATCCCACCCCGCCTTATGAGGAGCTTGTTGATGTTGATCTTTCCAAGAGAAGTTAGGATGATTCTTCCATCTAGGATTATAGGTGTTAGAATATAGGTTATTTTTCCTCAAGAATTTTATCTCCTCAATTTGTTATGGAGTTGCAATACGTTGCACCTTAAGGTGCGGTCCACTACAAATTTCACAAGCTACCTTTTGTACCTGTTGAACTTTAGCTACCTATTGAGTACCTATGTTCATTGCTTTCAGCTTTTTCTCTACTCCTGCAGCAATTGCTTCTTCAATTTTTAGCTACTTATTCACTTCCAACTTCAAATGAATCACTCCATCTGGTTTGCTTATAACTCTGTCATATAGCTCCAGATGCTCATTTGCAGCAATGGCTTCAATAATCTTCTTCACACCAGTGGCTATTGTAAAGTTGAATGAGCCACCGACAATTGTATCAACAAGCTACTTTGTCTTTATTCTGAGGCCATTTACATACTTTTTCATGTGCTCAGTTTGATCCATGTTGTGAGTGGGACATGCTACTAATAACCTCTTGAACCTCTTATAAGCATCACCTAACGACTCTCCTTCCTTCTGCTTAAAATTCATAATATTATATCTTTTGTGAATATAAACAGAAGCAGGAAAATACTCATCAAGAAAAGTCTTTCCCATCTGTTCCCAAGTGGTGATACTTCCAGCAAGCAATAAGTAAACCACTCTTCCGCATATTCAGACAGCATGAACGGGAATATCCTTAATTTATTGGCTTCTTCAGAGTGTCCCTCAATCTTCAAAGTAGTACTCATGGTGAGGAATCTCTGCAAATGCTTATTGGCATCTTCATTAATCTTTCCAGTGAAAGATCTGTTCTCGAGCTGGCGGATGCAGTTGAAAATTTGCAATATTGACCGATTTATTCACAATAGTTAACCGACCTACTGGAGCATTTTATCCTCCATAATCCCTAAGAAGCCTCTCTAGTGGTGGTGGGTCTACATCCATTGCTTTTTTCTTTTCAGAATCTGAGCCTGAATGATCTGGTGAACCTTCTGATTCCTGTCTAACTAACCGAGCTTGTCTGTGCCTTGTGTGGAAACTTCTTTTGATTTCTACGTAAAAAAGAAATTCTGCCGAGGACTTTCCTCGCATGTAAAGTGTCATACCCCAATTTTTGACTTAAGATCCCACCCTCTATTTGCATCATTGCATAAGAAGTGTTCACAAGTGGTTTGACCTATTTTTTACCAACTCTTGAGTTAGATTTCAAAAATTTATAACTTCTTCAAATTTTGACATTTTTGAGCGGTTCTTTTTGCATATGATTCTCATTGACATCATCTACAATTTCTCTTTACAAGTCAAGAGCTGATTATGCTTTGAAAAGCCACGAAAAAATAGAAACGTTAGAAGTCGTTTATGAATTTAGTGAAATTTGATTTTTATTGTGTTTTATTCATGATTTCTTTTTCATTTAAAAAAATCATTAAAAAAATATACTTAGCATCATATTATTATTTTTTATTTACTATTTTTACCTCTTTACTAAAAAATTATCAAAAATATGTTCTTTTATTAATTTAAATTTATATATTGGTATCATTTATTTATTAAAAAAAACTGGAAAAATTTATATAAGTCATTTTACTTTCATATATGTATTTTATTTTTTATCTTTTAATTTTCACTTATATTTTCATTTATTTTAATTCAAGAAAAAAAATCATAAATAGTTAATTTAATGTCTCTTTTATTTTCTATTTTTGTATTTACTATTATCACTAACACTTTTAGTTATTATTATTATTATTATTATTATTATTATTATTATTATTATTATTATTATTATTATTATTATTACTTTGTCCTTTTAATTTTTTTGTCAATAAAGAAAAGTTGAGACCACTATAATGTAGTACAAACACTTCACATGGATTGCTAACTTGTACTCATCAATGGCCAAAAATCATTCTCACACTTCACATGAATTGCTAACTTGGACTTATCAATGGCCAATAACCATTCTCATAAAGTCACATGGATTGCCACATCAACACTCCTACCTCATTCTCCCTATAATAAGACCTTTCTTTCTTTTATTTGGAGGAACAATTCCATAAATTATTCATTAAACTAAGTCAAAGCTCTCTTCTTCTTTTTTTCTCTTCATTTTCTTTCAAGTCATTTTTTCATTTTATAGAATAGGTAGTGTTGTACCCCAATTTTTCCCCCTAAGATCCCTTCATCATACCATGTTGATTCATTCACAACAAGATCACACTAGGATTCTTGGTTCCCCTCCCTACATTTAGTTTTGTCCTTTTGAGGGATTACCAAGAACCTTGACTTATGTCCCTTTTGTGATCATGAATATCATTTTGATTTCTTCATTTAACTAATAAAATGCAGTGTTGGTTTGTCTTGCTTGTTATCCGTGTAGGTAAAGGCAATGGGATTTAACAAGTTACCCCATGGGTTCATGACTTTATTTCCATGCCCTAGTCAATAAAGCTTGAGAAGTTAAAACCTCACCATTGGATTGGTTTTGGAAGGATTAGCATGGCAAGGTTGTTTTGGGTTATCACATTTCAAGGTTATCAAATTTGGTTGAAAAGTATATAGGTTTGATTGAAGAAGTTTTCATGTTTGGACAAGGTCTTGTTCCTATTGGTCACAAGAGCATATTTCTCTCAAATTTCAAGACATGGAATTGTTTTTGGTGGCTAATAGTTCTCATTATCATCCTCAACAACTTCTATTCACAAATCAAGAATGTTGGTACAAGAAGTTTGTTCAAGCTTGTCAAAATTCCTCAAATCATTTTCTTGATCTTGGAGCTAGGGTTTTGAACTTCAAAGGAGTATATCTTGCTTACCTTTTGGTATTTTTGAGTGATTCCAAAGACATCATTCTCTTAAAAGGGTTGTTAGCAAATCACTTCAAAAGTTCCAAGGAGTTTTCATGAGGAAGAGACTTGATGAGGAAGAAAGATTATAAGTCCTCTAGATGAATCCTCAATTTTCCATGTGTGACTTCAAATGGTCATAACTTGGTCAATTTTCATCACCTTGAGTCTATTATTTTTCCATAATGATCTTGAAGATGTGAAATTTATTCCTTCTTTTATGTGCAAAATGAGAAAATGGATGGAAGTTGCCTTAAAGATGCAAAAGATTATAGGTCATTTCATGATTTTTTTTCCAACTTCAATAAGTCATAACTTGTTCAAATTTTGGAGATTTTGAATGATTCAAGTTTCAAAATGTCATTCAAGAGATCTACTTCATGTCATCTTTTTTGGTCAAGAGCAAATTCCAAGTGGAAGGCCATGTTTGGATGCAAGACATTATAGGTCATTTTTGAATAAGAATTTGAAATATTTCTAAGTATGGAAAGTCAACCATTTTTCTTCAACTTTGACCCAATGCAACTTTCAGCTCAAGCATCCATTTAACTCCATTATTTTTCCATTGCAAAGCTTGTAACCTCATCTTTCTAAAGCATCAAGGATCATGCCTTAAGACCCCTTGAGCTGAGAATACCATTATTTCAAAAGTGGTAACTTGGAATTGAAGTTTCCTTGCAAGTCAGAATTTGAATTTCATGTTACAACCTCTAAACCTCAAATTAGCACGCGTTTTGAGTCTAAACATGATTAGCCAACTTTCCCAAGTGGATTAGCGCATCAAAACGCAAGAATTTGATGCGTTTTGGTGAAGTTTGGATCACACTTCACTCGTGCATCAGGTTTGCACGAATTCCCTCCAAAACGCATCACTCACTCTTCCTTTTGATCCCATTTGCTTCTCCTATAAATACATGAACTATCCCATTCATTTTCCCAAACTTGGATAGCTAGAATCACCTGCCAAACTTGTTTCATAACTCAGAATTAAGTAACTTCAAAATCCATTCTCGAGCCTTTTTCAATCCAATTTTTCCATCAATTCACCTTCCTTGATCTTCCCTAAAGCTAAACACATAATTACATTCAAGAATCATGCCCTATACTGCTCCATAGAAGTCCAGTTTCAGAGCTCTGCAACTCAACTTCAATAGGTAGATTCCTTCATCAATTCTTCAAAACTCTGATACCACTGTGTTGCTCTCATTGCCTTGGTTCTAGTCGCAACACTTACCTTTTACTGGAAACACGTTTTGACCATGAAATTTCAAATCTCTTTTCAAAACTTTCCTTCCAAATTACTTGAGCTACAGTTTATATAAATTTGGCGTGAGGGTGTGGTTGTCTTCGTCTTGAAGAGACGAAACGAATGGCATAGGTCCGAGCTTCTGATTTTACAGTTTGAGAGACTTGCAATTCGTGATGGCTGGAGGTTGAAGATGACCCAGGTGTCATCTTCCAACCAATGAAGGCGCGCCATCTGTTTTTTTCTTCAAATTCTGATTTAATTAATGATTCTGTACATTATTCACTAATGACCATGATATGCACAGTGCGCCAGATCCCTTGGATTTGATTACTAACGCGTTTTCACTCTCATCCAATGGTCCACATATTTTTCTTTTATTTTCTTTTTCTGATTTTTATATTTTAATTGTTTTAAATTTCAAAAAATCGTAGAAAATTCATTTTTAGTCCAAAAAATGAAAAAAATTATTGATTATTTTCTTTCTTATTTTTATTTTTTCACAATTTAATTTTGTGTTTTGGTATTCTTTATAAATTTACACTTTATTGGAATTGATTTAAATGTTTAAAAATACTTTTATACATTTTTAAATTCTGAAAAAATCATGGAATGATCCAATGATATTGTGACAAATATTGGTAACCTTATTTTATTTTTGTTTATGACTTTACTATTTTATATCATTTTTTGTTTATTTTACCCATTTATTTTAATTCTAAAAATAGTTTCTGACTTTAAAAAATTACCAAAAAATTTGTAAAATTATTTGAGCCTTTTTCTTATTTTTCTATGGTCTTACATTTTATTTCTTGATTAATTTGGACATCGTTGATATTTTTCTCTTTATTTTCTATTTTTAAACATTATTTTTAAACCCTTTTGTGTATATTAAAATGTGATATTATTTTGTGACTATTTCCTGGATGATCTTGGGTTAGATTTTGGATCATGAACTTTATTAACATCATTGGATCCATGGTGATGAGTTTAACTCCATAAAAATGGATGAATGATTTTAATAATAGTTTGATTAAAATTTAATTCAAATGTGGTTTGTATATTTTTTTCCCATCCCTCTTCATCTCATCCCTTTCTTATTGCACTAAATGTTGTTGGAGCATGATCTCTATATCATGTCTCAAAACAAATGGTGCATAGATTACTATTGACCGGCCTCAAAATAGGTGCGACTTCTATATAAGTCCGCTTACAATTTCTTAACATAGCGCTAAATTTTGTCCCGATTCGAATAAATGATCATTCGTGGCCCAAACTTATGATTGCAAGCCCAAGTATGTTAATTTGATCTCTTTGATCCAATAACCTTGAGATTCATTTTGTGGAGGCTTTGGTTCTACCAATCCTCTAATGGATCTACAACACCTTTGGTTAATGTGGATCACTTAAACATCGTTGATCATTAAATGGTACTTATGAGAATTACAAATGGATGATATACTTGACAAAAAGAAAATGCAACTTGTTGTGTGGAGGCTTTGGTTCTACCAATCCTCTAATGAGTTCCAAATGCAAGCTTCAAGATGGTCATCTAACTAATCATTAATTATTGACTTGTCTTACCTTATGCTTTTATTCTTTTTATGCTTTATGTACCATTTACTTTTAGCATTTACATTTCATGCCATTTTCATCTTTGCTCATTTGAGCATTTACTTTCTTTCCATTTTTACTTTTCTCACTTGAGCTTTTCTTTTCCTTTCTTAAGATACTTAATAATCAACATAAACCCTAAAAAATCTTTAATGGTACTTGGACTATTTGGTTACTATCCTTGGCATTGTGGAGCATGGGACTTTTCTTGGACTTAGGATTAGAAATCTTGGCCTATCTTAGAGAACTTGTGATCTTATCTGATTATTCTGTTTGGAGTTCTTGAGGTTTACCTCAATACATTGGGTTGCTTGTTTGTTTTTGTGTGCAGGTTTTTGTGATTACACCCTTTGTTTTTAATCTAGAATTCACCCGTATACAGCCGCTACTCTGCCCAATTTTTGTGAAGACTTAATACACTTGAAGTTTGGTTCTCTCAAGAGGTCTAGTATTTTTTGCTTGATTGGTTTCAATCCAAGGAATGGGAATTCTATCTTGGCTCATAATGTCAAGTATCGGCTTCTTGTTGGTTAGATGGTTCTCATCCCCATCTTTTACCTTATGCTTTAGGATAGTCCCTTCTTCTCCTCCCATCTTCTTTAATTTCAAAAATCTTCTTCCTCCTTTTGAAAATTCTTCTTGTTTCTAAACTTGAACCACTTTCATAATAAACTTGGACTTATGTCCATGCATTTTCAAACATTTTCATAAATAAACTCCAATCAACTTAACAATAATTTGACATTTTTTTGTGAGAAGACTAAAAGTCAATTAATCTCATTTCAAACCATTTTTCCCATTTTAGCTTCTATCTTTAAATTTTTATCAAAAAAAGATTGAACTCTTGTCAATCCTTGTAGTGATGCAGACAACTATACTTCTACAATATGTAATGCAGAGAGATATTTTCCACTTGGGTGTTGAGTAAGGCATTGTTGATTTTAAAATCCAAGCCATATCCTTCACTTTGAGATGATGCAAATTCTCCTTTCTCATAATTGTGGGTAGTAAGTATGTTTTCCACACAGACAATGACGATGATGTTTTATCTCATAAAATTAACCAACACATTGGTGTTTTAAATTTTTGAAAGAGGAACTACGTGTACCTTGATCCCCTATTGCACGAAAAGGTGGTACGTAGGCACTAATGGTTCACAACCGCGGCGGGTGCAAAATTATAAAATAAATATATTTCTTTCCTCACCTCCACCATCCATTTTTTTATATACACAACATTTTTCATAACCAAAATATACAGATTTTACAAAGAGGCTCCTGTGGAGTACCGTAGATGTTTAGGGTGCTAATACCTTCCCTTTGCATAACCAACTCCCTTACCTTGAATCTTTCCCCTTCTTTTTCGGTTATTCGCTCTTTTCCCATTCCTTTGGAAACAATAAAGCGCGGTGGCGATTTTTATTTTGATTTGTATAATGTTTAGTCAATCCAATGGCTTAGTCTTAAACATTTCTACCGCTACAGAAAAATGGCGACTTCACTGGGGAAAGATTGACCTCTTGCTGGTCCATCCCTAAGTGGGTTAAGCCTATATTTGTTTATATCTGTATATATGTTATTATTGTTTTTTGTGTTATATGTTGTATATATGTTTGTCTGAATTTTCCTGGTTTTCAGGGTGCTTGGTGATTACTCATAAGTCCTATACACGGACTTGGGCATACTTTAAGATAGGACGGGAGATATATTCATGTTAAATTTGAGGGAGTAATCCTAAACAAGGATGCATGAGATCCCCCACTCAGTGGAGGCCCCTTTGACTGTAGTGTTGTTTACCGAGTAATCGGGAAGACGTACTACTTTCGACCTGGTAGCCTGCTGAAACTGAGGACCGTAGAATACCAAACCTATCTTTGCCTTTTAGGTGTAGTGCGGAAGCTATAACGGAGTAATCCGGAAATAGTTGTCACGCGATACTATGCTCGGACGAGTCTTTCTTGAGAATATTACTAATTACCGAGTTAATCGGGAAGTTGGTAATACCCGAAGGAAGGATGTAGACTCTGGGAACCTCTAGAACCTTGTTCGGTAGGTGATAACTTTTAGACCAATACCTTATGGGTAGTACCTTCGACCTCATGCTCGTGAGGTTGAACCTATGAACCCTATATGTGTGATTTTGTGTGTGATTGTTGCATCATGCATCCATCCACTCATAAGCATCTTTTGAAGAAATCATATTTCAAGGGATTTAAAAGTTGACTATATGTGAATATCTCAGGTACTTTCTAACCATGGATTCTGGAAAGAGAAAGACCAAGAAATACAGTTTCAAGGATCCCAAGATAGATGAGTTGATCAGTATAATTCCCGAGATCGAGTGTTCTGCAGACTTTCAGAAGAAGTATGGAACCATTATTCTTCTCATGAAGCGGAAGATGAAGGAGGGTATTCTCTCAACTTTGGTCCAGTTCTATGATCCGGTGTATCATTGCTTTACTTTTCCCGACTATCAATTGATGCCCATACTGGAGGAGTATTCTTATCTATTAGATTTACCTGTTACTGATCGTGTTCCTTTTACTGGTTTGGAGGGTGAGCCAAAACCACATGAGATTATTGCCTTGATTCATCTGGGGAAGTCGGAGGTGGAAGCCCATATGACTACTAAAGGAGGGATTAGAGGATTACCAACTCAGTTCTTATTGGAGAAAGCTCGTTACTTTGCCAGAATGAAGAGTACAGTCGCTTTTGAGGCCATCTTTGCTCTACTTGCTTACGGGTTGTTCTTATTTCCTAATGTGGACAAGTTTGTTGAAATTAATGCTATCAGGATTTTCATGATTAGAAACCAAGTTCCTACATTGTTGGGTGATGCTTATTAATATATTCATCTTCGGAATTATTATCATGGGGGGGATGATGATCTGTTGCACGCCTCTGTTGTACTAGTGGTTTATCTCTCATATGCCTCAGTTTGATGCTTTTTGGGATGTCAAGAAGGAACCCCGCTTGGATCCTAAAGTCATGGCACTTACTCACTCGGATATTGATTGGTATCATCGAGCTTACTAGGATATAGAGATTATTGACAGTTTTGGTAGTTTCCCCAATGTACCTCTTCTTGGTACAAAGGGAGGAATTAACTATAACCATGTTCTTGCACGGCGATAGCTTGGTTATCCGATGAGGGATAAACCGCATAGTATTCATTTGAGTAGTTTCTTTCTGAAGGAAGGAGAATACCATAGGGAAGGTAGGGAGCAGATTGCGAAGGCCTAGCGTCACATTCATAAGAAGAGTATGAAGGATTTGGGACCTAGGGGTGCTGTTTCTTTGGAGCCATATCTTCAGTGGGTCTGATCGAGAGCCATTCAGTTAAAGATGCTGTATACCCGGGAGACACCCATGCCTGATCTATTTGTGAAGACCACTCCTCCCTTATTAGATGATCTGGAAGAGCTGCAACTTGCTTTGGTTAGGATGCAACAAGAAGGGATGCTTGGAAGAACAAGTTCCAAACTTTAGAGAGTTCCTATAGAGCAGACTTGAAGGAGAAAGACGACTTGATTGAGATCCTTGAGAGTCGAGAAGTAGAGTCTATGGAGAGGCAAGGGGATTTATTTTCTCCTAAGCCTCAATCAGGTGCTGATAACTCACTTCATGATTCAGATGATTGGAATGAGGTTGCCACCAGATATGTGGAAGAAAACCAGAGGTTGAAGGCTCAGATTTCCAGGCTCACGGGGATGCGCCAGTGTACAGAATGATATCCATCAGTTCTATTTCTCAGGGTTTCAGATTTTATTTTAATCTTGTACTTTGGATCATTGAAACTTGTAATCCATTTTGGATTTATTATAATAAATTTTTTTCAGTATTTCAAATGTGTTATTACTTTGATGTTTTCAATATGTCTATAAATCTATAAATCCCTTGACATATTAAATAACAAAGTAAAAATAATCACGTGCATTGCATATCATGCATCATATTGCACATATTTCTTGCATTTGTTATGCATATCCAGGTGTCTTACCAAGCTTCTTTACTGTGTTCAGCAAGCTGACTCACCACTACAACACTCGGGATAATTTCAGAAAGAAGATGGACAGCTTGGAACAAGAGAATCGCGAGTTGTGCGATGAAGTTTCTTCTTTGAAGACCGGCTTGGCCAATCTGACTACTCCGATGGAAGATCTGGTGGCTGCTCAGAATCAGCCACCGAGTGTTCAACCTCAACCAGCAAGGGAAACTACTGAAGCTCTGACTATTCCCGTATCTGCCACTCCAGCTGTTGTTCAGAATCGCATGCCTCAAGGTTATCCATGGGGAATGCTAGAGAATTTTTCACCTGAAGGTTTCAATCTTGGTCCTCAAGATACTCCAGTTGTTTAGACTATTGTTACTCCGGCACCTCCTGTGGTGCATGTTGTTCCGGCTGCACCTCCTTCGGTAAATATGGTTCTGTTTGTTAATGATGAAATGTGTCGTCCTTTCCCTCCACCGAGTGAAGACTTGGGTCTTTATGACAGAATGAATGATTTTTAAGAGAAGTTTGACAAGATGCAAAGAGAGATGAAGGCCCTCAGGGGAAAAGAACTATTTGGGCAGAATTTGAATGAGCTATGTTTGGTCCTGAATGTTAAGATACCTGCTAAGTTTAAGGTCTCGAAGTTTGAGAAGTATAAGGGCAACACTTTCCCTCGTGCTCATCTGGTGATGTACTTGAGTAGAATGTCTACCCACACTGATGATCAGTGTCTGCTGATTCACTTTTTTTAGGATAGTTTGACAGGTGCTGCGTTGAAGTGGTATATGAGTTTAGACAGCGCCAATATCCATACTTTTAATGATTTGGGAGAAGCATTCATCAAATAATACAAGTACAACGTGGACATGGTGCCTGACCGAGATCAACACAGAGCCATGATTCAGAAAGACAGGGAATCGTTCAAAGAGTATGCACAGAGATGGCGTGAGGTAGCCGCCCAAGTGATTCCTCCCATGGAAGAGAAGGAGATGACTAAGATTTTCTTGAAGACACAGAGTGCTTTCTACTACGAAAGGATGGTAGCAAGTGCACCAAGTGACTTTATTGAGATGGTAGGAATGGGTATCCGCTTAGAAGAGGCTGTAAGAGAAGGCTGTTTGACGAAGAGTGAAGGATCCAGAGGTGTGAAGAAGCCATCTTATGGGTTTACCAAGAAGAAAGAAGGAGAAGCCAATGCTGTCATACAAGAGAGGAGGGTAAACACTCCTAGAAGGAATTATCAGTGTCATCAGCAAGTCGCCTCAGTTACTCCCGTTATGAATGTCGCTCCAACTACCGTTGCTTATCAGAGACCGTCCCAACAGGGGAATCAAGGGTATAATCAGAGAAGGGAGATTTATGACCCTATTCCCATGAGTTATATAGAGATACTACCGGAATTGATTCAGAAGAAGTTGGTTCAAACCCGACCACCTCCCCCCATACCGTCACCATTGCCTTGGTATTACAAGGCAGACCAAACATGCAATTTTCATCAGGGAGCACCAGGGCATAATGTTGATAATTGTTATCCTTTGAAGACTGAAGTATGGAAATTGGTAAAGTCTGGTGTTCTATCTTTCAAATACGTGGGACCTAACGTGAAAGATACTCCCTTACCTAAGCACGGGGGAGTAAATGTTGTGAATATGGTGGCCAGTTGTCCAAGCGACTTTCTGATTTTTGATATTAATCTGGTTAGAGGAGATTTGGTGAAAATGCATGCAGACCTCTATGAATTTAGCTACTATACGCATGACCATTCCAGTTAAACTATTTGTAGTACAAACATACAGGGTTGTGAGAAGATAAAGGCTGATTTATAGGAGATGATGGATAAGGGCCTAATCCATATAACCAGGCCTAGGGTAGAGTATGAAGAGGAAGTGAACATCATTTTTGGATGTCCCGGTGAATTCAAAATTTTTAATGTGGAGTATATGAATGAGTATCTCGTGTAGTTGCACGCTACCTTCTGCCATACGGCTGGTCAGGTGGAACACCAATATGGATCTTGCCTAGTTTGTTGTCGAGACTCCCGAGGATGTTCAATCGTGAAGAAGGGTGTTCAATTGTTGTTAGACAATGGAACTATCAAGATCACGGGTCAGAGGGATGATTACCATGAAGTTGATATGGTTGAGGTTTATTTAATGGAAGAAGAGTCAGATGAAGAGTATGCCTCCGCATATGAGTATTTCTCTTCAGACGAAGATTTGTTTTCCAGAAATTACTTATTAATGACTGATTATGTTGACGAAAGGGTAAACGTCATTGTGCCTTGTTTTGGTGCACCCGCCCATTTTGAAGTTGAGTATCATAGCAAGCTAGTTGTTACCCCATTGGTGATTAGTTTACCAGGTCCTATCCCCTACAAATTAGATAAGGCTGTGCCTTACAAATACAACGCTACAATCTTAGAAGATGGAGTAAAAGTTCCCATCCAGCCAATGCCTGATGTTGGAAATATAGCTAAAAATAGCAGGGTGACCCATAGCAGTCGTGTGTTTGCACCAGTTGTTCGAAGAGATGTTGATGCTGGAAAGAAAGTTGCCGAGAATAATGAGCCTAAGAAGGTTACGGGTGAGACTAGTGGAGCTACGTTAGAGAAAGAAATGGATGATATTTTAAAGATAATTAAGATGAGCGACTATAATATTATAGATCAGCTACTGCAGACTCCTTCAAAAATATCTATCTTAGCTTTATTGATGAACTCCTCTGCTCATAGAGAATCCTTTATGAGGGTACTGGACCAAGCTTTTATGGAGAGTGATATGCCAATAGATCAATTCAGCAACGTAATAGGAAACATTACTTCATGTAATAACCTGAGTTTCTGTGATGATGAATTACCAGATGAAGGGAGGAATCACAACCCGGCCCTCTACATCTCTATGAACTGCAAGAATGATTCACTATCCAATATGCTGATTGATAATGGATCCGCGTTGAATGTTATACCGACGAGTACTCTCATGAAGTTGAAATATCAAGGAACGCCTATGCGCCCTAGTGGCATCATTGTGAAAGCGTTTGATGGTTCAAGGAAATCTGTCATCGGTGAAGTGGACTTACCTATCCATATAGGACCACATTTGTTTCAGATAACTTTCCAGGTCATGGACATTGTTCCCGCTTATAGTTTTTTGCCAGGACGACCGTGGATACATGAAGCAGGGGCTGTCACTTCAACTTTACACCAGAAGTTAAAGTTTGTACGTGAAAGGAAAGTAATGATCATAAATGGGGAGCATGCATTGTTGATATCTCATTTGTCCTCTTTCAGCATTGTAGAAGCGGATGAAGCTGATGTTGGAACCCAGTTCCAAGCCTTATCCATTGACAACATAAGAGGAATTGAGAATTCCATGGTTTCGCTGAAGGATGCACAGCAGGTTGTGCGTAATGGTCATAGTGAAGTTTGGGGACGAATGGTGGATCCACCTGTGAACAAGAACAAAACTGGCTTGGGGTTCTCTTTGAAGAATGACAAAGGGAAGGGCATGAAGCTGAAGTCATCTACAGGAAAATATCAAGACATCTTCCATAGCGGGGGTTATCTTCATCCGACTATTTCCAGGATCAATGCCATTGTGGAAGATGAAGCAGAGCAGGAAATGCCGAATTATGTGACGCACGGAGTTAGGGTTCAGAACTGGATCACCATTAATGTTCCCTCTTGTATACATGTTTCAAAGTAATTTGATTTGTTAATCTTTATTTTGAAAAAGCTTTCACTCTGCCCAAGGAGGAAGTATTAATGTTATAGGACTTATCTGTTTGCTGTGACTTTTAAGATCAATAATAAAAGTTGTCTTTGCTTCCCGAATTATGTCTTTATTTTCTACTTTTTCTTGGAAAATGGTAATTAGAAAAAAGCCTTTCAAAATAAATAATAATTGAAATTTAATCTGCATGATCACTTGTTCTATGTGTTAGTTTCTAAATGCAATCACAAATCATATGTGCAGATTAACTAAAAAACTCGTTGAATACAATGACCCAGCACCCTCTCCCAACTTTGAATGTCCTGTGTATGGGGCTGAAGAAGAAGATTATGATGAGATTCTAGAATAGGTCTCACGGTTGCTTGAGCACGAGGAAAATACCATTCATCCATATAAAGAGCCATTGGAAGAGATCAATTTGGGTTCAGAAGAAGATCTAAAGGAAGTCAAGATTGGAGCATTGCTGCATCCCGATGTGAAGAGAAGGTTGATTGAGCTGTTGAAAGAGTATGTGGATATTTTTGCTTGGTCTTACCAAGATATGCCTGGTCTAGATACAAATATCGTCGAGCAACATTTTCCATTGAAGCCAGAATGTCCGCCAATCAAATAGAAGTTGAGAAGAACTCACCCAGATATGGCAGTAAAAATAAAAGAGGAGGTTCTAAAGCAGATTAATGTTGGTTTTCTTGTGAAGTCAGTGTATCCTCAATGAATTGCCAATATTGTCCCAGTACCGAAAAAAGACGGAAAAGTCCGCATGTGCGTAGATTAGAGATCTAAATAAAGCTAGTCCAAAAGATGATTTTCCATTGCCACACATCGACATGTTAGTGGATAGCACAACAAAATTCAAGGTATTCTCGTTCATAGACGGGTTTTCGGGTATAATCAAATAAGAATGGCTCCAGAGGACATGGAAAAAACAATGTTTATCACACCCTGGGGAACATTCTGTTACAGAGTGATGCCCTTCGGGTTGAAGAACACTGGTGCAACGTACCAGAGGGCTATGACAACCCTATTCCATGATCTGATGCATAAGGAAATTGAAGTATATGTTGATGATATGATCGCCAAATCCCAGACTGAAGAAGGGCATATAGAAGATTTGTTGAATTTGTTTCAGTGTTTGAGGAAGTATCGTCTCCGCTTGAATCCAAATAAATGCACCTTCGGTGTTCGACCAGGGAAATTGTTGGGTTTCATTGTTATCCAGAAAGGAATTGAAGTTGACCCTGATAAAGTCAAAGCAATTCAAGAAATGCCAGCACCAAGAACTGAAAAGCAAGTCAGAGGTTTCCTCAGGCGTTTGAATTATATTTCCAGATTCATTTCCCACATGACTGCAACATGTGAACCGATCTTTAAGTTGTTAATGAAAGATCAAGGTTGTGTGTGGACAGATGACTGCCAAAGGGCATTTGAAAGTATTAAAGAATATTTTCTTGAACCTCCTATCTTGCTCCCTCCTGTAGAAGGAAGACCGTTGATTATGTATCTGACAGTGTTAGATAAATCCATGGGTTGTATTCTGGGACAACGAGATGAAACAGGGAAGAAGGAGTTCGCCATTTATTATCTCAATAAAAAATTCACTGATTGTGAGTCGCGGTATTCCATGCTAGAAAAAACATGTTGTGCTTTGGCCTGGGCGGAAAAGCATTTGCGGTAGTATATGTTGAATCACATTACTTGGTTGATCTCCAAAATGGATCCAATCAAGTAAATTTTTGAAAAACCTGCTCTTACTGGGAGAATTGCCCGCAGGTAGATGTTGTTATCTGAATATGATATCGAATACTGCACTCAAAATGCTATTAAAAGTAGTGTGTTGGCAGATTATCTTGCTTACCAACCAATGGAGGATCACCAGTCTGTAGAATATGAATTCCCCGATGAGGATGTCATGTTCCTGAAAGTGAAGGATTGTGACGAACCATTGCCTGAGGAAGGTCCTGACCCTGAATCTCGTTGGAGTATGATATTTGATGGAGCTGTGAATGCTTATGGTAAAGGAATTAGTGATGTGATTGTCACTCCTCATGGATCGTACATCCTTGTTACTGCAAGGTTAACATTCGATTGTACTAACAATATGGCAGAATACGAGGCTTGCTTCATGGGTCTCGAAGAAGCTATTGATCTCAGAATTAAAATTCTAGATGTGTATGGTGATTCAGATTTGGTAATAAATCAGATTAAAGGAGAATGGGATACTCGTCACCCCGGCTTGATCCCTTACAAATATTATGCTAGAAGATTATTACCATTCTTCAATAAAGTTGAATTCCATCACATCCCTAGAGATGAAAATCAGATGGCGGATGCTCTGGAAACTCTGGCTTCTATGTACCAAGTGAATACTTAGAATGATATACCCTGAATTACGGTTCGACGACTGGATAGGCCTGCTCATGTGTTTACAACAGAGGAGGTAGCAGATGAAAAACCTTGGTATTATGATATCAAGAATTTTCTTCAAACTCAGGAATACCCGATTGGTGCGGCGAAGAAAGATAGAAAGACATTGAGAAGATTGGCAGGCAGTTTCTTCCTCATTGAAAATATGTTATACAAGAGAAATTATGACATGGTCTTCCTCAGATGCATGGATAGACACGAAGCCGACATATTGATGCATGAGATTCATGAAGGTTCATTTGGAACTCATGCCAATGGACATTCGATGGCTAAAAGGATGCTAAGGGCAGGTTATTATTGGCTGACAATGGAGTCCGACTGTTACAAATTTGCAAAGAAGTGCCATAGATGCCAGATTTATGCAGACAAGGTCCATGTGCCTCCGACACTTCTGAATGTGATTTCCTCCCCGTGACCTTTCTCTATGTGGGTTATTGACATGATTGGGATGATAAAACCCAAAGCTTCGAATGGGCACTATTTTATCTTGGTAGCAATTGACTACTTCACCAAATGGGTGGAGGCTGCTTCATATGCCAATGTTACTAAGCAGGTGGTTGTGCACTTCATTGAGAATAACCTTATATGTCGGTATGGTGTGCCGAGCAGAATCATCACTGATAATGGCTCGAATTTGAACAACAAGATGATGACAGAACTGTGTGAAGAATTCAAGATTGTCCATCACAATTCATCTCCATACAGGCCGAAGATGAATGGGGTTGTTGAAGCTGCTAATAAGAATATTAAGAGAATTATCCATAAAATGGTTGTTACTTATAATTATTGGCATGAAATGCTCCCTTTTTCTCTGCATGGATATCGAATATCTGTCGGCACTTTAACAAGAGCAACCCCGTTCTCCCTGGTGTATGGAATGGAAGTTGTACTCCCTGTCGAGGTAGAGATGCCCTCGTTGCGTGTGATAATGGAAACCAAGTTGACAGAGGCTGAATGGGTCCAGAACAGGTTTGACCAATTGAATTTGATTGAGGAGAAGAGGATGACAACTTTGTGTCATGGCCATTTATATCAGAAAAGAATGAAGAAAGCTTTTGATAAAAAGGTCAAACCTCATGAATTCAGAGAAGGCGACCTCGTGCTCAGGAAGATCATGTCTTTCAACGCTGATTCTAGGGGCAAGTGGACTCCGAATTTTGAAGGCCCATATGTTGTCAAGAAAGCCTTCTCTGGAGGTGCATTAATTCTTGAAACTATGGATGGCGAGGAGTTCCCACGTCCCATGAACGCTGACGCAGTCAAGAAATACTTCGCCTAAAGAAATAAAAGAACAACTCGCTAAGTTGAAAACCTGAAAGGGAGACTTAGGCAAAAAAGGAGCGTCTCGGTAGGCTAAAAACCCGAAAGGGCGGTCTAGGCAAAAATTAGAGACCTAAACAGAATAAATTTCCCGCTAAGTTGAAAACCCGCAAGGGCAGCTTAGGCAAAAGATAAGGATTTTCTTGGAAAGTAACTACGTTAGACAAGACTTGATCATTGAAGCAACAATCTTATCGGATCCTCACCATACTTCAACAGAAGCTGCTGATCAGGATTTCAAAAGTTGTTAGAAGGGATAGTGGTCATTTCATCTCAATGTATCTTTCCTATTATATATATTACCATTTTCCAAACTTTGTAATCATCTATGGAGTCTCGCGATTCGCAGACTACCATCCTATTAATGAACTTTGAGCTTTTACCCAATTCTTTGTATCTCTTATTTTATTTAGCTTACAAAGACTCCATTTATTATTGATAATAACTTTCAAAGCAAAAAAGATTAAATAACAAAAATTGATTTTTCAAAAAAAAAGGATTTTACAATTTACTTTTACTTTGAGATTTGTGACGAAACAATGCCAACAAAAATGGTGATCCCAGGAATGGAAAAACTCCATTCGTTTTGAGAAGTTTTTGTTCCCCTCGGGATGTGTTCACCGTATTGGGTTTATGATTCCAGTATCCTCGGTTAAGTTTGAATTCATTTCTCCTCTTTTCTGATTTTTCATGATGTAAAGTTTCAGTCCAAGATCTCTCCAGTAAAGTTTTCGTTTGGCCTAATAAAAATTCTTTTTCCAGAGAAGTTGGTACCATACCCGCTCTTGAAGAACGCAGGTCCCTGGTTTCTCTAAGTAAAGGACGTATTGTGAATGTGGTGTTAACCTCGCTAGTGAAGTAGGCATGAATTCCCCAGTGAATGTTTTGATGTTTTGGTGTCAGTCTGCTTTACTTGAGACAGTGTCTTGCAATCTCCAGTAGGAATGTTACTTTTGAAAAACACTTATTTCCCTGGTGAAGCCTGAAGAAGGATGTTTTATCCCTGTATCCGTACTATTTTATCACTTTGATTTGTCTACCTCCGGATTATATTTCTCCTCAGTAAAGTTAAAGCGGGCAGTAGGTTTTGTTTCCTCAGCTGGCATTTACCTTTCTTGGAATTATCATCTTGGATGAAGTTTAGCTGAATGTTGTTAGTGCCCGAGGCGGCTTTGCCTGGTTGTTCCCAATGTTGTGTATCTGTTTTGTCAGCATATGCACGATAGCACTCATACATTCATACATTCATACATACATCATGCATAGATAAAATTGGCATATCATTGTTCATTGACATTTGAAAATATTTTTGTTGACATATTAACCTCTTTTGCAGAGTTATGTTGCCCTATTTTCAATAGAGTGTTGGTCTTAAGAAGAAAGCGTATATTCTTTCAATTTCCACACTGAGTTGTCCCTCATAAAAGATTTTTGCTTTAGCCTTCCGGTACAACTCCTTGTTTGGATGGATTTGGTTTTCCCTCTTGAGTTTATTTCTCAAAGGATGTATTCTGGTTGACTGTTTCATTCTAGTTTATTTCTGGTTTGAATTTGTGGTTCCATGACAATATTATTTACTTTGGATTTCTGAAAACTCCAAGCTTTGGTTAGTGCATTTATTTTGCACGAGAAGACTTTATCTCCTCAGAAAGAATATCATGGCATCTCCCCAGGAAGTCATACCTCTTTCCCAAAAAGTCATTTCTTTTTACAATCCTCCATGATAACAAGTAGTAGGTCTCTTTATTTGAGACAACTTATATATTATCCTTTCCAGACGGAGTGCCTTGGTTAAAGAAGAAGTTGAGACCCGTTCTAGGTGAAACACCAGAATCTTGGGGAAACTCGTTATCTTTTTGCTACCCTCAGTGAACGTTGGTAGTTCATCATCAGTGAACGATAGTGATATGATATATTCTCTTTCTACCTTCAGTGAAAGTTGGTAGACCATCGGCAATGAACGTTGGTGTTTGTTATCTTTAAGCTACCCTCAGTGAATGTTGGTAGTTCATCGCCAGTAAACGATGGTGATATGATATATTCTCTTTCTACCTTCAGTGAAAGTTGGTAGACCATCGGCAGTGAACGTCGATGTTTGTTATCTTTTTGCTACCCTCAGTGAACGTTGGTAGTTCATTATCAATGAACGGCGGTGATATGATATATTCTCTTTCTACCTTCAGTGAAAGTTGGTAGACCATCGGCAGTTAACGTTGGTGTTTGTTATCTTTAAGCTACCCTCAGTGAATATTGGTAGTTCATCGTCAATAAACGGAGGTGATATAATATATTCTCTTTCTACCTTTAGTGAAAGTTGGTAGACCATCGATAGTGAACGTCGATGTTTGTTATCTTTTTGCTACCCTCAGTGAATGTTGGTAGTTCATCGTCAGTGAACGGCGGTGATATGAAATATTCTCTTTCTACCTTCAGTGAAAGTTGGTAGATCATCGGCAGTGAACGTCGATGTTTATTATCTTTTTTCTACCCTCAGTGAACGTTGGTAGTTTGTCATTAGTGAACGACGATGATATGATATATTCTATTTCTACCTTAAGTGAAAGTTGGTAGACCATAGGCAGTGAACGTCGGTGTTTGTTATCTTTTTGCTACCATCAGTTAACGTTGGTAGTTAATTGTTAGTGAATGGTGGTGATATGATATATTATCTTCCTACCTTCAGTGAAAGTTGGTAGGACATCAACAGTGAACATCGATGTTTGTTATCTTTCTCTCTGCCTTCAGTAAACGTCGGTAGCTTCGACTTCGGTAGAAGTTGGTGTATCCTTTGACCATTCTACCATCCTCTTTGATTCAGGTCTTTTGATCCACCAGTGATTTATTTTCCTGGTGGGGTTGCTCCCATGATTCTCTATATTTTGTTACATCCCCAATGGTGTTTTGCGTCTCTTTGGTCCTGTTCAGATGCATTCATAATCATAAACATTTGCATGGCATCTTAGGGCCAAAAATAGGGTTTGTTTTATATTTAATTATCTTCGATCGCGTCGACACGAAGATTTTTTTTAACCTTCGTATCTCCGGATAGAAGAAACTTAAATAAGGGCAGCTGTTGTACCCCAATTTTTGCCCTTAAGATCCTTTCATCATACCATGTTGATTCATTCACAACAAGATCACACTAGGATTATTGGTTCCCCTCCCTACATTTAGTTTTGTCCTTTTGATGGATTACCAAACACCTTGACTTATGTCCCTTTTGTGATCATGAATATTGTTTTGATTTCTTCATTTAACTAATAAAATGCAATGTTGGTTTGTCTTGCTTGTTATCCATGTATGTAAAGGCAATGGGATTTAATAAGTTACCCCATGGGTTCATGAGTTTATTTCCATGCTGTTGTACCCCAAAATTCGCCCTCTCATTTTATCAAGATTCTCCTCACAAGACTCTTTGGACTCAAGACAGGATTAGAGTTTGCTCAGCTAAAGACATCTCCTTGCACTATTGACCTGAAATTATGGTTTGAGTTTGCACATGGATTTTTAGACTTCCAATGCCTAATGTGACTTTCATACTTCATGTTGGACCTATAAGATTGCTCATACCAAGTTTCAGGCCTTGAATCAAATTTTTGCCCAGTCAATTGGACAGTTGACCTAAAAACCAGTTGTATTGGGGAAAAAGTCAACTGTGGCCAATTTATAGTCAAACCTCATAATTTTTTATCCACATCAACATTATAGACTCATATGAACCATTTGATCAAGTTTGGACCACAACTCCTCAAGAAATTTGATCAGATCATCAAAAAGGCAAATTGGTCATTTTTAAGGTTTTGACTGTAAAAGGGCAATTTTTTATTTTTAACCTAGCCAATGGAAAATTGGGTTCAAGCATGGTTTCAAGGACTAAATGGTATCATCTTTACCTAATCACATAGTTCAAAAGATCTAAAATGCATTGGATTGACAGATGAATTTTCCAGTCAACTGATCAAAAATCAACTGTACACTGAAAAGTCAAACTTTGACTTTTTGGTCAAAATCAAGTGCCAAGGGTAATTTTTCATCAATATGTGTCAAAACGTGAAACTTGTTCACCAAGAAACCTAATTTTGAAAATTAGGGTTTAAAATGGAAAATTTTCATAACTTAGAAATTTTCTAAGTTATGAAAATTTCTTATTTTTTCCCAACTTTTCTCAACTTTTTCTCCATGATGCAATTGGATTCAAAGAAAACTTCTAACATGAAATTTGTAGTTCTCCACAAAATATACAACTTTGATTCACAATGTTTTCCCAAAAGAAGCTTGTATCTCAAGTTATGATTTTGTGAATAAGGGTCCATGAAACTTTTAACTTAGTGAAATTTTGCCCTAGTTTAGGCAGGATTTTGACCTATCTTCATGGAAATTTTTCACATAGTTCCAATTGGAATATCAAAATTAATTTCAAATATGGATTGTAGATAATGTTACAAGATTTCCAAAATGTCGAAGAACTCTACAAGATTATTTGTGGTTAGGGAGAATCAAAAGTTTGAAAATGGAAAATTATCACTTTTGGCCAAGGCATTTTGCACATTGATACAAGTTTCAAATCAATTTGGATCATGCTTGTACTTGGTTTACAAGTTCTAATACTTTCTACACTCATAAATTAAATTCAAACACATTAGATTAAGGCTTTATTTTGAGCTTTAGAGCTTTGTACAAAGAACTATTCCAAAAATGGCAAAAAGTTAACATTGCCACTTTGATAAAGTATGCTTTTGGCAATTTTGTTTGTCTTGAGCCATGGACCTGATTTCTTTATACAAACAACATCCAAAAACATCAGGAAAAGTTCACCAGCTCTCAGCAGGCCTCAAGCTAGCAAGTACAACCCTTAAGCCTTGTCATTTCAACCTTTGCTTCAAAAGCAAGTAACTTGCAAAAGTCAACATATCTCTTGTATCTGTTAAAACCAAGTCTTGTGCACATTTTAAACGACCTTAGCATAATATACCAAGTCAGAAACATGAGCTACAAGCCTCTCAAACACCCTCTAACACAGAAATATCATTCTTCTGCCCAAACAGGGCATTTTCTGCAAACACCAAGCCAAAACATATTTGCCTCGTGCGTTTTGTTCGAAACCACTTCAGACACATTGCATACAATACATCTGAACTATCCCAGCCCTTCTCAAGCAACTGTAACTCCATTTTCACACTTCAGCATTTTCAAATTCTGAGTTTGCAGGTTGAGTTCTATAGGGAGATTCAAGCCATTTCAAAGCAAGCTAAGCATTGGGAAAGGTCAAGGGAACATCAAGCAAGCTTAAAAGTTCTTCAGGCCTCACTAAAAGTTGCTACATTGCCATACTCGAGCTTGACTGAAACAAGTATTTTCCAACTTTCTATCTCCTTATTTAGGCATCATTAAGCTTAGGTTTGTGAAGCAAAAATGTAGCCCTTAATGTCCTTGAACTGTACGTATGCATAGAATTCATTTATGTTAACTGAGCTAGGCGAATTTGGAAGATAAACATGCTGAAAAAACTAGGTTAGAATTTAGGGCCAATGAAATTCTCTCTGGTCTTTGAGAGTTAGATCAAGTTTTTATATCATTAGAATCGTGTGATGATGAGCTATAACTTTCATGTTGCAAGATTTTGTTTTTAAGCACGTATGCAGGAGTTACAAGTTTGTACATAAAGCACGCCTTTTCTGGTTCAAAGGACAGGGATGAAGTTGGAACGTGGGCTGGGCTTGGTTGTTCTGGCTATTTGCACCCCCCTCTTTAATTTCTGCACCCCCTCGACCCATTTGTTTTATTTTTGTATATTTTTTTATTTCTTTTATATTTTCTAACTTTTATTATTTTTTCTAAATATTAAAAATCACCAAAAAATATTTTCTTAATTTTTACATTTTTATTTTATTATTTTTATTATTTTTTATGACAAATAATAGATTATTAGGTTAAATACTTTTATTTTCTTAAATAAATTTTTAAATAATATAAAAATATTTACATACTTTTATTTTATTATTTATACACTCAAATTAATATTTCCATACAATATTTATTTTTTTAACCTTGTTGTATATATTTTTATTTATTTTCTTATACATAAAAATGAATAAATAAATAATATAATATATTTTCTTTTTAAACAAAAAAACTAGGGTTTCCACCCTTTCCAAAAAATAATCATTAATATTTTTATTATTTTTGAGACAATAAATAATTTATTTTACATACATAAAATAAATACAAAAACGTTTTTTTGCATATTTATATTTAATTGCATATTTAAATATTTGCTTATTTATTTATTTGTGTAATATTTCAATTTGGTTCTAATAATAGTTTTAGGGTTTTTATTTTGAGCAATATCCCCTCATTCAAACTTGTATCCCCCTCCCCATAACAATGTTGTAATAGTCTTAAATTTACTTTTACGCATTTTATCGCTTTCAAATGCCATGATAGTAAATTAGGGTTTGTATGCAAAAGACCAAAATCAAACAAATAGCAAGACTAAACACAAGACAAAAATGCATGAAAAATGACAACACAATGCACACAAGCATCCCCAGGGTTTCATCCACTTGTTGCTTTAAAAATGACCATGGTATGCATGCTAGGTATCTTGGCAAAACAAAATCAAAACAAAAGATCATAGTCCCTCGATGACGCTATCTTGGTTGCCTAAACAAAAATGATCTAGTCCCTCAAAAAACTTGCTAAGATACTTGGCAATATTGTTATCATGGTCATACAATGACCCACGCCTGTCTCGTTTAACATCTAAATACAAGGTTGTTTACCAAATACAATGGTAAAACAACAATGTCAAAGGGTTAAAAATATGTAGGAAAGATCTTTTAGTAGGGTAGATAACTCGTAGTTACTTGATCAAACTTGCAAACATCCTTGCTATTTTCAAACTATCACACAATTTCAAAACAATTTCCCAACAAACTTTCAAACATTGAAACATTTTTCAAAAGACAAACACCTTTGTATACATTCAAACAGAATCATTACAAAGGTTGCCTAAACAAAGGCCTCTTTTCAAAATACTTTCAAAACCACACACAAAAGCACCATTTCAAACAATTGAAAAGAAAGAGAAAGTGATCTAAACAAGTAACTAAGAGCCCATGGAAAACCATGGATGAAAAGGGTGCTAGCACCTTCCCTTTTCATAATCTACCCCCCGAACCCAAGAAAACATCTCAAAGGTCTTTCCTGTGCTTTTTGACCTTTCCTTTGGATAAAATAAAAAGTCGATGGCGACTCTTGCTAAACTGAAACATTTGCGAACACAAACGCAAAACCTCAAGTCAGTTCTCCCACCGCATCACAGAACTGGCGACTCTGTTGGGGAATTAACAAAAAAAAGTGGGGTTACCTTAGGGTTTTAGATCACCTTTACATGCTTATCTTGCTTGATTTAATTGCTTTACATTTGGTTCTATTGTTTGGGTTTGAATCCTCTGCCCGGATTTGGGAAACATTCATAGGTAAATAGAAATACGTTGTGGAAACTGTGCGGGATATACCGACATGGTTAAAGCAATAGCTATATTAGTGCGACATATTTGTGGGTATCGGTAGCCTTTGAGTTAATCAAAGAGAATACGGGGCCGCTGAGTGATGTCATGAAGCACTAATGGAATTTTAGAACCTTTACTTGACCAACTTGGCCTTTTTAGGGGTAGTGAGATGACCGGCTTTGGTGCAGTCCGAAGTTGGTAGATACTCGATACTACACTCATTGAGGGTTGTTTTCTTGAAATATTTCGGTCGCCAGTAAACTGGCTAAACTGAAACAATGAACACAAAAAATAATCCAGTGATATTGAGCTCCTTAGAACCCGGTTACTATTTCTAGGACAGGTTTATCCAACTAAACTTCAAGAGGGTACTTACCTATGAAAACCTATGCAAGCCTGAAACTAGGAACTTGTGTGATTTGTTTGTACATATATACTTGTGCATAAGATCATGGACATCATGAAGCATCATATGCATCCACTAACCATTTCAAGGATTTGGATCTTCATCTTTGTTCCTGTTTTGTAGGTAATGGATTCACTTCGCAGGAAAACCATCCAAGTCAACCTTGTAAGAATTCCTCATCAACTTAAGGAGCTAGCTTCAAGGATTCCTGAGAATTCTCCATTCACCGAGAGGCATGGTCATCTTCTCAACTTAGTCAACACCAACACTGAGGAAGACATGGTGAAAGTTCTCTTCCAGTTCTTTGACCCCCTACACCACTGCTTCACATTTCTTGATTACCAGTTGGTGCCTACTTTGGAGGAACTTTCTCAACTCCTGAGGATTCCTATTCTCCATCAACTACCCTACAACGGTACAGAAAGAGATCCAAAGCCTGAAGATGTTTCTCAAGCCCTACACTTGCAACCATCTGATATCATAGGCCACTAGGAAACTAGAAGTGGTGTCAAAGGTATCTTGTCAAAGTTTCTGTTTGAGAAGGCCCAAAGCTATTGGAATTCATTGGACTTACAAGCTTTTGAGGAAATTGTAGCTCTTCTCATCTATGGATTAGTCTTGTTCCCAAACCTTGACCAACTTATAGATGTCAATGCTATCAAAATCTTCATGGCTCGCAACCCGGTGCCTACATTGCTTGGGGATATCCTCCACTCTTTTAACACTCGAACAATGAGGAAAAGAGGTGTTCTCATGTGTTGTACTCCTCTACTAGCAAGATGGTTTATTTCTCATCTTCCACAATCAGTCTTGAAGAATGAGCAAGGTGTGATGTGGTCACAACGGTTGATAACCCTTACACATTCAGATATCCATTGGTGTTCTTGATTAAAAGAGAATGTTATCATCATTGAACGTTGTTGGGAATTCCCTAATTTCCCTCTACTAGCCATTAGGGGAGGCATTACCTACAACCCATGCTTGGCTCTGAGACAGTTTGGGTATGCCCGAAGGGATGGCCCACATGACATGCTGATTCTAGACTTGGTTTTTGACTTCGACAACAACGATCAAGGGCTTCGACAAAGGTTCATCCGAGCTTGGAGAATGCCCAACATGGTAGACAGTAAGACCTTGGGACACAAGAATTCCATCCCCCTTGAGCCTTACCTCAAGTGGGTACGAACCCGCGCCCAAAGTCTTATGATGCCTTACCCCTACATGCTTCCTGTGATTATAGAGCCTGTTATGGAAGGAGAGGTTCCATACACTCTCCTACATCCTGACATGCCAACATCACTTGAAGATTTGCAAAGGAGTTGGATACAGCTCAAGGGAGAATGCGATACTTTTGAAGCCCAATTCTACGCCAGTGAGAAGAAGGTTTTAGAACTTACTCGTCAACTTCACGAAGAGCAGACTCTGAACACCTACATTGCACCAAATAGGATGCGCAACGTCTTTTTACATTATAATTTTGTATTATTTTTCCCGTGGGGCATTGATGTACTAACAAATTCTATCTTATTAATATGACGTGTGTTCTTTTTTGTTTAAAACAAATTTGAATTTCTGAATCCTTGAATGCATTACATGAATAAATATCATTCATCATATGCATAAGCAGGTCTTCACACCAGGTTTCCTTATCTCTCTGCTGTTTATTTCAGCAAGATGGATATAGAGCAAACGGTCAAAGACTTACAAGTGCAGAATTCACAGTTCCAACAACTACTCATGACCTTGGCTAAGGGTCAGGAGGAGCTCAAAACCTTGCTGGAAAAGGAAAAAGAGAAAAAGAAAAAGAAGAGGGTTGGTGTGGCTACCATGGGTAAAAGATTTCAAGGTCAAGCTAGAAGGGTCCTGGATTTCCCCTCAAGATCTGATGAAGGGGTAGGAAAAGGAAAGGGAGCTGCAGTGCCATCTGAATATGAGGAAGAAGAAGAAGAAGAGGATGAAGACTATTCTGAACAGCAGTATCCGCCTGCGGATGACAAATACAAGAACTTAGATGAACGTCTGACAGCTATGGAGGTACAGAGAGTGTCTGGGCTGGATTTTGAAGAACTAGGGTTAGTTTCTAGAATTGTCATTCCCCCTAAGTTTAAAGTACCTCTTTTTCCTAAATATGATGGGGTGTCTTGCCCAAAGATGCACCTGCGATCTTACGTCAGAAAAATTCAACCACATTCTTCTGACAAAGACCTGTGGGTTCATTTCTTCCAGGACAGTCTATCGGGGACACAACTGGATTGGTTCTACCAGCTAGAGAGGTCTGATGTGCATAATTGGGAAGATTTGGCGGTCGCCTTCTACAGACAGTATCAATATAATGCGGACTTAGCACCAACTCGTACTCAATTACAGAGTATGGGTATGGTAGCAAATGAAGGTTTCAAAGAGTATGCCCAGAAATGGAGAGACTTGGCGGGATGAGTGCAACCACCTATATCTGAGAGAGAGCTGGTAGATATGTTCTTGGGTACACTGTCAAGCCCTTTTTTCAATCACCTGATTGGAAGTTCGTCTGTGGGGTTCACCGAGTTGATTCTAACTGGTGAGTGAGTTAAAGCCGGAATCAAGAGAGGGAAAATTCAAAAGGATGCATCTGCTTCCGCTGCCATCAAAAAGACTTTTCCAGCAAATAAAGAAGTATCAGCTGTCTACTCTCAAAGAAGTCAAGAAAGATTTGAGCGCTGACCAGCGATGGGGGCTGTAATGATTTAGAAGTCTGTAGCTGATCATCCCCAAAATAATCAACCCAGAACCAACCAAGCAAGGGCGGAAAGGCCTGCACGGCAATTCACCCGGATAAACATGACTCCCGCTCATGTTTTACCCCATCTCTTGAAGTTAAACCTTTCCAGTTTGAAAGAGGCACCGAAGAATCCGAATACATCTTCTCCTTACTACCATTCAAACGCCAAGTGTGCTTATCACTCAGACAGCCTGGGGCATGACACCAACAATTGTTGGGCCCTCAAAAATAAGATTCAGGATTTGATATATGCTAAAGAAGTGGAATTCGATGCCCCTGAAAAGCCGAACGTGATCTCTGCTCCAATGCCAAAGCATGGCCACAATGCCCATGCTGTTGAAGAAGATCTTTTTGTTGCTACTGTTGATGATTTGATGACTCCGCTACCGATAATCAAGATGAATTTGTTGAAGGCTGGGATTTTCCCAGGTTTTGAAGAAGATTGCTACCTTCGTTCATCCTTACCCACCGACTGTCCATTTTTGAAGTTAGGCATCCAACGCCTAATGGATAACCAAGAAATCCTTTTTGAAAAGGCTCCTATTACACCGACTCCCGTCAATGATATTTCAATAATTACCATATCCGCCAATCTTTCCAAGGTCTCCAAAAGACCTGTTAAGATTACATCTGATCCGAAGATTGCACCTTTGAAGATAACCATGCTGGGGCCCGTCCCGTACAAGTCCAACAAATCAATACCGTGGAACTATGGGGGAGAGATATTTTACCACGGTATTGAACAAATTGAATCAACTGAAGAGAGTTTTGATGAAGAGACTTCCGACATTGGAAACATTGCTGGAACGAGTAAAATCACCCGCAGTGGAAGAATTTTCTCTCCGGAGATTGCGCCTCCAAAGGCAATCTTCGGACCCTCAGCTGCTCCTAAGGTTACTCCTGTACCGATCAACATATCTACGAGAACTCCAGTTATTGAAGAAGTTGTGACTCCTTTTGTTATCCCCTATGCTGCTGATGATGATAGACAGAAAGGGATCCAAGAAGAGCCCGTCAGGACGAGGACTCAACCGTTGATCATCCCTGAAACCTCTCAAAAAGAAATGGAAGAGATTTTGAAAATAATCAAGAAAAGCGATTATAATGTTGTGGAGCAACTGGGGCAAACCCCCTCAAAGATCTCTATGTTGGCCTTACTGCTTTGTTCAGAAGCTCATGCCAAGGCTTTGATTATATTTTTGAAGACGACCCATGTGCCACAGGAAACCTCCGCGGATCAGTTCTAAGAATGTATAGCTAGCCTAACAGCTGACAACGGTTTAGGATTCTCCAATGCTGATCTAACAATCAAAGGGAGAAAACATAATGACGCTTTGCATGTCTCGGTGGAATACAGAGGGACTACTCTAGCATAGGTTCTGGTAGACACTGGTTCATCGCTGAACATCCTACCAAATAAAGCATTGGATAGGCTAGATTGTGAAGGTTTAACCTTGAAGCCCAGCAACATCATTGTCAGAGCCTTTGATGGTTCTAAAAGGATGGTCCACGGGGAGGTGGACATCCCGATTAAAGTGGGAACTAAAACCTTCAACTCCATATTCTACGTGATGGACATTCGTCCTTCCTATTCTTGCTTGTTGGGAAGACCTTGGATTCACCATTCTGGAGCCGTCACTTCTACTCTGCATCAAAAGCTTAAGTACCCTATCCAGGGGAAAATTGTAACTGTTCACGGCGAAGAGGAATACATGATAAGCCATCTAAATTATTTCCGCTATGTAGAATTGGATGGTGAATTCATCGAAACCCCCTTTCAGCATTTTGAAGAGGTAGCTTAGGAGATTGCGACAACCAAGACAGTGTCTTCTATACCCATGGTTACTAGACCTCCGCCTCGGATGTCGTCGCTCAAAGATGCAAAGGTTGTGATTGAAGCAAGAGGAAGCACAATCTGGGGGTAGCTTCCCGATTTTCCATTAAAATTTGATAAATTCGGCTTGGGTTTCACTGCTTCTGCTCAAAAGGATGTACGCCACTCCAGGGCTGGAGGGCCACCAGTGAATATCACCCATCATGGAGTCAATGCTTTAGAGGATAGTGAAGAGGAGAGAAACCTGGAAGACTGGATTTTCCCTACTGCTGAAGGAGGATTGTGCAATTGGGAGGAAAAGGATTTTATTCCCATTACTTTCATCAATCAGTAATTTATCTTTCAAACATTTATGTTGGTTTGTAATAATTCTTGAACAATTCGTACAGTTTTAACCTTGTGCCTTACCCGAGGCACATAGGTCCATTTGTAAGGGTTTAATTTTTCATCTTCATATGCAATTTTAATGAATCATGGACGTTTTCACATATAAACTGTTGTGTTCATTTTCTTTCTTTTTACATTTTATTTGTTTAAAGGTGGCTATCCCTTACACACACCCATACTCAGAAATGCAGGTACCCTTCCAATCCAAATTCCATGGGTAACAATTCTGCTATGGCCTTCAGTGACTCTGAAGATCTCGTCTACCATGTCGAATACGAAGGTGATGAAGACTGTGAGGTGCCTAGAGAATTGGCTAGACTGCTACAATAGGAAGAAATGGCTATTCTACCTCATGAGGAGCTGTTAGAGACAATCAATTTGGGAACTGAGGAAGATAGAAAAGAAATTAGATTGGGTGCCAACCTAGATCCAAGTGTCAAGGAGCGCTTAGTTCAACTGTTGAATGAATATGTTGAGATCTTTGCCTGGTCATACGAAGACATGTCGGGACTTCATACAGATATTATGGTACACCGTCTACCCACAAGAGAAGATTGTCCACCCGTTAAACAGAAAGTTCTCCGCATGAGGCCCGACATGTCTGAAAAGATCAAAGCTGAAGTTATGAAGCAGTTCAATGCTGGATTTCTTGATGTTACTTCCTATCCATAATGGGTTGCTAACTTTGTGCCAGTGTCTAAGAAGGACAGCAAAGTCAGAATGTATGTCAATTACAGAGACTTAAACAGGGCTAGCTCTAAAGATGACTTTCCACTTCCGCACATTGACATCTTGGTTGACAACATAGCTGAGCACAAGGTATTTTCTTTCATGGACGGATTTTCAGGTTATAACCAGATCAAAATGGCACCTGAAGATATGGAGAAAACTACTTTTGTTACACAGTGGGGTACGTTCTGCTACAAAGTGATGCCATTCGGACTGAAGAATGTCGGGGTAACCTATCAACGCGCCATGGTAGCTTTGTTTCATGATATGATACATCATGAGATAGAGGTTTACGTAGACGACATGATAGGTCGTTCACAAACTGAAGAAGAACACCTCGACCATCTGCAAATGTTGTTTGTCAGGTTGAAGGAATACAAGTTAAGACTGAACCCTAATAAGTGCACTTTCGGAGTCAGGTCCGGTAAACTCTTAGGTTTCATAGTCAGCAACAAAGGCATCGAGGTTGATCCTGCCAAAGTCAAAGCAATACAAGAAATGCCTTCCCCTTGCACTAAGAAGGAGGTCAGAGGTTTCTTGGGATGCCTAAACTACATTGCAAGGTTCATTTCTCACCTAACATCTACCTGTGAACCAATCTTCAAGCTGTTGAAGAAAGATCAGGTGGTTAAATGGAATGATGGCTGTCAAGTTGCTTTCGATAAAATCAAGGAGTATTTGCTAGAACCTCGTATCTTGATGCCACCCGTCGAAGGAAGACCGTTTATCATGTATCTGGCTGTCCTAGAGAATTCAATGGGGTGCGTACTGGGCCAACATGACGAGTCTGGCCGAAAAGAGCATGCCATTTATTACCTTAGAAAAAAGTTTACCGACTGTGAGACCCGATACTCACTGCTCGAGAAAACTTGTTGCGCTTTGGTATGGGCTGCTCGCCGGCTAAGGAAGTATATGTTGACTCATACCACTCTGCTGATATCTAAGATGGATTCGATCAAGTACATCTTTGAGAAGCCTTCTTTATCTGGAAGAATCGCTAGATGGCAGATGATCCTAATGGAATACAATATACAATACACGACCCCAAAAGCTATAAAGGGGAGTGTACTAGCCAATCATATGGCCCATCAAGCTGTCGAAGATTACCAATCCATGAGATCCGACGAGGGTATCATGACATTGGACAACGTTAAAGATTTCAGATCATATGACGGACCTGAACAAGGATCCCGACGGACCCTGTACTTTGATGGTGCCTCCAATGCACTTGGCAACGGTATCGGCGCGGTACTTATTTCTCCAGAAGGTTGCCATACACCTTTCACCTCCAGACTCTGCTTCAGCTGCACCAACAACATGGCCGAGTACAAAGCTTGTATCTTTGGTCTCAAGGCTGCTATTGACTTGAGAATCAAATCTTTGATTGTATTTGGGGACTCAGCTTTAGTCATCAGTCAGATCAAAGGAGAGTGGGATACTAAACATCCGAACCTCATCCCTTACAAAGAACATGTCCTGACATTGTTACCACATTTCAAGCAGATTACCTTCGAGCACTTCCCGCGAGAAGAAAATCATCTAGAGGATGCTCTAGCTACAATGTCATCCATGTTTAAACTTAACTGGGATAATGAGGCTCCCCAAATCACCATTGAGCAGATGGACGAACCTGCACATTGTCACGAGATTAATGTCGAAGAAGTAGTGGGCCGACCTTGGTTTCACGAAGTCAAAAGGTATCTCGAGGCGCAAGAATACCCTGAAGGAGCTTCAGTCAACGACAAAAAGTTCTTAAGGAGATTCTCGACCAAGTTCTTCCTGAGAAATGGTATCCTATACAAGCGCAATCATGATTTAATTCTACTCTGTTGTGTGGACAAGATTGAAGCTGAACAGATCATGGATGAACTGCACAATGGTACCTTTGGCACTCACTCAAGCGGACATACAATGGCTAAGAAGATTCTACAGGCAGGCTATTACTGGTCTACCATGGAAGCTGACTGCCATCAACATTCCCGAACATGCCACAAATGTCAAATCTATGCGGATAAGGTACATATACCTCCAGTTCCTCTCAATGTCTTAACAGCTCCTTGGCCATTCGCTATGTGGGGAATCAACATGATTGGAGAGATCAAGCCTACAACATCCAATGGACACCGCTTCATCCTGGTGGCCATTGATTACTTCACCAAGTGGGTCGAAGCATCTTCCTTTGCATCTGTCACAAAGAATGTTGTTGCCCGCTTCATCAAACAGAACCTCATTTGTTGGTACGGCATCCCCGAAAGGATCATCACTGACCATGGTACAAACCTTAACAATACCATGATCATCGCCTTGTGCGAGCAGTTCCAGATTCAACATCACAATTCATTTCCCTATCGGCCAAAGATAAACGCTGCTGTCGAAGCTGCGAACAAAAATATCAAGAAGATCATACAAAAGATGACAGTCACCTACAAGGACTGGCATGAGATGTTACTGTTTGCTCTGCACGGGTGCCGTACCACGACACGCACATCAACTGGGGCAACACCCTATTCTTTGGTATGTGGCATGGAAGCTGTTTTACCTATCGAGGTTCAGATTCCCTCCTTGAGAATCATGAAAGATGCTGGTTTGAGTGAAGACGATTGGATTCAGACCCGGCTTGATCAACTTAACTTGATTGACGAAAAGCGACTTACTGCTGTTTGCCACGGTCAGACGTATCATAAACGGATGATCAAGGCTTTCAACAAGAAAGTCAGGCGCCAGGTATATCAAGTCGGGGATCTTGTAATCAAGCGGATCATCTTGCCGTAAAGTGATCCCAGGGGCAAATGGACTCCTACCTACGAAGGACCATTTGTAATCAAGAACATCTTTTCTGGTGGGGCAATGATATTAACCACCATGGACGGCGACGACCCGCCGCACCCTGCGAACGCAGACATAGTCAAAAGATACTACGCATAAATGACCCGACAAGTTGAAAACCCGAAAGGGCGATTTGGGCAAAAAAGGGCATCCCGGTGAATCGAAAACCCGAAAGGGCGGTTCAGGAAAAAATTAGGGATAAATAAAAAAATTTGTACACCCGGCAAGTTGAAAACCCGAAAGGGCGACTTGGGCAAAAAAGGGTTTCCCGATGGATTGAAAACCCGAAAGGGCAGTCCAGGAAAAAGTTAGGGAATTAAAGCATATGATTATGTCTCGTCAGATCACTTTAAGGACAATCTCTTCACAGACAAGCTCCGGGCTTCTGATCAACTCAATCATCTTCGGACGAAGCAACAAATGGACAAGATATCCAAAGTTATGAAGGATATAGCAGAATGGGAACCCCATGGAATTTTTACACATAGCCATCTTTCTTTGTATAAATTTTTCTCATTTTTTATGACAACGTTCTCTTACTAGGATGTTTGTCTCCTTTGTACAAAATACTTACACAAAGTTAATACAAAGATACTTCAAAGTGCAGAAAAAAAACTATTTGCCTTTCCTTTTTTTTCTTTTTTTTTTACACTTGTGTTTTATTTGAAAACGTCCAATGATTTATTAAATGAGCATATGCATTTGAATATAATCACTATTTACAAATAAATGAAATGAGAAAGAACAATTACTGACAGGTTGAAAGTATAGGAAAACGTCTTTAGGCTATTCCAAGAGAAATCCCCTGCAGTACATCATCTAGGTCCCAAGCCGAGATAAAACCTTGAAATACATATCCCCAGCGGAGTTACAATTTCAAATCCTTTAATCCACCATCAGAGTTAAACCTTCAAACTCCCAATCCACAGCGGAGTAAAAACTTTGAACTACAGACCCTCAGCGGAGATGAAACCTTCTTCCCCAACGGAGTCAAATTTCCAACTACCAATCCATAATAGGAACCATTCAGTTTTCCCCAATCTCCTTAACAAGTTGTCTTAAAATATGAGAATCAACCAGATAACAGTTAACTTTTATCTTATCCCCAAGCTAGGATGATTCCCCAGTAGAGTGGCATACAACCCAAACTCCTGAACTTTCTCCAAACAAGAATAAGCTTTTTCCCCAGAGTCCTGAACTTACTCTCCAGTAGTATAACTACTCTCCATAGATTTTTTACTCCCCAACAGAATGAAGATTCTCATTCTTGATTCCCTGATGAAGTTTCCAGAGTCTTCATTACTCCCCAACATGAATTTTTCAGAATTTTTAATCCCCTGCAGTTCGAAGATTCTCATTCTTGACTCCTCAGCTTGAAGTCCCCAAGGATTCAAATTCCTCAACAAAATGAAGATTCTCATTCTTTGTTCCCGGCAGAAGCCATCAGAACTTTCCTTATTCTCCAGCAGATCAAGGTTTTCCTTTGTTTGATCCCCGGTAGAGATCGCCAGAGTTTTCCTTATTCCCTGGCCGAGTAAGGATTCCCTTTGTGTAATCCCCAACCATAGTCATCAAAGTTCTCAGGATTACCCAAGTAGGTTTCTCAAGCAACACTTGGCATCATTCTCACATCAGAATGTTTATCATCCTCCAACTCCAAAGACTTTAAGGATCCCTATATCCCCAAGAAAGTCATGAAGGATTCTCACATCCCCACAGAAGTTGTCAAAGTTTTTTTGATAATCCCCGCGAGTTGCCAAGGATTTTCTATCCCCAATAGTGGTCCAAGGATTTCTCATCCTCAACAATCAAAGATTTTGAATCTCCAACGACGGTCAAGGATTTATTTTCCCCGACAGAAGTCGAGGATTTTATTATCTCCAGCCATCAAGGATTTATTTTCCTCAGCAAGACAGCAAATCAGCTTACATGCGCATACATTACATTCATATATCATAAACATTGATAAAACACATTTTATTGCATCATATATTTCATGCAATATAACTTTGTGTTTCATCTAACATTTTACCTTTTTTAGGATAAGATTAAAAGCTATCTTTAACAAATATTCAAAGATTTCAGATACAGTTCAGATACACTCCAGACACGGAAGTCATTCTGTTACTCATTCAGATCTCTTATTCAGATACATTATAGATACACCCCAGACACGTAAGTCATTCTATTACTCATTCAGAATTCAAAGTCAAGATACAGTACGGATACACTCCAAGACATGGAAGTCATTATGTTACTCATTCAGACCTCGACATCAGATACAGATTAGATACGCTCCAGACACGGAAGCCATTCTATTTCTCATTCAGATTCGACTATCAATTTCAAGTTCAGATACACTCCGGACACATAAGTCATTTTGTCACTTATTCAGATCCCAGTTACAGTTCAGATACACTCCAGACACGGACGTCATTCTGCTACTCATACAGATCTCAACTTCAAGATACAGTCCAGATACGCTCCAAACACGGTTGCCATTCTGTCACTTATTCTGACTTTTTCCCCAGCCCAGAGATTCTCCAAACACGGATGTCATTCTTTTGCTTATTCAGATTGCGGATTCAAATACAATATAGATACACTCCGGACACGGAAGTCATTCTGTTATTCATTCAAGAATCAAATACAGTTACAGCTCAGATACGCCCTATACACAGACGCCATTCCCTTGCTCATACAGATCCAATCTCCAGATACAACTCAGATACTTTCCAGATACAGATACCATTATGATGTTCATTTTCTTGATTTTTAAACAAACATTCTTGGATGGCATCTACAAGCCCATCTCCGACAAGATTTTGTCACCTCTCCAAATGGCATCTTTAAGCCCATTTCCTCAAACTACATTTTGACGAGTGCAAATTTACGGGCACTCTAGTGTCCAATCATCTTTTACCTTCGAGTCACGAACGACAAACTCGCCAATCTAACTCTTCAGGTTCAAGAAGATTGAATAGGGACAGCTGTTGTACCCCAAAATTTTCCGTCTCATTTTATCAAGATTCTCCTCACAAGACTCTTTGGACTCAAGACAGGATTAAAGTTTGCTCAGCTCAAGACATCTCCTTGCACTATTGACCTGAAATTAGGGTTTGAGTTTGCATAGGGATTTTTAGACTTCCAATGCCTAATGTGACTGTCATACTCCATGTTGGACCAATAAGATTTCCCATACCAAGTTTCAAGCCTTGAATCAAATTTTTGCCCAATCAATTGGATAGTTGACCTAAAAATACGTTGTATTGGGGAAAAAGTCAACTGTGGCCAATTTACAGTCAAACCTCATAATTTTTGACCCACATCAATATTATAGACTCATATGAACCATTTGATCAAGTTTGGACCACAACTCCTCAAGAAATTTGATCAGATCATCAAAAGGGCAAAATTGTCATTTTTAAGGTTTTGACTGTAGAAGGGCAATTTCTGATTTTTAACCTAGCCAATGGCAAATTGGGTTCAAGCATGGTTTCAAGGACTCAATGGCATCATCTTTACCTAATCACATAGTTCAAAAGATCTCAAATGCATTGGATTGACAGGTGAATTTTCCAGTCAACTGATTAAAAATCAACTGTACACTGAAAAGTCAAACTTTGACTTTTTGGTCAAAATCAAGTGCCAAGGGTCATTTTTCATCAATACGTGTCAAAACATGAAACTTGTTCACCAAGAAACCTAATTTTGAAAATTAGGGTTTAAAATGGAAAATTTTCTTAACTTAGAAATTTTCTAAGTTATGAAAATTTCTTATTTTTCCCTAACTTTTCCCAACTTTTTCTCCATGATGCAATTGGATTCAAAGAAAACTTCCAACATGAAAGTTGTATTCCTCCACAAAATCTACAACTTTTATTCACAAAGTTTTCCTAAAATATGCTTGGATCTCAAGTTATGATTTTGTGAATAAGGGCCCATGAAACTTTTAACTTAGTGAAATTTTGCCCTAGTTTAGGCAGGATTTTGACCTATCTTCATGGCAATTTTTCACATAGTTCCAATTGGAATATCAAAATGAATTTCAAATATGGATTGTAGAGCATGTTACAAGCTTTCCAAAATATCCAATAACTCCTTAAGATCATTTGTGGTTATGGAGAATCGAAAGTTTGAAAATGGAAAATTATCACTTTTGGCCAAGGCATTTTGCACATTGATACAAGTTGCAAATCAGTTTGGATCATGCTTGTACTTGGTTTACAGGTTCTAATCCTTTCTACACGCATAAATTAAATGAAAAAACATTGGATTAAGGCTTTGTTCTGAGCTTTAGAGCATTGTACAAAGAACTATTCCAAAAATGGCAAAAAGTTAACATTGCCACTTTGATAAAGTATGCTTTTGGCAATTTTGTTTGTCTTAAGCCATGGACCTGATTTCTTTATGCAAACAACATCCACAAACATCAGGAAAAGTTCACCAACTCTCATCAGGCCTCGAGCTAGCAAGTACAGCCCTTAAGCTTTGTCATTTCAACCTTTGCTTCAAATGCAAGTAACTTGCAAAAGTCAACATATCTCTTGTATCTGTTAAAACCAAGTCTTGTGCACATTTCAAACGACCTTAGCATAATATACCAAGTCATAAACACGAGCTACAAGCCTCTCAAACACCCTATAACACGTAAATCTCATTCTTCTTCCCAAACAGGGAATTTTCTGCAAACACCAAGCCAAAACATATTTGCCTCGTGCGTTTTGTCCCAAACCACTTCAGACACATTGCATACAATACATCTGAACTATCCCAGCCCTTCTCAAACAACTGTAACTCCATTTTCACACTTCACCAATTTCAAATTCTGAGTTTGTAGGTTGAGTACTATAGGGAGATTCAAGCTATTTCAAAGCAAGCTAAGCATTGAGAAAGGTCAAGGGAACATCAAGCAAGCTCAAAAGTCCTTCAGGCCTCACTAAAAGTTTCTACATTGCCATACTCGAGCTTGACTGAAACAGGTATTTTCCAACTTTCTATCTCCTTATTTAGGCATCATTAAGCTTAGGTTTGTGAAGCAAAAATGTAGCCCTTAATGTCCTTGAACTGTACATATGCATAGAATTTGGAAGATGAACATGCTGAAAAAACTAGGTTAGAATTTAGGGCCAATGAAATTCTCTCTGGTCTTTGAGAGTTAGATCAAGTTTTTTATATCATTAGAATCGTGTGATGATGAGCTATAACTTTCATGTTGCAAGATTTTGTTTTTAAGAACGTATACAGGAGTTACAAGTTTGTACATAAAGCACGCGTTTTCTGGTTCAAAGGACAGGGATGAAGTTGGAACGTGGGCTGGGCTTGGTTGTTCTGGCTATTTGCACCCACCCCTCTTTAATTTCTACACCCCCTTGGCCCATTTGTTTTATTTTTGTATATTTTTTATTTCTTTTATATTTTCTAACTTTTATTATTTTTTCTAAATATTAAAAATCACCAAAATATATTTTCTTAATTTTTACATTTTTATTTTATTATTTTTATTATTTTTTATGACAAAAAATAATTTATTAGGTTAAATACTTTTATTTTCTTAAATAAATTTGTAAATAATATTAAAATATTTACATACTTTTATTTTATTATTTATACACTCAAATTAATATTTCCATACAATATTTATTTTTTTAACCTTCTTGTATATATATTTATTTATTTTCTTATACATAAAAATGAATAAATAAATAATATAATATATTTTCTTTTTAAACAAAAAAACTAGGGTTTCCACCCTTTCCAAAAAATAATCATTAATATTTTTCTTATTTTTGAGACAATAAATAATTTATTTTACATACATAAAATAAATACAAAAACATTTTTTGCATATTTATATTTAATTGCATATTTAAATATTTGCTTATTTATTTATTTGTGTAATATTTCAATTTGGTTGTAATAATAGTTTTAGGGTTTTTATTTTGAGCAATATCCCCTCATTCAAACTTGTATCCCCCTCCCCATAATAATGTTGTAATAGTCTTAGATTTACTTTTACGCATTTTATCGCTTTCAAATGCCATGATAGTAAATTAGGATTTGTATGCAAAAGACCAAAAACAAACAAATAGCAAGACTAAACAGAAGACAAAAATGCATGAAAAATGACAACACAATGCACACAAGTATCCCTAGGGTTTCATCCACTTGTTGCCTTAAAAATGGCCATGGTATGCATGCTAGGTATCTTGGAAAAACAAAATCAAAACAAAAGATCATATTCCCCCGATGACGCTATCTTGGTTGCCTAAACAAAAATGATCTAGTCCCTAAAAAAACTTGCTAAGATACTTGGAAATATTGTTATCATGGTCATACAATGACCCACGCCTGTCCCGTTTAACATCCAAATACAAGGTTGTTTACCAAATACAATGGTAAAACAACAATGTCAAAGGGTTAAAAATATGTAGGAAAGATCTTTGAGTAGGGTAGACAACTCCTAGTTACTTGATCAAACTTGCAAACATCCTTGCTATTTTCAAACTATCACACAATTTCAAAACAATTTCCCAACAAACTTTCAAACATTGAAACATTTTTCATAAGACAAACACCTTTGTATACATTCAAACAAGAATCATTACAAAGGTTGCCTAAACAAAGGCCTCTTTTCAAAATACTTTCAAAACCACACACAAAAGCACCATTTCAAACAATTGAAAAGGAAAAGCAAGTGATCTAAACAAGTAACTAAGAGCCCATGGAAAACCATGGATGAAAAGGGTGCTAGCACCTTCCCTTTTCATAATCTACCCCCCGAACCCAAGAAAACATCTCAATGGTCTTTCCTGTACTTTTTTACCTTTCCTTTGGATAAAATAAAAAGTCGGTGATGACTCATGCTAAACCGAAACATTTGCGAACACAAACGCAAAACCTCAAGTCAATTCTCCCACCGCATCACACATGCCCTAGTCAATAAAGCTTGAGAAGTTAAAATGTCACCATTGGATTGATTTTGGAAGGATTGGAATGGAAAGGTTTTTTTGGGTCATCAAATTTCAAGGTTATCAAATTTGGTTGAAAAGTATAAAGGTTTGATTGAAGAAGTTATCATGTTTGGACAAGGTCTTGTTCCTATTGATCACAAGAGCATATTTCTCTCAAATTTCAAGATATGGAAGTGGTTTTGGTGGCTAAGGGTTCTCATTATTATCCTCAACAACTTCTATTCACAAAGAAAGAATGTTGGTACAAGAAGTTTGTTCAAGCTTGTCAAAATTCCTCAAAGCATTTTCTTGATCTAGGAGCTAGGGTTTTGAACTTCAAAGGAGTATATCTTGCTCACCTTTTGGTATTTTTGAGTGATTCCAAAGACATCATTATCTTCAAAGGGTTGTTAGCAAATCACTTCAAAAGTTCCAAGGATTTTTCATGAGGAAGAGACTTGATGAGGAAGCAAGATAACAAGTCCTCCAGATGAATCCCCAATTTTCCATGTGTGACTTCAAATGGTCATAACTTGGACAATTTTCATCAACTTGAGTCCATTATTTTTCCATAATGATCTTGAGGATGTGAAATTTATGCCTTATTTTATGTGCAAAGTGAGAAAATGGATGGAAGTTGCCTTAAAGATGCAAAAGATTATAGGTCATTTCATGATTTTTTTGCCAACTTCAACAAGTCATAACTTGTTCAAATTTTGGAGATTTTGAATGATTCAAGTTTCAAAATGTCATTCAAGAGATCTACTTCATTCCATCTTTTTTGGTCAAGAGCAAATTCCAAGTGAAAGGCCATGTTTGGATGCAACACATTATAGGTCATTTTTGAAGAAGAATTTGAAATATTTCTAAGTATGGAAATTCAAGCATTTTTCTTCAACTTTGACCCAATGAAAATTTCAGCTCAAGCATCCATTTAACTCCATTCTTGTTCCATTTCAAAGCTTGTAACCTCATATTTCTAAAGCATCAAGGATCATGCCTTAAGACCCCTTGAGACGAGAATGCCATTGTTTCAAAAGTGGTAACTTGGAATTGAAGTTTCCTTGCAAGTCAGAATTTGAATTTCATGTTACAACCTCTAAACCTCAAATTAGCACGCGTTTTGGGTATAAACATGATTAGCCAACTTTCCCAAGTGGATTAGCGCATCAAAACACAATAATTGGATAAGTTTTGGTGAAGTTTAGATCACACTTCACTCGTGCATCAGGTTTGCACGAATTCCCTCCAAAATGCATCATTCACTCTTCCTTTTGATCCCATTTGCTTCTCCTATAAATACATGAACTATCTAATTCATTTTCCCAAGCTTGGATAGCTAGAATCACCCTGCCAAACTTGTTTCATAACTCAGAATTCAGTAACTTCAAAATCCATTCTCGAGCCTTTTTCAATCCAATTTTTTCATCAATTCACCTTCCTTGATCTTCCTTGAAGCTAACCACATAATTACATTCAAGAATCGTGCCTTATACTGCTCCGTAGAAGTCCAGTTTCAGAGCTCTGCAACTCAATTTCAATAGGTAGATTCCTTCATCAATTCTTCAAAACTCTAATATCATTGTGTTGCTCTCGTTGCCTTGGTTCTAGATGCAACACTTACCTTTTACTGGAAACACATTTTGACCATGAAATTTCAAATCCCTTTTCAAAACATTCCTTCCAAATTGCGTGAGCTACAGTTTATATAAATTTGGCGCGAGGGTGAGGTTGTCTTCGTCTTGAAGAGACGAAGCGAATGGCATAGATCTGAGATTATGATTTTGCAGTTTGAGAGACCTACAATTCGTGATGGCTGGAGGTTGAAGATGACCAACGTGTCATCTTCCAACCAATGAAGGCGTGCCATCTGTTTTTTTTTTCAAATTCTGATTTAATTAATGATTATGTACATTATTCACTAATGACTATGATATGCACAGTGTGCCAGATCCCTTGGATTTGATTACTAACGCGTTTTGACTCTCATCCAATGGTCCACATATTTTACTTTTATTTTCTTTTTCTGATTTTTATATTTTAATTATTTTAAATTTCAAAAAATCATAGAAAATTCATTTTTAGTCCAAAAAATCTGAAAAAATTATGAAAAATATTTTTGATTATTCTCTTTCTGATTTTTATTTTTTCACAATTTAATTTTGTTTTTTGGTATTTTTTATAAATTTACACTTTATTGGAATTGCTTTAAATGTTTAAAAATACTTTTATACATTTTTAAATTATTAAAAAATCATGGAATGATCCAATGATATTGTGACAAATATTGGTGACGTTATTTTATTTTTGTTTCTGAATTTATTATTTTTTATCATTTTTTGTTTATTTTACCCATTTATTTTAATTCTAAAAATAGTTTCTGACTTTAAAAAATTACCAAAAAATTTGTAAAATTATTTAAGCCTTTTTCTGATTTTTCTATGGTCTTACTTTTTATTTCTTGATTAATTTGAAAATAGTTGATATTTTTCTCTTTATTTTCTATTTTTAAACATTATTTTTAAACCCTTTTGTCTATATTAAAATGTGATATTATTTTGTGACTATTTTCTGGCTGATCTTGGGTTAGATTGTGGATCATGAACTTTATTAACATCATTGGATCCATGGTGTTGAGTTTAACTCCACAAAAATGGATGAATGATTTTAATAATAGTTTTTTTAAAATTTAATTCAAATGTGGTTTGTATATTTTTTCCCCATCCCTTTTCATCTCATCCCTTTCTTATTGCACCAATTATTGTTGGAGCATGATCTCTATATCATGTCTCAAAATAAATGGTGCATATATTGCTATTGACCGGCCTCAAAATAGGTGCGACTTCTATATAAGTCCGCTTACGATTGCTTAACATAGCGCTAAATTTTGTCCCGATTCGAATAAATAATCATTTGTGGCCCAAACTTATGATTGCAAGCCCAAGTATGTTAATTTGATCTCTTTAATCCAATAATCTTGAGATTCATTGTGTGGAGGCTTTGGTTCTACCAATTCTCTAATGGATCTACAACACCTTTGGTCAACGCGAATCACTTAAACATCGTTGATCATTAAATGGTACTTATAAGAATTCCAAATGGATGATATACTTGACAAAAAGCAAATGCAACTTGTTGTGTGGAGGCTTTGGTTCTACCAATCCTCTAATGAGTTCCAAATTCAAGCTTCAAGATGGTCATCCAACTAACCACTAATTATTGACTTGTCTTACCTTATGCTTTTCTTCTTTTTATGCTTTATGTACCATTTACTTTTAGCATTTACAGTTCCTGCCATTTTCATCTTTGCTCATTTGAGCATTTACTTTCTTTCCATTTTTACTTTGCTCACTTGAGCTTTTCTTTTCCTTTCTTAAGATACTTAATAATCAACATAAACCCTAAGAAATCTTTAATGGTACTTGGACTATTTGGTTACTATCCTTGGCATTATGGAGCATGGGACTTTTCTTGGACTTAGGATTAGAAACCTTGGCCTATCTTGGAGACCTTGTGATCTTATCTGATTATTCTGTCTAGAGTTCTTGAGGTTTACCTCAAGACATTGGGTTGCTTGTTTGTTTTTGTGTGCAGGTTTTTGTGATTACACCCTTTGTTTGTAATCTGGAATTCACCCGTATACAGCCGTTACTCTGCCCAATTTTTGTGAAGGCTTAATACACTTGAAGTTTCGTTCTCTCAAGAGGTCTAGTATTTTTTGCTTGATTGGTTTCAATCCAAGGAATGAGAATTTTATCTTGGCTCATAATGTCAAGTATCGGCTTCTTGTTAGTTAGATGGTTCTCATCCCTAGATTTTATCTTATGCTTTAGGATAGTCCCTTCTTCTCCTCCCATCTTCTTTAATTTCAAAAATCTTCTTCCTCCTTTTGAAATCTCTTCTTGTTTCCAAACTTGAACCATTTTCAAAATAAACTTGGACTTATGTCCATGCATTTTTAAAACATTTTCGTAAATAAACCTCAATCAACTTAACAATACTTTGACATTTTTATGTGAGAAGGCTAAAAGTCAATCAATCTCATTTCAAACCATTTTTGCCATTTTGGCTTCTATCTTTAAATTTTTCTCAAAAAAAGATTGAACTCTTGTCAATCCTTGTAGTGATGCAAACAACTATACTTCTACAATATGTAATGAAGAGAGATATTTTCCACTTGGGTGTTGAGTGAGGAATTGTTGATTTTAAAATTCAAGCCATATCCTCCACTTTGAGATAATGTAAATTCTCCTTTCTCATAATTGTGGGTAGTAAGTATGTATTCCACACAGACAATGACGATGATGTTTTATCTCATAAAATTAACCAACACATTGGTGTTTTAAATTTTTGAAAGAGGAACTATGTTTACCCTGATCCCCTATTGCACGAAAAAGTGGTACGTAGGCACTAAAGGTTCGCAACCGCGACGGGTGCAAATATTATAAAATATATATATTTCTTTCCTCACCTCCACCATCCATTTTTTTATATATACAATATTTTTCATAGCCAAAATATACAGATTTTACAAAGAGGCTCATGTGGAGTACCGTAGATGTTTAGGATGCTAATAACTTCCCTTTGCATAACCAACCACCTTATCTTGAATCTTTCCCCTTCTTTTTGGGTTATTTGCTCTTTTCATATTCCTTTGGAAACAATAAAGCGCGATGGCGATTTTTATTTTGATTTGTATAAAGTCTAGTCAATCAAATGGCTTAGTCTTAAACATTTCTACCGCTACAGGTAGGCTATTATACTTGTTCTTCATTTAATTCTATTGCATTTTTACTCTTTATTTATTTATTTAGTAGCATACTTATCACCATTTTGCAAGGAAACTCCATTGATTCAAAATCAAGAGTTGAAAAATATTCTTGAACCTCCAAAAGCAAAAGTGATTTATTGTTGTTTAATTTTTATTTTTTCTGTAATTTTTGTTTATTTACTTATTTTGAGCATGGATCCTTGGTCGTAAGATTGAATAGATAAACTTTCATTATTCATTTGTTTAATTTCATGAAATATTGAGAAAGTTATGACATTTATACTATTTTTATTATAATCTTCATCTTATTTTTCTTTATCTATTTTATTTTTATTTTTATTTGGATCAATTTCGAAAGCATTTGAGTTTTTTTAGTTCATCTAAGCTTGTCGGATATTTGATGAACTTTCATTATTTCTAATCTACCTCTAAATGGTCCTTTGATTATTCAAAGTACTTGAGATTGATTATAAGTTTGTCATAATGTATCTTCCTTGACTTTGTCTTGATCCCATATGTTTGTTAATTGTACTACATGTATAAGAGAATGAACTTCAAAGTGTCATTTCTCTAACATGTATGGGTACATACATTCTATGCTCTATATGAAATTACACTTATCCCAAATCAGATTATTAATTTTATATTGTACTAACTTTACATTAATATCATTTATATTTCCGTACTTTATACTTTTTTCTCTTTACTTTTATGTCATTTATCCTCCATAGCATTTAATTTTCTTTACTTTATGCATTTTTTCTTTTCTCACTTGAGCATTTATCTTCTCTTTGCTCACTTTATTTTTTATTTATAATTTTTAAGTCTTTTGCCTTATTTTCATTTAAAAATTCATACAAAAAATACAAAAAAGAACTATTAGATTAGGATTATAATTATTTCTTTCTCGCCCTCTTTAAAAAATACCAAAAATATATATTAGTATAATTTTGTCTTTCTTATTTATTTAATTTTTTGTTATTAATTATTTAGTTATTTAATTGCTATTTATTTAATTTTCCTTTGTCTATCATTTAGTCTTTATATTTTGTTTGTCTAACTCCACGGGAAAAATCGAATTTATTGACTTCATGTTGTCGAATATATTTAATACGATTGTGCGAAAACCCCTTTGTACAATTTTTTTTAGTTTTATAAATCTAAAAACAAATCTCTTCTAAACCCTAATTTTAAAAAACTCGCATCTCTTTTAAGCCAAAAACTTCGACACTAGGTCGTTGCATTTTCAAAATCTCATCTAGCAGACAAACCAATTTTAACAGGCAAAAAACAGATATTTCAAAAGGTTCCTATAGGATACTATAGATACATAGGGTGCTAGTACCTTCCGTTTTTATAAAAAACCCTCGAACCTTCGATATCTTTCAAATGCATTGTATTTTTCTTTACTTTTAGTATTGCACTTACTTTGCATATTTATGGATTTTACTTCGCACTTTTCCCTTTTCCCTTGGAAATAATAAAGCGCGGTGGCTTCTCTTGCTTATTTGTGAGTCAAGTTAATTAATAGCTTGATCTCCGATTTTCACCGCTACACAAAGGTTAGGAAAAATCAGGAATAACAAATATATAAAAATTACAGAAAAGAAATTTTAGTTGTAGAGCAACAAAATTCTAATTGAACTTAAATTACACTCAATAACTCGGCAGTCCCCGACAACGGCGCCAAAAACTTGATAGGAAAAAAACAAGTGTACTATTTTCTCCCTTTGTAATAATAGGGAAATTCCATGAATTTTGATCTCAAGGACTGAGTATCAGTATTGAGTTCAGTTTTTGGTTTAATTAAAAAAAGCTTTAATTTGGGGTTTTGGTTTTGATATTGTCACTTAACAAAAAGCAGAAATATAAAATGGATTTTTTACACATATGAGAAGTATGCTAGGGTAAGTGTTTGATTTGACATTGTATTAACCTTCATTCTTGATCTCTTCCACAAGTTCATTACTTTCAACTACCGAATCTTTAGTTTGTTTTCCCCTAAGTCCTTAGTGGGAAAACCTTTGGTCTTTTATCCTAACACCTAAGTCCTTAGTGAATTATGATGAAACCAAGCAGTTATGTTATCAAGATTTTACCGGTAACCTATAAGATACCCCTAGTCCTAGATGATATCTATTATGGTTTAATTGTTCAAAAACCTTAACAATGGAGGTCCAGCCCTAATTTTTAACCGTGGATCAATCCCTATTTGTCCGATAGGAAAGGCATAAGAACATTGAACAATTAAATTGAAAATAAACTATTGCATCACAACCAAGAATTCAAAATCAATACATTTTCAAATCAGGGACACCCCCTAGCATTGGGGGGTTTAGCCTCTTATAGTATTAAAAAGAAAAGCAATAATAAAAATTAAACATTACAAAAGGTGAAAATTCTTCGATATTCAATTGTTATTGCTCATAAAGGAATCTCCGTCTCCAAATCTCTTAAAAGCACCAATCTTTATTGTTCATAATCTTCTCCAGTCAAAAAGTCCCTAATTCTTCTTCCGAACTCATCTAAATAGTGCATAATCCATTTGTCTCATTCGAAAATGACCAAAACGCCTCTTTGGGTCCCAAATAATGAAAAATCATGAAAACACTCAAAATCACTGTCCTGGCCAACACGGGCTCCCGTGTTGGCCTATGTCCATCATTCCAACAAGAAATCTCGCCCATACCTTCTAACATGGGCTGTGTCAGCTTACACGGGCATCCGTGTCAGCCTTTGCTCCTAAATTATAGCTATGAATCCTCTCCTGACACGACCTGTGTTAGGCGACACAGGTGGCCGTGTCAGGCACCATGTAGCTTGGTTTTTGAGACTTCCTCTAAAACTCTGAATTTGCACTTTTCGCACTGATTTTCCTGGTTTTATTCCTCTGAGCCTGAAAACAGCAAAATACACAACCAACACATAAAACATAGAAGAATGAAATAAAACACTTGACAAAATAAAGAAACTATAACTAAAATCAATTATAAATAAAGGTGAAAAAGCCACTTATTAGTGAGTATAAAAGTACAAAATTACATTGTAATCTCTACTCTCTAGAGTGGCACAAGGACGAGTCTTTTTATACTATTGTTTACCAGTCTCACCATAACCGTTGGGAACATTACAACTACATTATAATTTCCTATTCTACCCTCAATAAGATCTCTTATTTTCATCCATAAAAGAAGTACTTGTAAGAATTTGAAATCAACGAATAAGTTCATTAAAACTACACTAAACCGATATGTAAAGACTCTATAGAAATCTTTTGTATAGTTTTGTAAATAAGCAAAGAGTTGTTTCTCATATCTCGCTATCAACACTTTTGTGTTGTTATACTTAAGCATTGTGTAATCTCTTTATGTAGAAGCATATCTATATACACATCTTTGTAATCCATTGTTGTTGATAGGTTCCTTGAGAGACTCTGTGTAGTCTGGATTCTCAAGAAGAATTTGGTTTCAGTCATAGTGGTTTGCAATAAGGATCAACGAACTTATTGGGGGTTCCAACAGGGTTGATCGCACTTATTGAGGTTGTCTGTAATATGGTTGATTATAGTGGATTAAGTCCTTGTGTATAAGGCAAATCACCTTACCGGATGGACTTAAGTAACTTAGTTAACAGTAAACCAGGATAAAAATAATTGTGTTCATCTATTTCTATTCACTTGTTATCTTTGTTTTTTGAGTTGCAAAAAAAATTATATTTGGTGCAACCCAATTCAAACCCCCATTTCTAGTGTTTCTCACACCTTCAATTGGAATCAGAGCTCCGATTTTGGTGTTGATATATATCAAACACTTAACCGTGTCAAATAAAGATCCATGCGAGTTTTAGAAACATTATGGTTGATCCTGTTCCACCACCACCTGCTCCAGTTTCTGATAAAGATAAATACAATGCTAAACCTCCTATTTTTTATGGTGAAAAGTTGAGTACTGGAATAACAAACTAGAAAGTTTCTTTCTAGATCATGATGTTGATCTCTAGGATATATTAGTCGATGCATATGATCATCCTACAAATGAGAATGGGAAGTAGCTTGAGAGAAAAGCTATTACTGATCAACAAAAGAATAATTGTAAGAATCATCATAAAGAAAGAACCATCTTGCTGAATGTCATTTCTTACACTGAGTATGAGAAGATCATAAATAGAGACTCGACTAAGTCTATATTTGACTCTCTGAAAATGAATCATGAAGGAAATGATTAAGTCAAGGAAACCAAGGCTTTGGCCTTGATTTAGAAGTATGAAGACTTCAAGACGGAGGATGATGAAACCGTTGAGATGATGTTCTCAAGGTTTCAAACCTTAGTTGCAGGACTGAGAGGTCTGAACAAAGGATATTCAACAACAGATCACGTGAAGAAGATTATTAGAATCTTTCCATCTAAATAGAGGTCAATGGTAACTACACTCAAGTTAGCAAATGATCTAAATAACACTTCTCTAGAAGACGTCTCAGAAGAAGAACATGCTAATGTGGTGCTGATGGATCAAGCTGGAATGTCTGCTGAAAGGATCCATCCAGAAGATGAAGAAGAATCAGATTAGGATACAAAACATATATTCTTAGCATCGCAGTTGAAACACAGGTTATGGTATCAAGAAAAGATCATACACTCTGAGTCACTTGGTAATGTTTTTTTTTCTTTTTTTCATTTACTATCTTAAATAATAGGTGAAGCAATTAATATTGTGTTGTCCTTAAATTAATTAAGTTACCATTGTTATGATTCTATCTTTATCAAAGAATCCTGTCATGCTATTAGTTAGAAGGATGTGAATATTCTATTCAAGGATATAAGGGAAAAACAACATATTCATAATCAAACTTTCAAATCTTAAAACTCTTACATTCGCTTCTAAAAAGCATTAGTCTTAGCATGATGATTGGGCAAAATTAGATGAGAAGAATATCTCAGCTAAACTAGCTTATGTTTATTAGAAGCCTTCCTAATCTGAATAATGATAAGAATGGAAAAATCTTTCAAAAACTTCTCTTTAGGCCAGAATGTTATTTTTACCTCTAGATCTTTAGAACTTCTGAATTAATTTGCTTGGACCAGTGACAACTGCGACATTCAATGAAAAGAAGTATAGATTAGTCACTCTTAAACTGCTGCAGATGATCTTGGGCTAAGTTTATGTAACACAAGGATAAGTCACATTCTGTGTTTACCACCTTCTACAATCAAAGTGAAAATTGAGATAAGTCTCAACTTTGTCAAAAGTAGAAGTGATCATGAAGAAACAACATATTGAGAAGTTTCTTAATAAGATTGGTTTTTCGCATGATTTCCCTTCCTCTAGAATTCCATAGCAAATGGAGATTTAGAGAAGGTGAATGAATATTTGCAAAGAAGTAACCAGGACCATGATCAATGAAACTTATGGAAGAGAACTTCTTGATAGAGGCTGTAAACATAACTTTTCACATTTAGAACAGTGACTCTCTAAAGACCTATTATGGGTAAGACTCACTATGAATTATTGAAAGAATAAGAAGCTTGGTGTTTCTTATTTTTATCATTCTGGATACTCTTATTTCATATTAGTTCCCAAAGAAAATCTCAACAAGTTTAATCTCCAAAGCATAAAGCTGAATTATAATAGAATATTCTAATCGCTCAAAAAGCTATAAAATATACAACAATGAAACACCTTGTGTTGAAGAATTAATATGAATTAGATTTAATGATGAGCTTGATCTTAAAAATGGTCAAAGCTATTTAAGTTTGTTTGCAGATCAGAAGATACTTAAACAGAAGCTATTGAAGCGTAGATCCTGGTCTTCTTAATATGTGGAACTAGTTCTGAACTCTAGTGTCATCTACAGAATCTACATCGACTATGAAGAATGATTGGTCTCAAGCGATTCAAGAAAAAATTCTACTGCTTCTTAGAAAGTGATGTTTTATGTGAAAAGGACTTCGCTCTCAGTATAGATTCCTCTAAATGTATGGAACTCTAAGGTACATATCACTTTAATTGTTGGTTTCTGGGATATGGTACTACAACTTAATAGAAATTTCATTTATCTGAACTAATCTTGTTCAAAATATTCTATTAAAAGTATTATTGGAATCTAAAAGGTTTACTCCTGCATTAAATGTTTGATCAAAAGTGCATGCCTTCTCATCTGTCTGATTGCATCAATTACTGAGTCTCTTAAATCAATTTATTGACATATTGGGTAAAACAACTCGTTCGAAATGAATATTGCCAGCATGCCTTAGTTTATTCCTCTCCTAAACTTCCCTTATCTCTTCTTGTCGCTTTCCTTATAATTTGTCATTATCTCCATCTTCTTGTTATTCATTTATTAATCTGTCAGTAACAATTGTGTTAGGTATCTAAACAAGTTTTTCTCCTATTTGTTACGCTTCCTCTCCATCTATTTAAAACGCTCATATCTTATTGATTCATCCATCCATTTATCTCTCTCTCTCTCTCTTTCCCTCTCTCTCTCTCCCTCTCTCTCTTTCACTTTCTCTCTCTCTCTCTCTCTCTCTCTCTCTCTCTCAAAAATATTCATGGCTTCAAAAACCTTCCATGGTGATGGGGATCTCCTCGAAGTTATTCATGATCTTTGTCCCAACATTCCTCATATGAGAAGTGATGAATTCAACTTACCCCAGAGTGTAATAATGCAAGCTTGGTCGAGTTACTTTGGAATGCTGCATGGACTAATATATTCGAGTTTGGTCAAAGAATGCTAGAAGTATGCTTCTGTTAGTTTCAATGGTGATTCGGTCAGTTCTAGTGTCTTTGATATTCCTATTACCATCACTCCATCAACCATTGCTGCTACGATTGACTGCATTCAGACAGGAACAATTGTGGATCTCTTTCAGTTCAAGTTCTACTTTGTTGAGATACTTTTCACCATTCATGACACCTCCATGGAGTTTGTACCCTAAAATCCTTAAAGTATCCTTCATGTCGCTAAAGTTTTGTTTTAGCTGTAGCTAACCAACTTCCTCCCTAGGAATGTGAACACAAACTCTTTGTTTTATGATGACAGACTCTTCATCTAGTTCCATGTGCATCATGTAAGGGTTAACTTTCCCCATACCATCTTCAACTATCTTAAGGACTCAATTACTGCTTCCAGTGCACTTTTCTGTAGGGCTGGAATCATTGGAGAAGTTCGTTGTGTTGGTCCTGCTGGTGCTCTCTTGGATGTGAAATGTGAAGTTCTTGAGGTGTAGTTGGTTGGGTGGCTATCATTGTTGTTGCTTGTGATGTATCGTTGTTGTTATTTCTTCTTTTGAATCAATGTTTCCTTTGAGCGTTCTGTGTCTGTAATCTTTTGTCTTTCAATGAATAAAAGTTTTTTTTTAACTTATTCATATTCTCATTCTGGTATAATGTGTGCTAACATACCTTAATGTTCATTTCCATAAATTCATCCCAAACATATCTATTGGTTTTCAATGTAAAATTTACTTAGTCTTTTAAATTCTTTTTGATTTATAACAATGAGGGAGAAAGAGTAAATGATTTTGATATTACTTAATCTCATATCTCAAACCCAAACATGATATAACGCTTTTACTACTAATAATTTGTTTGATGTTTGACTCAGGAACTTTGCAAAAGTTCATTGGTTTTCATAGATAAGTTAATTGGCTATCCGAAGACTATCATCTGCCAACCAGAAAATCAAGATCAAAAATCAAGATGCTCAAAGAATGCTCTGATGAGCTAAGCATCTGGGAAGTAACAAGAATATCAATATGCATGAATAAAGCCATGATAAGCTAAGCATCTATGAACATGTATTCGTTAGAAGTTGTGAACTGTCTAAAAACGAATCATGAACTGAAAATATGATTTGGTCAGAAGGCTCTGACTAACTTAAAGGCTGAAATAAATGATGATACACCTATTTTTCAGAAGGAGTGAACTTCATGAAAATATGGTTAAATGAAGCTATGATAATCCTACTGCTCAAAAAGTTATGAACTGACTGAAAAGTAAGGAAATCATGTGTTGATCATACCTATTGTTCAGAAGGAGTGAAATTTGTGAAAATATGGTTTAATTAAGCTCTAATACTCCTACTCTTCAAGGAAGTTGTGAAATTTCTGAAAGTAAGGAAATTGTGTGTTGAAAATACCTATTGTTATGAAGTTGTGAACTTTCTAAAAATATGGTAATCAGAATTGTGTTGCTTCAGAAGTTGTGAACTGTCTGGAAGCATTAACAAAGTTGTTATGTTACTTAGGATTCATTTCAAAAGTTGTGGACTATCTGAAAGAATGTCAACGTGTGCTTAGGAAATGTTTGATCCACTATCAAAAGACTGTTCAGAAGTTATTAACTGTCTGAAAGTGTTTGTAACCAGGTTACGTGTTATCAAACTTTGATACATCAGAAGTTGTGAACTGTCAGGAAGTATAGTAATTCTGTTGTTAACCAATTTGCTTCAGAGGTTTTGAACTGTCAGAAGACATGGTCCAAAGACATGTTCTAATACATGGTTTAAGACATGTTCGGAAGACATGGTCTAAGACATGTTCGGAAGACATGGTCTAAGACATGTTCGAAAGACATGGTCTAAGACATGTTCTGAAGACATGGTCTAAAAGAAATGATCTGAAGACGTGTTCTAAAAGACATGTTTTGATACTTGGTCAGAAGTCATGTTCAAAAGACATGGTCAGTCGGGAAACGATTCAGGTGCTGAAATCTCTGATGACATGATTATGTGCACCTTTTGGTAGCATAATTCTAGTTTATGGAAGAACCACATATTAGTTCTGATGTTCTGATAGTAATCTAGGTTCTGAGATGAAGACCAGGTATTTCCTGTTAGACGCGGATGAGTTGTCAATGGAGAAGTATTCCTTCTCTATGTTACTTTGTGTACTACAAAATTCATTCTATGAGTCTTGGGCTCAGGGGGGGACTCTAAACAAGCTTTAATGGAATTTTGAGTATTAACATTTTCAGGGGAAGCTGGTTAGCTCTACTGAATTTGCGTTCCATGGTGATTACCCTGTATGAATTGTTCTATTAGAATACATGGTTTTGTTATCATAAAAAAAGGGGAGATTAGGAGAACAAAGTTGGTTATACATATTGCCTTTTGTTTTAATGATAACCTTACATGTTATCTTTAATAAGAGTTGTGTACTCTAACATGTTTTTGTCTAGTGTGTGGCTTTTGTCATATAGGTTCTAACTCTGGTAGAAAGGTGTGTGACATCATCATGTTCTGAACTTAACACTCTAGAAGAATACATTTGGTGTGTTACAAAGTTAAGTCAAGATTAAGGAATAAGTCTTATGCAACAGTTCTAAGGAAAGTTAGTAAAAGAGCTTCTAATCTTGACTGATTCAAGAAAGCTTTGGAGGCCTTCTAAAGCTTTACTTCCAATGTTCTAAGTTCTGAAGATGTTGAAGACAAATGTTTTGTTTGAACAAAGTTTTGAAGATCTGAAAACATTCTCCTGAAGACTAAGTGTTGAAGACTGAGAAGGAAAGAATTCCCTGAACAAGCCTTAGAAAGTTATAATGACGTAGGTTCTAGAAGATACTAGTTATGACCCGTCTACAACATGCTTAATCAACAAATATATCAGAAGCCTCTGAAGACATAGAAGATAAAGATCGAGACTAAGGGATTGTGCGTGATAATGAGTATAATGTGAGTACAAACTTCATCATCATACATTTTGAATGATGTCAAAATTTGAAAAATCTTTCACTTAGGAACATTGGACGGTATCCTTATGTGTTGTGGCACTCCTCTGTATTAGAGGTCTTAGGAATCATTAAAAAGAATTTTTAAATTGATCTAAGCCATTAAAAATAATTTTCTGCTTGATTTTTTACTGCATGTATCGACACATCCATTTTTCAGGTTGACACTTGCAACTCATTTTTAAAGCCTGTAGCTTTTGTAAGTCAAAGGTCAACGCATGCAAGCATTCAGGTCGACACATACTGAAGCATGTTTTAAATTGCATAAATTCTTATTATATGTGTCGACACATCCGTTTTTTAGGTCGACGCATTTACTAGCGTTTAAAAGCTTGTATAATTTGTTTCTCTTCTATCGACACATAGCCTTCTATAGGTCGACACATACAGTTTAAAAATCAAGTATATGTCGACATATACGATACTTAGGTCAACAGATACTGCTTATTTGGTCAAATTTTATAAAATCTTTTTATTCCGAATTTGTCCTTTTTTACCTAAATGTTCTAAAACTATAAATACTCTTTCATGCATCATTCATACCTCGGTGAAACCATAAAAGTTAGTATATTTCTCTCATCATCTTCAACCTCCAATCTATGTATACACATTGACATTACATTGTAGCGATGTTCTGTTGGGATTCCATCTAGACGAGGATTGTTAATGTCCAATTGTGTATTGGGTTGAGTTTTGTAGGGGTTTTCATCCAAGAAAAAAACATCGGATTGGTCCTCCAAGATCATTGATTGATTTGGGGCTTTTCGTGCAAGATCATTCGAGAAGGAATCATCCATGTTAATCACCCGTGAGTTTTTGAAATCTTTGCAAGGAACCTTGGAGTGTTTGAAATATTTTCAAGGAAGTATCCAGTATTGGAAGATAGAATCGAAAATCTTGTGTTGAAAGAGTACAATCACATTTACTCGAGTGAAATCCCTTGGAGTGTTTGAAATATTTGCAAGGAAGTAGCTTAAGCGGCGAATAGGTTGCATTTATAGTTTCCTGGTCAGTCTAAAGATCGAAATAGGATAAGAGGTTCAATAAACAACAAGCTTAGGATTTGTGGAGTTTCTCTTAAACACTTCTCTTGTATCAACAATTTTGCATAGTAAGAATTATCCTAATTCCATTAAAATTAGGCGCAGACGTACCAACATGCGAGGACGACAATGGAGAATTGTGAATACAAATTCCTCGTGTCTCTATTATTTTTTCTTTTACTTTCTTTAAGTTTCATTGATCAAATTATCTAATGGCATTGCGTTATCAACTGAATTGTAAGAATTTTCCTAATCAGTTTTTGATTTTAAATCTAGTGTTGATATAACTTATAATCACTTTTGATTATAAATGGTTTTGTGTATCAACAAAACCAAAGGAAAAATTCTGAAAATTCACCTGCACACTGATGTACCCCAAAATTTTCCCTCCCATTTTCTTCAAGACATTCTCATGAGGTCCCCATTTGCTCAAAACTACTCAAGAGTTAACTTGTCAAAACCACCTTCTAAGCAAGGGTCTTCAACTATGGTTTGGTACTTCTCAAAGAAGATTGGGCTTCAAGGGTCTCAATTGACTTTCATGGTTCATCATAGGTCCTCAATAATTCTTATGTCAAGCTTCAAGTCTTGCATCACATGTTTGCTCAATCAATGGCTCAGAAGATTGAAAGTCAATTGTATTGGTAAAAAGTCAATTATGGTCAACATACATTCAAATTTCAAGATTTTTTTTGTCAACATCAACATTTGGAGGTGATATTAATCATTTTATCAAGGGTTGATCATGATTCCTCAAGGAAATCCCTCAAATCATCAAAGGTCAAAAATTACTAATTTAGGGTTTTGATTAATGATGACTGATCATTGAATTTTGGCCTAGTGCATGACCTAATAGCTTAAAGCATGATCTAAAGGGATCAAATACAACGTCTTGACCTAATTACATGGCTCAAGACATTTCCAAATATACAAGTTATTGATAGTTGAAGAGTTGAATCAATTGATAAAAAGTTAACATTCACACAAAAGTCAAACTTTAACTTTTTGGTCAACATTTGAATTCAAAAATCAAGAATCATCAAAACATTCAAAATTGTTAAGTTTGATCATCAAGAATTACAAAGGTCAAGAAAGTCAAGAAAAGTCAAAGTTGTAAGATTTTCAAGTACTTATAAAAATTTCAAGTATTTTGTGCTAAGAAAACCCTAACTTCACAAGCAAGTTTCATCAAGATACAAGTTGATTCAAAGAAAACTTTCAACGTGCAAGTTGTAGAGATTAATGAATTCTACAACTTTATTAATGAGGGTTGATCTCCAAAAAGTGATTAAATTAATAAATATGAACCCATGAACTTGTGATATTTTTTTTTACACTTAGAGAATTTTTCAACAAGTTTTGATCAGTTTTTTATCTCAACTTCTTGGCAAATTTTCACCAATTTCCCTGTTGATTTAGCCAAAGTGGTTAACATGAAAGTTAAATATAATGTTATAAGCTTTAAAAAATGTCCAAGAGCATAAAAATATCATGTTTGATATGAGAGTTTCAAAGAGACAAAGTTGGCATTTCATTCTTGAATTATAGGTCATTTTTGTGATAAACTCATAACCAAATCTCATAACCATGCAAAACAATCTCACTTTGCAGGCCTCTAAACTATAAATCTTGCCATAATCAGTTTATTACACAAACTTTTGGGCCATTATCAAAGTGGTTAAGTCTTTATTCAAATAAATTGGCCTTTTAAGGGAAAAAGATCACACGTCCATTCCCATAAAGCATGCTTTATGAAATTATCAACTCTCTTTGAGCCTCTCACGTATTTCCTCTGCATACACTCAACCTAAAAGATCAGAGAACATGTTTAAAGTATCTAACCACTCTATGAGCCATGGTACTATGCATTGGAACTTTGATTTCTCAAGAAATCACAAGTTACATCTCAACCAAGCCAAAACTTGATAACTTGTTAACCAAGTCTTCTCATCCTCTGAAACTTTTCCTATAAATAAAGAGTATAACACACTGCATAAAATGAATTCACAAGCTCTATAAACCTCTCACACACTCTCAAACTCAGAATCACCAAGAAAACTCCATTAGTGCATATCTTGAGCCTTAAGAATCCAACTCTCAATCCACTCGTGTGTTTTCCCTTTTTATCATTCAAACATCATATATACACCATATAGAAATGATCCAAATACTTGTTTCACTTCTATAATCACTCAATCATCATCCACCATTTTCAAAATCTAACCTTGCAACTTAACTTGAGTAGAACGTTTCAGCCATACTTAAAGGAAAGTAAAGGTTGCAACACACTCACCAAGGTCCAAGGAAGATTTTGGCATCATTTATTTGCACCTGGAAGCATCCATACACGTTTTGAGTTTTCAATTCAAGAGGTAAGCTTTCCAAACTCTGATATCTTTATACAAGCATCATTTACAAATACTTTCTAAAGAAAAAATGTAGATATCATGCCTATAAAGCTAACCATGTCCTTAGTTCTCACTTAAATTAATTGTGTGATGAGAATTTTGACTCTGAACCGTTAGGGTTTGTTTTTGGTACCAACAAAAATTCTCTTTAATCTTTGAGTTTTAGCTTGAGTAAATTACATGATAGAATTCGTGATTAAATTTCAAGCAAATTTGGTTAGGGAAATTTTCAAAATGGATGAGAAATGAGAGTTTTCGAAGATCATCAATGGTGTTGTTGTGGTCTGCGCACGCGAGGAAGAAGAAGATAGCATTTTCAAAATTTTAAAGTTGAGTTCATATTATATTTATTGGGTGATGTTTCTTAACCGGATGAAACAGCCACCCGAGTGGTCAAACATGCACGCGTGTAACCTTAGGGACCTGGTTTCGAGCCCCAATGACACCCTTTTGTTTTTTTACACATTTTTCTTTTAGATTCAACACACCAAGCCTTCGCAAGTCCATCGTGTGCCCTCATCAAATGTCCATCAGATCTAAACTATCTTGATTCAGTGTTCCCCAATCAGCATGCTTATGGTGCACTCCGTGGAATTATCCATACTGAATCCAGCGTAGACCTAGGCTTTGTACAATTTGGGCCTATATTTTTGCTTTTTTTCTCACCCTCATTTTACTTGTTTACACCCAGGCCCATTTAACTTTCTTTTTTTGTTTTAATTAACTTTTTTTTTCTAATCATTTTTATTTAATCAGAAGAAAAAAATCATGAAAAATTAGATTTAGTTTTCTTGATTAATTAATTTAATTTTTGCTAATTAAAATGAATTAACTTAATCATAGTTTGTTTTTATTTATTAATTAACTAATTAATTAATTAGAATTAGGTTTAATTATAATTTCACACTTCAAATATTTTTCTAAACTAAAAAGAAAAACATCAAAAATATTTCCTTAAATGCTTAGAAATATTTTAGGTTTTTTGTACATCTTTTCCATTTTCAATCTCCAAGCGCTCATTTACTTTTTCACATTATTTTTTAGTATTGTAACTATCAATGATTTGTAATAGATAATTAGGGTTTATTGCTTTCCTCCCCATTTTTTATGGTTTGTACTCCCCATCCCCGAAGCGATGTAATAACGTAGATTATTTCCCGCATTTTTATCTTTCGCACTTATATATATATTTAACTACTAGATTAATTAGGCGCATGGCAAGACATAAAAAAAACAACAAACATTAGAAAACCTAATCTCAAGACAAATACTTGAAATCAAAACACTTCGCACATGCACACCTCTAGGATGAACCTCACTTGTTGCCTCAGATTTAAACAGTCATGTCCCTCGAACGTGGGATGCTTTAGCAAAGACCCTCAGTTAAAATATTGTAGTCCCTCGATGACCCTTCGATGTTTCCTTTAGTAAACGATCTTGGTCCCTTAATAAAATTGCTAAAATGTCCTACAAGTTTCCTTCTATGACTGTAAGATGACCTGCGCCTGTCCCTTACATCCAATGATAAGGCTTCCTACTAACTCATGGTAGTGTAGCACTATCTAAAGGAGGAGGAAAAGAACAAAGACTTCTTTGAGTAGGTAGATCACTCGTAGTCGCTTGCTCACAAACTTTTCAAAACAAAAATATATTTTCACAAAACAATACTTTCTTTCAAAATATTTTCAAAACAAACATTTTGTATACATTCTCAACAATACGAGAATCATTACAAAATTTCCGCACTTGGGAATTTTCAAAAATATTTTCAAACATACGCAAACACAAAGCATTTCAAGAAATTAGCTAGCAATTAAGAGCCCATAGAAAACTATGGATGAAAAGGGTGCTAACAGCTTCCCTTTTCATAACCTACCCCCTTACTCAGAAAATTCTCAAAGGTCTTTCCTGTTATTTTCACCCTTTCCTTTATTGGATAAAAGAAAAGTCGGTGGCGACTCTTGCTATCTGCAAAATTTTCCATAAAACGTAAAACCCAAAAGTCAATTCTCCCACCATATTACACACATCAAGTGTTTGATAACTTGATTCAACTAGCTCTTTTAATATTTTCATTGCAAATAGCCATGCAAGTAATTTTTCATTAAATGATAAATAAGTTGTCAAGTGATTCAAGGTTATTAATACATCTTATCATTATTGTTCTATATTAACTTTGTTTTACAATTTGCATATCCGAGCTTCCCAATAACGTCCGTATAGACGAATTTTTTGAAAAAGCTCCTGCATCGTACTTTGATGAAATAAAATTTTCAAAATCAAATTTTATTTGGTAATTCTTAAAGGGGTATCTATTAACCCCATTGTAATACGGTGGGAGAACTGACTTGGTTGTTTTTCATTTTATCGCAATTATTGCGGATAGCAAGAGTCACCATCAACTCTTCTTTTATCCAATAAAGGAAAGGGTGAAAACAACAGGAAAGACCTTTGAGAATTTTCTGAGTAAGGGGGGTAGGTTATGAAAAGGGAAGGTATTAGCACCCTTTTTATCCGTAGTTATCTACGGGCTCTTAGTTGCTTGATCACTTTGAAAATGCTTTGTTTAAAATGTGTTTGTGATTGGTGTAAGTTTGAAAATATTTTGAAAACTCCTTTGTTTCAGCAAATTTTGTAATGATTCTCATCTCTATAAGAATGTATACAAAGTGTTGGTTTTGAAAATATTTCAAAGAGATGTTTGTTTTGAAGATGTTTTGAAAGTGTGAGTGTGGAGATGGTTTTAGTTTGTGATCAAGAAACTACGAGCGTTCTACCTACTCAAAAGGATCCTTGTTCTTTTCCTCCTTCTTTAGATGTTGCTATCTCACCATTGATTGGTAAGAATCCCCACTATTTAACGTGAAGGGACGGCCGTGGGTCATCGTATATTCATAGAAGGAAACTTATGAGACGCTTTAGCAATTTTCGTAGGGACTAAGATTGTTTTACCGAAGGCAACATCGAAGGGTCATCGAGGGACTAGGATCTTTTTATTGAGGGTCTTTGCTAAAACGTCCCATATTCGAGGGACATGACTATTTATTCGTAGGCAACAAGCGATATTACCTTAAAGGTGCGCGTGTGTGAATTGTGTTTCGATTGCATGCATTTTTGTCTTTGAGATTAGGGTTTTCTAATGGTTGATTTTATCTAACCATACACACCCTAATTACTAACAATTATATTAAAGCGATAAATTGCGAGAATTAAAATCCTAAGCTATTACATCACTTGGAGGATGGGGGTACAATTTATAAATGGGGATGAAATAAGCTTAATTATTACAACCATATTGAATAGCAATATAGAAAATATAAAAACAGTGTAAAAGAAAGGAAAAAAAAATATTTTTTAACCATTATGTGTCGACACATGCATCTATGCATCGACACAAAACCCTTCTTGTTCCTGTAAAACTAACATTTGTGTCGACTCAACTAGTGGTATGTGTCGACTCATTTCTTGTATGTGTCGACACATTCGTATTTTTTGTCGACTCATACACCTTTTTTATTTCTGTTTTTGGGTGTGGATAGCAGTATGTATCGACGCATAAGACCTTGTGTCGACTCATACCCTGTTCTGTCCCTAAAATGAGTCGACTTATGTGAGTATGCATCGACTCATGCTGCAGTTTTTTAGCTCTAACATTGTTCTATTGTTTGTACAGGTCACTTCTCAACATAGTATTGTTAAAAATGAAAAGCAAGTAAATGGTTAGCTTCAAAATGCAATGATTACTACATTTATCTTCAACAATGAATCACTAATGATGTTTGAAATGAAAACCTCAAAGTTAAGAAGGCTCACCTTGAGATTTTGATTTGTTTTGAATCTGAACCTCTTTCAAGATGTTGTGGTGGCTTCAGTGAACCTCTAGGAAGCTGCTCCAAGCATTCCTTTGTATTAAAAGTTGCTGAACCAACTCCAACCCAGTCAAGTTATACAATACTGTCTTTTGTTTGTGTTTGAAAGGTGATGATAATGGCACTACAGAAACTGTTCTTGTGTTTGAAGAATCTCTATGTGATATGAAGTGTTTGGATGGCTGGTTTATGGGAGAGCTTGCAAGGTGGAATAATGGGTTGAGATTTTGTTTTTGTGAATGAAGATAGAGCCGAAAATGAGCAGAAGTTACAAGGAAAGTTTTGTTAGATTTTTTTTCAAAACTCTCTATTCTCTCTCTAAATGCCCACCATTTGTGTGTTGTGAAAAAAATTTATTTGTAGATGAAGTTTGGCTGAGATTTGGGGGGGGGGGGGGGGGGGAGGGGGAAACAAATAATTTTTTTTAAAATTTTTGGGTATGTTGTTTCATAGCTTTTGATATGCAGCTCTTATATGCAAATTTGGTGTAAATATGCAGCTCTTACACACACCCACACACTATATTGCAGATCTACATCCACTCTAGATCTCGTTGATAAGGATTCTGCTATTGTCGCGTATGACTTTGAAAATTCAATCTACCAAGTCGAGGACGAAGGTGAGAAACATTGTGAAATACCTGGAAAACTTGTCTGACTCTTAATACAAGAAGAAAAGGCTATCCAACCGCACGAAGAATCGATCGAAGTGGTAAACTTTGGTTCTGAGACAGACAAAAAAGAGGTCTAGATAGGCGCCGACTTAGAGGGCAGTGCCAAGAACAGATTGATTCAGATGTTGCACGACTATGTTGAGATATTTGCTTGGTCATACGAAGACATGCCGGGGCTTGATATTGATATTGTGGTTCACCGTTTGCTAATGAAAGGGGTTTGTTCTCAGATTATGCATAAGGTTCTTACATGCGTCTCGAGATGTCAAAGAAGATCAAGGATGATGTTATGAAGCAATAGGTTTCTTAGTAGTGACATCCTATCCTCAATGGGTTTCTAATATCGTCCCAGTACCAAAGAAAGATGGAAAGTTGCATATGTGTGTAGATTACAGGGATCTGAACAGGGCAAGCCCTAAAGATGACTTTCGGCTTCAGTATATTGATGTTTTGGTTGAAAACACCGCTCAACACAAGGTATTATCCTTCATGGATGGTTTCTCGTGTTATAACCAGATCAAGATGGCGCCTGAGGACATGGAGAAAACTACCTCTGTCACACAGTGGGGCACTTTATGTTACAAGGTCATGCCTTTTGGGTTGAAGAATGCTGGGGAAACTTATCAACGTGCCATGGTAGCTTTATTTCACGACATGATTCATCATGAGATAGAAGTCTACATCTATGACATGATAGCAAGGTCACAAAATGAAGAAGAACATCTTAATCATTTGTGTAAGTTATTTGAAAGATTGAAGAAGTACAAACTAAGGCTAAATCTGAACAAATGCACTTTTGGGGTGAGATCCGGTAAACTCCTGGGTTTCGTCGTCAGTAGTAAAGGTATTGAAGTTTATCCCGCAAGAGTTAAAGCCATTCAAGAAATGCCGGCTCCCCGCACCAAGAAGGAAGTTAGAGGTTTCTTAGGATGACATAATTACATCGCCCAATTCATTTCTCATTGGACTGCTACCTGTGAGCCAATCTTCAAGCTGCTGAAGAAAAATCAAGTAGTAAAGTGGAACGACGAGTGTCAAATAGCATTTGATAAAATTATGGAGTACCTACAAGAACCTCCAATTTTGATGTCACCAGTTGAAGGAAGACCTTTAATCATGTACCAAACAGTGCTAGAGAATTCAATGGGGTGTGTACTGGGGCAGCATGACGAGTCTAGTCGAAAGTAGCATACAATATACTACCTTAGCAAAAAGTTTACCGACTGTGAAACAAGATATTCACTGCTCGAGAAAACTTACTGCACTTTGGCATGGGCTGCTCGCCGACTAAGACAGTATATGTTGACCCATACTACTTTATCGGTCTCTAAAATGGATCCCATCAAGTACATATTCGAGAAGCAACCTCTCTCTGGATGAATAGCCTGATGGCAAATGGTCCTAACAGAATATGATATTCAGTACAACACTCAAAAGGAAATAAAAGGAAGTGTACTAGCATATCATTTGGCACATCAAGTTGTAGACGACTATCAGTCTATGGATTTCGAATTCCCAGATGAGAACATTATGCTAGTTACGAATTATGAAGAGTCTGGACCGTATGAAAGACCTGAGCTAGGATCTCGATGGACTATGGTTTTCGATGGAGCTTCTAACGCACTTGGCAACAGGATCGGTGATGTAATCATCTCTCCCCAGGGTTATCATACGCCATTCACTGCCAGACTTTGCTTTGACTGCACTAATAATATGGCTGAATATGAAGTGTGCATCATGGGTATTAAAGCTGCTATTGACCTGAGAATCAAATTCCTGAGCGTATATGGGGTTTCAGCCTTGGTAATCAGTCAGGTCAAGGGAGAATGGGATACGAAGCATCTGAATCTTATCCCTTACCGAGAGCACGTGCTAACCTTGATTTCGTACTTCGAAGAGATTACTTTTGAGCATATCCCAAGAGAGTAGAATCAGTTGGAGGATGCATTAGCTACCATGTCATCCATGTTCAAGGGCAGATGGGACAATGAGGCTCCCAGAATTACCATTGAAAGATTTGACAAACTAGTACATTGCTACGAAATTGATACTGATGGAGTAGAAGAAAAACCTTGGTTTCATGAAGTTAAATGGTACCTTGAAGCTCAAGAATACCCTGAAGGGGAATCGTTCAATGACAAGAAGTTCTTATGGAGGTTGTCGAATAAGTTCTTCTTGAGCAATGGAATTTTATACAAGCGTAATCATGATTCAACTCTGCCTCGTTGTTTGGACAAGAAGGAAGCAGGGAAAATTATAGAGGATATGCATGAAGGAATCTTTGGTACTCACTCCAGTTGGCATACTATGTCTAAAAAGATTATGAGAGAAGGTTAATATTTGTCGACTATGGAAACCGATTGTCACCACCACTCGAGGACTTGTCATAAGTTCCAGATTTATGCTGACAAATTTCATGTACCTCTAGTAACTTTAAACATCATGACTTCTCCTTGGCCATTCGCAATGTAGGGCATTGATATGATCGGATAAATCAAGCCTACTGTTTCTAATGGACCTCACTTCATTCTCGTTGCCATTTACTACTTTACAAAATAGGTTGAAGCAGCCTCGTTCACCTCTGTTACTAAGAATATGGTCGCCCGGTTCATAAAACATAACCTTATCTGCCAGTATGGCATCCCCGAGAGAATTATCATGGACAATGATACCAACCTTAACAAAACTATGATCACTGAACTCTGCACGTAGTTCAATATCAAGCACCACAACTCTTCTCTATATCGACCAAAGATGAATAGAACAGTGGAAGCCGCCAACAAGAATATTAAGAAGATCATATAGAAGATGTTAGTGACTTACAAAGACTGGCACAAGATGTTACCATTTACTCTTCATGGCTATCGCACTTCAGCGTGAACATCAACCAGGGCGACCCCATTCTCTCTGGTATATGGTATAGAAGTTGTCCTACCTGTCAAAGTTCAGATTCCTTCTTTGAGGATTATGAAAGATACAAACATAGACGAAGACGGGTGGATTCAGACCAGGCTAGACTAGTTGAATCTGATTGATGAAAAGAGGCTTGCGGTTGTCTGTCACAAACAGATGCATCAGAAATTTATGATCAAGGTATTCAACAAGAAAATCAAGCATCAGGTATATCAGGCTGGTGACTTGGTAATAAAGCGCATCGTTCTACCGCAAGGTGATCCTAGGGGAAAATGGACTCCCACCTACGAAGGGCCATTTGTTGTCAAGAAAGTATTTTCGGGTGGTGCTATAATACTAACCACCATGGACGGTGAAGATTTCCCGCACCTTATGAATGTGGACATATTTAAAAGATACTACGCATGAAAACGACCCGCTAGGTTGACTAGCCTAGGAAAAAATAAGGGCATCCCGGTGAACCAAAAGGGTTCGGGAAAAAATTAGAGATATATAAAAGATTGTGCACCCGACAAATCGAAAACCTAAAAAGGCAGTTTGGGCAAAAAAAGGGTATCCTGGTGGACTTAAAACCCGAAAGGGAGGTCCAGGAAAAAGTTAGGGATTAAAGCGTACGACTATGTCCCATTGGATCACTTACGGTAAGATTTATTACCAAAGTAAAAAGTTTAAATGGTATAGATCAGTTCAATTAACTTCTTTCGATAGCAAGGGATGAGATGTTCGAAGACATAGGGGCAATAGCAGAGTCGGAACTCAACAAGATCATTTCCACATAGGTATATGCTTTGTTTTCACTTTGTAATCTTTTCATTTCATGACAATTTCCTCTTACTAGGATTTATGTCTCTTTGTACAAAAATCGTCTGTTTATAGGCAAACTATCAATAGAAATACACCCTAAATTTCAAACTTTTTAAATTTAATTTTCTGTTTTGTTTGCAAAATCGTCGAATGACTAAAATTGAATGAATATATGCATATGAACACGATTAACTATTAACAAATATATGCATAAGAACAAGAATAAGCATTTACTAAAGACTCCAGGGGTTGGGATGACATTCAAGTTGTCCATAAATCCCCACAGAGCCACTTCTATGAGATTATCTCCACAGAGTAATCTTCACAAATTCATTTTCAATGAAGATACATTCCCTGCAATTTCCCTGGAAGATTTCCCCAGCGAATAAAAGGATTATGATCTCCTTCCCGGTAATATCACCCACCTCTGAAGTTCTAATCAGTATAATTCATGGAAATTCACTTCCCCATCTGAGTTTATTCCTCTAAAACTGTAAAACACCCTGCTGATTTCTTCACTCCAGCAGAGCTCATTTCCTCAGCAGAGTATCTCTCCATCAACAGGGTTGATTCCCCCAACAGGGTTTATTTCCCCAATAGATTACAGTCTCCCCAGATTGAGTCTGTTCCTCATATGGCTATGAAACACCGGAAAAATTCCCCTCCCCAGTGAAGTCGCCAATATCCCCAGAGAGTTGCTACAGAACGTGGAACCAGACCAAATATCAGTCAACTTTATCCTCCCCAGACGATTCGGAAGGTTATCCATCTCTTTTATCCCCAGTCAGGGTATATAAGAATTAAACTCCCCAAATGAGTTGGAAGGTTATCCGTTTCTTTTATCCCCAGTCGGGGTATATAAGAGTTAAACTCCCCAGACGAGTCAGAAGGTTATCCATATGTTTTATCCCCAGTCAGGGTATATAAGAATTAAAATCCCCAGATTATTTGGAAGGTTATCCATCTCTTTTATCCCCAATCAGGGTATATAAGAATTAAACTCCCCAGACGAGTCGGAAGGTTATCTGTTTCTTTTATCCCAAGTTAGGGTATATAAGAATTAAACTCCCCAGACGAGTCTGAAGGTTATCCATCTCTTTTATCCCCAGTCAGGGTATATAAGAATTAAACTCCCCAGTAGAGCGATGAACGACTAATGTTCCTAAACTCTTCTCCCCAAACATAAGTCAACATTTCCTAGCGGAATTTCCTCAAACAGCAAGCAGGAATCCCCAGCGGAAGCATTCTAGACAAGGTTGAAGATACATATGTTCTTCATCCTCAACACCAGTCAGGGATTCATTTTCCCCAGCAAGATGTCATACGAAATTGTTGATACATTTCCAACAACATTTTAACATTCATACATCATTTACCGATATCATAGCATATGCATACGAAACGCATATAGCACATTCTCATTTATTTTGAGAACATCATTATGCAATGCATTTCATACATCATGACATCGCATACAACTAACTCTTTACCTTTTCAGGAAAGATCAATCAACAGACAAACATCATCAACTACTTATATTACCCGACTGTTTTCTACAAGGCTACATCCAACAAAGGGCTATTTTAGCAATTTCCTCAGAGGATCATTCTCAAAAAAGACATCTTCTGGCTCAGATTAAATCGACCATAGATTTATGCTGATACTTTTTCCAGTAGACATTTTATGGCTCAGATTAAATCAACCATAGATTTATTCTGATACTTCTTCCAATTAAAGACAGACGCAGACATCTTCTGGCTCAGATTAAATCGACCATAGATTTATTCTGATACTTCTTCCAGTATACATTTTCTGGCTCAAATTAAATCAACCATAGATTTATTCTGATACTGCTCCCAGTTAAAGACGAACGCAAACATCTTCTGGCTCAGATTAAATGGACCATAGATTTTTTTTCTGATACTTCTTCCAGTAGATATTTTATGGCTCAAATGAAATCAACCATAGATTTATTCTGATACTTCTCCCAGCTAAAGACGGACACAAACATCTTCTGGCTCAGATTAAATCGACCATAGATTTATTCTGATACTTCTTCCAGTAGACATTTTATGGCTCAGATTAAATCGACCATAGATTTATTCTGATACTTCTCCCAGTCAAAGACGTATGCAGACATCTTCTGGCTCAGATTAAATCAAGCGTTATATTTATTTTGATACTTCTTCCAGTAGACATTTTCTGGATCAGATTAAATCAAGCGTAGATTTATTCTGATACTTCTTCCAGTTGAAGTCGAGCGTAGACTTAGTCTAATATCTATCAATGGTTACTTTGGATGGCATGTATAAGCCCATCTCTAATGACTCATCATTACCTTTCCTAATGGAATCTTTAAGCCCATTCCCGGTATAATCAACCAACAGCGTAACTTCATGCACAAGCGAATGCAAATTTCCAGGTACTTAAGTGTTCAATCATCTTCTACCTTCAAGTCACGAATGACGGACATTCCAATCTTACTCTTCAAGTTTAAGAATATTGAACAGGGGAAGTTGTGGTACCCTAAAATTTTCCCTCCCATTTTCTTCAAGACATTCTCATGAGGTCCCCATTTGCTCAAAACTACTCAAGAGTTGACTGGTCAAAACCACCTCCTAAGCAAGGGTCTTCACCTAGGGTTTGGTGCTTCTAAAAGAAGATTGGGATGCAAGGGTCTCAATTGACTTTCATGGTTCATCATAGGTCCTCAATAATGCTTATGTCAAGCTTCAAGTCTTGCATCACATGTTTGCCCAGTCAATGGTTCAGAAGATTTAAAGTCAACTATATTGGTAAAAAGTCAACTATGGTCAACATACAGTCAAATTTCAAGATTTTTTTGTCAACATCAACATTTTAAGGTGATATTAATAATTTGATCAAGGGTTGATCATGATTCCACAAGGAAAGCCCTCAAATCATCAAAGGTCAAAAATTGCCAATTTAGGGTTTTGATTGAAGATGACTGATCATTAACTTTTGGCCTAGTGAATAACCTAATAGCTTAAAGCATGATCTCAAAGGCTCAAACAAAACATCTTGACCTAATTACATGGCTCAAGACATTTCCAAAGATACAATTTATTGATAGTTGATGAATTGAATCAATTGATAAAAAGTCAACAGTCCCACAAAAGTTAAACATTGACTTTTTGGTCAATATTGGAATTCAAAAATCAAGAATCATCAAAACATTCAAAATTGTTAAGTTTGATCATCCAGAATTACAAAGATCAATAAAGTCAACAAAAGTCAAAGTTGGAAGATTTTCAAGTACATAGAAAAAAATTCAAGTATTTTGTGCTTAGAAAACCTTAACTTCACAAGCAAGTTTCCTCAAGATACAAGTTGATTCAAAGAAAAATTTCAACATCCAAGTTGTAAGGATTAATGAATTCTACAAATTTTTTAATGAGGGTTGATCTCTAAAAAGTACTTAAATTAAGAGATATGAACCCATGAAGTTGTGATATTTTTATCTAACACTTCGAAAAAATTTCAACAAGTTTTGATAAGTTTTTTATCTCAATTTCTTGGTAAAATTTCACCAATTTCCCTGTTGATTTAGTCATAGTGGTCAACATGAAAGTTGAAGATCATGTTCTAAGCTTTCCAAAATGTCTAAGAGAATAAAAAGATCATGTTTGAGCTGAGAGTTTCGAAGAGACAAAGGTGGCATTTCATTCTTGAATTATAGGTCATTTTTGTGATGAACTCATAACCAAATCTCATAACCATGCAACACAATCTCACTTTGCAGACCTCTAAACTATAAATCTTGCCATAATCATTTGATTACACAAACTTTTGGTCCATTATCAAAGTGATTAAGGCTTTATTCAAATAAATTAACCATTTAAGGGAAACAGATCACACTTCCATTCCCATAAAGCATGCTTTATGAAATTATCAACTCTCCTTGAGCCTCTCACTTATTTGCTCTTCATACGCTTAACCTAAAAGATCAGAGAACATGTTTAAAGTATCTAACCACTCTATGAGCCATGGTACTATGCATTGGAACTTTGATTTCTCAAGAAATCACAAGTTACATCTCAACCAAGCCAAAACATGATAACTTGTAAACCAAGTCCTCTCATCCTCTGAAACTTTTCCTATAAATAAAGAGCATAACACACTGCATAAAATGAATTCACAAGCCCTCTTAACCTCTCACACAGTCTCAAACTCAGAATCACCATGAAAACTCCATTAGTGCATATCTTGAGCCTTAAGAAGCCAACTCTCAATCCACTCGTGCACTTTCCCTTTTATCATTCAAACATCATATATACACCATATATAAGTGATCCAGACACCTATTTCACTTATGTAATCACTCCATCATCATCCACCATTTTCAAAATCTAACCTTGCAACTTGACTTGAGTAGAATGTTTCAGCCATCCTCAAAGCAAAGTAAAGGTTACAACACACTCACCAAGGTACAAGAAAGATTTTGGCATCATTTATTTCCACCTGGAAGCATCCATACACGTTATGAGTTTTCAATTCAAGAGGTAAGTTTTCCAAACTGTGATATCTTGGTACAAGCATCATTTGCAAATACATTCTAAAGAAAAAATGTAGATATCACGCCTCTAAAGCTAACCATGTCCTTATTTCTCATTTAAATTAATTGTGTTATGAGAATTTTGACTATGAACCGTTAGGGTTTGTTTTTGGTACCAACTGAAATTCTCTTTAATCTTTGAGTTTTAGCTTGAGTAAATTACATGGTTGAATTCGTGATTAAATTTCAAGCGGGTTTGGTTTTGGAAATTTTCAAAATGGATGAGAAATAAGAGTTTTCGAAGATCATCAATGGTGTTATTGTGGTCTGCACATGCGGGGAAGAAGAAGATAGCATTTTCAAATTTTTAAAGTTGAGTTCATATTATATTTATTGGGTGTTGTTTCATAACCAGATGAAATAGCCACCCGAGTGGTAAAACAAGCGCGCGTGTAACCTTAGGGACCTGGTTTCGAGCCCCAGTGGTACCCTTATGTTTTTTTTTACATATTTTTCTTGTAGATTCAGCACACCAAGCCTTCGCAAGTCCATCGTGTGCCCTTATCCAATGACCATCAGATCTCAACTATCTTGAGTCAGTGTTCCCCAATCAGCATGTCTATGGTGCACTCCAAGAAATTATCCATATTGAATCCAACATAGACCTGGGCTTTGTACAGTTTGGGCCTATATTTTTTCTTTTTTTCTCACCCCCATTTTACTTGTTTACACCCAGGCCCATTTAACTTTCTTTTTTTGTTTTAATTATTTTTTTCTTTTCTAATCATTTTTATTTCATCAGAAGAAAAAAAATCATAAAAAATTAGATTTAGTTTTCTTGATTAATTAATTTAATTTTTGATAATTAAAATGAATTAACTTAATCATAGTTTGATTTTATTTATTAATTAACTACTTAATTAATTAGAATTAGGTTTAATTATAATTTCACAATTCAAATATTTTTCTAAACCAAAAAGAAAAACATCAAAAATATTTTTTTAAATGCTTAGAAATATTTTAGGTTTTTAAACATCTTTTCCCTTTTCAATCTCCAAGCGCTCATTTACTTTTTCGCATTATTTTTCAGTATTGTAACTATCAATGGTTTGTAATAGACAATTAAGGTTTATTGCTTTCCTCCCCATTTTTTATGGTTTGTACTCCCCATCCCCGAAGCGATGTAATAGCGTAGATTATTTCCCACATTTTTATCTTCCGCACTTATATATATATATATATATATATATATATATATATATATATATATATATATATATATATATATATATATATATATATATATATATTTAACTACTAGATTAATTAGGCGTGCATGGCAAGACATAAAAAAAACGTTAGAAAACCTAATCTCAAGACAAATACTTGAAATCAAAACACTTCGCACATGCACACCTCTAGGGTGACCCTCACTTGTTGCCTCAGATTTAAACAGTCATGTCCCTCGAACGTGGGATGCTTTAGCAAAGACCCTCGGTTAAAAGATTGTAGTCCCTCGATGACCCTTTGATGTTGCGTTCAGTAAACGATCTTAGTCCCTTACGAAAATTGCTAAAGCATCCTACAAGTTTCCTTCTATGACTATACAATGAGCCGCACCTGTCCCTCACATCCAATAATAAGGCTTCCTACTAATTCATGGTAGGGTAGCACTATCTAAAGGAGGAGGAAAAGAACAAAGACTTCTTTGAGTAGGTAGATCACTCATAGTCTCTTGCTCACAAACTTTTCAAAACAAAAACATCTTTTCACAAAACAATACTTCTTTCAAAATATTTTCAAAACAAACATTTTGTATACATTCTAAATGATACGAGAATCATTACGAAATTACCGCTCTTGGGAATTTTCAAAAATATTTTCAAACATACGCAAACACAAAGCATTTCAAGAAATGAGCTAGCAATTAAGAGCCCGTAGAAAACTATAAATGAAAAGGGTGCTAACAGCTTCCTTTTTCATAACCTACCCCGTTACTCAGAAAATTCTCAAAGGTCTTTCCTGTTATTTTCATCCTTTCCTTTATTGGATAAAAGATAATTCAGTGGCGACTCTTGTTATCTGCAAAATTTTCCATAAAACGCAAAACCCAAAAGTCATTTCTCCCACCGTATTACAAACACCAAGTGTTTGATAAATTGATTCAACTAGCTCTTTTAATATTGTTATTGGAAATAGCCTTGCAAGTAATTTTTCATTAAACAATAAATAAGCTGCCAAGTGATTCAAGGTTATTAATTCATCTTATCATTATTGTTCTATATTAACATTGTTTTACAATTTGCATATACGAGCTTCCCAATAACGTTCGTATAGACAAATTTTTTGAAAATCTCCTGCGTCGTACTTTGATGAAATAACTTTTTCAAAATCAAATTTTATTTGGTAATTCTTAAAGGGGTATATTAACCCCATTGTAATACGGTGGGAGAACTGACTTGGTTGTTTTGCGTTTTATCGCAATTATTGCGGATAGCAAGAGTTACCACCGACTTTTCTTTTATCCAATAAAGGAAAGGGTGAAAAGAACAGGAAATACCTTTTAGAATTTTTTGAGTAAGGGGAGTAGGTTATGAAAAGGGAAGATATTAACACCCTTTTTATCCGTAGTTATCCACAGGCTCTTAGTTGCTTGATCACTTTGAAAATGCTTTGTTTGAAATGTGTTTGTGATTGGTGTAAGTTTGAAAATATTTTGAAAACGCCTTTGTTTTAGAAAACTTTGTAATGATTCTCGTCTCTATAAGAATGTGTACAAAGTGTTAGTTTTGGAAATATTTCAAAGAGATGTTTGTTTTGAAGATGTTTTGAAAGTGTGAGTATAGAGATGGTTTTAGTTTGTGAGCAAGAAACTACGAGCGTTCTACCTACTCAAAAGGATCTTTGTTCTTTTCCTCCTACTTTAGATGTAGCTATCTCACCATTGAATGGTAAGAAGCCCCACTATTGGATGTGAAGGGACAGGCGTGGGTCATCGTATAGTCATAGAAGGCAACTTATGATACGCTTTAGTAATTTTCGTAGGGACTAAGATTGTTTTACCGAACGCAACATCAAAGGGTTATCGAGGGACTACGATCTTTTTATTGAGGGTCTTTTCTAAAATGTCCCATATTCGAGGGACATGACTATTTATTTGTAGGCAACAAGCGAGATTACCTTAAAGGTGAGCGTGTGTGAATTGTGTTTTGATTGTATGCATTTTTGTCTTTGAGATTAGGGTTTTCTAACGGTTGATTTTATCTAGCCATACACACCCTAATTACTAACAATTATATTAAAATGATAAATTGCGAGAATTAAAATCCTAAGCTATTACATCACTTGGAGGATGGGGGTACAATTTACAAATGGGGATGAAATAAGCTTAATTATTACAACCATATTGAATAGCAATATAGAAAATATAAAAACAATGTAAAAGAAAGGACACAAATATTTTTTAACCATTATGTGTCGACACATGCATCTATGCATCGACACATAACCCTTCTTGTTCTTGTAAAACCAAAATCAACTGAGTATGAGTCGATACATAATGGTATGTGTCGACTCATTTCTTGTTTGTGTCGACATATTTCTGTTTTGTGTCAACTCATACACCTTTTTTCTTTCTGTTTTTGGGTCTGGATAGCAGTATGTATCGACACATAAGGCCTTGTGTCGACTCATACCCTGTTCTATCACTAAAATAAGTCGACTCGTATGAGTATGCATCGACTCATGCTGCAGTTTTTTAGCTCTAACATTGTTCTATTGTTTGAACAAGTCAGTTCTCAACATATTATTGTCAAAAATGAAAAGCAAGTAAATGGTTAGCTTCAAAAGGTAATGACTAATACATTTATCTTCAACAATGAATCACTAATGATGTTTGAAATGAAAACCTCAAAGTTAAGAAGACTCACCTTGAGACTGCAATTTATTTTGAATCTGAACCTCTTTCAAGATGCTATGGTGGCTTCAGTGAACCTCCAGGAAGCTGCTCCAAGCCTTCCTTTGTATTAAAAGCTGCTGAACCAACTCCAACCCAGTCAAGTTATACAATACCGTCTTAGGTTTGTGTTTGAAAGGTGAGGATAATGGCACTACAGAAATTGTTCTTGTGTATGAACAATCTCTATGTGATATGAAGTGTTTGGATGGCTGGTTTATGGGAGAGCTTGCAAGGTTGAATAATGGGTTGAGATTTTGTTTTTGTGAATGAAGATAGAGCTGAAAATGAGCAGAAGTTACAAGGAAAGTTCTGTTATATTTTTTTCAAAACTCTCCATTCTCTCTCTAAATGCCCACCCTTTGTGTGTTGTGAAAACAATTTATTTGTAGATGAAGTTTGGATTAGATTTGGGGGGGGGGGGGGGGGGGGAATAAGTTTTTTTTTAAATTTTTGGGTATGCTATTTCATAGCTTTTGATATGCAGCTCTTATATGCTAATTTGGTGTAAATATAGGGACTGATATAGTGCAGGCTTGAACAGCGTAACAGGTTTTTGGAGCAGGTTGTGACAGAGTTTAGAGGTAGCGTAGCAGGACTGGTTTTGCATAGACTATTTTATGTAGGAACAACAGGTTTTGGACTTATATGCTTGGATTGGTTGGTGCAAACTTTGGGCTTTACACAACAGTAAATTGGACAACATTGTTTATAGCATGATACAAGTTTGGTTTTATGGACAACATAGTGGCAAGGTTTGAAGATTGAGTCAAATGGAAAAATTCAAACGAGATAAAGATTAGGATTTGTAACTTGAAATTTTTAACTTTAAAAATTCATCCTTGTTATTTAGTTGAAACTTGTAATAATTTGAATTTTCTTGAATTGTGGTGAAAAGATGTCACGAAGAAATGAAATTAACTTGTATAGAAAATACTTAGAAATTTTTTCCAAGTCTTGCAAAGTTTGATTTTTTGCTTTCTTGATTTTTGATGATCAAATTCCATATTTTGAATATCTTGATGAAATGGGATTTTTGAAACTCAAATTTGACCAACAAGTCAAAGTTTGAGTTTTCAGTATACAATTGACTTTTTCATTGGTGGACCAAATTTCATCTATCAACCCACTGATCTCAGAAGATGAATTAAAATATGTGATTAAGCCAAAATGATGTACTTGAACCCATGAGATCATGTTTCGAACCAATAAGTCATGTACTAGGTCAAAAGTTAAAGATTGGTCATTCTCAGTGAAAACCCTAATTTGGAGTCCCAGTGCTTCGGAGATGATTTTGTCTGATCAATTCCTTGAGAATCCTTAGGAATTAGAGATCATTTGTGAGGAATGTCTTGAAAAAAGAGAGGGAAAATTTTAGGGTACAACAGCTGCCTCTGTTCAATCTTCTTAAACTTGAAGAGTTAGATTGGCGGGTCCGCCATTCGTGACTTGAAGGTGGAAGATGATTGAACACTAGAGTTCCTAGAAATTTGCACTTGATGATGGGTTGGTTGATTATGTCAGGAATGGGCTTAAAGATGCCATTTGGAGAGGTGGTAAAGAATTTGTTGGAGATGGGCTTACAGATACCATCCAGAGTGACAGGAAATGTCTATTGTTTGGCGACTTCACGGGGGACATAATCTTAACCAGGAGAGGTATGTTGATTGTCTGTCATTAACTAGTGGGAATGAATTCTAACCAGAAGAGGTCTTTGTCTTGCTGATTGACTTTTCCTGTAATGAAGAAGGTTAGTTGTATGCAGATGTATGCATGTCACAATGATGTTCTCTAAATAAATGAGATTGTGCCGTATGCATTTGTCATGTATGTAATATGATGTATGAATGTGAGATATTGTTGAAGTGTATCTTTGTCTGGGAAAATAAATCCTTGACAAATGTTGGGGAGCTTCGGGAAATTAAATCCCGAACTGTTGTTGGGGATGAAGAGCATGCACATCTTCAGACCTTGTTTAGAATGTTTCCGCTGGGGATTCCTGTTTTTTGTTTGAGGAGAACTCCGCTGTGGAATATTGACTTTGCTTAAGGGAAACTCTATGGAGATTGTTGATTTGTGCTTGAGGGAAAGAGTTCAGGAGTTTTAGTTGTCTGTTGCTCTATTGGGGAGTTATCTCTTGATTGGAGAGAAAGGAAGTTAGCTGTTATCTGGTCGGATCCCAGGCTTCGCAACAAATTATTGGGGAAGATGAAATTATCTGTTATCTCGTCAGATTCTAGGCTTCACAGTAACTCAAACTGTTATCTGGTCGGACTCCAGGCTTCATGGTAATTCAAACTGTTATCTGGTCAGACTCCGGTCTTCACAGTAAATTTTTTAGAGAGACGAAGTTGAACTGGCATCTGGTCGGATTCTAGGCTTTGTAGTAACTTAGATGGAACCAAACTATTATCTGGTCGGGTCCAGTCTTCAAAGTAATTTTCTTGAGAGGATAAGGTTGAACTGTTATCTGGTCGGGTCCAGGCTTCGCAGTAAATTGAAGTAACTGTTATCTGGTCGATTTCCAGGCTTCACAATAACTTATTGAATTTAACTGTTATTTGGCCAGATTACATGCTTCACAATAAATTTCCGAGAGAATGAAGTTAATTGTTATCTGGTCGGATTCCAGGCTTCACAATAACTTACTGAAGTTAACTATTATCTGGTCAGATTCCAAGTTTCATAGTAACTAATGAAATAGATGAAGTCAATTGATATTTGGTTGGATTCCAGGCATCGCAGCCACTTGTGAAATTGACTGTTATCTGGTCGAATTATGGGCTTTACAGTAACTTACTGGGAAGGGTGAAGTTAAAATGTTATCTGGTCAGATTCTAGGCTTCGCAGTAACTTACTTGAAAGGATGAAGTTGAATTTTTATCTGGTCGGGTCCAGGCTTCGCAGTAACTTTGTTGAGAGGATGAAGTTGAACTGTTATCTAGTCGGGTCCAGGCTTCACAGTAACTTGCTTTGGAAGAATGGAGTCAACTTTTATTTGGTCGGGTTCCAGGCTTCATAGTAACTTACTGGGATCGTAACGACTCTGTTGAGAATTGCAATGACTCTACCAGGGATTAAGGGGTTTTGTCCATTGATTTATGATAGTCTGAGGGGCTAACTCAAGCTGGAGAATTTGTAGTTTGTTGGGAAAATAAACCCTATCGAAGAGAATTAATTTGATGACCTGTTGGGGAAGTGTTTTCTTTAGGAAGAACTCTGCAAGGTTTCTTAGTTAAGACTACATCAGCTGGGGAGAGGGTTTTCAAGAGATTGCAACTTTGGACGTGGATTGCAAGAATCCAGATTTGCGGGGAGAATTTTATTGAAGTATCCCTGTGGGGATATTCCAAGTCCTTAAGTAGATGCTTATTGTTTTATTTATGCATACACTTGTTAAAAATTTAATCATGTTCATATGCATATGTTCATTCAATTTTAGTCATTTGACATTTTGCACTCAAAACATAAACAACAAAAGGTTGCACTTCAAAACATATTTGTATTTATGTTTCCCTTTGTATATGCATTTTGATACAAGGAGACAAAGATCCTAATAAGAGGAAATCATCGAAAGAATGAAAGGAATGCAAAGAGAACACAAAAATAATAGCCATGTGGAAGTGATCTCGTTGGGCTCCAACTCCGCTATTTCCCCTATGTCTTCGAACATCATACCTTGCCGTCGAAAGAAGTCGATTGAATTGATCTTGGACCATTGAACTTGGACCTTTGTAATAAAGCTGGTTGTAAAGGTTCTGCGGGACATAGTCGTACGCTTTAATCCCTAACTTTTACCTAGCCCTCCCTTTCGGGTTTTAGTCCACCAAGACACCCATTTTTTCCCAAGCTCCCCTTTCGGGTTTTCGACTTGCTGGGTGTACAATCTTTTGTATATATCCCTAACTTTTTCCCGAACCTTTTTTTGTTCGTCGGAATGCCCTTGTTTTTGCCTAAGTGCGTCAACCTAGCGGGTCATTCTTTATGCGTAATATTTTTTGACTTTGTCTGCGTTTATAGGATGCGGGAAGTCTTCGTCGTCCATAGTAGTTAGCATCATGGCACCACCAGAGAAAACTTTCTTGATAACAAATATCCCTACGTATGTGGGAGTCCATTTTCCCCTGAGATCGCTTTATGGAATAATGATGTGCTTTATTACCAACTCTCCAGTTTGATACACATGTGGATTGATCATCTTGTTGAAAGCTTTGATCATACGCTTTTGATACATTAGACCATGACAAACAACAACCAACCTCTTCTCATTAATTAAGTTCAATTGATCCAACCTAGTATGAATCCATTCATCTTCGCCTAGATCTGCTTCTTTCATAATCCTTAGGGAAGGGATCTGAACTTCAATAGGCAGGACAACTTACATGCCATAGACCAAAGAGAAAGGAGTTGCCCTAGTTGAAGTTCGAGCTGAAGTACGGTAGCCATGAAGAGAAAACGGTAGCATCTCATGCCAGTCTTTGTAGGTTACCACCATCTTTTTCACAATCTACTTTATGTTTTTATTAGCAACTTCAACTGCACCATTCATCTTAGGTCTGTACGGAGAAGAATTGTGATGTTTGATTTTGAACTGCATGCAGAGTTCCGCAATCATAGCATTGTTGAGAATGGTTTCGTTGTCTATGATGATCCTTTCGGGGTTACATTACAGAAAATGAGGTTATGCTTGATAAATCTGGCTACAACAATCTTTGTTACTAAGGAAAATGAGGCAGCTTCGACCCATTTGGTGAAGTAGTCAATGGCAACGAGGATGAAATGATGTCCATTGGAAGTAGTGGGTTTTATTTCTACAATCATATCAATTCCCCACATTTCAAACGGCCACGGAGCAGTCATGACATTTAGAGAAATTGGAGGTGCATGGACCTTGTCGGCATAGATTTGGCACTTATGGAAAGTCCTTGAGGGATGGTGACAATCATTTTCCATTGTTGACCAATAATAACCAGCTCTTAGAATCTTAGTGTCCATAGTTTTCCCTCTAGAGTGAGTTCCAAAGAGGCCATCATGCATGTCCTCCATGATCTTGTCTTCCTCCTTCTTGTCCACACACCGTAGTAGAGTTGAATCATGGTTACGTTTGTACAGGATTCTATTTCTTAGGAAGAATTTGGTTGAAATCCTTCAGAGGAATTTCTTATCATTGATGGAAGCTCCTTCAGGATACTATTGTGCTTCAAGATATCTCTTCACCTCATGGTACCATGGCTTCTCTTCGTCCATACCAATCCCATAATAGTGCACAGATTCGTTAAATATTTCGATGGTAATTCAGGGAGCTTCATTGTCCTAATTGACCTTGAACATATATGACATTGTTTCTAGGCCATCTTCTAGTTGGTTTTCTTCTCTTGGGAAGTGTTCAAAAGTAACCTCCTCAAAGTATGGGATCAGAGTTAGCACAAGCTCTTTGTAAGGAATCAGATTAGGGTGTTTGGTATCCCATTCTCCTTTAACTTGACTAATCACTAGAGCAGAATCTCCGTATACATCCAAGAACTTGATCCTTAGGTCAATGGCAGCCTTTAGACCCAAGATGCATGCCTCGTACTCAGCCATGTTGTTCGTACAGTCGAAGCACAATCTAGCGGTGAAGGGTGTATGGAAACCCTCATGAGAAATGATCACAACACCGATTCCATTTCCTAAAGCATTAGAAGCTCTATCAAAAACCATAGTCCATCGGGATCCTTGTTCAGGTCCGTCATACGGTACAGGATTTTCATAATCAGTTACTAGCATGATATTCTCGTCCGAGAATTCAAAGTTCAAGTATTGGTAGTCATCAACGGCTTGATGGGCTAAATGATCTGTCAGCACACTTCCCTTGATTTCTTTTTGTGTAGTGTACTGGATGTCATATTCGGTCAGGATCATTTTCCATCTAGCTATACGACGGGAGAGAGCTGGCTTCTCAAAGATATACTTGATGGGATCCATCTTATAAATCAACAAGATGGTGTGAGTCAACATATATTCTCTCAGCCGGCGAGCAGCCCATACCAGAGCGCAGCAAGTTTTATCGAGCAGTAAATATATGGTTTCACAGTCGGTAAACTTTTTGCTCAGGTAGTATATTGCATGCTCTTTTCTGCCAGACTCGTCATGTTGGCCCAGTACGCACCCCCATTGAATTCTCTAATATAGTCAAGTACATAATCAGAGGTCTTCTTTCAATTGGAGGCATCATAATGGGAGGTTCTTGTAAATATTCCTATATCTTGTCAAAGGCTGCTTGGCAGTCGATGTTCCATCTGACTACTTGATCTTTCTTCAAGAGTTTGAAGATTGGCTTATAAGTAGCACTTAGGTGAGATATGAATCGAGAAATGTAGTTAAGTCGACCCAAGAAACCTCTGACTTCCTTCTCAGAGCAGGGAGCTGGCATCTCTTGGATAGCTTTGACCTTCGCAGGGTCGACCTCAATACCTTTACCACTGACCAAAAATCCTAGGAGTTTTCCAGACCTTACTCCAAAGGTGCATTTGTTAGGATTCATCCTTAGCTTGTACTTTTTCAACCTTTCAAATAGCTTGTGTAAGTGATCAAGATGTTCTTCTTCAGTCTGCAATCTTGCAATCATATCATCTACATAGACCTCTATTTCATGATGGATCATATCATGAAATAAGGTTACCATAGCTCGTTGATAAGTTTCCCCTGCATTCTTTAAACCGAACGGCATGACCTTGTAACAAAAGGTGCCCCATTGTGTGACAAAGGTGGTCTTCTCCATATCCTCGGGAGCCATCTTGATTTGATTGTAGCCAGAGAAACCATCCATGAAAGGTAAGACTTTATGTTTAGTTGTTTTTTCGACCAAGACGTCAATATGCGGTAGTGGGAAATCTTCTTTGTGGCTCGCTCTATTCAAATCCCTGTAGTCTACGCACATACACACTTTTCTATCTTTCTTCGGTACCTGGACCGAATTTGCAACCCATTGAGGATATGATGTCACAGCCAGGAAACCTGTATTGAATTGCTTCATTACCACATCTTTTATCTTTTCAGACATGTCTGGCCGCATACGACGCACTTTTTGCTTGATTGGAGGACAATCTTCCTTTGTTGGTAGATGATGAACCATAATGTCAGTACTCAGCCCCGACATATCTTCATATGACCAAACAAACACCTCAACATAGTCGTGTAAAATCTGTACCAATATGCCTTTGACACCGTCTTCCAAGTTGGCGCCAATCTTGACCTCTTTCTTGTCTTATTCAGTACCTAGGTTGATCACTTCAACTGGTTGTTCATGAGGTTGAATGGCCTTCTCCTCTTGCATCATAAGTATGGCTAATTCCCCAGGTATTTCACAATCTTCTTCGCCTTCGTCTTTGGCTTGGTTGATTGGATGTTCAAAGCATAGCTAGCAATAACAGAGTCATTGGCAATGAGATCCGGAGTGGATGAGGATTTGCAAGTGTGTGTGTGTGTGTGTGTGTGTGTTCATGTAAGATACATGGCTATTTCGAAAAGGAAAAATAAGAAAAAGAAAGACAATGAGCGCAAAATTTGAATGCAAAAGGTCCACTGTTTTTCCTTAAATGATCATATGGCATATGGAAATGAAAAAACCCTTAACAAATGAACCATGGTGCCCCGGGAAAGGTACATGGCTTAAAGTCATTGTTTGGAATTAAAAAACATTACAGACAAAATTTCTTGAATTGACAAAACAGTAGATAGTAATTACTCCTCGTTGAAGGAGATAGGAATGATATCCTTGGCATGCCAGTTGTTGAGCTCTTCACCGGAAGTTGGGTAAATCCAATCATCAAAGTCGCAGTCATCCTCAGAGTCTTCAATAGCATTTTCGTGATTACCAATGCGAAGAGGTGGTTTTCCTACACGAGCACGTTTGACCTCCCTTTGAGATTTGGCAGTGAAACCCATCCCAAACTTGTCTGCTTTGAATGGAATGTCAGGGAGTTGTCCCTAAATTGTACTGCTTTTATCTTCAACCGCAGTGCGAGCATCTTTGAATAACACCATTCTTGGCATAACTTCAACAGTTTTTAGAATATCAGAAGAGAGTTTGGTGGCGGAAACCATAGGAGGAACCACTTCGAAGGCTTGGAACTGAGTCTCTATAAACTCACCATATATCTCCACATATTTGAAGGAATTCAGGTGGCTAACCATGAATTCTTCTTCACCACAAACAGTAACAATCTTCCCCTTGACTGGGTATTTCATCTTTTGGTGAAGAGTGGATGTCACTGCCCCTGCCCCATGTATCCAAGGGTGCCCTAGTAAATAAAAGTAAGTGGGACGGATGTCCATCACGTAGAAAGTAGAATTGAAAACTTGTGAACCAACTTTAATGGGGATATCCACTTCTCCAAGTACCATCCTCTTGGATCCATCAAAATCCCTCACAACTATGTTACTGGGCTTTAATACTAGACTTTCGCAATCTAACCAATCCAAGGCACCTTTGGGTAAAACATTTAGAGAAGAACCAGTATCAACCAAGATGTGGGCCAGGGTAGTTCCTTTACACTCAATAGAGACATGTAAAGCCTTTTTATGATTCCTTCCAACTGGTGTCAAGTCAGTATCAGAGAACCCTAATCCATTATCGACAGTCAGACTTGCCACACATTTTTCAAATTGATCGGTTGTGGTTTCTTGGGGAACATGAGCTTTCTTAAAAAATTTGATTAAAGCTTGGGCATGAGCTTCAAAACAAAGAATCAAAGAAAAACATAGAGATTTTGGAGGGGGTTTTCCCCAGTTGTTCTACTATCTTGAAATCACTCTTTTTTATGATCTTCAAGATTTCTTCCATCACTTGGGTGGAAGGTTCCTTAGTGGTAACATCTTTGGCTCGCGCCTCCATCCTGGCATACTCAACTAATTTCTCTTTACCCCTAGTGTCAATATTAGGCTTATCAATGGTAAAGTAGACAGGTGTCATTGTAGAAGTTGGAGGTGAAATGTTAGGAGAGAAGATTCTCCCCATCCTTGTCACCTTACTAAAACCAGCAATATTTGTAACATCATCAACCTTGTCTTCATTGATCCAGGAATCTTGCCTAATTCCATGATAGTAAACTTCAACAACGTAATTCCAAGGGACTGCTTTGTCGGAGGAGTATGGAATCGGACCAGGAGAAGTAATTATCAAGGGAGAAAACGTTGATTCGTTGGAAATCCTAATAGGACCCTTTGAAGAGATCCTAAGAGGCTTGTTGGAAATTTTTATGATGGAAACATCTTCAGTTTTATTGGTCAAACTTTTGATGGTCAGAGTTCTTTCGAACAAGATTTCATGACTATTGATCAGGCATTAAACGCCTTCTTTAAGAATTTTTCATCCATTAACTTGTTCGTCGCAACAAATACAGTCTTTCAAACAGCCAAGGAAAACCCTAGCTCTCAGTTGATTCTCTTTAACAACAGTCAGGGGAGTGGTCAAATCTTCAACGGAGGAAACAAAAACAGTGTCTTCAATTGCATTGACGCCTTTGCCATGATTTGGCATTGCTGCAGTTATAAAATTTGGAGTTGTAGGTGGATCAAACTCAATAGTCTTATTGTCGATAAGATCTTCAATTTTGTTTTTTAGAGCCCAACATTGATCAGTATCATGCCCAGAGCTATTAGAATGATATGCACATTTTGCATTAGGATTGTACTTCGGTGATGAAACATTGGGATTTGATGGTGGATCACGCAATGTTACCAAGTTGGCCTTCAACAGGTGTTGCAAGACTTGGGATAAAAACATGTTAATCCTCGTGAACTATCTTCTTGTGATCTCAGGTCATTGATGATTGGCTTGTTATGGTTGTCTTTGAGTAGATGAAGGGTTGGAGATCAAAACAGCATTAATAGATGAATAGTGATCCTTCTTGGTATGGGTCCTTGACCCATATACAACATTGGCTTATTTCTTGCAAGTAAAGGGCTTCTTTAAAGTGTTTGATGTAGAAGCATATATCATGGGAATTTTCCACTCTTGATACCACTCTCGACCCTTTCACCATTCAGAATTAACTCAGTGAAACCGGACGATGAGCTCCCAATTAACAAGTTGAAAAATGGGGCAGTTAATGTTCCCATGAACATGTCCACCAGCTCCCCATCAGTCAGTGGTGGTTGAACTCTACCAGCAAGGTCCCTCCATTTTTGCGCGTACTCTTTAAACCATTCATTAGTACCCATTGTCATTCCTTGAAGTTGAACTCTAGTCGGCGCCAAATCAGAGTTGTACTGATATTGATGGTAGAAAGTGGTGGCCAGATATTCCCACGTATGAATGTTGGAACCTTCCAACTGGTAAAACCATTCCAATTGAGTCCCAGACAGACTCTCTTTAAAGAAATGTACCCACAGCTTCTTGTCAGTGGTATGTGGTTATATCTTGCGGGCGTAGGACCTCAAGTGAAGTTTTGGGCATGAAACTCCGTCATACTTAGCAAAGATTGGAATTTTGAACTTGTGGGGGATGAATGCCTCAGGAACTAAGCCCAAATCACCAAAATACAAGCCAGGTACAACTTGAATTTCCACAGCTTTAAACCTCTATTTCAGTTGCTTGTACTTATCCTTAGTCGGTGGATACTGTTCATCAAAGTAATCTTCGTCCTCAAAAGCTTGATCATTTTCACCCATTGCACGAGTGCTCCTTGCATCTTCATTCTGGTTTTCATCCTCCTCGGATGACTCTTTAACCACTTGTACTTGACGGACGGGACCTTTAAACCTTTTCCCCATGTTGATCAGTGCTTTCTTCTTGGTCTTCTTTTTGGCCACCAGAAGTGACATCAGCTCTTGTTGTCCTTTGGCCAGGGTCATCAAGGTTTCTTGGAATTGAGAATTCTGCTTCTATAAGTCTTTCACAGTTTGCTCGATATCCATCTTACTGAAATAAACAGTAGAAAGATGATGAAACCTATGTCTGAAAACCTGCTTATGTTATGATGCATGAAATGCGTACGCAAATGATTTCAAGGACTTTTAAGATTTAAACTTGTTTAGACAAAGAGGAAATAAACATTAATTGCATTAATAAGTTCCAACGGTTACAAGATGCCTCTCGTGCTTACAAATGGATGAAACAAAGATAATAAAAAATAAACTCCTAAAACAAAAAAGGACTCAAGCTTCCCATGAGCGCATCCTCTTCGGTGCAATGTAAGCATTCAAACTCCGCTCTTCATGAAGTTGTCTTGTGAACTCCAAAAACTTCTTCTCGCTTGCGTAGAACTAGGTTTCAAAGGTGTATCTCTCTCCTTTGAGTTGAATCTATGATCTTTGCAATTCCTCGAGAGTAGTCAGCATGTCAGGATGAAGAATAGTGTAAGGGGTGTCTCCCTTAGCAACAGGCTCCATAATCACAAGTAGGATGGAGGGGTAAGTCATCATGAGACTTTGAGCACGAGTTCGTACCCACTTTAGGTAAGGATTAAGGGGAAGGGAATTTTTATTCCCCAATGTCTCACTATCCACTTTGTTTACCATTCTCCAAGCTCGTCTGAGCCTTTGACGATAGCCTTGGTCATCACCTTCGTAGTCGAATACCAAACCTTGGATGAGCACATCATGGGGACCATCTCTTCGTGCATACCCAAACTGTCGTAATGCAAGAGAAGGGTTATAGGTGATGCCTCCCCCCAATGCGTAAGAGTGGGACATTAGGTAATTCCCCATAACGGTCAATGATTGTAATATCCTCCAAAGATTGAGAACACCAATGGATATCCGAGTGTGAGAGTGACATCATCCTTTGAGACCATGTCAAACCTTGCTCATTCTTCAACATTGATTGAGGCATGTGTGAAATAAACCACCTAGACAGTAATGGAATGCAACACAGAAGAGTACCCCTTTTCTTCATGGTATGAGTGTGGAAACAATGTAGAATGTCTCCAAACAAGGTAGGTACGACATTACTAGAGAGAAAAACCTTGACAGTATTCACATCTATGAGTTGGTCCAGATTGGGAAGTAGAACCAAACCATAGATTAGAAGGGCCAAGACGTCCTCAAAAGCTTGAAAATCCATATCTTCCCAGAACAAACGAGCCTTCTCCAACAGAAATTTTGCTAAGAAACCTTTAACTCCACTTCTTGTCTCCCAATTTGTCACAATGTCAGATCTCTTCAAATACAAGGCTTTGGCAATAACTTCAGGCTTTGGAGTCTCCTCTAAACCGACTAATGATATTTGATCAAGCACATGCACTCCTAACAATTGAGAGAACTCTTCTAATGTAGGCACCAATTGGTAGTCGAGAAAGGTGAAGCAATGATGCATAGGATCAAAGAATTGGAAAAGCACACACATCATTTCTTCTTGGAAGTTTGAGGTAGCCAAGTTGAGAAGTCGACCATATTTCTTGGTGAAGGGAGAATCTCCAGGAAACCTTGATGCTAACTCTTAAAGTTGAGGATGCACTTTCACGAAGTTGACTTAGATGGTATTCCTACGAATGGAAGTCATGACCTACAAAACAGAACAAAGATAAACCCCAAAAATCCTTTGAAATGGTTAGTGCAAATGTGATGGTATGATGTCATGATGTTATGTACAAGTAAACCTATACACACAAAGCAAACAAGTCCTTAGGTTCAGGCTTGCATGAGGTTCATTGGTAAGTACCCTCTTGAAGTTTAGTCGGTTCAACCTGTCTTAGAAAGTAATTGGGTTCTAGGGAATCTCAGTATCACTGATCTTTCTTCATTGGGCATCGTCTCAGAACAATAAATCTTTTCTTGTGGCCGAAATATCCCAAAAGTACGATCTCAATGAGCGTAGTATCGAGTATCAACCAATCTTAGGCTTTGCACCAAAGTCGGCTATATCACTACTTCCTAATGGACAAGTTGTTCGATTAAAGGTTCTACGGTCAGTTAGTTCTTCAAGTCACCGCTCAACGGCCCCGTATTCTCCTCGATTCAACATAAGGGATTCCGGTACCAACAAATGCGTCACACTAACGTAGTCATTGCTTCAACCATATCGATCTACGCCATACAGTTTCCACAATCTATTGCTACTTACTTAATGATGTTCCCAGATCCAAGTGGAGGATAAAAATAAACCCAAACAATGACCCATAAATGTAAAGCAAACAAATAAAATAATGAAAGAATTTAAAGGTGATCTAACTCTAAGGTAACCCCACTTTTAAACAAGTTCCCCAGCAGAGTCCCCGGTTCTGTAATACAATGGGAGAACTGACTTAGTTTTTTTGCGTTTTATCGAAATTGTTGCGGATAGCAAGAGTCACAACCAACTTTTCTTTTATCCAATCAAGGAAAGGGTGAAAAGAACAGGAAAGACCTTTTAGAATTTTCTGAGTAAGGGGGTAGTTATGAAAAGGGAAGGTATTAGCACCCTTTTCATCTGTAGTTATCTGCAGGCTCTTAGTTGCTTGATCACTTTGAAAATGCTTAGTTTGAAATGTGTTTGTGATTGGTGTAAGTTTGAAAATATTTTGAAAACGCCTTTGTTTCGGAAGACTTTGTAATGATTCTCGTCTCTATAAGAATGTATACAAAGTGTTGGTTTTGAAAATAGTTCAAAGAGATGTTTGTTTTGAAGATGTTTTGAAAGTGTGAGTGTGAACATGGTTTTAGTTTGTGAGCAAGCAACTACAAGCATTCTACCTACTCAAAAGGATCTTTGTTTGTTTCCTCATCCTTTAGATGTTGCTATCTCACCATTGATTGGTAAGAAGCCCCATTATTGGATGTGAAGAGACGGGTGTGGGTCGTCGTATATTCATAGAAGGTAACTTATGAGACGCTTTAGAAATTTTCATAGGGACTAAGATTGTTTTACCGAAGGCAACATCAAAGGGTCATCGAGGGACTACGATTTTTTTATTGAGGGTCATTGCTAAAATGTCCCATATTCGAGGGACATGACTATTTATTCGTAGGCAACAAGTGGGATTACCTTAAAGGTGCACGTGTGTGAATTGTGTTTCGATTGCATGCATTTTTGTCTTTGAGATTAGGGTTTTCTAATGATTGATTTCATCTTGCCATACACACCCTAATTACTAACAATTATATTAAAGTGATAAATTGCGAGAATTAAAATTCTAAGCTATTACATCACTTGGGGGATGGGGGTACAATTTACAAATGGGGATGAACTAAGATTAATTATTACAACCATATTGAATAGCAATATAGAAAATATAAAAACAATGTAAAAGAAAGGAAAAAAATATTTTTCTAACCATTATGTGTTGACACATGCATCTATGCATCAACACATAACCCTTCTTGTTCCTGTAAAACCAAAATCAACTCAGTATGGGTCGATACATAATGGTATGTCTCGACTCATTTCTTGTTTGTGTCGACACATTCGTGTTTTGTGTTGACTGGTACACCTTTTGTCTTTCTGTTTTTGGGTCTGGATAGTAGTATGTGTTGATGCATAAGGCCTTGTGTCGAATCATACCCTGTTTTATCACTAAAATGACTCGACTAATGTGAGTATGCATCGACTCATGCTGCAGATTTTTAGCTCTAACATTGTTCTATTGTTTGTACAAGTCAGTTCTCAACATAGTATTGGCAAAAATTAAAAGAAAGTAAATGGTTAGTGTTGTACCCCAAAATTTGCCCTCCCATATTCTTCAAAGTTTTGGCAAACATCCTCCTCAAATGGTTCAAAGTCTACTCAAGGGGCTGCACAGTCAACCACTCTCCTAACACAGTCAAAATTAGGGTTTTGGTTCCTGCAAGGAAGTTGAGGTTCTCAAGGGCTCAATCAAGTCCCATATGCTCATACACATTGTCAAGCACCTACATGTCAAGTTTCAAGGCTCACAAGGTCAAGTTGCACAGTCAAAAACCCTATTTGCCCTACAATCAACTGTAGGGGCAAAATGGTCATTTGGCAGTCAAAAGTCAAATTGTTTTGGTAAACATATTATTTTGAAGCCACAAACATCATTTGATCAATTCTTGATCATGATTCCCCAAGCATGGCTCAAAAAGTCTCAAGATGCAAAAGTTTCTATTTTTTGACAGTTGAAAAAGTCAACTGTAACTTGACCAAGGCATAACTTTTTCATGGTTCATCAGAAAAATCCCATCCAATGCTCATTTTGAAGGGGATGACATTTCCTACAACTCATCTTCACATTCCAAGTCCAATAAATTCTCTCACAAAAAGTTATCAATTTCAACATTATAGGTCATTTTCAAAAGTCAACAAAAAGGGACTTTAAGTCAAAGACCATAACTTGAGATTGGTAAATCAAAATGACATGGGACCAAAGACATTGGTTAGAGGACTTCAAGACCTTTCCAAAATGTCCAAGAACATGTTCATAGATTCAAAATTGAGCAAGGTATGCATTGGAGAAGTTGGGAAATTTTTGTGAAATGGCCAAAATCAATTATCCTTGAAACTTCATTTTTGACAAAAGGGGCCCACTTTTTCCACTTGTTTCAGCTTGCCCATGCTTCCCAAGTGTCCCACAAATTATTTCAAGATTTAAAATTAATTTTTCCATTTTTATTTAATTTTATTTGATTTAATTCATTTTAAATCTTTTAAAATCAAATAAAAATCAAGAAAATTAATTAAAGGGTATATTTTGTGTTGAATAGCTTTGAATCACCATCATTTACATCCCAAATTCATACAAGGCCTAAATCAAGCAAGAAATTCAAACTTTGACACAAAAATGGAAAGTGTTTCAATGGAGGTTATGGCAAATCTCAAACATGAATGCATAAGGTTAATGGCCATAATTCTGATTGATATCCTTTACATAACCTATATGCAAGCATTCTTGGTGGCATTCACGAGCTAGAGACACCTAAAACGGCCAGAGAGAAATTCAAAAGAACCTGTCAAAAAGTGGGAGATCTAAAGCTATCTTGCAGGCCTTTTCATACAAAACTGAGGACGTAGCTTTCTTCCTGGCAATCCCCTGAAGCCAACGCGACCATTGCCAAGCCCTAAGACCTCCTACACATCACTGTAAGTCATCACAAACTCGTCTCTGAGCATGAAATTGGAATTCCCTATTCTTGCGTTTTTTCTCAAAAAAGCTAGCATATTCATGTTCCTTGATTAATTTCTAACATGATTGCATTAGCCAATTTCATTGTTAGGCCCTGAATCGTGATGCCTGATTCTAGGGTTCACGTTCTTGTGTTTTAGGCGTTTTTGTTTCAGGTTAAATCAAGGCCAGCCAAGGGCATAAGTGTGATCAGGGGACATGGACGAGGCCAACCATGTTTTTGAAATGGATTTTCATGGCCTAGGGACGATTCTAGGACGAACCTACGAAATCACCTGCGGATAAAAATCCGCAGGTAAAAAGCCAGTGTCCAAGGAAGAAGACGCTGACGCGTCCCCTCCTCATTTGTCCGTTTGAAATAAGCGCGCTTTCTTTTTTTTTCTCAGGGGATTATTTGATTTACTAATATAATATTTGTGTATTATTATTGTTTCAATTAAGTCACACAGCTCAATTGGTTAAAGCGTACAGGCATTGACCCTTGGGACCTGGGTTCGAATCCCAGGTCCCCCCAAATAATTTTTATTATTTTGTTCAAAATGTTTCCATGCAGCATAGTCAAGAATAGTCCACCATGTGACTCCAGCGCCAAGAAGCCATGTGTCCTTCCATGCAAATCCAAGGGCCCAGAAAGCAAGAACACCATGTGCCTGGTCAACATCATTCCACTCAATTCCCAGGGTCAAACGAGCTGGCTTCTTAATGGGCCAAGATTCAGCATCACACCCCCATTCCTGGCCCAGCACCCCCTCCATTTGGTTTATTATTTTCTTTTCATTTTATTTTTTAATTTAATTTCTAACCCTTTTTATTTTATTTATTGTTAGTAATTAATCAATTAACCATTTTCATAAAAAACCCAAAAAAATAGAATTAACATTTTCATTATTATTATTTTTATTTTGTAAATAAACCATAATTGAATTAGTTTTTTTGATTAGGCCATTTTAACCTTCTTTTTAATAATTAAAATAGATTTAGATTTAGGTTAACCTAGAATTTTATTTCTTTTTTCTATTTTATTTCTTAAAAACACAAAAACACAAAAAAACATTTTTTTTTTCTTTAATTAAATAATTAATTAGTTAATTAGCTTTAACATTTAATTTAATTACAAAAAAAAAGGACAAAAAATTCAATTCTTTCTTAAAAAAGGGTCAAAACCCTTAGGACGTTCCCGATTTAATTCTTTCGCGCGTATTTATTTATTCTGATTATATTCATGTATCTGTACAGAGGATGTAATAGTAATTAGGATTTTATCGCTTTCCTTAATTTTTTGCATTTACTTTTCAAAAACAGGTTTTTGTTTTTTTGGCGATGTATAGACCCGCGCCTTGTAATAGTTAGAATTTACATTTCTGCAATTTATTTTCCGCACTCCTAACTGCTAATATGCCTGCAAGAATGTATGTAAATAAAATTAATCCGTAGCTCACAGATAACATGTACCAAGACAATTAACTGAAAAACAACACACAAAGCACATGCCACTCCTAGGGTACGCCTCACTGGTTGCCTCGAACGTGGTCATCAAGTATAGGGTGTCTTAGAGGTCGCCCTTCTGTCCAAAAGATCCAGTTGCCTCGAAACGGTTGCCTCAGATACAAAGGATCTAGGACATTAGGGTTACTTCTAAGGTGTCCTACCATTGCTTTGGTGACCACACTGTCCCGATAATCGAATTGACCCGAACACCTCCAACGACGGTGCTACCTACCTCTCAATGGTGGGATAGCACTATCTAAGGGACTCTTACACAGCCTAATTCCTTAGAGTAGGTAGATTTCTCATGGGTACTTGCTCTCTTTCAAAAAACAAACAAAAACAAACTTTTCGCACTCACACTTTCAAAAGGTTTTCAAACAAATTTTTCATACACTCTTGAGGACGGATACAAGAGTTACTTAGAAATTTTTCAAACGAAACTTTTTCAAAACCCACACACACTTGAAAAGCAAACAATCTTTTGAAAACATAAGAGCAAGTACCTAAGAGCCCGTGGATAACCACGGATAGAAAGGGTGCTAACACCTTCCCTTTCTATAAATCTACCTCCCGAACCGAGAAACATTCTCAAATAAGGAATTTTGTTGTGCTTTTGTCCTTTCCATGTTGGAGAACATAAAAGACGGTGGCGACTCTTGCTTACCGCGACATTTCGCGAAACCAGCTTAAAAAACAGTCAGTTCTATTTCCACCGATCACAGAACTGGCGACTCTGTTGGGGAAGCTTTTAAAGTGAGGTGTACCTTAGGACTAAGATCACTTGTGTTTTCAATTGTTGTGCTTGTTTGCTTTATTATTGTGGGCTGCATCGGAGTTACATAGATCCTTACCCGGATCTGGGGATACCCTGTTAGGTAGCATAAGCTGTGAGGGACCTGTCCGGCGTAGACCGACATGGGTGAAGCAGTGGCTACGTTGGTGTGGCACCTTGGTCTGTACCGATATCCCTTGTGTTGCAACGAGGAGAATATGGGTCTTCTGAGGAGTCGTTAAGCACCAACCGACCTTAGAACCTTAAATGACCCAACTTGGCCAATAGAACAGTAGCAGTATGCTACACCCATTGAGGCTAAACTCTCGCGATGGTTCTGGCCGCAAGAAAAGATTGCGATGCTGGAGTTATGACCGATTGAGGGTAGTCAGTGATATTGGGATCCTCTAGAACCCGGTTACTTCTGATAGGACAGGTCTTAACCAACAAACTGAAAGAGGGTAATACCTAGACCCCATGTTGGCCTAAACTCTAAGGGCTTGTCTTGTGTGACTTGTGTGCCTTATCATGTTTGCCTTTGTGAATATTTGTGGTGTGCTTTATCATAACATCATGCCATCATAAACATTGCATGCATCCTGCATAAGGACTGACCATTTCAAAGACAAAAGGGTTTCACCTTTGCTCTGTTTTGTAGGAAATCATGATTCCTATGCGAAGGAACACTATCCGGTTCAATTTTGTTCACCCACCCGAGTTGCTTGAAGAGTTGGTTAGCAGAATTCCAAATACTACTTCCTTCATCCAGAGGCATGGTTCTCTTCTCAGTTTAGTCACGGCAAAGTGGGACCAACAACTGATGAGTGTCCTGACCCAGTTTTATGACCCTCTGTACCAGTGCTTCACCTTTCAAGACTTTCAGCTGGTCCCTACCCTGGAAGAGTTCTCTGATTTGCTTGGCATCCCCATCTTAGATCAGACTCCCTTCACTGGTTGGAAAAAGGCTCTTAGGCTTGAGGAGATTGCTGCAGCTCTTCCCTTGACCCACAAGGAGGTAATGGACAACTGGGTGACTAGAAGCGGAGTTAAGGGCTTCTTGGCTAAGTTTCTGATTGGTAAAGCTAGCAGTTTCTAGAATGACTTAGACTTCAGGGCGTACGAGGACATTCTGGCTCTCTTAATCTATGGGCTAGTATTGTTTCCAAATCCTGATAACTTTGTCAATATCAATGCCATAAGGATATTCATGTCTCGGAACCCTGTACCCACTCTCTTGGGTGATGTCCTGCAACAATTCTATGCTCGTACTGCCCGAAGACGGGGAACTATGTGGTGTTGTACTCCTTTGCTGGTGAGGTGGTTTATTTCGCACCTCCTCAAGTTCGTGCTAAAGAACCAAGAAGGAAGAGGCTGGGCTCATAGGTTAATGTCTCTCACTGATAATGACATCATTTGGACTCTCAGAGGTTTAGATGAGGTGGCTGTTATTGATCGCTGCGGAGAATACCCTAATGTTCCATTGATTGGCACTCAGGGCGGAATCTCTTATAATCCATGTTTAGCTCTCCGTCAGTTTGGAAGAGCCAGAAGAGCAGGGCCTCATGAGATGCTGGTGCCTCACATCAGTTTTGAGTTTCAGAAATATAGTGACGAACTGCGCCGTAGATTCATCAAAGCTTGGGACAGAATTCACAAAGCTGGCCCACAAGAGCTGGGACCGAAGACTTCTCTACCTATGGAGGCCTACTACAAATGGGTCCGCATCCGTGCTCAGAATTTAGGTATGCCATATGAAGCTGTCAGACCCATCATTCTTGAGTATCCTGATAGAGATGGGGCTCCTCCAACTGTTCTCCCTCCTCAGATACCCACTGATGTTGATACACTAAATAGGTCTTGGGTGCAACTACAGGAAGAGCGGGATTACTATCGGGAAAAGTTCAACGAACAGGAACAGAAGATCCAGAAGCTGACCAAGCAATTGGAGAACGAGCGAACCCTGAATGACTATATCCGTACTGAGAAGAGGAAGCCATGGGAGCACTGATGGACTTTGGATGTTTTTTTTTACAGCTTTATTTCCTTTCAGTATTTTCATTCTTGTAATGCCTAAGAGCAAATTGTTGAACAATTTAAAGTTTAAATCTAATAAAGTGTGTTCCTTTTGTTTACAAAGTTGATTCCCGATTGTCTTTGAAAACATAATTCTTACGCATTTCATTCATCATATGCATTACAGGTGCCCTTTTTCCTACAGGTTGCTTAATCTCCTTCGCTGTTTATTTCAGCACTCAAGCATCATGAATCCTGAACTCACTATCGAGCAAGCTATCAAGGCCCTCCAGGCCCAGAATGCCCAATTTCAGGAGATGGTCATGAACTTGGCCCAAGGACAACAAGAGCTGAAGGCTTTGCTCCTGAAGAAGAATAAGAAGAAGAAGAGGACTGTGCTATTCAACACTGGGCGCAGACTCAGGAACACATTGCAGAATGAAGCTGAGAGGACTACTCCATCTGTGGGGGAAGGTAGTCACCAAGGGAGAGAGGTCCCTAGTCCTGTGGTTTCTGACACTGAGACAGACTTCAACGATGAACAGTACCCTCCTGCTGAGGACCGGTACAAACAACTGGAGGACAGGTTAAATGCTATGGAGATTCAACGTGTGCCTGGGTTGGATTTTGGAGACTTGGGTTTATCTTCTGGGGTGGTGATCCCGCACAAGTTCAAGGCGCCTGCCTTTGTGAAGTATGACGGGGCTTCCTGTCCTAAGATGCACCTCCGTTCTTATGTAAGGAAGATCCAGCCTTACACAGCAGACAAGAATTTATGGATCCACTTCTTCCAGGAGAGTCTTTCAGGGACTCACCTCAAATGGTTCTATCAGCTGGATGGAACCAACATTCGTAACTGGGAGGATTTGGCCACTGCTTTCTACAAGCAATATCAATATAATTCCGACCTTGCTCCCACGCGTACCCAACTCCAGGGTATGTCACTGGGAACGGGTGAAGGTTTTAAGGAGTACGCACAGAAATGGAGAGATCTGGCTGGCAGGGTGCAGCCACCATTAACAAATCGTGAGCTAGTGGACATGTTCTTGGGGACCCTATCTGGTTCATTCTTCAATCATCTCATTGGTAATTCCTCTGCTGGGTTTACTGACCTGATCCTGACTGGTGAAAGGATCGAAGCTGGTATAAAGTCAGGGAAGATACAGAAGGGCGCCTCCTCAAATGCTGAAAAGAAGCCCTTCAAGAAGGAGGCCAGTGCTGTGTATGGTCCCAGAAAGCAGAACAAACCTGAACGCCACCAAGCTGTCAACGTGGTGGTCATTTCTAAGCCTACTGCTGCTCCACAACAGTACAACCAACCCAGAGCTGAGAGGACCAAACGGCAGTATACTCGGCTCAGCATGACTCTCTCTCAGATCTTACCACAACTGCTGTCAACTAGCCTGGTAACCGTCAAGGAAGCTCCGAACGTGGTAAATACAGCATCTCCGAAGTACAACCCCAACGCCCGTTGCGCTTATCACTCTGATAGCCCGGGGCATAACACAGACGATTGTTGGGCTCTGAGGAATAAGGTCCAAGACCTTATTGATGCTAAAGAGGTTCAGTTCGAGGCGCCCGAGAAGCCTAATGTGGTGACTGCTCCCATGCCTAACCATGGAGTAAATGCTATTGGGGATGAAGACGAAGTGGAAGAATCCGAGTTTGACAGCTGGATCTACTCAACGACCAACGGTGGACCAAGCAATTGGACTGCCAAAGACTTTACACCCATTACTTTTGTCACCCAGTAATGAACTTCTTTGTTTTGGATTTGTAATAAACAATAATTTGAAACTTTATGGCCCGGTGTCTTACCCGGGGCACCGTTGGCTTCATTTGTGAGGGCTTATTACTTGTCATTTCCATATATCATGAATAAAGACATTGGACGTTTTTCGCATTTCAAATCTTGTGCTCCTTTTCTTTCTTTCTTTCTTTATATATTGCAAAACATCTATATTTACACACACTCACCCATACAGGTTTCAATCCACTCTGGATCTCATTGGTAACGACTCTGCTACTGCCAGTTATGACTTTGAAAATCCGATCAACTTAGCCGAAGACGAAGGTGAAGATGATTGTGAAGTGCCTGGCGAACTTGCAAGACTGTTACTCCAGGAAGAGAGGGCCATTCAACCACATGAAGAGCCAGTGGAAACGGTAAATCTGGGTACTGAGACAGACAGAAAGGAAGTCAAGATTGGTGCTAATCTAGAGCTCAGTGTGAAACAACGGCTGATCCAGATGCTGCATAACTACATGGAAATCTTTGCCTGGTCTTACGAAGACATGCCTGGGTTGGATACCGACATCGTAGTTCATCATTTGACTACCAAGGAAGACTGCCCTCCGGTTAAGCAAAAGGTCCGCCGTATGCGTCCAGAGATGTCCGAGAAGATCAAAGCTGAGGTTATGAAACAATTTGATGCTGGTTTTCTAGCAGTGACTTCTTACCCTCAGTGGGTTGCCAACGTGGTTCCGGTGCCTAAGAAAGATGGTAAGGTCAGAATGTGTGTCGATTACAGGGATCTGAACAGGGAAAGCCCCAAGGATGACTTCCCCTACCTCACATTGACGTTCTGGTTGACAATACTGCCCAGCATAAAGTGTTCTCTTTCATGGACGGCTTTTCAGGTTATAATCAGATCAAGATGGCTCCTGAAGATATGGAAAAGACTACCTTTGTTACTCAGTGGGGCACCTTCTGCTACAAGGTCATGCCTTTTGGACTGAAAAATGTTGGGGCAACCTACCAACGTGCCATGGTTGCTTTGTTTCATGACATGATCCATCATGAGATTGAAGTGTACATCGATGATATGATTGCAAGGTCCCAAACTGAGGAGGAACACCTTGACCATCTACAGAAGTTGTTTGACCGTCTGAAGTTGTACAAGCTGAGGTTGAACCCGAACAAGTGCACCTTCGGGGTAAGATCTGTAAAGTTGCTAGGCTTTGTCGTAAGTGACAAGGGTATTCAAGTGGACCCTGCCAAGGTTAAAGCCATACAAGAGGTGCCAGTTCCTAAGACATAGAAAGAAGTCAGAGGCTTTCTAGTACGTCTGAATTACATTGCACGATTCATCTCGCACTTAACTGCTACCTGTGAACCAATCTTCAAGCTGCTGAAGAAAGATCAGGTAGTACGTTGGAATGATGAATGTCAGGCCGCGTTTGACAGAATCAAAGAGTATATCCAAGAACCACCCATTCTTATGCCACCGGTTGAAGGGAGACCTCTGATACTATACTTGACAATACTTGACAACTCAATGGGGTGTGTGCTGGGGCAGCATGACGAGTCTGGCTGAAAAGAGCACGTCATTTATTACCTTAGCAAAAAGTTTACCGACTGTGAGACCCGATACTCACTGCTGGAGAAAACTTGCTGCGCTTTGGTATGGGCTGCTCGCCGTCTGAGACAGTATATGCTGACTCACACTACTCTATTGATTTCAAAAATGGATCCAATAAAGTACATATTCGAAAAGCCTGCTCTGTCTGGAAGAATAGCAAGATGGCAGATGATCTTGACAGAATACGACATCCAGTATACAACTCAGAAAGCTATCAAAGGAAGTGTATTGGCAGACCACTTGGCACACCAGGCAGTGGATGACTACCAGTCAATGAACTTTGAGTTTCCTGACGAGAGCATCATGATAGTGACTGATTGTGAAGTACCTGGACCGGATGAAGGACCTGAGGAAGGATCCCGATGGTCTATGCACTTTGACGGAGCCTCCAACGCTTTGGGTAACGGTATCGGCGTTGTGATCATATCCCCTCAAGGCACTCATACTCCACTCACTGCCCAACTATGTTTCAACTGCACCAACAACATGGCGGAGTATGAAGCATGCATCATGGGTCTTCAAGCTGCGATTGACTTAAGGATCAAGTTTTTGAGTGTCTTCGGAGATTCCGCTCTCGTGATCAATCAGATCAAAGGCGAGTGGGATACGAAACATCCAAACCTTATTCCTTACAAAGAATGTGTGTTGACATTGATCCCCCATTTCACAGAGATCACTTTTGAACACTTTTCAAGAGAGGAGAATCAGTTGGCGGACGCGTTAGCTACGATGTCTTCTATGTTCAAAGTCAAATGGGACAATGAGGCTCCCCGGATCATTATCTGGAAACTGGACGAACCTGCATATTGTTGTGATCTTGAGGCTGAGATAGTAACTGAAAAACCTTGGTACCACGAGGTAAAGAGGTACCTGGAAGCTCAAGAATATCCTGAGGGTGCATCTGTCAATGACAAAAAGTTCCTGAGAAGGTTTGCGGCAAAGTTCTTCCTCAGCAACGGTATTCTATACAAGAGAAACCATGATTCAACTTTACTGCGTTGTGTGGATAAAACTGAAGCAGAAAGAATCATGGCAGAACTACATGAAGGCACCTTCGGAACACATTCTAGTGGACACACCATGGCAAAGAAAATCCTTCGGGCAGGATATTTCTGGTCCACAATGGAAGCTGACTGCTACCAACATTCTCGGACATGTCATAAGTGCCAGATATATGCTGACAAGGTGCACATTCCTCCAGTTCCTCTGAATGTCCTGACTGCACCTTGGCCTTTTGCAATGTGGGGCATTGATATGATCGGCGAGATCAGACCTACGGCATCCAACGGGCATCGCTTTATCCTGGTAGCGATTGATTACTTCACGAAGTGGGTTGAAGCAGTTTCCTACGCTACAGTAACCAAGAATGTTGTGGTACGGTTCATTCGGCATAACCTGATCTGTCGATACGGCGTCCCGGAAAGGATCATTACGGACAATGGTAACAAGATGATCATTGAACTCTGCGAGCAATTCAAAATACAGCACCACAACTCTTCTCCTTACCGGCCGAAGATGAACGGGGCTATAGAAGCAGCTAATAAGAATATCAAAAAGATTGTGCAGAAGATGACAGTGACCTACAAAGATTGGCATGAGATGTTACCGTTTTCTCTTCATGGGTACCGTACCTCAGCACGGACGTCAACCGGGGCAACTCCCTTTTCCTTGGTCTATGGCATGGAGGCAGTCTTGCCTATTGAAGTCCAGATACCCTCTCTCCGGATAATGAAGGATGCAGATCTGAGCGAAGATGACTGGATCCAGACTCGACTTGATCAATTAAATCTAATTGACGAAAAGAGACTCACCGCTATTTGTCATGGTCAGACGTACCAAAAACGGATGATCAGGGTATTTAACAAGAAAGTCAGACCACAAGAGTATCAAGTTGGGGACCTGGTAATCAAACGCATCATTCTTCCTCAAAGTGATCCCAGGGGCAAATGGACCCCCACATATGAAGGGCAATTTATGGTTAAACATGTGTTCTCAGGAGGAGCCATGATCCTAACCACCATGGATGGTGACGACCTTCCTCACCCCGCCAATGCAGACATAGTAAAAAGATACTACGCATGATAAAAGACCCGCTAGGTTGACATACCTAGGCAAAAATTAGGGCTTCCCGGCGAACCAAAAGGGTTCGGGCAAAATGAGGGATGAAATGAAAAAAATCTGTACACCCGGCAAGTCGAAAACCTGAAAAGGCAGCTTGGGCAAAAATGGGTATCCCGGTGGACTGAAAACCCGAAAGGGCGGTCCAAGCAAAAGTTAGGGATTAAAGCGTAATACTATGTCTCATTGGATCACCTTGCATCCAGAATCCGGTACCAACATTAGGTTCAGATGGCATTGATCAGTCAGCTTCATCTTCAACTGAGTAGCCAAGTGACGAGACGCTCGAAGATATAAAGGCAATAGCAGAGTAGGAACCCAGTGGGGTTATTCCTTTCACATAGCTGTTTTGTTTTCCTTTGTACAAATTGTATAAACTCTACTCTATTCGGCGGCGTTCTCTTACTAGGACGTCAGCCTCTTGTACATAAATGCCTATTTACAGGCAAATTCAAAAATCAATACAAATTCACTTTTCAGACCAATTGCCAATTGTTTTTTTTTCCTTTTTCTGTTTTGTTTTGCGAAGAACGTCCAATGATCAAATTGTGATATATGAATTTGACACTAATTGCTAAACTCATAAATATTTGCATACGAAACAAAGGATTAATTACTGGTAACATCAGAAACAGGGGCAATAATGAGTTGTCTAAGCGATCTAGTTGCTCTGTCCACCAAGGTACTAAGGTAGGTTTAGCTGAAGAACGTGACCAAGATACCTTCATTCCCCAGAGAGTGAGCCAAGATTCAACAATTCTCCCCAAGCAGCTGGTCTCCAATCAGTCCTGAACAAGGCACAGTATCTCCTAGCAAGTCAGCGATGCTCCCCTCGAGCAGAGTTAGCTTACAGACAGCCTTATGGAAGTTGGATTATCCCCAGCAGATCTCAACATTCCTCAACAGAGCGTACCGACATTCTTAACAAGCATCTCCGGCAGTCTTGATCTAAGATTGTTCCCCGGCGGTATACCAGACATCCAGTGGAGCCACTTCCCCAGTACAGTTCAAAATTTCCCCAGGAGAGTCCAGTCCGAAGGTTTCCCCAGAAGAGTTCAATCAATCTCCCCAGTAGTAAGCTTATCCCGAGTAGATTCTGGAAGCTTATCCCTTGCAGAGCGAACGCGTCTCCCCGGTTTTATTCAAAGGTTATTTCCCCACTAGGATATAACTGGGTTATACTTAGCTAAAAACCACGGAAGGATCGTCCCCGGCGAAGTCTTCCCATCCCCAGCGGAGTTCACCCAATCTTCCAACGGAACAACAACGGTATCCCCAGCGGAGTTATCATCAGCATCTCAGCAAAGCACATCTTTCCCCACAGAGTATTTCCCCGCAGAGTAATCTACTCGCCAAGTTTATTCCCCAACGGAGTCATCTTATCCTATCGGTTTATTCTTGCACTCATCATCCCCAACGGAAACAATAAAACTCTACTCTTCAACATTAGCCTAGGATTTAACTTCCCGGCACCCGTCAAGGATTTACTTTCCTAGACAAGAATACATTTCATAAACATCATCCCTTCATACATTATAGCATGCACATATGCATCATGAACATACAATCTCATTTATTTCAAGAACATCATGCATTTCATACATCATGACATTGCATACAACTGATGTTTTGTCTTTTCAGGACAAAAGTCAATACAAAGATAATTGCTATCAAACTGTCGTGATTCCAGATCCGATTCTTGTATCTTGCCAGGGTGTATCTGTTGACGACTACATTTCCAGACTCGATTCCTGTATCTTGCCAGGGCACGTCTGAAGAGTTCGAAGATCCGATTCCTGTATCTTGCCAGGGTGTATCTGTTGACGACTACATTACCAGAATCGATTCCTATATCCTGCCAGGGCACGTCTGAAGAGTTCGAAGATCCGATTCCTGTATCTTGCCAGGGTGTATCTGTTGACGACTACATTACCAGACTCGATTCCTGTATCCTGCCAGGGCACATCTGAAGAGTTCGAAGATCTGATTCCTGTATCTTGCCAGGGTGTATCTGTTGACGACTACATTACCAGACTCGATTCCTATATCCTGCCAGGGAACGTCTGAAGAGTTCGAAGATCCGATTCCTGTATCTTGCCAGGGTGTATCTGTTGACGACTACATTACCAAACTCAATTCCTGTATCCTGCCAGGGTACGTCTGAAGAGTTCGAAGATCCGATTCCTGTATCTTGCCAGGGTGTATCTGTTGACGACTACATTACCAGACTCGATTCCCGTATCCAGCCAGGGCACGTCTGAAGAGTTTGAAGATTCGATTCCTGTAACCATCCAGGGCATATCTGTTGATGACTAATTCCAGACTCGATTCCTGTATCCTGCCAGGGCACGTCTGAAGAGTTTGAAGATCCGATTTATGTATCTTGCCAGGGTGTATCTGTTGACGACTAATTCTAGATTCGATTCCTGTATCTAGCCAGGGCACATCTGTGAGTAACTGATTGTAGACTCGATACCTGTATCCGGCCAGGGCACATCTACATAAAGAGTTTTGAAGATTCGATTCCTGAATCCAGCCAGGGCACATCTACATAAAGAGTTCGAAGATCAACACCTGTAACAGGCCAGGTAATTATCTTTCTTTCTCAGGTACGCAAGTTCTCGCTAAGGAATCTCTTACGCGATCGACACCTAGATGGCATTTATAAGCCCATCCTCCCATTTCAGTTCCAAATGGCATCTATAAGCCCATTCCCGACAAAGGTTCTGTCACATCTCCAGATGGCATCTATAAGCCCATCCTCCTATCCACCATCTTTCCAAATGGCATCTGTAAGCCCATTCCCGCTATCACACTGTTGATACTCTACTATGTGAGTGCAAATTTCTGGGCACTCTAGTGTTCAATCGTCTTCCACCTTCGGATCACGAAAGGCACACAAGCCAATCTACATCCTCAGGTATAAGAAGATTGAACAGGGGCAACTGTTGTACCCCAAAATTTGCCCTCCCATATTCTTCAAAGTTTTGGCAAACATCCTCCTCAAATGGTTCAAAGTCTACTCAAGGGGCTGCACAGTCAACCACTCTCCTAACACAGTCAAAATTAGGGTTTTGGTTCCTGCAAGGAAGTTGAGGTTCTCAAGGGCTCAATCAAGTCCCATATGCTCATACACATTGTCAAGCACCTACATGTCAAGTTTCAAGGCTCACAAGGTCAAGTTGCACAATCAAAAACCATATTTGCCCTACAATCAACTGTAGGGGCAAAATGGTCATTTGGTAGTCAAAAGTCAAATTTTTTTGGTAAACATCTTATTTTGAAGCCACAAACATCATTTGATCAATTCTTGATCATGATTCCCCAAGCATGGCTCAAAAAGTCTCAAGATGCAAAAGTTTCTATTTTTGGACAGTTGAAAAAGTCAACTGTAACTTGACCAAGGCATAACTTTTTCATGGTTCATTAGAAAAATCCCATCAAATTCTCATTTTGAAGGGGATGACATTTCCTACAACTCATCTTCACATTCCAAGTCCAAGAAATGCTCTCACAAAAAGTTATCAATTTCAACATTATAGGTCATTTTCAAAAGTCAACAAAAAGGGACTTTAAGTCAAAGACCATAACTTGAGATTGGTAAATCAAAATGACATGGGACCAAAGAAATTGGTTAGAGGACTTCAAGACCTTTCCAAAATGTCCAAGAACATGTTCATAGCTTCAAAATTGAGCAAGGTATGCATTGGAGAAGTTGGGAAATTTTTGTGAAATGGCCAAAATCAATTATCCTTGAAACTTCATTTTTGACAAAAGGGGCCCACTTTTTCCACTTGTTTCAGCTTGGCCATGCTTCCCACGTGTCCCACAAATTATTTCAAGATTTAAAATTAATTTTTCCATTTTTATTTAATTTTATTTGATTTAATTCATTTTAAATCTTTTAAAATCAAATAAAAATCAAGAAAATTAATTAAAGGGTATATTTTGTGTTGAATAGCTTTGAATCACCATCATTTACATCCCAAATTCGTACAAGGCCTAAATCAAGCAAGAAATTCAAACTTTGACACAAAAATGGAAAGTGTTTCAATGGAGGTTATGGCAAATCTCAAACATGAATGCATAAGGTTAATGGCCATAATTCTGATTGATATCCTTTACATAACCTATATGCAAGCATTCTTGGTGGCATTTACGAGCTAGAGACACCTAAAACGGCCAGAGAGAAATTCAAAAAAAAACTGTCAAAAAGTGGGAGATCTAAAGCTATCTTGCAGGCCTTTTCATACAAAACAGAGGACGTAGCTTTCTTCCTGGCAATCCCCTGAAGCCAACGCGACCATTGCCAAGCCCTAAGACCTCCTACACATCACTGTAAGTCATCACAAACTCGTCTCTGAGCATGAAATTGGAATTCCCTATTCTTGCGTTTTTTCTCGAAAAAGCTAGCATATTCATGTTCCTTGATTAATTTCCAACATGATTGCATTAGCCAATTTCATTGTTAGGCCCTGAATCGTGATGCCCGATTCTAGGGTTCATGTTCTTGTGTTTTAGGCGTTTTTGTTTCAGGTTAAATCAAGGCCAGCCAAGGGCATAAGTGTGACCAGGGGACATGGACGAGGCCAACCATGTTTTTGAAATGGATTTTCATGGCCTAGGGACGATTCTAGGACGAACCTACGAAATCACCTGCGGATAAAAATCCGCAGGTAAAAAGCCAGTGTCCAAGGAAGAAGACGCTGATGCGTCCCCTCCTCATTTGTCTGTTTGAAATAAGCGCGCTTTCTTTTTTTTTTCTCAGGGGATTATTTGATTTACTAATATAATATTTGTGTATTATTATTGTTTCAATTAAGTCACACAGCTCAATTGGTTAAAGCGTACAGGCATTGACCCTTGGGACCTGGGTTCGAATCCCAGGTCCCCCCAAATAATTTCTATTATTTTGTTCAAAATGTTTCCATGCAGCATAGTCAAGAATAGTCCACCATGTGACTCCAGCGCCAAGAAGCCATGTGTCCTTCCATGCAAATCCAAGGGCCCAGAAAGCAAGAACACCATGTGCCTGGTCAACAGCATTCCACTCAATTCCCAGGGTCAAACGAGCTGGCTTCTTAATGGGCCAAGATTCAGCATCACACCCCCATTCCTGGCCCAGCACCCGCTCCATTTGGTTTATTATTTTCTTTTCATTTTATTTTTTAATTTAATTTCTAACCCTTTTTTATTTTATTTATTATTAATTAATCAATTAACCATTTTCATAAAAAACCCAAAAAAATAGAATTAACATTTTCATTATTATTATTTTTATTTTGTAAATAAACCATAATTGAATTAGTTTTTTTGATTAGGACATTTTAACCTTCTTTTTAATAATTAAAATAGATTTAGATTTAGGTTAACCTAGAATTTTATTTCTTTTTTCTATTTTATTTCTTAAAAACACAAAAACACAAAAAAAAACATTTTTTTTCTTTAATTAAATAATTAATTAGTTAATTAGCTTTAACATTTAATTTAATTACAAAAAAAAGGACAAAAAATTCAATTCTTTCTTAAAAAAGGGTCAAAACCCTTAGGACGTTCCCGATTTAATTCTTTCGCGCGTATTTATTTATTCTGATTATATTCATGTATCTGTACAGAGGATGTAATAGTAATTAGGATTTTATCGCTTTCCTTAATTTTCTGCATTTACTTTTCAAAAACGGGTTTTTGTTTTTTTGGCGATGTATAGACCCGCGCCTTGTAATAGTTAGAATTTACATTTCTGCAATTTATTTTCCGTACTCCTAACTGCTAATATGCCTGCAAGAATGTATGTAAATAAAATTAATCTGTAGCTCACAGATAACATGTACAAAGACAATTAACTGAAAAACAACACACAAAGCACATGCCACTCCTAGGGTACGCCTCACTGGTTGCCTCGAACGTGGTCATCAAGTATAGGGTGTCTTAGAGGTCGCCCTTCTGTCCAAAAGATCCAGTTGCCTCGAAATGGTTGCCTAGGATACAAAGGATCTAGGACATTAGGGTTACTTCTAAGGTGTCCTACCATTGCTTTGGTGACCACACTGTCCCGATAATCGAATTGACCCGAACACCTCCAACGACGGTGATACCTACCTCTAAATGGTGGGATAGCACTATCTAAGGGACTCTTACACAGCCTAATTCCTTAGAGTAGGTAGATTTCTCATGGGTACTTGCTCTCTTTCAAAAAACAAACAAAAACAAACTTTTCGCACTCACACTTTCAAAAGGTTTTCAAACAAATTTTTCATACACTCTTGAGGACGGATACAAGAGTTACTTAGAAATTTTTCAAACGAAACTTTTTCAAAACTCACACACACTTGAGAAGCAAAAAATCTTTTGAAAACATAAGAGCAAGTACCTAAGAGCCCGTGGATAACCACGGATAGAAAGGGTGCTAACACCTTCCCTTTCTATAAATCTACCTCCCGAACCGAGAAACATTCTCAAATAAGGAATTTTTCTATGCTTTTGTCCTTTCCATGTTGGAGAACATAAAAGACGGTGGCGACTCTTGCTTACCGCGACATTTCACGAAACCAGCTTAAAAAACAGTCAGTTCTATTTCCACTGATCACAGTTAGCTTCAAAAGGCAATGATTACTACATTGATCTTCAATAATGAATCACTAATGATGTTTGAAACGAAAATCTCAAAGTTAAGAAGACTCACCTTGAGACTGTGATTTGTTTTGAATCTGAACCTCTTTCAAGATGATGTGGTGGCTTCAGTGAACCTCCGGGAAGCTTCTACAAGCCTTCCTTTGTATTGAAAGATGTTGAACCAACTCTAACCCAGTCAAGTTATACAATACTGCCTTTTGTTTGTGTTTGAAAGGTGATGATAATGGCACTACAAAAACTATTCTTGTATTTGAACAATCTCTATGTGATATGAAGTGTTCGGATAACTGGTTTATATGAGAGATTACAAGGTGGAACAATGGGTTGGGGTTTTGTTTTTGTGAATGAAGATAGAGCTGAAAATGAGCAGAAGTTACAATAAAAGTTCAGTTAGATTTTTTTTCAAAACTCTTTATTCTCTCTCTAAATTCACACCCTTTGTGTATTGTGAAAACAAATTATTTGTAGATGAAGTTTGGCTGAGATTTGGGGGGGAAACAAATAAGTTTTTTTGAACTTTTTGGGTATGCTGTTTCATAGCTTTTGATATGCAACTCTTATATGCTAATTTGATGTAAATATGGGGACTGATATAGTGCAGGCTTAGACAACATAGCAGGTTTTGGGAGCAGGTTGTGACAGTGTTTAGAGGCAACATAGCAAGACTGGTTTTGCATAGACTATTTTGTGTAGGAACAACAGGTTTTGGAATAATATGCTTGGACTGGTTGGTGCAAACTTTGGGCTTTATACAACAGTAAATTGGACAACATTTTTGTAGCATGATACAAGTTTGGTTTTATGGACAACATAGTGGCAAGGTTTGAAGATTGATTCAAATGGAAAAATTCAAACAAGACAAAGCTTAGGATTTGTAACTTGAAAATTTTAACTTTTAGAAATGCAGCCTTGTTATTTACTTTAAAGCTTGTAATAATTTGAATTATCTTGAATTGTGGTGAAAAGATGTCACGAAGAAATGAAATTAACATGTATAGAAAATACTTAGAAAATTTTTCCAAGTCTTGCAAAGTTTGATTTTTGGCTTTCTTAATTTTTGATGATCAAATTCCATATTTTGAATGTCTTGATGAAATGGGATTTTTGAAACTCAAATGTGACCAACAAGTCAAAGTTTGACTTTTCAGCATACAATTGACTTTTTCATCAGTGGACCAAATTTTATCTATCAACCCACTGATCTCGGGAGATGAATTGAAATATATGATTAAGCCAAAATGATGTACTTGAACCCTTGAGATCATGTTTCGAACCAATAAGTCATGTACTAGGTCAAAAGGTAAATATTGGTCATTCTCAGTCAAAACCCTAATTTGGAGTCCCAGGGTTTCGCAGATGATTTTGTCTGATCAATTCCTTGAGAATCCTTGAGAATTAGAGATAATTTGTGAGGAGTGTCTTTAAAAAAGAGAGGGAAAATTTTGGGGTACAACACCCATCTAGATAGGCTTTCATCATATAGCAAGTGGCATCAGGAGCCCAGTTCATTCCGACTTCGACCTTTTTAAAAAATGGCTTACGAACCTAAAAGGGATTATAAAAGAGTCCCAATATTCACGGGAGAAAATTATAGTTATTGGAAAGCTTGTATGAAAATTCATGTCAACTCATATGACAAAGGTGATTGAGAAGCCATTCAAAATGGTCCAACGCCGGTGATATATGTTGTTGATGGTGCAACCGTATCGAAGCCTGGAAACTTATGCAATGAGAATGATAATAAGAAGTGGTCTTATGATTGGAAGGCTAAGAAAGTAATCATATCTTCTCTTGGTGTTGATGAGGTCTATCGCATTTCCCATTGTCAAACCGCTAAAGCTATATGGGATGCTCTACAAGTTACCTATGAGGGAACTAATAAGGTCAAACAAGCTAGATTTAATAAACTTAATCAAGATTTTAAACTCTTTCGCATGAAGCAAGGGAAAACCATTGCTCAAACGCAAAATAGATTCTCACATCTTATTAATTGTTTAAATTTACTAGGCAACCATATTTCCAATGATATTGCTACTAGCAAGGTGTTGAGATGTCTTACTATAAATTGGTAACCAAAGGTCACCGTGATCAAGGAATCCAATAATCTTGTAGCACTTGATCTCACCGCTTTGTTTGAAAGTTAGAAGAACATAAGCAAGAACTAAATTTCTTGGATAAATATGAAAAGAAGCTTCAGAAAAAGAAAAAGGAAAAAGGGATTGTTAAGGAGGAAGTATTGAAGTCTAAAGCTCTCAAGGATTCAAGTTCAAAGTCCTCAAGGAATGAGCCTACTAATGATAGTGACTCTAGTAATTAAGAGAACTCGGATGATGAAGAAATGAGATTATTTGTAAGGAGATACAATCAATACATTCGGAAGAATGATGTAAAGCACTCCAATAATAATCTTGAAAAATTTAGAAAACAATATTCTTCCTATAAAGACGAAGACAACAAAAAGGATAAGTCAAAGGGTATTTATTATGAATGCGGAAAACCGATCATTATAAACTAGACTGTCTGTCTCTTGCTAAGTATAAAGGAAAAGGACAACGAAACAACTCTAGAAATTATAGACAATCATATGTTGCTTGGGATAGTGATAGTGATATCTCAAGAAATGAAAGATCAAGCGAGAGTGATGAAGAGGCAAAATATTGTTTCATGGAAAATCATCGATAAGGCAAGAAAAAGTATGTAAGTCATTCTAAATACTCTAACGTTGTAAAATTGCATTTTAATTATTTGAAAAATAAATTTGAAAACCTACAAAGAGAGACTTTATATGCTAACAAAAAGTTATCCTCTCAAGAAAATACTTTTACTTATTTAGAGGCCAAGGATGAAGAAAAAAATGAAAAATTTGAGGCATTAAAGAAAATCATTGTGGAGAGGATGAACAATCTTGTAAATTTGGATGTGAAACATGTCAAATTTGGCAACAAGAAGTGAGTAATCTTGAAACCAAATTAGACACAATACACCATAATATTGATACTATTTCTATTAGATGCTCAAAGGTTGAAAAGCCTCATAAGAATTATAACTTGATCAAGAATAAGTCTAATAGCATAGGTGATTCTTAGCATAGGTTATTTTGTCACTATTGTTGTAAAAAGGGACATACTATTGAAAAATGTAAATTTAGGTGCTTTTTGGTTCCTAAAGGAAATCTTAAATGGTTTCCCAAAAGAAACATTTATTTAACTCACTCTCAAGGGCCCAATGAGAATTGGGTACCTACCACTTTTGTTTGGTTCTTGTAGGATGAGTGTATTGATGCTACAACGTGAAAATAGACTTCCGATAGTGGATGTTCAAGACACATGACAGGAGACATATCTCTCTTCTCCGACTTTATGGAGAAGAAGAAAGATTTTGTATCCTATGGTGATCACAACAAAGGTACAATACTCGGAAAAGGTAGTATAGGTAATCCCTCAACTATTACTATCTAAAATGTTATGTTAGTCGAAGGTCTTAGACATAATCTTCTTAGTATTAGTCAATTGTGCGATAATGGTTACAAGGTAACTTTTGCAAAATATTGTTGCATAATTAAACATACTAAAAAATAAAGATTGTATGTTTAAGGTTTTGAGGGTTAGTAATATCTATATGCTTGACTTAAGATAAATTTCCTTACATAATGCCTAATTACTTTTTACCTTGAGTAAAGACTCTTGGCTATGGCATAGACGTTTAGCTCATGTAGACTTTGATCTACTTAATAAAATAGTTACAAATGATTTCGTAATTGGTCTACCAAAAATGAAATTTTCAAAAGACCATCTATGTGATGCATGTCAAAAGGGTAAGCAAACAAGGGTCTCTTTTAAATCACAGAATGTTGTTTCAACATCGAGACCACTTGAGCTCCTTCACATGGATTTATTTGGTCCCTCAATAACTAAAAGTATAGGTGGAAATTATTATGGTCTTGTAATTATAGATGATTACTCAATATTTTGTTGGAATATTTTCTCACGTAGCAAAGATGAAACATTATCGGCTTTCACATGTTTTTCGAAGTTATCTCAAAACAAATTAAATTCTAAAATTGTTACCATTCGAAGTGATCATGGAGGTGAGTTTGAAAATCATATTTTTGAAGAATATTGTGATAAATTTGGAATTGAATATAACTTTTCATCTCTTAGAACTCAACAACAAAATGGTGTTGTGGAGCGTAAAAACCGTGTTTTATCGGAGTTGGCAAGAACAATGCTCAATAATTGTGGTCTACCAAAATACTTTTGGGCCGATGTCGTTAGCACGACATGTTATATCTTGAATATGATACTTATTTGTCCTATTCTTGACAATACTCCCTATGAACTTTTAAAAGTTAGAAAACTAAATTTATCCCATCTTCATGTCTTTGGATGTAAATGTTTTGTTTTAAATAATGGTAAAGATAATCTTGTAAATTTTGACACAAAAGTCGATGAAGGCATTTTTCTTGGATACTCTCAATCTAGCAAAGAATATAGAGTTTATAATAAAAGATTACTTATTGTTGAGGAGTCGGTCCATGTTACTTTTGATGAGTCTTCCCAAAATAGTGTTGGTAAATATAGTTATTTTCATGGTACAGGTGAAACTACTGAAGACATGCTCAAGGACACCAACAAAGGAGTTGAGCAACCTAAATCCGTAGAAATTGAGTAGGAAGAAGATGACAACCAAGAAAAGATGGATGATGAAAGTCATGAAGAAAATGATGGTCTTCCATTGGAGTGGATGTTGTACCCCAAAATTGTCCCTCCCTTTTCTTCAAGACATTCTCCTAAGGTTCTCAAATGCTCGAGGTTGCTCAAGAATTGATCAGACAAATTCTCCTCCTAAGCAATGGACTTACAACTAGGGTTTCATTTTTCTTAAGGAAGTTTGGGTTTTTAAGGGTCTCAAGTGGTTTACAAGGCCCCTTATATGTCTCCAAGAATGCTCATACCAAGTTTCATGCTTTGTGTAATACGGGGGAAAAACTGACTTGGGTGTTTTGCATTTTATCGCAATTATTGCGGATAGCAAGAGTCGCCACCGAATTTTCTTTTACCCAATAAAGGAAAGGGTGAAAAGAACAGGAAATACCTTTTGATAATTTTCTTGAGTTCGGGGGGTAAGTTATGAAAAGGGAAGGTGTTGGTACCATATTCATCTGTAGTTATCTACGGGCTCTTAGTTGCTAGTTCACTTTTAAATACTTTGTTTAAAAATGTGTTTTGATGGTTTTGCAAGTATTTTTGAAAGTGCCTTTGTTTAGGCGAACGTTGTAATGATTCTCGTCTCTATAAGAATGCATAAAAAGTGTTGACTTTTGAAAATATTTCATTTGAAATTGTTGGTGTATTTTGAGAGATGTTTTGAAAATGGTTGTAAGTAAGTAACTATGAATGTTCTACCTACTCAAAAAGTCTTAGTTCTTTTCCACCTCCTTTAGACATTTCTATCTTACCGTTGATTGATAAGAAGGCCTATCATTAGATGTGAAGGGACATGCATGGGTCATTGTATAGTCATAGAAAGCAACATTGTAGGATACCTTAGCAATTTTTGTAAGGGTCTAAGATCGTTTGTCGAAGGCAACATTTGAAGGGTCATCGAGGGACTACGATCTTGTATTCGAGGGTCATTGCTAAAGTATCCCACGTTCGAGGGACATGACTATTTTATCTTTAGGAAACAAGTGAGGTTAACCCTAGAGGTGCAAGTGTACAAAGTGTTTATTTTCATGCATCTTTGTCTTGAATTAGGGTTTTCTACTTGTTGATTTTATGTCTTGCCATACAAACCCTAATTACTAACATTTATATTGAAAGCGATAAATTTCAAAAATATAAAATTCTATGCTATTACATCATTTGGGGATGGGGATACAAATTTACAAATGGGGGGATGAAAGAAATTAAACCTAATTACTATTACAACCATATTGGATTATTGCAAGAATAAAATGTACAAGAATGTAGAGGCAATATGAAAGGAAAATGAAATTATTTTTGTTTGAGTTTTTTTGTATAAGAGGGTTTAACTTAATTAAATCAGAAAAAGAAAGTAATTAATTAATCTAATTTAAGAAAACTAAACCTAAGTTATTTTGAGAAAAGAAATTGATTTAATCAAGAAAATAAATTTTTTAAGGTTTTTATAAAAAAAAAGATATATCTTAATTAAACTAGTATGAAAAATCAATTAATTAAAAGTCCTAAGTTCTAAATTAATTTTAATTAAAAAAATCAACCTAAGTCTAATATTAATTTAATTAAAAATAAATTTGTTAGAGAAAAGTATTTATGGTCTTTTTGTCTTAAAATAAATAAGATAAAAGTATATTAAATATGCAAATAATAAATAAATTATTTATTAGGATTTTTAATTAATAACAATAATATTAATAATAATAAAAATAAAGAAGAGGGAAAATAAAATAAAATATAAAAATAAAGTCAAGGGGTGTAAAAGTAGGGAAAAGTGGTTTAGAAGTAAAAACATCTTTGTTTTGTGATTAGGCCCATTGTGATTTTTTTTTTGTAATGGGAAAAAAAGAAAATAAAAACAAAGGACTGCATTGTTGTTAGTAGACAGGGGTGTTAAGGGAGTAAAATGGTACAAGGCCCATTTGACGAAGTCCCAAGCACTGGCTGTTTTGACAGAATGAAAAAAAATGTGTCAAGAAATAAAATAAAAGGTCCCTGGGGTTCGAACCCGGGACCTTATAGGATAATGTCTTACGCGCGCTCTCTCTACCACTGGGGTGGCTATACATCTGGTGTTATAAACAAAACCATAAATATATATATATATATATATATATATATATATATATATATATATATATATATATATATATATATATATATATATATATATATATATATATATATATATATATATATATTACAAAACCAGTTCTAATGATAAACTTCATCTTCTTCCTCGCGCCAGCCAGAGCCTCTGTAACTCATTCATTTCTCAACCATTCTCAAAAGTATGAACATCAAACTTGTTATAAATTTCACCATGATTCCAGAAATGTAAATAGCTTAAACAATGGCTCAAAGATGAGCATGAATTGTAACTAGTACCAATTATAACCTAATGTTTTCAGAAATTTCAGGTTCAAAATTCTCACTACTCAAGCAACATAAATGAATTCTAAGCACATGGTCGTCTTCAGGGCAATGATGTCTACATTTTATCTTTGAAAATGGAAAGCTAACAATGCCTATATGAAGAGATTGAAAATCAGAAAACTTACCTCAAAACTGGATTTCGTGTTTTGAGTTAGAGCTCACTTCAAGATTTTTTAATGGCCTGGTTAGCTTTCTTGAATCTCCAGGAAGCTATTCCAATGGTTACTTTGAGCTAGAAGTGCTTGAACTGTTCTAGAGAAGTCCAAGTACAGACCTCTATTTTTGAAAATGGAGGATAGTACAAATGGTGTTATAGTTTGAAAACAGGTATTGGGATGGCTTATATTTGAGATAGAGAAGCTTTTGAAATAGTTTGGCCAAGAAACGCACGAGTGAAATGGAAGTTTGATGTGTAAAGTAAAAATCTGCACAACAATGGTGTTTTGAAGCAATTTCTGGCTTGAGGGAGTTTTAGGGAGTTTTCAGGCTTGTGTATTCGTGTTATGGCTTGTTAATAGTGCTTCTATTTATATGCAAGAGGTTTTGGATGTTCAAACAATCAGATTCAAAAGATCACATATTATGGCCAGGTTACTTGATTTTGAAGCAAAGTTGACAAACATCTTTCCAAGACATGGTACAACACTATCTAGAGTGGTTAGAAGCTTTAAACATGTTGCTTCTGGATTGTATATGGAGTGTGTGCATAAGGAACAAGTTCAAAGCTCAAGGACTGTGGACTTTGTGAGTAAAGTCACTTTACAAGAATATCAATGTTACTTTGTGCCAAAAATGGATGAATCTCTTGGACAATGGTTCAAATGCTTGGATCAAAGCTCTAACAGTTATGTAAACATTAAATTATAGAGTTATTAGCAAGTTATAAGCCTGCAAAGCAATATTGGTGCTGCATGGTTTGAGATTTGATCAAGTGTTCATCACAAATTTGACTTGTAATTTAAGTTTGAAACCCTAACTTTATCTCTTCGATTCTCTTAGCTCAAAAATGATCTAATTGAGTTCCTAGACATTTTGAAAAGCTTGGAACATCATATACAACTTTCATGTTGGACATTTTGAAAAAGTCATCTTGGAGCTTGGTGAAAATTGACCAAGAAGTTAGGTCAAAATCTAAGAACTTCTAGAACTTGATCAATAAAGAAACGTTGTAGATCTCATCAAGATCTACAACTTTCATGCTGGAAGTTTTTTTTGAATCATCTTGCATTTTGGTGAAAATTTGGCATGAAGTCATGAAAAAAATAATGCCTAAAAACACTTAGAAATTTTCGAAGTCTTGAAAAGTTTGACTTTTCAAAATGACTTTTGACTTTCTTGATTTCTTGATGATAAAGTTTCATTATGTCTTGATGAAATGTGATCTTTGAAACTCAATTTTGATCAAAAAGTCAAATTTTGACTTTTGGTGTATCAGTTGACTTTTCATCAGTTGATTGGATTTCAACTATAAATCAACTGATCTTGAGAAATGTTTTGAGCCATGAAATTAGGTTAATATTTTGTACTTGAATCCTTGAGATTGTGCTTCAAACCATTGGATCATGTATTAGGTCAAAAACCCTTGATCAGTCAAATACAGTCAAAACCCTAATTTTGACCATTTTACCCTTTTGGTGATTTGAACAATTTTATTGAGGAATTGTGATCCAAACTTGATCAATTGATACATATGGCTTCAAAATGTTGATATTAGTCCAAAATCTTGAAGTTTGATGGTAGGTTGACCATAGTTGACTTTTTACCCAATACAACTGATTTTAGGTCATCTGATCAATTGACTGAGAAATTTTGTGATCCAAGACTTGAAAATTGATATGAGAAATATTGAGAGTCCATAATGATCCATGAAAGTCATTTGAATTATTAGAAGTCCAATTTTCCTTGTGAAAACTCAAACCCTAATTTGAGGTATCAGTGTTGAGGAGATGGCTTGACCTGGTCAATACTTGTGCAAGCTTAAACCATTAAAGATCTTTGTCAGAAATGTCTTGAGAAAAGAGAGGGAAAATTTTGGGGTACAAAAGCTGCCCCTGTTCAATCTTCTTAAATCTGAAGAGTTAGATTGGTGAGCCCGCCATTCGTGACTTGAAGGTGGAAGATGATTGAACACTAAAGTGCCCAGAAATTTGCACTTGACTATGCGTTAGTTGATTGTGTCGAGAATGGGCTTAAAGATGCCATTTGGAAAAGTGATGAAGAGTTTGTCGAAGATGGGCTTGCAGATGCCATCCAGAGTGACTGTTGGTGGAAATTGGAAGAAGTATCAGAATAAATCTTTGGTCAATTTACACTGAAACAGTAGATGTCTTTTGCCTGTTTTTAACTGGAAGAGATAAATCTAACCAGAAGAGGTCTATTGATTGGCGACTTCATTGGGGAAATAACCACAACCAGAAGAGGTATGTCATTCGCATGTCTTTAACTGGAAGAAGTGAATCTAACCAGAAGAGGTCTGTTGATTGCATGTCTTTAACTGGAGGAAATAAATCTAACTAGAAGAGGTTTGTCTGCCTGTCTTTAATCTGGAAGAAATAAATCTAACCATAAAAGGTCTGTTGATTACCTGTCTTTAACTGAAAGAAATAAATCTAACCAGAAGAGGTTTGTTGATTTCCTGTCATTAACTAGAAGAAATAAATCTAACTAGAAAAGGTCTGTTGATTGCCTATCTTTAACTAGAAGAAATAAATCTAACTAGAAGAGGTCTGTTGATTGCCTATCTTTAACTGGAAGAAATAAATCTAACCAAAAGAGGCCTTTGCCTGCCTGTCTTTAATTAGGAAGAAATGATTCTCGCCAGAAGAGGTCTTCATCTGCCTGTCTTTAATCTGGAAGAAATAAATCTAACCAGAAGAGGTCTTCGTTTGCCTGTCTTTAATCTGGAAGAAATAAATCTAACCAGAAAAGGTCTTTTGTTTTGTTGATTGATTTTTCCTACAAGGAAGATTAGTTGCATGCAGATGTATGCATGGAGTAATGATGCTCTTAAAATAAATGAGACTATGTTGTATGCATTTGTCATGTATGTGCTATGATGTATGAATGTGAAACACTAAAGTGAATCTTTGTTTGGAAAATAAATTCTTGAAAAATTGATGGGGAGTATTAGGAAGCTAGATCCTAGAGAAGAGTATGTGTATCTTAAACTTTGTTTAGAATGTTTCCGCTGGGGATTCTGATTTTGTTTGAAGAGACTCTGCGGGAAATGTTAATTTCTGTTTGGGGAATAGAGTTCAGGAACTTTGGTTGTCCATTACTCTACTAGGGAATTATAACTTGACTGAGAAGGAAAGTCAACTGGTATCTGGTCAAATTCCAGGCTTTGCAGCAACTTACTGGGGATAGTATCGACTTTATTGGTGACAAGGGGTTTTGTCCGTTTATGGCCTGAGAAAAGAACTCAAGTTGGGGAATTGATTGTCAGGAGATTGAAACTCTGGATGGATACTGCATGAATTCAAATTTGTGGGGATAATTTTGTTAAAGTAACTCTGTGGGGATATCTCGAATTCTTTAAGAAAGTGTTTATTACCATTTTTAAACATACATTTGTTAACAATTAATCATGTTCATGTGCATATGTTCATTCAATTTTAGTCATTGTATGTTTTTGCTCAAAACAGGAAAACAAAAAGTTTGCATTTCAAAGTATGTTTGTATTGATTTTTGGCCTATAAACAGGCATTTTTGTACAAGGAAACAGAGATCCTAGCAAGAGGAAATCATCGGAATAATACAAAGTGAAAACAAAAATAATAGCCATGTGGAAGTGATCTCATTGTGTTCCAACTCCGCTATTGCCCCTATGCCTTTGAACATCATCCATTTTTGTTGAAAGAAGTTGATTGAATTGATTTTACACCCAAGAACTTAGACCTTGTTAATAAAGTTGGTTGTAGTAATTTCACGGGACGTAGTCATACGCTTTAATCCTTAACTTTTTTCTGACCACCTTTTCAGGTTTTCAGCCCACCAGGATAACCTTTTTGTCCAAGCCGCCCTTTCGGGTTTTCGACTTGCCGGGTGTATAATATTTTGTATATATCCCTAAATCCTAACCCTTTTGGTTCGCCGGGATGCCCTTATTTTTTCCTAGGTATGTCAACCTAGCGGGTCATTTTTATGCATAGTATTTTTTGACTATGTCTGCGTTTACAGGATGCAAAAAATCTTTGCCGTCCCTAGTAGTTAGCATCATGACACCGCCAGAGAATACTTCCTTAACAAAAAATTTCCCTTCGTAAGTGGGAGTCCATTTTCCCTAGGATTGCCTTATGGAAGAATGATGTGTTTTATTACCAAGTCGCCAGCCTGATACACTCGAGGTTTAATCTTTTTGTTAAAAGACTTAATCATACACTTTTGATACATTTGACCATGAGAAATAGCAGCCAGTCTCTTCTTGTTAATTAATTTCAACTAATCCAACCTAGTATGAATCCATTCGTCTTCACCTAAATCTTCTTTTTTCGTAATCCTTAAGGAAGGAATTTGAACTTCCACAGGTAGGACAACTTCCATGCCATAGACTAAAGAGAAAGGGGTTGCCCCAGTTGAAGTTCGATCCGAAGTACGGTAGCCATGAAGAGAAAATGGTAGCATCGTGTGCCAGTCTTTATAGGTTACCACCATCTTTTGCATAATCTTCTTTATGTTTTTATTGGCAGCTTCCACTCTGCCATTCATCTTAGGTCTACATGGAGAAGAGTTGTGATGCTTGATCTTGAACTGAGTGTAGAGCTCTGTAATCATAGCATTCTTGAGATTGGTTCTATTGTCAGTGATGATCCTTTTAGGGATACTGTAATGGTAGATGAGGTTATGCTTGATAAACTGGGCTACAACGTTCTTGGTTACTAAGGCAAATAAAGCTGCTTCGACCCATTTGGTGAAGTAGTCAATAGAAACGAGGATGAAACGATGTCCATTGGAGGAAGTAGGATTGATCTCTCCAATCATGTCAATGCCCCGCATTACAAATTGCCACGGATCAGTCATGACATTTAAGGGTATTGGAGGCACATGAACCTTGTCGGCGTAGATCTGACACTTATGGTAAGTCCTCAAGTGGTGGTGACAATCAGTTTCCATAGTCGACAAATAGTAGCCAGCCCTCAAGATCTTCTTAGCCATAGTGTGTCCACTAGAGTGAGTTCCAAAGATACCATCATGCATGTCCTCCATTATTTTCTCTGCCTCCTTCTTGTCCATACAATGGAGTAGAGTAGAATCATGGTTGCGCTTGTACAAGATCCTATTACTTAGGAAGAAATTGGCTGAGAACCTTTGCAAGAATTTCTTATCATTGATGGAAGCTCCTTCAGGATACTCTTTTGCTTCAATATATATTCTCACTTCATGATACCAAGGCGTCTCTTCATTGGTGTCAATCTCACAACAGTATGCCGGTTCGTCAAATCTTTCGATTGTAATTCTAGGAGCCTCGTTGTCCCACTTGACTTTAAACATGGATGACATTGTTGGTAAGGCTTCCGCCAACTGATTTTATTCTCTTGGAAAGTGTTCAAAGGTAACCTCTTCAAAGTATGGGATCAGGGTTAACACGAGTTCTTTGTAGGGGATCATATTCAAATGTTTGGTATCCCATTCTCCTTTAACTTGAATGATTACTAAGGCAAAGTCTCCATATACATCTAAAAACTTGATTCTTAGATCGATAGCAGCTTTTAGACCCAAGATGCATGCCTCATACTCAGCCATGTTGTTTGTGCAGTCGAAGCATAGTCCAACAGTGAAAGGGGTATGGAAACCTTCGGGAGAAATGATCACATCACCAATTTCGTTACCCACAGCATTGTAAGCTCCATCAAAAACCATAGTCTATCGGGATCCTTGTTTAGGTCCGACATACGGTCCAGGCTTTTCGAAATCAGTTATCAGCATGATATTCTCGTCCTGGAAATCAAAGTTCATGGATTGGTAGTCATCAACAGCTTGATAGGCCAAATGATCTGCTAGCACACTTCCTTTGATGGCCTTTTGTGTAGTATATTGGATATGATATTCAGTCAAGATCATTTTCCATCTAGCTACTCGTCCGGAGAGGGCTGGTTTCTCGAAGATGTACTTGATAGGGTCCATCTTATAAATCAACAAAGTGGTGTGAGTCAACATATACTTCCTTAGCCGGCAAGAAGCCCATGCCAGAGCGCAGCAAGTTCTCTCGAGCAGTGAATATCTTGTTTCATAGTTGGTAAACTTTTTGCTCAGGTAGTATATTGCATGCTCTTTTCAGCCAAACTCGTCATGTTGGCCCAACACACACCCCCATTGATTTCTATAATATAGTCAAGTACATAATCAACGGTCTTCCTTCAACTGGAGGCATCAGGATGGGAGAATCTTATAAATATTCCTTGATCTTATCAAAGGATGCTTGGAAGTCATCGTTCCATCTGACTACTTGATCTTTCTTTAAGAGTTTGAAGATTGGCTCACAAGTAGCAGTCATATGAGATATGAATCGGGCAATGTAGTTGAGCCGACCTAAAAAAACCCTGACCTCCTTCTCAGTACAGGGAGCTAGCATCTCTTGTATGGATTTGACTTTTTCAGGGTCGACCTGAATACCTTTTCCACTGACGACAAACCCTAAGAGTTTTCCAGATCTTACCTGAAGGTACATTTGTTGGGATTTAGTATTAGCATGTACTTTTTCAATCTTTTAAACAGCTTGTGAAGATGATCAAGGTGTTCAGTTTGTAACCTTGAAATCATATCATCAACGTACACTTCTATTTCATTATGGATCGTGTCATGGAATAGGGCTACCATAGCTCGTTGATAGGTTTCCCCGGCATTCTTTAAATTGAAAGGCATGGCCTTGTAACAAAAGTGCCCCACTGTGTAACAAAAGTGGTTTTCTCCATGTCCTCGGGAGCCATTTTGATTTGATTATAGCCAGAGAAACCATCCATGAAGGAGAATACTTTATGTTGAGCCGTGTTGTTGACCAAGACATTAATATGCAGTAATGGGAAATCATCTTTGGGGCTTGCCCTATTCAAATCTCTATAGTCTACGGACATACGGACCTTTCTATCCTTTTTTAGCACAGGGACCAAATTTTCCACTCATTGGCGATATGACATCACTACTAGAAAACCTGCATTGAATTGCTTCATTACCTCGGCTTTTATATTTTCAAACATGTCTAGCCGCATACGACGAACTTTTTGCTTGACTGGAGGACAATCTTCCTTTGTTAGTAGACGATGAACCACAATATCAGTATCAAGTTCCAGCATGTCTTCATATGACCAAGCAAACACCTCAACGTAGTCATGCAACATCTGGATCAATCTGTCCTTGATAACGTCTGTAATACGGTGGGAGAACTGACTTGGTTGTTTTGCATTTGATTGCAATTATTATGGATAGCAAGAGTCGCCACCAACTTTTTTTTATCCAATAAAGAAAAGGGTGAAAAGAACAGGAAATACCTTTGAGATATTTTCTTGAGTTCGTGGGGTAAGTTATGAAAAGGGAAGGTGTTAGCACCCTTTTCATCCATAGTTATCTAAGGGTTCTTAGTTGCTTTCTAGCTCACTTTTGAAATTGCTTTGTTTGAAATGTGTTTGTGGTGGGTTTTGAAAGTATTTTTGAAAAGCTCATTCGTTTAGTCAAAATTTATAATGATTCTCGTCTCTATAAGAATGCATACAAAGTGTTGGACTTTTGGAAATATTTCTTTTGAAATTGTTTCGTGTGTTTGAATATTTGTTTGTTTTGAAGATGGATTGTGAGCAAGCAACTAAGAACGTTCTACATACCCAAAGAGTCTTTTGTTTATTTCTATCTTCCTTTGATATTTTTATCTCACGATTGATTGGTAAGTAACCTTATCTTTAGATGTAAAGGGACAGACACGGATCATCGTATAGTCATGAATAACAATGTTGTAAGATATCTTAGCATTTCTCTTGAGGGACTAAGATCATTTGTAAGGCAAAATTCGTAGCGTCATAGAGGGACTATGATCTTGTATTTTTGATTGTTTTTGCTAAAGTGTCTCACATGCATATCATGACCATTTATTTCTTAAGGCAACAAGTGGAGTTAAACCTAGAGGTTCAAGTGTGCAAGTGTTTTGCATTTCATTCTTGTTTTGTCTTGGATTAGGATTTTCTAAGATTGATTTTATCTTGCCATAAAAACCCTAATTACTAGCATTTATATGAAAGCGATAAATTGCGGAAATGTATATTCTACGCTATTACATTATTAGGGGATGGGGTATATAAATTTACAAATGGGGATTGCAAAAAATTAAGTCCTAATTATCTATTACAACCCTATTGAATATTTACAAGAATTAAATGTACAAGAATGAATAAATATACAAAGATATGAATGGAGAAGAAAATGCATTTTGTTTAAGAAAAATGTTTTTTTGACTTAATTAATTTAAAAGAAGATAAGTAGCTAAGAATAAGAAAATTAAGATTAACTTAAAAGAAACTAATTTATTATGAAAAACCAGTTTTTAGGGTTTTATTTATGAAAAAAGGTTTTTTTAATTAAACTAAGTTAGTATGAAAATTAATTAAAAGAAAACCTAAGTTATAAGTTAATTTTTAATTAAAAGAAAATAAATTAAACCTAAACCTAATTACTAATTTATTTAACAAAAATAATTAAATTTGTTTAAGAAAATATTTTTGTGTTTTTTATTAATAAAAATAATATTTATAACAATATTAATAATAATAATAATATTTAAAGAAAATAAAATAAGAAAATAAAATAAATTAAAGAGATAAAGTCAGAGGGTAAAAATTAAATTTGGGTGTTTGTTTGTAAATCAGATTTTGGTTAAGCCTGGCCCATTAACAATTTTTGTTATTAAATCCGAAAAAAAGAGATAAAATAAATGTAAGTGGGTTGCGTGTATTCCTACAAAGAGAGGGGTTAAAATAAGAAAAAATAAAAGGCCCAGTGTACTAAGCCCATCGTCCTTGTTATGAACAAAAAAGGAAGAAATGAATGAAAAATTGTGAAAAGTGGCAGCGTTGAGGCTTGAACCCACGCCCTCTGCATAATAAGCGCGTTGCCTTGCCATTGAGGTGGCCATACATCCGTTAACTTAAACAAAACCATAAATATATAATAAAAATTAAGTCCATAGCCTGAACTTCATCTTCAACCTCACGCCCAGCCAGACCAATTGTAACTTACTCATTTCTCAACCAAAATGGGAAATGTAAACATGAAAGTTATGACCAATTTCATCACGATTCCAGAAATGTAAAGCATTAAACTATGAATCAAAGAAAAGCATGAATTTTGAATGGTACCAAATTTAACCTAATTTCTTCAGAAAGTTCAGGTCCAAAATTCTCTCTACTCAGGCCATATAAATGAAATCTATGGATATGTACAGTTTCAGGGCAATGATATCTACATTTTGTCTTTGAAAATTCAAGCCTAACAATGCCTAAATAATGAGATGAAAAGTCAGAAAACTCACCTTGCAGCTGGAAATCGTGTTTTGAGTTAGAGCTTGATTCAAGTTGTTGTGATGCTCAGGTTAGCTTCCTCAAGTTCCCGGGAAGCTAATGCAACCCTTAGCTTAAACTATGGATGGTTGGAATGGTCTAGAGAAGTCAAGATGCAATGCCCTATTTTTGAAAATAGAGGTTGGTGAAGATGGAGTTACATTTGGATAACAGGTGTTAGGATTGTTTATGTAGGATGTTTAGAAGCTTTAGGAACCAAAAGGCCAAGAAACGCACGAGTGGATTTGAAGATTGGGTTCAAAACTCAGAAATGACAAGTTTTGGGGTGTTCTTGGTGACTCCGTGTTTTATGGTGTTTTAGGGCTTGAGCATTCGTCCATTGGCTTGCAAATGATGTATGTATTTATAGGCAAGAGGTTTCAAGTGTTACAACAACTCAAAATTTGAATTCTCAAGTTGTGGCAACTTTACTTATTTTTGAAGCAATGTTGAAACATCTTGTTCCAAGACATGGTACAGGGCTGTATAGAGTGGTTAGAACTTTAAACATGATTACTTTTGGTTTATATGGGTCGTTTATGCAGAAAGAACAAGTGCAAGGCTCAATACAAGTTGACTTTGCATAAATCTTGCTTTTCTAAAATGGCAATGGTAACTTTGTGCCATTAATGGAAAATTGGTTTGGACAATGCTTCAAGCACTTGGATAAGAGATTAATCAATTGTGTAAACCATTAATTATGGAGTGAAACACAAGTTTGAGGCCTGAAAAGTAAATATTGTGCAGCATGGCTATGGATTTGGCTCATGTTCATCACAAATTTTCCTTGCAAAACAAGAATGAAACCCTAACTTCATAGATTCGATTCTCTTAGGTCAAACATGATCTCAATGAGTTCTTTGACTTTTTAGAAAGCTTGTAACATTCTCTATAATTACTCTTTGAATCACTTTTTCAATCTCCAATTGGAACTATGTTAAACTTGGCCAAGAAGTTAGGTCAAAATCCTGACTTAAGATGCTCAAAATTTCACTAAGTGTTTTAGTTTCATGGACATGTCTTTATGAATTAATAACTTGAGATCCAAGAATTTCTAGAAAAAGTTCTGTCATACAATGTTTTAGATCTAATTCAGATCTACAACTTTCATGTTGGAAGTTTTTCTTGAATCATCTTGCATCATGGTGAAAATTTGGCACAAAGTCATGGAAAAAAGTAAATTTTCCAACACTTAGAAAAATTTCAAAGTCTTGGAAATTTTGACTTTTCAAAGTGAATTTTGAATTTTTGATTTCTTGATGAACAAACTTCATATTTTGACATGTCTTGATGAAATGTGATTTTTGAAACTTGATTTTGATCAAAAAGTCAAATTTTGACTTTTTAGTGTATCAGTTGACTTTTCATCAGTTGACTGGATTTCAACTATCAATCAATTGATCTTTGGAAGTATTTTGAACCATACCATTAGATAAAAATTATAAATTTGAATCCTTGATATCATGTATCAAACCAATAAGTAATGTATTTGGTCAACAATAAAAAATTAAACCTCTTCAGTCAAAACCCTAATTTTGACCATTTTTCCCTTTTGGTGATCTGATCAAATTTCTTGAGGAATTGTGATCTAAACTTGATCAGCTGACATATATGAGTTCATAATGTTGATTGGATAAAAAATTGTGAAGTTTTACTGTAAATTGACCATAGTTGACTTTTTCCCTAATACAATTGATTTTGGGTCAACTGATCAATTGACTGAGCAAAAATGTGATCCAAAGCTTGAAACTTGACATCAGCAATCTTGGGAGTCCAAAATGATCCATGAAAGTCATATGAAGCATTAAAAGTCCAATTGTCCTTGTATAAACTCAAACCCTAATTTGAGTCATTAATGCTTGAGGAGGTGTCTTGAGCTGATCAAACCTTGTGCAGTTTTGAATCAATGGAGATCTTGTGAGAGAATTATTGAGAAATTGAGAGGGGAAATTTTGGGGTACAACAGCTGCCATTGTTCAATATTCTTGAACCTGAAGAGTTAGATTGGCGGATTCGCCTTTTGTGGCTTGAAGGTGAAAGATGATTGAACACTACAGTGCCCAGAAATTTTCACTCGATCGTGTATTGACTCGGGAATGGGCTTATAGATGCCATTTGGAGAGATGATGGTAGAAACAGGTAGAAACATCAGCATAAATCTTTGGTTGATTCGTGCTAAAAACTAGGTGTCTTGCCTGTCTTTAATTGGAGGAATTAATTCTGATACAAAAGAGGTCTTTGGATCAATGATTTTTCCTGCAAGGAACAAAGGGGTTAGCTGTATGCGAATGTATGCATGGTGTAATTATGTTCTCAAAATAAATCAAATTATGTTGTATGTATATGTTATGTATGTTATATGATGTATGAATGCGACATATTATCGAAGCGTATCCTTGACATATACTAGGGAGCTTTGAGAAGTTAAATCTCAAACTGCCGTTGGAGATGAAGAGTATATGTATCTTCAGAATTTGTTTAAAAGGCTTCTGTTGGGGATTCCTGCTTTGTTGTGAAGAACTCCACTGGGAAATATTGACTTTTGCTTGGGAGAAAGAGCTTAGGATTTATAGTCGTCCGTTGCTCTAGTGGGGAACTATCTCTTGAAAGTTGGTTGTTATCTGGTCAAATTCTAGGCTTCACAATGACTTGATTGAGATAAAGAAGTTAGTTGTTATCTGGTCGAATCCAGGCTTTGCAGTAACTCACTGGGATAGTGGCAAACTCTACTGGGGGAGAAGGAGTTTTGCTAGTAATTTTATGGGAATTAAACTGTTATCTGGTTGGGTCTAGGATTCGTTGTAATTGAAGAGATTAAACTATTATCTGGTCGGGTCCAGGCTTTAGTAACTTGGAACTAAGATTAACTATTATCTGGTCGGGTCTAAGTTTCAGAAATTCAAATTTTTATCTGGTCGGGTCCAGGTTTCAGCAATTGATGAAGTTAAACTATTATTTGGTCGGGTCTAGGCTTTAGTAACTAAAAATTAGGGTTTACTGTCATCTGGTCGGGTCCAGCTTTCAGCAACTCAAACTATTATCTGGTCGGTCCAAGTTTCAGTAATGATAGAAGTTTAACTAATATCTGGCCATGTCCAGGCTTTTAGTAACTTAAAATTGAGATTAACTGTTATCTGGTCATGTCTAAGTTTCAGAAATTGGAGTTGTTATCTGATCCGATCCAGGCTTTAGAATGTTTAACTGGTATATGGTCAGGTCTAGGCTTGAACTGTTGACTGGTCAGAACCAGGCTTAAGCAATTTGAGAAGTTAAACTAATATATGGTCGGGTTTAGGCTTTAGTAACTTGGAATTGAGATTTATTGTTATCTAGTCGGGTCCAGTCTTCACAGTAAGTTAAGAGTAGGATGAATTTGAACTAGTATCTGGTCAGGTCCAGGCTTCACAGTAACTTACTTGAAAGGATGAAGTTGACTGTTACCTGGTCGGGTTCCAGGCTTTACAGCAACTTTGGAGATAGTAATGACTCTGTTGACGACTTCACTGGGGACTAGGGGTTGCGGTCCCTTGATTGGTAATAGTCTGAAAGGAAAACTCAAGTTGGGGAATCTATAGTTTGTTGGGGAAATAAAACCATGTTGAAGAGGATATTTGACGAACTGCTAGGGAGGGTTTTTTTTAGGAAGAATTCCATAAGGCTTCCTTTTAAGACCAACTCAGTTGGGGAGCGGATTTTTCGGAGATTGAAACTCTGGTTGGGGATTTTATGAACCCAAATTTGTGGGGATAATGCTATTGAAATAACTGTGGGGATATCTCAAATGTATTTAAGGAGATGCTTGTCACTGTTTTTAAGCATACATTTGTTAAAATTTTAATCATGTTCATATGCATATGTTCATTCAATTTTAGTTATTGGACACTTTTTCACTAAAACAGGAAAAACAAATAAGTTTGCACTTCAAAGTATATTTGTATTGATGTTTTGCCCATGAATTAGGCGTTTTTGTACAAAGAGACCGAGATCCTAGTAAGAGGAAATCGTCGAAAGAATGGAAAGAATACAAAGTGAAAACTAAATAATAGCCATGTGAAAGTGATCTTATTGGGTTCCAAACCCCACTATTGTCGCTATGTCTTTGAACATCATCCCTTGATGTTGAATAGAAGTTGATTGGATTGATCTTGGACCATTTGAACTTGGACTTTGGTAATAAAGTTGGCTGTAGAGATCCCACGGGACATAGTCATACGCTTTTAATCCTTAACTTTTGCCTGCACCGCCCTTTCGGGTTTTCAGCCCACCAGGATACCCATTTTTTCCCAAGCCGCCCTTTCGGGTTTTCGACTTGCCGGGTGTACAATATTTTGCATATATCCCTAATTTTTTCCCGAACCTCTTTGGTTCGTAAGGACGCCCTTATTTTTGCTTAGGTGTGTCAACCTAGCAAGTCATTTTATGCGTAGTATTTTTTAACTATGTCCGCGTTCACAGGATGTGGGAAGTCTTCGTCATCCATAGTAGTCAGCATCATGGCATCACCAGAGAAAACTTTCTTTACAACAAATGGTCCTTCATAAGTGGTAGTCCATTTTCCCCTGGGGTCTCCTTATGGAAGAATGATGTGCTTTATTACCAAGTCACCAGCTTGATACACTCGAGGCTTGATCTTTTTGTTGAACGCCATGATCATACGCTTTTGATACATCTGACCATGGAAAACAGTAGTCAGCCACTTCTCGTCAATCAAGTTCAACTGATCCAACCTATTCTGAATTCATTCCTCTTCGCCAAGACCTACTTATTTCATTATCCTTAGAGAGGGAATTTGAACTTCTACAGGCAAGACGGCTTCCATGCCATAGACCAAGGAGAAAGGAGTTGCCCCAATTGACGTACGAGCCAAAGTATGGTAGCCATGGAGAGCAAAGGGTAACATCTCAGCCAGTATTTGTAGGTTACCACCATCTTTTGCACAATCTTCTTGATATTTTTATTGGCAGCTTCCACTGTGCTATTCATCTTGGGTCTGTACGGAGAAGAATTATGATGCTTGATTCTGAACTGAGTACAAAGTTCTGTAATTATAGCATTTCTGAGGTTGGTTTCATTGTTAGTGATACCATAACGGAAGATGAGGTTATGATTAATAAACCTGGCTACAATGTTCTTCGTGACAGAGGCAAATGAGGCAACTTCGACCCACTTGGTAAAGTAATCAATGGCAACAAAGATGAAACGATGTCTATTTGAGGCAGTAGGTTTGATCTCTCCAATCATATCAATGCCCCACATTGCGAACGGCCACTGCGCAGTCATGAAATTTAGAGGAATAAGAGGTACATGGACCTTGTCAACATAGATTTGACACTTGTGGCAAGTCCTTGAGTGATGATGATAATCAGTTTCCATTGTGGACCAATAGTAACCATCTCTCAGGATTTTCTTGGCCATAGTGTGTCTACTAGAATGGTTTCCAAAGAGGCCATCATGCATGTCTTCCATAATTTTCTCTGCCTCCTTCTTGTCCATACATCGGAGTAGAGTAGAATCATGGTTGCGCTTGTACCGAATTCCGTTGCTTAGAAAGAATTTGGCTGAAAATCTTTGCAATAATTTCCTATCATTGATGGAAGCTCCTTCAGGATATTCTTGTGCCTCAAGATATCTCCTTACCTCATGGTACCATGGTTTCTCTTCGTCAGTGTCAAGCTCATAGCAGTGCGTAGGTTCGTCAAATATCTCAATTGTAATCATAGGAGATTCGTTATCCCATTTAACCTTGAACATGGAAGACATTGTTGCCAAGGCATCAACCAACTGATTTTCTTCTCTAGGAAAATGTTCAAAGGTGATCTCCTCGAAGTATGGTATTAGGGTTAACATAATCTCCTTGTAAGGAATCAGTTTAGGATGCTTAGTGTCTCATTCTACCTTTACTTGGCTAATCACTAAAGCAGAGTCTCCAAATACATTAAAATGCTTGATCCTTAAGTCAATAGCAGCCTTCAAACCTAAGATGCACGCCTCGTACTCATCCATGTTATTCGTACAATCGAAGCACAATCTAGCAGTGAAAGGAGTGTAACAACCTTTAGGAGAAATTATCACATCACCAATTCCATTACCCAGAGCGTTGGAAGCTCCATCAAAAACCATAGTCCATCGGGATCCTTGTTCAGGTCCGTCATACGGTCTAGGTTTTACACAGTCAGTCACTAACATGATATTCTCATCCGGGAAGTCAAAGTTCATAGATTGATAATCATCAACAGTTTGATGGGCCAAATGATCTGCCAATACACTTCCTTTGATGGCCTTTTATGTTGTATATTGAATATCGTATTCGGTCAAAATCATTTTCCATCTAGCTATTCGTCCGGAGAGAGTGGGCTTCTCAAAGATGTACTTGATAGGGTCCATCTTAGAAATCAATAAAGTGGTGTGAGTTAACATATACTGTCTTAGTCGGCGAGCAGCCCATGCCAGAGCGCAGCAAGTTTTCTCGAGCAGTGAATATCTAGTTTCACAGTCAGTAAACATTTTGCTCAGGTAGTATATTGCATGCTCTTTTCGGCCAGACTCGTCATGTTGGCCCAACACACACCCCATAGAATTCTCTAGCACTATCAAGTATATGATCAATGGTTTTCCTTCCACTGGAGGCATAAGGACAGGAGGTTCTTGCAAATATTCTTTGATCTTGTAAAGGGAGAATTGACAATCATCGTTCCATCTGACCACTTGATCTTTCTTCAAGAGTTTGAAAATTGGCTCACAAGTAGCAGTTAAGTGAGATATGAAACGGGAAATGTAGTTAAGACGACCCAAGAGTCCTCTAACCTCTTTTTCAGAGTGAAGGAATTGGAATTTATTGAATGGATTTTACCTTTGCATGATCAACTTCGATGCATTTACCATTGACGATAAAACCTAAAAGCTTTCCAGATCTTACTCCGAATGTGCACTTATTAGGGTTTAACTTCAACTTGTACTTCTTCAACCTCTCGAATAGTTTGTGTAGGTGATCGAGATGCTCTTCTTCGGTTTACGGCCTTGCAATCATATCATCCACATAGACTTCTATTTCATGATGAATCATATCATGAAATAAAGCTACCATAGCTCTTTGATATGTTTCCCTTGCATTCTTTCATCCGAACGACATGACTTTGTAGCAAAAGGTGCCCCATTGTGTAACAAAGGTGGTCTTCTCCATGTTTTCGGGAGCCATCTTGATTTGGTTGTAGCCAGAAAATCCATCCATGAAGGAGAAGACTTTGTGTTGAGCGGTGTTATCAACCAAGACGTCAATATGAGGTAGAGGGAAATCATTTTTGGGGCTTGCCCTATTCAGATCCCTATAATCTACACACATACGAACCTTTCCATCTTTCTTTGGCACGGGGACCACATTCACAACCCATTGAGGATAAGGTGTGACAACCAGAAAACCTGCATCAAGTTGCTTCATTACCTTAGCCTTTATCTTTTCAGACATGTCTGGCCGCATACGACGTACTTTTTCCTTAACAGGAGGACAATATTCCTTTGTTGGAAGACGATGAACCACAATATCGATATCCAACCCTGGCATATCTTCATACGACCAAGCAAACACTTCAACATAGTCATGTAACATTTGTACTAATCTGATCTTGATACTATCTTCTAGGTTGGCGCCGATCTTAACTTCCTTCTTATCTGTCTCAATACCTAAGTTGATAACCTCGACTGGCTCTTCATGAGGATGAATAGATTTCTCTTCTTGCATTAAAAGTCTGGCTAATTCTCCTATTATTTCACAATCTTCCTCGCCTTCGTATTCAGCTTGGTTAACTGGATGTTCGAAGTCATAAATGGAAATAGTAGCATTGTTTACAATGAGATCCGGAGTGGATGAGGATCTGCAAGTGTGTGAGTGTGTGTAATACGGTGGCAGAACCGACTGTTTTTTGTTACTACTAGATTTTTGCGTTTTTTGTTCGCAAATGTACGGTAAGCAAGAGTCGCCACTTTCTTTTATTTTATCCAAAAAAGGAAAAGGGAAAAAGAACAGGAAAAAACCTTTTTCGAGATGTTTCTTAGTACGGAGGGTAGATTATAGAAAGGGAAGGTGTTAGCACCCTTTCTATCTGTGGTTTTCCACGGGCTCTTAGGTACTTGCTCATTTTTAAATTGCTTTTGTGTGTGTTTTGAAAAGCTTTGAAAATGTCTTAGTGCGGCGTTTCACTTTATGGTAACCCTTGTATCAGTCCTCAAGGGTGTGATAAAGCGTTTTTGAAAACATTGCATGAAAAGTGTTTGAAAGTGTAAGTGTGAAAAATTGATTGTTTTGAGCAAGTACTTAAGTTTTTACCTACTCGAAAAAGATTGTTCGTTTTCTTATTTCATTTAGACAGTGTTATCCTACTATTAAGGAGTAGGTAGCTCCATCGTTGGAGTTTAAGGGACAATCGAAAGGGACGATTATGGTCACTCAAAGCAATAGGGCAAGATCTCTTAGTAACTGCCCTAAAGTTCTAAGGTCGCATTTTGTTTTACCCAGGCAACTTTCGAAAGGGACTTGCAATCTCTGAATTAGAGGACAGTCACTAAGAATTCTCATGTTCGAGAATAGTGACCGTATTTTTCCGAGGCAACCGAAGTGGGAGATACCCTAGGGGTGAATATGTGCAAGTGTTTGATTTCAGTTTATTTAATCTTTGCACATTTAGGGTTTTCTATTATTTTAAATTATTTATATTTTGCATACAATCCTACACATACATCTAATAGTTTATAATTGCAGAAATTAAAAGCGGAAAAGAAAACCTAATTATTACAGGGCTTCGGGGATGGGGATTACATAACCAAAAACTTGGGGGAAAAGCGGTAAATAAAAGCAGTAATAAACCTAAGTTAAAAGCTATTACAAACTCGAAACAAATATAGTAATTGGAAAAAATAAATAAATAGATGCGCGCGAGAACAAATTAAATACGAGAAATTAAAGTTTAACGAATCTAATTGATTTAGAAGAAAAATATTTTTGCATTTTTTATTTTAGAAAATAATTAATTTTTGCAAATTAAAACTAATCTCTAATTGATTTTAATTATAAAAAGGGAATTAAACTATCCTAATTTAAGCTAATCTAATCAATTAATGAAATTAATTATTTTAAGAAAAAAAACCTAATTCTAATGTTTTGTGATTTTTGTGATTTAAAAAAAAAAGATTTTTGTAAAGTAATTAAAAAAATAAATAATTAAATAAAGAAATTAAAAATAATTAAAATGGACCTGGTATGAAATAGAAAACTGGGGGGGGGGGGGGGGCTTGCTGAATTTGTGTTAGCCCCAAAGGTGCTGGCCCAATTGCCAGTGTGCATTCCAGTGTGATCAGCCTTCAGGGAGTGCACCATGGATCTTCAATTCTGGAGCATTGGATCTGCTTTGAGATAATCCAAAGGGTGGGATCTGAGGACGTATGGTGGATGCTTGGCTAGGAGATGCATTGGATCTGTAAGAAATTATCAAGAAAAATACAAAAGCATATGCCTGGATCGAACCCAGGACGTTTGCCTCGCATATTCATTCCTTGACCATTTGTGCTGGAAAGCTTATTTGTTAATATAATAAACAAATAAAACATAAGCCAAACAAAGTAGCATGCCCAGAAAAAAGCGCGTGGATTCAAACCCTCCAATGGGATGCTACACCCTAATCTTCTTCTTCATGGGGCTGTCGCTTTTGATACCAGACCTTTACCTACGGACAAAATTTTCACTAAAAGCTATAGTGACAAATTTTATCCATAGCTATAACCCTGCAATATCTTAAAACGCAATACAAGCAACATAAATTCAAACCAAAAACATGGATTGACTATAAACGATCTCTTGAGCATGATAGTGCCCCTAATTTTTTCAAATTTTGCCTCTAGTTAGGGTTCCCCAATTTGTAGCTTCGGAACCCTAACAATGGAGAATGGTTGTACTTGCGCTTAAACTCTGATTAAACCATTCAAAAAGGTTCCTATGATGATGATGAACATGAAGATGCAATCAAATCATGTTTACAGTGAGTAAATGAATGGAATCGAAGTTGGAAAAAGTGAACACAAACCGTGAGTGTAGAGAGCTGTTCTTGATGCTACAGGCCTGAGGAATGAGTGTGGTAACTTCCTAGAGGTCCAAGGATTATTTCTTAGTCCTTGAAATTCTTTGAACTCGCCTGTGGAAAGGAATCTGATCTGCACTTTTTGACAAAAAAATTGACACTTTGTTCTTTCTCTTAGAGGAAGCTGCGCATCTCCAAAACCTCTCTTCTAGGGTTGCAATATATTGGCATATGTAGTGAATCAGATTAGGGAAATATTTGTGGCAAGAATACAAAGATTACTGGCATGGTTTTAATAAGAAAACAAATCTTGAAAAGTTTCCATATGTGGATATTATGTGTCCATTTGTCCTTGCACGATTTCTTTGGCTATTGACAGCATATGAGATCTCCATTCAAAGCAAAAATCATTCCTAAAACAAATTAGGTGATTTATTTGGATTGATTTGATTTTATTTGAGTTTTAAATGAATAAAAATATAAATAAATTAAATAAACAAATAAATAAGGAATAGAGGGTCCCATAGGTCGTGGACCATGCTAGGACTAGGATTCGATCTTAAAAAGATGGGCCCAGGTGGAAAAAAATGCAATTTTGGGCATTGTTGGTTTTGTGCAAATTTCCAAAAATGGCCAACTTTGAAAATACATATCTCTCTCTTAATATTGACCCCGAAGAGGGTGTTCTTGGACTTTTTATAAATCGTTAGGATGTCCCCTAAGTAACCTCTTTGGTTTCATATCAATTGGATCTTCCATGTTTATGTAAGAAGCTTTGACCCAAAAGGTGTTTTTGTTGACTTTTTGAAATGACCTATAATGTATGAACTTATATCTTTTCATGAGTGCATTTCTTGAACATGAGGGATGAAGTTGAATTATAGGGAATTGTATTCTCTTAAAAATGAGCCTTGGATGATAAATTTCTGATAAAGTATGAGAAAGTTATGCCTGATCAAAGTTTGGTTGACTTTTCCTATAAGAACCCTAATTTAGCAACTTTTGAGTTTTGGTGAATTAGGAGCATTCCTTGAGGAATCATGATCAAACCTTGATCAAATGATGGATATCACTTCAAAATTTTGATGTTGACCAAAAATCTTGAAGTTTGACTGTATGTGGGTCACAATTTACTTTTGACCTTGTATAGTTGATTCTCAGGCATTTGAGTAGTTGATTGAGAAAACTTCTTGTGCAAGGTATGAAACTTGGAATGGATATTATTGGAGGCATAATAGGACCATGTAAAGCAATTGAATTATTTGAAGCTCATACATATTGATGAAAAGTGAAACCCTAGTTGGAGGTTCATTGCCTTAGGTAGAGAACTTGTCTGGTCAATCTTTGGGCATCCTTGGGCAAGTTGGGGACCTCAATGGGTATGTGTTGAATAAAATGAGAGGGAAAATTTTAGGGTACAACATCTGCCCCTGTTCAATCTTCTTAAACCTGAGGATGTAGATTGGCTGGTCTGCCTTTCGTGATCTGAAGGTGGAAGATGATTGAACACTAAAGTGCCCAGAAATTTGCACTTGCATGAAGCGAATGTCGATCGATAATATCGGGAATGGGCTTACAGATGCCATTTGGAAGGCGACGGAGAATCGTCGGAGATGGGCTTAAAGATGCCATCCAGAAAAGATATCGGTCGCTGTTGTACCCCAAAATTTGCCCTCCCATTTTCTCATTGATTTCTCATCACAAAGCCCTTGGAGATCAAGATCCAGTTAGGGTTTCATCTGCTCAAGACTTCTCCTTGCACTGTTGACCCAAATTAGGGTTTGTGTTTGCACAAAGATGTTTTGACCTAAAATGCCTAAGATGAATTTCTTGCTTCATGTTGGACTCCCAAGTTTAACCATATCAAGTTTCAAGTCTTGATTCCAAGTTCTGCCCTGTCAATTGGACAGTTGACCTAGAAATCAGCTGTATTGGGGAAAAAGTCAACTGTGGCCAATTGACAGTCAAATCTCATGAAAATTGACCCACATCAACATTATGAACTCACATGGACCATTTGATCAATTTTGGATCACAATTCCACAAGAAATTTGATCAGATCACCAAAAGGGCAAAATGGTCATTTTTAGGGTTTTGACTGCACAAAGGCAATTTTTGACTGTTTGACCTAGCCAATGGCAAACTAAGATCACATATGGATTCAAGGACCCCATGGAATTGTCTTGACATGCTCAACAAGTTCAAAAGATCCCAAGTACACAAGATTGACAGTTGAATTTCCCAGTCAATTGATCAATTTTGACTGTATACTGAAAAGTCAAACTTTGACTTTTTGGTCAAAATCAAGAGTCAAGATTCATTTTTCATCAAAACATGCCAAATCATGAAACTTGTTCACCAAGAAATCAAAAATTGCAAATTAGGGTTTGAAATGAGAATTTTTCATAACTTAGAATTTTTTCTAAGTTATGAAAAACCCTAATTTTTTCCCAACTTTGCCCCACTTTCTCACCAAGATTCATTTGGATTCAAGCAAAAGTCAAAACATGAAAGTTGTAGCTTGTTGCATGATCTACAACTTTGATTCACAAAGTTTTCCCAAAAGAGGCTTGTATCTCAAGTTACAATTTTTGGAGTAAGGGTACTAAACCATTCTTAACTTAGTGAAAATTTGACCTATTTTGGCAAGATTTTTACCTAACTTCAAGACCATTTTTCACATACTTCCACTTGGAATTTCAAATTGCATTTCAAAGATGGATTGTAGTACACATTCCAAGATTTCCAAAATGTCCAAGAACTCATCAAACAACCTCATAACTTGAGAGAATCGAATTTTGCAATATGGCAAAAACTCACTTTTGAATTGGCCAATTTCCATGTTCATAACTTATGCATTTTCAAGTCAGCTTGGTTTATGCTACATTACAGGCCTCTAAAACCATCCAACACTCAATAATTTAATGCATACTCATTGTGCCAAAGCCTTATTTTGTGTATCCAAGCATTGTATGCAAGATTAGGCCATAAGTGGAAAAAGTTAAATAGCCATTTTTGCAAAAGCAAGCTTTATGTCATAATGCAAATCCAAGAAGTACAGATCAAATCCCCTTGGCACAAGTTTAGGGACTAATCACTCTGATCAAGACAAGGTTTTGCAGCATGTTTAGGGGGCCTCTACCTGTCTAAACATCAACTTGGCTTTTGTTTGCTTAAGTGTTAAAAAACTTGGCATTTCACAACATAACTTTGATCTCAGCATAAACAAGCCTAAGCAAATATTTTGTACACCTTCAAGACATCCTAACCAAGCTAGCACACGACTCCAATACCTCCAATACCTCCACAAACTCAGAACCACCCTCAAACTGCTCAAACAGAGTTCTCACTGCAGTTTGAGTGCCAACTCTCATCCCCTTCATGCTTTCTTGCTAAAAGCTCATCAAACACATTCCCTAGCATCATTTGAAGCTAACCAAAACATAAAACACGACCTGTAACTCCTCTAAGCAGTTCCACCATTTTCACTTTCTTGTTTTGCAGTTGAAGGTCCATAGCTCGATTCAAGGTGTTTCAAAGCAAAGTAAGCATTGGAATAGCATCACCACACTTCAGACAAGCTGTACAAATCATCATCTTGCCCTGAAAGCTCCCTCATTGCCAGATAGAACTTCAACTGAGAAGGTATATTCATGAACTTCTAACTCTTAGTGTAGGCATTGTTAGCTCTAAGTTTGTGAATAAGAAGTGTTCTACTCATGCCCCTGAATCTGTACATGCTTTTACTTTTCATTTATTTTGCCTGAGCTATGAGAATTTAAGGTCTGAATATGGAAGAAAAGTTAGGTCAAGATTTGGGAATGTTAAAATTCTCTCTCATTTCTGAGAGTTAGGATGAGTTCTTTATATATTTAGAATCGTGATTCAATGCTTAACATTTCTTATGTTGAAAGTTTGTGCAAAAGATCAAAGAATCCAGATATTTGAATTTGAGTACAGGCGCGTGTTTTGGACAAGGAGTTGTCTGAAGGTTGAAGAAGAAGCCACATGGGCTGGGCCTGCTTTGTCTTTTCTTTTCACACCATATTTTTGATTTCACACCCCCTGAGCCCATTTTGTGGGTTTTATTGATTTTTTGATTTTTCCTTTTTCATTCTGGTTTATTTATTTTTCCTAATAATATTAAAAACATAAAAAACATTTTTTACACCATTTTTCTATTTTTAGGCATTTATTTGTTTATATGAACCATTTGTACATAAATATATATATACTATTATTTAGAAAAATTAGAAAAAATAATGCAAATATATTTTATTTCTGATTTTTATTTCATTTTCTCTTTTGAAAACATCTTGTATCAAAAAAAATATTTTTTTTATAAATATTAAATGTTATTATCTTGTATATATAAAATATTTAGTAAATAATAAAGATATTTATATATATTAGTATATTTAGGTAAAAAATATAAAAAATACATACATTTTTTATTTTATTAATATTTGACATGAAAAATACTTCTTATGAATATACTCCATTTTATTTTATTTTTTGTATATAATTATTAAATATTATACATATTAAATAGTTAATATATTTATTTAATGAAATTAGGGTTTTACCCTTAAAACACAAAAATTCCAAAAAATATTACTTTTTTATTTTTATTCATTTGACATAAAAAAATATCCTTTTTCCATACATATGAAAACCCTTTTTGCATTTTGCATCTTTATTTTATTGTCCATTTAATTTATGCAATTAATTATTTTTGTAAATATTCCAAAATTGATGTAATAGCTAGGTGTAAATTCCTTGTCTAAAATATCCCCCCATTTGAACATTTGTACCCCCCTTCCCATATTGTGTTGTAATAGTGTAGGAACTTTACTTTTCGCACTTTAACGCTTTCTAAATATACCATGCTAGAATTAGGGTTTGTATGCGAATAAAAAGAACAAAATAGTTTGACCTAATTTCAAGATAATCAAGCATGAAAATGGACAACACATACCACACTTGCACCCCTAGGGTATTCCACTTGTTGCCTTCAAATGAATGGGCCATATTGCATGTTAGGTTTCTTTGGGTAAAAACAAACAATCAAATGATCATAGTCCCTCGATGACGCTTTCGAAAAGTTGCCTAAAATGATCAAGTCCCTTTCAAAGAAAAACTACCCAAAGATACTTAGCACTATTGCAATTATGGTCTAAACGATGACCCGCGCCCGTCCCTTTCACCTCCTAACACAAGATTGTCCACCAAATGCAATGGTGGAACAAAATTGTTAAAAGGGTTAAAAACATAACAAAAATCTTTGAGAACTTTAGGGTAGATAGCTCTTAAGTACTTGTCAACTTGCAAAACAAAACACTTGCCTATTTTTCAAACCACACTTCACAAACACTTTCAAAACAAACTTTCAAAAAAACCTTGAAACATCATTTCAAAAAGACAAACACCTTTTGTAAAACATTCGAGTAAAGAATTGTTACAAGGGTAGCCTAGACAAGGCATCTTTTTCAAAACATTTTTCAAAAGCCACAAAGCACCATTTCAAACAATTGAAAACCAAGGCAAGTTGATCTAAGCAAGTACCTAAGAGCCCATGGATAACCATGGATAGAAAGGGTGCTAATACCTTCCCTTTCTATAATCTACTCCCCGAACCCAAGAAAAATCTCAAAGGTTTTTGCTGTGCTTTTTAAACCTTTCCTTAGGATAAAATAAAAAGTCGGTGGCGACTCTTGCTCAACCGAAACATTTGCGAAAACAAACGCAAAACCATAGTCAGTTCTCCCACCATATCATAGAACTGGCGACTCTGCTGGGGATAATTTTAAAAGTGGAGTAACCTTAGGGCTTAGATCACCCTCTTGCATGACTAATTGTTTGAATTGTTTGCTTTATATCTTGGCTCTATTGTTTGAGTTTGCAATCCTACACCCGGATTTTGGGAAACATTCATAGATAGCAATACGTTGTGGAAACTGTGCGGGGTATACCAACACGATCGAAGCAATAGCTATATTAGTGCGACATATTTGTGAGTACCGGTAACCTTTGAGTTCAATCAAGGAGAGTACGGGGCCGCTGAGTGATGTCACTAAGCACTAATGACCTAGAACCTTACTTGACCATTTTGGCCTTTTATTATGGGTAGTGAGATGACCGGCTTTGGTGCAGTCCGAAGTTGGTAGATACTCGATACTACACTCATTGAGGGTTGTTTTCTTGGAATATTTTGGTCGCTAGTTAAGTGGCTAAACCAAAACAATGAATAATGAAAAAAATCCCGTGATATTGAGCTCCTTAGAACTCGGTTACTATTTATAGGACAGGTTTTTAAGCCAACTACACTCAAGAGGGTACTTACCTATGAAACCCCATGCAAGCCTGAAACTAGGGTTTGGTGTGAATTGCTTGTACATATGTTTTGTGCATACATCATAAACATCATAAAACATCATATGCATTCACTAACCATTTCAAGGGTTTGGATCTTCATCTTTGTTCCTGTTTTGTAGGTCATGGAAATTCCTCGCAGAAATACCATCCAAGTCAACCTTGTGAGAATCTCTCCTCAAATCAAGGAGCTCACCTCAAGAATTACGGAAAACTCATCCTTCAGTGAAAGACATGGTAGACTGCTCAGCCTAGTCAACACCAACATTGAAGAGGACATGATGAAAGTGCTATTCTAGTTCTTTGACCCTCTTCACCACTGTTTCACTTTCCCTGATTACCAGTTGGTGCCCACTTTGGAGGAGTTTTCTCAACTCCTAAGAATCCATATCCTTAATCAACTACTCTTCAACGGTACGGAAAAGGAACCAAAGCCGGAAGATGTTGCTCGAGCATTACATCTACAACCATCCGACATCAAGGGGCATTGGGAAACCAGAAGCAGCGTCAAAGGATTCTTAGCAAAATTCTTGTTTGAGAAAGCACAAGAGTGTTGGAATTCATTGGACCTACAAGCCTTTGAAGAGATTGTGGCACTCCTTATCTATGGATTGGTCTTGTTCCCAAATCCTGACCAATTGGTAGATATCAACGCCGTCAAAATCTTCTTGTCCAGAAATCCAATACCAACATTGCTTGGGGACATTCTTCACTCATTTTACACACGAACAATGAGAAAGAGGGGTGTTCTCATGTGTTGTACTCCTCTCCTTGCAAGGTGGTTTATTTCGCACCTTCCATAATCTGTCCTAAAGAATGACCAAGGCTCAAGGTGGTCCCAACGGTTGATGACTCTTACTCATTCTGATGTACATTGGTGTTCTCGGTCCAGAGAAAATGTCATCATCGTCGATCGTTGTGGAGAGTTTCCTAATGTTCCTTTACTTGGAATCAGAGGAGGTATCACCTATAACCCTTGCCTAGCTTTGAGGCAATTTGGATATGCACGGAGGGATGGCCCTCATGACATGTTGATTCCTGACCTAGTTTTTAACTTCAACAACGATGCGCAAGGACTTCACCAAAGATTCATCAGAGCTTGGGGAAGACCCAACAAGGTTGATAGCAAGACTCTGGGACACAAGAACTCCATCCCTCTTGAGCCTTATCTCAAGTGGGTACGAGCCCGAGCCCAAAGTCTAATGATGCCTTATCCTCATGTTATCCCTGTGATTAAAGAGCCCGTCAATGAAGGAGAGGTTCCCTACACCATCCTACATCCTGACATGCCTACATCGTGGGAGGAAATGCAGAAAAGTTGGATTCAGCTCAAGGAGGAACGGAACACTTTTGAAGCTTGCTTCTACGCCAGTGAGAAGAAGGTTCTAGAGCTTACCCGCTGACTCCATGAGCAAGAGGCCCTCAACACCTACATCGCACCAAAGAGGATGCTCAATGTCTTTTTTCCTTGAGAAGTTATTTTGTAATATTTGGCCCATGGGGCATTTATGTACTAACAAATTTCTTCTTATTAATATGACATGCGTTCTTCTTTGTCTGAAACAATTTTGAATGTCCTAAATCCTTGAATGCATTGCATACATAAGCATACCATTCATCATGTGCATAAGCAGGTCTCACGCCAGGTTTCCTTATCTATCTGCTGTTTATTTCAGTAGGATGGATCTCGAGCAAACAGTCAAAGACCTGCAAGCTCAAAATGCACAGTTCCAGCAACTCTTGAAAACCTTGGCTAAAGGTCAGGAGGATCTCAAGACCTTGCTGGGGAATAAAGACCCGGTGAAAAAGAAGAAAAAGAGACTCGGGGTGGCTACTTTAGGGAGAAGATTTGACGGAGAAGCTCGGAGAGTGCTTGAATTTCCTCCTACTTCTGATGAAGGAACCAGCAAAGGAGGTGGGGCTGCGGTACCTTCCGAGTCCGATGGGGAAGAAGAAGAGGTCGAAGAGGATGAAGACTATTTTGATCAGCAATACCCTCCAGCTGATGATAAATACAAGGGGCTAGAAGACAGGTTGGCCGCCATGGAGCTACAAAGAGTACCGGGTTTGGATTTTGAAGACTTGGGTTTGGTCGCCGGGATTGTGATTCCCCCAAAATTCAAAGTGCCAGTGTTTGTGAGGTATGATGGGTTGTCCTGTCCAAAAATGCATCTCAGGTCCTACGTGAGAAAGATTCAACCCTATACGGCAGATAAAAACCTTTGGGTTCATTTCTTTCAAGACAACCTTTCTGGAGCTCAGTTGGAGTGGTTTTATCAGCTAGAGGGAACCAGCGTCCGAAATTGGGAAGATTTGGCCACCGCCTTCTACAAACAATACCAGTATAATTCTGACCTTGCTCCTACTCGTACCCAACTTCATGGTATGTCGCTAGGAACAGGCGAGGGATTCAAAGAATATGCACAAAAATAGAGGGATTTGGCTGGCAGGGTGCAGCCTCCTTTAACCGACCGCGAACTTGTTGATATGTTTCTTGGGACCCTATCTGGGTCATTTTTCAATCATCTGATTGGTAACTCTTCCGCGGGGTTTACCGATTTGATCTTAACGGGCGAAAGAATAGAAGCTGGCATCAAGTCAGGAAAGATTCATAAGGGTGTTGCTGCAAGTGTTGAGAAGAAACCTTTCAAGAAGGAAACGGCTGTGGTATATTCTCAGAGAAGAGTGGGAAAGACGGAGCATCGGCCAACTGTGGGGGTCGTAATGATTCAAAACCCTTCAAGTGAGCAGCCTCGCTATAACCAATCCAGACCAAATCAACAACGAGTGGAACGGCCACAACGGCAGTTCACCCGTATTAATATGACTCCAGCGCAAGTGCTTCCCCATCTGTTGAAGTTGAATCTCGCCACCATCAAAGAGGCACCAAAGAATGTGAATACGTCCTCTCCACATTATCATCCTAATGCTAAATGCGCCTACCATTCTGACAGTGTCGGGCACGACACCAATGATTGTTGGGCACTCAAGCATAAGATCCAAGACCTGATAGAGGCGAAAGAGGTAGAGTTTGACGCTCCGGAGAAGCCTAATGTGATATCTGCTCCCATGCCGAAGCACGGCCGAAATGTCAATGCCATTGAAGAAGATTTGTATGTTGTCGATGTCAATGATCTGATAACTCCTTTGTTAACCATCGAGTTGAATCTGTTAAGGGCCGGGATCTTCCCGGGATGTAAAGAAGACTGATATTGTTGTTACTCTCTGCCGTTTGATTGTCCGTTATTGAAGAAAGGCTTCCAAGGCCTTATGGATAATCGACAAATTTTGTTTGAAAAAGTTTCTGCTGTTCCAACCCATACTGAAGATGTCTCAATCATAACCATTCACGCCAATCTTTCCAAGGCCGTCAAAAAGCCTGTTAAGATTACACCAGCTACGAAATTTGTTCCTTTGAAGATAACAATGCCAGGGCCTGTCCCCTATGTTTCTGAGAAGTCCATACCATGGAACTATGGCGGTGACGTCTACTACCATGGTATCAAACAAATCGAAATAACTGAAGAAAGTTCGGATGATGAAGAAGCCAGCATTGGTAACATTGCAGGCACGAGCAAAATCACCCGGAGCGGGAGAATATTTTCTCCAGAGATTGCCCCTCCAAGAGCAATCTTTGGACCCTCATCCACTGACAAGGTCATCCCTGCACCAATAAAGCTCTCTGCTAGAACTCCGTTAATTGAAGATGTTATTGTTCCTAGTACTGTCCCTCCTACCACTGCTGACAAAGGTAAGGGAATCCAAGATGAGCTCGTCAGGACGAGGGCTCCACCCTTGGTCATCCCGGAAACCTCCAAGAAGGAAATGGATGAGATTTTAAGGATAATCAAAAGGAGTGATTACGATGTGGTAGAACAACTGGGGCAAACCCCCTCAAAGATCTCCATGATGGCACTGCTACTTTGCTCGGAAGCGCACGCTAAAGCTCTGATAAAATTCCTGAAGGCAGCCCATGTGCCCCAGGAAACCTCTGCGGATCAATTTCAAAATTGCGTGGCTAGCCTGACTGCGGACAATGGATTAGGTTTCTCTGATGCCGACTTAACTCCCAAAGGTAGAAACCACAATGATGCTTTGCACATTTCAGTCGAGTGTCGGGGAACTACTCTCGCACATGTCTTGGTCGACACTGGTTCGTCGCTGAATGTATTGCCTAAGAAGGCCTTGGACCGACTAGATTGTGAAGGGTTGGAATTGAAGCCGAGTGATATTGTTGTCAGAGCCTTCGATGGTTCGAAGAGAATGGTCCATGGGGAGGTTGATATTCCCATCAAGATAGGCACTGAGGTGTTTAAGTCTACTTTCTATGTGATGGACATCCGTCCGTCATACTCTTGCTTGCTGGGTAGGCCTTGGATACACCATGTTGTGGCAGTCACCTCCTCCTTACATCAGATGTTGAAGTATCCTGTCAAGGGAAAGATCATTATTGTCCATGGTGAAGAGGAGTACATGATTAGCCACTTGAACTCTTTCCGATATGTGGAGGTTGAAGGGGAGTTCATTGAGACGCCTTTTCAGCATTTCGAAGAAGTCCTTCCTGAAATAACAGTAGCAAAGTTGGCAGCTGAGACACCGAGGCAGATGGCCAGGATGGCATCTCCGGAGGACGCAAAGGCCGTAATAAAGGAGGGGAAGAATTCAGCATGGGGGCAGTTACCTGATATTCCGCATAAGGCAGACAAATTTGGATTAGGGTTCACTACCGCAGGCCAGAAAGCTATGCGCCGTGCGAAGATTGAAAGGGCGCCAGTCAAAATTTCTCCCTACGGAATCAACGCTTTGGAGGACGAAGACAAAGAGAGCAACATCGAAGAGTGGATTTATCCAACTGTCAAAGGAGGATTGAGCAACTGGGAGGCAAAAGACTTTGTCCCCATCACTTTTATTCATCAGTAATTTATCTGTTAAACATTTCCTATTTGGTCTGTAATATTTATTTTCAAACAATCCGTACACTATCTTTTCACCTCATGCCTTGCCCGGGGCATGTAGGTCCATTTGTAAGGGCTTGATTATCTTTCATATCCATATGCCATGTTTAATGATTCATTGGACGTTTTTCATTTGATAAACTGCTTGTGTTCATTTTCTTTCCTTCTGCATTTTTTGTTTAAGGATGGCTATCCCTTACACACACCCACACTCACCAATGCAGGTACCCATCCACTCCGGATTCCATGGGTGACTATTCTGCTATATCCTTCAATAACTCTGAAGATCTGGTCAATCAAGCCGAGTATGAAGATGACGAAGGTTGTGAAGTACCAGGGGAACTAGCCAGACTTCTACAGCAAGAGGAAAGGGCCATCTTACTGCACGAAGAGTCATTGGAAACTGTCAATTTAGGGACCGAGGAAGACCGGAAGGAGGTGCAAGTGGGTGCCAATCTGGAACCAAGAGTAAAGGAACGCCTGATACAGTTGTTGAATGAGTATGTTGAAATCTTCTCTTGGTCTTATGAAGACATGTCAGGTTTAGACACAGACATCGTGGTTCATCGTCTCCCCACAAGAGAGGAATGTCCACCGATCAAGCAAAAGGTTCGCCGAATGAGGCCTGACATGTCTGAAAAGATCAAAGCAGAAGTAATGAAGCAATTCGACGCTGGCTTTCTGGCTGTTACGTCCTATCCTCAATGGGTCGCTAACATCGTGCCAGTACCTAAGAAAGATGGCAAAGTCAGGATGTGTGTGGACTACCGGGATTTGAATAGGGCCAGCCCCAAAGATGATTTTCCACTCCCACACATTGACATTTTGATCGACAATACAACTCAGCATAAAGTGTTTTCCTTCATGGATGGATTCTCGGGCTACAATCAAATCAAAATGGCCCCCGAGGATATGGAGAAAACAACTTTTGTCACACAATGGGGCACTTTCTGTTACAAGGTGATGTCGTTCGGGCTGAAGAACGCAGGGGCAACTTATCAACGCGCCATGGTAGCTTTGTTTCATGATATGATACATCATGAGATTGAAGTTTACGTAGACGATATGATAGCTCGGTCACAAACAGAGGAGGAGCACCTTGAACATCTAGAAAAGCTGTTTGCCAGGTTGAAAGAATACAAACTCAGGCTGAATCCAAGTAAGTGCACTTTCGGAGTTAGGTCTGGTAAACTTCTGGGATTCATTGTAAGCAACAAAGGAATTGAAGTCGATCCAGCAAAAGTGAAAGCAATACAAGAGATGCCTGCTCCCCGTACTGAAAAGGAGGTTAGAGGGTTCTTGGGGCGCTTGAATTATATTGCCAGATTCATCTCCCATCTGACTTCTACCTGTGAGCCAATTTTCAAACTCTTGAAGAAAGATCAGGTAGTCGAATGGAATGATGATTGCCAAGCTGCTTTTGATAAGATCAAGGAGTATTTGCTAGAACCTCCTATTCTGATGCCACCCGTCGAAGGAAGACCATTGATCATGTACCTGACCGTTTTGGATAACTCAATGGGGTGTGTTTTGGGCCAGCATGACGAGTCTGGTCGAAAAGAGAATGCTATTTATTACCTTAGCAAAAAGTTTACCGACTGTGAGACTCGCTACTCACTGCTCGAGAAAACTTGCTGCGCTTTGGTATGGGATGCTCGCCGACTAAGACAGTATATGTTGACTCATACTACCTTGTTGATTTCCAAAATGGATCCTATCAAGTATATCTTCGAAAAGCCCGCTTTATCTGGAAGGATAGCCAGATGGCAAATGATCCTAACTGAGTATGACATCCAGTACACCACCCAAAAAGCTATAAAAGGGAGTGTACTAGCTGACCATCTGGCTCATCAAGCTATCGAAGATTATCAACCCATGAGATTTGACTTCCCAGACGAGGACATCATGAATTTGGACAACATTGAAGGAAACGGACCGTATGACGGACCCGAAAAGGGATCCCGATGGACCCTATACTTTGATGGTGCTTCAAATGCACTTGGAAACGGTATCGGCACAATACTCATTTCTCCGGAAGGTTGTCACACACCTTTCACGACCCGACTTTGCTTCAGCTGCACAAACAACATGGCTGAGTATGAAGCTTGCATCTTTGGTCTCAAGGCTGCTATAGACTTGGGGATCAAATCTTTGATTGTGTTTGGGGACTCAGCTTTGGTTATCAGTCAAATCAAAGGAGAGTGGGATACCAAGCATCCTAATCTTATCCCATACAAAGAACATGTCCTGACATTGTTGCCTCATTTCGAGCAAATTACCTTCGAGCATTTCCCGCGAGAAGAGAATCAGCTAGCAGATGCTCTAGCCACAATGTCCTCCATGTTTAAACTCAACTGGGATAGCGAGGCTCCCCAAATCACCATCGAGCGAATGGATGAACCGGCACATTGTCATGAGATTAATACCGAAGAAGTAGTGGAACAACCCTGGTTCCATGAAATCAAAAGGTATCTCGAGACTAGAGATTATCCCGAAGGAGCTTCCGTAAATGACAAGAAGTTCTTAAGGAAATTTGCTGCCAAATTCTTCCTGAGCAACGACATCCTTTACAAACGAAGCCATGATTGCGTGTTACTCCGATGCGTAGACAAAGCTGAAGCAGAGTTGATCATGACTGAGATACACAGCGGCACATTTGGCACTCACTTGAGCGGGCATACAATGGCTAAGAAGATCCTAAGGGCAGGCTATTACTGGTCTACCATGGAAGCTGACTGCCATCAATATTCCCGTACTTGCCACAAATGTCAAGTCTATGCTGACAAAATTCACATCCCTCCGGTTCCTCTCAATGTTCTGACTGCTCCGTGGCCCTTTGCAATGTGGGGCATTGACATGATTGGAGAGATCAAGCCCACGACTTCCAACGGACATCGCTTCATCCTGGTTGCCATTGACTATTTCACCAAATGGGTCGAAGCAGCTTCCTTCGCCTCTGTTACTAAAAATGTGGTGGCCCGCTTCATCAAGCAAAATCTTATATGTCGGTATGGTGTTCCAGACTGGATTATCACAGACAACGGTACAAATCTGAATAACACAATGATCACCTCTTTGTGCGAACAGTTCAAGATTTATCATCACAATTCATCTCCCTATCGGCCGAAGATGAACGGTGTTGTTGAAGCTGCGAACAAAAACATTAAGAAGATCATTCAGAAAATGACAGTCACTTACAAAGACTGGCATGAGATGTTACCGTTTGCTCTGCATGGATACCGTACGACGGCACGTACTTCAACCGCGGCAACCCCATTTTCGTTGGTATATGGCATGGAAGCTGTCCTGCCTATGGAAGTTCAGATTCATTCTCTAAGGATTATGAAAGATGCAGGTTTAAATGAAGATGATTGGATGTAGACCCGACTTGATCAACTCAATTTGATCGATGAGAAGCGACTCGCTGCTATATGCCATGGTCAGACGTATCAAAAACGGATGATCAAGGCCTTCAATAAGAAAGTCAGACGTCAAGTGTATCAAGTCGGAGATCTCGTAATCAAGCGGATTATCTTGCCGCAAAGTGATCCCACGGGCAAATGGACTCCTACATATGAAGGACCATTTTTGATCAAGAGCATATTTTCTGGTGGTGCAATGATTCTGACCACCATGGACGGCGACGATTTGCCGCACCCTGCGAATGCAGATATAGTCAAAAGATACTACGCATAAAATAACCCGACAAGTCGAAAACCCGAAAGGGCAGCTTGGGCAAAAATGGGTTTTCCGGTGGACTGAAAACCCGAAAGGGCGGTTCAGGCAAAAGTTAGGGATAAAAATAAAAAAATTTGTACACCCGGCAAGTTGAAAACCCGAAAGGGCGGCTTGGGCAAAAAGGGGTTTCCCGGTGGATCGAAAACCCGAAAGGGCGATTCAGGCAAAAGTTAGGGAATCAAAGCGTATGACTATGTCTCATCGGATCACTTCAAAGACAATCTCTTCATCAACCAGTTCTAGGTTTCTGAATAATCCAGTCATCGGCAAACGAAGCATTGAATGGACAGATATTCAGAGTTGTGAAGGCTATAGTGGAGTGGAATCCCATGGAATTATTTCACATAGCCATCTTTATTTTGTATAAATCTTTCAAATATTTACGACAAAATCCTCTTACTAGGATGATTGTCTCCTTTGTACAAATATACTCATAGAAAGTCAATACAAATACTTTTCCCAGAAATTTGTGTCATTTCTTTTTCTCTTCTCTTGCACTATTTGTTTTATTTTGAGAAACGTCCAATGTTTTGTTAAATAGGCATATGCATTTGAACATAATCATTTCCTTATGAATCAAGAAAGAGAATTATTGATAGGTTGAAAGTGCAGTTGGATATCTTGATACCCTTCAAAGGAAACCCCTAGGAGGTTTGGAATCCATATCCCCAGCAAACTCTGAAGCTTGTCCCCAGTAGATTCTGGAAACTTATCCCCTGCAGAGTACGGACGTCTCTCCCGAGCTTTATTCAAAGTTATTCCTCAAAAGGGCTTATAACTGGGTTATCCTCAGCTTATCGCCACAGAAGATCGCACTCGCCAAATTTATTCCTATCCCCAGCGGAGTTCGTCAGAGTTCCCCACCATAACTTATCAATACAATCCCCGGAGGAGTTTGTTTTTGTTATCCCCAACCAGAGAATCCTCCAGAACCATTTCCCCTTAGAATTTAAGTTTCAGTATCCCCAGCCGAGCTAAAACTTCAAATTATCAATCCCCGGCGAAGCCAGACTAATGAACCTTCTCCCCACAGAGTTTTGTAAGGGCAAATCTTGAGTTCCCCAGTGAAGTCGCCAGGGATACTTCCCACCAAGCTGAAGATTCTCAGTCTTACATCCCCATCATGAGTCTTTTAGATTGGAACTCCCCAGTAGAAGTCATCAGGAATTCCCCAGAAGATTGGTATACAACCCAAGCTCCTTATTCTCCAGCAACAACCAGGAATTATTCTTCCCAGCAGCAGTCAAGATACTTTTATTTTCAGTCATCCCGGATTCATCTATCCTTTACAAGACAGCTCTCCAGCTTACATGCGCATCCATTTACATTCATATCACATAACATACATTGTATCATGCATCATGACATTGCATATAACTAACTCTTTACCTTTTCAGGTAAGATCAGTCGAAAGACCAAAATCTTTATCTTCCGAGATTTCTTTCCAGGAATAGTTCGGATGTGACCCAGACAGGGCAACATTCTAATGCTTATTCCAGATGCAGTTTTACACGAGCTCATCATCAGGGAACCCTACACCGGTTCTTCCTCCAACTCCAAGACTTTTGAAAATAGTTTAAGGACGCTTCCCAACAACGGATGCCGCTCTATTGCTTATTCAACTTCAAGATTTCTGAAAACAGTTCACGGGTTCTCCAAGTAACGGATGTTAACCTATCACTTGTTCAGCTTCTTCTCAAGACTTCTGAAAATAGTTTATGGGTTCTTCCCAACAACGGATGTTAATCTATCACTTGTTCAGATGCAACTTTTGAAAACAGTTTACGGACGCTTCCCAACAACGGATGCTGCTCTATTGCTTATTCAACTTCAAGATTTCTGAAAACAGTTCACGGGTTCTCCAAGTAACGGATGTTAACCTATCGCTTGTTCAGATTCTTCTCCAGACTTCTGAAAATAGTTTATGGATTCTTCCGAACAATGGATGTTAATCTATCACTTGTTCAGATGCAACTTTTGAAAACAGTTTACGGACGCTTCCCAACAACGGATGCTGCTCTATTGCTTATTCAACTTCAAGGTTTCTGAAAACAGTTCACGGGTTCTCCAAGTAACGGATGTTAACCTATCGCTTGTTCAGATCCTTCTCCAGACTTCTGAAAACAGTTTATGAATTCTTCCCAACAAAGGATGTTAATCTATCAACTTGTTCAGATGCAATTTTTGAAAACAGTTTATGGATTCTTCCCAACAACGGATGTTAATCTATCAACTTGTTCAGATGCAATTTTTGAAAATAGTTTATGGATTCTTCCCAACAACGGATGTTAATCTATCAACTTGTTCAGATGCAATTTTTGAAAACAGTTTACGGATTCCTCCCAACAACGGATGTCAATCTATTGCTTATTCAGACCCCCAGTTCAGAAATGGTCCAAAGCATGGACACCCTCCTGACACTCATTCCAGATGGCATCTTTAAGCCCATCCCCGACAAATTTCTGTCACTCTTCCAGATGGCATCGTTAAGCCCATCTCCAAATGGCATCTCTAAGCCCATTCCCGTATCCATTGCTTTGACGAGTGCAAATTTCCGGGCACTCTAGTGTCCAATCTCCTTTTACCCTCGAGTCACGAAAGGCAAACTTGCCAATTTAACTCTTCGGATTCAAGAAGATTGAACAGGGGAAACTGTTGTACCCCAAAATTTGCCCTCCCATTTTCTCATTGATTTCTCATCACAAAGCCCTTGGAGATCAAGATCCAGTTAGGGTTTCATCTGCTCAAGACTTCTCCTTGCACTGTTGACCCAAATTAGGGTTTGTGTTTGCACAAAGATGTTTTGACCTAAAATGCCTAAGATGACTTTCTTGCTTCATGTTGGACTCCCAAGTTTATCCATATCAAGTTTCAAGTCTTGATTCCAAGTTCTGCCCAGTCAATTGGACAGTTGACCTAGAAATCAGCTGTATTGGGGAAAAAGTCAACTGTGGCCAATTGACAGTCAAATCTCATGAAAATTGACCCACATCAACATTATGAACTCACATGGACCATTTGATCAAGTTTGGATCACAATTCCACAAGAAATTTGATCAGATCACCAAAAGGGCAAAATGGTCATTTTTAGGGTTTTGACTGCACAAAGGCAATTTTTGACTGTTTGACCTAGACAATTGCAAACTAAGCTCACATATGGATTCAAGGACCCCATGGAATTGTCTTGACATGCTCAACAAGTTCAAAAGATCCCAAGTACACAAGATTGACAGTTGAATTTCCCAGTCAATTGATCAATTTTGACTATATACTGAAAAGTCAAACTTTGACTTTTTGGTCAAAATCAAGAGTCAAGATTCATTTTTCATCAAAACATGCCAAATCATGAAACTTGTTCACCAAGAAATCAAAAATTGCAAATTAGGGTTTGAAATGAGAATTTTTCATAACTTAGAATTTTTTCTAAGTTATGAAAAACCCTAATTTTTTCCCAACTTTTCCCCACTTTCTCACCAAGATTCATTTGGATTCAAGCAAAAGTCAAAACATGAAAGTTGTAGCTTATTGCATGATCTACAACTTTGATTCACAAAGTTTTCCCAAAAGAGGCTTGTATCTCAAGTTACAATTTTTGGAGTAAGGGTACTAAACCATTCTTAACTTAGTGAAAATTTGACCTATTTTGGCAAGATTTTTACCTAACTTCAAGACCATTTTTCACATACTTCAACTTGTAATTTCAAATTTCATTTCAAAGATGGATTTTAGTACACATTCCAAGCTTTCCAAAATGTCCAAGAACTCATCAAACAACCTCATAACTTGAGAGAATCGAATTTTGCAATATGGCAAAAACTCACTTTTGAATTGGCCAATTTCCATGTTCATAACTTATGCATTTTCAAGTCAGCTTGGTTTATGCTACATTACAGGCCTCTAAAACCATCCAACACTCAATAATTTAATGCATACTCATTGTGCCAAAGCCTTATTTTGTGTATCCAAGCATTGTATGCAAGATTAGGCCATAAGTGGAAAAAGTGAAATAGCCATTTTTGCAAAAGCAAGCTTTATGTCATAATGCAAATCCAAGAAGTACAGATCAAATCCCCTTGGCACAAGTTTAGGGACTAATCACTCTGATCAAGACAAGGTTTTGCAACATGTTTAGGGGGCCTCTACCTGTCTAAACATCAACTTGGCTTTTGTTTGCTTAAGTGTTAAAAAACTTGGCATTTCACAACATAACTTTGATCTCAGCATAAACAAGCCTAAGCAAATATTTTGTACACCTTCAAGACATCCTAACCAAGCTAGCACATGACTCCAATACCTCCAATACCTCCACAAACTCAGAACCACCCTCAAACTGCTCAAACAGAGTTCTCACTGCAGTTTGAGTGCCAACTCTCATCCCCTTCATGCTTTCTTGCTAAAAGCTCATCAAACACATTCCCTAGCATCATTTGAAGCTAACCAAAACATAAAACACGACCTGTAACTCCTCTAAGCAGTTCCACCATTTTCACTTTCTTGTTTTGTAGTTGAAGGTCCATAGCTCGATTCAAGGTGTTTCAAAGCAAAGTAAGCATTGGAATAGCATCACCACACTTCAGACAAGCTGTACAGATCATCATCTTGCCCTGAAAGCTCCCTCATTGCCAGATAGAACTTCAACTGAGAAGGTATATTCATGAACTTCTAACTCTTAGTGTAGGCATTGTTAGCTCTAAGTTTGTGAATAAGAAGTGTTCTACTCATGCCCCTGAATCTGTACATGCTTTTACTTTTCATTTATTTTGCCTGAGCTATGAGAATTTAAGGTCTGAATATGGAAGAAAAGTTAGGTCAAGATTTGGGAATGTTAAAATTCTCTCTCATTTCTGAGAGTTAGGATGAGTTCTTTATATATTTAGAATCGTGATTCAATGCTTAACATTTCTTATGTTGAAAGTTTGTGCAAAAGATCAAAGAATCCAGATATTTGAATTTGAGTACAGGCGCGTGTTTTGGACAAGGAGTTGTCTGAAGGTTGAAGAAGAAGCCACATGGGCTGGGCCTGCTTTGTCTTTTCTTTTCACACCATATTTTTGATTTCACACCCCCTGAGCCCATTTTGTGGGTTTTATTGATTTTTTGATTTTTCCTTTTTCATTCTGGTTTATTTATTTTTCCTAATAATATTAAAAACATAAAAAACATTTTTTACACCATTTTTCTATTTTTAGGCATTTATTTGTTTATATGAACCATTTGTACATAAATATATATATACTATTATTTAGAAAAATTAGAAAAAATAATGCAAATATATTTTATTTCTGATTTTTATTTCATTTTCTCTTTTGAAAACATCTTGTATCAAAAAAAATATTTTTTTTATAAATATTAAATGTTATTATCTTGTATATATAAAATATTTAGTAAATAATAAAGATATTTATATATATTAGTATATTTAGGTAAATAATATAAAAAATACATACATTTTTTATTTTTTTAATATTTGACATGAAAAATACTTCTTATGAATATACTCCATTTTATTTTATTTTTTGTATATAATTATTAAATATTATACATATTAAATAGTTAATATATTTATTTAATGAAATTAGGGTTTTACCCTTAAAACACAAAAATTCCAAAAAATATTACTTTTTTATTTTTATTCATTTGACATAAAAAAATATCCTTTTTCCATACATATGAAAACCCCTTTTGCATTTTGCATCTTTATTTTATTGTCCATTTAATTTATGCAATTAATTATTTTTGTAAATATTCCAAAATTGATGTAATAGCTAGGTGTAAATTCCTTGTCTAAAATATCCCCCCATTTGAACATTTGTACCCCCCTTCCCATATTGTGTTGTAATAGTGTAGGAACTTTACTTTTCGCACTTTAACGCTTTCTAAATATACCATGCTAGAATTAGGGTTTGTATGCGAATAAAAAGAACAAAATAGTTTGACCTAATTTCAAGATAATCAAGCATGAAAATGGACAACACATACCACACTTGCACCCCTAGGGTATTCCACTTGTTGCCTTCAAATGAATGGGCCATATTGCATGTTAGGTTTCTTTGGGTAAAAACAAACAATCAAATGATCGTAGTCCCTCGATGACGCTTTCGAAAAGTTGCCTAAAATGATCAAGTCCCTTTCAAAGAAAAACTACCCAAAGATACTTAGCACTATTGCAATTATGGTCTAAACGATGACCCGCGCCCGTCCCTTTCACCTCCTAACACAAGATTGTCCACCAAATGCAATGGTGGAACAAAATTGTTAAAAGGGTTAAAAACATAACAAAAATCTTTGAGAACTTTAGGGTAGATAGCTCTTAAGTACTTGTCAACTTGCAAAACAAAACACTTGCCTATTTTTCAAACCACACTTCACAAACACTTTCAAAACAAACTTTCAAAAAAACCTTGAAACATCATTTCAAAAAGACAAACACCTTTTGTAAAACATTCGAGTAAAGAATTGTTACAAGGGTAGCCTAGACAATGCATCTTTTTCAAAACATTTTTCAAAAGCCACAAAGCACCATTTCAAACAATTGAAAACCAAGGCAAGTTGATCTAAGCAAGTACCTAAGAGCCCATGGATAACCATGGATAGAAAGGGTGCTAATACCTTCCCTTTCTATAATCTACTCCCCGAACCCAAGAAAAATCTCAAAGGTTTTTGCTGTGCTTTTTAAACCTTTCCTTAGGATAAAATAAAAAGTCGGTGGCGACTCTTACTCAACCGAAACATTTGCGAAAACAAACGTAAAACCATAGTCAGTTCTCCCACCGTATCACAGTCTCATAAGAGATTCCTTTGCGAGAATCCCTATACCTGCCGTTGAGGAAGACTTCACCGGGGAATGTTGATTTATGTCCTAGGAAATAGAGTCTAGGAGCTTCGGTTGTCCATTACTCTACTGGGGAATTAACTCTTGATTGATGAGACAAAAGTGTGTTATTATTTGGTCGAGTCTGGGTTTCACGGCGACTTATTGGGGAATATGAAACCGATTGTATCTGGTCGGGTCCAGATTTTATAGTGTTGTAAACCGTTGTCCAGAGATAAAAAAAAGGAACCTGTATAGGGCTTTCTCGGGATAAGTCCCTACAAAACTGCGTCAGGCAATTCATGAAAAGGAGCCTGGATAGTAGGGCTATGAGAAGGAACCTGGATTGTAGGGTTACTTCAAAATGAAGCCTGGGTAGTAGGGCTGCTTTAGATCAAAAGCCTGGGTAGTAGGGATATGAGAAGGAACCTGGGTAGTAGGGTTACTTCGAAATAAAATCCTGGATATTAGGGCTATGAGAAGGAACTTGGGTAGTAGGGTTACTTCGAAATAATATCCGGGTTGTAGGGCTGCGAGAAGGAACCTGGGTAGTAGGGTTACTTCGAAATAAAATCCTGGGTAGTAGGGATATGGGAAGAAACCTGCGTAGTAGCGTTACTTCGAAAATAAAGCCTGTGTAGTAGGGCTGTGAGAAGGAACCTGGGTAGTAGGGTTACTTCGAAAATAAAAGCCTGGATAGTAGGGCTATGAGAAGGAACCTGAGTAGTAAGGTTACTTCGTAAATAAAGTCTGGGTAGTAGGGCTCTAAGAAGGAACCTGGGTAGTAGGGTTACTTCAAAATAAAAGCCTGGGTAGTAGGGCTATGGGAAGGAACCTGGGTAGTAGTGTTACTTCAAAAATAAAGCCTGGGTAGTAGGGCTGTGAGAAATAACCTGGGTAGTAGGGTTACTTCGAAAATAAAAGCCTAGATAGTAGGGCTATGAGAAGGAACCTGGGTAGTAGGGTTACTTCATAAATAAAGCCTGGGTAGTAGGGCTGTTTCATTTGATCATGTAGATTAGTTGACCCGTTGGGTTTTGGGAACTGATTTTCCATTAGTTGTCTGCAGATATGACATGTATAGCTTCATGGATTTAACCTTGAACTGTTGGAATTGTTGATGATAACCATCTTTCCTGAAAAGGTATAGGATTAATTATATGTGATGCATGAAATACATTGTGTGATGATGTTCTCAAAATAAATGAGATTATGCTGTATGCAATATGTATATGCACGTCATGATGTATGAACATGAAATGCTATTGTGACATATCCGAGTCTAGGAAAATAAATCCTTGATTGTTGCTGGAGAGTACTGGAAATTAAATTCCTGACCGTTGTAGGAAAAGTGGTTCTTCTACTTCCGCTGGGGATGGTGAACGGAGATGACTATGCCGTGGATTTACTCCTTTCTGTTTGTCAGTATTCTACTGGGGAGAGACTCTTCTTGAGAATAACTCTACGGGGGAATAGCTCTGTTTGAGAGAGGAGATGCTTTGCTGGAAGATTTTTCCGATTCGGAGAAATAAACTCTGCTGGGGGATGAACTTTCGTAGCTGGAGGATTAAACTCTATCGTGGATTGAGCTTCTGTATTCAGAGAATAATCTCTACTCGGGAGAAAACTTAATGAATCTTTTACGTTTATAAAATTTGGCTGGGGAATATAGATGTCAGCTCTCTGAAGGAACTTTGATGGGGAAAGTAGCTCCTGTTTGGGGAAGTTGATGTCAAAGCTTTGGTTGCCTCTACTCTATGAGGAGTGTAGATGTCACGGGGGTGCATGTAATAGTGACTTCGTTTCAAAACTGTACCTGCCCTTGTACCTTCCGGAAGGAGTAACTGTCGTGATTGACCTGTTTCTTAAGTTATAAGCAACTGTCTTTCCATTTATTATGCGGATATTTGTGAATAGCACTCATATTCAAATGCATATGTCAAGAATAAATCATTGGACGTTTCTGCAAAACAAAATAGAAAAATAAAAACAAATGGTTTTGTAAAAATGACTTGTATTAATTTCTGAAGTTGGCCTATAACAAGAGTTTTTGTACAAGGAAGCTAACTCTCTAGTAAGAGAATGCCGCCGTGAAAATGAAAGATATACAATATTATGTACAAAGAGAAGAAAACATCTATGTGTAATAATCCCATTGGGTTTCAATTCTGTTATTGCCGCTATTTCTTCGAGCGTCTCATCAGTTTGCTGCTTGTCCGAAGTTGACTAGATTGATTGGTGTCGTTTTGAGCTTGATAGATGATACTGAAGTCTGGTCGCAAGGTGATCCAATGGGACATAGTGACACGCTTTAAATCCCTAAATTTTTCCTGGACTGCCCTTTCGATTTTTCATTCCACTGGGATACCCTTTTTTATCCAAGCCGCCTTTTCAGGTTTTCGACTTGTCGGGTGTACAGATTTTTTGGTTTTCATCCCTAATTTTTGCCCGAACCCTCTTGGTTCGTGGGAAGCCCTTATTTTTGCCTAGGCCAGCCAACCTAGCGGGTCTTATTTATGCATAGTATCTTTCTTTTCACTATGTCCGCATTGATAGGGTGAGGAAGGTCGTCACCGTCCATGGTGGTCAGAATCATGGCTCCACCCGAAAAAATGTTTTTTATCACAAATGGCCCTTCATATGTGGGAGTCCATTTTCCCCTGGGATCACCTTGCGGAAGTATGATGCGCTTGATCACTAGATCCCCGACTTGATATACTTGGCGTCTGACCTTTTTGTTGAAAGCCTTGATCATTCATTTTTGATACATTTGACCATGACAGACAGCAGTAAGTCTCTTCTCATCGATCAGATTCAGTTGATCAAGTCAAGTCTGGATCCAGTTGTCTTCGTTCAAACCCGCATACTTCATAATCCTCAAAGAAGGGATCTGGACCTCAATAGGTAGGATAACCTCCATAACATATACCAGGGAGTAAGGTGTTGCCCCCGTTGACGTACATGCTGAGGTACAGTAACCGTGAAGAGAAAATGATGACATCTCGTACCAGTCTTTGTATGTCACCGTCATCTTCTGTATAATCTTCTTGATATTCTTATTAGCAGCTTCGACAACGCCATTCATCTTTTGCCGGTAGGAAGAAGAGTTATGATGTTGTATCTTGAATTGCTTACAGAGTTCGGTGATCACCGTGTTATTGAGATTCGTACCATTGTTTGTGATGATTCTTTCAGGGACAACGTAACGACAAACCAGGTTATGCTTCATAAACCGCGCCACAAAATTCTTGGTAATGGTAGCAAAGGAGGAAGCCTCAACCCACTTCGTGAAGTAATCAATAGCCACCAAGATGAAGCGATGTCCATTGGAAGAAGTAGGTCTAATCTCTCTGATCATGTCAATGCCCCACATTTCAAAGGGCCAGGGAGACGTCAAGACGTTCAAAGGAACCGGAGGTACATGTACTTTATCAGCATAGATTTGGCAATTGTGGCAAGTTCGGGAATGCTGATAGCAGTCTGCTTCCATAGTGGATCAATAATATCCTGCTCGTAGGATCTTTTTAGCCATTATATGTCCACTCGAATGGGTTCCAAAGGTACCTTCGTGTAAATCTGTCATAATCCTCTCCACTTCTCTCTTGTCGATGCACCGAAGTAGAGTAGAGTCATGGTTGTGCTTGTAGAGGATTCCATTACTGAGGAAGAATTTTGCGATGAACCTTCTCAGAAACTTTTTATCGTTGACAGATGCCCCCTCGGGATACTCTTGAGCCTCGAGATACCTTTTTACTTCGTGAAACCAAGGTTTGTATGCTACCTCTTTAGTATCAACCTCACAGCAGTACGCTGGTGTGATACGGTGGGAGAACTGACTTGAGGTTTTGTGTTTGTGTTCGCAAGTGTTTCGGTTTAGCAAGAGTCGCCACCGACTTTTTATTTTATCCTAAGGAATGGTCAAAAAGCACAGGAAAGACCTTTGAGATGTTTTCGTGGGTTCGGGGGGTAGATTATGAAAAGAGAAGGTGCTAGCACCCTTTTCATCCATGGTTATCCATGGGCTCTTAGTTACTTGTTTTAGATCACTTGCCTTTGCTTTTCAATTGTGTGAAATGGTGCTTTGTGTGTGTGGTTTTGAAAATGTTTTGAAAAAGATGCCTTGTCTAGGCAACCTTTGTAACAATTCTTTACTCGAATGTTTTACAAAGGTGTGTGTCTTTTCGAAAAGATGTTTCAATGTTTTGAAAGTTGTTTTGGAAGTCGTGTTTGTGATGTGTGTTTTGAAAAATGGCAAGTGTGTTTTGCAAGTTTGATCAAGTAACTAAGAGCTATCTACCCTATTTTACTCAAAGATCTTTCTTATGCTTTTTAACCCTTTTAACAGTGTTGTTTCACCATTGTATTTGGTGAACAACCTTGTGTTAGGATGTTAACGGGACGGGTGTGGGTCATCGTTTAGACCATGAATGCAATAATGTCAAGTATTTTGGCAATTTTCTTGAGGGACTATGATCATTTTGTTTAGGCAACTCCGATAGCGTCATCGAGGGACTATGATCATTTTGTTTGTTTTTGTTTTTGTTTTGTTTTGCCAAAGTACTTGACATGCAAACGTGGCCCATTTTTGAAGGCAACAAGCGGGATTACCCTAGAGGTGCAAGTGTGCATTGTGTTTGTTTTTTCATGCATTTATCTTGTATTAGGTTATCTAGCGGTTGATTTTGAATCTTCACATACAAACCCTAATTACTATACAGTATATAGAAAGTGATAAATTGCGGAAATTTAAAGTCTAAGCTATTACAAATAAGTATCCGGGGATGGGGGTACAAATGTTTACAAATGGGGATGAGTCTTATCAGGATAGTAGTGTCCAAATATTATTTACAACCAAATCGAATCGTCACATTCTCAATGTAAAATATAGCAAAGTATAAGAATAAAGAGAATCAAAGTATTGTAAAATGTATGATTATTTACAAATGATCAAAATATTAACCTAATGTATTTATTAAGTATTATTATTATTTTTGTGTTTTTTATTAATGTTAATTATAAATAAAAAGGGTTTTAAAGAGAAAAGTATTTAATTCAAAACAAACTAATTATTTATGTATTTTTTAAAATGTAATAAACATTAAGAAAATTTTGTGCAAAAAAGTTAATGTATTTTTATTTACCAAAAGGAATTTAGGTTATATAAAAAAGGAAAATAAGGTAAAAAAAAGTATTACTTTGTATATATAAAAAAAGGTTAAATGGGCTTTAAAGAACATGCTTGGCCCAAAAAATGTGTGTTGAAAGAGGACAAGAGGGGGGTGTACGCCATAATCTTGGGCTTAAGGGTTTGTTTCAAGGGACATGCCCAATGGTTTGTGACAAAGTTTCTTAGGGTTTCAAATGGTTTGGCTCAGAATAGGGTTACGCAGTTTGAACGGCGTCGCTCTCCATCTTGTCTTCTTCGTCTTTCTCAATCAGAGCCTCTGACGCCTTCCATGCCTGGATACTGGACGCCACCTCCAATCTCTCCCCTCCTCACGGTTGCTCAAGGCGATGATTCAAAAAGGGTAACGATTTTCTCTTCAAATGCGTTTTAGGTTTTGGATTCATGCATGTTTTTGAACTTTTAGATATTCTGATCTTTATGTGTTATTTGTGTTTGTGTGAGGTGTAGAAAAAAGGAAGAGGAATTTATACCTTGGTTCTGATTTTTGGAAAGGAGAAGGAGAGTTTGGACAGGAGGCTTCTTAGGCGGCCAAGGCGTGGGAGCTTGTGATGTTGGCTTTTCTGGTAACCTCGTATCTTTCTTTTGAATGGTTTTGTGATAAATGCTATAATCTGAAAACCCTAGAGTACGTTTCTGACTCTTTTCCTCTCTGAATACATGCTTTGTTCTGATGATGAGCTTATCTCTGAAGATTGTTTATTGTTGGCTTTCTTCCTCTCTTTCTTGTTAATGATGATAGCTTTCTGAGATGTTTGTGCTTCTGAGTTGCTTGCTTCAGTGTTGTTTTTGCTTCTGACTTTTCTTTTCCTCTCTTATGGGCTTGGCCTTTTCAATGATGATGATGATTCTGAGTTGGTGTTTTAGTAGTTGTTTTGATAAATTGTGACCTTCTTGAGTTTGGTTATTTTATTTAGGCAAGTTGAAGGCTTTAATAGGTTTAAAGGCAGGCTTCCATGCTGTAACAGGTTTTTAGGCTTGGAGGCTTGCTTCTTTGAGGCAAGCTTGTTTGTTTGAAACTGGCAGTTTGACAGGCTTGTTTAGGATACAGGCTTGAAAGGCTTGCTTCTTATGCTTGCTCTCTTGGTTTGAGCAGGTTGTATGCAGGCAAGCAGGTTTGCTAGTTACAGGCCTCAAGGCTTGTTTCCTTAGGCTTGCTTCTGGTTGCAGTTTGTTTTGCTTGTGTTTTTTGGTTACAGGCTTCAAGGCTTGTGTTTTATGCAGGTTTGAAAGGCTTGTGTTTTATGCAGGTTGGGTGCAGTTTGTAACTTTGTTGGTAACAAGCAGGCTGTTTGTTTGCTTGCTTAGGGTACAAGCTTGGAAGGCTGTAACAGGTTTTTAGGCCTGTTGAAGAGTGTTTACAGTTTGTGGCCTTTTTTTCTTTTGTGTTCTTCCCCCTCTTAACAGTGTTGATTTGTTATATTTATCTATCTCTAAGCCTGCCTAAAAAATTGTAAGCCTGCTACTTTTTTACTCTCTTTCTCTCTCTCTCTCCAGAAAGCATATCTTTGCTTAGAATATCTTTCTTTTCTGAAAAGGTTTTGGCTGGGAAATGATGAAAATTTGAAATATTGCTTGCATTTTGGTTTTGCTCTGCCTCTTGTACTTTCTTCTTTTCCAGATTTTCTGCATTGCTAGTTTGATAGCTTCTTTGACAGTTTTTGACAGCTTCTGAACTTGTGACTTAGTCTTTCTTTGACAGTTTGGTTTGCCTAGTTTGGTTGACAGTTTTGTTTGCCTTTATGCATTGTGCAACTTGTTTGTTCAGTTTGCAATTTGGTTTGAAATTATGCAGCCTTGTATTTAATTAATTCCATGCTTGCAAACAATTTTTCTTTCCCTCTTTGTGAACCAAGAAGAGACATCTTCTTGCGATTTGCAGAGAGGACGAACAAACTGATTCCGGCCAACAACCTTTAATGATGAGTTTTTACTTATCTGTCTGAAAAATACTTTTCCAATTCATCTGTTATTGACTTCTCTTTTTCTGGCTTTGCAGGTGAATATTAATTGGGGCAAGGGAAGCAGCAGTAGAAGATGAAGACTTCAAGAAACTTAGGATATAGATTTAATTATTTTTAATCATTGTAATAAACGTCATTGTAACACTGTAAATAAATTTACTGTATCAAATAAACATTTGTAACAACAATTGAAAATGAATAAAAATCTTTTTTGTCAGATATCTCTTTTAATTCTTCTGCACTTGTTTATTTAATTACTTAAATTTCTTGAATTATAATAATTGGAAGTTATCCCAATAATTTTAACTTAGAAATTATAAATAATCAACAAACGTTCGGCGTTCCAAATAACCAAAAGCATTGCACAGTTAAACAAACAAACGTCCATACGCCTTTTACCTTACCGATTAAACAACACTTCAATCTTTCAATCAGAAGCCTCAGCTTCTATCCCAGATGTTTAGACTTTGAGAAACAAACAGGAATCTTGAACAAGCGTCAAAACCATGTGACAGTCAAATGAAATGTTGTGGATTCAATTCCTTCTGAGAATGCGTGCGCAAACCCTAATGTTGGATTTACTGTCAAAGAAACGTCCGCCTGATCAAACCCTGAGCCAAACTCAACCAAATCACTAAAAACCCTAATAATGTGCTTGGACTGATTCAAAAGTTAATGGAAACCCTAATTTTGTTTAACTGATAAGAAAAGTCTGTTTGACCGATTCTTGAGCCAATCTGAAAAATCAGGAAAAGCCCGAAGCTGTGATTTCTTGTGAAAAAGAGAGAGGGCAAATTTTGGGGTACAACAGTTTCCCCTGTTCAATCTTCTTGAACCTGAAGAGTTAGATTGGCAAGTTTTCCGTTCGCGACTCGAAGGTAAAAGGAGATTGGACACTAGAGTGCCCAAAAAATTTGCACTCGTCAAAGCGTAGTTTGAGGGAATGGGCTTAAAGATGCCATCTGGAGATGTGACAGAATCTTGTTGGGGGATTGGCTTAGAGATGCCATCTGGAAATTGTTGGTAGGAGGATGGGCTTATAGATGCCATCTGAAGGTGATAGTATCTTGTTAGAGATGGGCTTGTAGATGCCATCCAAGAATGTTTGTTGAACTGTATGTGGTTGGTGAGTGGGTGAGTGTCAGAAAGGTATCCATATTTGGAACATCTCTGAACTGGGGATCTGAATAAGCAATGAATTGACATCCATGTTTGGAATCATCCGTAAACTGTTTTCAGAAGTTGAATCTGGAATTGAGAAGGAACCGGTGTAGGGTTGCCTGATGATGAGCCCGTGTAAAACTGCATCTGAATTGAGATCTGTATGAGTAGCAGGATGACTTTCGTGTTTGTAGTGTATCTGAAACTATAACTGGGATCTGAATAAGCGACAGAATGGCAACCGTGTTTGGAGCATATCTGGACTGTACCTTGGAATTGTTAATGATAGCCTTTTATTCTTATCCTGAAAAGGATAAAATGTTAGCTAAACACAAAGTTATGTTGCATGATATGTATGATGCAATGAATTTTACTTCATCAATGTTTATGATATTAATGTGATGGATGCGCATGTAAGCTGAGTAGCTGTCTTGCTGAGGAAGACGAATTCTGGATAATGAAATCTTTGACTGCTGCAGGGGATTGTTGGAAATGAGAAGTCCTGGAACCACTGTTGGGGAATCAGGAGTTTGGGTTGTATGCCAATCTACTGGGGATTCCTGTCTTGAGGAGATCTTCACTGGGGGATATCTGAATATCCTGTGAGGAACTGAGAATGAGAGTCTTCATTCTGCTTGGGGAATTAAGAATTCTGTGGGGAATAGCCATATTATTGAAAAGTAGTTATCCTGTCGGAGAGTAAAACTCGGGATTTTGGATAAAGTTTATTCTTGTCTGGAAGAGGTTCAGGAGTTTTAGGTTGTATGCCACTTTGAGAATGAGAATCTTCATTATGTCGTGAACATCAGGAAGTTGAATTGTATGTTGAGAAGCAGGAAGGTATCTGCCTTCGGAGCATCTCTGGGTTGAGGATAAATTCTAAATGAGTGACAGAATGGCAACCGCATTTGGAGCATATCTGGACTGTATCTTGGAATTTGAGATCTGTATGAGTAGCAGGATGACTTCCGTGTTTGGAGTGCATCTGAAACTGTAACTGGGATTGAAATCTGGAATAAGTATCAGAATGTCGCCATATCTGGGTCACATCTGAATTGACTCTAGAAGGAAATCTGGAATAAGTATCAGAATGTCGCCATATCTGGGTCACATCTGAACTGTCTCTAGAAGGAAATCTGGAATAAGTATCAGAATGTCGCCATATCTGGGTCACATCTAAACTGTCTCTAGAAGGAAATTTGGAATAAGTATCAGAATTTCGCCATATCTGGGTCACATCTGAACCGTCTCTAGAAGGAAATCTGGAATAAGTATCAGAATGTCGCCATATCTGGGTCACATCTAAACTGTCTCTAGAAGGAAATCTGGAATAAGTATCAGAATGTCACCATATCTGGGTCACATCTGAACCGTCTCTAGAAGGAAATCTGGAATAAGTATCAGAATGTCGCCATATCTAGGTCACATCTGAACTGTCTCTAGAGGGAAATCTGGAATAAGTATCAGAATGTCGCCATATCTGGGTCACATCTGAACTGTCTCTAGAAGTAAATCTGGAATAAGTATCAGAATGTCGCCATATCTGGGTCACATCTGAACTGTCTCTAGAAGGATTCTCGGAAGATGATGATCTTGATTTTGTTGGCGAGTAAAACATCTGTGGGGAGTATGCTTATTTCTGCTTTGGGAAAAGGAGTTTAAGAGTCTTAATCGTCCGTTGCTCTACTGGGGAGTCGAAGTTGAACTGATATCTAGTCGGGTCCAGGTTTCGTAGTAACTTGTTGGAGATTGTAGAGTAGTCTGCTGGAGAAGAGGAGTTATGGTCCTTTTGATTTGTAGTAGTCTGAGAGGCAAACTCAAGCTGGGGAATTCTGGTGTTGTTGGGGAAATAAACCCTGTCGTCAGTCCGCTAGAGAGGTGACATCTTTGCTGGGGGAAGTCCTCGAGGATTCTTGAGGTTGATTCAGCTGGGGAAGGGTTTTCAGAGGTTGAACCCTTGCTGGGGAGTCATCCTATAAGAAGGACTTTTGGGGAGATTTGTCATTGCCCCTAGTGGTGAGTGTTTGTGGCACTGCCTGGAAATGTTTGACTGTATGTAACCCCTTGATGAGATTGACGTTTAAATGCCCCAAGTGATGGTGACGGAGACTTGCCCCAGGTTATCCTGCAATTGAGAGATTTCTTGAAATCTTGACTGGACTGCCCCAGGTTAACTGAAATTTGAAAGATCTGCTGAAATCTTGACTAGACTGCCCCAGGTGTGCTGGACAATACCATATAAAACCCCCTTTTGTTGATAGGAGATTTGTCAATGGAAGTGTCATCCTTTTTGAAGTGATTTTGTTCACTGAGAGGGCTTTCGTTCATCGGATACTCATTGTGTGAATTTCTTCGCTGTCAAACAAATAGCCAAATGCAAACAGTGATATTCAAGTAATGCATAGTTTATGTATGTCTTGAAGTTTTGAAAAATGCGTTTTTAGCAGAAAACTCTTTATAAGACAAAATCAACACAAGATTTAGGGCAAAGCCTTACAGGAGTCAGGATACCTTTTGTTACAGTATGCTTTCGAACTAACCCATACTTCAATTAGGACTTTTGAAGGGTTGTAACGTGGCTTGGTTCACGGTTTAAGAAACAAAGGATAAAGGCTCAAAGTATATTTGTATCCACCCGCTCTTCGTGATGTTCTTCAATCCTAAACTCAGTTAATTGTGCGTCGCACTCTATTCGAATTTGGAACGACTTTTTTGGTGATGGTTCACACAAGTTGAATTTATTGTAGGCAGTCATCATTTTTGCAACATTTTTCATGTTGTTGAGGATTTGTAATGACCTCTTTCTTTTGATTTGTTATCCCTAACTTTTGCCTGACTATTCCTGTTTTCGAGATTACAGTCAGCGGGATGCCCCAGCTTTCTTAAGCCTCCTTTATAGGTTTTGGCCCAGTGGGATTTTCTCTTTTGACTGCCTACGAGATAAGGAACCATCACTGTCTTTTTGATTCCAAAGGAATGTTTTTTGATGTCGTTTGTTGTATTACGAACTGAGAGTTTGCGACTTCAATGCGCATCTTTTTGAATTAACTGAGAAACTACCCTGCCCCAGGTTTAAATCAAAGGTTTCAATTTGTTTAGAACAGAAAACTCCTACTTCTTTGGCTCGAAGGGGTTGACTAGGGATTATCTTCCTTATAACTCCAGTGTTTAGGATTTGAAAGAAATGCTTGTACATCATCAGCAAGGTCTGTTCAAAAGCATACTGTATGAGATTATGGCATTGTTTCGTCATCCTCCCTCTAAAGGCTTGTAGCTTTTGCAAGAGTTAAATGTCATAAAGTGTTGCACCCCAAAATTTGCTCTCCCATATTCTTCAAGAAATTGCCAAGCCAAGTCACAAAATTCCCCAAGGGTTGCACAGTCCAACTGTCTCCTATACAGTCAAAACTAGGGTTTGTGTTCTGAGCAAGAAAATGAATTTTTCAAGAACCCAATCAAGTCTCATATGCCCACAAATATGGTCAAGCATCCTTATATCAAGTTTCAAGGCAGTCAGCTCAAAATTGCACAGTCAAAACCCTAATTTGCACTACAGTCAACTGTAGGGGCAAAATGGTCATTTGACAGTCAAAAGTTCAAATTTTTGGTCAACATATCATTTTGAAGCCACAAACATCATTTGATCAATGCTTGATCATGATTCTCAAAATTTGGCTCAGAAATCATCAAAGATACAAAAGTTACTATATTTGGACAGTTGAAAAAGTCAACTGAAATTGACCAGGGCATAACTTTCACATGGATTATCATAAAAATTCCATCCAAATCTCATTTTGAAGAGAAAGACATTTCCTACAACTCATCTTCATATTCCAAGTCCAAGAAATGCTCTCACAAAAAGTTATCAATTTCAACATTATAGGTCATTTTCAAAAGTCAACAAAAAGGGACTTTAAGTCAAAGGCCATAACTTGATATTGGTAAATCAAAATGACATGGGACCAAAGGCATTGGTTAAAGGACTCAAAGACCTTTCCAAAATGTCCAAGAACATGTGAAAAGCTTAAAAATTGAGCAAGTTATGCCTTGTGGAAGTTGGGAAATTTTTGGATATTTTGAAAAGTCAACAATGGTTCAAATGACCTAAATTTGCTAATAGGCCCTATTTTCTTCCATGATTCATCATTCCAAGCCTATGCACGACCACTTGGCCCAAAGGGAAGTATTTTCTCATTTTTTATTTATTTATTTGAATTTCTAGTAATATTAATTCATTTAAATTATATAAATATGTGGAAAATATAAAACTTACCTTAACCAATCTTTTTATGCATAATTTGCCATCAATATTTCGTGCATAGGTTAATAGGGAAAGATTTGGACTAATTGGATGCAAATTGATACAAAATGCACATGGAAAGATATGAAAAGGATCCTTAACAAATCAAATCCTTAATCCATAATTGCAAGAGATTTGTGCTAGTTTTGTTAACCTAATGCCTTCCATACAAATACAGGAATACAAACCTAATGCAAAAGAAAAAAAAATGCTGCGCAGGAAACACACTTGCAAACTTGAAAAAATTGCCATAAAACCAAATTCTGAAATCAGTGTTCAAACACGATTCAAAGCCTAATTCCTTTCACAATAGCTTCCTTGTGGTTCACTAAGCATATTCCAATTCATAACACTCATCAAAGGGCAGAGAATCGCTGTACAGAACTCAAAGTTTTCTCACAAAATTGCATACACGCATCTTGAGTTTAAGACATTTTCATGACATTTGATTTACATATTCTTATTCAATGATGTTTGCTGATGCTTATCATGTGATTTAATTATGTTTTTACGCGTTATACACAAAAATGCCATGAGTGAAATTTAGGGTTTTCAGGTTGTGATTTTAGGGCTTTTGCAAAGAGGAAAAATCAAAGCTCTAGACTATGACCATTGGACTCAGCAAGCTTAGACGAAGCAAGTTCATATCTCGCGATGAATTTATGACCAACAGAACCCTATTCGCTATTTTCTGTAAACCCATCTAACACCACATTTGCAAAACTGTTGCCTTTGAGTTTGTGTTACAGGAAAAGTGAAGAAGATGATTTCGTGTCCATCAGCCATTGGTCCGTTTGAATTGCGCGCGTTTCTCTCCACTACGCGTTGTTTTTTCTTTTTGTTATTTACTTATTATAATATGTTAATTGAAGCGTTGTAGCTCAGCTGGCAGGTGTACGTGCTTGTGACCTTCATGACCTGGGTTCAAGTCCCAGGTCTAGACAATTTCCATATTATTTTTGTATACTAATTCCCATGCAGGTTCAGCCTTGAAGTACACCATGCACCAGCATAATCAAGCGTGCCACGTCCATTCCAACACTAGATCAATGGCCAAGAATCTGAAGAACACGTATACGCTGGTCAACGCGCTAGCACACAAACTGGCAAAAGTCAGTGGATCCAGAGCTATTGGGCCTGATTTGCTGAAACAAAACCTCACAAATTGGGACTACACCCCCACCCTGGTTTGCAAATATTTTTATTTTTCTCATATCTTTTAATTATTATTTTTATTTGTTTTCTTGTTTTAATTTAATTCAATATTTTTACAATACATAAAAAATATAGAAAAATCAGAAAAAGATAAAAATATAATAAATTATTTTATTTTGCTATTTTTATAAATAAATGCATGTAAATAAACTTAGTTTTAATTAGGTTATAATTTTAATCCTTTTAATAACTAAAATCCAAAAATAGAATTAGGTTTAATTTTTATTCCTCTTAATTTCCCTTTTTACAATAATATTGCTTATTTTATTTATTTTCTATAATTAAATTTTGCATGTAAATTAACTTAGATTTAAATTAGGTTAAAACTTAATATTTTCGCAATAAACTTAAAAACCATTAGAACTAGGGTTTAGCATTTTATTTTAATTTCAATAAATTCTTTTTCTTTTAAATCTTAAAAAACATAAAATACTAAAAACATTTTCTTTTAATCTTTAATCCTAATTCCACATTAATTCTAATTAATTAATTCATTAACTTCAATTGCAAAAGGGTCCAACGCCCATATTTTTAATTGTTAATTTCGCGCATTTATTTTATTTCGCTTAATTCATTATGTAATTCTCCCAAAGCGTTGTAACGATTTTATTTCTCGCACTTTTATTCGCTTTATTTATTTTTCAGTCAAATCGGGTCCGGTTTAATTTTGGCGATGTGGACCCGCGCCATTTGTAATAGTTGTAGATTTATTTTCCTTGCAAACTTTATAGCTGTTAATAAGCATGCAAGAATGAATGTCTTAATTAAAATCAAGCGTAGAACACAAATAAACATGACAAGACAAATTATCAATGAAAACGACACACAAATCGCACACACCACCCCTAGGGTACGCCTCAATGTTGCCTTTCGAAAGGTGATCGTCGAGTAGAGGATGTCTTAGTAAGTCCTCATGATCCGGGAACCTGGCATGAGGGTAGCTTCTAAGGTGTCTTCCCATTGCTCTGGTGATCACCATGTCCCGAACCTCGAATTGACCCGAACACCTCCAACGGTGGTGCTACCTGCCTTTCAATGGTGGGATGGCACTACTTTAAGGACATTTACACAGACGAATTCCTTAGGGTAGGTAGGTTCTCAAGGATACTTGCTCTTTTCAAAACAAATCAAAATCTTTTCACACCGACACTTTTCAAAAGCTTTCAAAGCAAATTTTTCAAACACTCTGACGTACGAGTCGAATTGAAATTTTTCAAAGAAACTTTTTAAAACCCACAATTGAAAAGCAAACAAACCTTTTTGAAAACACAAATGAGCAAGTATCTAAGAGCCCATGGATAACCATGGATAGAAAGGGTGCTAACACCTTCCCTTTCTATAACCTACCTCCTGAACCGAGAGCAATCTCTATAAGGAATTTTTCTGTGCTTTTGTCCTTTCCATTTGGAGAAAATAAAAGACGGTGGCGACTCTTGCTTCCGCGACATTTCGCGAACCAGCGTTAAACAGTCAGTTCCAGATCCACCGATCACAGAACTGGCGACTCTGCTGGGGATATAAAACTTAAAGTGAGGTGTACCTTAGGGTTAGTTCATAACTGTGTTTTCAATTGCTTTCTTTGCTTGCTTTAAATTGTGGGACTGTCTCGGGAGTTCTATAGATCCTAACCCGGATCTGGGGATACCTTCTTAGAAAGTAGCAACAAGGCTGTGAGGGAACTGTGCGGGGTATACCGACATGGTTGAAACAGTCTGCTACGTTGATGTGGCACTTTGGTGTGTACCGGTAACCCTTGAGTTCAGTCAAGGAGAGTACGGGGCCTCCGCGTGGTGTCGTGAAGCATCAACAAACCTTAGGAACCTTAATTGAACTATCTTGGCCTCTTTAAGGTAGTGAGATAACTGACTTTGGTGCAGTCCGAGGTTGGTTGATACTCGATACTACACTCAATTGAGGGTTGCTTTCCTGGAATATTTCGGTCGCCAGTTCAGTGCTAAATCGAAACGATGAACAATGAAAGCAATCCAGTGATATTGGGATCCTTAGAACCCGGTTACTTCTAATAGGACAGGTTGAGCCCACCAACTTCAAGAGGGTAATACCCAGACCCCATGCTGGCCTAAACTCTAAGGGCTCTTTTGTGTGGCTTGTGTGCCTTCGTACTTGACTATTTGCATGCTTTATCTGACACATGAACTACTTGCAGGTTTGTTTTAGTCCTTAATTGGGACCCATGACAGGGCTTACTAAGTTTCTTGCAGGTTTTGTGTATAGTCCTTAATTGGGACTCATAACAGGGTATACTAAATTTCTTGCAGGTTTTGTTTATAGTCCTTAATTGAGACTCATAACAGGGTATCCTAAGTTTCTTGCAGGTTTTGGTTTGTAGTCCTTAGTTAGGGACTCATAACAGGGTTTACTCACATTACCCCATGCATACCATAACATCATACCATTGCATACATCCTAACCCATTTCAAGGATCTCAAGGGCTTGTGATGCAGGTCATGGTGAATCAACTATCCCAGCAAGGGGAAAAGAGGATTTATTTTCCTCTAGCCAAGGTTGTCAGGGGCTATGACCCACTTGATATGGTGAGCTCTGACTCCTGAAGAAGGTTCCCCTGACCAAGGTTATTTGGAAATCAAAACCAAACATGATGACTAAAGTCACGGGCTATGACCCACTGGATATGGATCCTTGGAAACATTGCATATGCATACATACACATCATTGCATGACAGGTACCCTTGTTGCAGGTCACTTACCCTTCTCGCTGTTTACTTCAGCAATGGCTTCCCAACAAGATAACCAGGGCCTTCTGGCTCAAGAGACTCAGTTTGGGGAAATCCTCCTGAATCTATCCAAGGGGAAGGAGGAGCTAAGGACACTTCTCATGGGGACTTTTGTCAAGAACAGTGCTGAGGATGAAAGGCTGAAACACCTGCAAGCTGAAGTGGATGCATTGAAAGCCCAGATGCTGGGGCAAGGGACTGCCATTCAAGGGTTAGCTCAAAGACAAGAAGAGCTCGGGGCTCTCATCAACCAACTGCTCCGGGGTAACCAACTGGGGCAAACATCTAAAGGTAAAGAGCCAGTCATCGTTCAACCACCTTTGAGACAAGGAAATAAGGGGAGAACTCCTCAAATGGCTTCAGGGTCACAAATTCAGCATCAACCTCACCACCTTCAGCCAGACAAGCCCAGGAGGCAATTCACCCAGCTCAACATGTCGCTGTTTAAAGCTCTACAACGCCTGTTGAGATTGAATCTGATCACCTTAAGGGCTCATCCCCGGAACCCCAACACAGCATCTCCTATCTATGATCCCAATAAAAGGTGTGCCTACCACTCTGCTTGTCCAGGACATGATACCAATGAGTGTTGGGCTCTGAAGAACAAGATCCAGGACCTGATTGATGAAGGAGCATTGGAGTTCACACAAGATGGTCAGGCTGAGTTTTTCTACCATCCCTCCAAGGCTCACAGTTTGAAGTGACAGGCCCTGAGAATAGAAAACTTTTGTTCATTAGAATTTTTCAAGTTGCAATTTTCTTTTGTTCAAACATTTACTCATGTTAAACGTTGTTATTTCATTAATGCATCGCATATGTCTGTTTTGAAGCAATATATTCGTATTCACTATATGCAAATTGTTTTCATATTTTTTCTGATGATCAACTCTTGACTAATAATTCTAAGCCTCTTGAGGGAGGATGACGAAAACGATACCACAATCTACAGTATGCTTTTGAACAGACCCCGCTGATGAGGTACAGGCATTGTTTCAATCCCTAAACACTGGAGTTATAAGGATGATAATCCCTCGTCAACCCCTTCAAGCCAAAGAAGTAGGAGTTTTTATTTTCGAAAATCAAAACCCTTAATCACAACCTGGGGCAGGGTAGTCTTCTCAATTAATTCAAGTGCATAAAGAATGGCACCAAAGAGGTCCTTACAAAACAAAAGACAGCGATGGTCCCGAATAATCAATAAAGAAAGGCAGTCATTATATCTCAAAAAGAAAATAAGAACCCAATAAGTCAAAGACTTACAAAACTGGGGGCATCCCGCTGACTGTAATTCCAAAAAAAGGAAACAGTTCAGGCAAAAAAAAGAAAGGGATAACAAAAAAATCAGAAAAGAAAGAGGTCTTACAAACCCTCAACAAAAACAAAAATGACTGCCTATTCAGAATAAATCAACAATATTTGGACCATCATTGGAACGTCAGGACAAAGACTCAAACAAGGTCTAACGCACGATCAACTGAGTTTAGGATTGAAGAACATCACGAAGAGCGGGTGGGTACAAATAATTTGAGCCTTTATCCTTTGTTTCTTAAAACCGTGAACCAGGCCACGTTATAACCCTTAAAAGTCCTAGCTGAAGCATGGGTTAGTTCGAAAGCATACTGTTACGAAAGGTATCCTGACTCCTTAAGGCCTACGGTAAATACGGAGTTGACATCACGTTTTACAAACATTCACTTGTTTTATGAAAAAGAATGCATTTTCAAAATCTTCAAGACAGACATAAGCTTTGCATTTTTGATATAACATTATTTGCATATGACTATTTGTTTGAACAGCAGGGAAATTCGCGCGATGAAAGCCTAGTGAACATAAGCACTTCCAATCAAGGGGCATGGCATGACTATTGTCCATCATCTGGGGCAGTTAAGTCAAGATTCGGAGAATCTCTCAAAGGTCAAATATCCTGGGGCAAATCTTTGCCTGAGTCACTTGGGGCATTTCAATAACGAATCTTGCCTGATCAAACATCTTCTGGTGACAAAACACTTCTAACAGGGGCAACTCCCTACCTTCTGAGAACGGACATAGTCGAAAAGATACTACGCAAAATCAAAGACCCGCTAGGTTGACATACCTAGGCAAAAATAAGGGCTTCCCGGCGAACCAAAAGGGTTCGGGCAAAAATGAGGGACGAAATGGAAAAAATCTGTACACCCGGCAACCTGAAAAGGCGGCTTGAGCAAAATGGGTATCCCGGTGGACTGAAAACCCGAAAGGGCGGTCCAGGCAAAAGTTAGGGATTAAAGCGTACGACTATGTCCTGCCATCTGCCTACCAGAAGAAGGTTTGCTCATCAACAACTATCAAGCACCTCCACAAGTATCTTCCACTCCCACATCAGAAACAGGGGCAATAATGGATGGTCTAAGCAATCTGATTGCTCTGTCCTCTAAGGCGTCAAGGTAGGGTCCGTTGAAGAACATAACCAATACAGTTCAATACTTCCCCAAGAGAGTCCAATCCCGCTTCCCCAGGAAAGATGGAGTCCATATCCCCAAGCAGTAAGCTTATCCCCTCGCAGAGCACGAACGCGTCGTCCGACTTGATTTAAAGAGTTATTTCCTTAACAGGATATAACTGGGTTATCCTCAGCCAAAAGCCATGGAAAGAGCGTCGTCGAAGTCTTCTTACCCCAGCGAAGTCTATTCACACTTCCAACAACAAGGTATCCTCAGCAAATTATTGTCAACACTCAGCAAGGCATCTCTCTCCCCACAGAGTATTGCTTCCCAGCATGGTCGCTAGAGTATCCTTTCCCCCCGCAGAATCTTCCATTTGCCAAGTTTATCCCGCAACGGATTCCTCTTCTCCTACCGGTATTCTTGCAGTTATCATCCCCAGCGGAAGTAAAATCTATCATTCAACATCAGCCCAGGAGTGACTGCCCGGCACCCGTCAAGGATTTACTTTCCTAGAAAAAAACACATTCATAAAACGTCACATACATCATTATAGCATGCATAGACGCATCATATCACCCCAATCTCATTTATTTTTGAGAACATCTGAAAATCATGCAATTCACGCATTATGACATTGCATACAACTAATTCGTTACTTTTTCAGGAAAGAACGATCAACAGATAAAAGTCTTTTCCTGTTGAGGTAGTAATCGTCCCAGATTCCTTCATCTTCCTGCTGAGGTAGTAATCGTCCCAGATTCCTTCATCATATATTTGGAGTAGCAATCGTCTCAGATTCCTTCATCATCCCGCTGAGGTAGTAATCGTCCCAGATTCCTTCATCATATATTTGGAGTAGCAATCGTCCCAGATTCCTTCATCATTCTGCTGAGGTAGTAATCGTCCCAGATTCCTTCATCATTCTTCTGAGGTAGTAATCGTCCCAGATTCCTTCGTCATCCTGCTGAGGTAGTAATCGTCCCAGATTCCTTCATCATATATTTGGAGTAGTAATCGGCCCAGATTCCTTCATCATTCTGCTGAGGTAGTAATCGTCCCAGATTCCTTCATCATTCTTCTGAGGTAGTAATCGTCCCAGATTCCTTCATCTCCCTTCTGAGGTAGTAATCGTCCCAGATTCCTTCATCGCCCTGCTGAGGTAGTAATCGTCCCAGATTCCTTCATCGCACTGCTGAGGTAGTAATCATCCCAGATTCCTTCATCATATATTCGGAGTAGCAATCGTCTCAGATTCCTTCATCATCCTGCTGAGGTAGTAATCATCCCAGATTCCTTCATCATCCTGCTGAGGTAGTAATCGTCCCAGATTCCTTCATCATAGATTTGGAGTAGAAATCGTCTCAGATTCCTTCATCACATCCTTATCAAACAAAAAAAAAACCCTTCTCTAGTCCAGCTAAATCGGCTCCCAACAGATTTTTCTGATAAAGACTCAGTAGAAGTTATGGTCCCCTCTCCGACAAGTGCGTGAGGTGGTAATTCCTTCTTCAGATGTTTCCCTCTCCGACGATGAGTGTGAGGTGATAGTCTCTTATGGTCCCCTCTCCGACAAGTGCGTGAGGTGGTAATTCCTTCTTCAGATGTTTCCCTCTCCGACGATGAGTGTGAGGTGATAATCTCTTATGGTCCCCTCTCCGGCAAGTGCGTGAGGTGGTAATTCCTTTTTCAGATGTTTCCCTCTCCGACGATGAGTATGAGGTGATAGTCTCTTATGGTTCCCTCTCCGACGGTGTGTGAGGTGACAATTCCTTTTCCTATGATTCCCCTCTCCGACGGCGAGTGAGGTGATTCCTTTCAGATTATAATCGCCTATGGTTCTCTGCCCAATATTGCAAAGATGGTAGTTCCCGCCAAGATTTTTCTCAACGAGCGTTGTTGGAGATAAAATCACCCAAGGTTCTCTTACCATTCATGCTAAGGCAGTAACCATCTCTGGTTCATTCATCAGCGTTTGAAGCTCCAGACTCAGCTCCTGTAACCAGTCAGGACGCATCTATACCAAGCATCTAAAATCAGCTCCTGCAACGTGTCAGGTACTCATTTTTCTTTTGCAGGTATGTAGGTTCTAGTTAAAGAATCTCCTACGCGATCAACGTCCAGATGGCATCTATAAGCCCATCACCCTGTCCAGCAACCTCTAAATGGCATCTATAAGCCCATTCCCATCATCACTGCTACTATGTGAGCGCAAATTTCTGGGCACTCTAGTGTCCAATCATCTTCTACCCTCGGATTACGAAAGGCACGCCAGCCAATCTGCATCCTCAGGTCTAAGAAGATTGAACAGGGGCAACTGTTGCACCCCAAAATTTGCTCTCCCATATTCTTCAAGAAATTGCCAAGCCAAGTCACAAAATTCCCCAAGGGTTGCACAGTCCAACTGTCTCCTATACAGTCAAAACTAGGGTTTGTGTTCTGAGCAAGAAAATGAAGTTTTCAAGAACCCAATCAAGTCTCATATGCCCACAAATATGGTCAAGCATCCTTATATCAAGTTTCAAGGCAATCAGCTCAAAATTGCACAGTCAAAACCCTAATTTGCACTACAGTCAACTGTAGGGGCAAAATGGTCATTTGACAGTCAAAAGTTCAAATTTTTGGTCAACATATCATTTTGAAGCCACAAACATCATTTGATCAATGCTTGATCATGATTCTCAAAATTTGGCTCAGAAATCATCAAAGATACAAAAGTTACTATATTTGGACAGCTGAAAAAGTCAACTGAAATTGACCAGGGCATAACTTTCACATGGATTATCAGAAAAATTCCATCCAAAGCTCATTTTGAAGAGAAAGACATTTCCTACAACTCATCTTCATATTCCAAGTCCAAGAAATGCTCTCACAAAAAGTTATCAATTTCAACATTATAGGTCATTTTCAAAAGTCAACAAAAAGGGACTTTAAGTCAAAGGCCATAACTTGAGATTGGTAAATCCAAATGACATGGGACCAAAGGCATTGGTTAAAGGACTCAAAGACCTTTCCAAAATGTCCAAGAACATGTGAAAAGCTTAAAAATTGAGCAAGTTATGCCTTGTGGAAGTTGGGAAATTTTTGGATATTTTGAAAAGTCAACAATGGTTCAAATGACCTAAATTTGCTAATAGGCCCTATTTTCTTCCATGATTCATCATTCCAAGCCTATGCACGACCACTTGGCCCAAAGGGAAGTATTTTCTCATTTTTTATTTATTTATTTGAATTTCTAGTAATATTAATTCATTTAAATTATATAAATATGTGGAAAATATAAAACTTACCTTAACCAATCTTTTTATGCATAATTTGCCATCAATATTTCGTGCATAGGTTAATAGGGAAAGATTTGGACTAATTGGATGCAAATTGATACAAAATGCACATGGAAAGATATGAAAAGGATCCTTAACAAATCAAATCCTTAATCCATAATTGCAAGAGATTTGTGCTAGTTTTGTTAACCTAATGCCTTCCATACAAATACAGGAATACAAACCTAATGCAAAAGAAAAAAAAATGCTGCGCATGAAACACACTTGCAAACTTGAAAAAATTGCCATAAAACCAAATTCTGAAATCAGTGTTCAAACACGATTCAAAGCCTAATTCCTTTCACAATAGCTTCCTTGTGGTTCACTAAGCATATTCCAATTCATAACACTCATCAAAGGGCAGAGAATCGCTGTACAGAACTCAAAGTTTTCTCACAAAATTGCATACACGCATCTTGAGTTTAAGACATTTTCATGACATTTGATTTACATATTCTTATTCAATGATGTTTGCTGATGCTTATCATGTGATTTAATTATGTTTTTACGCGTTATACACAAAAATGCCATGAGTGAAATTTAGGGTTTTCAGGTTGTGATTTTAGGGCTTTTGCAAAGAGGAAAAATCAAAGCTCTAGACTATGACCATTGGACTCAGCAAGCTTAGACGAAGCAAGTTCATATCTCGCGATGAATTTATGACCAACAGAACCCTATTCGCTATTTTCTGTAAACCCATCTAACACCACGTTTGCAAAACTGTTGCCTTTGAGTTTGTGTTACAGGAAAAGTGAAGAAGATGATTTCGTGTCCATCAGCCATTGGTCCGTTTGAATTGTGCGCGTTTCTCTCCACTACGCGTTGTTTTTTATTTTTGTTATTTACTTATTATAATATGTTAATTGAAGCGTTGTAGCTCAGCTGGCAGGTGTACGTGCTTGTGACCTTCATGACCTGGGTTCAAGTCCCAGGTCTGGACAATTTCCATATTATTTTTGTATACTAATTCCCATGCAGGTTCAGCCTTGAAGTACACCATGCACCAGCATAATCAAGCGTGCCACGTCCATTCCAACACTAGATCAATGGCCAAGAATCTGAAGAACACGTATACGCTGGTCAACGCGCTAGCACACAAACTGGCAAAAGTCAGTGGATCCAGAGCTATTGGGCCTGATTTGCTGAAACAAAACCTCACAAATTGGGACTACACCCCCACCCTGGTTTGCAAATATTTTTATTTTTCTCATATCTTTTAATTATTATTTTTATTTGTTTTCTTGTTTTAATTTAATTCAATATTTTTACAATACATAAAAAATATAGAAAAATCAGAAAAAGATAAAAATATAATAAATTATTTTATTTTGCTATTTTTATAAATAAATGCATGTAAATAAACTTAGTTTTAATTAGGTTATAATTTTAATCCTTTTAATAACTAAAATCCAAAAATAGAATTAGGTTTAATTTTTATTCCTCTTAATTTCCCTTTTTACAATAATATTGCTTATTTTATTTATTTTCTATAATTAAATTTTGCATGTAAATTAACTTAGATTTAAATTAGGTTAAAACTTAATATTTTCGCAATAAACTTAAAAACCATTAGAACTAGGGTTTAGCATTTTATTTTAATTTCAATAAATTCTTTTTCTTTTAAATCTTAAAAAACATAAAATACTAAAAACATTTTCTTTTAATCTTTAATCCTAATTCCACATTAATTCTAATTAATTAATTCATTAACTTCAATTGCAAAAGGGTCCAACGCCCATATTTTTAATTGTTAATTTCACGCATTTATTTTATTTCGCTTAATTCATTATGTAATTCTCCCAAAGCGTTGTAACGATTTTATTTCTCGCACTTTTATTCGCTTTATTTATTTTTCAGTCAAATCGGGTCCGGTTTAATTTTGGCGATGTGGACCCGCGCCATTTGTAATAGTTGTAGATTTATTTTCCTCGCAAACTTTATAGCTGTTAATAAGCATGCAAGAATGAATGTCTTAATTAAAATCAAGCGTAGAACACAAATAAACATGACAAGACAAATTATCAATGAAAACGACACACAAATCGCACACACCACCCCTAGGGTACGCCTCACTGTTGCCTTTCGAAAGGTGATCGTCGAGTACAGGATGTCTTAGTAAGTCCTCATGATCCGGGAACCTGGCATGAGGGTAGCTTCTAAGGTGTCTTCCCATTGCTCTGGTGATCACCATGTCCCGAACCTCGAATTGACCCGAACACCTCCAACGGTGGTGCTACCTGCCTTTCAATGGTGGGATGGCACTACTTTAAGGACATTTACACAGACGAATTCCTTAGGGTAGGTAGGTTCTCAAGGATACTTGCTCTTTTCAAAACAAATCAAAATCTTTTCACACCGACACTTTTCAAAAGCTTTCAAAGCAAATTTTTCAAACACTCTGACGTACGAGTCGAACTGAAATTTTTCAAAGAAACTTTTTAAAACCCACAATTGAAAAGCAAACAAACCTTTTTGAAAACACAAATGAGCAAGTATCTAAGAGCCCATGGATAACCATGGATAGAAAGGGTGCTAACACCTTCCCTTTCTATAACCTACCTCCCGAACCGAGAGCAATCTCTATAAGGAATTTTTCTGTGCTTTTGTCCTTTCCATTTGGAGAAAATAAAAGACGGTGGCGACTCTTGCTTCCGCGACATTTCGCGAACCAGCGTTAAACAGTCAGTTCCAGATCCACCGATCACATAAAGCAATTAGAAAGCATAGTTCAAGAATAGTGAAAACAAATGTATGAATTCAAGACAAACATATGCAATGCATTAATGAAACAGAGTTTGATATCAACAGTTAATTGTTTGAATAACAAAGAGATCACAACTTGAAAATTCAAATGAAACAAAGACATTCTCAATGATTTGGCATAGGAGAAGGGATCATGTTTGGAGTCTCCGGAGGGTCAAACTCGACCTCCTTGGCATCGATCATGTCTTGGACCTTGTTCTTCAGAGCCCAACAGTTGTTTGTGTCATGTCCTGGACTGTCAGAGTGGTATGCACACCTTTCATTGGGATGATAGGTAGGAGAAGAAGTATTTGGGTTCCAGAGGGGAGCCTTCAATGTAATCAACTCTGCCTGCAACATGCGTTGTAGCGCTTGACCCATTGACATGTTGATCTTGGTGAATTGTCTTTTAGGTGCTACCTCCTTATGCTGGTGCCCCTGTCTTTGTTGAGCCGGCGTAGGATTAGAGATCAAGATTGCTCCTACGTGTTGGTCACAGTGACTCTTTTGATTGTTCGCAGCATTAGACTCTTTCTTTCCATTGTAGGGAATTTTCTGAGCATCAGAGGGTGTAGCTCCTTGGATCTTTCCACTTTTGATGCCAGCTTCGACCCTTTCGTCGGTCAGTATTAGCTCGGTGAACCCGGCTGAGGAGCTTCCAATTAAGTGATTGAAGAAAGACCCTGTCAAAGTTCCCATGAAGATGTCAATCAGCTCCCTGTCAGTTAAAGGAGGTTGCACCCTACCAGCCAGGTCTCTCCACCTCTGGGCGTATCCTTTGAAGCTCTCGTTGGAATCCATGGTCATGTTCTGTAATTGTACACGAGTTGGTGCAAGATCAGCATTGTATTGATACTGTTTGTAAAAAGAAGCAGCTAAATCCTCCCAGGTATGGACGCGAGAACTCTCCAATTGATAGAACCACTCGAGTTGAGCCCCTACTAGGCTTTCTTGGAAGAAATGGATCCAAAGCTTTGGATCAGTTGTGTATGGTTGAATCTTGCGGCCATAAGATTTTAAGTACATCTTAGGGCAAGAGACTCCATCGTATATGGCAAAGGTAGGGACCTTGAACTTTGGCGGGATGACCAATCCAGAAACTAAACCCATGTCTCCTAAATCCAAGCCAGGTATTTGTTGAATCTCCATATCATTGAGGCGATCCTCTAACTGTTTGTACTTGTCATCAGCGGGAGGATATTGTTCCTCGGAGTAGTCAGCTTCAACACCATTGATCTCCAAATTGTGGTCTTCTTCAAGACTGACCCCTATGCTGGGTGGAGTTGAAAGATCTAGGGTTTCAGGTCTTCTTCTCAAGTTCAGGATGCTTGTTGCCTTCTTGGACTTCTTCTTCTTGTCTTTGAGAAGGAGAGCTTTCAGATCCTCTTGCCCTTTACCCATAGCCAGAAACATTTGTTGGAATTGAGCGTTTTGAGCTTGGATATCTTTCACTATTTGTTCCATATCCATCTTACTGAAATAAACAGTAGGAAGATAAGGAGACCTGTATGGGAGAAACCTGTTATGCAATGATATGTATGACATATGCATGCAATGTTTTCAAGAATCTCTCGGGGTAAACACAAGAAAATGTTAGAGGCTGAACTTCGATCAACATCTCTGATTGGAGAACTTTGTATCGGTGGATGTCTTTCCACGAGAATCAATGCTCACCATGTCAAGTGGGTCATAGCCCCTGATTAAAGTTGTTGCACTTGATCTTTGACGGCGTTTGTTTAGAGGAAAACCCTCTTGCCCTTTGGTAGACGACTGGTTCAACGTGACCCTGCATCAAAAGACCCTCGAGATCCTTGAAATGGTTATTGAAGATGCTATGGTATGATGTTATGATGTTATGTACATGTATGCAAAAGCAAGTAAGTGTATATACAGGTAATCATATTCATACAAAACAAACAAGTCCTTAGGTTTAGGCTTGCGTGGGGTTTGTATGTAAGTACCCTCTTGAAGTTAGTTGGCTCATCCTGTCCTAAAATAGAAACCGGGTTCTAAGGAGCTCAATATCACTGGATTATTTTCTGTGTTCATTGTTTTGGTTTAGCCACTTAACTGGCGACCAAAATATTCCAAGAAAACAATCCTCAATAGATGTAGTATCGAGTATCTACCAACTTCGGACTGCACCAAAGTCGGTCATCTCACTACCCCTAAAAAGGCCAAGATGGTCAAGTAAGGTTCTAAGAGTTCGTTAGTGCTTCATGACATTGCTCAGCGGCCCTGTATTCTCCTTGACTACTCAAGGGCTACTGGTACTCACAAATATGTCACACTAACATAGCTACTGCTTCAACCATGTCGGCATACCCCGCACAGTTCCCTCACAGTTTATTGCTATTTACCTAAAAAGGTGCCCCCAAATCCGGGTGTAGGATTTACAACAAACCCAAACAAGGAACCCGAAAAGTAAAGCAATCAAAGCAATCAAAGCAAGCATGTATAGGTGATCTAAAACCCTAAGGTAACCCCACTTTTAATTTTCTCCCCAGCAGAGTCGCCAGTTCTGTGATACGGTGGGAGAACTGACTTGAGGTTTTGCGTTTGTGTTCGCAAGTGTTTCGGTTTAGCAAGAGTCGCCACCGACTTTTTATTTTAACCTAAGGAAAGGTCAAAAAGCACAGGAAAGACCTTTGTGATGTTTTTGTGGGTTCGGGGGGTAGATTATGAAAAGAGAAGGTGCTAGCACCCTTTTCATCCATGGTTATCCATGGGCTCTTAGTTACTTGTTTTAGATCACTTGCCCTTGCTTTTCAATTGTGTGAAATGATGCTTTGTGTGTGTGGTTTTGAAAATGTTTTGAAAAAGATGCCTTGTCTAGGCAACCTTTGTAACAATTCTTTACTCGAATGTTTTACAAAGTTGTTTGTCTTTTCGAAAAGATGTTTCAATGTTTTGAAAGTTGTTTTGGAAGTCGTGTTTGTGATGTGTGTTTTGAAAAATGACAAGTGTGTTTTGCAAGTTTGATCAAGTAACTAAGAGCTATCTACCCTATTTTACTTAAAGATCTTTCTTATGCTTTTTAACCCTTTTAACAGTGTTGTTTCACCATTGTATTTGGTGAACAACCTTGTGTTAGGATGTTAACGGGACGGGCACGGGTCATCGTTTAGACCATGAATGCAATAGTGTCAAGTATTTTGGCAATTTTCTTGAGGGACTATGATCATTTTGTTTAGGCAACTCCGATAGCGTCATCGAGGGACTATGATCATTTTGTTTGTTTTTGTTTTTGTTTTGTTTTGCCAAAGTACTTGACATGCAAACGTGGCCCATTTTTGAAGGCAACAAGCGTGATTACCCTAGAGGTGCAAGTGTGCATTGTGTTTGTTTTTTCATGCATTTATCTTGTATTAGGTTATCTAGCGGTTGATTTTGAATCTTCGCATACAAACCCTAATTACTATACAGTATATAGAAAGCGATAAATTGCGGAAATTTAAAGTCTAAGCTATTACAAATAAGTATCCGGGGATGGGGGTACAAATGTTTACAAATGTGGATGAGTCTTATCAGGATAGTAATGTCCAAATATTATTTACAACCAAATCGAATCGTCACATTCTCAATGTAAAATATAGCAAAGTATAAGAATAAAGAGAATCAAAAGTATTATAAAATATATGATTATTTACAAATGATCAAAATATTAACCTAATGTATTTATTAAGTATTATTATTATTTTTGTGTTTTTTATTAATGTTAATTATAAATAAAAAGGGTTTTAAAGAGAAAAATATTTAATTCAAAACAAACTAATTATTTATGTATTTTTTAAAATGTAATAAACATTAAGAAAATTTTGTGCAAAAAAGTTAATGTATTTTTATTTACCAAAAGGAATTTAGGTTATATAAAAAAGGAAAATAAGGTTAAAAAAAGTATTAGTTTGTATATATAAAAAAAAGGTTAAATGGGCTTTAAAGAACATGCTTGGCCCAAAAAATGTGTGTTGAAAGAGGACAATAGGGGGGTGTACGCCAGAATCTTGGGCTTAAGGGTTTGTTTCAAGGGACAGGCCCAATGGTTTGTGACAAAGTTTCTTAGGGTTTCAAATGGTTTGGCTCAGAATAGGGTTACGCAGTTTGAACGGCGCCGTTCCCCATCTTGTCTTCTTCGTCTTTCTCAATCAAAGCCTCTGACGCCTTCCATGCCTGGCTACTGGACGCCACCTCCAATCTCTCCCCTCCTCACGGTTGCTCAAGGCGATGATTCAAAAAGGGTAACGATTTTCTCTTCAAATGCGTTTTAGGTTTTGGATTCATGCATGTTTTTGAACTTTTACATATTCTGATCTTTATGTGTTATTTGTGTTTGTGTGAGGTGTAGAAAAAAGGAAGAGGAATTTATACCTTGGTTCTGCTTTTTGGAAAGTAGAAGGAGAGTTTAGACAGGAGGCTTCTTAGGCGGCCAAGGCGTGGGAGCTTGTGATGTTGGCTTTTCTGGTAACCTCGTATCTTTCTTTTGAATGGTTTTGTGATGAATGCTATAATCTGAAAACCCTAGAGTATGTTTCAGACTCTTTTCCTCTATGAATACATGCTTTATTCTAATGATGAGCTTATCTCTGAAGATTGTTTATTGTTGGCTTTCTTCCTCTCTTTCTTGTCAATGATGATAGCTTTCTGAGATGTTTGTGATTCTGAGTTGCTTGCTTCAGTGTTGTTTTTGCTTATGACTTTTCTTTTCCTCTCTTTTGGGCTTGGCCTTTTCAATGATGATGATGATGATTCTGAGTTGGTGTTTGAGTTGTTGTTTTGATATTTGGACTTGCTTGAGTTTGGTTATTTGATTTAGGCAAGTTGAAGGCTTTAACAGGTTTAAAGGCAGGCTTCCATGCTGTAACAGGTTTTAGGCTTGGAGGCTTGCTTCTTTGAGGCAAGCTTGTTTGTTTGAAACTGGCAGTTTAACAGGCTTGTTTAAGATACAGGCTTGAAAGGCTTGCTTCTTATGCTTGCTTGCTTGGTTTGAGCAGGTTTTATGCAGGCAAGCAGGTTTGCTAGTTACAGGCCTCAAGGCTTGTTGCCTTAGGCTTGCTTCTGGTTGCAGTTTGTTTTGCTTGTGTTTTTTGGTTACAGGCTTCAAGGCTTGTGTTTTATGCAGGTTTGAAAGGCTTGTGTTTTATGAAGGTTGGGTGCAGTTTGTAACTTTGTTGGTAACAAGCAGGCTGTTTGTTTGCTTGCTTAGGATACAAGCTTGGAAGGCTGTAACAGGTTTTTAGGCCTGTTGAAGAGTGTTTACAGTTTGTGGCCTTTTTTTCTTTTGTGTTCTGCCCCCTCTTAACAGTGTTGATTTGTTATATTTATTTATCTCTAAGCCTGCCTAAAAAACTGTAAGCCTGCTACTTTTTTACTCTCTTTCTCTCTCTCCAGAAAGCATATCTTTGCTTAGAATATCTTTCTTTTCTGAAAAGGTTTTGGCTGGGAAATGATGAAAATTTGAAATATTGCTTGCATTTTGGTTTTGCTCTGCCTCTTGTACTTTCTTCTTTTCCAGATTTTCTGCATTGCTAGTTTGATAGCTTCTTTGACAGTTTTTGACAGCTTCTGAACTTGTGACTTAGTCTTTCTTTGACAGTTTGGTTTGCCTAGTTTGGTTGACAGTTTTGTTTGCCTTTATGCATTGTGCAACTTGTTTGTTCAGTTTGCAATTTGGTTTGAAATTATGCAGCCTTGTATTTAATTAATTCCATGCTTGCAAACAATTTTTCTTTCCCTCTTTGTGAACCAAGAAGAGACATCTTCTTGCGATTTGCAGAGAGGACGAACAAACTGATTCCGGCCAACAACCTTTAATGATGAGTTTTTACTTATCTGTCTGAAAAATACTTTTCCAATTCATCTGTTATTGACTTCTCTTTTTCTGGCTTTGCAGGTGAATATTAATTGGGGCAAGGGAAGCAGCAGTAGAAGATGAAGACTTCAAGCAACTTAGGATATAGATTTAATTTATTTTTAATCATTGTAATAAACGTCATTGTAACACTGTAAATAAATTTACTGTATCAAATAAACATTTGTGACAACAATTGAAAATGAATAAAAATCTTTTTTGTCAGATATCTCTTTTAATTCTTCTGCACTTGTTTATTTAATTACTTAAATTTCTTGAATTATAATAATTGGAAGTTATCCCAATAATTTTAACTTAGAAATTATAAATAATCAACAAACGTCCGGCGTTCCAAATAACCAAAAGCACTGCACAGTTAAACAAACAAACGTCCATACGCCTTTTACCTTACCGATTAAACCAACACTTCAATCTTTCAATCAGAAGCCTCAGCTTCTATCCTAGATGTTTAGACTTTTAGAAACAAACAGGAATCTTAAACAAGCGTCAAAACCATGTGACAGTCAAATGAAATGTTGTGGATTCAATTCCTTCTGAGAATGCGTGCGCAAACCCTAATGTTGGATTTACTGTCAAAGAAACGTCCGCCTGATCAAACCCTGAGCCAAACTCAACCAAATCACTAAAAATCCTAATAATCTGCTTGGACTGATTCAAAAGTTAATGGAAACCCTAATTTTTTTTGACTGATAAGAAAAGTCTGTTTGACCGATTCTTGAGCCAATCTGAAAAATCAGGAAAAGCCCGAAGCTGTGATTTCTTGTGAAAAAGAGAGAGGGCAAATTTTGGGGTACAACAACTGGTTCATCCAACCTCTCAATAGTGATTCAGGGAGCTTCGTTGTCCCACCTCACCTTGAACATAGATGACATAGTAGCTAGTGTGTCCGCTAACTGTATCTCTTCTTGTGGAAAATGTTCAAAGGTCGCCTCCTCAAAGTGTGGAAGCAATTTCAGCACGTGATCTTTATACAGGATGAGATTCGGGTTCTTCGTGTCCCACTCTCCTTTGATCTGACTTATCACCAAGGATGAATCCCCGAAAACGTTTAAGAACTTGATCCTCAGGTCGATAGCAGCTTTGAGAACCATGATGCAGGCTTCATACTCCGCCATGTTGTTGGTACAGTTGAAGCATAGTCGGGAAGTGAAAGGAGTATGGAAGCCCTCTAGGGATATTATTACAGAACCAATTCCATTACCGAGTGCGTTCGAGGTTGCGTCAAAAACCATGGTCCATCGGAATCCTTCTTCAGGTCCTTCATGCAGTCCAGCTTCTTCATAGTCAGTCACTAGCATAATATTCTCGTTCGGGAACTCAAAATTCATGGACTGGTAGTCATCCACGGCCTGATGAGCCAAATGATAAGCTAATACACTTCCCTTGATTTCTTTATGGGTTGTATATTGGATATCGTATTCGGTTAAGATCATCTTCCATCTTGCTATTCTTCCGGAGAGAGTGGGCTTCTCAAAGATGTACTTGATCAGATCCATCTTAGATATCAGCAAAGTAGTGTGGGTCAACATATACTGTCTTAGTCGGCGAGATGCCCATGCCAAAGCGCAGCAAGTTTTCTCGAGTAGTGAGTATCTTGTCTCACAGTCGATAAACTTTTTGCTAAGGTAGTATATTGCATTCTCTTTTCGACCAGACTCGTCATGCTTCCCCAGCACACACCCCATTGAATTGTCTAACACTGTTAAGTACATTATTAAAGGTTTTCCTTCAATCGGAGGCATCAGAATGGGAGGCTCTTGGAGGTATTCCTTGATTCTGTCGAAGGCGACCTGGAATTCGTCATTCCACTTTACCACTTGATATTTCTTCAGGAGTTTGAAGATCGGTTCACAAGTAGTAGTCAAATGTGAAATGAACTTGGCGATATAATTTAGGCGTCCCAAGAAACCTCTAACTTCCTTCTCAGTACGGGGAGCCGACATCTCTTGTATGGCCTTCACCTTTGCAGGGTCAACCTGAATACCTTTGTCACTGACGATGAAACCCAGAAGTTTACCAGACCTTACCTCGAAGGTGAACTTATTCGAATTTAACCTCAACTTGTATGTATTCAACCTGTCAAACAGCTTTTGTAGATGATCAAGGTGCTCTTCCTCGGTTTGAGACCTGGCTATCATGTCATCAACATAAACCTCTATCTCATGGTGAATCATATCATGAAACAAAGCTACTATGGCTCGCTGATAAGTTGCCCCAACATTATTCAACCCAAAAGGCATCACTTTGTAACAGAAAGTGCCCCACTGTGTGACGAAGGTTGTCTTCTCCATGTCTTCGGGTGCCATCTTGGTCTGGTTGTAGCCAGAGAAACAATCCATGAAGGAAAAGATTTTGTGATGTGCGGTATTGTCTACAAGAACATCGATATGGGGAAGCGGGAAGTCATCCTTGGGGCTTTCCCTGTTCAGGTCTCTGTAGTCCACACACATTCGTACTTTATCGTCTTTATTACATACCGGGACCATGTTAGAAACCCACTGTGAATAGGAGGTGACAGCTAAGAACCCAGTGTTGAACTGCTTCATAACCTTTGCTTTGATCTTCTCTGATATTTCAGGGTGCATGTGACGGACCTTCTGCTTTACCGGAGGGTAATCTTCTTTAGTCGGCAGACGATAAACCACTATATCTGTGTCTAGTCTTGGCATGTCTTCATATGACCAGGCGAAGATCTCAACATAATCATGCAACATTTGTACCAACCGCTGTTTGACACCAAGCTCCAGATCTGCACCAATATTGACTTCTTTTCTGTCTACCTTTGTGCCCAAGTTTATTGTCTCAACTGGCTCTTCATGAGGCTGTATAGCCCTCTCTTCCTTTTGTAACAGTCTAGTAAGTTCTCCAGGTACCTCACAATCTTCCTCACCTTCGTCCTCGACTTGGTTGATCGGATTTTCGAAGTTATAACTGGCAATAGCAGAACTGTTATCAATGGGATCCAGAGTGGATATGGATCTGCGGTTTGATATGTGAGTGTGTGTAAGAGCATAGCTATATTGATAAAGTGAAAAGCAAAAAATAAAACAGAGAGCGCAAAATTTGTATGCAAGAACGTCCAATGTTTTATTGATAACATATGATAATGGCATATAATAACCCTCACAAATAAATCGTTGTGCCTCGGGTAAGACACAAGGCCATAGAGTTTATATTGTTTATTACAAATCCAAAAAACAAGCAAGACAATTACTGATGAACAAAAGTAATCGACACAAAATCTTTGGCCGTCCAATTACTAGGTCCACCGTTGGTAGTAGGGTAGATCCATCTGTCAATATTAGAATCCTCATCATTGTCTTCTATAGCATTGACCCCGCGATTGCTAATGCGTAGGGGAGGTCCTTCAGCCCGAGCACGTCGAACAACCCTTTGAGCTCCTGAAGTAAAGTCCAAACCAAATTTGTCAGTTTTGTAAGGAAAATCAGGGAGCTGTCCCCAAATGGTACACCCACCTTCTTCAACTACTGCTATGGCGTCCTTGAGAGAAGCCATCTTCAAAGGAGGTCTGGTGATCTTTGGCACACTGGTAATAGTCTCAGTTGATGCCATAGTCTGGGGAACCTCTTCAAAATTTTGACAAGGGGTCTCTATAAACTCAACGTCCATCTCCACATACTTGAAAGGGTTCAGATGGCTTACCATGTACTCCTCTTCACCATGCACGGTGACAATCTTTCCCTTCACTGGATACTTCAACATTTGGTGCAGCGTAGAAGTAACAACTCCAGCTTCATGGATCCAAGGACAACCCAACAAACAAGAATAAGATGGCCTGATATCCATCATGTAGAAGGTGGATTCAAAGGTATGGGAACCCACTTTGATAGGGATGTCCACCTCCCCGTACACCATTCTCTTTAAGCCGTCAAAAGCCCTCACCACAATGTTACTGGGCTTTAAGGTCAAGCCTTCACAATCTAGCCTATCAAGAGCCTTCTTGGGCAAAACATTCAGTGACGATCCAGTGTCCACTAGCACATGGGCCATAGTAGAGCCCTTGCATTCTATCGAGACATGCAAAGCATCATTATGCTTTCTCCCCTTGAGTGTCAAATCAGCATCAGAAAAACCCAACCCGTTATCAGCAATCAAACTGGCCATACAATCCTTGAATTGGTCAGCGGAAGTTTCTTGTGGCACATGTGAAGTCTTAAGAAATGTAACCAAAGCCTTTGCATGGGCCTCAGAACACAATAGAAGAGCTAGCATTGATATCTTGGAAGGGGTCTGCCCCAGCTGTTCGACCATATTGTAGTTGCTTTTCTTGATTATCTTTAAAATCTCCTCCATTTCTTGTTTAGAGGATTACAAAATAACTTCTCTAGGTGCCTCTGTCCGGGCAGGCTCACTTATAGCTTCTTTTCCCCGAGTCCCAAATAACTCATCGGCAGGGGTAACAACTGGAGTAAAGATGGGAGTAGTAGCAGAAGTACTAGCCGAAACAACAGATGGATTAACAACAGGCTTAACATTTGTCTTCAAGGAGATCTCAGGAGAGAAAACCCTTCCACTTCGAGTAATTTTGCTGGTCCCGATAATGTTACTGATATCGGGATCAGCCTCTTTAGTTTTTTTGTCTTTAATGGTTAACTAATCCTGCTTGAAGCCATGGTAGTAAACGTCAACACCATAATTCCAAGGAACAGCTTTGTCCGAGGAGTATGGTACAGGGCCAAGAAAAGTGATTATTAATGGAGCAATTCTTGGAGCAGATGTAATCCTAACAGGTCTTTTGGAGGAGACCTTGGAAGGATTGGCGGAAATGGTTGTGATAGTAACATCTTCATGTAGAACAGTTGGAATAGGAGTCTTTTTGAACAAAATCTCTTTGTTATCCATCACGTATTGAACACCTGCTTTCAACAAATAAAAACCAGAAGGCAAAGATAAACACATGTGGCAACCTTCACCGCAACCAGAAAATAAACCGGCTAGCAACAAATTCTTCTTGAAGGTCATGAGAGGAGTAGAAACTTCATCAAAAGAAGTAACAAATAGATCAGTATCAACGGCATTAACACCACGGTTGTGCTTGGGCATGGGAGCAGTTATGACATTAGGCATCTCAGGAGCATCAAACTCAATCTCCTTTGCTTCGACCAGATCATGTATCTTATTCTTCAGAGCCCAACAGTTGTTTGTATCATGGCCTAGACTCTCAAAATGGTAAGCACACCGAGCGTTTGGATTGTAACGAGGATATGTGGTGTTGGGGTTCTTGGGAGCCTCCCTTAAGGTTACCAAATTAGATTTTAACAGATAGGGTAAAACCTCAGACAACGTCATATTGATCCGGGTGAACTTCCTTTGAGGTCTTTCTACCCTTGGCTGATTGTTTCATTGTTGAGTAGCCACAGGCCTAGGTATCGTCACAGCCCCTACCATTGGACGATGCTCGGTTCTATTCTGACTTCTTGGATTGTAAATAGCATTGACCTCCTTCTTACCCATGAATAGCTTTTTCACTATACTTGAAGAGGTGTCTTTCTGGATCTTTCCACTTCGGATCCCAGCTTCTACCCTTTCTCCAGTCAATATCAGCTCAGTAAAACCAGCTGAGGAGCTACTAATCAAGTGATTAAAGAATGGACCAGACAGCATACCAAGAAACATGTCCACCAACTCCCTATAAGACAAAGGGGATTGGACTCTCCCTGCCAAATCCCTCCACTTCTGAGTGTAGTCCTTAAAACCTTCGCTTGCACCCATAGACATACTCTGGAGTTGAGTATGGGTAGGAGCAAGGTCAGAGTTATATTGATACTGCTTATAAAAAGCAGCAGCCAGATCTTCCCAGTTGTGGACTTTGATTCCCTCTAGCTGATAAAACCACTCAAACTGAGTCCTGGACAGACTGTCTTGAAAGAAATGGACCCATAAGTTCCTATCAGCAGTGTGAGGTTGAATCTTCCTCACACAAGAATGGAGATGAAGCTTGGGACAAGGAACCCCATCATACTTTGCAAATACTGGAACCTTGAACTTCGGTGGGATGACAACGCCAGATACCAAACCCAGCTCTTCAAAATCCATCCCTGGTACTCTTTCGATCTCCATTGCATTCAGACGATCCTCTAATTGTTTGTACCTTTCATCAGCCGGAGGATACTGCTCTTCATTGTAATTAGTGTCATTATCATATTCCCCTGGACTAGGGTCTTCCTCCCTTGTCTCATCCTCTTGATTCTCTCCTTCCTTGGATGAAGAGGTCAGATCAACCATTTGCTTCAATGGTCCCTTGAATCTTCTTCCCAAGTTTACCACACCAGCGGTCTTCTTCGTCTTCTTCTTTCTATCTTTCAGAATAAGGGCCTCCAGATCTTCCTGCCCTTTAGCCAAAGCTACGAACATTTGCTGAAATTGGGCATTTTGTGCCTCGAGATCCTTGATACTTTGCTCAGAAGTCATTATTGCTGAAATAAACAACGAAGAAGATGAGAAACCTGTTATGAAACCTGTTTATGCATTGATGTGTATGGCATGTGTATGCAATGATTTCAAGGATTTTGGGAAATTTAAATTTTCCAATCAAAATGAAACAAAGATTTTATTAGTAGAATTCAAAATGCAATTGCCTTTTAGGCATTTCAATTGGAAATTCTAAAAACTTAAAACAGGATCAGGTTTCCCATGGGCGCTTTCTTTTCGCGCCAAGATAAACATTAAGGTTTCTTTCCTCATGAAGTTTCTTTGTGAGCTCTAAAACTTTCTTCTCCTGGGCATAGAACTGATCCCTATAAGTATCTCGCTCCTTCTTCAACTGAATCCGGGACCTCTATAATTCTTCAAGATCAGTGGGCATATCAGGATGAAGAATCGTGTAGGGAATATCCCCTTCAGTAATGGGCTCCACAATCACTGGTAAGACGACTATGTATGACATCACAAGTTTTTGAGCACGAGCGCGCACCCATTGGAGATAAGGTTCCATAGGAATGGAAGTCTTCGGCCCCAAAGTCTTGACGTCGGATCTGTTTACCATGCCCCAAGCTCATATGAACCTCTGGCGATACCCTTGAACATCATCCTCATAGTTAAACAAAATATCCTGGATAAGCATCTCATGAGGACCACCCCTTCGAGCATAACCAAATTGTCGCAGATCCAAAGAAGGATGATAAGTTATGCCTCCCCTAATCCCAAGTAGTGGGACATTAGGGAATTCCCCGCAGCAGTCAATAATAAAAATATTTCCCATAGATCGGGAATACCAGAGAATATATGCGTGAGAAAGTGACATTATCCTTTGCGACCAACCCAAACCTTCTTCATTCTTCAGCACTGACTTAGGGAGGTGAGAAATAAACCACCTCGCTAGTAATGGCATGCAGCACATAAGAACCCCTCTTCTCTTCATGGTACGAGTGTGGAGAGCATGCAACATATCTCCGAGCAAAGTAGGCACAGGGTTGCGAGAGAGGAAGATCTTGATAGCATTCACATCTATGAGCAAGTCTGGATTAGGAAACAGTACTTACCCATAAATTATAAGAGCCAAGACCTCCTTAAAATCCTAAAAGTCCAAATCATCCCAAAACAGCTGGGCCTTCTCTATTAGGAACTTGGTTAAAAAACCCTTGACTCCAATTCTTATTTCCCAATTGGATACCACATCGGCCCGTTTCAGATACAAAGCCGAGGCAATGACCTCTGGCTTGGGAACCTCTTATAAACCTGTGAAAGGCATCTGGTTAAGAATAGGTATATCCAATAACTGAGATAACTCTTCCATGGTAGGCACCAACTGATAGTCTCGAAAGGTGAAGCAGTGGTGCTTGGGATCAAAGAACTGAAAGAGTACACCCATCATCTTTTCATCAAAGCTCTAAGTAACCAGGTTGAGAAGTCGACCATATATCTTAGTGAACGAAGAAGTTTCAGGAACCCGTGATACTAGCTCCTTGAGTTGGAGAGGTATTCTCACAAAGTTGATTCAGATAGTGTTTCTACGAGCGGAAGCCATGATCTACAAAACAGAACAATGATAAATTCCCTCGGTCCTTGAAATGGTTAGTGTAATAAGAATGGATGCTATGTTATGATGCATGATGTTATGTTCAAACAGAGTAAATCACATACAAGCAAAGCACACAATAGACCTTAGGTTCAAAGGCTTGCATGAGGTTAAAGGTAAGTACCATCTTGAAGTTTAGTTGGTTTCAAACCTGTCTTAGAAAAGTAATCGGGTTCTAAGGATTCTCAATATCACTGATCATCCTTTATCGGGCATTGTTTCAGCTCAGTCAATCTTTACCTGCGGCCGAAATATCCTGAAAGTTTGATCTCAATGAGTGTAGTGTCGAGTATTAACCAATCCGCAGCTTTATACCGAGTCCGACTATCTCACTACTTTCTAATGGCCAAGTTTGTTCAACTAAGGTTCTAAGGTCCGTTAGTGCTTTACAACACCATGCGGCGGCCCCGTATTCTCCTCGTTTCAACATGAAGGATACTGGTACGAACCAAAGTGTCACACCAACACATCCATCGCTTAAACCATATCGGTCTACATCGTACAGTCTCTATGATCTATTGTTGTTTACCTAAAAAGTGTCCCCAGATCCGGGTGTAGGATCTTCAACAATACCCAAGCAAAAACCCTTAAAGATAAAGTAGGAAAAATAAACATGAAAGCAATTTAAAAATTACCTAGATCCTAAGGTATACCCCACTTTAAATTCTTCCCCATCAGAGTCGCCAGTTCTGTAATACGGTGGCAGAACTGACTGTTTTTTGTTACTACTGGTTTTTTGCGTTTTTTGTTCGCAAATGTACGGTAAGCAAGAGTCGCCACCGTCTTTTATTTTATCCAACAAAGGAAAAGGGAAAAAGAACAGAAAAAACCTTTTTCGAGATGTTTCTCAGTACGTGGGGTAGGTGTTAGCACCCTTTCTATCTGTGATTTTCCACGGGTTCTTAGGTACTTGCTCATTTTTAAATTACTTTTGTGTGTGTTTTGAAAAGCTTTGAAAATGCCTTAGTGTGGCGTTTCACTTTATGGTAACCCTTGTATCAGTCCTCAAGGGTGTGATAAAGCATTTTTGAAAACTTTGCTTGAAAAGTGTTTGAAATTGTAAGTGTGAAAAATTGATTGTTTTGTGCAAGTACTTAATTTTCTACCTACTCGAAAAAGAATGTTTGTTTTCTTATTTCTTTTAGATAGTGCTATCCTACTATTAAGGAGTAGGTAGCTCCATCGTTGGAGTTTAAGGGACAATTGAAAGGGACGATTACGATCACTCAAGGCAACAGGGCAAGATCTCTTAGTAACTGCCCTAAAGTTCTAAGATCGCATTTTGTTTTACCGAGGCAACTTTCAAAAGGGACTTGCGATCTCTGAATTAGAGGACAGTCCCTAAGAATTCTCACGTTCGAGAATAGTGACCATATTTTTCCGAGGCAACCGAAGTGGGAGATACCCTAGGGGTGAATTTATGCATGTGTTTGATTTCAGTTTATTTAATCTTTGCACATTTAGGGTTTTCTAATGTTTTAAATTATTGATCTTTTGCATAAAATCCTACACATACATCTAACAGTTTATAATTGCAGAAATTAAAAGCGGAAAAGAAAACCTAATTATTTCAGGGCTTCGGGGATGGGGATTACATAACCAAAAACTTGGGGGGAAAGTGGTAAATAAAAGCAGTAATAAACCTAAGTTAAAAGCTATTACAAACTCGAAACATATACAATAATTGGAAAAAAATAAATAAATAGATGCGCGCGAGAACAAATTAAATACGAGGAATTAAAGTTTAACGAATCTAATTGATTTAGAAGAAAAATATTTTTGCATTTTTTATTTGAGAAAATAATTAATTTTTGCAAATTAAAACTAATCGCTAATTAATTTTAATTATGGAAAGGGAATTAAATATCCTAATTTAAGTAATCTAATAAATTAATGAAATTAATTATTTTAAGAAAAAAAACCTAATTCTAATGTTTTGTGATTTTTGAGATTTTTAAAAAAACAATTATTTTTGTAAAGTAATTAAAAAAACCAATAATTAAATAAAGAAATTAAAAATAATTAAAATAGGCCTGGTATGAAATATCAAACTGGGGGGTGCCTTGCTAAATTTGTGTTAGGCCCAAAGGCGTTGGCCCAATTGCCAGCGTGCATTCTAGTGTGATCAGCCTTTAGGGAGTGCACCATGGATCTTCAATTCTGGAGCATTGGATCTGCTTTGAGATGATCCAAAGGGTGGGATCTGAGGACGTATGATGGATGCTTGGCTAGGATATGCGTTGGATCTGTAAGAAATTATCAAGAAAAATACAAAAGCATATGCCTGGGATCGAACCCAGGACGTTTGCCTCGCATATTCATTCCTTGACCATCTGCGTTGGAAAGCTTATTTGTTAATATAATAAACAAATAAAACATAAGCCAAACAAAGTAGCATGCCCAGAAAAACGCACGTGGATTAAAACCCTCAAATGGGATGCTTCCACCTGATCTTCTTCTTCATGGGGTTGTCGCTTTTGATAACAGACCTTTACCCACGGACAAAATTGTCACTAAAAGTTATAATGACAGTTTTGGTCCATAGCTATAACCCTACAATATCTCAAAACGCAATACAAGCAACATAAATTCAAACCAAAGACATGGATTGAATATAAACGATCTCTTGAGCATGACAGCACCCCTAATTTTGTCCAATTTTGCCTCTAGTTAGGGTTCCCCAATTTGGAGCTTCGGAACCCTAACAATGGCGAATGGTTATACCTATGTTTAAAATCTGATTAAACCATTCAAAAAGGTTCCTATGATCATGATGAACATGAAGATGCAATCAAATCATGTTTACAGTGAGTAAATGAATAGAATCGAAGTTGGAAAAAAGTTAACATAAACCGTGAGTGTAGAGAGTTGTTCTTGATGCTACAGGCCTGGGGAATGAGTGTGGTAACTTCCTATAGGTCCAAGAATTATTGCTTAGTCCTTGAAATGCTTTGAACTCGTCTGTGGAAAGGAATCCGATCTTCACTTTTTGACAAAAAAATTGACACTTTGTTCTTTCTCTTAGAGGCAGTTGCGCATCTCCAAAACCTTTGTTCTAGGGTTGCAATACATTGGCATATGTAGTGAATCAGATTAGAGCAATATTTATGGCAAAAATACAAAGATTAATGGCATGGTTTTAAGAAAAAAATCAAATCTTGAAAATTTGCCATGTGTGGATATTTTGTGTCCATTTGGCCTTGCATGATTTCTTTGGCTATTGACAGCATATGAGATCTCCATTCAATGCAAAAATCATTCATAAAACAAATTAGGTGATGTATTTAGATTTATTTGATTTTATTTGAGTTTTAAATGAATAAAAATAAAAATAAATTAAATAAACAAATAAATAAGGCATGGAGGGTCCCATAGGTCATGGACCATGCTAGGAATGGGATTCAATCTTGAATAGATGGTTCCATGTAGAAAAAAAATGCAATTTTGGGCATTGTTGACTTTGTGCAAATTTCTAAAAATGGCCAACTTTGACAATGCATATCTCTCTCAATTTTGACCCTAAGAGGGTGTTTTTTGACTTTTTATAAAGCTTAGGTTGTCCCCTAAGTAACCTCTTTGGTTTCATATCAATTGGATCTTCTATGTTTATGTAAGAAGCTTTGACCCAAAAGCTATTTTTGTTGACATTTTGAAATCACCTATAATGTATGAACTTATATCTTTTCATGAGTGCATTTCTTGAACTTGAGGGCTGAAGATTAATTGTAGGGAATTGGATTCTCTTAAAAATGAGCCTTGGATGATAAATTTCTGATAAAGTATGAAAATGTTATGCCTCGTCAAAGTTTGGTTGACTTTTCCTATAGGAACCCTAATTTAGCAACTTTTGAGTTTTGGTGAATTAGGAGCATTCCTAGAGGAATCATGATCAAACCTTGATCAAATGATGGATATCACTTCAAAATTTTGATGTTGACCAAAAATCTTGAAGTTTGACTGTATGTGGGTCACAATTGACTTTTGACCTTGTATAGTTGATTCTCAAGCATTTGAGCAGTTGACTGAGAAAACTTCTTGTGCAAGGCATGAAACTTGACATGGATATTCTTGGAGGCATGATAAGACCATGTAAAGAAATTTAAGTCTTTGAAGCTCATACATCTTGATGAAAAGTGAAACCCTAGTTGGAGGTTCATTACCTTAGGAAGAGAACTTGTCTGGTCAATCTTTGGGCATCCTTGGGAAAGTTGGGGACCTCAATGGGCATGTGTTGAATAAAATGAGAGGGCAAATTTTGGGGTACAATAGTGTGCATGTAAGATACAGGGCTATTGTAAAATTTAATAAAGGAAAAGAAAGACAATGAACACAAAAATTTAAATGCAAAAGGTCCAATGGTTTATATTAAATGATCATATGATAAATGAACATGAATAAAACCCTTAACAAATGGACCATCGTGCCCCAGGAAAGGCACATGGCTTAGAAGTCATTGTTTGGAAATTAAGATTACAGACAAAAGTTCTTGAATTGACGGAAAACAGTAAAAAGTAATTACTCCTTAATGAAGGAGATGGGAGTGAAATCCTTTGCATGCTAGTTGTTGAGCTTTCCTTTGACAGTAGGGTAGATCCAATCTTCAAAAGTATTTTCATCATCAGAGTCTTCCACATCGTTCACTTCATGATTCCCGATGCAGAGAGGTGGCTTTCCCATGTGAGCGTATCTGACTTCTTTCTGAGCTTTGATGGTGAAACCCAACCCAAATTTATCTGCTTTAAAAGGAATGTCGGGAAATTGTCCCCAGATAGTACAATTACCATCTTCGACCACGACACGAGCATCCTTAAGCGACACCATTATTGGTATAACTTCATCAGCTTTTGATATGTTGGAGGAGATTTTGGTGGTGATAACCGTAGAAGGAACAATTTCGAAAGCCTGGCACGGAGTCTCTATGAATTCACCATCCATTTCCACATACTTGAAGGAATTAATATGGCTCACCATAAATTCTTCTTCTCCGCTAATAGTAATGATCTTCCCTTTGACTAGATACTTTAATTTTTGATGAAGGGTGGATGTTGTTACCCCTGCCCCATGGATCCAAGGGCGTCCAAGCAAAAAAGAATAGACGGGACGTATGTCCATTATATAAAAGGTAGTGTTGAAAATCTTTAAGCCAACTTTAATTGCGAGATCAACCTCTCCATGAACCATTCTCTTAGACCCATCGAAAGCCCTTACGATAATATCGCTTGGCTTTAATACCAGTCCTTCACAATCTAGTCGGTCCAAAGCACCTTTGGGTAACACATTTAAAGATGAGCCAATATCAATTAGGACATGAGCCAAGGTGGTCCCCTTGCATTCAATAGAGACATGCAAGGCTTTGTTGTGGTTCCTTCCTAAAGGAGTCAAATCAACGTCGGAGAACCCTAATCCATTGTCAGCCGTTAAACTCGCTACACAGTTCTTGAACTGGTCAGCTGTGGTTTCTTGGGGAACATGGGCTTTCTTCAAGAACTTGATTAGATCCTGGGCATGAACGTTCGAGCAGAGTAACAATGATAACTTGGAAATTTTGGAGGGGGTTTGCCCCAGCTGCTCAGCTATTTTGAAGTCACTCTTCTTTATGATTTTCAGGATTTCCTCCATTTCTCAAGTAGAGGGTTCTTCAGCGTCAGTATCTTTGGTAGGTGCCTCTATCCCAGCAGGCTCACCTTCTTTCTCTTTGCCTCTGGTGTTGGCACTAGACTTGTCATGGGTTATGCGGACGGGAGTTGTGTTAGTAGAGGGTGGTAAAATATCAAGGGAAAAGATTCTCCCTATTCTTGACACTTTACTAGAACCTTCAATATTAGTTACATCAGCTTCATCTTTGTTGATCCAAGAATCTTGTTTTATCCCATGATAATAAACCTCGGCACCATAGTTCCATGGAACCGCTTTGTCAGAGGAGTAGGGAATAGGCCCAACGGCAGTGATTATTAAAGGAGAAATGGTTGGTTCATTTGAAATCCTAATAGGACCCCTTGAAGGGATCCTAAGAGGCTTGTTGGAAATGGTTATTATGGAGAGGTCTTCAGCTTTTTTGGTTAAACTTTTGATGGTAGGAATCTTCTCAAACAGAATCTCGCGGCTATTTATCAGGCGTTGCATACCTTCCTTCAGCCACTTGCACCTATTTACTTGTTGATCACAACAAACACAATTTTTAGAACAGCCAGGGAACACCCCGACTCTCAGTAAATTATCCTTTAAACTAGTTAATAGAGTTGTTAAATCTTCAATGGAGGAAACAGAAGTAGTATCATCAATTGTATTAACACATTTGCCATGATTCCGCATTGGTGCGATTATCACATTTGGAGTAGCAGGTGGATCAAATTCAATTGTTTTATTGCCTATCAGATCTTGAATCTTATTCTTCAGAGCGCGGCATTGATCAGTCTCATGCCCAGGGCTATTGGAATGATACGCACATTTGGCATTTTGATTATACTTAGGTGATGAAATGTTTGGATTGGATGGTGGATCGCGTAATGTCACTAAGTTGGCCTTCAACAGATGTTGTAAGGCTTGGGACAGTGACATGCTTATCCTAGTGAATTGTCTTCAAGGAACTTCGGATCGTTGATTGTTGGATGATTTCCTTTGAGCAGATGGAGGGTTTGAGATTAACACATCATTAATAGAAGGTCGACGATCCTTCTTGATATGGTCCCTTGCCCCATACACAACATTCATTTCCTTCTTTCCAGTGAAAGGCTTCTTTACAACGTTGGATGCGGAAGCAGATGTCATGGGTATTTTTCCGCTCTTCATGCCACTTTCGACTCTTTCACCAGTTAGGATCAAATCGGTGAAACCAGACGAAGAACTGCCAATCAATAGGTTAAAATGGGCCATTTAATGTACCCATGAACATATCAACTAGTTCTCTATCAGTTAGTGGTGGTTGGACCCTACCAGCAAGATCCCTCCATTTTTGTGCGTACTCCTTAAACCCGTCATTGGTACTCATTATCATGCTTTGAAGTTGGACTCTAGTAGATGCCATATCGGAATTGTATTGATACTGATGATAAAAAGCAGTGGCTAGATCTTCCCATGTCTATGTGGGAACCCTCAAATTGATAGAACCATTCTAGTTGAGTCCCAGCCAGGCTCTCTTGGAAGAAATGGACCCAGAGCTTTTTATCGGTAGTGTGCGGCTGTATCTTGCGCACGTAAGACCTTAGATGAAGTTTAGAGCAAGAAACCATGTAATACTTGGAAAAGACCGGTATTTTGAACTTATGGGGAATGAAGACCCCGAGTACTAAGCCCAACTCACCAAAATCCAAAACAGGCACGGCTTGAATTTCAACAGCCTTTAGTCTATCTTCCAACTGCTTGTATTTATCCTCAGCCGGAGGATATTTCTCATCAAAGTAATCTTCATCTTCGGAAGCTTGATTATTGGCACCCCCAGCACGGGTTCTCCTTGCCTCTTCTTCTTGATATTCGTCCTCCTCAGATGACTCTTCGACTATCTGTACCTGACGAACCGGACCTTTGAATCTCTTACCCATGTTGATGAAGGCCTTCTTTTTGGTTTTCTTATTGGCTACTAGCATAGTCATTGGCTCTTGTTCCCCCTTATCCAGGGTCAGCAAGGTCTCTTGGAACTGGGAATTATGCGCTTGTAAGTCCTTCACTATTTGTTCTATATCTATCTTACTGAAATAAGCAGTAGAAAGATAAGGAAACCTGTTGTGAAAACCTGTTTATGTTACGATGCATGGAAATGCGTATGCAAATGATTCCAAGGACTTAGAAGATTTAAATTTGTTTAGACAAAAGGAATAAACATCAATTGCATTAATAAGTTCAAATTGATTACAAACATGTCTCTTGGGCTTACAATGGAGGAAATAAATATAAAATAAACTCCTAAGACAAAAAGGTCAAGCGCATCCTCTTCGGCACAATGTAGGCGTTCAAACTTCGCTCTTCATGAAGATGACTCGTAAGCTCCAAAACCTTCTTTTCACTTGCGTATAACTTGGTTTCAAATGTGTCTTGCTCTTCCTTTATCAAAATCCAAGCTCTTTGCAGATCTTCAAGAGAAGTAGGCATGTTAGGATAAAGGAAAGTATACGAAACATCTCCTTCGGCAACAAGCTCCATGATGATAGGTAGGATGGATTCATAAGGAATCATGAGGTTTTGGGTGTGAGTTCTCACCAACTAGAGATAAGGCTCCAAAGGAATAGAGTTCTTATGCCCCAACGTCTTTCTATCAACTTTGTTAACCATGCCCCAAGCTCGTATGAATCTCTGAAGATAACCTTGGACATTTCTCTCATAGTCAAATGCAATTCCTTGGACAAGTGCATCATGAGGGCCATCCCTCCTAGCATACCCAAACTGTCGAAAAGCCAAACAAGGATTGTAGGTGATACCTCCCCTAATGCCAAGTAGAGGGAAATTATGGAATTCCCCACAATGGTCAATAATAGTAAGGTCCTCCATAGATCAAGCACACCAATAAATATAAGAATGTGTGAGTGACATTAATTTCTGAGACCATGTCAAGCCTTGCTCATTCTTCAATGTTGGTCAAGGTAGGTTTGAAATAAACCATCTAGAGAGTAATGGAATGCAACACAAAATAGTACCCCTTTTCCTTATGGTGCGAGCTTGGAAACAATGTAGAATGTCTCCAAGCAAATAGGTATGAGATTACGAGAGAGAAAAACCTTGATGGCATTCACATCTATGAGTTGGTCCAGATTCGGAAATAGAACCAAAACATAGATTAGAAGGGCCAAGACATCCTCAAAAGCTTGAAAATCCAAATATTTCTAGAACAAACGAGCCTTCTCCAATAGAAACATGGCTAAGAAACCCTTAACTCTACTTCTTGTCTCCCAATTTTCCATAATGTCAGATCTCTTCAAATGCAAAGCTTTGGAAATGACTTTAGGTTTTGGAGTCTCTTCTAAACCTGTGAATGATATTTGATCAAGCACATTCACTCCTAACAATTGAGAGAATTCTTATAATGTAGGCGGGGAAGGTGAAGCAATGATGCATAGGATCAAAGAATTGGAAAAGCACACACATCATTTCTTCTTGGAAGTTTGAGGTAGCCAAGTTGAGAAGTCGGCCATATTTCTTTGTGAAAGGAGAATCTCCAGGAACTCTTGATGCTAACTCTTGAAGTTGAGGATGCACTTTCACGAAGTTGACTTGGATGCTATTCCTACGAGTGAAAGTCATGACCTACAAAACAGAACAAAGATAAATTCCTAAATTCTTGAAATGGTTAGTGAGAATGCTTTATGATGTTATGATGTTTATGATGACATGAATAATAATCACAAACAAATCACACAAAAACCTTAGGTTTAGGCTTGCATGGGTTTCATAGGTAAGTACCATCTTGAAGTTTAGTTGGTTCAACCTGTCCTAGAAAGTAATCAGGTTCTAGGGAATCTCAATATCACTAATCTTTTTTTATTGGGCATTGTTTTAGCACAATCAATCTTTTCTTGCGGCCAAAATATCCCAAAAGTCCGATCTCAATGAGCGTAGTATCGAGTATCAACCAATTTTCAGCTTTCCATCGAAATCGGCTATCTCACTACTTCCTAATGGCCAAGTTGTTCAATTAAAGGTTCTAAGGTTTATTAGTGCTTCATGACATCACTCAGTGGTCCTGTATTCTCCTTAATTATCCATAATGGATACCGGTACCCACAAATATGTCACACTAACATAGCTATTATCTCAACCATATCTGTCTATGCCATACAATCTCCACAATCTTTGCTATTTACCTAATGGTGTTCCCATATCCTGGTAGAGGATCAATACAAACCCAAACAAGGACCCATAAAATGTAAAGCAAACAAATCAAACAATGAAAGCAAGTAAATGCGATCTAACTCTAAGGTAACCCCACTTTTAAGATACTTCCCAGTAGAGTCGTCAGTTCTATAATACGGTGGGAGAATTGACTTGGTTTTTTTGCATTTGATCGCAATTGTTGCGGATAGAAAGAGTCGCCACCGACTCTTCTTTTATCCAATAAAGGAAAGGGTGAAAAGAACATGAAATACCTTTGAGATATTTTCTTGAGTTCGGGGGGTAAGTTATGAAAAGGGAAGGTGTTAGCACCCTTTTCATCCATAGTTATCTATGAGCTCTTAGTTTCTTGCTAGCTCACTTTTGAAATTGCTTTGTTTGAAATGTGTTTGTGGTGGGTTTTGAAAGTATTTTTGAAAAGCGCCTTCATTTAGGCAAACTTTGTAATGATTCTCGTCTCTATAAGAATGCATACAAAGTGTTGGACTTTTGGAAATATTTCTTTTGAAAGTGTTTGGTGTGTTTGAAAATTTGTTTTTTTTTAAGATGGATTGTGAGCAAGTAACTAAGAACGTTCTACCTACCCAAAGTGTCTTTTGTTCATTTCTCTCTTCCTTTGATATTGTTATCTCACCATTGATTGGTAAGTAACCTTATCTTTGGATGTAAAGGGACAGGAGCGGGTCATCGTATAGTCATGAATAACAATGTTGTGAGATATCTTAGCATTTCTCTTGAGGGACTAAGATCATTTGTAAGGCAACATTCGTAGCATCGTCGAGGAACTATGATCTTGTATTTTTTATTGTTTTTTCTAAGGTGTCTCATATGCATATCATGACCATTTATTTCTTAAGGCAACAAGTGGAGTTAAACCTAGATGTGAAAGTGTGCAAGTATTTTGTATTTCATTCTTGTTTTGTCTTGGATTAGAGTTTTCTAAGATTTATTTTATCTTGCCATACAAACCCGAATTACTAGCATTTATATGAAAGCGATAAATTGCGAAAATATAAATTCTACGCTATTACATCATTAGGGGATGGGGTATACAAATTTACAAATAGGAATTGCAAGAAATTGAGTCCTAATTATCTATTACAACCATATTGAATATTTACAAGAATTAAATGTACAAGAATGAATAAATATACAAAGATATGAATGGAGAAGAAAATGCATTTTGTTTTTAAAAAATGGTTTTTGACTTAATTAACTTAAAAGAAGATAATTAGCTAAGCATAACAAAATTAAGATTAAGTTAAAATAAATTAATTTATTAAGAAAAACAAGTTTTTAGGGTTTTATTTGTGAAAAAAGTTTTTTTTTTAATTAAACTAAGTTAGTGTGAAAATTAATTAAAAGAAAACCTAAGTTCTAAGTTAAATTTTAATTAAAAGAAAATAAATTAAACCTAAACCTAATTACTAATTTATTTAAGAAAAGAATTAAATTTGTTTAAGAAAATATTTTTGTGTTTTTTATTAATAAAAATAATATTTATAACAATATTAATAATAATAATAATAATAATTAAAGAAAAGAAAATAAGAAAATAAAATAAAGAGATAAAGTCAAGGGGGTAAAAATTAAATTTGGGTGTTTGTTTGTAAATCAGATTTTGGTTAAGCCTGGCCCATTAACAATTTTTGTTATTAAATCTGAAAAAATAGATAAAATAAATGTAAGTGGGTTGCGTGTAGTCCTGTAAAGAGAGGGGTTAGAAGAAGCACAAATAAAAGGCCCAGTGTACTAAGCCCAGCGCGCTTGTTAGGAACAAAAAGGGAAGAAATGAATGAAAAATTGTGAAAAATGGCAGCGCTGAGGCTCGAACCCACGCCCTCTGCATAATAAGCGTGTTGCCTTGCCACTGAGGTGGCTATACATCTGTTAACTTAAACAAAACCATAAATATATAATACAAATTAATTCCATAGCTTGAACTTCATCTTTAACCTCACGCCCAGCCATACCAACTGCAACTTACTCATTTCTCAACCAAAATGGGAAATGTAAACACGAAAGTTATGACAAATTTCATCATGATTCCATAAATGTAAAGCATTAAAACTATGAATCAAAGAAAAGCATGAATTTTGAATGGTACCAAATTTAACCTAATTTCTTCAAAAAGTTCAGGTCCAAAATTCTCTCTACTCAGGCCATATAAATGAAATCTATGGATATGTACAGTTTCACGAAAATGATATCTACATTTTATCTTTGAAAATGCAAGCCTAACAATGCCTAAATAATGAGATGAAAAGTCAGAAAACTCACCTTGCAGTTGGAAATCATGTTTTGAGTTAGAGCTTAATTCAAGTTGTTGTGATGATCAGGTTAACTTCCACAAGTTCCCGGGAAGCTAATGCAACCCTTAGCTTGAACTATGGATGGGTGGAATGGTCTGGAGAAGTCAAGATGCAATGCCCTGTTTTTGAAAATGGAGGTTGGTGAAGATGGAGTTACAGTTGGATAACAGGTGTTAGGATTGTTTATGTAGGATGTTTAGAAGCATTAGGAACCAAAAGGCCAAGAAACACACGAGTGGATTTGAAGATTGGGTTCAAAACTTAGAAATGACAAGTTTTGAGGTGTTATTGGTGATTCTCTGTTTTAGGGTGTTTCAGGGCTTGAGCATTCGTCCCTTGGCTTGAAAATGATGTATGTATTTATAGGTAAGACGTTTCAAGTGTTACAACAACTTAGAATTTGAATTCTCAAGTTGTGGCAACTTTGCTTGTTTTTGAAGCAATGTTGAAACATCTTGTTCCAAGACATGGTACAGGGCTGTATAGAGTGGTTAGAACTTTAAACATGCTTGATTTTGGTTTATAGGGGTTGTGTGGCAGAAATAACAAGTGCAAGGCTCAATACAAGTTGACTTTGCATAAAGCTTGCTTTTCTAAAATGGCAATGGTAACTTTGTGCCATTAATGGAAAATTGGTTTGGACAATGCTTCAAGCACTTGGATAAGACCTTAATCAATTGTGTAAACCATTAATTATGGAGTGAAACACAAGTTTGAGGCATTCAAACTGAAGATTGTGGAGCATGGCTATGGATTTGGCTCATGTTCATTACAAATTTGCCTTGCAAAACAAGAATGAAACCCTAACTTCATGGCTTCGATTCTCTTAGCTCAAACATGATCTCAATGAGTTCTTGGACTTTTTAGAAAGCTTGTAACATTCTCTACAATTCCTCTTTGAATCACTTTTGCAAACTCCAATTGGAACTATGTGAAACTTAGCCAAGAAGTTAGGTCAAAATCCTGACTTAAGATGCTCAAAATTTCACTAAGTGTTTTAGGTTCATGGACATATCTTTATGAATTAATAACTTGAGATACAAGCATTTCTAGAAAAAAATTTATCCTACGATGTTTTAGATGTCATTAAGATCTATAATTTTTATGTTGTAAGTTTTTCTTGATGAACAAACTTCATATTTTGACATGTCTTGATGAAATGTTATTTTTGAAACTTGATTTTAATCAAAAAGTAAAAGTTTAACTTTTTAGTGTATCAGTTGACTTTTCATCAGTTGACTGAATTTCAACTATCAATCAATTGATCGTTGGAAGTGTTTTGAACCATACCATTAGGTAAAAATGATACATTTTAATCCTTGATATCATGTCTCAAACCAATAAGTCATGTATTTGATCAACAGTCAAAAATTAACCTTCTTCAATCAAAATCCTAATCCTGACTATTTTACCCTTTTGGTGATCTGATCAAATTTCTTGAGGAATTCTTATCCAAACTTGATTAACTGACATATATGAGTTTATAATCTTGACGTGGATCAAAAATTGTGAAGTTTGACTATAAACTGACCACAGTTGATTGTTTCCCTAATATAGTTGATTTTGGGTCAACTGATCAATTGACTGAGCAAAAATGTGATCCAAAGCGTGAAACTTGAAATTGAGAAATCTTGGGAGTCCAAAATGATCCATGAAAGTCATATGAAGCATTAAAAGTCCAATTATCTTTGTATAAACTCAAACTCTAATTTTGAGTCATCAGTGCTTGAGGAGGTGTCTTGAGCTGATCAAACCTTGTGCAGTTTTGAATCAATGGAGATCTTGTGAGAGAATTCTTGAGAAATTAATAGGGAAAATTTTGGGGTACAACACCATCTTTCAATTTAGCGCCGATCTTGACCTCTTTCTTGTTTTCCTCAGTACCTAGGTTGATCACTTCAACCGGCTCTTCATGTGGTTGAATGGCTTTCTCCTCTTACATCAGAAGTCTGGATAGTTACCCAGGTATTTCACAATCTTCCCCGCTTTCGTCTTCAGCTTGGTAGATTGGATGTTCAAAATCATAGGTGGCAATAGCAGAGTCGTTGTCAATGAAACCCGGAGTGGATGAGGATCTGCAAATGCATGTGTGTGTGCGTGTAAGATACATGGCTATTTTGAAAATGCAATAAAGTGAAAGAAAAACGATGAGCAAAAATTTTGAATGCAAAAGAGTCCAATGTTTTTTCATTAAATGATCATATGGAATATGAAAATGAACAAACCCTTAACAAATGGACCATGGTGCCCTGTGTATGGCACATGGCTTAAAGTCATTGTTTCAATAAAATTACTGACAGAGTTCATAAATTGATAAACAAGTAAATGATAATTACTCCTTGCTGAAGGAGATGGGAATGAAATCCTTAGCACGTCAGTTGTTGAGTCCTTCACCGACAGTCGGGTAGATCCAGTCATCAAAATCACAGTCGTTGTCGAAGTCTCCAAGAGCATTAACTTCATTACTACTGATGCAAAGAGGTGGTTTTCCTATGCGAGCACGTCTGACCTCCTTTTGAGCTTTAGCAGTGAAACCCAAACCACTTTTGTCTGATTTGAAAGGGATGTCAGGGAGTTATCCCCAAATGATACAACCTCTGTCTTCAATCACAACACCAGCATCTTTGAGGGAAACCATACTAGGAACATCTTTAACAGCTTTTGGAACATCAGGAGTAGCCTTGGCAGCATCAACCATGGGAGAGACCACTTTGAAGGCTTGACAAGGAGTTTCTATGAACTCTCCATCCATCTCAACATATTTAAATGAATTCAGGTGGCTAACCATAAACTCTTCTTCACCACAGACAGTAACAATCTTTCCTTTGACTGGATATTTCAATTTTTGTTGAAGAGTGGATGTCACCGCTCCTGCCCCATGTATCCAAGGGCGTCCAAGTAGGCAAGAGTAGGCAGGGCATATGTCCATTACATAGAAAGTCAAGTTGAAAGTTTGTGAACCAACTTTGATGGGGAGGTCAACCTCTCCATGTACCATCATTTTTTATCCATCAAAAGCCCTTACCACTATGTCACTTGAATTTAACACCAAACTTTCGCAATCCAACTGATCTAGGGCACCCTTGGGTAAGATATTTAGAGAGGAGCCAGTATCCACCAATACATGGGATAGAGTGGTTCCTTTGCATTCAATAGAGACATGCAAAGCCTTGTTATGATTTCTTCCGGATGGAGTTAAATCAGTATCTGAGAATCCCAAACCATTATCGACAGTCAAACTCGCCACAAAAATTTCAAACTGATCAGTTGTAGTCTCTTGAGGTACATGAGCTTTCTTTAGAAATTTTATCAAGGCTTGGGCATGCGCATCAGAACAAAGTAATAAAGATAGCATAGAAATCTTAGAAGGGGTTTTCCCCAACTACTCTACTATCTTATAATCACTTTTCCTTGTGATTTTCAAAATCACCTCCATCTCTTAGGTGGAGGGTTCCTCAGTTGTAACATCTTTGGTGGGCGCCTCCATCCTGGCAGGCTCAATCATCTTTTCTTTGCCCCTAACATCAGTACTAGGTTTATCAACATTAATGCAAACAAGTGTAGTTGTTGTGGTTGGAGGTGAAATATCAGGAGAAAAAATTCTCCCCATTCTAGTCGCCTTGCTAGACCCAGCAATGTTGGTAATATCAGCAGATTTATCTTCATCGATCCAGGAGTCTTGTCTAATACCATGGTAGTATACTTCAGCGCCATAATTCAAGGTACCGCCTTACCGGAAGAATAAGGGACTGGCCCCGGTGTGGTAATTATCAATGGAGCTATCTTTGGTTCATTGGATATCCTAATAGGACCCTTTGAAGTGATCCTAATAGGTTTGTTGGATATAGTAATGATGGATATGTCTTCAACTTCTTGAGGCACAACTTTAGTAAAACTTTTTACAGATGTAGTTCTTTCAAATAGGATCTCATGGTTGTCTATTAGGTGTTGGACACCTCTTTTCAGCCATTCACAGCCATTGGTTTGCACAACGCAACAACAATCTTCAAGGCAACCAGGGAAAACTCCAGCTTTCAGCAAATTGTTTTTAACAAACTTCAATGAAGTGGTCAAGTCATCAATAGAGGAAACGAAAGCAGTATCTTCAATAGCGTTGACACCTTTTCCATGATTTGGCATAGGTGCACTGATTACATTCGGAGTTTGAGGAGGGTCAAATTTAATGGTCTTGTTGTCAATGAAGTCTTGGATCTTGCATTTTAGTGCCCAACAATGATCAGTGTCATGTCCGGGACTACTGGAATGGTAAACACATTTAGCGTTCAGGTTGTACTTTGGAGATAAAACATTGGGGTTTGAAGGGGGATCACGCAATGTTACCAAATTAGCCTTCAACAGGTGTTGCAAGGCTTGAGATAGTGACATGTTTATCCTTGTAAATTGTCTTCTTGGAATATCAAGTCTTTGGTAGCCAGCTTATTGTTGTGGTCTTTGAGTAGAGGTTGGATTTGAAATTAGAACTGCATTTATAGATTGACGATGGTCCTTCTTGATATGGCCCCTTGTCCCATACACGACATTAGTTTCTTTTTCACCGATAAAAGGTTTCTTTACAGTATTTGATGTAAAGGCAGAGGCCATGGGAATCTTTTCACTTTTAATACCGCTCTCAACCCTTTCACCAGTCAAGATTAACTCAGTGAAACCAGATGATGAGCTCCCAATTAACAAGTTGAAAAATGGACCAGTCAATGTTCCCATGAACATATCCAACAACTCCCTATCGGTCAATGGTGGCTGCACTCTACCTGCCAGGTCTCTCCATTTTTGCGCGTACTCTTTGAAGCCTTCATTAGAACCCATGGTCATTCCTTGTAACTACACTCTAGTTGGCTCCAGGTAGGCATTATACTGATACTGACGATAGAAGGCAGTGGCCAAGTCCTCCCAGGTATGAATGTTGGAACCCTCTAATTGGTAAAACCACTCCAATTGAGTCCCAGACGGAATCTCTTGAAAGAAGTGCACCAACAACTTCTTATCAGTGGTATGTGGTTGAATTTTACAGACATAAGATCTCAAGTGAAGCTTCGGGCACGAAACACCGTCGTACTTGGCAAAAATTAAAATCTTGAATTTGTAGGGGATTTCCAACCCGGGAACCAAACCCAAATCACCAAAATATAGGCCAGGCACAACTTGAACTTCCATAGCCTTCAATATGTCCTCTAGTTGCTTATACTTGTCTTCGGTCGGCGGATATTGTTCGTCAAAAAAGTCCTCATCCTCAGAGACTGGATTGTTACCACCCCTAGCACGGGTGCTCCTTACATTTTCATCCTGATTCTCATCCTCCTCGGATGACTCTTCTACCACTTGAACTCGTCAAATGGGGCCCTTAAATCTCTTCCCCGTGTTGATTAAAGGCTTCTTCTTGGTCTTCTTCTTTGCAACCAGAAGTGACATCAGTTCCTCCTGCCCTTTGGCCAAGTTGAGCAAGGTTTCTTGAAATTGAGAATTTTGTGTCTGCAAGTCCTTCACAGTCTACTCGAGATCCATCTTACTGAAATAAACAGTAGAAAGATGAGGAAACATGTGTCATAAAACCTGCTTATGTTATAATGCATGTAATGTGAATGCAAATGTTTTCAATGACCTTTAAGATTTAAATTTGTTTAAACAAAGAAAGAACAACCATTAATTGTATTAATAAGTTCAAACGATTACAAAAGAGGCCTCTTGGGCTTACAATGGAAGAAGCAAAATAATACAAAATAAACTCCTAAATCAAAAAGAATTTCAAACTTCCTATGAGCGTATCCTCTTTGGTGAAATGTAGGAGTTCAAACTTCTCTCTTCATGAAGCTGTCTCGTGAGCTCCAAGACCTTCTTCTCGCTTGCGTAGAATTGGGTTTCAAAGGTGTCTCGCTCTCTTTTAAGTTGGATCCACAATCTTTGCAACTCCTCGAGAGTAGTAAGCATGTCAAGATGAAGAGTAGTGTAGGGAACATCTCCTTCAGCAATAGGATCCATGATGATAGGTAGGATGGCTTCATATGGCATCATGAGGTTTTGAGTGCAAGCTCACACCCACTTGAGATAAGGCTCCAAAGGAATGGAGTTCTTATGTCCCAACGTCTTTCTATCAACTTTGTTCACTATGCCCCAAGCTCGTACAAATATTTGACGATAACCTTGGACATCGCTCTCATTGTCAAATATAATTCCTTGGACAAGCGCGTTATGAGGGCCATCCCTCCGAGCATACCCAAATTGTCGTAGATCCAACAAATAATTATAGGTGATACCCCCCTAATGCTAAAGAGATGGACATTAGGGAATTCCCCACAACGATAAATAATGATAACATCCTCCAAAGATCGAGAACACCAATGAGTATCTGAATGCGAAAGTGACATCAACCTACTAGAACATCTCATTCCTTACTCATTCTTCAATATATATCGAGGAAGGTGCGAAATAAATCACCTAGCCAACAAAAGAGTGAAACACATAATAATCCCCCTTCTCTTTATGGTGAGAGTGTGAAGAGAGTGTAAAATGTCTCCAAGTAAGGTAGGCATCGGTTACGAGAATGAAAAACTTTGACCGCATTCACATCTATGAGTTGGTCTGGGTTAGGAAATAGAACCATCCCATAGATTAGAAGAGCCAAAATCTCTTCAAAATCTTGCAAATCCAGAGCATCCCAAAAGAGTTGAGCCTTCTTAAACAGAAACTTGGCTAAAAACCCTAAACACCACTTGTTTCCCAATTTGCCACAACATTGGACCGTTGCAAATGTAAAGCTAAAGCAATCTCCTCATGTCTTGGGTCTTTCTTAATACTAGTGAAGGGTAATTTATCAATAATAGGCACTCCCAAGAGTTAAGAAAACTCCTCCATGGTGGGCACTAATTGGTAATCAGGAAATGTAAAGCAATGGTGTAAAGGGTCAAAGAACAGAAAGAGTACTTTCATCATGTCTTCATCAAGGCTTGAGGTAACCAGATTGAGAAGTCGACCATGTCTCTTGTTGAATGGAGAGTTCTCAGGAACCCTTGATGCTAACTCTTTAATTTGAGGAGGCACTCTTACGAGGTTGACTTGGACAATATTCCTGCGAGTGGAAGCCATGTCCTACAAAACAATACAAAGATAAATCTCTAGGTCCTTGAAATGGTTAGTGAAAAATTCCATGGCATAATGTTATGATTTTATATACAAGTAAACATATACAAGCAAATAAAATAAGTCCTTAGGTTTAGGATTTCTTGAGGTTCATAGGTAGGTACCCTCTTGAAGTTTAGTTGGTTCAACCTGTCCTAGAAAGTAATCGGGTTCTAGGGAATCTCAATATCACTGATCTTTCTTCATCGGTCATTGTTTCAGCGCAAGCCTCTTTATTAGCGACCGAAATATCCCGAAAGTCCGATCTCAATGAGCATAGTATCGAGTATCAACCAACATCAAACTGCACCAAAGCTAGCTATCTCACTACTTCCTAATGGCCAAGTTGTTCAATTAAAGGTTCTACAGTCAGTTAGTGCTTCATGAAACCACATAGCGGCCCCATATTCTCCTTGACTGGACTCAAGGGATATCGGTACCAACAAATGTGTCACACTAACGTAGCCATCGGTTCGACCATGTCAGTATGCCCCACACAGTCCCCGCGATCTATTGCTACTTACCTAATAATGTTACCCAATCCAGGTAGAGGATCAATTCAAAACTCAAACAAGGTCCCAAAATGTAAAGCAAACAATTCAAACAATGAAAGAATTTAAAGGTGATCTAGTCTCTAAAGTAACCCCACTTTTAAGTATTGTCCCCAGCAGAGTCACCAGTTCTGTAATACGGTGGGAGAACTGACTTGGGTGTTTTGCATTTTATTGCAATTGTTGTGGATAGCAAGAGTCATCACCGACTTTTCTTTTATCCAATAAAGGAAAGGATGAAAATAATAGGAAAGACCTTTTTAGAATTTTCTTGAGTTCGGGGGGTAGGTTATGAAAAGGGAAGGTGTTAGCACCCTTTTCATCCGTAGTTATCTACGGGCTCTTAGTTGCTAGCTCACTTTGAAATAACTTGTTTGAAAATGTGTATGTGATGGTTTTGAAAGTATTTTTGAAAGTATGTTCGGTTAGGAGAACTTTGTAAAGATTCTATTCTCTATAAGAATGCATACAAAGTGTTGACTTTTGAAAATATTTCATTTGAAAGTGTTGGTGTATTTTGAGAGATGTTTTGAAAATGGTTGTGAGCAAGTAGATATGAACATTCTACCTACTTAAAAAGTCTTAGTTCTTTTCATCTTCCTTTAGATATTGCTATCTTACCATTGATTGATAAGAAGCCCTATCATTGGATGTGAAGGAACGGGCATGGGTCATCGTATTTTCATAGAAAGCAACATTGTAGGATACCTTAGCAATTTTTGTAAGGGTCTAAGATCGTTTATCGAAGGCAACATTTGAAGGGTCATTGAGGGACTATGATCTTGTATTCGAGGGTCATTTCTAAAGTATCCCACGTTCGAGGGACATGACTATTTTATCTTTAGGCAACAAGTGAGGTTAACCCTAGAAGTGAAAGTGTGCAAAGTGTTTATTTTCATGCATCTTTGTCTTGAATTAGGGTTTTCTACTTGTTGATTTTATGTCCTGCCATACAAACCCTAATTACTAACATTTACATTGAAAGCGATAAATTGCGAAAATATAAAATTCTACACTATTACATCATTTGGGGATGGGGATACAAATTTACAAATGGGGGGATGAAAGAAATTAAATCTAATTACTATTACAACCATATCGAATTATTGCAAGAATATAATGTACAAGAATGTAAAGGCAATATGAAAGGAAAATGAAATTGTTTTTGTTTGAGTTTTTTGTATAAGAGGGTTTAACTTAATTAAATCAGAAAAAAAGTAATTAATTAATCTAATTTAAGAAAACTAAACCTAAGTTATTTTGAGAAAATAAATTGATTTAATCAAGAAAGCAAATTTTCTAAGGTTTTTATAAAAAAAAGGTTTATCTTAATTAAACTTGTATGAAAAATCAATTAATTAAAAGTCCTAAGTTCTAAATTAATTTTAATTAAGAAAATAAACCTAAGTCTAATTTTAATTTAATTAAAAATAAATTTGTTAGAGAAAACTATTTTTGGTCTTTTTGTCTTAAAAGAAATAAGATAAAAGTATATTAAATATGCAAATAATAAATAAATTATTTATTAGGATTTTTAATTAATAAAAAAATAATAATAATATTAATAATGATAAAAAAAGAAAGGGAAAATAAAATAAAATATAAAAATAAAGTCAGGGGGTGTAAAAATGGGAAAAGTGGTTTAGAAGTAAAAACAGCTTTGTTTTGTGATTAGGCTCATTGTGATTTTTTTTGTAATCAGAAAATAAAAAGAAAATAAAAACAATGGGATGTGTTGTTGTTAGTAGACAGGGGTGTTAGGGGAGTAAAATGGTACAAGGCCCATTTGTTGGAGGCCTAAGCACTGGCTGTTTTGACAAAATGAAAAAAAAATGTGTCAAGAAATAAAACAAAAGATCCATGGGGCTCGAACTCGGGACCTTATAGGGCAATGTCTTACGCGCACGCTCTCTACCACTGGGTGGCTATACGCCCGGTGTTATAAACAAAACCATAAATATATATTACAAAACCAGTTTTAATGATAAACTTCATCTTCTTCCTCGCGCCAGCCAGAGCCTCTGTAACTCATTCATTTCTCAACCATTCTCAAAACTTTGAACATCAAACTTGTTAGAAATTGCACCACGATTCCAGAAATGTAAATAACTTAAACAATGGCTCAAAGATAAGCATAAATTTTAACTAGTACCAATTCTAACCTAATTTTTTTCAGAAAGTTCAGGTTCAAAATTCTCATTAATCAAGCAACATAAATGAATTCTAAGGACATGGTCATCTTCAGAGAAATGATGTCTACATTTTATCTTTGAAAATGGAAAGCTAACAATGCCTATATGAAGAGATTGAAAATCAGAAAACTTACCTCAAAACTGGATTTCATGTTTTGAGTTAGAGCTCACTTCAAGATGTTTTAATGGCCTGGTTAGCTTCCTTGAACCTCCAGGAAGCTATTCCAATGGTTACTTTATGCTGGGAGTGCTTGAACTATTCTAGAGAAGTCCAAGTGCAGACCTCTGTTTTTGAAAATGGAGGATAGTGCAAATGGTGTTACAGTTTGGAAACAGGTATTGGGGTGGCTTATATTTGAGACAGGGAAGCTTTTGAAATGGTTTGGCCAAGAAATGCACGAGTGAAATGGAAGTTTGATGTGTAAAGTCAAAATCTGCACAATAATGGTGTTTTGAAGCAATTTCTGGCTTGAGGGAGTTTTAAGGAGCTTTCTGGCTTGTGTATTCTTGTTATGGCTTGCAAATAGTGCTTCTATTTATAGGCAAGAGGTTTTGGATGTTCAAACAATCAGATTCAAAGGATCACGTGTTATGGGTAGGTTACTTGATTTTGAAACAAAGTTGACAAACATCTTTCCAATACATGGTACAAGGCTATCTAGAGTGGTTATAAGCTTTAAGCATGTTGCTTCTGGCTTGTAGATGGAGTGTGTGAAGAAGGAACAAGTGAAAATCTCAAGGAGAGTAGACTTTGTGATTAAAGTCACTTTACAAGAATAGCAATGTTACTTTGTGCCAAAAGGGATGAATCTCTTGGACAATGGTTCAAATGCTTGGATCAAAGCTCTAACAGTTGTGTAAACATTAAATTGTGGATTTATTAGCAAGTTAGAAGCCTGCAAGGCAAGATTGGTGCAACATGGTTTGAGATTTGATCAAGTGTTCATCACAAATTTGACTTGTAATTTAAGTTGAAACTCTAACTTCATCTCTTCGATTCTATTAGCTCAAAAATGATCTCATTGAGTTCTCTGACATTTTGAAAAGCTTGGAACATTATCTAAAAATTTCATTTTGGCCATTTTGACAAAGTCATCGTGGAGCTTGGTGAAAATTGACCAAGAATTTAGGTCAAAAATCTGTCTAAACTAGGTCAAATTTTCACTAAGTGTTTAAGAAAAAGTTCATGACTTTATGAATTCATAACTCAAAATATAAGAACTTATACAACTTGATCAGTAAATCAAAGTTGTAGATATCATCAAGATCTACAACTTTCATGTTAGAAGTTTTCTTTGAATTATCTTGCATTTTGGTGAAAATTTGGCATGAAGTCATGAAAAAAATAAGGCTTAAAAACACAGAAATTTTCTAAGTCTTGAAAACTTTGACTTTTCAAAATGACTTTTAACTTTCTTGATTTCTTAATGATCAACTTTCATATTTTTGAATGTCTTGATGAAATGTGATCTTTGAAACTCATTTTTGATCAAAAAGTCAAAGTTTGACTTTTGGTGTATCAGTTGACTGAATTTCAACTATCAATCAATTGATCTTGAGAAATGTTTTGAGCCATGAAATTAGGTCAATATGTTGTATTTGAATCCTTGAGATTATGCTTCAAACCATTGTATCATGTATTAGGTCAAAAACCCTTGATCAGTCAAATATAGTCAAAACCCTAATTTTGACCATTTTGCCCTTTCGGTGATTTGAACAATTTTCTTGGGGAACTATGATCCAAACTTAATCAATTGATACATATGACTTCAAAATGTTGATATTGGTCCGAAATCTTGAAGTTTGACTGTAGGTTGACCATAATTGACTTTTTACCCAATACATTTGATTTTAGGTCATCAGATCAATTAACTGAGAAATTTTGTGATCCAAGACTTGAAACTTGATATTATCAATCTTGAGTGTCTATAATGATCCATGAAAGTCATTTGAAGTATTAGAAGTCCAATTGTCCTTGTGCAAACTCAAACCTTAATTTGAGGTATCAGTGTTGAGGAGATGGCTTGACCTGGTCAATACTTGTGCAAGCTTGAACCATTGAAGATCTTTGTGAGAAATGTCTTGAGAAAAGAGAGGGAAAATTTTTTGGATACAACACTTTGCATCATGAGTTTTCTCAGTCAATGGCTCAGATGACTGAAGATCAACTGTATTGGGTAAAAAGTCAACTATGGTCAACATACAATCAAACTTCAAGATTTTTGGTCAGCGTCAAGATTTTGAAGTCACATTCATAATTTGATCAAGGTTTGATCATGATTAATCAAGAAAAACTATCAAATCATCAAAAGTCAAAAATTGCCAAATTAGGGTTTCTTAAGGAGAAGTCAACTGAACTTTGACCAGGCATAACTTTCACATGATTCATCATATTTTGTCAACCAAAGCTCATTTTGAAAGAAATTCAATTCTCTGCAACTTTGTCTCTCTAAGCTCAAGTCCAAAAAATGCTTCATTTGAGAGACATGAGCCCATAATTATAGGTCATTTCAAAATTCAACAAAAAGACACTTTTTGTCAGGCAACTTACATTAAGATAAATCTTCAAATGCAAAAATGGTCAACATAGAGATTGTAGAGGACATCTTGTGCTTTCTGAAAAGTCTAAGATCACCTTCAAATGATAAAAATTGAGAAAGTTATGACTAGTGCAAGTTGGGAAATTTTGAGCAAATGCATGAAACCTAAAATGACCAAACTTGAAATTTTGGGCTATTGGGCTATTGATTCAAAGATCAAGTGTGTTCTACACTTCATATACACCTTAAGACTAGTTCATACACCCCCATTTGGTTTATTATATATTTGTTTTTATTTATTATTTTTAAAAGTCAGAATAAGATAAAATAATACAAGGCTTATTAAAAGAGTCCAAGCCCATATTATTTGACCTAAATTCAACCTATATATTACAGGTATTCAGACATCAAAAGGGACGAAAAAAGCTGCTCAAGAACCTTCTTCAAATTTCCAAATTTTGTCCAAAACTAGGGCAAACGTGCAACCCTTATTCCAGCCATCTTCAAGGGCAAGCAACTGTTCAAATCAATTCTAAGAACATTACAGAGTAAAATTGGATCACTCTTGATGATCAAAACACCTGAAACGTGCATTCAAGCATCACTTTTTTTGCACATTCTTTAAAATTCGTATTTGCATACTCATGTTGTTTTAATTGAAACTAACCATGTTAACATGTTCCTGAGATAAAATGATACATGTCTAGCCCCTTGCATGAGGCCCGTGAGGCCCATGAGGCCAGAATCGCATGTCCCCATGCTTGCACCAATTTGCAATATTATATTTGTATCTCATTGGGTAGATAGTTTTAGCCAAAATTAAGGCCACCAATGGATTCCCAAGGGTTAATTTAGGGGGGTAGGGTCCTCTTTAATCACTAACACGTTTGTTTTGAATATTTGGAAAGAATACCTAGCCGGAGAAGACGACCGGAGGTATCGCTTCGCGCTTCTCCGACCATCATGATCAGAGTTATTTTATATTTTTTTATTTGAATAAATAAACGGATGTATCACCATCCCAGTGGTTAAAACGTTCCGCTAAGGCATTACCCTATCAAGGCGTGTGTTCGATCCCTGCCTTTTTCTATTTTTCCATAATTTTAGATTTTTTACGGGATTGCATACAAAACGTGTTGGTTCTCCTTTCATAAAACAGGCGCGCGCCTGGCCTGGTGTGAAAGTGTTGGCTGAAAGTGTAGAGGGTGGGGGTTCAAAACCCAGCCCTGATAAATATTTTTTAAAACCTTTTTTTCTTTATTTTTACCTTACAAACCCTAAATTCACCTAACCAAAACCTTTTTTAAAAAAAACCCAAATTAGATTTTAGGTTTTTATTTAATTAATCAATTTAGATTTTAGGTTTTAATTTAATTAATCATATTTTTTTATTTAAATAAAATCTATTTAATTTTTTTAGGGTTAATAATCATTAAAACTTTTTAATCAAAAAATCACCAAAAACAATTTCCTTTTCCTTTTTCTTAGTCTTACAATTAGCATAGTTTCCTTTTATCGCGTGTCTTACGATTATTGTAACTGCTCACAGTTTGTAATGGTAATTAGATTTTTATTTACCGCACTTTTATTATTTTTGTACTTCTCCCAAAGCCATGCAATAATCTAGGGTTTATTTTCTGCTCTTACTTTCCGCACATTTATCGCTTTCCTATTTTTGTTACTGTTACTGTTAGTAATTAGGTCATGTATGGCAAGATAAAATAAAACGGTAGCTAACCCTAATTTCAAAGATAAGCATAACTGAAAAATAATCACTTTGCACAAGCGCACCTCTAGGGTAACCTCCTTTGATACCTGTGATACGGTGGCAGAACCAACTGTTAATACTGGTTTGCATTTTGTATTCGCAAATGTCGCGGTAAGAAAGATTCGTCACCGACTTTTATTTAATCCAACTAAGGAAAAGGAAAAAGTACAGAAAAAACCTTTTTCGAGATGTTTCTGAGTACGGCGGGTATATTATAGAAAGGGAAGGTGTTAGCACCCTTTCTATCCATGGTTTTCCATGGGCTCTTAGGTACTTGCTCATTTTAAAATTGTTTGTGTGCGTGCTTGTTTTGAAAAAAATTTACTTCGTGATAACCCTTGTATCAGTCCTCAAGGGTGTGATAAAGTTGTTTAGAAAATTGTTTTGAAAAGGTGTTTGTGTGAAAAGTTTCGTTTGATTGATTGAGCAAGTACTTAAGAGTTTTCTACCTACTCGAAAAAAAGTATGTTCATTTTTCTTTTGACAGCGCTATCCCATTATTAAGGAATAGGTAGCATCGTCGTTGGAGTTTTAAGGGACGTTTGAAGGGACAAATACGGTCACAAAAGCAATGTTAGGAGGTGTTAGTAATCATCCTAAAGCTTTAAAGATCTTTTTCCGAGGCAACATCCGAATGGGTCATTTGAGATCTTTCGGGGCTACAGGACGACCACTAACAAACCCTATACTTCATGATTGTTTAACCGAAGGCAACCGAAGTGGAGTAAACCCTAGGAGTGAGCATGTACGAGTGAATTTTTTCAGTTAATTTGTCTTTGCACATTTAGGGTTTCCTACTGTTTCAATTTTCAAGTATTCTTTCCATACAATCGTATTAGCATACATCTAACAGTTTATAATTGCGAAAATTAAAATGCGTAAAGTTTAAAGTTCTAGCTATTACAGGGCTTTCGCAGATACATAATTATTTAGACTATAAAATAAAAATACGGAAGTTTAAACCCTAATTAAGTCTATTACAACCTCGGAGCAGTTACAAAAATAATAAAAGGAAATAAAAATGCGCGCGACGAATTAAATGCGAGGATAAATATAAAACCTAAAAATCTAACCGAGAAAAATATTTAAGTTATTTTTGAAGAAAAAATTAATTATATACAAAATCAAACCCTAATTTCTAATTGATTTTAATTTACAAAAAAATAAGATTTAATTGCCCTAATTTTGAATTAAATTAATTAATTAAAGAAAATAAATATTTTATGAAAAAATGATTTTTGGTATTTTTTGTGATTTCATGATTTAATAATAAAAATAATAATCGTGATGTTATTTTAAAAGAAAATAATTGAAAGTAATTAAAAAGAATGAAAATAAAAAAGAAAAGAATGGGCCTGTTTGCTGAAGGGGGGTGTATTGTTGAAAATCTCCAGGCCCATGAAGCCAGCCACCCCAGTCAACGCTGGATGCCACGTGGTGCTGACCTGAGATTGCACCATGCTCCTTCAGTGATGAGCGTTGGATCTGGAGAGGCTGTGATCCATTGGTTGGATGGTGATGGCATATGGTAGGCGTTTGGCCAAGAGAAGCACCAGATCTGCAAATGAGAAATAAAATAAAGCAAGTCGTTGAGACCTGGGATCGAACCCAGGTCCTCTACCCTTTCCAACACACGTCCTTTCCAGCTGCGCTACACTGTTCAATTGATAATGTAATAATAATACATAATATATAAAACAACGTGGATGAAACTGAAACAAAAAAATGCGCGTCCAGTTTGAATGGTCTAGTGGTTGGCCGCCACGTTATTGTCTTCTTCCTTCTGCCGTCGTATTAGGCATGTGACCTATGGACAAATAACCATGGCTATAACCTGTGAGTTTCAAAAATCATCAAAATGCAAGATAAATGAGATTCAAGACCATGATTCAACTGGTCTTGATGTCACGATCTTCATGGTACCCTTTTTATTGGCCAATTTAACCTGTATGACAAAACCCCAAAATGCAAGGACAAACCCTAATAATGGCAGTCATGGATATACACATCAAAACACAAAATTACATAATCCAAAATGATCTAAAAGCTCATACAAACACAATGATATGTTCAATAATGGTTAATCATGTGTAAATTGTGAAATACGATTCAAGCTAGGGAAGGTAAACCGTGGGTCTGTAGCGTGCGTTTCTAGGCGTGAACAGGCTTGCAATTGATCTAGTTATGTTCCTGAGATGTCTAACAATCTATTGGCAACGTTAGAATGGCTTGAATTGGCCTCCAAGCTTGAAACCAATTCACTACTTTTTGCAAAAAAATTGAGTTTGTTCTTGTGATTTCCACGACTGCTAGCCCTTGTTTTGCACTTAGTCTTGTCTATTATATATCCCTAAGTGAATTAGGGTTATAAAAACAACTAGTATCTTTGCAATTTTTGAAGATTTGATCTCCCTCTTCCTTTGTGTGATTTGTTTCCAAATTAGGCCTAATCATGCCATTCTTGTGCCAATCAACCTTGATTCGATTTGATCCTGATATGTCAACATAATTAGCTTGTGATCTTATCCAAAAATCAGATCAAAACAAATCTTTGCTATTATTTGTCATTTATTTGATTTAATTTAATTTTTAATTAATAAAAAAATCAAAATAAAATAAATAATGAAGCAAATAATATTTGGGTGAGTATTTGGTTCGTGTACCATGTTATAAGTGAGGTGCAAGCATAAAAAGTTAGGCCCATTTGGCAAAAAAATGCATCTTTAAGCACATTTGACTTTTGGCAATTTTGCAAAAATGGTCAACTTTGACAAGGAATATCTCTACCAATTTTAACCCTAGAGATGTGTTCTTGGACCTTTTATAAAGCTTAGGATGTCCCCTAAACAACCTTTTTGATCTTATCTCAATTGGGTCTTCCATGTTCATGTAAGAAGCTTTGACCCAAAAAGTGTTTTTGTTGACTTTTCAAAAGGACCTATAATGTGGAAATTTATATCTTTTTGTGAGTGCATATTTTGAACTTGAGGGATGAAGATGAAATGTAGGGAATTGTATCCTCTTCAAAATGAGCCTTCAATGGGAAATTTGTGATAAAGTATGAAGATGTTATGCTTGGTCAAAGTTTGGTTGACTTTTCCTGAGAAACCCTAATTTAGCAACTTTTGGGTTTTGATGAATTTGGGGCTTTCCTTGAGGAATCATGATCAACCCTCGATCAAATGATGGATATAACTTCAAAATGTTGATGTTGACCAAAAATCTTGAGGTTTGACTGTATGTGGGCCACAATTGACTTTTGACCTAATATAGTCGATTCTCAAGCATCTGAGTAGTTGACTGAGCAAACTTCTTGTGCAAGGCTTGAAATTTGACGTGGAGTGTCTTGAGAACATATTAAGACCACGGAGATCATATGAGGTCTTTGGATTTCACCCATATTGATGCAAATGGAAACCCTAGTTTGAGGTACATTTCCTTAAGAGAGAGTTTGTCTGGTCAACTCTTGGTGATATCGGGAATGGGCTTACAGATGCCATTTGGAAGTTGATGGAGAAACATCAGGGATGGGCTTAAAGATTCCATCCAGGATGTGACGGAGAATCATCAGAGATGGGCTTAAAGATGCCATCTAGAGGATGTTGATTTCCTGAGATATTCCTTTGATGAGAATTCTTGTTCCTGTCGTTGAGGAGGAATCTGCTGAGGAATGTTGGTATCTGTCTTGGGAGAAATAGAATTTTAGGAGCTTCAGTTGTCCGTTACTCTACTGGGAAAATAACTTCTGCTTGAGGAAGCGGAAATGAACTGCATATCTGGTCAGGGTACAGGTTGCACAGTGACTTACTAGGGAAATGCGAAACTGATCGTGTTTGATCAGGTCCAGGTCTTACAGTGTTATGAAATGTTGTCTGGAGATAAGAGAGAAGAAACCTGGATGGTAAGGTTATGAGAAGGAACCTTGATAGTAGAGTTACTTCGAAATGAAAGCCTGGGTAGTAGGGTTGTGAGAAGGAACCTGGATAGTAGGGTTACTTCGAAATGAGAGCCTGGATAGTAGGGCTATAAGAAGGAACCTAGACAATAGGGTTACTTCGAAATGAGAGCCTGGATAGTAGGGCTATGAGAAGGAACCTGGGTCGTAGGGTTACTTCGAAATGAAATCTTGGATAGTAGGGCTGTGAGAAGGAACCTGGATAGTAGGGTTACTTCGAAATGAAAGCCTGGATAGTAGGGATGTGAGAAGGAATTTGGATAGTAGGGTTACTTCAAAATGAAATCCTAGATAGTAGGGCTATGAGAAGGAACCTGGATAGTAGGGTTACTTCGAAATGAAAGCCTGGATAGTAGGGTTGTGAGAAGGAACCTGGATAGTAGGGTTACTTCGAAATGAAAGCCTGGATAGTATGGCTATGAGAAGGGACTTGGGTCGTAGGGTTACTTCGAAATGAAAGCATGGATAGTAGGGCTATGAGAAGAAACCTGGGTCGTAGAGTTACTTCGAAATGAAAGCCTGGATAGTAGGGCTATGAGAAGGAACCTGGGTTGTAGGGTTACTTCGAAATGAAATCCTAGATAGTAGGGCTATGAGAAGGAACCTGGGTCGTATGGTTACTTCGAGATGAAATCCTGGATAGTAGGGCTATGAGAAGGAACCTAGATAGTAGGGTTACTTCAAAATGAAAGCCTGGATAGTAGGGCTATGAGAAGGAACCTGGATAGTAGGTTTACTTCAAAATGAAAGCCTGGATAGTAGGGCTGTGAGAAGGAACCTAGATAGTAGGGTTACTTCGAGATGAAAGCCTGGATAGTAAGGCTACGAGAAGGAACCTGGATAGTAGGGTTACTTCGAAATGGAAGCCTGGATAGTAGGGCTATGAGAAGGAACCTGGATAGTAGGGTTACTTCGAAATGAAAGCCTGGATAGTAGGGTTGTGAGAAGGAACCTGGATAGTAGGGTTACTTTGAGATGAAAGCCTGAATAGTATGGCTATGAGAAGGAACCTGGGTCGTAGGGTTACTTCGAAATGAAAGCCTGGATAGTAGGGCTATGAGAAGGAACCTAGGTAGTAGGGTTACTTCGAGATGAAAGCCTGGATAGTAGGGCTATGAGAAGGAACCTGGATAGTAGGGTTACTTTAAAATGAAAGCCTTGATAGTAGGGCTATGAGAAGGAACCTGGATAGTAGGGTTACTTCGAGATGAAAGCCTGGATAGTAGGGTTATGAGAAGGAACCTGGATAGTAGGGTTACTTCAAAGTAATAGTGTAGGTTAGTTGACCCGTTTGGTTTCGGGAACTGAGTTTCCATTAGCCGTCTGTAGACGTGACTGACATAACTGTTGGATTTGTTGAAGCTAATCGTATTTTACTAAAAATATATCAGGGTTAATTATATGTGATGCATGAAATGCAGGGTGAGATGATGTCATCAAAATAAATGAGATTATACTATATATGATATGTATGCGTATGTCATGATGTATGTTAACGAAATGCTATCGGTGTATGCCCGCGTCTGGCAAAATAAATCCCTGACTGTTGCTAGAGATTTATGAATATTCTGTCAGGAAGAGATTCTTCTTGAGAATAAACTCTGCGGGGAATAAACTTAGGAAGTGGATTTTTGTAGCTGAAGTGATGAACTCTACCGGGGATTGAGCCTCTGTATCCTAGAGAAATAAACTCTGCTTGGGGGATGAAATTTACTGACTCGCCCGCGATTATAAAATTCGGCTGGAGGATATAGCTGTCAGGTTTCAAAACCCTGGCTGGGGAGGTTACGTCCTGTTTCGGGAAAGCTGACATCAATGTTTTTGAATACTTTTACTATGTGGGGAGTGTATGTACTAATGATTGTACTCCAAATCTGACTCTATCCTGGTACCTGGTGGGCAGAGTAACTGTCAGGTTTGGCACTTCATGTTTTTTTGCCCCGTTTTGGAATTATGAGTAATTGTCTTTTGTTTCTTATGTAAGTATTTATGAGCAGCAATCATTTCCAAATACATATATCAAAAATAAGTCATTGGACGTTCTTGCAAAACAAAACAGAAAGAGAAAAACATATCGAAGTTTCTTGTGAAAATGATTTGTATTGATTTTTGAAGTTGTCCTGTAATAGGCGTTTTTGTACAAAGAGGTTGACGCTCTAGTAAGAGAACGCCGCCATAAAAATAGAAGTTATACAAATTTATGTAAAAGAAAAAACAGTTATGTGAAACAACCCCATTGGGTTCCACCTCTGCTATTGCCTTTATATCTTCAAGTGTCTCATCACTTTGCTTCTTGGCCGAAAGTTGATCAGATTGATTGGCACCATCCGAGCTTGATATCCGATATGTAAATCTGGTCACAAAGTGATCCAATGAGACATAGTGGTACGCTTTATATCCCTAACTTTTGCCTGGACCGCCCTTTCGGGTTTTCAGTCCACTGGGATACCCTTTTTTGCCCAAGCCGCCCTTTCGGGTTTTCGACTTTCCGGGTGTATAGATTTTTCATTTTCATCTCTTACTTTTTCCAGAACCCTTTTTGTTTGGTGGGAAGCCCTTATTTTTTCCTAGGCCAGTCAACCTAGTGGGTCTTTTAATTAGGCGTAGTATCTTTTCGCTATGTCTGCATTGACAGGGTGAGGAAGGTCGTCTCCGTCCATGGTGGTTAGAATCATATCTCCACCCGAAAAAATATCCTTAACCACAAATGGTCTTTCGTACGTGGGGGTCCATTTTCCCCTGGGATCACCTTGCGGCAGTATGATGTGTTTGATCACTAGATCCCTGACTTGATATTCTTGACGCATGACTTTCTTGTTAAAATCCTTGATCATTCGCTTTTGATACGTCTGACCATGGAAGATAGCAGTAAGTCTCTTTTCATCGATTAGATTTAATTGATCAAGTCGGGTTCGGATCCAGTCGTCTTTGTTAAAACCCATATCCTTCATAATCCTGAGAGAGGGTATCTGGACTTCTATGGGTAGGACTGCCTCCATGCCATATACCAGAGAGTAGGAGGTTGCCCCTGTCGATGTCCGTGCTGAGGTACGGTACCCATGAAGAGAAAATGGTAACATCTCATGCCAGTCTTTGTATGTCACTGTCATCTTCTGTACAATCTTCTTGATATTCTTGTTAGCTACTTCAACAACGCCATTCATCTTCGGCCAGTAAGGAGAAGAATTATGGTGCTGTATCTTGAACTATTTGCAGGGCTTGGTGATCATTGTGTTGTTGAGATTCTTACCATTGTCAGTAATAATTCTCTCTGGCACACCATATCGAAAAATCATATTATGTCAGATAAACCGTGCCACGATGTTCTTGGTTACTGTAGCAAAAGAGGCTGCCTCAACCCACTTCGTGAAGTAATCAATGGCTATTAGGATGAAGTGATGTCCATTAGAATCGGTGGGCCTAATTTCTTCGATCATGCCGATGCCCCACATTGCAAACGGCCACGGAGCTGTCAAGACGTTTAAGGGGAACGAAGGCACATGCACCTTATCAGCATAGATTTGGCACTTATGACAAGTTTGAGAGTGCTGATAACAATCGGCTTCCATAGTGGACCAGTAGTATCCTGCCCGTAGGATCTTCTTAGCCATGGTATGTCCACTAGAATGGGTTATGAAGGTGCCTTCATGTAGTTCTGTCATGATCCTCTCTGCTTTACTTTTGTCTACACACCGTAGTAGTGTAGAGTGATGGTTGCGCTTATAGAGGATTCCATTGCTGAGGAAGAAATTTGCAGCAAACCTTCTCAGAAATTTCTTATCATTGATTGATGCCCCCTCGGGGTATTATTGAGCCTCGAGATACCTTTTCACCTCATGAAACCAAGGTTTGTCTGCCACTTCTTCGGTATCAATTTCACAGTAGTGTGCTGGTTCATCCAGCCTCTCAATGGTGATTTGGGGAGCTTAATTTTCCAACCTAACTTTGAACATAGAAGGCATGGTAGCTAGCGCGTCCGCTAATTGGTTCTTCTCTCGTGGAAAATGTTCAAAAGTTACCTCTTCAAAGTGTGGGAGCAATGTCAACACGTACTCTTTATATGGGATGAGATTCGGATGCTTCGTATCCCATTCTCCTTTGATCTGACTTATCACCAAAGAGGAATCCCCAAATACACTTAATAACTTGATCCTTAGGTCGATAGCAGCTCGAAGACCCATAATACATGCTTCATACTCTGCCATGTTTTTAGTGTAGTTGAAACAAAGTCGGGCAGTGAAAGGAGTATGACAGCCCTTGGCAGAAATGGTTACAGCGCCGATGCCATTACCCAGTGCGTTTGAAGCTCCGTCAAAAACCATAGTCCATCGGGATCCCTCCTCGGGTCCTTCGTCCGGTCCAGGTTCTTCATAGTCAATCACCAGCATAATATTCTCATCCGGGAACTCAAAATTCATATACTGGTAGTCATCCACGACTTGATGAGCCAAATGATCAGCCAATACACTCCCCTTTATTTCTCTCTGGGTTGTATATTATATGTCGTACTCAGTTAAGATCATCTGCCATCTTCTTATTCTTCCGGAGAGTGCAGGCTTCTCAAAAATGTATTTTATCGAATCCATCTTAGATATCAGCAAGGTAGTGTGAGTCAGCATATACTGTCTCAGTCGGCGAGCAGCCCATGCCAAAGCTCAACAAGTTTTCTCGAGCAGTGAGTATCTTGTCTCACAGTCGGTAAACTTTTTGCTAAGGTAGTATATTGCGTGCTCTTTTCGACCAGACTCGTCATGCTTCCCCAGCACACACCCCATTGAATTGTCTAGCACTGTCAAGTACAATATCAAAGGTCTTCCCTCAACTGGAGGCATCATATTTGGTGGTTCTTGAAGGTATTCCTTGATTCTTTCGAAAGCGGCCTGGCATTCATCATTCCACTTTACCACTTGATCTTTCTTCAGAAGCTTCAAGATTGGCTCACAAGTGGCAGTCAGATGTGAAATGAACCTGGCGATATAATTTAGGCCTCCCAAGAAACCTCTAACTTCCTTCTCTATACAGGGAGCTGGAATTTCTTGTATAGCATTTACCTTTGCAGGATCTACTTGGATGCCTTTGTCGCTGACAATGAAACCCAGAAGTTTACCAGACCTTACCCCGAAGGTGCACTTGTTCGAATTCAACCTCAGCTTATATATCTTCAACTTGTCGAACAACTTTTGTAGATGATCAAGGTGTTATTCCTCAGTTTGAGATCTGGCTATCATGTCATTAACATAGACTTCAATCTCATGGTGAATCATATCATGGAACAAAACGACCATGACGCACTAATAAGTTACCCTAGCATTCTTCAACCCAAAATGGCATTACCTTGTAACAGAAGGTGCCCCATTGTGTGACGAAGGTTATCTTCTCCATGTCTTCAGGAGCCATCTTGATCTGGTTGTAGCCAGAGAAACCATCCATGAAGGAGAATATTTTGTGTTGCGCCATGTTGTCAACCAGAACGTCAATGTGAGGAAGTGGGAAGTCATCCTTGGGACTTGCCCTGTTCAGATCTCTATAATCCACACACATCCTCACCTTATCGTCCTTCTTAGGTACCGGAACGGCGTTAGCAACCCACTGAGTAAGAAGTGACAGCTAAGAATCCTGCTTCGAACTGTTTCATGACCTCTTCCTTGATCTTCTTTGACATTTTAGGGCACATACGGAGGACTTTCTGTTTAATCGGAGGACAGTCTTCCTTGGTCGGCAAGTGATGAACCACAATATCAGTGTCTAAACCTGGCATGTCTTCATATGACCATGCGAAGATCTCAACATAGTCGTGCAACATTTGTATCAACCTCTGTTTGACGCTAAGCTCCAGTTTTGCACCTATTTTAACCTCTTTTTTGTCTTCCTCAGTACCTAAATTCACTGTCTCAACCGGCTCTTCATGAGGCTGTATGGCCCTTTCTTCCTGCTATAATAGTCTAGCAAGTTCTCCAGGCACCTCACAATTATCCTCACCTTCGTCTTCGCCTTGGTTGATCAGATTTTTAAAGTCATAATTGGCAATAGCAGAGCTATTATCAATGGGATCCATAGTAGATATGGATCTGCAGTATGATACGTGAGTCTGTGTAAGAGGATAGCTGTTTTAATAAAGTGAAAACAGAAAAGAAAAAACAGAGAGCGCAAAATTTGTATGCAAGAAACGTCTAATGCTTTATTAATGATATATGAAATGACAAATAATAGCCCTCACAAGCAAAGCCAATGTGCCTCGGGAAAGGCACAAGGCCGTAAATTTTTTATTATAAACTCAGAAAACAAATAAGAAAATTACTGCGGAATGAAATAAACTGGTATAAAATCCCTAGTCGTCCAGTCACTCGGTCCACCGTTGGTAGTTGGGTAGATCCAGTTGTCAATGTCTGAGTCTTCCTCGTTGTCTTCAATGCCATTAATTCCCCGATTATTGATGTGTAGGGGAGGTCCTCCAGCCCGAGCGCATCGAACAGCCCTTTGAGCCCCTGTAGTAAAGACCAAACCAAATTTGTCAGTTTTGTGAGTGAAATCAGGGAGCTGACCCCAATTGGTACACCCACCTTCTTCAACCACGGCCCTTGCGTCCTTGAGAGAATTCATCTTCAGAGGAGGTTTGCTGCTGGTAGTAGTTTCAGTCGGTGCCAAGATCTGAGGGACCTCTTCGAAGTTTTGACATAGAGTTTCTCTGAATTCCCTGTCTATCTCTATGTAATGGAAGGAATTGAGGTGGCTCACCATATACTTCTCTTCACCCCGCACCGTGACAATCTTCCTTTTTACTAGATACTTCAGCATTTGGTGTAGAGTGGAAGTAACTGCCCCAGCCTCGTGGATCCAAGGATGACCCAACAAACAAGAATACGACGACCTGATGTCCATCACATAGAAGGTGGACCCAAAGGTCTGAGAACCCACTTTGACAGGGATGTCCACCTCCCCGTGCACCATTCTTTTCGACCCATCAAAAGCCCTTACCATAATGCTACTAGGCTTTAAAGTCAAACCCTCGCAATCCAATCGGTCCAACGCCTTCTTGGGAAGAACATTCAGCGAAGACCCAATATCTACCAACACATGAGCCATAGTGGTGCCACTGCATTCAATCGAGACATGCAGAGCATCATTATGCTTCATTCCCTTCGGTGTCAAGTATGTATCTGAAAAAACCCAGCCCATTGTCAGTAGTCAGGCTAGCCACCAAATCTTTAATTTGATCAGCTGAAGTCTCTTGCGGCACATGCGCAGTTTTGAGGAATGCAATCAAAGCCTTCGCATGGGCTTCAGAGCACAATAGTAGAGACAACATGGATATCTTTGAGGGGGTCTGCCCCAGCTACCCGACCACATTGTAGTCGCTCTTTTTAATTATTTTTAATATTTCCTCTATCTCTTGCTTAGAGTCTTCCACAACAATTTTTCTAGGCGCCTCCGTCCGTGCAGGCTCACCTATAACTTATTTGCCGCGGGTATCAGACGATTCTCCGACAGGGGTAATAATTAGAGTAAGAATAGGAGTCGTGGTTGATGTACCAACAGGAACAGCAGATGGAATGACAATAGGCCTGTTGACAGTCTTAGGGGAAATCTCGAGAGAGAAGACCCTTCCACTTCGAGTAACCTTGCTGGTTCCGACAATGTTACCAATATTAGGATCAACTTATTCATTTTTCAAATCTTGTTTAATGCCATGATAGTACACATCGACACCATAATGCCAGGGGACAGCTTTGTCCGAGACATACGGGACAGGACCAGGAGCAATGATTATTAGCAGAGCGATTCTTGGAGGAGATGTAATCCTAACAGGTCTTCTCGAGGAGACCTTGGAAGGATTGGAGGAAATGGTTATAATGGCAATGTCTTCAGATGGAACAACGGGAACCAAATTTTTCTCGAACAAAATTTCTTTGCTGTCCATCAGGCGTTAAACACTTGACTTCAGCAAATGGCAACCAAAAGGTAGAAATGAACACATGTGGCAACCTTCACCACAACCCAGAAATAAACCGGCCAACAACAAATTCTTCTTCACAATCATGAGAGGAGTAGAAACTTCATCCACCAAGGTCACAAACAAGTTGGTATCAACAGCATTAACTCCACGACCATGCTTAGGCATGGGAGCAGTTATGACATTGGGCTTTTCCGGCGCATCGAACTCAATTTCCTTGGTGTTGTACCCCAAAATTTGCCCTCTCTTTCTTCAGGAAACCATCTTGGATTTTCAAGGTCCCTCTGAAACAAATCCAAGTCCTGAGTTATCATTTTTTGCCCAAGCAGACCATTTACAAGAGCAAGATGATCACACAAGCTCTAAAGACAACGCTTTTATCTTGAGAAAAAAAATTAAATTCTAAACACTTGAAATGTTTCTTTTAAAAAAATGTGTTTAAGAAAAAAGCAGCGTTTCAGAACTTCTGGACCAATTCCGGATAAAGACGGTCAGAAGTTGCAAGCTTTGCTCAGCATAGTCAGAAGTTGGCTCTTCAGCAGCTACATCAGCTAAATCAGAAGTTGTAAATGTGGTTCAGTATGTAAGCCTCAGACAGAACATGACTCTTTCAGCAGTTACGCAAGCTCAGTCAGAATTTGCTAAAGGAATGCAAAAGAAGCAGGGAAGTCTGAAGGCTCTTTCAGAACATGCTGAAATCAGAAGATGAAAAGGTCAGAAGAGTGGGTGTTACACTGATACAGAATCTCTAAGCCCAGGAGGTCCAGAAGCAAATCCAAGGAACGTATCAGAAAATCAGGAGAATCCCCAGAACTTACTAAGACAACAGGAAGCCAAGGCCAGAGCATGGTTTACGCTATTCTTTTTTGAAACAGAACTACTGATTCAACGTTGGTTTCCATTACCAGAATATTGATGTTGATAGGTCTTATCACCATTTAATGCTCATTAATGCTTCCAACCACTCCTGAACATTCATCCAAGTAATCCCTTCACGTGTGGCTTGGAAAACGCATTTATGCAGATTCTGGCATGGGTCTACACGCCACCGCCCACTTAAGAGGTCACTTCTCTCCAATCCACGCCTGCTGCTGCAGCCTAGGCTGAAGGCTATCTGTTATCACAACTTCCCAGGAATTTCTGTCAAAGAACAATTCAAACTCTGTTGGCGCTTTAATGTTCAAGGCACCCACAAGAACTTTGCCTATAAATAGAGAGTCATTGTCCACTGCAAAAGGGCGTTCAAGAAAACAGAAAAATTGCTAAGAGAGAAACAGAAACCCTTAGCAAAATAGTGTTCTGAAACTCTGCCAAAATCTCCAGTTTGTTTCATAACTTTGAATTTCTCATCTTCAAACTTTATCCAATACCCAATTTTCTGTGTGAACTAAAAAACCTCTTTTCAAACTTCTGACCCTACATACGCATACACCTGCACCTGCCTTTTTCCAAAAAAAAAAAGAATCTGTCCAGAACACCACCAGAGCCAAAATCTAGCTTTCACCCATAAACTTTTTCAACAGCCAGGTAAGCACCTGCTGACCTTCATCACGCTGCTAAGCATCATCAGCTGTGCATACTCAAATAAACATAATGTAAATATCATGTTGTTGCTGTTTATATTCTGAGGATTTTCATACCTCAGAACGTTCTGAGCCAGTGTAGGACTTTCCTGTGACCTTGTTGGTTCTACCCTCTGCAACATTTTGACATTTGCTAGATCTGTTCCAAATATGTTTCCTGTTTTGTGGAATAACATCAAAATTGCAGATGTTCTGATTAGTACAGGGAAAAGCCAAGTGCTGACTTTGACGTTAGCACATCTGAAGCCTGTTTTGCTGTCAATGATATCAAAACCTCTGAGAGTTATTGCCTATCCAGTAGAATCAGAACTTCTGGTTTCTCCACTAACAAACTTCTGTCTTGCAGCGCAGGGGGGGTCAGAACTTCTGATTTCCCCACTAACAGGGTTCTGTTTTGCAGGTGCCAGAGTCAGAAGTTCTGACTCATACAGTTTAACCAAGAGGTTGATCATCTGGCAGCGGATCTGAGTCAGAACTTCTGATGACCTCTCAGCAGCGCGCTGGCTCCCTCTCTCTCTCTATATCTTGTTTTTTGCTATTTTTTTTTGTCTATTTTTCTCGTTGAACCCCCCATGTACAAATGTGTATCCCCATCCCCTAATTGTTGTAATAGCGTAGGATTTTATATTTCCGCTTCTTATTGCTAGTAATTAGGACGTGTATGGCAAGATAAAATGAAATAGAAAATCCTAATTCAAAAAGAAAAAAAAAACTCTTGTATGCAATAAAACACACTTGCACACTAACACCCCTAGGGTTATATCCACTTGTTGCCTTTCAAAATTGGGCCATATTGCATGTTAGGTCTCTTTGGGCAAAACAAACAATTCAAATGATCATAGTCCCTCGATGACGCTTTCGAAAGTTGCCTAAAAATGATCAAGTCCCTTAAAGAAAAAATTGCCCAAAGATACTTGGCACCATTGCAATTATGGTCTAAACGATGACCCGCGCCCGTCCCTTTCACATCCTAACACAAGATTGTCCACCAAATGCAATGGTGGAACAAAATTGTTAAAAGGGTTAAAAACATAACAAAGATCTTTGAGAAATTTAGGAGTAGATAACCTCTTAGTTACTTGAATCAAACTTGCAAAACGAAACGCTTGCCTATTTTTTTTTTAAAAACCACACTTCATAAAACACTTTCAAACAAACTCTCAAAAACATTTTGAAACATCTTTTCGAAAAGATACACACTTTTGTAAAACACTCAAACACGAGTCAATTACAACGGTTTCCTAAGACAAGGCATCTCTTCAAGACATTTTCAAAACCCACACACAAAGCACCATTTCAAACAATTGAAAATTAAGGCAAGTTGATCTAAGCAAGTAACTAAGAGCCCATGGATAACCATGGATAGAAAGGGTGCTAATACCTTCCCTTTCTATAATCTACTCCCCGAACCCAAGAAAACATCTCAAAGGTTTTTTGCTGTGCTTTTTAACCTTTCCTTAGGATAAAATAAAAAGTCGGTGGCGACTCTTGCTCAACCGAAACATTTGCGAAAACAAAAGAAAAATCCCAAGTCAGTTCTCCCACCGTATCACAGAACTGGCGACTCTGCTGGGGAATATGGATTTAAAAGTGGAGTAACCTTAGGGCTTAGATCACCCTCTTGCATGACTAATTGTTTGATTTGATTGCTTTATATCTTGGCTCTCTTGTTTGGGTTTTGCAATCCTACACCCGGATTTTGGGAAACATTCATAGATAGCAATACGTTGTGGAAACTGTACGGGGTATACCGACACGGTCGAAGCAATAGCTATATTAGTGCGACATATTTGTGAGTACCGGTAACCCTTGAGTTCAATCAAGGAGAGTACGGGGCCGCTGAGTGATGTCACTAAGCACTAATGACCTAGAACCTTACTTGACCATCTTGGCCTTTTATTAGGGGTAGTGAGATGACCGGCTTTGGTGCAGTCCGAAGTTGGTAGATACTCGATACTACACTCATTGAGGGTTGTTTTCTTGGAATATTTTGGTCGCTAGTTAAGTGGCTAAACCAAAACAATGAACGATGAAAACAATCCAGTGATATTGAGCTCCTTAGAACCCGGTTACTATTTATAGGACAGGTTTTTAAGCCAACTACACTCAAGAGGGTACTTACCTATGAAACCCCATGCAAGCCTGAAACTAGGGTTTGGTGTGATTTTCTTGTACATATGTTTGTGCATACATCATAAACATCATAAAGCATCATATGCATTCACTAACCATTTCAAGGGTTTGGATCTTCATCTTTGTTCTTGTTTTGTAGGTCATGGAAATTCCTCGCAGAAAAACCATTCAAGTTAACCTTGTGAGAATCTCTCCTCAACTCAAGGAGCTCACCTCAAGAATTCCGGAAAGCTCATCCTTCAGTGAAAGACATGGTAGACTGCTCAGCTTAGTCAACACCAACATTGAAGAAGACATGATGAAAGTGCTATTCCAGTTCTTTGACCCTCTTCACCACTGTTTCACTTTCCCTGACTACCAGTTGGTACCCACTTTGGAGGAATTTTCTCAACTCCTGAAAATTCCTATCCTCAATCAACTACCTTTCAACGGTACGGAAAAGGAACCAAAGCCTGAAGATGTTGCTCGAGCATTACATCTACAGCCTTCTGACATCAAGGGGCATTGGGAAACTAGAAGTAGCGTCAAAGGTTTCTTAGCAAAATTCTTGTTTGAGAAGGCACAAGAGTGTTGGAACTCATTGGACCTACAAGCCTTTGAAGAGATTATGGCACTCCTTATCTATGGGTTGGTCCTATTCCCAAATTCTGACCAATTGGTAGATGTCAACGCCGTCAAAATCTTCTTGTCCAGAAATCCAATACCAACATTGCTTGGGGACATCCTTCACTCATTTCACACACGAACAATGAGAAAAAGGGGTGTTCTCATGTGCTGTACTCCTCTCCTTGCGAGGTGGTTTATTTCGCACCTTCCACAATCTGTCTTAAAGAATGACCAAGGCTCAAGGTGGTCCCAATGGTTGATGACTCTTACTCACTCTGATGTACATTGGTGTTCTCGGTCCAGAGAGAATGTCATCATCGTCGATCGTTGTGGAGAGTTTCCTAATGTTCCTTTACTTGGAATCAGAGGAGGTATCACCTACAACCCTTGCCTAGCTTTGAGGCAATTTGGATATGCACGAAGAGATGGCCCTCACAACATGTTGATTCTTGACCTAGTTTTTGACTTCGACAACGATGCGCAAGGACTTCGCCAAAGATTCATCAGAGCTTGGGGGAGGCCCAACAAGGTTGATAGCAAGACACTGGGACACAAGAACTCCATCCCTCTTGAACCTTATCTCAAGTGGGTACGAGCCCGAGCCCAGAGTTTAATGATGCCTTACCCTCATGTTCTCCCTGTGATTAAAGAGCCCGTCAAGGAAGGAGAGGTTCCCTACACCATCCTACATCCTGACATGCCTACATCGTGGGAGGAGATGCAGAAGAGTTGGATCCAACTCAAGGAGGAACTGAACACTTTTGAAGCCAGCTTCTACGCCAGCGAGAAAAAGGTTTTAGAGCTCACCCGTCGACTCCATGAGCAAGAGGCCCTCAACACCTACATTGCACCAAAGAGGATGCGCAACGTCTTTTTACCTTGAGAAGTTGTTTTTGTAATATTTGGCCCATGGGGCATTTATGTACTAACAAATCTTTTCTTATTAATATGACGTGCGTTCTTTTTGTCTACAACAATTGTGAATTTCCAAAACCCTTGAATGCATTGCATAGATATCATCTCATGCATCATGTGCATAACAGGTACCCATTTTTCTACAGGTTGCTTAATCCTCTTCGCTGTTTATTTTGAACAGTCATCATGAATCCAGATTCATCCAGTGAACAAGCAATCAAGGCCCTTCAGGCCCAAAGTGCCCAGTTTCAAGAAATGGTCCTGAGCCTGGCCCAAGGTCAGCAAGAGTTGAAGGTTCTACTCCTAAAGAAGAAGAAGAAAAAGAGGACGGCATTATTCAACACTGGACGCAGGTTTGGGAACACACTCCATAATGAGGCTGATCCAACTACTTCCTCTGCAGAGAAAGACAGTCCCCAAGGGGGAGGATCTCCTAGTCCTGCAGTCTCTGACAACGAGACGGATTACAATGACGAACAATACCCACCCGCTGCTGACAGATACAAGCAATTAGAAGACCGCTTGAGCGCCATGGAGATTCAAAATGTGTCGGGGCTGGATTTCGGAGATTTGGGGTTATCTTCTGGGGTGGTAATCCCACACAAGTTTAAGGCGCCTGCCTTTGCCAAATATGGCGGGGGTGCCTGTCCAAAGCTGCATCTAAGGTCGTACGTAAGGAAGATCCAACCTTACACGGCAGATAAGAACCTTTGGATTCACTTCTTCCAAGATAGCCTTTTGGGGTCACAGCTTGAGTGGTTCTATCAACTAGATGGAACTAGTATCTGACATTGGGAAGATTTGGCTACCGCATTCTATAGACAATATCAATACAATTCTGACCTCGCTCCTACGCGTACCCAACTTCAGGGTATGTCTCTAGGAACGGACGAAGGGTTCAAATAATATGCACAAAAATGGAGAGATTTGGCTGGCAGGGTGCAGCCTCTATTGACTGATCGTGAGCTGGTTGATATGTTTCTAGGGACCTTGTCTGGTCCATTTTTCAATCATCTGGTTGGCAATTCCTCAGCTGGGTTTACGGATCTGATTCTGATGGGTGAAAGGATAGAAGCTGGCATCAGGTCAGGAAAGATACAAAAAGCTACCTCCACAAGTACTGAGAAGAGGCCTTTCAAGAAAGAAGCAAGTGACGTTTATGGTCCTAGAAGACAAGTCAAGCCAGAGAGCCGTCAAGCCGTCAATGCCTTGGTCATCTCAAAGCCTGTTGCTGCTCCTCAGCAGTACAATCAACAAAGAGGTGAAAGGCCCAAGAGGCAGTATACTCGGCTGAGTATGACCTTGTCAAAAATCTTACCGCAACTGTTATCAACCAACTTGGTGACCATCAAAGAGCCTCCGAAGGCCGTGAACACTGCATCTCCTAAATATAACCCAAATGCCCGTTGTGCTTATCATTCTGATAGCCCCGGGCATACTACTGATGATTGCTGGGCCCTGAGAAATAAGGTGCAAGACCTTATCGATGCAAAGGAAATTCAGTTTGAGGCGCCTGAGAGGCCAAATGTTGTAACTGCTCCTATGCCCCAGCATAGGGTAAATGTCGTCGAGGAAGATTTGTATGCTATTTCGGTGAATGATGTCGCTACCCCTCTATTGACTGTTAAGAGGAACTTACTGCTAGCCGGTTTATTTCCGGGTTGTGGCAAGGGTTGCCTCCTGTGTACTGTTATCCCTACTGGTTGTCCGCTGCTGAAGTCAGGCATCCAAGGCCTGATGGATAGCAAGGAGATTCTGTTCAAGAAAACTGTTGTTCCGTTTGTTTCCGCTGAAGAAGTATTTGTCGTCACAATTTTCAATCCTACCAAGGCTCCCCCGAGAAAGCCAGTCCAAATAATGTCTGTTGCACCCATTACCATTACTGTTCCGGGGCCTCTCCCCTATGAATCTAACAAGGTTGTCCCATGGCACTATGGGGCAGACGTGTATGTGCTTGGAGTGAAGCAGGAGTTCAACACCAGTACCAATATCAGTAACATCACTGGTCCCGCCAAGATTACTCGTAGTGGCAGGCTCTTCTCGCCTGACATTGCACCGCCAGTTATCCGAAAACCTCTTATCATCACACCCGCAAGTGTGCATGTTCCAAATTAAGTTCCTGTGTCTACTACTGCCGCCGAGTCCTCTGATGCTCGGGGCAAAGAAGTTGCTACCGATTTTCCTGCCAGGACGGAGGCACCAAAAAAGACTGCTGTCGAAGCCTCCCAACAAGAGATGGAGGAAATCCTTAAAATCATTAAAAAGAGTGACTTCAATGTTGTTGAACAGTTGGGGCATACCCCCTCCAAAATCTCTATGTTATCATTGCTGCTATGCTCAGAGGCCCATGCAAAGGCCCTGATTTCATTTCTGAAAACGGCCCATGTACCGCAAGAGACCTCTGCAGATCAATTCACTGACTGTGTGGCTAATTTGACAGCTGACAATGGCTTGGGTTTCTCGGATGCTGACCTTACCTCCAAAAGAAAAAATCACAATGATTCCCTGCATGTCTCTATAGAATGCAGGGGCACTACTCTCGCACACGTGTTGGTGGATACCGGTTCTTCCCTGAATGTTTTGCCCAGGAAGGCATTGGATCGCTTGGATTGTGAGGGCCTGGAATTGAAACCTAGTAACATCATTGTTAGAGCCTTCGACGGTTCTAAGAGGATGGTGCGTGGTGAGGTAGACATTCCTATTCGTGTGGGTTCCCAAGTCTTCGACTCAACGTTCTATGTAATGGATATTCGTCCATCTTATTCCTGCTTGTTGGGTCGACCCTGGATTCACAAAGCTGGGGCTGTAACATCCACTCTACACTAAAAGCTCAAATACCCTGTCAAAGGGAAGATTGTTATTGTGCAGGGTGAGGAGGAATACATGGTTAGTCACTTGAATTCATTCTGGTATATCGAGATGGACGGGGAGTTTATTGAAACCCCCTTTCAACATTTTGAGGAGGTACCTCCAACGTTGGCGTCGGCTGAGACAGTAGTCGAAGAAGACTTTCCCTTGAAGATGGCGTCCTTGAAGGATGCCCGGGCTGTGATCGAGAAAGGCAAGCGTGCAAACTGGGGTCAGCTTCCTGACTTCACTCAAAAGAACGACAAGTTTGGGTTGGGCTTCACTGCAGAGGCTCAGAGGGCTGTGCGCAAGGAAAGGATCAGAAAGGCTCCGATGTTCATCACCAACCCAAGGGTGAATGCTATCGAGGAGGACGTAGAGGAAGCGGAGTTTGACAGTTGGATCTATCCAACCACCAACAACGGACCAAGCAACTGGACGGCAAAGGATTTTACACCTATTACATTTGTCACGCAGTAATTAACTCTTTTGATTTTCAATTTGTAACAAACAATATGTTGAAACTTTTATTGGCTCGGTGTCCTACCCGGGGCATCGTAGCTCCATTTGTGAGGGCTTTTTGTATGACATTTCCATATATCATTAATCAAAACATTGGACGTTTGTTGCATTTCAAATATTGTGCTCTCTTTTTTCTTTATGTGTTATATATTGAAAAACAGCTATATTTACACACACTCACCTATACAGGTTTCAATCCACTCTGGATCTCACTGGTAACGACTCTGCTACTGCCAGTTATGACTTCGAAAATCCTATCAACTTAGCCGAAGACGAAGGTGAAGATGATTGCGAAGTTCCTGGTGAACTCGCAAGACTGCTACTCCAGGAAGAGAGGGCCATTCAGCCGCATGAAGAGCCCGTGGAAACAGTGAACCTGGGTACTGAGACAGATAGAAAAGAAGTCAAGATTGGCGCCAATCTAGAGCTCAGCGTGAAGCAACGATTGATCCAGATGCTGCATGATTACATGGAAATCTTTGCTTGTTCTTACGAAGACATGCCTGGTTTGGATGCCGACATTGTGGTTCATCACCTGCCGACCAAGGAAGATTGCCCTCCGGTAAAGCAAAAGGTCCGCCGTATGCGTCCTGAGATGTCCGAAAAGATCAAAGCTGAGGTTATGAAGCAATTCGATGCCGGATTCCTAGCAGTGACTTCTTATCCTCAGTAGGTTGCCAACGTGGTGCCAGTGCCGAAAAAGGACGGTAACGTCAGAATGTGTGTTGACTACAGGGATTTGAACAGGGCCAGCCCCAAGGATGACTTCCCCTTGCCTCACATCAACGTTCTTGTTGACAATACTGCTCAACACAAGGTGTTCTCCTTCATGGATGGTTTTTCAGGGTATAATCAGATCAAGATGGCTCCGGAAGATATGGAAAAGACTACCTTTGTGACTCAGTGGGGCACCTTCTGCTACAAGGTCATGCCATTCGGGTTGAAAAATGCTAGGGCAACCTACCAACGTGCCATGGTTGCTTTATTTCATGATATGATCCATCATGAGATTGAGGTATATGTTGATGACATGATTGCAAGGTCTCAAACTAAGGAGGAACACCTTGACCATCTGCGGAAGCTGTTTGACCGATTGAAGTTATACAAGCTGAGGTTGAATCCCAACAAATGCACCTTTGGGGTGAGGTCCGGAAAATTGCTAGGTTTCATTGTAAGCGATAAAGGTATTCAGGTGGACCCTGCCAAGGTAAAAGCCATACAAGAGATGCCGACTCCCAAGATAGAGAAAGAAGTCTGAGGCTTTCTGGGACGACTGAATTATATTGCCCGATTCATCTCACATCTAACTGCTACCTGTGAGCCAATCTTCAAATTACTGAAGAAAGATCAAGTAGTTCGTTGGAACGATGAATGCCAGGCCGCTTTTGAAAAGATAAAAGAGTATCTCCAAGAGCCACCCATCCTTATGCCTCCAGTGGAAGGGAGACCTCTAATACTATACTTGACAATTCAATGGGGTGTGTGCTGGGGCAGCATGACGAGTCTGGCCGAAAAGAGCACGCTATTTATTACCTGAGCAAAAAGTTTACCGACTGTGAGTCTCGGTACTCACTGCTCGAGAAAACTTGCTGCACTCTGGTATGGGCTGCTCGCCGACTGAGACAGTATATGTTGACTCACACTACCTTGTTGATTTCAAAAATGGATCCCATCAAGTACATATTCGAAAAGCCTGCTCTGTCTGGAAGAATAGCAAGATGGAAAATGATCTTGACAGAATATGATATCCAGTACATGACTCAGAAAGCAATCAAGGGAAGTGTATTGGCAGATCATTTGGCACACCAACCTGTGGACGATTACCAATCATTGAACTTTGAATTTCCGGACGAAGATATCATGGTAGTAACTGATTGTGAAGTGCCTGGACCGGATGAAGGACCTGAGGAAGGATCCCGATGGTCTATGCATTTTGACGGAGCCTCCAACGCTTTGGGTAACGGCATCGGCGCTGTGATCATATCTCCCAAAGGAACTCATACTCCACTCACTGCCCGGCTGTGTTTCAACTGCACCAACAACATGGCAGAATATGAGGCATGTATCATGGGTCTTCAAGCTGCAATCGACTTAAGGATCAAGTTTCTGAGTGTCTTCGGAGATTCCGCTCTCGTGATCAATCAGATCAAAGGCGAGTGGGATACGAAACACCCAAATCTTATTCCTTACAAGGAGTATGTGTTGACTTTGCTTCCCCACTTTGAAGAGATAACTTTTGAACACTTCCCGAGAGAAGAGAATCAGCTAGCGGACGCACTAGCTACGATGTCTTCAATGTTCAAAGTTAAATGGGACAATGAAGCTCCCCGGATCATTATCTGGAAGTTGGACGAACCCGCATACTTCTGCGATCTTGAGGCCAAAGAGGTGACTGAAAAACCCTGGTATCATGAGGTGAAGAGGTACTTGGAAGCTCAGGAATACCCTGAAGGTGCGCCGGTCAATGACAATAAGTTCATGAGGAGGTTTGCTGCAAAATTCTTCCTCAGCAACGACATTCTCTACAAACGGAATCATGATTCAACTTTACTGCGTTGTGTGGATAAGGCTGAAGCAGAGAAGATCATGATAGAACTGCATGAAGGTACATTCGGAACACATTCCAGTGGACATACCATGGCAAAGAAAATCCTTAGGGCAGGATATTTCTGGTCCACAATAGAAGCTGACTGTTACCAACATTCTCGAACTTGTCATAAATGCCAGATCTATGCTGATAAGGTGCACATCCCTCCGGTTCCTCTGAACTTCCTGACGGCACCTTGGCCTTTTGCAATGTCGGGCATCGATATGATCAGTGAGATCCGACCGACAGCATCCAACGGGCATCGTTTCATCTTGGTAGCGATCGATTACTTCACGAAGTGGGTTGAGGCAGCTTCCTACGCCACGGTAACCAAGAGCGTCGTGGCACGCTTCATTCGGAATAACCTGATCTGTCGGTACGGCGTCCCGGAAAGAATCATTACGGACAATGGTACCAATCTCAACAACAAGATGATCACTGAGCTCTGCGAACAATTTAAGATACAGCACCACAACTCTTCTCCTTACCGACCGAAGATGAATGGGGCTGTAGAAGCAGCCAATAAGAATATCAAGAAAATTGTGCAGAAGATGACAGTGACCTATAAAGATTGGCACGAAATGTTACCGTTTGCTCTTCATGGGTATCGTACCTCAGCAAGGACGTCAACCGGGGCAACTCCTTTTTCCTTGGTCTATGGCATGGAGGCAGTCTTGCCGATTGAAGTCCAGATACCCTCTCTCCGGATAATGAAGGATGCAAACTTGAGTGAAGATGACTGGATCCAGACTCGACTTGATCAATTAAACCTGATTGACGAAAAGAGACTCACTGCTATCTGTCATGGTCAGACGTATCAAAAATGGATGATCAGGGCATTTAACAAGAAAGTCAGACCACAAGAGTATCAAGTTGGGGACCTGGTAATCAAGCGCATCATCCTTCCTCAAAGTGATCCCCGGGGCAAATAGACCCCTACATACGAAGGGCCATTTGTGGTTAAACATGTGTTCTCGGGAGGAGCCATGATTCTAACCACCATGGATGGTGACGACCTTCCTCACCCCGCCAATGCAGACATAGTAAAAAGATACTACGCATGAATAAAAGACCCGCTAGGTTGACATACCTAGGCAAAAATAAGGGCTTCCCGGCGAACCAAAAGGGTTCGGGCAAAAATAAGGGATGAAATGAAAAAAATCTGTACACCCGGCAAGTCGAAAACCTGAAAAGGCGGCTTGGGCAAAAAAGGGTATCCCGGTGGACTGAAAACCCGAAAGGGCGGTCCATGCAAAAGTTAGGGATAAAGCGTAACACTATGTCTCATTGGATCACCTTGCATCCAGAATTCGGCATCAACTATCTGGCTCAGACTTCGGCATCGATCAATCAGCTTCATCTTCAACTAAGCAGCAAAGTGATGAGACGCTTGAAGACATAAAGGCGATAGCAGAGTTGGAACCCAGTGGGAATATTGTGCACATAGCTGTTTTGTTTCCTTTTCAAAATTGTATAAACTTTGTGTTATTCGGCGGCGTTCTCTTACTAGGACGTCAGCCTCTTGTACAAAAAACGCCTATTTACAGGCAAATTTCAAAATCAATACAGATTCAGTTTTCCAAACAGATTGCCAATTGTTTTTCCTTTTTCTGTTTTGTCTTGCGAAGAACGTCCAATGTTCATTTTTGATATATGCATTTGACATTAAATTGCTAATTCATAAATATTTGTATATGAAACAAAAGACTAATTACAGGTGACATCAGAAATAGGGGCAATGTAGAGTTGTCCAGGCAGTCTAGTTGCTCTGTCCGCCAAGTTACCAAGGTAGATTTAACTGAAGAATGTGACCAAGTAATCTCAACTCCCCACAGAGTAAGACAAGATAGCAATATTCCCCAGCGGAGTAAAGGCATTCATCAGCAAGCATCCCCGACAGTCTTGATCTAAGATTGTTCCCCGGCGGAATACGGACACTCCAATGGAATCATTTTCCAATACAGTCTGAAAGTTTCCCCAGGAAAATGGAATTCTTATCCCCAGCAGGTCTTGAAGCTTATCCCCAGTAGATTCTGGAAGCTTGTCCCCTGCAGAGTACGGACGTCTCTCCCGAGCTTTATTCAAAGTTATTCCTCACAAGGGCTTATAATTGGGTTATCCTCAGCTAATTGCCACGGAAGATCGCCCTCGTCAAAGTTCTTCATATCCCCAGCGGAGTTCATCAAAGTTCCCCAACATAACTTATCAACACAATCCCCAGTGGAGTTTATCATTGTCATCCCCAGCGGAGTCCATCATTGAAATCCCCAGCGGAGTCCATCATTGAAATCCCCATCGGAGTCCATCATTGAAATCCTCAGTGGAGCTCTCGTCAAAACTTCAGCAAAGTGTCTCTTTCCGCAGAATAATTCCCCTCAGAGTAATCTCTCCAACAAGTTTATTCCCCAACGGTGCCATCTTCTCCTACCGGTGTATTCTTGCAAACATCAGCCCCAGCGGAAACGAAGAGCTCTACTCTTCAACATCAGCCCAGGATTTAATTCCACGGCCGGTCGTCAAGGATTTATTTTCCTAGACAAAAATACATTCATAAACATTTCTCATTTCATACATCTCGCTTACATACATGATAAAGTGCATACGACACTATCTCATTTTGAACGTCATGACATCATGCATGTCATACATCATGACATTGCATACAACTGATGTTTTTCCTTTTCAGGAAAAAGACAACTACCTTCAACTGTCACAGTTTCCAGATTCGATTCCTATATCTAGCCAGGGCACATCTGTGAGTGATCAGTTCCCAGACTCGATTCCTGTATCTAGCCAGGGCACGTCTGAAGAGTTTGAAGATTCGATTCCTGTATCCAGCCAGGGCATATCTGTTGACGACTATTCCCAGACTCGATTCCTGTATCTAGCCAGGGCACGTCTGAAGAGTTTGAAGATTCGATTCCTGTATCCAGCCAGGGAATATCTGTTGACGACTATTCCCAGACTCGACTCCTGTATCTAGCCAGGGCACGTCTGAAGAGTTTGAAGATTCGATTCCTGTATCCAGCCAGGGCATATCTGTTGACGACTATTTCCAGACTCGATTCTTGTATCTAGCCAGGGCACGTCTGAAGAGTTTGAAGATTCGATTCCTGTATCCAGCCAGGGCATATCTGTTGACGACTATTCCCAGACTCGATTCCTGTATCTAGCCAGGGCACGTCTGAAGAGTTTGAAGATTCGATTCCTGTATCCAGCCAAGGCATATCTGTTGACGACTATTTCCAGACTCGATTCCTGTATCTAGCCAGGGCACGTCTGAAGAGTTTGAAGATTCGATTCCTGTATCCAGCCAGGGCATATCTGTTGACAACTATTTCCAGACTCGATTCCTGTATCTAGCCAGGGCACGTCTGAAGAGTTTGAAGATTCGATTCATGTATCCAGCCAGGGCATATATGTTGACGACTATTTCCAGACTCGATTCCTGTATCTAGCCAGGGCACGTCTGAAGAGTTTGAAGATTCGATTCCTGTATCCAGCCAGGGCATATCTGTTGACGACTATTCCCAGACTCGATTCCTGTATCTAGCCAGGGCACGTCTGAAGAGTTTGAATATTCGATTCCTGTATCCAGCCAGGGCATATCTGTTGACGACTATTTCCAGACTCGATTCCTGTATCTAGCCAGGGCACGTCTGAAGAGTTTGAAGATTCGATTCCTGTATCCAGCCAGGGCATATCTGTTGACAACTAATTCCAGATTCGATACCTGTATCCAGCCAGGGCACATCTGCGAGCAACCGATTGTAGATTCGATACCTGTATCTAGCCAGGGCGTGTCTGCATGAAGAGATTGAAGATCAACACCTGTAACAAGCCAGGAAACCATCTTCCTTTCTCAAAATACACAATTTCTCGCTAAGGAATCTCTTACGCGATCGACACTTCCAAATGGCATCTATAAGCCCATTCCCGACAAGGTTCTGTCACGTCCCCAGATGGCATCTATAAGCCCATCTCTCTATCCACCATCTCTCCAAATGGCATCTATAAGCCCATTCCCGCCATCACATTGCTGATACTCTACTATGCGAGTGCAAATTTCCGGGCACTCTAGTGTCCAATCTTCTTTTACCTTCGAGTCGCGAAAGGAAAAATTGCCAATCTAACTCTTCAGGTTCAAGAAGATTGAACAGGGGCAACTGTTGTACCCTAAAATTTTCCCTCTCTTTCTTCAGGAAACCATCTTGGATTTTCAAGGTCCCTCTGAAACAAATCCAAGTCCTGAGTTATCATTTTTTGCCCAAGCAGACCATTTACAAGAGCAAGATGATCACACAAGCTCTAAAGACAAAGCTTTTATCTTGAGAAAAAAAATTAAATTCTAAACACTTGAAATGTTTCTTTTTAAAAAAATGAGTGTTTAAGAAAAAATCAGCGTTTCAGAACTTCTGGACCAATTCCGGATAAAGACGGTCAGAAGTTGCAAGCTTTGCTCAGCATAGTCAGAAGTTGGCTCTTCAGCAGCTACATCAGCTCAATCAGAAGTTGTAAACGTGGTTCAGTATGTAAGCCTCAGACAGAACATGACTCTTTCAGCAGTTACGCAAGCTCAGTCAGAATTTGCTAAAGGAATGCAAAAGAAGTAGGGAAGTCTGAAGGCTCTTTCAGAACATGATGAAATCAGAAGATGAAAAGGTCAGAAGAGTGGGTGTTACACTGATACAGAATCTCTAAGCCCAGGAGGTCCAGAAGCAAATCCAAGGAACGTATCAGAAAATCAGGAGAATCCCTAGAACTTACTAAGACAACAGGAAGCCAAGGCCAGAGCATGGTTTACGCTGTTCTTTTTTGAAATAGAACTGCTGATTCAACGTTGGTTTCCATTACCAGAATATTGATGTTGATAGGTCTTATCACCATTTAATGCTCATTAATGCTTCCAACCACTCCTGAACATTCATCCAAGTAATCCCTTCACGTGTGGCTTGGAAAACGCCTTTATGCAGATTTTGGCATGGGTCTACACGCCACCGCCCACTTAAGAGGTCACTTCTCTCTAACCCACGCCTGCTACTGCAGCCTAGGCTGAAGGCTATTTGTTATCACAACTTCCCAGGAATTTCTGTCAAAGAACAATTCAAACTCTGTTGGCGCTTTAATGTTCAAGGCACCCACAAGAACTTTGCCTATAAATAGAGAGTCATTATCCACTGCAAAAGGGCGTTCAAGAAAACAGAAAAATTGCTAAGAGAGAAACAGAAACCCTTAGCAAAATAGTGTTCTGAAACTCTGCCGAAATCTCCAGTTTGTTTCATAACTTTGAATTTCTCATCTTCAAACTTTATCCAATACCCAGTTTTCTGTGTGAACTAAAAAACCTCTTTTCAAACTTCTGACCCTACATACGCATACACCTGTACCTGCCTTTTTCCAAAAAAAAAAGAATCTGTCCAGAACACCACCAGAGCCAAAAGCTAGCTTTCACCCACAAACTTTTCCAACAGCCAGGTAAGCACCTGCTGACCTTCATCACGTTGCTAAGCATCATCAGCTGTGCATACTCAAATAAACATAATGTAAATATCATGTTGTTGCTGTTTATATTCTGAGGATTTTCATACCTCAGAACGTTCTGAGCCAGTGTAGGACTTGCCTGTGACCTTGTTGGTTCTACCCTCTGAAACATTTTGACATTTGCTAGATCTGTTCCAAATATGTTTCCTGTTTTGTGGAATAACAACAAAATTGCAGATGTTCTGATTAGTACAGGGAAAAGCCAAGTGTTGACTTTGACGTTAGCACATCTGAAGCCTGTTTTGCTGTCAATGATATCAGAACCTCTGAGAGTTATTGCCTATCCAGTAGAATCAGAACTTCTGGTTTCTCCACTAACAAACTTCTGTCTTGCAGCGCAGGGGGGTCAGAACTTCTGATTTCCCCACTAACAGGGTTCTGTTTTGCAGGTGCCAGAGTCAGAAGTTCTGACTCATACAGTTTAACCAAGAGGTTGATCATCTGGCAGCGGATCTGAGTCAGAACTTCTGATGACCTCTCAGCAGCGCGCTTGCTCCCTCTCTCTCTCTCTCTATCTTGTTTTTTGCTATTTTCTTTTTTGTCTATTTTTCTCGTTGAACCCCCCATGTACAAATGTGTATCCCCATCCCTTAATTGTTGTAATAGCGTAGGATTTTATATTTCCGCTTCTTATTGCTAGTAATTAGGACGTGTATGGCAAGATAAAATGAAATAGAAAATCCTAATTCAAAAAGAAAAAAAAACTCTTGTATGCAATAAAACACACTTGCACACTAACACCTCTAGGGTTACATCCACTTGTTGCCTTTCAAAATTGGGCCATATTGCATGTTAGGTCTCTTTGGGCAAAACAAACAATTCAAATGATCATAGTCCCTCGATGACGCTTTCGAAAGTTGCCTAAAAATGATCAAGTCCCTTAAAGAAAAAATTGCCCAAAGATACTTGGCACCATTGCAATTATGGTCTAAACGATGACCCGTGCCCGTCCCTTTCACATCCTAACACAAGATTGTCCACCAAATGCAATGGTGGAACAAAATTGTTAAAAGGGTTAAAAACATAGCAAAGATCTTTGAGAAATTTAGGAGTAGATAACCTCTTAGTTACTTGAATCAAACTTGCAAAACGAAACGCTTGCCTATTTTTTTTTTTAAAAACCACACTTCATAAAACACTTTCAAACAAACTCTCAAAAACATTTTGAAACATCTTTTCGAAAAGATACACACTTTTGTAAAACACTCAAACACGAGTCAATTACAACGGTTGCCTAAGACAAGGCATCTCTTCAAGACATTTTCAAAACCCACACACAAAGCACCATTTCAAACAATTGAAAATTAAGGCAAGTTGATCTAAGCAAGTAACTAAGAGCCCATGGATAACCATGGATAGAAAGGGTGCTAATACATTCCCTTTCTATAATCTACTCCCCGAACCCAAGAAAACATCTCAAAGGTTTTTTGTTGTGCTTTTTAACCTTTCCTTAGGATAAAATAAAAAGTCGGTGGCGACTCTTGCTCAACCGAAACATTTGCGAAAACAAACGCAAAATCCCAAGTCAGTTCTCCCACCGTATCACACTTGGCTTCGATCAGATCTTGTACCTTATTTCTTAGAGCCCAGCAGTCATTGGTATCGTGGCCAAGACTTTCAGAATGGTAGGCACACCGAGCATTTGGATTAAATCGGGGAGATGTGGTATTCGGATTCTTGGGAGCCTCTTTCAAGGTTGCCAAGTTGGATCTCAGCAGATGAGGTAGAACTTCAGCCAATGTCATATTGATTCGGGTAAACTGCCATTGTGGCCTTTCCAACATTGGTTGATTGTTGCATTGTGGAGCGGTTGTAGGTCTAGGTATCATCACAACACTTACTATTTGACGATGTTCAGCTCTGTTTTGGCCCCTCGGGCTATAGATGGCACTGGCTTCCTTCTTACCAGCAAAAGGATTCTTTATCAAACTCGAAGAGGCATCCTTCTGTATCTTGCGACTTCGGATCCTAGCTTATACTCTCTCTCTAGTCAGAATCAGCTCGGTGAAACCAGTTGACGAGCTTCCGATCAAATGATTAAAGAATGGACCAGATAGAGTCCCCAAAAACATATCAACCAACTCCCTATCAGACAACGGGGGTTGGACTCTTCCATCCAAGTCTCTCCATTTCTATGCATAGTCTTTAAAGCCTTCACTTGCAGCCATGGACATACTCTGGAGTTGAGTACGAGTAGGAGCAAGGTCAGCGTTGTATTGGTACTGCTTATAAAAAGCAGCAGCCAGATCTTCCCAATTTCAGACATTAGTTCTCTCCAGTTGGTAGAACCATTCAAGTTGTGTCCCTGACATACTATCTTGAAAGAAATGAACCCACAAATTTCTATCAGCGGTATGGGGCTGGATCTTTCTGACATAAGAGAGGAGATGGAGTTTTGGGCAAGACACCCCATCATACTTTGCAAAAATTGGAGCTTTCAAATTCTACGGGATGACCATTCCCGACACCAACCCCAATTCTTCAAAATCCAGCCTAGGTATCCTCTAAACTTCTATAGCACTCAAGCAATCTTCCACTTGCTTGTATCTATCCTCAGTGGGAGGATATTGCTCATCATTGTAGTCAGTATTATTGTCAGAAACTTCAGGACTGGGATCCTTCTCCCTTGTCTCTTCTTCTTGATTCTCCCCTTCCTTGAATGAAGAGGTCATATCGACTTGTTGCTCAATGGCCCTCTAAACCTTCTGCCCATATTCAGAATATCGGCGGCCTTCTTCTTTTTATTTTTCTCTTTCAGGATTGAGGGCTTTCAAATCATCCCGCCCTTTCGCCAGATTTATGAACATTTGTTGGAATTGGGCATTTTGTGCCTGAAGGTCCTTGATGCTTTGTTCGAAAGACATTTATGTTGAAATAAACAACGAAGAAGATGAGAAACCTGTAATGGTACCTGTACATGCAATGTTATGAATGGGATACGTATGCAATGATTTTAAAGACTTTGGGAAATTTAAATTTGCGAACCAAAATGAAACAAAGATTTTATTAGTTGAATTCACAGTTCAAATGCCTTTTAGGCGTTACAATTAAAAACAAATCTAAAACTAGAAAAATCAAAATTCCCATGGATGCTTCCTCTTCGTGCCGAGATAGACATTGAGTCCTCTTTCCTCATGGAGTTGCTTTGTGAGCTCTAAAACCATCCTCTCTTGGGCATAGAACTGATCCCTGTAAGTATCCCGCTCCTTCTTCAACTGAATCCAAGACCTCTATAATTCTCCTAGATCAGTGGGAATATCAGGATAGAGAACCGTGTAAGGAATACCCCCTTCAGTAGTGGGTTCCACAATCACTAGTAAAACGGCCATATAAGGCATCATAAGTTTCTGGGCACGAGCTCGTACCCATTGGAGGTAGGGTTCCATAATTGAAATTACGAAATTTAATATTTAAAAATTTTAAAAATGATTTTTTTTAATGATTTTTATAAATGGAAATAAATTTAGTAACAATAAACAAAGAAATATAAAAAATGTACCAAGTGAGATTTGAACTCGTGGCCTTATGCTTTCAAGCTATGTTTCCTTACCAATTGTGCAATTTTATTTGTTTGAAATAAGAAACCAATTGAAAGTATATGAAGACGAGCAATTATTTTCTATTTTAAAAATACAAATAATTATTATATTTTTACACAGACTTGAAAACAAATATTTATTAAAAAACCCAAAATAATAATGCAATTAAACCAAAGGAATTTTACCCTGTAAAACCCAAGTTTGAAAATAACTTTAACTATAGCACTAAGGCGGGCAAATTTGGGGTATGATAGCTTCCCCTATTTAATAACTCTTTAATTGAATGGCGCGAGAATGCGTAGGTCTTTGTTCATTCGAATATGAGATTTATTAAATAATTGAAGACCCCAAAATTTGACCAATGGTTGGATAGATATGGTTACGCTGATATAGCATACCCCTAAGAGTTTTTAAGAGAATAGGCAAAGCTGATGATGTATCACTTACCAGGATTTAAATAAATATGAGGACGATGATTTTGAGCTTGAGAGAGCAATCTTGTATGTCTTGGTTTTGCTTTATCTTATTCATCCATTTGGAGGATGAATACAACGATAATTGACGATGCATGGCTACTTGAAGACTGAGGCCATGGGTTATGTTCGCGAGTCGTTGATGATGTCTAAGGCGATTGGCTAGATTTTTTTTGTTTTTTGAGCATCACTGCGTGAAGTCTGGGTCAATGATCAGTGTCGTGAAATAAAGAAATACATTGTTGTATGAAGTTTTTAGGCAATGAGCTTAGGTTCGCAAATCATTGCGTGAAGTCTGAGGGGATAAGCTAGATTTTGGTTTTCGAGCATCGCTGCATGAAGTCTGAGGTGATGGTCTGGAGCTTGGAATAAAGAAACATATTGCTGCATGAAGTCTGAGGCAATGGGTTAGGTTTACGAATCGTTGTGTGAAGTCTGAGGCGATGAGCTAAATTTTGTATTTTTGAGCATCGCTGCATGAAGTATGAGGCGATAGTCTGTGTTGCGGAATGAAGAAACACATTGTTGCATGAAGTCTGAGGCAATGGGTTTGGTTCACAAATCGCTGTGTGAAGTTTGAGGCGATAAGCTAAATTTACTTTTGAGCATCGCTGCATGAAGTCTTAGGCGATGTTTTATGTCGTGGAACAAGGAAACTCATTGCTGCATGAAGTCTGAGGCAATGGGTTGTGTTGAGGAGAGTACATTAAGGCTCAGAGGAAATGTACCAAGTTTTTTTTTCTAAACATCGTTGCACGTCGACTTGGGCGATGTTTGGGTTAAGGAATAAAGAAGCACATTGCTGCCCGAGGTCTTAGGCAATGGTCTATGTTACGTTGCAAGGAACCGCACTACTGCGCGATGTCTTAGGCAGTGGGCCGTATGAGGAGAGTACATTGAGGCTTAGAGGAAATGTACCGAGATTTGAGAATACATTGCGGCTTAGAGGCAATATATCGAGTTTGGAGAGTACATTGAAGCTAAGAGGCAATGTACCGAGCTAAGAGAATACATTGAGGCTTAGAGGCAATGTACCGAGTTTGGAGAATACATTGAGGCTTAGAGACAATGTATCGAGTTTGGAGAATACATTGAGGCTTAGAGGCAATGTACTGAGTTTTGCGAATACATTGCGGCCTAGAGGCAATGCACCGAGTTTTGAGAATACATTGCAGCTTAGAGGCAATGTACTGAGTTTTGCGAATACATTGTAGCTTAGAGACAATGTACTTAGTTTTGAGAATACATTGCGGCTTAGAGGAAATGTACCGAGTTTTGTGAATACGTTGCGGCTTAGAGGCAATATACTAAGTTTTGAGAATATATTGCGGCTTAGAGGCAATGTACGAAGTTTTGAGAATACATTGCGGTTTAGAGGCAATGTACTGAGTTTTGAGAATACATTGCGGCTTAGAGGCAATGTACTGAATTTTGAGAATACGTTGCGGCTTAGAATATAATGCGGCTTAGAGGCAATGTACGAAGTTTTGAGAATACATTGCGGTTTAGAGGAAATGTACTGAGTTTTGAGAATACATTGCGGCTTAGAGGCAATGTACTGAGTTTTGATAAAACATTGCGGCTTAGAGGCAACGTACCGAGTTTTGAGAATATATGGCGGCTTAGAGGCAATGTACCGAGTTTCGTTCATTACTGCATGGAGACTTAGGTGATGGGCTGAACGTGTCACAACATGGAGACTTAGATGCCGGGTTGAATCATAGGAGAAGTGTTTTGTTGATTGACCCTTAGACGATTGAATCGAGGGTGAGGTTGCTTGTTTGCTGTGTGATATAGGCGTTTGCTGTCAAGGGTTTTATTATCTCCAGCTATCAAGGATTTATTTTCCTCAGCAATACAGAAAATCAGCTTACATGCGCATACATTACATTCATATGTCATAAACATTGATAAAACACATTTTATTGCATCATACATTTCATGCAACATAACTTTGTGATTCAGCTGACCTTTTACCCTTTTCAGGATAAGATTAACAGATATCTTTAACAAATATTCCAAGACTTCAGATACAGTACGGATACGCTCCAGACACGGATGCCATTCTGCCACTCATTCAGACTTCAACAATCAGATACATATTAGATACGCTCCAGATTCGGAAGCCATTCTATTTCTCATTCAGATTCAACTATCGACTTCAAGTCGAGATACACTCCAGACACGGAAGTCATTTTGTCAATTATTCAGATCCCAATTATAGTTCATATACACTCCAGACACGAAAGTCATTCTGCTACTCATATAGATCTCAACTTTGGATACAGTCCAGATATGCTCCAGACGCGGTTGCCATTATATCACTTATTCTGACTTTTTCCCCAACCCAGAGATGCTCCAAACACGGACGCCATTCTGTCGTTTATTCAGATCTCAGATTCAGATACAATACAGATACACTCCAGACACGGAAGTCATTCTGTTATTCATTCAGATTCAAGTATAGTTATAACTCGGATACGCTCCATACACGGATGTTATTCCTTTGCTCATACAGATCCAATCTCCAGATACAACTCAGATACGTTCCAGATACGGATACCATTCTGATGTTCATTCTCCTGATTTTCAACAAACATTCTTGGATGGCATCTTTAAGCCCATCTCTGACAAGATTCTGTCACTTCTCCAAATGGAATCTTTAAGCCCATTCCCTCAACTACATTTTGACGAGTGCAAATTTACGGGCACTCTAGTGTCCAATCATCTTTTACCTTCGAGTCACGAACGGCAAAGCTCACCAATCTAACTCTTCAGGTTCAAGAAGATTGAACAGGGGAAGCTATTGTACCCAAAAATGTTCCCTCTCATTTTATCAAGATTTCCCTCACAAGACTCTTTGGACTCAAGACCAGATTAGGGTTTGCTCAGCTCAAAACATTTCCTTGCATTGTTGACCTGAAATTAGGGTTTGAGTTTGCACAAGGACTTTTGGACTTCCAATGCCTCATGTGACTTTCATACTTCATGTTGGACCTCTAAGATTGCTCATACCAAGTTTCAAGCCTTGAATCAAATTTTTGCCCAGTCAATTGGACAGTTGACCTAAAAATCAGCTATATTGGGGGAAAAGTCAATTGTGGCCAATTTACTGTCAAACCTGATAATTTTTTATCCACATCAACATTATAGACTCATATGAACCATTTGATCAAGTTTGGATCACAACTCCTCAAGAAATTTGATCAGATCATCAAAAGGGCAAAATGGTCATTTTTAGGGTTTTGACTGTAGAAGGGCAATTTCTGATTTTTCATCTAACCAATGGAAAATTGGGTTCAAGAATGGTTTCAAGGACTCAATGGCATCATCTTGACCTAATCACAAGGTTCAAAAGATCTCAAATGCATTGGATTGACAAATGAATTTTTCAGTCAACTAATCAAAAATCAACTGTACACTGAAAAGTTAAACTTTGACTTTTTGGTCAAAATCAAGTGCCAAGGGTCATTTTTCATCAAGATGTGTTAAAACATGTAACTTGTTCACCAAGAAACCTAAAATTTGAAATTAGGGTTTAAGTTTGAAAATTTTCATAACTTAGAAATTTTCTAAGTTATGAAAATTTCTTATTTTTTCCCAACTTTTTCACCATGATGAAATTTGATTCAAAGAAAATTTCCAACATGAAAGTTGTAGTCCTCCACAAAATCTACAACGTTTATTCACAAAGTTTTCGCAAAAGATGCTTGGATCTTAAGTTATGATTTTGTGAATTGGGGTCCATAAAACTTTTAACTTAGTGAAATTTTGCCCTAGTTTATGCAGATTTTTGACCTAACTTCATGGCAACTTTTCACCTGGTTCCAATTGGAATGTCAAAATGAATTTCAAAGATGGATTGTATAGCATGTTACAAGATTTCCAAAATGTCCAAGAACTCTCCAAGATCATTTATGGTTAGGGAGAATCGAAGAAAAGAAAATGGCCATTCCTCACTTTTGTCCATGGCATTTTTCATATTGGTTCAAGTTACAAATCAGTTTGGATCATGCTTGTACTTGCATTACAGGTTATAATCCTTTTTACACTCCAAAATTTAATTCAAATACATTGGACAAAGGCATTGTTCTGATCTTTGAAGCTTTGCACAAGGAATTATTCCAAAAATGGCAAAAAGGTTACATTGCTACTTTGATAAAGTTAGCTTTTACAAACTTTGTTTATCTTGAGCCATGGACCTAAGCAACTTCTGCAAAACAACTCCACAAACATCAGGAAAAGTTCACCAACCCTATGCAGACCTTGAGCTAGCTTGTACAGCCTTGGCCTTTGTCATCTCAACTTTTGCTTCAAAAGCAAGTAAGCTTGCAAAAAGTCCACAACTTGAAAATATGATAAGAGCAAGTCTTGTGATCATTTCAAACAACCTCGGCATATTGCAACAAGCCAGAAACACGATTTGCCAAGATCTCAAACACCCTAAAACACAAAATCACAAGTTCTTGTAAAAAAAGGGCCATATCTGCAGAACCACTTCCAAAACCAATTTGGCTCGTGCGTTTTGTCTTGAACCACTTCAAACACATTCCCTACAACCCACCTGAACTATCCAAGTACCTGTCCAGCAACTGTAACCTCATTTTCACACTTCACCATTTTTATTTTGAAGCTTTGCAGGTTGACTTCTACAAGGACATTCAGGCAAGTTCAAAGCAAGCTAAGCATTGGGAAAGATTGAGACAACTTCAGGCAAGCTCAAAAGTACTTCAGGCCTCACTCAAAGTTGCTACATTGCCATATTCAAACTTGACTGAACAAGGTATTTTCTAAGTTTCTATCTCTCTATTTAGGCATCCTTAGGCTTAGGTTTGTGAAGCAAAAATGTAGTCTTTAATGTGCTTGAGCTATACATATGCATAGCTTGTATTTATATTAACTGAGCTAGGAGAATTTAGATGATGAACATGCTGAAAAAACTAGGTCAAAATTTGGGGCCAATGAAATTCTCTCTGGACTTTGAGAGTTAGGTCAAGTTTTTTATATGGTTTGAATCGTGATTGGAAATGCTATAACTTTCATGTTGTAAATTTTTAATTTCATGCAAGCAATAGAGAGAACAGGTTTGAACTGAACAAGGCGCGCGTGTTTGGTCATTCGTTCAAAGGACAGGGACGAAATGGGATTGGGCCTGGGCCTGGCTTCTCTACTTTTCACACCCTTCATCTTACTTTCTGCACCCCCTTTGCTTATTTCTTTTATTTTTTATATTTTCTTGTACAAATTATATTTTCTGACTTTATTTATTTTTTTCTAAATATTTAAAATCACAAAAAATATTATCTTAATTTTTCACATTTTATTTTATTATTTTTATTATTTTCTTGGCATAAAATTAGTTTATTAAATAATATATATACTTTATTTTGTTAAATAAATTGTAAATAAAATTAAAATACTTAAATATTTTATTTTATTATATCATACATATAAAATATTATTTTCTCACATATTTTAATTTTCAACATTTTTGTAAATATTTTTTTATATTTTCTTGTAAATGAAATAAATAATAATAGAATATATATTTTCTTTTAAACCAAAAATTAGGGTTTTCACCCTTTTCAAAAATAATCATTTTATTTTCTTATTTTTTAAGACATAAATAAATTTATTTTTACATACATAAAATTAATACAAAAACATTTGTGCATATTTACATTTATTTGCATATTTAAATATTTGCCTATTTATTTATTTGTACAATAAATTCAATATGGTTGTAATAGTTTTAGGGTTTTATTTTGAGCAATATACCCCTATTCAAAACTTGTATCCCCCTCCCCATAATATTGTTGTAATAGTCTTAGATTTACTTTTACGCAATTTATCATATTATATGCATGATAGTAAGATTAGGGTTTTGTATGCAAAAACCAAAATCCAAACAAATAGCATGCCTAATACAAGACAAAAATGCATGAAAAATGACAACACAATGCACACAAGCACCCCTAGGGTTTCATCCACTTTGTTGCCTTAAAATGGCCATGGTATGCATGCTAGGTATCTTGGCAAAATCAATCAAAACAAACAGATCATAGTCCCTCGATGACGCTATCTTGGTTGCCTAAACAAAAATGATCTAGTCCCTCAAAAACTTGCTAAGATACTTGGCAATATTGTTATCATGGTCATACGATGACCCACGTCCGTCCCATTTAACATCCAAAGATAGGGTTATTTACCAAATGCAATGGTAAAACAACAATCTCAAAGGGTTAAAAATGTGTAGGAAAGACTTTTGAGTAGGGTAGACAACTCCTAGTTACTTGATCTCTTGCAAACCATCCTTGCCATTTTAAAAAAAAACACATACACAATTTCAAAACATTTTCCAAACAAACTTTCAAACATTGAAACATTTTTCAAAAGACAAACACCTTTGTATACATTCAAATAAGAATCATTACAAAGGTTGCCTAAACAAAGGCCTCTTTTCAAAATACTTTCAAAACCACACACAAAAGCACCATTTCAAACAATTGAAAAGCAAAAGCAAGTGATCTAAACAAGTAACTAAGAGCCCATGGAAAACCATGGATGAAAAGGGTGCTATCACCTTCCCTTTTCATAATCTACCCCCCGAACCCAAGAAAACATCTCAAAGGTCTTTCCTGTGCTTTTTGACCTTTCCTTTGGATAAAATAAAAAGTCGGTGGCGAATCTTGCTAAACCGAAACATTTGCGAACACAAACGCAAAACCTCAAGTCAGTTCTCCCACCGCATCACAGTAGTCATGCCTTGCGATTTTTTTTGCAGTTTTCTATGGGCATGTATGATTTAATGTAATGCATGTATGCATGTTTGAAATGATTATGCTTAATGTATGTGTGATGTATGGTATGTATTCTTGATATGATAACATTATGATTCGATGATTGATAAATGCAATGCCCCTATTATTTGAACTACATAACTGATGCTTAAAGTAGACTATTAGCCAAGACTTATTTTGGGATTTTGAAAAGATGGGCCAGAAGGGAATTGGGCTTTACACCGATATCCATATGGTTGCTTGAATAATATCAACTCGGTGGCTTGGAAAGGTGAAACGGATAGCAAGGTCGCTAATATTGGTAAGGTTACCTAGAGACATTAATTGGAAAGTGTGAGGTTGCTCATGACTTTTACGTAGGGTTGCTTACGATGGACGATGAATGCACGAGGTTGCTCATGCCTTGTATGGCTGCCTATGAGTGAATAGTGGATGAGGTTACGTGAGGCTTCTCATGTCTTTTATGAAATGCGAATTAGAAAAAGTGTGAGGATGCTCACGTCTTGTGTGGTTGTACAGAGAATGCTTGTATGACAGACTCACAGAGAGGGATAGTTGAGGAGATGTTGGAGATTGCAATAGTGACTCCCCTAGAAATTGACTCTGGATTTTTACGGAGTCTTAAATCTCGGCCTATGATATGTTATGTATGCATGTAGATGCAAGTTCTAATGCATAGAATGACTGACCAATGCATGTAATGGGTGACTTGGATATGTGTTGTTGAAATTTTGACAAGCCAATGAGAATTGGGCTTTTTGTTATATCCATGCTTTCAGAATTCGTCATCCAGATGAGTGATAGGTATAGCTTGATTTTGGATCCCAATATCCTAATGAATGTATGCTAATGATTTATGCAGACGTATGCTTTATGATTATAACTCGCCTGATTGGTTGAATGGTGCCCCTGTGATGGGTCGTTGATGATTAAGCGTAGAGGTTAGACTATGTAACAAGGTTGCTTGTCACATGATGGTTGATGTTATGCTATCATGATTTCCTGATACTTGATTTGAACTTTGAAGATTGCTGATGTAGGAGAAAGATCCATTGGATATTATGAGAGTGCGCTGAGAGCTTGCTTTTTGTGGCATGTCTTTCCCTAATTTGTTGGTAAGGTCTTGGAGGAGATTCTCATGGATATGATCTTGGAAATAGTTTGATGATAATGTGGATGACCCCACTATTTTGCATTATGCCCCTGATCAAACGGCTCTTGAAAATGTTTGGCTTTGATGAACCATTTTAAATTAACTCCTTTTGATCGAGCCTCGTAGTGGTTTGCTACAACATTCGGATTTTGAAAAGACGTTCCCCCAATCTCCAGGGTCTGGAGGAAGTACCCTTAGATCTCACCATGAACTTGACATAGATTACCCTAGAAGTTTGGAGCTTGAAGAGTTTGTACTTTGGAGTTTCTCAAAGAATTTGGATCCTACATGCGGTAGGATGAACATGATATGCATTTCCTCGACATTTGAATCTTGGAAGATTGCCCCTTGAATCAAAGCCTTGAGAGATTTATGTAAATGAGGGAACCAAGTCATACCCTATTATGATATGACCTGATTAAGGAATGTTCCTTCGAAATGTATGCCCCCATGATCATTAGTATTTTCCCCTGTATATAGGGATCCTTTTAGATTCTTTGCCCCTAATTAGAAGCTTCTTGGAAATGTTGCCTTTGATCAGACCAATTTTGAAATCTCCTTGACGCAAAGTATTGATTCGTAGTTAAATTGTACATTTTGAAAAAGTAATTCCGTTTGATGCACATGCAAGTTCTTGAAATCGAAATTGATTATTTCAAAAGAAATGGAAGATTAGAAGATGGATATTCGATGAAGCAAAGTAATAAATTTAACAAAAGTAGGAGTCAGTTTAACATAAATTTTGCTTAGTATACTTTCATAGTTAACCTTACTTCAATTAGGACTTTTGAAGGTTGTAACGTGGCCATGGTTCGTGGTTTAAGAAAAAAGGATATAAGGCTCAAACTTTATTTATCCCACCATATTCTCCTTGATGTTCTTCAATCCTAAGTTCAATTAATCCAAAATATGCGTTCAATATCCAAGAGAAATTTTGTAGTCGCGCAGACGATGAGAAGCATCGATAAGATCCAAGCATCGATAAGATCCAAGCGTTGATGAGAAGCCTTTGAGGTGGCAGTCATAAGATTTTTCTCCAATTTGTTTTCAATTCCTTATTTTTGCATGGACCTATTTTTTTTTGAATTTCCGGTTCATCGGGATACCCTAACTTTTGCCTAAGTCAAAATTTTTGCTTTTTGTTTTTGACTTAGCAGGCTCTCTCTCTCTCTTTTTTTTTTTAAATATTTCCTTTGATATTCTTTTTGTTTTTCTATTTTGAAAATTCGTGACTGCCACGCCGATTTTTGTAAGCTTTGTCTTCATCGTTTTTCTCAATTTTGAATGATGCATTGAGGAAGAAGATATCAAGAGCTTCATGGATTCCTCATTCTTGATGGATGCAAGGAAAAGGATGTGCTTGAATCCTTGCTTAGATTGTTTCCTCAATGATGTATCGAGAAAAGAGATATGCTTGAACCTTTGCTTGGATGGACTTGATTCTCTTGAGAATAGAATGCACCATTGGATTAATTGAAAGACTACCCTGCCCCTGGTTAAGATTAAGTTTTTTTTAAGAAAATAGAAACAACTCCAACTTCTGGCTCAAGGGGGTTGACTACGGATTAACTCCTTATATATCCACTATTTAGGGATTGAAACAATGCCTTACATCGTCAGCTCGGTCTTACATTGAAAGCATAGCTTAGCAAAATTCAGTTATTTGATTTTTATCATCCTCCCTCGAAGTTTGTTAAAGTTAATTTGAAAATGGAGAAGAAGAGTGAAAAATTGATATTTATGGAAAGTGATAGAAGAGTGAATACGAATAGATCGATTTCAAAACATGCATGCTTATCTTATTAGAATTTCTAATCAAAAGATGCAAAGTTACACCAAATGAACCTTAGCAACTAGGAAATTATAATTTGTACTTGATAAAGTCTAATGATCTTATGAAAGAGCTCATTTGTTGATCCTCGTGACTTCAGGCGATCTTCTTAGTTCTTGGACTTTTCAAAGCGTGAGGGTGACCTTTGACTTTTCTCGGTCATACCTATTCTGTTGATAGGAAAGTTTCTCTTGATGTAGAGGAATCACCAATGATAGTGGCATTTGAGGCGCTGCGTAGACCCGTTATTGCTGACACTGTGAAGGGCTGCCTTCTTTATTTGTAGGACCATGTTCAATTGAGTCTCCAATAGATAATCTCCTTTTTCATAGTTTTAGACTTTCTTGAGTGGTTAGCGAGTACCAAGAAATCAACTAGAATATGGATGATGATTGGATAAGGGTGAAGGTGGAAATGCATGAGATGCAAATGTATGGATGTATGTAAATGCATGGGTATGCAAAAATGTTTTTTGGCTTTAGGGTATGATGCAAAAAGGTTTCATGGATATGCAATGTAACGCAGATGTAGTATGATGGTAGACGCTGGGATACCCTATACAGGTTTGATGGTATATATAAAAATGATAATATCCTACATTATCTCAGAGATTGAAACGGATAGGAATTCCTTAAGGACGAAAGTAATTTGATGTGAATTTGGAGGTACCCTACACTGAATCATATATTGAGACATATAGGAATTCCTTGAGGGAGAAGATAGTAAATATGAGTTTGATGATATCCTACACTGACTCAGATATTGAGACATAGGAAATCCTTAAGGATAGAAGACGAAGGGGAATCCCTACGAGCTAGAGATGGTAATTGACTAATGGACAGTTGAAGAATCCCTACATGCTATGGGTTGTGACTTATGAAAGATAGACCCTACAGGCTAGGGATTGTAGTATACCGGAAGTAACCCTTGCGGGTTTAGGGATAGTGGAAATGGGATTATGTGAATGATGTCCTTAGAAGGTAGGCTCCTAGTTTTAGCCTACAGTTAATCTACCCTCCCAAAAAGTGGCTTCCTTAAGGGCATCATGAATAACACCAGAGGGAAAAGGCACAAGGGCCTCCCTTAGGTGGAGCCTCTTTACGGGCCGAGACTTTCGTCTCAAAGTCGTGAAAGGTCTCATCATGAGATTTTGGTTAAGGTCGTTAGAAAGAGTCATGGGTGTCCTTCTAAAGTCCTACTCGTCAAGAGGATATCTCTCGATAAGTATTCCTTTTTCGGAAGTCCACCGACTCTAGGCGAAATCGTCACACAAACTCACGGGGATGATGTACCCCCTAAGCTAATAGACGAACCTTCTTTCTAAGGGTTATATTGAAAATATTTTTGAAATAAGAATTCCCGCCATGCAGTAAATATATGATAAAAAGAATTGATAATAAATAAATAAATTCAATTAATAAATAAATAATGCAATAAATAAATAAATAAACAAAAAACCCCAAAGTAAAAACCCTAAAACCTAAAGTCGAAGTCCCCAACAGAGTCGCCAACTGTAGCCATTGGATTTTTAATCAGAGCCGCCACTATTAGTTTTTATCCTATGGAAGGAAATCTAACAGAAATTCCTAATTCACAGATAGAGATTCTAGGTTTCGGACTTCTTTAGACGAAAGGAAGGTGTTAGGCACCTTTCATCTACCTTGTTCACAAGGATACTAGGTTTTAGGTTTGAGTTGGGGAAATAGGATTTAAATTTTATTAGGGGAAAAGAGTTTAAATTTTTATAGGGGAAAATGTATTAATTTTTTAATAGAGGAACTCGCTACGATTTTTGATCGTATTCCTACGTATCCTCTTATGAGGAATCAGAGTCCCAATTCGTAGTTCATATGGGGTTGGTGTTTTTTTAGGGGTCACAAACGTACTTTGAATCACCTCGCATTTTGTCTAGGAGTAGTGATTGCGGAGATTTTGGCTAAATGTGTGGTTAGTCAAAATCTGTTTGAAACCCTTTTGCAAAAACAATTGATTAGCTTAGTTGATTGCGAAAAATAGTTTGTTGTTTGTTGAGTGTTTTTTAATCGTATTAACTGCAAAAAATCGTGTTAATGCATGATTAAAAAATATTTGATGCAAATAATATAAGAAAATAATATGCATTTTGGAATAAAACAATTTCAATGATATAATAAATAATATTAATATTTACACATGGATAATAAATAAATAATATTTACATAGTAAATAAAATAATAGTAAATAAAAAAAGAAATTAATAGATGATAATTATAATAATAATATTAAAAAATATGATAATTAATGTTACTAATAATAATTATTATAAATAGAAAATAAATAATATGCGGAAAGATATAATTAAAAGTAAAAAATAAAATAATTTAATTATGATCTAGGGGTGTGTAAAAATTAGTTGGGCCTGGCCTATTCAGTAAATTGAGAGGGCCCGGTTGGGTTACCTGGGTGAGGGAGCATCGAAGTTACGATGGGACTTGGCCTACCGCCGTCCGATCATGATCTAGCGGATGATAACAAGGGAGTATGATAATTAGGATATATGCGCATGTACTGGATTTGAACGAAACATGAGTTTATTTTTATCTTTTATATTTTATTCATTCGTTGCTTCAGTTCACAGCTCTCTCTCTCTCTCTCTCTCTCTCTCTCTCTCTCTCTCTCTCTCTCTCTCTCTCTCTCTCTCTCTCTCTCTCTCTCTCTCTCTCTCTCTCTCTCTCTCTCTCTCTCGTGCGAATAACAACCCTCTTCCCTTTCACTCCCAAACCCTAAATATCCACCCACGCGGCGGCTCACCAAACCCCTTTCCTAAATCCCCAATCAGCAATAAAAAAAATAAAAAAATAAACTAAGCTACCCTCTGTAGTGATTCCAATATTGTCTTGGATCCGGTACTAATCTCTTTTCCTTCTTTGATTTCGTAGGTCTTGCGAGTGGTGGTTCCCGGTGATGAGAGGTTAAATATGATGGTGTATGGAAGAAGCGGCTAGCAACAACGATTGTGGTTTCAGATAATGAAACCTCAATCGTCCTTCTCTTCTTCAACAACGACACTGGATCTTCCCCCTCTGTCTTCAAGCTTTCGCCTCTTTCTCAATTTTTTTCAAATCCGCGGTTCTGTTCTTCAAACTCCCCCCTTTTTTCTCTGTATTAGGTTCTTGTATTTATAAGCTTAGTATCTTAGGGTTGTTACGAATTAACCTTAGTTTTAGAGATTAGAGAATGAATTAGGGATTTCAATTATTGTAATTGATTTTAATTGATATATTTGTTGTATTGGATTTGTTCTATTAATTGTTTTCTGTAATATATTTGGTTTTGTTTTAGTGAAGATTGAGATTTAGTTTTCTATAGTATTTGGATTTGATTTGGTAATTGATTCGTAATATTGTCGCCGAAAAAGATTTGTTTTTTTTAGTGAATTTTTATACACTTTTTGATGAAAAATGCATTAAATAAATTAAATATTATTATTAAAAATTGCCTAAAATAGAAAAACGAAAATAATATTTAAATAATAAAAAACATGATTTTTGGGAAGATTTGAATGTAACTTGAAAATAAAATTAACAAAAATAGAATAAAATAAATCATCAATCCAAATAATTAAAACCCAAAAAGAAATCAAAATTTTGGATTTATAATTATTGTAACCAATTACATTGATTCTCTCCTAAAACAAATATTACTACTTAAAATATAAAAGATAACAAAATACTTTTAAACCTTTTTGTATTTTAGATTTTTTTTGGTTATTTTTAGAATAAAAAGTGGAAAAAAATAAAATAAAAAACTATTTTTTTAAAATTCATTAATTGAAAATATGAAATTTAATATTTAAATATTTAAAAAATGATTTTTTTAACGATTTTTATAAATGGAAATAAATTTAGTAACAATAAACAAAGAAATATAAAAAATGTACCAAGTGAGATTTGAACTCGTGACCTTAGGTTTTCAAGCCATGTTTCCTTACCAATTATGCTATGTTATTTGTTTGAAATAAGAAGCCAATTGAAAGTATATGAAGACGAGCAATTATTTGTTATTTTAAAAATACAAATAATTATTATATTTTTACACAGACTTGAAAACGAATATTTATTAAAAAAACCCAAAATATCAATGCAATTAAACTAAAGGAATTTTACTCTGTAAAACCCAAGTTCGAAAATAACTTTGACGGTAGCACTAAGGCGGGAAAATTTGGGGTAGGACACATAGTCGCCTAGAAGTCTTTCCACAGGAGGTGGATCAGCCGCCATAGTCTCGGAATTTGAATCTAATTGCTCGGAAGGAATTGATTGTGCTTCTTCTCTTTCCTTCAGTCTTTCTTGCCTAGCCTTTCGGATTCTCTCTCTCAATGATCTTTTTGGTTCTACGTCAAAAAGAAATTCAGCTAAAGCCTTACCTCGCATAAAAAGGTTAGATGATTATTAGTTGTGAGCAAATACAAACAAAAATTGCAGTAAGAAAAATTTTGGTTGCAGCGCAACAAAATTCTAATTGAATAATTAAACACAGATAATTTGGCTGTCCCCGGCAACGACACCAAAAACTTGATCGATAAAATAGCAAGTGTACTATTTTTACCAATGTAATAATAAAAGGAAGTTATCCTGTGTATCGATCTCGAGGAATGCGTTAGAACTATCAGTGTTTATAATGATTCAATTAAACAAAAGAACATTAGTGTGGTTGGAAGATACTATTTTCCTTTGAAAGTCTTGGATAAACCTGGCTTCTTGCTCTTTGGTGAGAGTTAAAAGCAATGGAATGGATGTTGAATCAACCTTCTTTTTCCCTCTTTCTAAAACTGAAGCCTTTCTCTTTTGCCTTGAAGCCATGGATATGGAGTTTTAGGGTTTTGGGGTTTTAGGTTTTGTGAGAGAGAAAGGTTTTTGTGAGCTGAGATTTGGAAGTGATTTGGGTAGGTAGGGAATGAGTTATTTGTAATAAAGTGTGTTTGGCTTGGGAATATGAGAGTGGAATTCTGACCAACATTATTTTTCTGTCATAAAAGCAAATTGCAGCATGTTCAATCGATTTACATACCATGTGTAATCGATTTGCACACAAACAAAATCAAAATTAAACAAAAATGCACAGAGTGCAATCGATTGACACTCTTTGTGCAATCGATTTGCATCAACAAAAAAAGTCCAAAACCAAATTTTTCTTAAAAATTTAAATACCACATAACATAGATTCATATATAGCATGTATAAATCATATATAAGAGATATATCAAGGGTAGAATTCACCTTATAAGTCGCGTTCGTCAAGTATGTCGAGCTCTCGACGAATTTTGTAGAAAGGTTCTTTTGCCAAAGGTTTGGTGAAGATATTGGCAAGCTGATTATGAGTATCTACAAAGGTTACCTCGACATCTCCTTGAAGAACATGATCATGGAGGAAATGATGTCGAATGCCTATGTGTTTAGTTCTTGAATGCATGACGGGATTATTTGTAATGTTAATTGCACTGGTGTTGTCGCATCTTAGAGGAATGCACCCTAGATCGAGTCTGTAGTCAAGAAGTTGTTGTTTTAGCCACAAAATTTGAGCGCAACTACTACCCGCTGCAATATATTCAGCTTCGGCCATGCTTAGAGAAACACATGCTTGTTTCTTGCAGACCCATGATACTAATGCATTACCAAGAATGTGACAAGTACCACTTGTGCTTTTTCTATCTGTTTTACACCCTGCACAATCTGCGTCAGAATAACCAATTAAGTTGCAGACACTACCTTTAGGATACCATAATCCGACATTTGTTGTCCCTTTGAGATACTTCATGATCCTCTTTACTGCCGTGAGATTAGATTCCTTTGGGTTAGCTTGAAAGCGGGCACAAAGACAAACACTAAACATTATGTCAGGACGGCTTGCCGTCAAATATAATAAGGAGCCAATCATACCTCGATATTTAGTGATGTCGATGGAAACACCTGATTCATCTTGATCAACATAAGAACCAGAACCCATTGGTGTAGACATTTCCTTACATTTATCCATGTCAAACCTTTTCAAGAGTTCCTTGCAATATTTGGATTGGTTGATGAAGATACCATCTTTTAGTTGTTTGATTTGAAGTCCAAGAAAATAGTTCATTTTACCCATCATGGACATTTCAAATTCTCCTTGCATCATTGATGAGAATTCTTCACACATTTCTTGATTTGAAGAGCCGAAGATTATGTCATCAACATAGACTTGTGCTAGCAAAGTGTCGTCTTTGATTTTCTTGATAAAAAGAGTCTTGTCAACTTTTCCTTTTTCGAAACCTTTTTCGCATAAGAAGTTGCTTAAACGATCATACCATGCCCTTGGTGCTTGTTTTAGTCCATAGAGAGCTTTTCTCAATTTAAATACATGAGATGGATTCTTGAAATCTTCGAACCCCGGGGGTTGCTTAATGTACACTTCTTCAGTGATATATCCATTCAAGAATGCGCTTTTAACATCCATTTGGAAAAGATGAAAATTTAATGAACAAGCATAGGCAAGTAAGAGACGAATAACTTCTAAACTTGCAACTAGAGCGAAATTTTCTTCAAAGTCTATTCCTTCTTCTTGATTATATCCTTGTGCTACCAATCTTGCTTTGTTGCGAACAATTATTCCATTCTCGTCAAGTTTGTTTTTGAACACCCATCTTGTTCCAATAATGTGTTTGTTGCTTGGCCTAGGGACGAGTTCCCAAACTTGATTCCTTTCAAATTGATTCAATTCTTCTTGCATAGCTATAATCCATTGGTCATCGCCTAAAGCTTCATCAACTTTGGAAGGTTCAATTTGAGAGACAAATGCCATGTTTAGGCAAGCATCCTTGAGATTTAATCTTGTAGACACACCTTGACTTATATCACCAATTACTTTATCAATAGGATGATCTCTATGAGTTCTCCATTCTTTTGGTAGATCATTGAGATTCGATTCTTGTTGAGGTGATTCTTCGAGTTGAATGGGTTGATCCTTGGAAGAATTTTCTTGAGGACCTTTTAAAATTTCATCATCATTATCACAAACAACGTTATCCTCCTTGGAGGGGTTAGTTTCATCAAAAGAATCATGCATAGATTCTTCAATAGTCAAAGTTATTTTGTTGTAAATTCTATATGCTTTACTAGAGAGTGAGTAACCAAGAAAAATACCTTCGTCGGATTTCTCATCAAACTTACCCAAATTATCTTTGTCATTGTTTAGGACAAAGCATTTGCACCCGAAGATATGAAAGAAAGCAATGTTTGGTTTTCTCCCTTTGAAAAGTTCATATGGAGTGTTCTTTAAGATTGGTCTAATGTTAAATCTATTGCTAAAAAAACATGTCGTGCTCACCGCATCTGCCTAAAAGTATTTTGGAAGATTTGAGTCGCTAAGCATTGTTCTAGCAAGTTCCACAAGAGACCTATTTTTTCTTTCAACCACTCCATTTTGTTGTGGAGTTCTTGGTGCCGAGAAGTTGTGAGATATTCCATGTTCTCCACAGAATTCTTCAAATAGAGCATTTTGGAATTCTCCGCCATGGTCACTCCTTATTGAGGCAATTGTTAGAGACTTCTCATTATGAATTTGTTTAGCATACTTCTTGAACGCCTTGAATGCATCACTTTTCTGCACTAAAAAGAATGTCCAAGTATATCTAGAGAAATCGTCAACAATAACCAAAGCATATACATTACCTCTGAAACTCCTTGTTCTCGATGGACCAAATAGATCCATATGTAACAATTGTAGTGGCCTTATAGTGGACACCAAATTCTTAGATTTGAAAGTTGATCTAGTTTGTTTTCCTTTTTGACAAGCATCACATAGTCTATCTTTGACGAAATTTCTCTTAGGCAAACCAATGACAAGATCATGCTTGATTAATTTATTCAAGTGTTCCATATGAATATGAACAATTCTTTTGTGCCAAAGCCATTAATCATCGTTGTTCGCCATGAGACATTTAACCTTCAAAGATGGATCATCAAGGGAAATCATGAATATATTATTGATTCTTTTACCTTTAAGTATAACCTCATGAGTGACTTCGTCTTCTATCAAACATTCATCCTTGGTGAACTTGATTTTGAAGCCTTTATCACAAAGTTGGCTAATACTTAGAAGATTGTGCTTTAGTCTTTCAACATAAAGAACATCTTCAATGGATGTGAAAGGTGGAGCACCAACTTTTCCTTTGACTATGATTCTTACCTTATTATTGTCTCCATAAGTGACAAAACCCTTGGCCTTTAGCGCTAGATGTGAAAATTGGTTTATGTCTCCTGTCATATGCTTTGAACAACCACTATCAAGATACCAAAGATTGCATGTGGTCTTCAAGCATACCTGCAAAACAAATTAGGTTTTGTTAGGTACCTAAGTTGCTTTGGGTCCTTCATAATTAGTGCCTTTCTTTACCCATACATAATGCCCACTTGCCACACTGAAGTTTCTAACATAGAAAGCATTAAGTGTATAGCCTTTAATACCACAATAAAAACAAGTAGGTTCAAAGTTACTTCTATATCTAGAAGGATAAGATTTCTTCTTAGAGAATGTTTTCTTTTTAGGATAGTGACGAACGATTTTAGGTTTGTTCACTTTCTCTTTGGATGATTGATCACTAGCCTTAACAAAGATAGTTTTGTTAGAACTTGGTTTTGAAAACTTTGAATATCCAAGTCCACTTTTATCATTGAAGTATCTTTTTTGGCTAAGAACACCTTCCAATCCAATTTGGCCTTTTTCATATCTTTCAATGACTCTTTTTAATTGGACAATTTGGAAAGAGAGTGAATCACAATTTTTGCATACAAAATTCTGTTTTTGTTCATCACTTGATTTTTGTTTTTCTTCTTTGAAATCTTTTTCCATTGAAACATATTTTTCTTCTAAGGATGAAATTTGTTTCTTTTGTGATGAGATGGTTTTATACAGAATTTTGCATTCATTCAATAGTTCATCTATAGCACCTTGTGCATCACTATCAAAAAGAAAAAAATTCATTACTAACCTCATTGTCTTCATCATCAGAATGGTGTGAGGCCATCAATGCTAGATTTTCACTTTCATCACTATCGGAATCGGATGAGAAACTTATTTCATTGTCCTCCCATGTGACATAAGCCTTTTTGTTCTTGAATCCCCTCTTGCTTTTGAAGCCACCTTTCTTGGAGAGTTTTGGACAATCCGGCTTGATAGGACCTTGCTTACCACATTCATAACATGTGATTTCTTGTGTTGATGTGGAGCCTTCCTTTTTCTGAAATTGTTTCTTTCCTTTTGAATGAGAAAAAGGTTTGTCATTTCTACCGAAGAAGTTACCAAGCTTTTTAACAAGAAGCATGAAGTTTTCATGTTCTTCTGGATTGTTTTCCTTTTCAACTTCCTTAGAGTTTATCTTCAAAGAAATATTCTTGCATTTCTTCTCTTCGTTTTCATGCTTTTCAAGTCTTCCGAGTTCCGTTTCTTATTCTTGAAGTTTTCCAAATATTGTCGCGGATGTCATGTTGGAGATACTTTTCTTTTCTAAAATTTCTGTTACCTTCGGTTGTCATTCCCTAGTTAAGGAGCTAAGTACTTTCAGATTCAATTCATCATTCGTCAAAGTTTTACCAAGAGCACTTAGATGATTTGTCAAGTGCACAAATCTCTTTTGTAAGTCAAGAATGGTTTCTCCAGGCTGCATTCGAAATAATTCGTATTCTTGACTTAGGGTATTCAGTCTTGATCTTTTTACTTCAACCGTTCCTTCATGAGTTTGTACCAAGGTATCCCATATTTCTTTTACTGTTTTTCATGCCGAGACACGGAAGAATTCGTCCATGCTAAGTGCACCTTGAAGAAGGTTTATTACCTTTTTGTCATAGAGAACTTTATTCTTATCATCGTCGTCCCATGCAGTTTTAGGCTTTGATGAGCCAACACCATTGATTACCGTTATAGGGATAAATGGACCATTTTTGACGGCATCCCATATTTCTTCTCCTTGTGCTTCTAGATGTGCCTTCATGCGTATTTTCCAAAAGTCAAAATATTCACCACAAAATAGAGGAGGCTTGTTATTACTACCATCATCTTTGAAAACGGGATTTTGATTTGCGGAAGCCATTCTGGATCTTTTAGGAGCAGGTTACCTATAATCTGCTCTGATACCAATTGTAAGTATGAAGTGCTCCTAAGAGGGGGGGGGGGGTGAATTAGGTACTTTAAAAATTCTAGTTTTTAGTAATGATGGTTCTTATTTTTCTAGTTAAAAGTGAGTTCAGGAAAGCTTAAAAATGCATAAAAATAAAGAGACACGGGCGATATATCCTGGTTCCCCTCACAGTCCGAGAGTACTCCAGTCCCCTTTCAACATGAAAGAGATTTCCTTATTATGGCAAACTTAAACAAGAACTACCAACCAACCAAGAACAATCCTCTTGGATTTTCACTAAGTTACCTATGAGAACAATCCTCTCAATGTAACTACACTTGTATCTAACAACTTTGGAAAGACAAGATTTCAACAAAAACACTTAAACTTATTTCCAACAATCCTGGAAAAATAAGTAAGTAAATATCAAATTTTGAGTTTGAGTGAGTAGAGTAATATTGATCACTTAAAGTGATTCAACAATGTAAGATCTTCTTCTTAAAATAACAATATTGTACAATGACTCAAGATATATTTGCTCAAAGTTTTCTGTTTGTTAATGTATGAAAACGTGCAGAAAACGTACGCATGAAAAGTGAAGAATGCTTGAGTTTGTATTTTGAAATTTTAGAAAATATTTATGGAAGAGGTGTTGAAAATAGATTTTGAAATTGAATATTTATATGTTCATAACACCCTTTAGAAACAACATGAAGTTCTGAAAATGTATCATGAACAAATGCCAAGTTTGAGTGAAAAGATGTAATGAAAAGGCATGATGAACAAGCATGTAAAAAGCTGCTATTTTTCAAATTCGTGCAACATGCAATCGATTGCACCCTTGGTGCAAATTGATTGCACAAGGTTTCAACAGCTATTTTTTCAAAATATTTAAGAGTGCAATCAATTGTATTATGAATGTAAATCGATTGCATGCAAAGTTAGTAGCAAAAAGTAAGTGAGTGCAATCGATTGCACTAGCAATGTAAATCGATTGCACTGAGAAACAATAGCAAACTTTTTGAAAATTTAAGTATGCAATCGATTGCATAAGCAATGTAAATCGACTACACAGAGAAACAGAAGCAAAAGATCTGAAAGTTTGAAGTGTGCAATCGATTGCACTAAAATGTAAATCGATTGCATGCAAGAGAAAAATGAAATTTTATCTTTGAAAAGCTTGAGTAATGATTCTTAAACATTTCTTTTTCATTTTTGAGCATATATATCTTAAGATCAAAGTAGATAATATTATTATACCTTTAAAGTTGTTGAGAGCTTTGAATGAAGATATTATCCTTAGATGCTTTGAGCTTGATCATAAATCTTTGCCTTCTTTGTTAGCCATGGTTTGTCTTCATCAAAACAAAAGCTTATTTGTGAAGCTTGATTTTACAACACACACATACACACACACACACACTCTTTCAGATCCTCACCCACTCCGGATCTCATTACCAATAACTCTACTATTCCAACTATGGTTTCGAACATCCAATTAACCAAGCTGAAGACGAAGGCGAGGAAGATTATGAAAAATCGGGAGAACTAGCCAGGCTTCTAATGCAAGAGGAAAAATCTATTCATCCGCATGAAGAATCAATTGAAGTCATAAACCTAGGTACCGAGACATACAAGAAAGAGGTCAAGATTGGCGCCAACCTAGGAAGCAGTGTTAAAAACAGATTGGTTCAGATGTTACGTGACTATATGGAAGTTTTTGCTTGGTCGTATGAAGATATTCCAGGGTTAGATACCGACATTGTAGTTCATCATCTGCCAACAAAGGAAGATTGTCCTCCTGTCAAGCAAAAGTCCGTTGTATGCGGCCTGACATGTCTGAGAAAATAAAAGTTGAAGTGATGAAACAATTTAATGCAGGATTCCTATCTGTGACATCTTATCCTCAATGGGTTGTAAATGTTGTGCCAGTGCCAAAGAAAGACGGAAAAGTTTGTATGTACGTAGATTACATGGATCTGAATAGAGAAAGCCTCAAGGACTACTTCCCTCTACCTCATATCGATGTCTTGGTCAATAACACCACTCAACATAAAGTCTTCTCTTTCACGGATGGCTTCTTCGGCTATAATCAAATTAAGATGGATCCCGAAGACATGGAGAAGACCACCTTTGTTACGCAATGGGGCACCTTTTTTTACAAGGTCATGCCATTCAAATTAAAGAATGCAGGGGCAACATATCAAAGGACTATGATATCTTTGTTTCATGATATGATCCATCATGAAATAGAGGTATATGTGGATGATACGATTACAAGGTAACAAAATAAGGAATAACATCTCAACCACTTATGCAAGCTATTCGAGAGGCTGAAAAAGTACAAGTTGAGGTTGAACCCTAATAAGTGCACATTCAGAGTACGATCTGGAAAGCTTCTTGGTTTTGTTGTCAATGGTAAAGGCATTGAAGTCGATCCTGCAAAGGTAAAAGCCATTCAAGAAATTCCAGTCGCCCATTATGAAAATGAGGTTAGAGGATTCTTGGGTCGTCTTAACTACATCACCCGCTTCATATCTCACTTAACTGCTACTTGTGAGTCAATCTTCAAAGTTTTGAAAAAAGATCAAGTGGTCAGATGGAATGACGAATGCCAAGATGGCTTCAACAAAATCAAGGACTGTCTGCAAGAACCTCCTATCCTCATACCTCCAGTCGAAGGAAGACCCTTGATCATGTACTTGACCGTGCTAGAGAATTCTATGGGGGTGTGTGTTGGGCCAACATGACGAGTCTGGCCGAAAAGAGCATGCAATTTACTACCTGAGCGAACATTTTACCGACTGTGAAACCAGATATTCACTGCTCGAGAAAACTTGTTGCGCTCTGGCATGGGCTACTCGTCAGCTAAGACAGTACATGTTGACTCATACCACTCTATTGATTTCTAAAATGGACCCCATCAAGTACATCTTCGAGAAACCTGCTATGTACGGACGGATAGCTAGATGGAAAATGATCTTGATGGAGTACAATATACAATATACAACACAAAAGGCCATCAAAGGAAGTGTATTGGCAGATCATTTAGCCCATCAAACTGTTGATGATTATCAGTCTATGAACTTTGACTTCCCGGATGAGAATATCATGTTAGTAACCGACTGCGTGAAACCTGGACCGTATGACGGACCTGAACAAGGATCCCGATGGACTATGGTCTTCGATGGGGCTTCTAACTCTTTGGGTAACGAAATTGGTGTTTTGATAGTTTATCCTGAGGGTTTCCACACCCCTTTCACTGCTAGACTGTGCTTCAATTGTACAAATAACATGGTTGAATATGAGACATGCATTTTGGGTCTGAAGGCTGCCATCGATCTAAGGATCAAGCATTTGAATGTATTCGGAGACTCCGCTTTGGTGATTAGCCAAGTAAAGGGAGATTGGGACACTAAGCACCCTAATCTTATCCCTTACAAAGAGCTTGTGCTATCTCTGATTCCTTACTTCGAAGAAATCACCTTTGAACACTTCCCTAGAGAAGAAAATCAGTTAGCCGATGCTTTGGCCATAAGGTCTCCTATGTTCAAGGTAAAATGGGACAACGAAGGTCTTATGATTACAATTGAGAGATTCTATGAACCTGCACACTGCTATGAGCTTGACACTGACGCCGAGAAGCCATGGTACCATGAGGTGAAGAGACGCCTTGAAGCACAAGAGTATCCCGAAGGAGCATCCATCAATGATAAAATGTTCTTACGAAGATTCTCAGCCAAATTTTTCCTAAGCAATGAAATCATGTACAAACGCAACCATGATTCTACTCTACTATGATGTTTGGACAAGAAGGAGGCAGAGGAAATTATGGAAGACATGCATGATGGTCTCTTTGGGACTCACTCAAGGGGACATACTATGGCCAAGAAAATCTTGAGAGCTGGTTACTATTGGTCAACAATGGAGACGGATTGCCATCACACCACTCAAGGACTTGCCATAAGTGCCAAATCTATGCTGACAAAGTCCATGTGCCTTCTATTCTTCTAAATGTCATGACTGCTCTGTGGCCGTTCGCAATGTGGGGCATTGACATGATTGGAGAGATTAAACCTAATGCTTCCAATGGACATCGCTTCATTCTTGTCGCTATCGATTATTTCACCAAATGGGTCAAAGCTGCCTCATTTGCCTCAGTTACAAAGAATGTTGTAGTCAGATTCATCAAGCATAATCTTATCTGCCGCTATGGTATCCCTGAAAGGATCATCACTGACAATGGGACCAATCTCAACAATGCTATGGTTACAGAACTTTGCACCCAGTTCAAAATCAAGCATCATAATTCTTATCCTTATAGACCTAAAATGAATGGCGTAGTGGAAGCAGCCAACAAAAACATTAAGAAGATTATGCAGAAGATGGTAGTAACCTACAAAGACTGGCATGAGATGTTACCGTTTTCTCTTCATGGCTAGCGTACTTCATCTCAGACATAGACCGGGGCAACTCCTTTTTCTTTGGTCTATGGCATGGTGTAGCGTTAGAAATGTTCAAGACTAAGCCATTGGATTGACTAGCCTTTATACAAATAAAAATAAAAATCGCCACCGCGCTTTATTGTTTCCAAAGACATGGCAAAAGAGCGAATAACCCAAAAAAAGGGGGGAAAAGATTCAAGGTAAGGGAGTTGGTTATGCAAAGGGAAGGTATTAGCACCCTAAACATCTACGGTACTCCACAAGAACCTCTTTGTAAAATATGTATATTTTGGCTATAAAATGTGTTGTATAGAAATAGATGATGGAGGTAAGAAAAGAAGTATTTTTTTATGATTTTTGCACCCTCCGCGGTTGCGAACCTTTAGTGCCTATGTACCACCTTTCATGCAATAGGGGATCAGGGTACACGTAGTTCCTCTTTTAAAAGTTTGAAACACAAGTGTGTTGGTTAATTTTAAGAGATAAGACATCATCGCCATTGTCCGTGTGGAAAACATACTTACTACCCACAATCATGAGAAAGTAGAATTTGCATCATCTCAAAGTGGAGGATATGGCTTAGATTTAAAATCAACAATGCCTCACTCAACACCCAAGTGGAAAATATCTCTCTTCACTATATATTGTAGAAGTATAGTTGTTTGCATCACTACAAGGATTGACAAGAGTCTAATCTTTTAAGAAAAGTTAAAGGTAAAATCCATAGTGGAAAAATGATTTGAAATGAGATTGATTGACTTTTAGTATTCTCACAAAAATGTCAAGGTATTGTTAAGTTGATTGAAGTTTATTTATGAAAATGATTTGAAAATGCATGGACCTAAGTCCAAGTTTATTATTAAAGTGGTTTATGTTACAAAACAAGAAGGGTTTTCAAAAGGAGGGAGAAGATTTTTTAAATTAAAGAAAATGGGAGGAGAAGAAGAGACTATCCTAAAGCATAAGGTAAAAGCTAAGGATAAGGACCATCTAATCAACAAGAAGCCAAAACTTGACATTATGAGCCAAGATAGAATTCCCATCTTTGGATTGAAACCAAGAAAGCAAAGATACTAGACCTCTTCAAGTGTATTAAGTCTTCACAAAAATTGAGCAGAGTAACGGCTGTATACAGGTGAATTCCAGATTACAGACAAAGGATGTAATCATAAAACCTGCACATAAAAACAAACAAGCAACCCAATGTCTTGAGGTAAACCTCAAGAGCTCCAGACAAAATAATCAGATAATATCACAAGGTCTCCAAGATAGGCCAAGTTTTCTAATCCTAAGTCCAATAAAAAAAGTCCCATGCTCCATAATGCCAAGGATAGTAACCAAATAGTCCAAGTAACATTAAGAGTTTTTTAGGGTTTAAGTTAATTATTAAGTATCTTAGAAAAAAGAAAAAGAAAAGCTCAAGTGAGCAAAGTAAAAATGACAAGAAAATAAATGCTCAAATGAGCAAAGATGAAAATGACATGAAATATAAATGCTAAAAGTAAATAGTGCATAAAGCATAAAAGAATAAAAAGCATAAAGTAAAACAAGTCAATAATTAGTGGTTAGTTGGATGACCATCTTGAAACTTACATTTAGAACTCATTAGAGGATTGGTAGAACTAAAGCCTCCATACAACAAGTTGCATTTGCTTTTTGTCAAGTATATCATCCATTTGGAATTCTCACAAGTACCATTTAATGATCAACGATGTTTAAGTGATCCGCGTCGACCAAAGGTGTTGTAGATCCATTAGAGGATTGGTAGAACCAAAGCCTCCATACAATGAATCTCAAGGTTATTGGATCAAAGAGATCAAATTAACATACTTGGGCTTGCAATCATAAGTTTGGGCCACGAATGATCATTTATTCGAATCGGGACAAAATTTAGCGTTATGTTAAGCAATTGTAAGTGGACTTATATAGAAGTCGCACCTATTTTGAGGCCGGTCAATAGCAATCTATACACCATTTGTTTTGAGACATGATATAGAGATCATGCTCCAACAACATCTAGTGCAAGGAGAAGGGGATAAGAAGAAGAGGAATTAGGGTAAAAAAGAAAAACACATTTAAATTAATATTTAATCAAACTATTATTAAAATCATTCATCCATTTTTGTGGAGTTAAACTCAACACCATGGATCCAATGATGTTAATAAAGCCATGACCAAAAAATCAACCCAAGACAACCATAAAATATTCACAAAATGATATAATATTTAATATATATATATATATATATATATATATATATATATATATATATATATATATATATATATATATATATATATATATATATATATATATATATATATATATATATATATATATATATATATATATATATATATATATATATATATATATATATATATATATATATATATATATATATATATATATATATATATATATATATTAAAGGATGGAAAATGTTAAAATAAACTAGAAAATAATGAGGAAAATATCAATTATATTCAAATTAATCAAGAAATGAAAAATAAGACCATAGAAAAACCAGAAATGGGTCCAAATATTTTTATAAAAATTTTAGTAATTTTTAAAAGTCAGAAAATATTTTTTAACCATTTAAAATTGCTAAAACAAACATAAAATAGATCAAAAATAGTAAACCTCAACATAAAATTCCATAAAAATTTCCAGAAAGTCAAAATTATGAAAAATAATATTTATGAATTTTTTCAGAATTAAAAAATGTTAGAAAGTATTTTTTAAGTAATTAAAAGAAAGCAAATAATACAAAAAATATAAAAAATACCAAATGTTAAAATAAAAATGTAAAAAAAATATTCATGAGATCAGAAATAATTCAAAGTATTTTTTGTGAATTTTTCATAATTTTTGGATAAAAAATAAAAGAGTTATAAATTTTGGAAAATTTAATCAAATAAAATATAAAATCAGAAAATAAAATAAAGCCAAAAAGATATGGACCATCATATCAAAGTCAAAACGCGTTAGTAAGTTAATCCAATGGACCAGACGCGCTGTGCTTGATATGGACCTTAGTGAAACACACATGTAATCAGAAAAAGGGCAACCAATGAAATTAAAACGCTTGACATGCTATCATTGGCTGAGACGAGACATGTCATCATCTTCAACCTCCAGACACCCTGCAATGGGGATTTTATGAGATCCTTCAAATGGAAAAATTAGGATCCCTGGCTAGCATCATTGAACTCGTCTCTTCAAGACGATTCTAACACAACCATTGCGCTAAATTTATGTAAAGTATGGAGAGAGATATGAATCAAAACACAAAAATAGCGAGCACCTTCAATTTGAGATTTCTCTCTCAATTCTCAATGGATTTAAAAATTGTAAGCATCATTAGAATCAGACAAATGAGTAGAACAGATTAGTGCTTGATTTGGATCCAATTGGTGGAGAATTCTACCTTTTCGAAGTTCAAGTAAGAAGCTCTGAAACTGGACTTCTATAGCTTGGATTATGGGTCGTTTTGATTGGTTTAAGTGTTGGAGAGTTTGTACGAAGTTTAAGGATGATGAATACGCGTGGAATTTTGGAAAAGGAAGCTTAAATTTGAAAAACTGAATTCAACAAAAGTGGGTTCGTGTGAAGTTTTGGCAGGGTGTTTTTGACTCTCTAAGCTTGGGAAATTGAATGGGGGATGACCCTCTATTTATAGGGAAGTGAATGGGAATGAAAATTTGAAGAAACAAGGAAGTTTGGAGGGAAATTGAGCAAGGGTCGAGCACGAGTGAAGTGTGACTTCATTTCCATCAAAACTCAGCCAAACCTTGCGTTTTGGGGTGCCAATCCCTTCTGGCAAGTTTTCTAATCAAATTTAAATCAAAAACATGCACAAATCTTGTGTTTAGAAGTCACATTATGGATTTCAAAATTCTGACTTTGTGCAAAATTCAGTTTCAAACTACCAAATTCAAATCTATGGCATTTCCACCTCAAGGGGCCTTAGGGCATAATTCTTGATGCTTTAGAAAGATGAGGTTGCAAGCTTTGAAATGGAAAAATAATGGAATCAAATGGATGCTTGAGCTGAAAGTTACATGGAGTCAAAGTTGAAGAAAAATAGTTGACTTTCCATACTTAGAAAAATTTCAAACTCTTCTTTAAAAATGACCTATAATCTCTTGCATCCAAACACGACCTTCCACTTAGAATTTGCTCTTGACACAAAAATATGGAAAGGAGTAGACCTCTTGAATGACACTTTTCAATTTGAACCACTTAAAATCTACAAAAATTGAGCAAGTTATGACTTGTTGAAGTTGGCCAAAAATCATGAAATGACCTATAATTTGTTGCATCATTAAGGAAACTTCCATCCATTTTCCCACTTTTCACATAAAAGAAGGCATGAAGTACATATCTCTAGGATCATCATGAAAAAATAATGGGCCCAGGGTGATAAAAATTTACCAAGTTATGACCATTTGAAGTCACATATGGAAAATTGGGGATTCATCTGGATGACTTGTAATCTTTCCTCTTCACCAAGTTTCTTCCACATGAAAAATTATTTAAACTTTTGAAGTGATTTGTTGGTAACTCTTTAAAGAGAAGAATGTTTTTTGGAATCACTCAAAAATACCAAAAGATGAGCAAGATATGCCCCTCTGAAGTCCAAAACCCTAGCTTTTAGATCAAGAGAATGCTTTGTGGAACTTTGTCAAGTTTGAACAAACTTTTTGTGCCAATATTCTTCCTTTGTGAATAGGATTTGTTGAGGATTATGATGAGGACTCGTGGCCACCAGAACTACTTCCATACCAACTTCAAAACAACTTCAATGGTGAGGTTTGGATCTCGCAAGCTTTTGACTAGGGCATGGAAATAAACTCATGATCCCATGATGCAACTTGCTAAACCTCATTGCCTTCACCTACATTATTAACAAGTAAGACAAGCCAATATTGTATTTGTTAATTTATAGAGAAAATAAAAGTAAAATATCCATGATCACCAAAGAAAACAAGTCAAGGTGCTTGGTGACTCCTCAAAGAGCAAGGTTAAAGATAAGGAGAGGAACCAAAAACCCTAATGTGATTTTGTGGTGATTGAAACAATATGGTATGATGAAGGGATCTTAGGGGTAAAAATTAGGGTACAACAGCTTCCCTTATTTAATTTTCTTCTATCCGTAGATGCGAAGGTTAAAAATCTTCGTGTCGACGGGATTGAAGACACTTAAATAGAAAACAAACCCTGTTTTTGGCCCTAAGATTCCATGCAAACGTTTATGCATATGAATGCATATGAATGGAACAAAAGAGACGCAAAGTGGAATTAGGGATGCAACATGAAATGTAGAAACAAAAGAGCAATCCCACCTGGAAAATAAATCACTTCGTAATCCACAAGAAAAGAAACAAAGAGGAGGATAACAAGCATCGACGTTCACTGTCAATGTACTACCAACGTTCACTGAAGGTAGAAAGAGAAAACATATCATATCATCGCCGTTCACTGATGATGAACTATCAACATTCACTGAAGATAGCAAAAAGATAAGAAACACCGACGTTCACTACCGATGTACTACCAACGTTCACTGAAGGTAGAAAGAAAAAATATATCCTATCACCGCCGTTCACTGACAATGAACTATCAATGTTTACTGAAGATAGAAAAAAGATAAGAAACACTGACGTTCATTGCCAATGTACTACCAACGTTCAGTGAAGATAGCAACAAGATAAGAAACATCGACGTTCACTGCCAATGTACTACCAAGGTTCACTGAAGGTAGAAATAGAAAATATATCCTATCACCACCGTTCACTGACGATGAACTATCAACGTTCACTCAAGATAGAAAAAAGATAAGAAACACCAACGTTCACTGCCGATGTATTACCAACGTTCACTGAAGGTAGAAAGAGAAAATATATCATACCACCGCCGTTCATTGACGATGAACTATCAATGTTCACTGAAGATAGAAAAAAGATAAGAAACACCAATGTTCATTGCTGATGTACTACCAACGTTCACTGAAGGTAGAAAGAGAAAATATATCCTATCACCGCCGTTCACTGAAGATGAACTATCAACGTTCACTGAAGATAGAAAAATGATAAGAAACACCAATGTTCACTACCGATGTACTACCAACGTTCACTGAAGGTAGAAAGAGAAAATATATCCTATCACCGCCGTTCACTGACGTTGAACTATCAATGTTTACTGAAGATAGAAAAAAGATAAGAAACACCGAAGTTCATTGCCAATGTACTACCAACATTCAGTGAAGATAGCAAAAAGATAAGAAACACCGACGTTCACTGCCGATGTACTACCAAGGTTCACTGAAGGTAGAAAGAGAAAATATATCCTATCACGGCCGTTCACTGACGATGAACTATCAACGTTCACTGAAGATAGCAAAAAGATAAGAAACACCGATGTTCACTGTCGATGTACTACCGACGTTCACTGAAGGTAGAAAGAAAAAAATATATCCTATCACCGCCGTTCACTGACGATGAACTATCAACGTTCACTGAAGATAGCAAAAAGATAAGAAACACTGATGTTCACTGCTGATGTACTACCAACATTCACTGAAGGTAGAAAGAGAAAATATATCTTATCACCGCCGTTCACTAAAGATGAACTATCAACGTTCACTAAAGATAGCAAAAAGATAAGAAATACCGACGTTCACTGACGATGTACTACCAACGTTCACTGAAGGTAGAAAGAAAAAATATATCAAGCCACCGCCGTTCACTGACGATGAACTATCAATGTTCACTGAAGATAGCAAAAAGATAAGAAACACCGATGTTCACTGCTGATGTACTACCGATGTTCACTGAAGGTAGAAAGAAAAAATATATCAAGTTTCCCCAAGATTCAGGTGTTTTTCCAAGAACGGGTCTCAACTTCTTCTTTAACCAAGGAAATCTGCCTGGAAAGGGTAATACGTAATATATCTCAAATAAAGAGACTCCAACTCATTGTCAAGGGGGTTTACAAAGAGAAATGACTTTATGGAAATATCAATATGACTCCGGGGACATGCCACGATGTTCCTGCTGAGGAGATAAAGTCTTCCTGTGCAAAATAAATGCACAAACCAGAACTCAAATTTTCATAGATCCATAAATCCAATTCCGAAATAAACTGGAGCAAGACGACCATTGCAGATATATCTTTTGAGAAATAAACTCAAGAGAGAAAACCAAATTCAACTAAGCAAAGAGCGCTGTAGGAAAAAGGTCAGAACATCATGTTAATGAACAATGGTTTTTAGTCATGCATGATGTATGTATGAATGTGTGAGTGCTATCGTGCATATGCTGGTAAAAGGATACATAATCAGTACAAACAAACAAAACCGCCTCAGGTACTAACAACAAATGGGCTAAACTTCAACCAGAAAAATCAATCCAAGAAAAGTAAAAGAAACTGCGGAAACCAAACCCACTGTCTGCCTTAACTTTACTGAGGAGAAACATAATCCGGATGTAGCCAAGTCAAACAAATATCGGGATAGAACATCTTTCTTCCAGTTTCATCGGAGAAAACAACTTTCCAAAAGTAACATGCCTACTTGAGATTGCGAGACCAGCCTCAAATAAAGCAGACTGATACCGACACAACCAAACTTCATTGGGGGGATTCAAGCCTACCTCCCTGGAGAAAACTTTCATTACGAATACTCATTCCAAACAAGAGGTGCCCTAGGATAACCTTCCTGGGAAATCAAGAAGTCAATATTAATGCCAAAACTTTCATCATATAAGGGGAAACTTGCTGGGGGAATCTGAGATGGAGACTTCTGACCATGCAAACCCCAAAAAACGAATAAAGACCTGACCAGGGATAATGAGATCATAAACCCAATATTGTACCTTGCACCCACTGATATCGTCTCTAACTATCTGAGAAACACACAAGGATTGCACACCTACCAGCAAAATGACCTGAGAAAACTTTCATGAAGGAAGTAAATTTTCATAAAACAACTGAAGTTTGTTCATTCTTGGGATCACCATTCTTGTTGTCATTGTTTTATCACAAATCCCAAAGTAAATTAAATTGTAAAGATCTCTCTTCTTTTTGAAAAGTCAATTTTGCTTTTTAATCCTTTTGGTTTAACAGTTATTATCAGTAATAAATGATGTCTTTGCAAGCTAAATAAAAATAAGAACACAAAAAGTTGGGCAAAATCTCGAATTTCATTAATAGAATGGTAGTCTGTGAATGGCGAGACTCCATGGATGATTACAAAGTTTGGGAAATGGTAATACATAATGGAAAAAGATACATTGAGATACAATGACCACTATCCCCCCTAACAACTTTTGAAATCCTGAGCAGCAACTTTTGTTGAAGTATGGTGAGGATCCGAGAAGATTGTTGCTTTAACGATCAAGTCTCGTCTGACGTAGTTACTTGCCAAGAAAATCCCTAACTTTTGCCTAAGCTGTCCTTTCGGGTTTTCAACTTAGCGGGAAATTTATTCTGTTTATGTCTCTAATTTTTGCCTAGACCGCCCTTTCGGGTTTTCAGCCTACCGAGACGCTCCTTTTTTTCCTAAGCCGCCCTTTCGGGTTTTCAACTTAGCGAGCTGTTCTTTTATTTATTTAGGCGAAGTATTTCTTGACTACGTCAGCATTCATGGGACATGGGAACTCCTCTCCATCCATAGTTTCAAGAATTAATGCACCACCAGAGAAGGCTTTCTTGAAAACATATGGGCCTTCAAAATTGGGAATCCACTTTCCCCTAGAATCAGTGTTGAAAGACATGATCTTCCTGAGCACGAGGTCGCCTTCTCTGAATTCACGAGGTTTGACCTTTTTGTCAAATGCTTTCTTCATTCTTTTCTGATATAACTGCCCATGACATAAAGCTGTCACTCTCTTCTCTTCAATCAAATTCAATTGGTCAAACCTGTTCTGAACCCATTCAGCCTCTGTCAATTTGGCTTCCATTATCACACGTAATGAGGGAATCTCTACCTCGACTGGGAGTACAACTTCCATTCCATAAACTAGAGAAAATGGGGTGGCTCCTGTTGAAGTGCGAATAGATGTTCGATATCCATGTAGAGCAAAAGGGAGCATTTCATGCCAATCCTTATAAGTGACAACCATTTTCCGGATGATCTTCTTGATATTCTTATTAGCAGCTTCAACAGCCTCATTCATCTTTGGCCTGTATGGAGATGAATTGTGATGGACAATCTTGAATTCTTCACACAGTTTAGTCATCATCTTGTTATTCAAATTCGAGCCATTTTCAGTGATGATTCTGCTCGGCACACCATACCGACATATAAGATTGTTTTTGATGAAACACACAACCACCTGTTTGGTAACATTGGCATATGAAGCAGCCTCTACCCATTTGGTAAAGTAGTCAATTGCTACCAAGATGAAACGGTGTCCATTGGAAGCTTTGGGTTCTATCATCCCAATCATGTCAATACCCCACATTGAGAAAGGCCGCGAGGAGGAAATCACATTGAGCAGTGTCAGAGGTACATAGAGCTTATCTGCGTAAATCTGACATTTATGGCACTTTTTCGCAAACTTGTAACAATCAAATTCCATTTTCAACCAATAATAACCTGCCGTTAGCATCCTTTTAGCCATTGAATTCCCATTAGCATGAGTGCCAAATGAACCTTCATGGATCTCATGCATCAACATGTCTGCTTCGTGTCTATCCACGCATCTGAGCAAGACCATGTCAAAATTCCTCTTGTATAACACATTTTCACTGAGGAAGAAACGGCCTGCCAATCTTCTCAGTGTCTTTCTATCTTTCTTTGACGCACCAAACGGGTATTCCCGAGTCTGAAGAAAATGCTTGATATCATAATACCAAGGTTTTTTATCTGCTTCCTCCTCTGTTGCAAACACATGAGCGGGCATATCTAGTCGTCGAACTGTAATTCAGGGTATATCATTCCAAACATTTACTTGGTACATGGAAGCCAGAGTTTCTAGAGCATCTGCCATTTGATTTTTATCCCTAGGAATGTGATGGAATTCAACTTTATTGAAGAAGGGTAGTAATCTTCTAGCGTAATCTTTGTAAGGGATCAAGCCAGGGTGACGAGTGTCCCATTCTCCTTTAATCTGATTTATTACCAAAGTTGAATCACCATACACATCTAGAATTTTGATTCTGAGATCAATAGCTTCCTCAAGACCCATGATGCAAGCCTCATATTCTTCCATATTATTAGTGCAATCAAATGTTAACCTTGCAGTAAAAGGAATGTGCGATCCATGAGGAGTAACAATCACAACACCAATTCCTTTACCATAAGCATTCACAGCTCCATCAAATACCATACTCCAACGAGATTCAGGGTCGGGACCCTCCTCGGGAAATGGCTCATCACAATCTTTTACTTTTAAGAACATCACATCTTCATCGGGGAATTCATACTCTGCAGACTGATGATCCTCCACCGGCTGGTGAGCAAGGTAATCTGCCAACACACTACTTTTAATGGCCTTTTGAGTACGGTATTCGATATCATATTCGGATAACAACATCTGCCAGCGGGCAATTCTCCCAGTAAGAGCAGGCTTTTCAAAAATATACTTGATTGGATCCATTTTGGAGATCAGCCAAGTAGTATGATTCAACATATACTGCCGCAAACGCTTTGCCGCCCAGGCTAAAGTACAACATGTTTTTTCTAGCATGGAATACCGCGACTCACAATCAGTGAACTTTTTGTTGAGATAATAAATGGCGAACTCTTTCTTTCCCGTTTTATCCTGTTGTCCCATAATACAACCCATGGATTTATCCAACACTGTTAGATACATAATCAACAGTCTTCCTTCTACGAGAGGGAGCAAGATAGGAGGTTCAAGTAGATACTCTTTAATACTTTCAAATGCCCTTTGGAAGTCATCTGTCCATACACAACCTTGATCCTTTTTTAACAACTTAAAGATTGGTTCACACGTTGCAGTCATGTAGGAAATAAATTGGGAGATATAATTCAAACGCCCGAGGAAACCTCTGACTTGCTTTTCAGTTCTTGGTGCTGGAATTTCTTGAATTGCTTTGAATTTGTCAGGGTCAACTTCAATTCCTTTTTGGCTAACAATAAAACCCAATAATTTCCCCGATCTAACTCCGAAGGTGCATTTATTTGGATTCAAGCAGAGACGATACTTCCTCAAATGCTGAAACAACTTCAACAAATCTTCTATATGCCCTTCTTCAGTTTGGGATTTGGAAATCATATCATCAACATATACTTAGATTTCCTTGTGCGTCAGATCATGGAATAGGGTTGTCATAGCCCTCTGGTACATTGCACCAGCGTTCTTTAACCCGAAGGGCATCACTCTGTAACAGAATGTTCCCCAGGGTGTGATAAACGTTGTTTTTTCCATGTCCTCTGGAGCCATTCTTATTTGATTATACCCGAAAAATCCGTCCATGAATGAGAATACCTTTAATTTTGTTGTGCTATCCACTATCATGTCAATGTGAGGCAATGATAAATCATCTTTTGGACTAGCTTTATTTAGATCTCTGTAATCTACGCACATGCAGACTTTTCCGTATTTTTTCGGTACTGGGACAATATTGGCAATCCACTGAGGATACACTGATGTCACAAGAAAACCAGCACTAATTTGCTTTAGGACCTCCTCTTTGATCTTTACTTCCATATCCGGGTGGGTTCTTCTCAAATTTTGCTTAACTGGCGGACACTCTGGCTTCAACGGTAAACGATGCTCGACAATATCTGTATCTAGACCAGGCATATCTTGATAAGACCAAGAAAAAATATCCACATATTCTTTCAACAGCTCAATCAACCCGCTCCTTACATCAGGATGCAACGATGCTCTAATATGGACCTCCTTCGGATCTTCTTCTGAACCCAAATTAACCACTTCCAAAGGCTTCTTATATGGCTGAATGGTATTTTCCTCGTGCTCAAGCAACCGTGAGACCTCTTTTGGAATCTCATCATAATCTTCTTCTTCAGCCCCAAACACAGGACATTCAAAGTTGGGAGAGGGTGCAGGGTCATTGTATTCAACGGGTTTTTTAATTAATCTGCACATGTGATTTATGATTGCTTTTAGAAACTGACACATATAACAAGTGGTCATGCAGATTACTTTTCAGTTATTATTTATTTTGAAAGGTTTTTTATTATTATTACCATTTCCCAAGAAAAAGGAAGAAAATAAAAGACATAATTTTGGAAGCAAAGACAACTTTTATTAATGATCTTAACAATTATAGAAAATAGATAAGCCCTACAATATTAATACTTCCACCTTGGGCAGAGTGAAAGCTTTTCAAAAGAAAGAAACAGATTAGCAAAACAAATTACTTTGAAACATGTATTCAAGAAGGAATATCAATGGTGACCCAATTCTGAACTCGGACTCCATGCGTCACATAATTAGGTGCTTCCTGCTCTGCATTATCCTCTTCAACAACATTAATTCCAGAACCAATCGGATGGAGGTAGCCTCCGCTGCGGAAAACATCATGATAATTGTTCACAAAAGACTTCGACTTCAAACTCTCGCCTTTTCCATTCCTCAAATAGAAACCCAAACCAGCTCTGTTCTTGTTCACGGGTGGATCCACAATTCGTCCCCACACTGCATTATGACCATTGCGCACAACCTATTGCGAATCCTTTAGGGAAACCACAAAATTATCATTCTTCCTTATGTTATCAATTGGTAGAGCTTGGAACCGGGTTCCAACAGCACCCTCGTCCGCTTCTACAATACTGAAAGAGGATAGATGGGATATCAACAATGCCTGATCCCCATTTATGATCACTACCTTCCCTTCACGCACAAATTTTAGCTTTTGATGCAGAGTTGAAGTGACAGCCCCTGCTTCGTGTATCCATGGCCATCCTAGCAAACAACTATACGCGGGAATAATGTCCATTACCTAGAAAGTTATCAAGAACAAGTGTGGTCCTATATGGATGGGCAAGTCCACTTCACCGATGACAGATTTCCTCGACCCATCAAAAGCCTTCACAATGATGCCACTCGAGCGCATAGGTGTTCCCTGATACTTTAACTTTATGAGAGTACTTCTTGGTATAACATTCAACGCGGATCCGTTATCAATTAGCACATTGGATAGCGAATCATTCTTGCAGTTCATAGATATATGGAGGGCCAGGTTGTGATTCCTCCCTTCATTTGGTAACTCATCATCGCAGAAACTCAAGTTGTTAAATGACGTAATGTTTCCAATTACGCTGCTGAATTAATCTAATGGCATGTCATTCTCTACAAAAGCTTGATCTAGTACTCTCATCAGTGATTCTCTATGAGCGGAGGAAGTCATCAATAAAGCTAAGATGGATATCTTTGAAGGAGTCTGCAATAGCTGATCTACAATTTTGTAGTCACTCATTTTAATTATCTTTAAGATATCATCCACTTCTTTCTCCAATGTAGCTCCATTAGTCTCTCCTACAGTCTTCTTCAGCTCATCATTCTCAGCAATTTTCTTTCCAGCAACAACGTCTCTTCGAATAACCGGCACAAACACGCAACCACTACGGGTCACCCTGCTATTATCATCTATATTTCCAACATCTGGCATTGGCTGGATGGGAACTTCCACCCCATCTTCCAAGATTGTAGCGTTATATTTGTAAGGCACAGCCTTATCTGATTTATAGGGAACAGGACCTGGCAGACTAATTACTAATGGGGTAACAGCTGGTTTGCTATGACACTCCACCTCAAGGTGAGCGGGTGCACCAAAACAAGGTACAATGACATTTACACCTTCCTCGGCACAATCAACCTTCAAAATACCATTTCCGACAAACAAATCTTTGTCTGAAGAGAAATACTCATCCGCGGAGGCATATTCTTCTTCTGACTCTTCTCCCATCAAACAAACTTCAACCATATCAACCTCGTGATAATCATCTCTATTACCTGTGATCTTAATAGTTCCATTGTCTAACAGCAATTGAACACCCTCTCTCACAATAGAACATCCTCGGGGGTCTCGATAGCAAACTATGCAAGATCCATATTGGTGTTCCACCTGACCAGAAGTACGATAGAAGGTAGCATGCAACTGTACGAGATCTTCATTCAAATGCTCTACTTCAAAAATTCTGAATTCACCCGGACATCCAGAAACCATATTAACTTCCTCTTCATACTCTGCCATAGGCCTGATTATATAGATTAAACCTTCATCCATCATCTCCTGTAAATCGGCTTTTATCTTCTCGCAACCCTGTATGTTTGTACTACAAATAGCACAACTGGCGTGGTCATGCATATAATAACTGAATTCACAGAGGTCTGCATTCATTTTCACCAAATCCCCTCTAGCCAGATTAATGTCAAAAATCCGGAAGTCACCTGGACAACCGGCCACCATATTCACATTACTCATTTCCCCGTGTTTTGGGCAGATGATTGTCTTTCACATTAGGTCCCATGTCTTTGAAAGATAAAATTCCAGACTTCACCAACCTTTGCACTTCAGTGTTCAAAGGATGACAATTTTCAAAACTATGCCCTGGTGCTCCTTGATGAAAGGCACACATCTGGTCTGCTTTGTAATACCAAGGCAATGAAGATGGTATTGATGGAGGTGGTAGTGTCCGGACCAACTTCTTCTGGATCAATGCTGGTATTATCTCTGCATAACTCATGGGGATAGGGTCATAGTTCTCCCTTCTATGATTATTCCCTTGGTTCCCCTGCTGGGACTGTCTTTGATAAGCAAATGTAGTCGGAGCGGCATTCATAACATGAGTAACTGAGGCAACTTGCTGGTGAAGCTGATAATTCCTTCTAGGAGCGTTCACCCTCCTCTCTTGTATGACAACATTGGTATCCCCATATTTCTTCTTTGTAAGCCCATAAGCTGGCTTTTTCACACCTCCGGATCCTTCACCCTTTGTCAAACGGCCTTCTCTTACTGCCTCTTCTAGGCGGACACCCATTCCTACCATATCTGTAAAATCACTTGGGACACTTGCTACCATTCTTTCGTAGTAGAAAGCGCTTAACGTCTTCAGAAAATTTTTAGTCATTTCCTTCTCCTCCATGGGAGGAATCACTTGTGCATCCACTTTGCGGCATCTCTACGTGTACTCTTTGAACGATTCTATTTCTTTCTGAACCATGACTCTAAGCTGGTCACGATCAGGCGCCATGTCCACATTGTACTTGTATTGTTTTATAAATGCTTCTCCCAAATCATTAAAGGTGTGGATGTTGGCGCTGTCTAAACTCATGTACCATTTCATCGCTGCGCCGGTCAGACTATCCTGGAAAAAGGGAATCAAAAAACGCTGATCATCGGTGTGGGTAGACATTCTCCTTACACACATCACCAAGTGAGCACGAGGGCAAGTGTTTCCCTTGTACTTCTCAAACTCCGGGACTTTGAACTTAGCAGGCACTTTAACATTCGGGACGAAACACAGCTCATTCACATTCTGCCCAAATAACTCTTTTCCCCTAAGAGCCTTCATCTCTCTTTGCATTCTAGCAAACTGCTCTTGGAAATCATCCATTCTGTCATAAAGACCCAAGTCTTCACTCGGCGGAGGGAAAGGACGACACACATCTTCATTAACAATCGAAACCAAATTCACCGAAGGAGGTGCAGCAGGAACAATATGCACCACAAAAGGTGCTGGAATAACAACATTTGGAACCACTGGAGCATCTTGGGGGCCCAAATTGAAACCTTCAGGTGCGAAATTCTCTAGCATTCCCCACGGATAATGCTGAGGCATACGGTTTTGAACAACAGTCGGAGTAGCAGATACAGGAACAACATGAACTTCAACATTTGCCCTTGTTGGTTGAGGTTGAACACTCGGTGGATGATTATGAGCAACCACCAGAGCTTCCATCAGAGTAGTCAAATTGGTCAAGCCAGCCTTCAAAGCAGAAACTTCTTCGCGTAGCTCGCGATTCTCTTGTTCCAAGTTGTCCATCTTCTTTTTGAAGTTAGCCTGAGTGTTGTAGTGATGAGTCAGCTTGCTGAATGAAGTAAAAAGCTGGGTAAGGCACCTAGATATGCAAGAAATATGTGCAACATGATGCATGACATGCAATGCACATGATTATTTTTACTTTAACATTTAATATTCCAAGGGATTTAACGTTTATAGACATATTGCAAACATCAAAATAAGAACGCATTTGAAATACTGAAAACTTTTATTATAATAACTTCAAAATGGGTTAAAAGTTTCAATGATCCCAAGTACAAGATGAAAATACAATCTAAAAATCCTGAGAGAAAGAAACTGATAGAGCTCAATCTGTACGTTGGCGTTTCCCTGTGAGCCTGGCAATATGAGCTCTCAACCTCTGGTTTTCTTCCACATGTCTGATGGCAACCTCCTTCCAATCATCTGAAGCAGGAAGTGAGTAATCAACACCTGTTTGAGGCTTAGGAGAAAATAAATCCCCTTGCCTCTCCAGAGACTCTACTGCTCGACTGTCAAAGATCTCGATCAAATCATCTTTCTCCTTCAAGTCTGCTTCGTAGGAACTCTCTAATGTCTGGAACTTGTTCTTCCAAGCATCTCTTTCTTGTTGCATCCTAACTAAAGTAAGCTGCAACTCTTCTAGATCATCTAACAAAGGAGGAGTGGTCTTCATAAACATATCAGGCATGGGTGTCTCTTGAGTATACGGCATCTTCAACTGGATGGCTTTCGATCGGACCCACTGAAGATATGGCTCCAAAGAAACAGCACCCCTAGGTCCCAAATCCTTCCTACTTTTCTTATGAATGTGACGCCAGGCCTTCGCAATCTACTCCCTAGCTTCCCTGTGGTCTTCTCCTTCCTTCATAAAGAAACTACTCAAATGAATACTATTTGGCTTATCTCTCATTGGATAACCAAGCTATCGCCGTGCAAGAACAGGGTTATAGTTAATTCCTCCATTTGTACTAAGAAGAGGTACATTGGGGAAACTGCCACAACTGTCAATAATCTCCACATCCTAATAAGCTCGATGATACCAATCAATATCCGAGTGAGTAAGTGCCATGATCTTAGGAGCCCAACGAGGTTCCTTCTTGACATCCCAATAAGCATCAGACTGAGGCATATGAGAGATGAACCACCGGTACAACAAAGGCGTGCAACAGATAATCATTCCCCCATGATAAGAACTCCGAAGATGAACAGAGTAATAAGCATCACCCAACAGTGTAGAAACTGGGTTTCCAATCATGAAAATCCTGATAGCATTAATGTCGGAAAACTTGTCCACATTAGGAAATAAGAATAATCCATAAGCCAATAAAGCAAATATGGCCTCAAAAGCAACTGTACTCTTCATTCTGACAAAGTAACGAGCTTTCTCCAATAAGAACTGAGCCGGTAATCCTATAATCCCTCCTTTGGTAGTCATATGGGCTTCCACCTCAGACTTCCCCAGATGAATCAAAGTAGCAATCTCATGTGGTTTTGGCTCACTCTCCAAACCAGTAAAAGGAACACGATCGGTGACAGGTAAATCCAATAGATAAGAATACTCCTCCAGTGTAGGCATCAACTGATAATCGGGAAAAGTAAAGCAGTGATACACCAGATCATAGAACTAGACCATAGTCGAGAGAATACCCTCCTTCATCTTCAGCTTCATAAGAGGAATAACGGATCCATACTTCTTCCAAAAGTCTGTAGAACACTCGATATCTAGAATCAGACTGACCAACTCATCTATCTTGGGATCCTTGAAACTGTATTTCCCGGTCTTTCTCTTTCCAGAATCCATGGTTAATAGTATCTAAGATGTTCACAAATAGTCAACTTTTAAATCCCTTGAAATATTGTTTTCTTCAAAAGATGCTTATGAGTGCATGGATGCATGATGCAACAATCACACACAAGATCACATATATAGGGTTTATATGTTCAACGTCACAAGAATGAAGTAGAAGATACTACCCATAAGGTATTGGTCTAAAAAGTTATCACCTTCCGAACAAGGTTCTAGAGGTTCCCAGAGTCTACATCCTTCCTTCGGATATTACCAACTTCCCGATTAACTCAGTAATTAGTAATATTCTCAAGAAAGACTCTTCCGAGCGTAGTATCGCGTCACAACCATTTTTGAATTACTCTGTCATAGCTTCCGCACTACACCTAAAAGGCCAAGATGGGTTTGGTATTCTACGGTCCTCAGTTTCAGCAGGCTCCCAGGTCAAAAGCAATACGTCTTCCCGATTACTCGATAAACGACACTACAATCAAAGGGGCCTCCACTGAGTGGGGGATCTCATTCCTCCTTTTTTGGGATTACCCCCTCAAAGTTAACATGACTATACCGCCCGTCCTATCTTAAAGTTTGCCCAAGTCCGGGTATATGACTTATGAGTAATCATCAAGCACCCTGAAAACCAGGAAAATCCAGACAAACATATATACAAAATATAACACATAAACAACAATATCACATATACAGATATAAACAAAGATAGGCTTAACCCACTTAGGGATGGACCAGCAAGAGGTCAATATGTCCCCAGTGAAGTCTCCATTTTTCTGTAGCTGTAGATATGTTCAAGACTAAGCCATTGGATTGACTAGCCTTTATACAAATCAAAATAAAAAACGCCACCACACTTTATTGTTTCCAAAGGAATGGGAAAAGAGCGAATAACCCAAAAAAAAGGGGGGAAAGATTCAAGGTAAGGGGGTTGGTTATGCAAAGGGAAGGTATTAGCACCCTAAACATCTACGGTACTCCGCAGGAACCTGTTTGTAAAATCTGTATATTTTGGCTATGAAAATCTGTTGTATAGAAATAGATGGTGGAGGTAAGAAAAGAAGTATTTTTTATGATTTTTGCACCCGCCGCGGTTGCGAACCTTTAGTGCCTACGTACCACCTTTCATGCAATAGGGGATCAGGGTACACGTAGTTCCTCTTTTAAAAGTTTGAAACACAAGTGTGTTGGTTAATTTTAAGAGATAAGACATCATCACCATTGTCCGTGTGGAAAACATACTTACTACCCACAATCATGAGAAAGGAGAATTTTCATCATCTCAAAGTGGAGGATATGGCTTAGATTTAAAATCAACAATGCCTCACTCAACACCCAAGTGGAAAATATCTCTCTTCACTACATATTGTAGAAGTATAGTTGTTTGCATCACTACAAGGATTGACAAGAGTCTAATCTTTTAAGAAAAGTTAAAGGTAAAAGCCATAGTGGAAAAATGATTTGAAATGAGATTGATTGACTTTTAGTCTTCTCACAAAAATGTAAAGGTATTGTTAAGTTGATTGAGGTTTATTTATGAAAATGATTTGAAAATGCATGGACCTAAGTCCAAGTTTATTATTAAAGTGGTTTATGTTTCAAAACAAGAAGGGTTTTCAAAAGGAGGGAGAAGATTTTTGAAATTAAAGAAAATGGGAGGAGAAGAAGAGACTATCCTAAAGCATAAGGTAAAAGCTAAGGATAAGGACCATCTAACCAACAAGAATCCAAAACTTGACATTATGAGCCAATATAGAATTCCCATTCTTTGGATTGAAACCAAGCAAGCAAAGATACTAGACCTCTTCAAGTGTATTAAGTCTTCACAAAAATTGGGCAGAGTAACGGCTGTATACGGGTGAATTCCAGATTACAGACAAAGGATGTAATCACAAAACCTGCACACAAAAACAAACAAGCAACCCAATGTCTTGAGGTAAACCTCAAGAGCTCCAGACAAAATAATCAGATAAGATCACAAGGTCTCCAAGATAGGCCAACGTTTCTAATCCTAAGTCCAAGAAAAAAGTCCCATGCTCCACAATGCCAAGGATAGTAACCAAATAGTCCAAGTACCATTAAGAGTTTTTTAGGGTTTAAGTTTCTTATTAAGTGTTGTACCCCAAAATTTTCCCTCCCATATTCTTCAAAGAATTGCCAAGTCAAGCTGCAAAATTCTCCAAGGGTTGCACAGTGCAAGAGCCTCCTAAGCAGTCAAGATTAGGGTTTTTGTTCTGATCAAGAAAATGAAGTTTCCAAAGGTCCAATCAAGTCCCACTTGCCTATAAATATGGTCAAGTATCCTCATATCAAGTTTCAAGACTTTCAGCACAAAATTGCACAGTCAAAACCCTAAATTGCACTGCAGTCAACTGTAGGGGCAAAATGGTCATTTGGCAGTCAAAAGTTCAAATTTTTGGTCAACATCTCATTTTGAAGCCACAAACATCATTTGATCAATGCTTGATCATGATTCTCAAAGTTTGGCTCAAAAATCATCAAGATGCAAAAGTTTCCTTATTTGGACAGCTGAAAAAGTCAACTGTAAATTGACCAGGGCATAACTTTCACATGGATTATCAGAAAAATTCCATCCAAAGCTCATTTTGAAGAGAAAGACATTTCCTACAACTCATCTTCATACTTCAAGTCCAAGAGATGATCTCACAAAAAGTTATCAATTTCAACATTATAGGGCATTTTCAAAAGTCAACAAAAAGGGACTTCAAGTCAAAGGCCATAACTTGAGATTGGTAAATCAAAATGACATGGGACCAAAGACATTGGTTAGAGGACTCAAAGACCTTTCCAAAATGTCCAAGAACATGAGAAAAGCTTAAAAATTGAGCAAGTTATGCCTTGTGGAAGTTGGGAAATATTTGGATATTTTGAAAAGTCAACATTGATTCAAATGACCTAAAATTGCTAATGGGCCCATTTTTCTTCCATAATTCATCATCCATGGCATGTGCACGACCACTTGGCCCAAAGGGAAGTATTTCTTCATTTTTTATTTATTTATTTGAATTTTTATTAATAATAATTCATTTAAATCAAATTAAATACATGAAAAATATATAACCTAGGTTTTACAATCTTTTTGTGCACAAAATCTACTCAATAATTCGTGTGAAATTAAATAGGGAAAGATTTGGAGAGAATTGATATGATTGAGAGCAAAAACACATGTAAAATATTTGAAAAAGATCTTGAAAATCAAATCTCAAAAGCCATCATTGCAAGAGATTTTGATCAGAATATTTGACCTAATTGGTTCTATACTTAAGCCTGATCACAAACCTAAGGCCATTGACCAAAAAAGCTGCGCAAAACCCCATTATCAAACTTGAATTTTTTTGCAAGAAACTCAATTCTGAAAACCACATTCTAGGGCGATTCAAGGCACGATTTTTGTTTCATTAGCTTGCTGAAGGTTCACTGAACGATTCCCAATCAAAAACATTCATCAAAACCTCAAGAATCGGTATACAGAACTCAAGATATTTCATGAAAAATGCATGTTCGTGTTTTGATTTGCAGGCATCCTCATAACATTTTATTCATTGATTCATACTCCTTATGCAATTCTGAATCTAACCCATATGTTTAATTGAATTTTTGCAAGCTATATACGATTTCGCCATTATCGTTTTCTAGGGTTTACAGGACCTTGGATTAGGGTTTTTCAAATAAGGAAAAATTGGCCTTTCAGACTTGGACCATTGAATCCAGCATGCTCAGACGACCACAGGGCTACCCTCGCGCCTAATTTATGGAGCCCCTGGGGCTAGTCGCTATTTTCCCAAAACCGGTCTAAAAGAACACCATAAAAAACGTTGCCTAATGTGTTTGTGTTTCAGGAACATGAAGAAGATGATATCGTGGCTGCCAACGATTGGCTGGTTTGAAAACTCGCTGGCAAAGACTTATTAACGCTTTTGTTTCTTTTATAATATTTGTTGATTGTTATATATTAAACACGCGTGAGTTGATCCAGTGGCAAGCATAGTTATTGGTAACATCCATGACCTGGGTTCGAGTCCCAGGTCTTCATTATTCCTATATTATTTTGCAATTCATATTCCCATGCAGGCTCAACATCAAAGCATACCATACACTGCCAAATCAAGCGTGCCACGTCCATCTCAAGATCAATCAGAAGGCCATGGATTGGAGAACACAATGCACATGAGTCAACACGCCAGCACGTTGCCTGGAAAAGTCAAACGGACCAAGGTTGATGGGCCTGAATTACTTGGGTTATACCTCCATGTTGGGGACTACAACCCCCCTAGGTTTGCCATAATATTTTTTTATTTTATTTTCTATTTGCTTTTAATTATTATTTGTTTAATTATTTTATTATTTTCATAAATATAAAAAATACCACAAAAAATAAGAAAAGAGGAAAAATACAATAAATATTTTTATTTTTAATATTTTCATAAATAAATTGTATATAATTAAATTTAGTTTTAACTTAGGTTTTAATTTTAATTTTCTTAATAAAAATCTAAAAAACATAGAATTAGGGTTTAATTAATAATTTTTCATCCTTTTATTTTTCTTTCATGATAATCAAATATTTAATATTATTTATTTTATTTATTTTTATAATTAAATTATACATAAAAATTAGGGTTAATATTAGGTTAAAATTCAATATTTTCTTAATAAATTAAAAGCCATTAGAATTAGGGTTAGTATTAATTTTAATTAATTCTTTTTTTTTATTTAAATCCTAAAATACTAAAAAATACCAAAAAACAAGTTCTTTCTTTCTTTTAATTTTAATTAATTCCTCATTAGTTTAATTTTGCAAAAAGGGTCCAACGCCCTCGTCTCGATTTAATTCTTATTCGCATATTTATTTTATTTCGTTTAAATATTTATGTATCTCTCCCAAGGCCCTGTAACCTTTTAATTTTCTCGCACTTTTCTTTACTTTCTTTATTTTTCTGTCAAATTGGGTCCTGGTTAATTTTGGCGATGTGGACCCGCGCCGTTTGTAATAGCTTAGAATTTAGTTTTCTCGCAATTTTTAACTGTTAAATAAATAGCATGAAAGAATGTATGGACAAAATAAAAACAAGCGCTAGAACACCAATAACATGACAAGATAAATGCAAATGAAAATGACACACAAATCGCACACACCACCCCTAGGGTACGCCTCACTGTTGCCTTGCCTCGAAAGGTGATCGTCGAGTAGAGGATGTCTTAGTAAGTCCTCATGATCCGGGAACCTGGCATGAGGGTAGCTTCTAAGGTGTCTTCCTATTGCTCTGGTGATCACCATGTCCCGAACCTCGAATTGACCCGAACACCTCCAACGGTGGTGCTACCTACCTCTCAATGGTGGGATGGCACTACTTTAAAGGACATTTACACAGACGAATTCCTTAGGGTAGGTAGGTTCTCGTAGATACTTGCTCTAAATTTCAAAACAAATTCAAAAATACTTTTCACACCGACACATTTTCAAAAAGCTTTCGAAAGCAATTTTTCAAACACTCTTGAGGACCGATACAAGAGTCGAACTGGAATTTTCAAAGAAACTTTTTAAAACCCACAGTTGAAAAGTAAACAAACCATTTTTGAAAACACAAATGAGCAAGTATCTAAGAGCCCATGGATAACCATGGATAGAAAGGGTGCTAACACCTTCCCTTTCTATAACCTACCTCCCGAACCGAGAGCAATCTCTTTAAGGAATTTTTCTCTGCTTTTGTCCTTTCCATTTGGAGAAAATAAAAGACGGTGGCGACTCTTGCTTCCGCGACATTTCGCGAACCAGCGTTAAACAGTCAGTTCCAGATCCACCGATCACATTAAGTATCTTAGAAAAAAGAAAAAGAAAAGCTCAAGTGAGCAAAGTAAAAATGACAAGAAAATAAATGCTCAAATGAACAAAGATAAAAATGGCATGAAATGTAAATGCTAAAAGTAAATAGTGCATAAAGCATAAAAGAGGAATTATATAGAAGTCACACTTATATAGAAGTCGCACCTATTTTGAGGTCGGTCAATAGCAATCTATGCACCATTTGTTTTGAGACATGATATAGAGATCATGCTCCAACAACATTTAGTGCATAGAGAAGGGGATGAGATGAAAAGGAATTAGGGTAAAAAAGAAAACCACATTTGAATTAATATTTAATCAAACTGTTATTAAAATCATCCATCCATTTTTGTGGAGTTAAACTCAACACCATGGATCCAATGATGTTAATAAAGCCATGACCAAAAAATCAACCCAAGACAACCAGAAAATATTCACAAAATGATATAATATTTAATATATATATATATATATATATATATATATATATATATATATATATATATATATATATATATATATATATATATATATATATATATATATATATATATATATTAAAGGATGGAAAATGTTAAAATAAACTAGAAAATAATGAGGAAAATATCAATTATATTCAAATTAATCAAGAAATGAAAAATAAGACCATAGAAAAATCAGAAATGGGTCCAAATATTTTTATAAAAATTTTAGTAATTTTTAAAAGTCAGAAACTATTTTTTAACCATTTAAAATTGCTAAAAAAACATAAAATAGATAAAAAATAGTAAACCTCAACATAAAATTCCATAAAAATTTCCATAAAGTCAAAAATATGCAAAATAATATTTATGAATTTTTTCAGAATTAAAAAATGTTAGAAAGTATTTTTTAGGTAATTAAAAGAAAGCAAATAATACAAAAAAATATAAAAAATACCAAATGTTAAAATAAAAATGTAAAAAAAATATTCATGAGATCAGAAATAATTCAAAGTATTTTTTATGAATTTTTCATAATTTTTGGATAAAAAATAAAAGAGTTATGAATTTTTGAAAATTTAATCAAATAAAATATAAAATCAGAAAATAAAATAAAGCCAAAAAGATATGGACCATCAGATCAAAGTCAAAACGCGTTAGTAAGCTAATCCAATGGACCAGACGCGTTGTGCTTGATATGAACCTTAGTGAAACACACATGTAATCAGAAAAAGGGTAACCAATGAAATTAAAACGCTTGGCACGCTATCATTGGCTGAGACGAGACATGTCATCATCTTCAACTTCCAGACACCCTGCAATGGAGATTTTGTGAGATCCTTCAAATGGAAAAATTAGGATCCTTGGCTAGCATCATTGAACTCGTCTCTTCAAGACGATTCTAACACAACCATCGCGCCAAATTTATGTAAAGTATGGAGAGAGATATGAATCAAAACACAGAAAAATAGCGAGCACCTTCAATTTGAGATTTCTCTCCCAATTCTCAATGGATTTAAAAATTGTAAGCATCATTAGAATCAGACAAAGGAGTAGAACAGATTAGTGCTTGATTTGGATCCAATTGGTGGAGAACTCTACCTTTTCGAAGTTCAAGTAAGAAGCTCTGAAACTGGACTTCTGTATCTTGGATTATGGGTCGTTTTGATAGGTTTAAGTGCTGGAGAATTTGTATGAAGTTCAAGGATGATGAATACGCAGAGAATTTTGGAAAAGGAAGCTTAAATTTCAAAAACTGAATTCAACAAAAGTGGGTTCGTGTGAAGTTTTGGCAGGGTGTTCTTGGCTCTCTAAGCTTGGAAAATTGAATGGGGGATGACCGTCTATTTATAGGGAAGTGAATGGGAATGAAAATTTGAAGAAACAAGGAAGTTTGGAGGGAAATTGAGCAAGGGTCGATCACGAGTGAAGTGTGACTTCATTTCCATTAAAACTCGGCCAAACCTTGTATTTTGGGGTGCTAATCCCTTCTGGCAAGTTTGCTAATCAAGTTTAAATCAAAAACATGCACAAATCTTGTGTTTAGAAGTCACATTATAGATTTCAAAATTCTGACTTTGTGCAAAATTCAGTTTCAAACTACCAAATTCAAATATATGGCATTTCCACCTCAAGGGGCCTTAGGGCATAATTCTTGATGTTTTGGAAAGATGAGGTTGCAAGCTTTGAAATGGAAAAAGAATGGAATCAAATGGATGCTTGAGTTGAAAGTTACATGGAGTCAAAGTTGAAGAAAAAGAGTTGACTTTCCATACTTAGAAAAACTTCAAACTCTTCTTTAAAAATGACCTTTAATCTCTTGCATCCAAACATGGCCTTCCACTTAGAATTTGCTCTTGACCAAAAAAGATGGAATGAAGTAAACCTCTTGAGTGACACTTTTCAATTTGAACCACTCAAAATCTCCAAAAATTGAGCAAGTTATGACTTGTTGAAGTTGGCCAAAAATCATGAAATGACCTATAATCTCTTGCATCCTTAAGGCAACTTCCATCAATTTTCTCACTTTGCAAATAAAATAAGGCATGAAGTACACATCTTTAGGATCATCATGAAAAAATAATGGGCCCAAGGTGATAAAAATTGACCAAGTTATGACCATTTGAAGTCACATATGGAAAATTGGGGATTCATCTGGATGACTTGTAATCTTTCCTCTTCACCAAGTTTCTTCCACATGAAAAATTCTTGAAAATTTTGAAGTGATTTATTGGTAACTCTTTGAAGAGAAGAATTTTTTTTGAATCACGCAAAAATACAAAAAGATGAGCAAGATATGCCCCTCTGAAGTCCAAAACCCTAGCTTCTAGATCAAGAGAATGCTTGGTGGAACTTTGTCAAGTTTGAACAAACTTTTTGTGCCAATATTCTTCCTTTGTGAATAGGATTTGTTGAGGATGATGATGAGGACTCATGGCCACCATAACTACTTCCATACCAACTTCAAAACAACTTCAATGGTGAGGTTTGGATCTCTCAAGCTTTTGACTAGGGCATGGAAATAAACTCATGAACCCATGATGAAACTTGCTAAACCTCATTGCCTTCACCTACATTATTAACAAGTAAGACAAGCCAATATTTTATTTTTTAATTTAGAGATAAAATCAAAGTGAAATATCCTTGATAACAAAAGAAAACAAGTCAAGGTGCTTGGTGACTCCTCAAAGAGCAAGGTTAAAGATATGGAGAGGAACCAAAAGACCTAATGTGATTTTGTGGTGATTGAAACAAAATGGTATGATGAAGGGATCTTAGGGGGGGAAATTGGGGTATGTGATGCGGTGGGAGAACTGACTTGAGGTTTTGCGTTTGTGTTTGCAAATGTTTCAGTTTAGCAAGAGTCGCCACCGACTTTTATTTTATCCAAAAGGAAAGGTAAAAAAGCACAGGAAAGACCTTTGAGATTTTTTGGGTTCGGGGGGTAGATTATGAAAAGGGAAGGTGCTAGCACCCTTTTCATCCATGGTTTTACATGGGCTCTTAATTACTTGTTTTAGATCACTTGATTTTGTTTTTCAATTGTTTGAAATGGTGCTTTTGTGTATGGTTTTGAAAGTATTTTGAAAAGAGGCCATCATTTTGGAAACCGTTGTAATGATTCTTGTTTGAATGTATACAAAGGTGTTTGTATTTTGAAAAAATGTTTCAATGTTTGAAATTTTGTTGGGAAATGTTTTGAAATTGGTTGTGTGTTTTTGAAATTAGCAAGGATGGTTTGCAAATTGATCAAGTAACTAGGAGTTGTCTACCCTAATCAAAAGTCTTTCCTACACATTTTTATCCCTTTGACATTGTTAACCTACCATTGTTTTGGTAGATAACCCTATCTTTGGATGTTAAACGGGACGGGCATGGGTCATTGTATGACCATGATAACAATATTGCCAAGTATCTTAGCAAGTTTTAGGGACTAAGATCATTTGTTTTTAGGCAACATTTTGATAGCGTTATCGAGGGACTATGATCTTTTTGTTTTGTTTTGTTTTGCCAAGATACCAAGCATGCATATCATGGCCATTTTAAGGCAACAAAGTGGATGAAACCCTAGGGGTGCTTGTGTGCACTGTGTTATCATTTTTCATGCATTTTTGTCTTGCATTAAGTCATGCTATTTGTTTTGTTTTTGGTCTTTGCATACAAAACCCTAATTTAATATCATGCATATAAAAGCAATAAAATGCGTAAAGTAAATCTAGACTATTACAACATTATTATGGGAAGGGGGTACAAGTTTGAATAGGGGGATATTGCACAAAATAAAACCCTAATTTACTATTACAACCATATTGAATTTATTTGTGCAAATAAATAAATAAGCAAATATTTAAATATGCAAATAAATGTAAATATGCAAAAAAAAATGTTTTTGTATTTATTTTATGTATGTAAAATAAATTTATTTAAGTCTTAAAAATAAGAAAAAAATAAAAATGATTATTTTTTAAAAGGGAAAAAAACCCTAAATTTTGTTTTAAGAAAATAATGCTTTATATTATTTATTTATTCATTTTTTGTTTAATAAAATAAATAAAAATATATACAAAAATGTCAAAAATAAAATATGTGAGAAAATAATATTTGAAGTGTATAAATAATAAAAATAAAAATATATAATATTTTTGTATTATTTACAAGTTTTAATTAGAAAATAAAGTATATTAACCTAATAATTTATTTATTATGCAAAAAACAAAATGAAAAAAATGAAAAAAATAAAGAAAATATTTTTATGATTTTTAATGTTTAGGAAAAAATAAATAAAAGTCAGAAATGTGAAATATGCAAGAAAATATGAAAAATAAAAGAAATGGGCCAAGGGGTGCAGGAAGTAAACAGGGGGGTGTCAATAGTCAGACAAATCAGGCCCAAGCCCACTTCCACTTCGTCCCTGTCCTTGGGGCAAAAATGCGCGCGCCCTGTACTTCAAACTGTATCTCCTGCATACGTGCTTAAAAACAAAATCTTGCAACATGAAACTTGTAACATTTTTAGTCACGATTCCATTGATATAAAAAACTTGATCTAACTCTCAAAGACCAGAGAGAATTTCAGTGGCCCTAAATTCTAACCTAACTTTTTCAGTATGTTCAACATCTAATTTCTCCTAGCTCAGTTAATATAAATACAAGCTATGCATATGTACAGCTCAAGCACATTAAAGACTACATTTTTGCTTCACAAACCTAAGCCTGAGGATGTCTAAATAAGGAGATAGAAAGTTGGAAATTACCTTGTTCAGTTAAGTTCGAATTTGGCAATGCAGCAACTTTAAATGAGGCCTGAAGGACTTTTGAGCTTGCTTGATGTTCCCTTGACCTTTGCCAATGCTTAGCTTGCTTTGAAATGGCTTGAATCTCCTTGTGGAAGTCAACCTGCAAAGCTTCAAAATGAAAATGGTGAAGTGTGCAAACGAGGTTACTGTTGCAAAGTAAGGGCCTGAACAATTTAGGTATGTTGTATGGAATGTGTTTGAAGTGGTTCAAGACAAAACACACTAGGCAATTTGGTTTTGGAAGTGGTTCTCCAGGTATGGCCATGTTTTGACAAAAACTTGTGATTTTGTGTTTTAGGGTGTTTTCGAGGCTTGGCAATCGTGTTTCAGACTTGGTGTAATATGCTGAGGTTGTTTCAAAATGTTACAAGACTTGGTTTTATCAGATTTTCAAGTTGTGGACTTTTTGCAAGCTTACTTGCTTTTGAAGCAAAAGTGAGATGACAATGCCTAGAGGCTGTACTTGCTAGCCCAGGGCCTGCACATAGTTGGTGAGCTTTTCCTGATGTTTATGGACTTTGTTTTCAGCAAGAAATTGGGTCCATGGCTCAAGATAAACAAAGTTACATAAAGCATGCTTTATCAAAATAGCAATGTAAACTTTTTGCCATTTTTGGAATAATTCCTTGTACAATGCTCCATAACTCATAACAATGCCTCTGTACAATGTATTTGCATTTAATTAAGGAGTGTGGAAAGGATTAAGACATTTAAAACAAGTACAAGCATGATCCAAACTGATTTGCAACTTGTGCCAATGTGAAAAATGCCATGGACAAAATTGAGAAATGGCCATTTTCTTTTCTTCGATTCTCCCTAACCACAAATGATCTTGGAGAGTTCTTGGACATTTTGGAAAGCTTGTAACATTCTATACAATACATATTTGAAATGCATTTTGAGATTCCAATTGGAACTATGTGAAAAGTTGCCATGAAGATAGGTCAAAATCCTGCCTAAACTAGGGTAAAATTTCACTAAGTTAAAAGTTTCATGGATCCTTGTTCACAAAATCATAACTTGAGATCCAAGCATATTTTGGGAAAACTTTGTGAATCAAAGTTGTAGATTTCGTGGAGGACTACAACTTTCATGTTGGAAGTTTCCTTTGAATCCAATTGCATCATGGTGAAAAAGTTGGGAAAAGTTGGGAAAAAATAAGAAATTTTCATAACTTAGAAAATTTCTAAGTTATGAAATTTTTCAATCTTAAACCCTAATTTTCAAAATTAGGTTTCTTGGTGAACAAGTTTCATGTTTTGACACATCTTGATGAAAAATGACCCTTGGCACTTGATTTTGACCAAAAAGTCAAAGTTTGACTTTTCAGTGTACAGTTGATTTTTGATCAGTTGACTGGAAATTCATCTGTCAATCCAATGCATTTGAGATCTTTTGAACCTTGTGATTAGGTCAAGATGGTGCCATTGAGTCCTTGAAACCATTCTTGAACCCAATTTTCCACTGGCTAGGTGAAAAATTAGAAATTACCCTTCTACAGTCAAAACCCTAAAAATGACCATTTTGCCCTTTTGAAGATCTGATAAAATTTCTGGAGGAGTTATGGTCCAAACTTGATCAAATGGTTCATACGAGTCTATAATGTTGATGTGGATCAAAAATTATGAAGTTTGACTGTAAATTGGCCACAGTTGACTTTTTCCCCAATACAGCTGATTTTTAGGTCAACTGTCTAATTGACTGGGCAAAAATTTGATTCAAGGCTTGAAACTTGGTATGAGAAATCTTAGGAGTCCAACATGAAGTATGAAAGTCACATGAGGCATTGGAAGTCCAAAAATCCTTGTGCAAACTCAAACCCTAATTCCAGGTCAACAGTGCGAGGAGATGTCTTGAGCTGAGCAAACCCTAATCTTGTCTAGAGTCCAAAGAGTCTTGTGAGGGGAAATCTTGATAAAATAAGAGGGAAAATTTTGGGGTACAACATCTGCCTCTGTTCAATCCTCTTGAACCTGAAGAGTTAGATTGGCGAGTTTGTCATTCGTGACTCGAAGGTAAAAGAATGATTGGACACTAGAGTGCCCGTAAATTTGCACTCGTCAAAATGTAGTTGAGGAAATGGGCTTAAAGATGCCATTTGGAGAGGTGACAGAATATTTTCGGAGATGGGCTTGTAGATGCCATCAAGAATGTTTGTCGTAAATCAGGAGAATGAACATCAGAAGGGTATTCGTGTCTGGAACGTATCTGAGTTGTATCTGGAGATTAAATCTGTATGAGCACGGGAATAGCATCCGTGTCTGGAGCGTATCCGAGCCGTAACTGTATTTGAGTTTGAATGAATAACAGAATGACTGTCGTGTCTGGAGTGTATCTGTTATTGTATCTGAATAAGCGACAGAATGACATCAGTGTCTGGAGCATCTCTGGGCTGGGGAAAACGTCAGAATAAGTGACAACATGGTAACTGTGTCTGGAGCGTATCTGGACTGTATCTGAAGTTGAGATCTATATGAGTATCAGAATGACCTCCGTGTCTGGAGTGTATCTGAACTGTAACTGGGATCTGAATAAGTGACAGAATGACTTCCGTGTCTGGAGTGTATCTGAACTTTAAAATGATAGCTGAATCTGAATGAGAAATAGAATGGCATCCGTATTTGGAGCGTATCCGATCTGTATCTGATTGTTGAAGTCTAAATGAGTGACATAATGGCAACCGTGTCTGGAGCATATCTGGACTGTATCTTGACTAAGAGATTTGAATGAGTAACAGAATGACTTCCGTATCTAGAGCGTATCTGTCCTGTATCTGAAATCTTTGAATATTTGTTGAAGATAGCTGTTAATCTTATCCTGAAAAGGGTAAAATGTTAGCTGAAACACAAAGTTATGTTGCATGAAATGTATGCTGCAATAAAATATGTTTTATCAATGTTTATGATATATGAATGTAATGTATGCGCATGTAAGCTGATTTGCTATATTGCTGAAGAAAACAAATCCTTGATAGCTAGGGATAATGAAAATCCTTTGACTGCTACCGGGGAAAATAAATCATTGACCGCTGCTGGAGATTCAAAATCTTTGATAACTTGTGTGCGGATGTGAGAATCCTTCACGACTTTCCTGGGGATATAGGGATCCTTCAAGTCTTGAAGTTGGAGTATTGATAAAATCCGTTGTGGGAGTAATGTCAAACTATTTGAGAAATCTGCTTGGGAAATCCAGAGAAATTTGATGACTTCTACTGGGGGTTAAATAAAGGGAATCCTTACTCGGTTGGGGAATAAGGAAACTCTGGTGATCTCCACCGGGGATCGAATAAAGGAAAACCTTGATCTGCTGGAGAATAAGGAAGATTCTGATGGCTTCTGCAGGGAATTAAGAATGAGAATCTTCAATCTATTGAGGAGTTTGAATCCTTGGGGACTTCACTGGAGAGGTGAGAATGAGAATCTTCGATCTGCAGAGGATTAAAAATTCTGACAAATTCATGTTGGGGAGTAATGAAGACTCTGGCAACTTCATTGGGGAATCAAGAATGAGAATCTTCATTCTGCTTGGGGGATTTGAATCCTTGGGGACTTCATGTTGGGGAGTTAAGAATGAGAATCTTCATTCTATTGGGGGAGTAAAAACTCTGCGGGGAGTAGCTATACTACTGGGGAGATCAAGAGTTTGGGTTGTATGCCAACCTACTGGGGAATTATCCTAAGTTGGGGACAAAAAGTTAACTGTTATCTGGTTGATTCTCAGATTTTTAAGACAACTTGCTGGGGAATTTGGGGAAAACTGAATGGTTCCCGCTGGGGATTGATAGTTGGAAATTTGACTTGACTGAGGAAGAAGGTTTCATCTCCGCTGAGGATCTGTAGTTCAAAGTTTTTACTCCGCTTAGGATTGGGAGTTTGAAGCTTTAACTCTGATGGGAATTAAGGATTTGAAATTGTAATTCCGCTGGGGATATGTATTTCAAGGTTTTAGCTCCATTGGGGACCTAGATGATGTACTGCAGGGGATTTCTCCTAGAATAGCCTAAAGACGTTTTCCTATACTTTCAACTTGTCAGTAATTATTCTTTCCCATTTCGTTTATTTGTAAACAGTGATTATATTCAAATGCATATGCTCATTAATAAATCATTGGACGTTTTCAAATAAAACACAAGTGTAAAAGAAGAAAAGGCAAATAGTTTTCTGCACTTTGAAGTATCTTTGTATTAACTTTGTGTAGGTATTTTGTATAAAGGAGACAGACATCCTAGTAAGAGAATGTTGTCATAAAAATGAGAAAAAATTTATACTGAGAAAGATGGCTATGTGTGAAAATTCCATGGGGTTCCCATTCTGCTATAGCCTTCGTAACTCTGAATATCTTATCCGTTTGTTGCTTCGTCCGAAGATGATTGAGTTGATCAGAAGCCCGGAGCTTGTCTATGAAGAGATTTTCCTTAAAGTGATCCGACGAGACATAGTCATACGCTTTAATTCCCTAACTTTTTCCTGGACCGCCCTTTCGGGTTTTCGATCTACCGGGAAACTCTTTTTTGCCCAAGTCGCCCTTTCAGGTTTTCAACTTTCCGGGTGTATAGATTTTTTTATTTATCCCTAATTTTTGCCTGAACCGCCCTTTCGGGTTTTCGATTCAACGGGATGCCCTTTTTTTCCCAAGCCTCCCTTTCGGGTTTTCAACTTGTCGGGTCATTTATGTGTAGTATCTTTTGACTATGTCTGCGTTCGTAGGGTATGGAAGATCGTCGCTGTCTACGGTGGTTAAGATCATTGCCCAACCAGAAAAGATGGTTTTGATTACAAATGGTCCTTCGTAAGTAGGAGTCTATTTGCCCCTGGGATCACTTTGCGGCAAGATGATCCGCTTGATTACAAGATCCTCGACTTGATATACTTGGTGTCTGACTTTCTTGTTGAAAGCCTTGATCATTCGTTTTTGATACGTCTGACCATGACAAACAGCAGTAAGTCGCTTTTCATCAATCAAGTTAAGTTGATCAAGCCGGGTCTGAATCCAATCGTCTTCACTCAAACCAGCATCTTTCATGATTCTCAAGGAGGGAATCTGAACCTCGATAGGTAAAACAACTTCCATGCCATATACCAAAGAATAGGGTGTTGCCCTAGTTGATGTGTGTGTCGTGGTACGGTACCCGTGCAGAGAAAACAGTAACATCTCATGCCAGTCCTTGTAGGTGACTGTCATCTTTTGTATGATCTTCTTGATATTTTTGTTCGCAGCTTCGACAGCACCGTTCATCTTTGGCCGATAGGGTGATGAATTGTGATGTTGAATCTGGAACTGCTCGCACAAGGCGGTGATCATAGTATTGTTAAGGTTTGTACTGTTTTCAGTGATGATTCTTTCGGGATGTTGTACCGACAAATGAGGTTCTGCTTGATGAAGCGGGCAATAACATTCTTTGTGACGGATGCGAAGGAAGTTGCTTCGACCCACTTGGTAAAGTAGTCAATGGCCACCAGAATAAAACGGTGTCCATTGGATGCTGTAGGCTTGATCTCTCCAATCATGTTGATTCCCCACATAGCGAACGACCAAGGAGCTGTTAAGACATTAAGAGGAACTGGAGGTATATGTACCTTGTCCGCATAGATTTGACATTTGTGACAAGTCCTGGAATGTTGATAGCAGTCAGCTTCCATGGTAGACCAGTAATAGCCTGCCCATAGAATCTTCTTAGCCATCGTATGTCCGCTAGAGTGAGTGCCAAAGGTACCATTGTGTAGTTCAGCCATGATCTGTTCAGCTTCAATCTTGTCTACACAACAGAGCAGAATACAATCATGATTGTGCTTGTATAGGATACCATTACTCAGGAAGAACATAGCTGAGAACCTCCTTAAGAACTTTTTGTCGTTGACTGAAGCTCCTTCAGGGTATTCTTGCGCCTCGAGATACCTTTTGACTTCATGAAACCAAGGTCTGTCCACTACTTATTCGGTATTAATCTTGTGACAATGTGCAGGTTCGTCCATCCGTTCCATGGTGATTCGGGGAGCCTCATTATCCCAGTTAAGTTTAAACATGGATGACATTGTAGCTAGAGCATCTGCTAGCTGATTTTCTTCTCGCGAGAAGTGCTCGAAGGTGATCTACTCGAAATGTGGTAACAATGTCAAGACATGTTCTTTGTAAGGGATAAGGTTTGGATGCTTAGTGTCCCACTCTCCTTTGATCTGACTGATGACCAAAGCTGAGTCCCCAAACACAATCAGGGATTTGATTCCCAAGTCTATGGCAACCTTGAGACCAAAGATATAAGCTTCATACTCGGCCATTTTGTTGGTGCAGTTAAAGCAGAGCCTGGCTGTGAAAGGTGTATGGCAACCTTCTAGAGAGATAAGTATCGCGCCGATACCGTTGCCAAGTGCATTAGAGGCACCATCAAAGTACAGGGTCCATCGGGATCCTTGTTCAGGTCCGTCATATCGTCTGAAACCTGCAGTGTTGTCCAATGTCATGATATCCTCGTCGGGGAAGTCAAAATTCATGGATTGGTAATCTTCGATAGCTTGATGGGCTAGATGACCAGCTAGCACACTTCCGTTTATAGCTTTTTGGGTTGTGTGTTGTATATCATATTCCGTTAGGATCATCTGCCACCTAGCTATTCTTCTAGATAGTGCAGGCTTCTCGAAGATGTACTTGATCGAATCCATCTTAGATATCAGCAAAGTGGTATGAGTCAACATATACTGCCTTAGCCGGCGAGCAGCCCATACCAAAGCGCAACAAGTTTTCTCAAGCAGTGAGTATCGGGTCTCAATGTCGGTAAACTTTTTGCTAAGGTAATAAATGGCATGCTCTTTTCGGCCAGACTCGTCATGTTGGCCCAGTACGCACCCCATTGAATTATCCAAAACAGTCAGATACATGATTAGCGATCTTCCTTCAACGGGTGGCATCAAGATAGGAGGTTCTAGCAAATACTCCTTGATTTTATCGAAAGCAACTTGACAGTCATCATTCCATTTAACCACCTGATCTTTCTTCAACAGCTTGAAGATTGGATCACATGTAGATGTTAGGTGAGAAATGAACCTTGCAATGTAGTTTAGGCGTCCCAAGAAACCTCTAACCTCCTTCTCAGTGTGAGGGGAAAGCATTTCTTGTATAGCTTTGACTTTGGAAGGATCAACCTCGATGCCCTTGTTGCTGACAATGAAACCCAAGAGTTTACCGGACCGGACTCCGAAAGTGCACTTGTTAGGGTTCAGTCTGAGCTTGTACTCCCTCAACCTGACAAACAACTTTTGCAAATGGTCGAGGTGTTCTTCTTCAGTTTGTGATCGGGCTATCATGTCATCTACGTAGACCTCTATCTCATGATGTATCATATCATGAAACAAAGCTACCATGGCGCGTTGATAGGTTGCCCCGATGTTCTTCAGTCCGAATGGCATCACTTTGTAGCAGAACGTACCCCACTATGTAACAAAAGTAGTTTTATCCATGTCTTCAGGTGCCATTTTAATCTGGTTGTAACCTGAAAATCCGTCCATGAAAGAAAATATCTTGTGCTGAGCTGTATTGTCAACCAAGATGTCAATGTGCGGAAGTGGAAAGTCATCTTTAGGGCTAGCCCTGTTTAAGTCTCTATAATCCATGCACATTCTGACTTTGCTGTCCTTCTTAGGCACGGGAACAATGTTAGCAACCCATTGTGGATAGGAAGTAACAGCAAGAAATCCAGCATTGAACTGCTTCATAACTTCTGCTTTGATCTTTTCGGACATGTCGGGCCTCATGCGGAGGACTTTCTGTTTAACTGGTGGGCAGTCTTCTCTTGTGGGTAGACGGTGTACCACAATGTCTGTATCGAGTCCCGGAATGTCTTCATATGACCAGGTGAAGATCTCAACATATTCATGTAACAGATGAATTAGGCGCTCTTTGAAACTTGGCTCTAGGTTGGCACCCACTCTGACTTCTTTTCTATCTTTCTCAGTACCCAAGTTGATTGTCTCTAACAGCTCCTCATGAGGTAGAATAGCCTTTTCTTCCTGTTGTAGAAGTCTAGCCAATTCTCCCGGTACCTCACAATCTTCCTCACCTTCGTATTCGGCATGGTAGGCCAGATCTTCAGAGTCACTGAAGGCCATAGCAGAATTGTTACCCATGGAATCCGGAATGGAAGGGTACCTGCATTTGTGAGTGTGGCTGTGTGTAAGGGATAACCACCTTTAAACAAATAAAATGCAAAAAGAAAGACAATAAACACAAAAGTTTATATGTGAAAACGTCCATGATTCATTAAAATGGCATATGAAGATGAAAAATCAAACCCTTACAAATGGACCTATGTGCCTCGGGTAAGGCACAAGGTTAAAAGTGTACGAATTTTTTGAGAATTATTACAAACCGACAGAAATGTTTGAAAGGTAAATTACTGATTTATGAAAGTAATGGGAACAAAGTCTTTTGCTTCCTAGTTGCACAGTCCTCCGTCAACAGTAGGGAAAATCCAATCTTCCAAGTTGCTCTCCTCTTCACTATCCTCTAGAGAATTGACTCCATGATGGGTGATCTTCACTGGTGGCCCTCCAGCACGGGAGCAACGCACAGCCTTCTGACTAGCCGAAGTGAAACCCAAGCCAAATTTGTCTGCCTTGAAAGGAAAGTTGGGAAGCTGCCCCCAGATTGTGCTTCCTCCTTCTTCAATCACAGCCTTTGCATCTTTGAGGGATGACATCCGAGGCACAGGTTTGGTAATCATGGGTACAGAAGCCACTGTATTGGTTGCCTCAATCTCCTGAGCTACCTCCTCAAAATGCTGAAAAGGGGTTTCGATGAATTCACCATACAATTCTACATAGCGGAAAGAATTTAGATGGCTTATCATGTATTCCTCTTTGTCATGAACAGTTACAATTTTCCCTTGGACAGGGTACTTGAGATTTTGATGCAAAGTAGAAGTGACGGCTCCAACATTGTGAATCTAAGGTCTTCCCAAAAAGTAAGAATAGGAAGGACGGATGTCCATCACGTAGAATGTGGAGTTGAAGGTTTCAGTTCCCACTTTGATCGGGATCTCCACCTCCCCGTGGACCATCCTTTTAGAACCATCAAAGGCTCTGACAATGATGTCTCTGGGTTTCAGGGTTAGGCCTTCACAATCTAACCTATCCAAGGCCTTCTTCGGCAAGACATTCAATGAAGAACCAGTGTCTACCAGGACGTGTGCTAGAGTAGTCCCTCTGCATTCCATCGAGACATGCAAAGCGTCATTATGTTTTCTCCCTTTTGATGTTAAATCGGCATCGGAGAATCCTAGACCATTGTCAGCTGTTAAGCTAGCTACACATTCCTGGAACTGATCCGCGGAGGTTTCCTGTAGCACATGGGCCGTCTTCAAGAATCTTATCAAAGATTTGGCATGAGCCTCTGAACAAAGCAGCAAGGCCAACATAGAGATATTTGAGGGGGTTTGCCCCAGTTGTTCCACAACATCATAATCGTTTTTCTTGATTATTTTCAAAATCTCTTCCATTTCTTTTTGAGAGGTTTCAGGGATGACCAATGGCTGAGCCCTCGTCCTGACATGCTCTTCTTGGATCCCTTTCCCTCTATCATCAGCAACAGTAGAGGGGACAACCACAGGAGTTACAACTTCTTCAATAATCGGGGTTCTCGCAGATATGTTTACCGGTGCAGGTGTAACCTTAGGAGCAGTTGAGGGTCCGAAGATTGCCTTTGGAGGGGAAATCTCCAGAGAGAAAATTCTTTAACTACGGGTGATTTTACTCATCCCAGCAATGTTTCCAATGTCGGAAGTCTCTTCATCAGAACTCTCTTCAATTGATTCAATTTGTTTAACACCGTGGTAGTAGATTTCTCCACCATAGTTCCACGGTATTGATTTGTCGGACTTGTACGGGACAGGCCCGGGCATGGTTATCTTCAAAGGTGCAATCTTTGGAGCAGATGTAATCTTAACAGATCTTTTGGAGACCTTGGAAAGATTGGAGGATATGGTTATTATTGAAACATCATTGACAGGATTCGGTGTAACGAGAGTCTTTTCAAAAAGGATTTCTTGGTTATCCATTAGGCGTTGGATGCGTAACTTCAACAATGGACAATCGGGTGGTAAGGATGAACAAAGGTAGAAATCTTCTTCACAACCTGGGAAAATCCCAGCCTTCAACAAATTCAGCTTGATTATCGGTAGCGGAGTCATCAAATCATCAACAGTAGCAACAAAAAGATCTTCTTCAACAGCATGGGCATTGTGGCCATGCCTTGGCATTGGAGCAGAGATCACATTCGGTTTTTCAGGGGCGTCGAATTCCACTTCTTTAGCGTCTATTAAATCCTGAATCTTATTCTTGAGGGCCCAACAATTGTTGGTGTCGTGCCCCAAGCTATCTGAATGATAAGCACACTTGGAATTTGCATGGTAGAACGGAGAAGTATTATTCAGATTCTTTGGGGCCTCTTTCAGACTGACAAGGTTTAACGTAAAGAGATGGGGTAGAACCTGAGCAGGAGTCATGTTTATCCGGGTGAATTGTCGTGCAGGCCTTTCCACCCTTGCTTGGTTGGTTCTGGGTTGATTGTTTCTAGGTTGATCAGCTGCAGACTCCTGAATCATTACGGCCCCCACCGCTGGTCGGTGCTCATATCTTCCTTGACCTCTTTAGGAGTAGAAAACTGATACTTCCTTTTTTGCTGGAAAAGTATTTTTGATGGCAGCGGAAGCAGATGCATCCTTTTGAATTTTCCCGCTCTTTATGCCGGTTTCAACTCTCTCACCAGTTAGAATTAACTCGGTGAACCCCGCAGAAGAACTTCCTATCAGGTGATTGAAGGAAGGACCTGATAGAGTCCCCATGAACATATCTACTAGCTCCCTCTCAGATAGAGGTGGTTGTACTCGTCCTGCCAAATCCCTCCATTTCTGGGCATACTCTTTGAAACCTTCATTTGAGACCATGCCCATACTCTGTAATTGAGTACGTGTTGGTGCTAAGTCTGCATTATATTGATATTGTCTGTAGAAGGTGGCCGCCAAATCTTCCCAATTATGCACATCAGACCTCTCCAACTGGTAAAACTAATTCAACTGTGTCCCCGATAAACTGTCCTGGAAGAAATGGACCCACAGGTCTTTGTCAGAAGAATGTGGTTGAATTTTCCTAACATAAGATCGCAGGTGCATCTTGGGACAAGACATTCCGTCGTACTTAGCAAACAGAGGTACTTTGAATTTAGGAGTGATCACAATTCCAGAAACCAACCCTAACTCTTCGAAATCCAGCCCAGTCACTCTTTGTATCTCCATGGCAGCTAGATGCTCTTCCAAATTCTTGTATTTGTCATCTGCAGGAGGGTACTGCTGTTCAGAATAGTCTTCATCCTCTTCTTCTTCTTCTTCCTCAGAATCAGATGGCACTGCAGCTCCCTTTCCTTTTCCTACCCCTTCATCAGATGTTGAGGGGAAATCTAGGACCCTTCTGGCTTGACCTTCAAATCTTCTGCCCAAGGTAGCCACACCAACTCTCTTCTTTTTCTTTTTCTCTTTTTCCTTTTCTAGCAAAGTTTTGAGCTCTTCTTGCCCCTTGCCTAGGGTCATGAGTAGCTGTTGGAACTGTGAATTTTGCGCTTGCAAGTCTTTGACCGTCTGCTCAATATCCATCTTGCTGAAATAAACAGCAGAGAGATGAGGAAACATGGTGTGAAGACATGTTTATGCATATGATGAATGATATGTATTCATGTAATGCATTCAAGGATTCAGAAATTCAAATTTGTTGTAAACAAAAAAGAAACACACGTCATATTAATAAGATAGAATTTGTTAGTACATCAATGCCCCATGGGAAAAATAATACAAAATTCTAAGGTAAAAAGACGTTGTGCATCCTCTTTGGTGCAATGTAGGTGTTGAGAGTTTACTCTTCATAAAGTTGACGAGTAAGTTCCAAAACCTTCTTCTCGCTTGTGTAGAATTGGGCTTTGAAAGTATCGCGCTCTCCCTTGAGCTGTATCCAACTCCTTTGTAAATCTTCGAGTGATGTTGGCATGTCAGGATGTAGGAGGGTGTATGGAACCTCTCCTTCCATAACAGGCTCTTTAATCACAGGGAGAATGTAGGGGTAAGGCATCATAAGACTTTGGGCGCGGGTTCGTACCCACTTGAGGTAAGGCTCAAGGGGGATGGAATTCTTGTGTCCTAAGGTCTTACTGTCCACCTTGTAGGGCATTCTCCAAGCTCGGATGAACCTTTGTCGAAGTTCTTGATCGTCATTGTTGAAGTCAAAAACCCAGTCTGGAATCAGCATGTCATGTGGGCCATCCCTTCGGGCATACCCAAATTGTCTCAGAGCCAAACAAGGGTTGTAGGTAATGCCTCCCCTAATGCCAAGTAGAGGGACATTAGGAAATTCCCCACAATGGTCAATGATGATGACATTCTCTTTTGATCGAAAACACCAATGAATATCTGAATGTGTAAGAGTCATCAATCGTTGTGACCACCTCAGACCTTGCCCATTCTTCAAAACTGATTGGGGAAGATGAGAAATAAACCATCTTGCCAGTAGAGGAGTACAGCACATGAGAACACCTCTTTTCCTCATTGTTCGAGTGTGAAAAGAGTGGAGGATATCTCCAAGCAATGTAGGCACCGGGTTGCGAGCCATGAAGATTTTGACAGCATTGACATCTATAAGCTGGTCAGGGTTTGGGAACAAGACCAATCCATAGATGAGAAGGGCTACAATCTCTTCAAAGGCTTGTAAGTCCAATGAATTCCAGCATTCTTGAGCTTTCTCAAACAGAAACTTTGCCAAGAAACCCTTGACACCACTTCTAGTTTCCCAATGGCCTATGACATCAGATGGTTGCAAGTGTAGGGCTTGAGCAACATCTTCAGGCTTTGGATCTCTTTCCGTACCGTTGAAAGGTAGATGATGGAGAATAGGAATCCTCAAGAGTTGAGAAAATTCCTCCAAAGTAGGCACTAGCTGGTAGTCAGGAAATGTGAAGCAGTGGTGTAGGGGGTCAAAGAACTGGAAGATAACTTTCACCATGTCTTCCTCTATGTTGGAGTTGACCAAGTTGAGAAGTCGACCATGTCTTTCAGTGAATGGAGAATACTCTAGAATCTTGAAAGCAAGCTCCTTGAGTTGTGGAGGAATTCTCACAAGGTTGACTTGGATAGTTTTCCTGCGAAGTGAATCCATTACCTACAAAACAGAAACAAAGATGAAAATCCAAATCCTTGAAATGGTTAGTGGATGCATATGATGCTTCATGATGCTCATGATGTTATGCATAAGTATATATGTACAAACAAATCATACAGTTCCTAGTTTAGGCTTGCATGGGGTTTCATAGGTAAGTACCCTCTTGAAGTTTAGTTGGCTCAACCTGTCCTATAAATAGTAACCGGGTTCTAAGGAGCTCAATATCACTGGATTATTTTCTGTGTTCATTGTTTCAGTTTAGCCACTTTACTGGCGACCGAAATATTCCAAGAAAACAACCCTCAATGAGTGTAGTATCGAGTATCTACCAACTTCAGACTGCACCAAAGTCGGTCATCTCACTACATCCTAAAAGGCCAAGATGGTCAAGTAAAGGTTCTAAAAGTCCATTAGTGCTTCATGACATCACTCAGCGGCCCCGTATTCTCTTTGATTAACTCAAAGGCTACCGGTACCCACAAATATGTCGCACTAATATAGCTATTGCTTCAACCATGTCGGTATATCCCGCACAGTTTCCACAACGTAATACTATTTACCTATGAATGTTTCTCAAATTCGGGTAGAGGATTCAAACCCAAACAATAGAACCAAATGTAAAGCATACAAATCAAGCAAGATAAGCATGTAAAGGTGATTTAAACCCTAAGGTAACCCCACTTTTATATGACTCCCCAGTAGAGTCGCCAGTTCTGTGAGGCGGTGGGAGAACTGACTTGAGGTTTTGTGTTTGTGTTTGCAAATGTTTCAGTTTAGCAAGAGTCGCCACCGACTTTTATTTTATCCAAAAGGAAAGGTAAAAAAGCACAGGAAAGACCTTTGATATTTTTTGGGTTCGGGGGGTAGATTATGAAAAGGGAATGTGCTAGCACCCTTTTCATCCATGGTTTTCCATGGGCTCTTAGTTACTTGTTTTAGATCACTTGCTTTTGCTTTTCAATTGTTTGAAATTGTGCTTTTGTGTATGGTTTTGAAAGTATTTTGAAAAGAGGCCATCGTTTTGGTAGCCTTTGTAATGATTCTTGTTTGAATGTATACAAAGGTGTTTGTCTTTTGAAAAAATGTTTCAATGTTTGAAAGTTTGTTGGGAAATGTTTTGAAATTGTGTGTGTGTTTTTGAAATTAGCAAGGATGGTTTGCAAATTGATCAAGTAACTAGGAGTTGTCTACCCGAATCAAAAGTCTTTCCTACACATTTTTATTCCTTTGACATTGTTAACCTACCATTGTTTTGGTAGATAACCCTATCTTTGGATGTTAAACGGGACGGGCGTGGGTCATCGTATGACCATGATAACAATATTGCCAAGTATCTTAGCAAGTTTTAGGGACTAAGATCATTTGTTTTTAAGCAACATTTTGATAGCGTCATCGAGGGACTATGATCTTTTTGTTTTGTTTTGTTTTGCCAAGATACCAAGCATGCATACCATGGTTGTAACACCCCTTCTAAATACCCCAATTAAAGGTAAAGATTAAAATCAGAGAAATAAAATTGCACGGAAGGGATGCCACAACACACATCACATTCTAAAGTATTTAAGGAAAAACGGACAGGGTATGTTTGAAAGTATAAGCATTCCAACACAAAACAAACATACCATAAATATTTACTTCATTCTCTCGTGCAAACGCAACGGAGTTTCATAATTTCACATCATCTCCATTTATGGAGGAATCAAAACATAATTCAAGGCATCAAGCCATCATAATTCACATAAGCATATGTTATCAAGTCTCACATATACAAAACATCATATACACGAATAAGGATTATATACATCATAATCCAAATACAAAATAATCGAGTTCGACACTAAATAAATCCCCCCCATGTGTTACTACCAGAGCATCGACTCGACTCTAATCAAAATAAAACAGATTGCAATCCAATGCATCCGTTAGCTAGCGCCTCGCGCTACCGTCCTCGGTACCTGCACAATGCCATCAAAAGCATTGGCCAACAAAAGGGTAAGAATTCCAATAATCATATAACATGTAATTTTAAGTAAATGAAATGGCAATAAATAAAGCAATACATAATGATCATGTTCATTTTATCACCTGTAGTATCCTTACTCAAGGAATCCATTTCCATCATATTAACCATGTAAACCGATTATCCGAATACTCACATCCTTGGCACATAACCATAATTCAAACAACAACAATATTGGCACATAATCAAACACATCAAAACATATACATAACATGCACAAATATACATGTGACTCACAACACGACTCAACGTATGCGAATGCGGTACCGACTCGTGGACCCAAGGTTCCACCACCTATATTTCCCTTCCGGATCAAGGTCACTACGTCTTTTCCCACAATAGGGTCACCGTCTAGATATTGTGGACCCAATGTTCCACCACCTATATTTCCCTTCTGGATCAAGGTCACTACGTCTTTTCCCACAATAGGGTCACCGTCTAGATATTGTGGACCCAATGTTCCACCACCTATATTTCCCTTCCGGATCAAGGTCACTACGTCTTTTCCCACAATAGGGTCACCGTCTATAAAATCATGTGAACCCACAGTTTCACCGTCTCTGTTTCAAGACCAACCATGCCATGCAATGTACAATATAACCAATTCATGCAATTAAGATTCACAATAATCTTAACATACACATACCATCAAATCCAACCAATGGAACATCAACTATTGTACATGCATGCATTTTAACAATCTCAACGTCAAGTAAAATATATACAAACAAGTTACTTACTCAACCAAAACATAAACCATCAACTATCAACAATTCCAAATCGGAAAGTATATTTCAACATAAAGTCATTATCAATGAACCGGCATTACTCTCAATGTTTCTCATCGCGATCGAGTCACCGGAATGTAACTCGAACGGTTAAATTCGGGATTAAACTCAACTTATTTCATTCGTACTAAAATCGGGTCGATTCTTAAAAAAGTCAAAATTTCGCAAAACGAACTTCACTACGTTAATCTACACGTCGGATTATGCTAGCACGTCAATTTTCTTTGAATTCGGAGCAACTTGCTCCGTCGATGAATCTACCGAAATCGGAACACAATCGGGTTCCAAAGGAAGTGCGAAAAATCAGAATTTTGGAGGCTACAGAAGCATCAACACGGGCACCCGTGTGCATCAACACGGCCCGTGTGGAAAAGCCACCAGAACGTGCAAAAATTGTCAAAGTCAGAGCATCAACACGGGCGCCCGTGTGCAGCAACACGGCCCGTGTGGATGGACCTGCGTGAAAACTTCATTCTTTTGAGTTTTTCTCATTCTACCACCATGGTTTTCTTTCCCATTCAATACTCTTAATTTCTACAAGCTAGCACCTAACACACTCATAAACCATACTCCTAATCCAACTTTTCTAAACCATTCCAACAATCAACCAACAAAACCCTATAAATCAACTATCAATTTTACCCCCAAATCCAAAATATATCTATCAAAACCTAACAATATGAGATGGAGAATCAAACCCCTTACCTTGGTGTGGGTTTTCTTGAAACAAGATGATGAAGATGTTGCAACTCCAAACCTAGCTTCCTTTCTTCTCTTCTCCTCTTTCTCTCTTCTTTTCTTTCTTCTTTCTCTTCTTACCAACTACTCTTACTAACTCTCCTTTTCTATTTTATAAAACTATCCTTCTACTACTAACTTTCCTCCCTCTATCTTTCTAAAATTATAATTTGGCCCCAACAATTATTTAATTCAAATTATATCATATAATTCTATTAAAACCATATTACATTTAATTAATATTTATTCCATAAAAACTAAATTATACCGATAAATCAAACGAAGCCAAATACACACCAAAATAATATTACTCAAAATAGTATTTTATCATTATGAATATTTTTATTTCAAATAACCGAATTAACATTTAATCAAAAACGGGGTGTTATAACTCTCCCCCACTTAAAAGATTTTCGGCCTCGAAAATTTTGACCAAAACGAACAAATCGGGACATGCCTACGCATTCGTCCACACAATCCTTGCGTTAATTAAACAACATACAAAATACACCTAACACAAGGGCATCTCCCTAGCCAAAACGTTTAGACAAGAACAACCATGTCGAGATGCGAAGCCCATACAATGCACTCGACAATCAACTAACACCCAACAACTAAACAAGTCGCAGACACACCAGTTCGCTCGAGAACTAAACAAACAAGATCGATACCATCCTAACGTCTCAACCATAGAATTAGTCATACACTCGAACCGACGCCTCGGAAACGAGTCACCAAAGGTAGGAACATAAAGTCCTACGACACAACACCAACACCATCGCTAAAACAAAAACAACAAAATGGTTATACAAACCAAAACTGAAACAATCAGAAAGGATAAAACCACGCGTGCTACGCAAACACGAAAAGATGCCATCATTCACGCATAAGTACGAACTCAAGAATTACACTTGCAGTTATCGCTCTCATTCCAGAAAAATCACAAGGTCACATCATCCTTGTAGATTACCAACGTACCACCCTTGAACAATAACAAGTTACCCAAACATAACTGAACTGCGACACACCACTCATCCTAGGACGTATACTGACGACTTGCGACTATAACTCACTAGCCTAAATCCAACAATCCCGCATACTCGCTAAAACTCAATGCTCGATATCTAAACCATGTTGTGTCACTTTTATGCATAAGATGCCAACCGTAAAACAACTTGGTTAATCCTCAACTTCCCAATCACCCAAAATGGATACTTTCAAAGCGTACACCCATCAAGACACCTCGCAACATCAGCTTCATCAACTCGAAGAATCACTCTTTCATTCTCGATTGATCAACGTCCGTTGATCCTCTGAAATACACGACATAGTTTGACCTCTTCAAATACTGTCCAAATATTTCACTTGTGAAACTTCGATGTATACACTTGACTTCCACGAAGTCTTCCCTTATAACAATTCAATTCCCAAAGTTTAATTAAGTAATCACCATCCTCGCATCGTCGCAACGATTAATACACTGGTTTCTTATTCGAAACATCTCTCTTATCTTTCAATCTTCTAAAGTGGTAATCCAAACCAAACACTCTCTCAAGAACTCTACTCATCAATTTCGTCTCATACTCCTGAAATTACAACATAGTTTGAACTTAAAACCATAACATCAATTTCTATGGAATCCAACATGAACACCGTCGCGACCGACTTCAGTCACAAATAGAACATCTTCCTCTATAAAACATCAATCATCTTTAAGTACCTGTGGTTACCAAACCATCACCAAATTCCTTACCGTCAAGACTTATTTTAGTCGTGATCTAATAATCCACCGCGACCATTAGTATCCGGCGAAATCCATATGGTAGTAGTGAACGAATCCTTAATAACCTTCTGAGTTTAATCTCAACAAGCGTCTCAAAACAAACATGCAACATTCTTTCAAAATAATAAATCTCAAATAAGATATTCTTGGGTTATCCTCAATATCAACTTAATAAACTCAACAACAGACGAAGTCTCTTTATAGATCATACTCAACTTGAATTGTCTTCAACAATTCCAATCTCCTTGTCGTTAACATCTGTACCTATAAGGTTCCAATGAGCATAACTGCATCAAACTCTAACTCCCGCATCCGATAATTTTCCATAAGAAAAATCAAATCGTTCCAAGGTAGTAATACACTTTTCCAACTCTATGTCGAAATACATCTTACGTCCAAAACAAAATATCACAACACGTCGCACCAGGTTCTTCAGTACAAAACAAAACCAAAATCAAGGCATTTGCTAAACTTTTCACCGGCTAAAACAAATTCGCTTCCCATTGCAAAGTCCAATTAGTGACTCAACCATTTCAGGTCAAAATACTCACGATCAATACCAACTCATAAAAAAATATCTTCCATCAAACTCACAAAGTTAACCATCCAAAACAAAAGAACTTCTAAACTATGAATTAGCCCCTTAAAGTCTTCGACAAGACACAAAATAAATCTTCGCGGAACTGTCCAAAATATTGCCGTCTAAGTTGCTTACTTAAGACACTCACGTCCAACAGTTCCAAAACTCCTTCTTTAGAGGACTCAACATGCACCAATCTAACTCCACTACTGATAACGCAACACTCGGATGCTTGCCACAATCCCTTAACTTGATGTAAACCAAATAATATCCATGAACACGAAACAACTCTTCAGCTACTCATGAGAGTACTGTTGGAACATTCCAAAATCTTACCTGACGCATTAGTCACACTAATGACATCAGCTTATACTCGCCCGGACCATACACTATCTTGAAAAGCATTGCCTGAACATCTTCAACCCTCACACTAACCCATAGGCAGCCAGACTTCAAAACGATCTCACTAAACACATAAACTCCAAATAACTGCTTCACTTAAATATCAATCCTCCTAAGCAGACACTCGTCCTCAACATCCGCTTCGTTCCTTGACTACAAACGACACACCAACTTGGGTAACCTTTGCTCTTCTCGAACAACACAATCGGCGCACTCCACGGCGAACCACTCAAACAAACAAACTCTACTAAAACCAATATTCAAGTTGACTCTTCAACTCTAATTCAGAAACAAACATCCCTTAAGGATACTTCGAATCCCAACTAGTTCCAGAAACTAAATCCATCAAAACTTCACCTCGCACTACAGCGGTAATTCACTCACATTTCCACAAAAGGTTTCGGAAGAATCACAATAAGAAGCTCGCTTGCCAAAAATCTTATTTCTCACCAAAATCCAAATTCGCCCACAACTCAAGTAACCATGCACTGCCTTGTGCCAACTCATCTGCTTCACACACTATTAAGTTGGCAAGACAAGTCTATCCCAAACAACACAATTCCCGACTACTATCAACAAGAGATTAAGGATGATCAGTCCCTCAATTTGTCAATAGACAGTCGACAATCATGAGGTGGCATTAACCATCGTTACCACACCACAACAGCATCTTCAATCTTACCCCTCAAGCTACTTAAACATAACCATGCTTGAAGCATTAACTGCTCGGCAATACTTACATCTTACAATCGGCGGTATACTGAACCAACCTCTTGCACAAAACTTCAGAGAAGAAACTTCTCCCCCACTTATTTCACACGTACCTCTGCAGACAACGAAAAGGAAACAATCAAGTACCGACAGTGTTTCACACACATGTCGCGTACCAAAAGGGATTAAACACATAAACAACCTGGCTGATAGACCGACATGCTCTGATACCACTATTGTAACACCCCTTCTAAATACCCCAATTAAAGGTAAAGATTAAAATCAGAGAAATAAAATTGCACGGAAGGGATGCCACAACACACATCACATTCCAAAGTTTTTAAGGAAAAACGGACAGGGTATGTTTGAAAGTATAAGCATTCCAACACAAAACAAACATACCATAAATATTTACTTCATTCTCTCGTGCAAACGCAACGGAGTTTCATAATTTCACATCATCTCCATTTATGGAGGAATCAAAACATAATTCAAGGCATCAAGCCATCATAATTCACATAAGCATATGTTATCAAGTCTCACATATACAAAACATCATATACACGAATAAGGATTATATACATCATAATCCAAATACAAAATAATCGAGTTCGACACTAAATAAATCCCCCCCATGTGTTACTACCAGAGCATCGACTCGACTCTAATCAAAATAAAACAGATTGCAATCCAATGCATCCGTTAGCTAGCGCCTCGCACTACCGTCCTCGGTACCTGCACAATGCCATCAAAAGCATTGGCCAACAAAAGGGTAAGAATTCCAATAATCATATAACATGTAATTTTAAGTAAATGAAATGGAAAAAAAATAAAGCAATACATAATGATCATGTTCATTTTATCACCTGTAGTATCCTTACTCAAGGAATCCATTTCCAACACATTAACCATGTAAATCGATTATCCGAATACTCACATCCTTGGCACATAACCATAATTCAAACAACAACAATATTGGCACATAATCAAACACACCAACACACATACATAACATGCACAAATATACATGTGACTCACAACACGACTCAACGTATGCGAATGCGGTACCGACTCGTGGACCCAAGGTTCCACCACCTATATTTCCCTTCCGGATCAAGGTCACTACGTCTTTTCCCACAATAGGGTCACCGTCTAGATATTGTAGACCCAATGTTCCACCACCTATATTTCCCTTTCGGATCAAGGTCACTTCGTCTTTTCCCACAATAGGGTCACCGTCTAGATATTGTGGACCCAATGTTCCACCACCTATATTTCCCTTCCGGATCAAGGTCACTACGTCTTTTCCCACAATAGGGTCACCGTCTATAAAATCATGTGAACCCACAGTTTCACCGTCTCTGTTTCAAGACCAACCATGCCATGCAATGTACAATATAACCAATTCATGCAATTAAGATTCACAATAATCTTAACATACACATACCATCAAATCCAACCAATGGAACATCAACTATTGTACATGCATGCATTTTAACAATCTCAACGTCAAGTAAAATGTATACAAACAAGTTACTTACTCAACCAAAACATAAACCATCAACTATCAACAATTCCAAATCGGAAAGTATATTTCAACATAAAGTCATTATCAATGAACCGGCATTACTCTCAATGTTTCTCATCGCGATCGAGTCACCGGAATGTAACTCGAACGGTTAAATTCGGGATTAAACTCAACTTATTTCATTCGTACTAAAATCGGGTCGATTCTTAAAAAAGTCGAAATTTCGCAAAACGAACTTCACTACGTTAATCTACACGTCGGATTATGCTAGCACGTCAATTTTCTTTGAATTCGGAGCAACTTGCTCCGTCGACGAATCTACCGAAATCGGAACACAATCGGGTTCCAAAGGAAGTGCGAAAAATCAGAATTTTGGAGGCTACAGAAGCATCAACACAGGCACCCGTGTGCATCAACACGGCCCGTGTGGAAAAGCCACCAGAACGTGCAAAAATTGTCAAAGTCAGAGCATCAACACGGGCACCCGTGTGCAGCAACACGGCCCGTGTGGATGGACCTGCGTGAAAACTTCATTCTTTTGAGTATTTCTCATTCTACCACCATGGTTTTCTTTCCCATTCAATACTCTTAATTTCTACAAGCTAGCACCTAACACACTCACAAACCATACTCCTAATCCAACTTTTCTAAACCATTCCAACAATCAACCAACAAAACCCTATAAATCAACTATCAATTTTACCCCCAAATCCAAAATATATCTATCAAAACCTAACAATATGAGATGGAGAATCAAACCCCTTACCTTGGTGTGGGTTTTCTTGAAACAAGATGATGAAGATGTTGCAACTCCAAACCTAGCTTCCTTTCTTCTCTTCTCCTCTTTCTCTCTTCTTTTCTTTCTTCTTTCTCTTCTTACCAACTTCTCTTACTAACTCTCCTTTTCTATTTTATAAAACTATCCTTCTACTACTAACTTTCCTTCCTTTATCTTTCTAAAATTATAATTTGTCCCCAACAATTATTTAATTCAAATTATATCATATAATTCTATTAAAACCATATTACATTTAATTAATATTTATTCCATAAAAACTAAATTATACCGATAAATCAAACGAAGCCAAATACACACCAAAATAATATTACTCAAAATAGTATTTTATCATTATGAATATTTTTATTTCAAATAACCGAATTAACATTTAATCAAAAATGGGGTGTTACAATGGCCATTTTAAGGCAACAAAGTGGATGAAACCCTAGGGGTGCTTGTGTGCATTGTGTTGTCATTTTTCATGCATTTTTGTCTTGCATTAAGTCATGCTATTTGTTTTATTTTTGGTCTTTGCATACAAAACCCTAATTTACTATCTTGCACATAAAAGCAATAAAATGCGTAAAGTAAATCTAGACTATTACAACATTATTATGGGAAGGGGGGTACAAGTTTGAATAAGGGGATATTGCACAAAATAAAACCCTAATTTACTATTACAACCATATTGAATTTATTTGTACAAATAAATAAATAAGCAAATATTTTAATATGCAAATAAATGTAAATATGCAAAAAATGTTTTTGTATTTATTTTATGTATGTAAAATAAATTTATTTAAGTCTTAAAAATAAGAAAAAAATAAAAATGATTATTTTTTTAAAAGGGAAAAAAACCCTAAATTTTGTTTTAAGAAAATAATGCTTTATATTATTTATTTATTCATTTTTTGTTTAATAAAATAAATAAAAATATATACAAAAATGTAAAAAAATAAAATATGTGAGAAAATAATATTTTAAGTGCATAAATAATAAAAATAAAAATATATAATATTTTTGTATTATTTACAAGTTTTATTTAGAAAATAAAGTATATTAACCTAATAATTTATTTATTATGCAAAAAATAAAATGAAAAAATGAAAAAAATGCAAAAAAATAAAGAAAATATTTTTATGATTTTTAATGTTTAGGAAAAAATAAATAAAAGTCAGAAATGTGAAATATGCAAGAAAATATGAAAAATAAAAGAAATGGGCCAAAGGGGTGCAGGAAGTAAACAGGGAGGTGTCAATAGTCAGACAAATCAGGCCTAAGCCCACTTCCACTTCGTCCCTGTCCTTGGGACAAAAACGTGTGCGCCCTGTACTTCAAACTGTATCTCCTGCATACGTGCTTAAAAACAAAATCTTGCAACATGAAACTTGTAGCATTTTTAGTCACGATTCCATTGATATAAAAAACTTGATCTAACTCTCAAAGACCAGAGAGAATTTCAGTGGCCCTAAATTCTAACCTAACTTTTTCAGTATGTTCAACATCTAAATTCTCCTAGCTCAGTTAATATAAATACAAGCTATGCATATGTACAGCTCAAGCACATTAAAGACTACATTTTTGCTTCACAAACCTAAGCCTAAGGATGTATAAATAAGGAGATAGAAAGTTAGAAATTACCTTGTTCAGTAAAGTTCGAATATGGCAATGCAGCAACTTTGAATGAGGCCTGAAGTACTTTTGAGTTTGCTTGATGTTCCCTTGACCTTTACCAATGCTTAGCTTGCTTTGAAATGGCTAGAATCTCCTTGTGGAAGTCAACCTGCAAAGCTTCAAAATGAAAATGGTGAAGTGTGCAAACGAGGTTACAGTTGCAAAGTAAGGGCCTGGTCAGTTTAGGCATGTTGTATGGAATGTGTTTGAAGTGGTTCAAGACAAAACGCACAAGGCAATTTGGTTTTGGAAGTGGTTCTGCAGGTATGGCCTTGTTTTGACAAAAACATGTGATTTTGTGTTTTAGGGTGTTTTTGAGGCTTGGCAATCGTGTTTCAGACTTGGTGTAATATGCTGGGGTTGTTTCAAAATGTTACAAGACTTGGTTTTATCAAATTTTCAAGTTGGGGACTTTTTGCAAGCTTACTTGATTTTGAAGCAAAAGTGAGATGACAATGCTCAAAGGTTGTACTTGCTAGCTCAAGGCCTACACATAGTTGGTGAGCTTTTCCCGATGTTTATGGACTTTGTTTACAGCAATAAATTGGGTCCATGGCTCAAGATAAACAAAGTTACATAAAGCATGCTTTATCAAAATAACAATGTAAACTTTTTTCCATTTTTGGAATAGATCCTTATACAATGCTCCATAACTCAGAACAATGCCTTTGTCCAATGTATTTGCATTTAATTAAGGAGTGTGGAAAGTATTAAGACCTGTAAAACAAGTACAAGCATGATCCAAACTGATTTGCAACTTGTGCCAATGTGAAAAATGCCATGGACAAAAGTGAGAAATGGCCATTTTCTTTTCTTCGATTCTCCCTAACCACAAATGATCTTGGAGAGTTCTTGGACATTTTTTAAATCTTGTAACATGCTCTACAATCCATATTTGAAATTCATTTTGAGATTCCAATTGGAACTATGTGAAAAGTTGCCAGGAAGATAGGTCAAAATCCTGCCTAAACTATGGCAAAATTTCACTAAGTTAAAAGTTTCATGGACCCTTGTCACAAAATCATAACTTGAGATCCAAGCATCTTTTGGGAAAACTTTGTAAATCAAAGTTGTAGATTTCGTGTAGGACTATAACTTTAATGTTGGAAGTTTTCTTTTAATCCAATTTCATCATGGTGAAAAAGTTGGGAAAAGTTGGGAAAAAATAAGAAATTTTCATAACTTAGAAAATTTCTAAGTTATGAAATTTTTCAATCTTAAACCCTAATTTTCAAAATTAGGTTTCTTGGTGAACAAGTTTCATGTTTTGACACATCTTGATGAAAAATGACCCTTGGCACTTGATTTTGACCAAAAAGTCAAAGTTTGACTTTTCAGTGTACAGTTGATTTTTGATCAGTTGACTGAAAATTCACCTGTCAATCCAATGCATTTGAGATCTTTTGAACCTTGTGATTAGGTCAAGATGGTGCCATTGAGTCCTTGAAACCATGCTTGAACCCAATTTTCCATTGGCTAGGTGAAAAATCAGAAATTGCCCTTCTACAGTCAAAACCCTAAAAATGACCATTTTGCCCTTTTGAAGATCTGATTAAATTTCTTGAGGAGTTGTGGTCCAAACTTGATCAAATGGTTCATATGAGTCTATAATGTTGATGTGTATAAAAAATTATGAAGTTTGACTATAAATTGGCCACAATTGACTTTTTCCCCAATACAGTTGATTTTTAGGTCAACTGTCCAATTGACTGGGCAAAAATTTGATTCAAGGCTTGAAACTTGGTATGAGATATCTTAGGAGTCCAACATGAAGCATGAAAGTCACATGAGGCATTGGAAGTCCAAAAATCCTTGTGCAAACTCAAACCCTAATTTCAGGTCAACAATGCGAGGAGATGTCTTGAGCTGAGCAAACCTTAATCTTGTCTAGAGTCTTGTGAGGGGAAATCTTGATAAAATGAGACGGAAAATTTTGGGGTACAACAGGGTACAACACATGGAAGCCGTCTTACCTGTCGAAATTCAAATTCCCTCACTAAGGATTATGAATAAAGTAGGCCTAGGCGAAGACGAATGGATTTAGACAAGATTGGGTCAGTTGAACTTGTTCGATGAAAAGTGTTTGGCTGCTGTTTGTGATGGTTAGATGTACCAAAAACATATGATCAAGGTTTTCAACAAAAAGATCAGGCCTCGAGTATATCAAGCTGGCAACTTGGTAATAAAACGCATCATTCTTCCACAAGGCGACCCCAGGGGCAAATGGACTCCCACTTACGAGGGACCTTTTGTTGTCAAGAAAGTTTTCTCTGGTGGTGCCATGATGCTGACTACTATGGACGGGGAAGATTTCCCACATCCAGTGAATGCGGACATGTTAAAAAATACTACGCATAAGAGACCCGCTAGGTTGACATACCTCAGAAAGATAAGGGTATCCCGGTAAACCAAAGGTTTAGGCAAAAATTAGGGATATATGCAAAAGATTGTACACCCGGAAAGTTGAAAACCCGAAAGGGAGACTTGGGCAAAAATGGGTATCCTGGTGGGCTGAAAACCCGAAAGGGAGGTCCAGGCAAAAGTTAAGGATTAAAAGCGTATGACTATGTCCTGTATAATCACCAAAATCGACTTTATTATCGAGGTCCGGTTTCAAACGGTCCAAGATCAATCCAATCAACTTCTGTCAATGGCAAGGGACGTTCGAAGACATTGGGGAAATAGTAGAGTTGGAACACAATGGGATCATTTCCACATGTTTTTTGTTTTTGTTTTCAATTTTGTTATCCTTTCGACGATTTCCTCTTACTAGGATATCCGTCTCTCTGTACAAAAATGCATATTCATGGGCAGAACATCAATACAAATATACTTTGAAGTGCAAACTTTTTGTTTTTTGTCTTTAGTGCAAGGACGTCCAATGACTAAAATTTAATGAACATATGCATATGAACATAATTAAACTGTTTAAAAAATATGTGCCGCCAAGCAGCAACGAGAATCTCTTTAATGCAGCGGAAATATCCCCACAGAGTTATTATCCCCACAGAACCTTCTACAATAAACCTTTTCCCCAACAGAGTTGCCCACAAAGTTGGATCTATGCAAACCTCGATCAAAGTTTCAATCTCTCGACAACCCTCTCCCCAGCTGAATTGATCTTAAAAGAAGAAGCCTTGTGGATTTCTTCAGATAAGAATTCACCTTGCCAGCATGTCATCAAATAATCTCTTCAATAGAGTTTATTCCCCAAAAAACCATTTCACTCCTCAACGAAATCACTTCCTATTCAAACAACTGTCAGTTACTATGAAGCCTGGACCCAACCAGATAATAGTTTAACTTCTCAAGATACTATGAAGCCTGGACTCGACCAGATAATAGTGAAGACTAAAGTTTAACCAAGAAAATGTTTAACTTCTTTTCCCCAGTAGAGTTTGCCTCTACCCCCAGTAAGTTACTGTGAAGCCTGGACCCGACCAGATATCAGTTCAACTTCATTTCCCCCAGCAAGTTACTATGAAGCCTGGACCCGACCAAATATAAGTTCAACTTCATCCTTTCAAGAATTTTTTATGACGCCTGGAATCTGACCAGATAACATTTAAATTCATAATTTTTTATGAAGCCTGGAATCCAACTAGATAACAATCAAATTCAGTTAGTTACTGTGAAGCCTGGAAACCGACCAGATAACAATTAACTTCATTTCCTCAGAAATCTGCTTCGAAACTTGGAATCTGATCGGATAGCAGTTTAATGTTGGTAAGTTACTGTGAAGCCTGGACCCGACCAAATATCAGTTCAACTTTATCCTTTCAAGCAAGTTACTGTGAAGCCTGGACTCGACTAGATATCAGTTCAACTTCATCCTTTCAAGAAATTTACTGTGAAGCTTGGACTCGACCAGACATCATTCCAACTTTATCCTTTCAAGCAAGTTACTGTGAAGCCTGGATCCGATCAGATATCAGCTAAACTTCATCTTTTTCAAGTATGTTATTGTGAAGCCTGGAGTTTGACCAGATAACAATTAACTTTATCCACCTCAGATATCTGCTTTAAAGCCTGGAATCCGACCAGATAACAGTTCAAAGTCGGTAAGTTGCTGCGAAGCCTGGAATCTGACCGGATAACAGTTTAACTTCACTTTCCTAAGAAATTTTCTGTGAAGCCTGGTATCCGACCAGATATCAGTTAATTTAATCTTCCCCAGTAATTCGTTGCGAAGCCTAGAATCCGACCAGATAACAGTCAACTTCATTATCCTCAACAAATTGCTGCCAAGCCTGGATTTCGACCAGATAACAGTTAACTTTCGATTCTCTCCAGTCAGGAATAATTCCCCAATAGAGTAATGGATAACCAAAAGTCTAGAATTTTATTTCCCCAAGCAGAATTAACACTCTCCACAAATTCTTCTTAAAGCAAGCCAATATTCCCCAACGGAGTTTCTCCTCAAACAACAGAACAGGAATTCCCAACAAAAATATTCTAAACAAAGTTGAAGATACATTTATTCTCTAACAACAATTAGGGATTTAGCCTCCCAAGATTCCTCAGCATGTTGTCAATAATTTATTTTCCTAGACAAAGACTCACTGCAATAAACGCATCACGTTCATACACCATATAACATACATGATATATGCCTACAACACAACCTCATTTTTGAGAACATCATTACATAATGCATTTCATACATAACGACATTGCATACAGCTAACCCTTTACCTTGTCAGGAAATATCAATCAACAGATAGCTATCATCAATAATTTTCAAAGTTCCAGATTAATACCTGTAACAAGCCAGGAAAACTATCTGTGGACGAATGATTGTAGATTAATACCTGTAACAAGCCAGTAAAACTATCTACATAAGTAGATTGAAGATTAATACCTGTAACAAGCCAGGAAAACTACCTTTCTTTCTCAGGTTAGAGATTAATACATGTAACAAGCCAAGACAATTATCTTAGTGACCGACAATTTTCAAGCTCCAGATTAACACTTGTAACAAGCCAGGAGAACTATATGTGGATGACGCACTGTGGATTAATACCCGTAACAAGCCAAGAAAACTATCTACATAACCATCCCAAAGAAATCTTACACGGTTTCCTTCTCATCATCCTGATGCAGTCTAACATAGACTCATCACGAAGAAACCCTACCCATGTTCCTTCTCATCTCCAGATGAAGTTTTTACACGGATTCATCATGAAGAAACGCTACCCAGGTTCCTTCTCATTTCCAGATGCAGTTTTACCCAGACTCATCGTGAAGCAACCCTACCCAGGTTCCTTCTCAGACAATTCCAGATGAAGTTTAACATGGACTCATCATTAAGCAACCCTACCCAGGTTCCTTCTCTTTCCCAGATGATGTTTTACACGAACTCGTCCTGAAGCAACCTTACCCAGGTTCCTTCTCTTAAATTCTAGATGAAGCTTCACATGGATTCATTTTGAAGCAGCCCTACCCAGGCTTCCCCCTCATATGTCTCCTAAAGCTGCCCTACACAGGCCCCTCAGAAATTGAGGAACATCCAAGACCTCTGTTGGTTCAGTTTAAATCGATCAACGGTTTATCCTGATTCCTTTCTGTTAGACATTTTCTCTGGTTCAGATAAATCGCTCCAAAGATTTATTCTGATTCTTTTCCAATTGAAGTCAAATTTAGACTTAGTCTAATTTCCGCCAACAATCACTCTAGACGGCATCCTTAAGCCCATCTCCGACAACTATTCATCATCTCTCCAAATGGAATCTTTAAGCCCATTCCCTACACAGTCAACTAACATATCATCGAGTGCAAATTTCTGGGCACTTTATTGTTCAATCATCTTCCACCTTCAAGTCACGAATGGTAGGCTTGCCAGCCTAACTCTTCAGGTTTAAGAAGATTAAACAGGGGCAGCTGTCGTACCCCAAAATTTTCCTTCTCATTTCTTAAGGTATTTCTCACAAGGATTCTCAAAGTTCAAGCTTGCACAAGTACAATTGGAGGAAACTGTTAAAAAGGGCAAAATAGATAAGAATAATCTCTTCAACAAAATTGGAGAAAAATAAGTTTTCTTCGATTTCCCTTGCTTCGATTGGATTTTTTTCCCCTTCCAGTTTACTTCGATTCACAAGGCTTCGATTGGAATTTGGTCTCCTTCAGGCCTTCTTCGATTTCCCTTGTTTCGTTTGGACTTTAGTCTCTTTCAAGACTGCTTCGATTGGACTAGGACTTCTTTTTGGCTCCTTAGATTCATAAGACAGTAGTATCCTTTGTGCCTCTTTCGAATCTGGACATTTTGGCCACCTACATGCACCTTTCATTTGGGCATGTGTTTCCTTCAGTACAAGCTACTTGTCACACCCTTCGTTTGGGCACATGAATCCTTCAGCACAAGGCTACTGGTCACACCCTTCGTTTGGCCACATGAATCCTTCAGCACAAGGTTTTGGTCAAACCTTTCGTTTGGGCACATGAATCTGTCAGTACAAGATACTGGGCACACCTTTCATTTGGGCATGTTGGTTCCCTGCGTATTATGTTATGGGTGTATACAGGATGTCGTTCAAGATGTCTAACATCTTATCTAGTCAGGTGTGTCTATTTTCTTCTGCCACATGATCTTCTAATATGTGTTGCTTATGTCACATGGTCTTCTAACTTTGGTTATTCAAGTTAGAATTCTTCTTGGGTTATTGAGGTTACAGGAAAATTCTCCTAGACTTTGTGCCAAGAATTGGTTCTGAGTTTGAGGGGAAGTAGCTTGGTTGTTCTTGAAGATGTAGTACTCCAATTGACTTTAGGACTTAATTCCTTCATCCTTGGTGTACTGTGCAGTAATGAAAGTTCTATTCTCTGAAGTGGTAGTTATAAGGTTTAATAGATTTTGAAGGGGAGTCCATGTTATGTACTCGACTACTATGAAGAGTTGTTAGACAAGATGTCCTGACATGTTGAGAATTTGGTATTCTCTTAGTTGTTGTGTTGAGTAGCTTCAACTAGTTATTGCTCTGATATTCGATGTAATGACTTCTGTTGTTGTTGTGTCTCTGATTTGTTGTGTGTTTGAGGTTCTTCTCAAACCTGAGCTACTTTTGTTTATGCGTGGAAGATGTGCTAAGTTGTTTTAACCAAAATAACCTAAAGGCGGAGATTGTTAATTCTCTGTTTTGTTGTGATTGGCATTATGTTTGTAAAAACTAACTTAGCATGGACATGTTGGATTAAGATGTTATATCAACTGGAGAAACATGTCAAATGTGATTTCCTATGCAGTTTCTTTCGACATCGTGATTTTGTACAGCTGGACTGTTGGATTTTTTAGTTTATTACGGGTGCAGAATATTTTGTAAAATATTATGCTATCCTATGTGGAGCACAGTTTGAAGATTAAAAATATTCAACCTGATTTCAAGGAGATTTGTTAGTTTCTAATTATGGAGATAATTTAGGAAACTAATGATTGATGTCCTATCTTTGAGGAGATAATGTTGCAGCGCCTCTGTCATATCCAACTGCATATGTGAAAGCCAAATCCAATTCATTGAAGATTATAAATAGAAGGCTTCACTCCTAGTACACGTGTGGAACTTATTGTGTATTTTTATTAGGGTTTGTGTGTTAATTGTGAGCCTCTCGATTATTATCTTGATAAAAGAGTAGGACTTTGTTTTTGAGTTGTAAGTTATGTCAGTCATTCCAAAGCTTTTCAGCAGTTAATGATTGTGTATCTTTGAAGTGTGACTTCTGTTATTTTCTAAGTGTTTAGAATTTTTCAGTCACTGGTCTGTGATTGGAAGGGATTTGAGAAGGGTCTCATACCTAGGTGAGTCTTAGGTAGAAGTTAAGCAAGGGTAATGATTAAGTGTAAGGTTGTAAGCGGGGAAGTTTAACTTCAAATTGATACTATCTAGTTGATTTCATCCCTGGATTGGTAGCCCCCAGAGTATGTGTTGTTGTACATCGAACTGGGTTAATAATCCTGTGTATTCTTTACTTTTCTGCACTTTGTGTATTATTAATCTTGTCATTGTGTGTTTGTTCAGAGAAATGTGTATCGACATCTGAGATCTGAATACCAGAATTTTAAAAAGATTATAAAAGTAGTTTATATATACAAAGGATAAAGTTTGGAAGTGTTTGATAAATACCTTTGTTGTTACCTTCGGCAAGACAGGTTCTTGATAATGCGGAATACATAGTATATTCGACCCGATTTGCATAAACAAAGTTACCGTTTTATCTCAATTATGTTGCATTATGTCGGTACTTCAAGTATGTTTCTGGTGATTATTTCATCCAAGGCCTACATGAGAAAAGGAGAAGAAATGGAAAAGAATCAGACTCAAAATCAAAAAACAGCATAAATAACAGAGGAATTCATATCAGAAGGTTATGACGATCGTCACACCTTCCATTTCGTACAGCACAAGCTGAACTTATGTGCCCCTCGTCACACAAACCATGATGACCAGCACAGGTTAAATATGTGTGCCCCAAGGCATATAATGCATGCCACTCGATACAGCTATTTTCTGTTTGACGCGTGCAGATTTCTCCATGATTCTCCATGTTGCCAGTTCTAACAACTCTGCATTATTTCCTCTTGGTCTTTCTCCACGCACTGATTTTTCTGAAGCATGAAACCACTACTCCTAGATTCTCTCAAGAAGTTTTGTTACATGAAAGCACTATAAAACAAGGAAAGTTTCACAACGAAGGGACTCTCAAATCCTCTCGTCTCTGCTCTTTCGTTTTTGTTAAGTTATTTTGCATTTTTCGTTTTTTCACGCCATTATTCCAGTTTCAACAGTTCAAAGCTTGTTTAGAACTTAAGCAGATAAAACCTTCACCTAAACAGCAATAGTTTTCTACACTAGAAAACTATTGCAACATTAGTTTCTTTTCATAGCCTCCTGAATTTTTTTTTAAGTTTTATAGTTTTTGTTCTACATTCAAGTTAGTTTTCCGCAAGCAAATCATGTCGGCATATTATGGAGGATTGTTATCAATATTTGAAGTGTTGCAGAAATTCTATTGTTTTCATTATTTAATTCCAGGTTTTTAATTCAATTATATTATTGCTCTTTATTTATCAATCATTCCTGAATTATCATATGTCTGCTATTATTTTGTATTCGTGATTAATAATATGTCCGGCTAATTTCCCTAATACCGGTATGTAAGGTCACAAACCGAAGGAGTTCGATAATAAATTGGCATAAATATTTTATAAAAATACTTTTCTGGTTTGGTTTCCAATTTTAATACAAATTGCTTTGTTACGAGAGTAAGATACAAACGAAGGCTAAAATCAATAATCACGAGAGTGTGAGTTTTTAATCGGATAGTGGTAATCAAACTTTAATTTTAAATACAGCGAGAGCGGTTTATGATTAATTATACTCTATTTGTTTTCAAAAAGTATCTTTGGATTTTAAATGAGACATCGAGAGCAAGCATTTAAGTTTAATTATATAATCTGAATCAATAATCACGAGAGTGTGAGATAAAGGTTTTTAAACTAATAGTTTCTACTGAATAGTGTTTTGAATACTCAAAGCTATGCCAATGGATTACTGAATTCCCGAAGTCAGACGTATTACATACCGGTGTCCCGTCATTAAATATTTCAATTAAGTCTAAGCTTATTTTCGTCTAACCCAAAACCTAAGATTTATTATTAGCCTTAGCTTTACACAGTAGCTTTAGATAGCAGTAATTCGATTACCAGTCCTTGTTGGTTCGATATCTTTTAAAACTATGTGATTAAACTGTACACTTGCAATTAATACACCCAATAGACTCTTAAAGTTTCGCGATCAAGTTTTTGGCGTCGTTGTCAGGGACTAATTTAGTCGATATTGTGAATCCTTTGTTACGCGATATAGACTAAGGCAACCAATTTTATTTCCTTTTATCCGTTGATTGTATGCCAAGCACTCGCTCTCAAGGCGAAGAATTAGAGCAATCAATCGACAAAGTCGAGTTTTTTGTTAGTATAAGACACCGAATTAGAGAATAAAAAATTAATTACAATCTTCCTGAATTCAATCTTTCCGATTTATCTCTTCCTGAACCAAGAATGGCCGAAGGACCCCAAAATCGTCCTCTGAAGAATTTTGCTGCCCCATCACAAGAGAAACCTCACAACAGCATTGTTGCCCCCGTTATCTCTCGGAACTATTTCGAGTTGAAACATTCGTTATTACAAGTTGTCCAACAAAATCGGTTTTTAGGATATCCTACGGACGACCCAAATTTTCATTTATCCATGTTTGTGTAGTACGCAGACACAGTAAAAGAAAATGGTGTCATCCCCGAAGCAGTAAGACTTCGTCTTTTTCCTTTTTCATTGCGAGATAGAGCTATAGCATGGCTCCAATCTCTACCATCCAACTATATTACCACATGGAACAAATTGAAGAAAGTTTTCCTAGCGCGATATTTTCCACCGAGTAAGACGGCTATGCTAAGAGCCAATATCAGTGGTTTTAAACAAAAGGAAAGTGAATCTCTTTTTGAAGCATGGGAAAGATACAAAGACATATTGTGACTTTATCCACATCATGATCTAGAAGAATGGCTGATCATCCACACCTTTTACAATCATCTCTTGTATAACACGAGACTAACAATTGACGCTGCAGTTGGCGGCGCACTGATGGACAAACCTTACCATGACGCTTATCAACTTATCGAAAGTATGGCTCAAAACCATTACCAGTGGGGAAGAGATAGAACCATTTTAGAGAAACCTCAGACGAAAGGCGGTGTGTACAAAGTTAGAAGTTTAGACCAAGTTAACGCTAAGGTAGAAGCTCTTACCCAAAATATAGAAAACTTGACCATAACTCCCGCAGCCACCGTGGCTGCAATAGCTCCAACATGCGATTTATGTGGACTTCACGCACATCTTGCGCTTGAATGTCCACTTTTAACAGGAGTACCAATTGATCAAGTGAATTATGCTCAAGGAAACCCATACGGGAATATCTATAATCCTACCTGGAAGAACCATCCAAACTTTTTGTACAAGAACTACAATGCATTATATGTATCTGGATAAGCTCCTACTACACCCCCAGGATACCAGAAAGCCGCCCAAATTACTCTAAATGTTCCTAGGAAATCCAATATAGAGATCATGATAGAAAACTTTGTAGCTACTTAATCTCAATAAAATAAAGATTTTCTAAATCAATACATACACACTAGTGAACAAATAAAGTAGCTATCAAACAAGGTTGATGCCCTAGCCACTCATAACAAAATGTTTGAAACGCAAATCTCTCAAGTGGCACAACAACAAGATGCTACAACTGCTCCAGCTTGCACTTTTCCTGGCCAACCACAACCAAATTTAAAAGGCCATGCTAATGCCATAACACTTCGGAATAGAAAGGAAATATAAGGACCAACCGACCCAAGAATCAAAAGTCCAGCCATGTACCAGACCACTGGAAAACTAACTGAGAAGGAAGAAGAACCAAAGGAAGATGAGAATGAAGATGAGAGCACAGAGGTAGAAGAGAAAGAAAAACCCTACGTACCTCTGCCACTGTAAAAACCATTGATACCATACCCTCAACGGTTAGCTGAATCTAAGAATATAGGGAAATTTAATAAATTCGTTGAAATTTTGAAACAACTAAATATCACTATACCTTTTACATAAGCCATCACGCAAATGCCCTCTTATGCTAAGTTCCTTAAAGAAATCTTATCCAATAAGAAAAAGCTCGAGTACAATGAAATCGTTATGCTTACTGCAGAGTGTAGCGCTATAATCCAAAATAACATTCCCCATAAGTTGAAAGACCCTGGTAGCTTTTCCATACCATGTGTAATCAGAAAATTCGTCATAGACAAAGCTCTATGCGACTTAGGAGCCAGTATAATTCTAATGCCTTTATTGATTTTAAAAAGACTAAATATGGGAGAATTGTGACCAACAAGAATGTCCATACAACTAGTTGATTGTTCAATGAAGTTTCCTTTAGGAATGCTCGAAAATGTTCCTGAACGTATTGGAAAATTTTATATCCCCACTGATTTCATTATTATAGATATCAAGGAAGATTCCAACATCCATATTATATTAGAAAGACCATTCCCCGCCGCCGCTGGAGCCATCATAGATGTAAAAATAGGTAAACTCACATTTGAGGTTGGCAAAGAAAAAGTTGAATTCATCCTCTCACAATTCTTCAAAGCAACAGCTATAGATGATTCATGTTGTTTCTTGGACGTCATTGATGAATGCGTTAAATAAATGGAGAAACAGCATACCAAATATTCAGAAGCTCTAAAAATTCCAATACCTCCAATCCTTGAAGACAATAATTGGTGTGATGAATACAAGGATGACAATCTAAGTGAGTGTCTCGCGTTAACTCCTGGCCCTATGCCTTGCTTAAGGAAACCAACTGTCGAACTTAAAATATTATCAAAAGATCTAAGATATGAATTCCTGGACACAGAACTCGAACAACTCGTCATTGTCAATGCAGATTTAGGACAAATAGAAATAGAAAAATTACTACATGTCCTAAGGAAATACCCGACTGTTTTAAGCTATAACATCTCTGATCTAAAAGGAATAAGCCCCTAAATTTGTATGCACCGCATTATGCTTGAGGAATACTGCAAGGCATTGAGAGAACATCATAGAAGAATAAACCCAATTCTGAGTGATGTAGTTAAGAAAGAAGTACAAAAGTTATTAGAATTAGGAATCATATATCCAATATCCGACAATAAATGGGTTAGCCCAGTACATGTTGTACCAAATAAAGAAGGTGTTACAGTTGTCAGCAATGCAAAAGGTGAATCTGTAACACAACGTACCCAAACCGGATGGAGAATGTGTATTGACTATAGAAAGTTAAACAAAGCCACTAGAAAATATCATTTTCCTTTACCTTTCATTGATCAAATGCTCGAACGACTAGCTAAGCATTCCCATTTTTGCTATCTGGATGGTTATTCAGGATTTTTCCAAATCCCTATATATTATACCCCAAAATTTTCCCTCCCATTTTTACTCAAGACATGCTCATTAAGATTCTCAAGTACTCAAGGTTGACCAAGAATTGATCAGACAAATTCTCCTCCTAAGCAATGGACTTCCAACTAGGGTTTCACTTTTCACCAATATGTTTGAGCTCCAAAGGTATCAAATGTTTTCCATTGTCCTAATATGCCTTCAATATTGCTCATGACAAATTTCATGCCTTACACTACAAGTTTTCTTAGTTAATTGCTCAAATGTTTAAAAATCAACTATACTAGGTCAAAAGTCAAATGTGGCCATATACAGTCAAACTTCAGAGTTTTTGGTCAACATCAACATTTTGAAGTGATATCCATCATTTTATCAAGGGTTGATCATGATTCCTCAAGAAATACTCCTAATCTATCAAAAGTTAAGAATTGCTAAATTAGGGTTTCTATAGGAAAAGTCAACTGAACTTTGACCAGGAATAACTTTCACAGACTTTATCCATTTTCCCCAAACAAAGCTCATTTTAAAGATAATATAATTCCCTACAAATTCTATTTTTCCCTCAAGTCCAAGAAATGCACCATTGGAAAGATACAAGCTCATACATTACATGTCACTTTCAAAAAGTCAACAAAAGATACTTTTTTCCAAGACCATTTACATCAAGATAATTTCTCCAAATACAAAATTAGTCAATATAGAGGTTGTAGGGGACATATTGAGATTTCTAAAAAGTCCAAGATCATCTCCAAAATATAAAAATTGAGAAAGTTATGGCTTGCAGAAGTTGGGCAATTTTTGAGAAAGTGCATGAAGTGAAAATTGAGAAATATTGAACTTGTGGACTAATGGGCCTAGGTTTTAAGGTTTTAACGTGTTTACAACATGATTAATAACCCCTAAACCGATCCATGCATTATTTTAATTTTTATTTCATTTATTTTTGATTTTATTCATTTAAACTCAAATTAAATCAAATAAAATGCAAGATTAATGCAAAAGGCATGAAAGGCTTAAGATTTGAATTTCTTGGGGTCCAAGTAGCTCATATCAAGCTGTCAAAATCGTGACAACCAAGAAAATATCATTAAGACTAGATTTTCAAAAGTTTGGAAATTTTTTCAAATGAATTTTGGAAACAAATCATGCAATTGATATCATGAGATTTCTTCCATTATTTTTTACCTAAATTCCTCCTCTATATAAATACAACACCCTCATAAACTAGTGTTGTACCGCAATTTTCCCCCTAAGATCCCTTCATTATACCATATTGATTCAATCACAACAAGATCACATCAGGGCTTTTGGTTCTCCTTCATATCTTTAGCTTTGCTCTTTGAGGAATCACCAAGCACCTTGACTTGTTTTTCTTTTATGATCATGCATGTTTTGTTTTGACTCTCATTTTAATTAATAAAATTCAAAGTTGGTTTGTAGGTAAAGGCAATGTGGCTTAGCAAGTTGATCCATGGGTTCATAAGTTTATTTTCATGCCCTAGTCAATGAAGCTTGAGAAATTCAAACCTCACCATTGAAGTTGTTTTGTAATAAATGGAATGGCAAGGTTTATTTTGGGTCACTACTTTTCAAAGTTATCAAGATTGATTCAAAAGTACAAGGGGTTGATTGAGGAAGTTGTCATGGTTGGACAAGGCCTTGTTCCCATTGGTCACAAGTGCATATTTCTCTCAATTCTCAAGATATGAAAGTGGTTTTGGTTGCTATGAGTTCTCAATATCATCCTAAACAACTCCTATTTACAAAACAAAATTGTTGGTACAAGAAGGTTGGTTAAGATTCTCAAAGTTCCTCAAAGCATTTTCTTGATCTAGGAGCTAGGGTTTTGAACTTCAAAGAAGTATATCTTGCCCATCTTTTGGTATTTTTGAGTGATTCCAAAAACATACTTCTCTTCAAAGGGTTATTAACAAATCACTTCAAAAATTTCAAGGAGTTTTCATGTGGAAGAAACTTGATGATGAAGAAAGATTACAAGTCCTCCAAATGAACCCCCAATTCCCATGTGTGACTTCAAATGATCATAACTTGGTCAATTTTTATCACCTTGAGCCCAATATTTTTTCATAATGATCTTGAGGATGAGAAATTTATTCCTTCTTTTATGTGCGAAATGATAAAATGGATGGAAGATGCCCTAAGGATACAAAAGATTATAGGTCATTTCATGATTTTTTGCCAACTTTGACAATTCATAACTCTTTAAATTTTTATATATTTTGAATGGTTCAAGTCTCAAACTTTCATTCAAGAGGTCTATTTCATGCTATCTTTTTTGGTTAAGAGCAAATTCCAAGTGGAAGGCCATGTTTGGATGCAAAACATTATATGTCACTTTTGAAGAAAAACTTGAAATATTTCTAAGTATGGAAAGTCAACTTTTTTCCCAACTTTGACTCATTGAAAATTTTAGCTCAAACATCCATTTGACTCCATTATTTTTACATTGCAAAGCTTGTAATCTCATCTTTCTAAAGCATCAAGAATCAGGCCCTAAGACCCTTTGAGCTAAGAATGCCATTGTTTTGAACTTGGTAACTTGAAATTGAAGTTTCTTCAAAAGTCAGAATTTGAAATCCTTGATTTAGATTCTAAACACTTTGTCTCTGCATGTTTTTGCTTCTAAACATGTTTAGTGAACTTCCAGAAGTGATTAGCATAGCAAAACACGCGTTTTTGATGAGTTTTGATCAAAATAGAAGTCACACTTTTCTTGTTTGCAACTTCACACGATTTCCCTCCAAACTTCATCATTTCACACGCTTGAATATTCCATTTGATTCCCTATAAATAGAGGGCCATCCCTCACTCATTTCCTGAAGCTTGAACAGCCAAAATCACCCTACCAAACTTGCTCCATAACTCATTTTTCTATAACTTCGAAATCAATGTTCAAGCCTTTTTCAATCAAATTTTTTCTATCAATTCACCTTCCTTGATCTTCCCTGAAGATAATCATTCAATTACCTTCAAGAATTGTGACTTATATTGATCCATAGAAGTCCAGTTTCAGAGCTCTGCAACTCAACTTCAATAGATAGTTTTCTCCATCAATTCTCTCAAACTTTGATATCATTGTGAAGCTCTCATCGCCCTGGTTCTAGTCGCAACACTTGCTTTTAACTGGAAACACGTTTTGGCCATGAATTTTCAAATTCCATTTCAAAACTTTCCTTCCAAATTGCTTGAGCTACAGTTTATATAAATTTATCGCGAAGGTGTGGTTGTCTTCGTCTTGAAGAGACGAAGCGAATGGAATAGGTCTCGTGCCCTAATTTTACAGTTTGAGCAACCTGGTTTTGGGACTGGCTAGAGGTTAAAGATGACCAATGTGTCATCTTCCAACCAATGATGGCGTGCCACTTGTTTTTTTTTTAATTTCTGATTTAATAAGTGATCTAGTGTTTTATTCACTAAAGTCCATAACATGCACATCGCGCTAGGTCCACTTGATCTGTTTACTAACGCGTTTTGACAATGATCAGATGGCCCATGTTTTTTTGGTTTGATTTTTTATTTCTGATTTTTATATTTAATTGATTTAAATTTCAAAAAATCATAGAAAATTCATTTTAAGTCCAAAAAATCTGAAAAAATTATGAAAAATATTTTAGATTTTTCTCTTTGTGATTTTTATTTTTTCATAGTTTTATTTTGTGTTTTGATTTTTTTTTTAATTTTCACTTTATTTGAATTGTTTTAAATGTTTAAAAATACTTTTATGCATTTTTAAATTTTGAAAAAAATATGGAATGATCCAATGATATTGTGACAAATATTGGTGACCTCATTTATTTTTTATTTCTCACTTTGTTATTTTTTATCATTTTTGGTTTATTTTACTCATTTCTTTTAATTTTTAAAAATATTTTTTGACTTTAAAGAATTACCAAAAAATTTAAAAAAAAAAATATTTTAGTTCAGTTCTGATTTTTGCATGGTCTTACTTAATTTTTCTTGATTAATTTGAACATAGTTGATATTTTTCTCTTTTATTTCTATTTTAAAACATTTTAAAACCCTTTTAATATATATATTAAATGCAATACTATTTTGTGATTATTTTATGGCTGATCTTGGGTTGAATTTTTGGTCATGAACTTTGTTAACATCATTGGATCCATGGTGTTGAGTCTAACTCCATAAAAATGGATGAATGATTTTAATAATAGTTTGATTAAAATTTAATTCAAATATGGTTTGTATATTCTTCCCCACCCCTCTTCATCTCATCCCTTTCTTATTGCACTAAGTGTTATTGGAGCATGATCTCTACATCATGTCTCAAAACAAATGGTGCATAGATTGCTATTGACCTGCCTCAAAATAGGTGCGACTTCTATATAAGTCCACTTACAAATGCTTAACATAGCGCTAAATTTTGTCCCGGTTCAAATAAATGATCATTCGTGGCCCAAACCTATGTTTGCAAGCCCAAGTATGTTAATTTGATCTCTTTGATCCAATAACCTTGAGATTCATTGTGTGAAGGCTTTGGTTCTACCAATCCTCTAATGGATCTACATCACTTTTGGTCAACGCGGATCACTTAAACATCGTTGATCATTATATGATACTTTTGAGGATCCTAAAATGGATGATATACTTGACAAAAAGCAAATGCAATTTGTTGTGTGGAGGCTTTGGTTCTACCAATCCTCTAATGAGTTCCAAATGCAAGTTTCAAGATGCTCATCCAACTAACCACTAATTATTAACAATTGACTTTACTTTATGCTTTTATTTTTTATGCTTTATGAACCCTTTACTTTAAGCATTACATTTCATCCTATTTTTTCATCTTTGCTCACTTGAGCCCCTTTATATTCTTGTCTTTTTTTTATCTTGCTCACTTAAGCTTTTCTTTTCTTTCTTAAGATACCTAATAATCAACATAAACCATAAAAAGCTTTAATGATTCTTGGACTATTTAGTTACTATTCTTGGCATTATGGAGTATTGGACTTCTTGGGCTTAGGATTAGAAACCTTGGCCTATGTTGGAGAACCTCGTGACCTTAATTGATGTTTTGTCTGGAGTTCTTGAGGTTTACCTCAAGACATTGGGTTGTTTGTTTGTTTTGTGTGCAGGTTATTGTGATTACATTCTTTGTTTGTAATTTGGAATTCACACGTATACAGCCGTTACTTTCCCTAATTTTTTGAAGACTTAATACACTTGAAGTTTGGTTCTCTCAAGAGGTCTAGTACCTTTGCTTGTTTGGTTTCAATCCAAGGAATGGGAATTCTATCTTGACTCATAATGTCAAGTATTGGCTTCTTGTTGATTAGATGGTTCTTATCCCTAGCTTTTACCTTATGCTTTAGGATAGTCTCTTCTTATCCTCCCATCTTCTTTAATTTCAAAAATCTTCTTCCTCCTTTTGAAAACTCTTCTTGATTTTAAACTTGAACCACTTTCATGATAAAATTGGACTTAGGTCCGTGCATTTTCAAAACTTTTTCATAAATAAACTTCTATCAACTTAATAATACCTTGACATTTTTTATGAGAAGACTAAAAGTCAACTAATCTCATTTCAATCCATTTTACCACTTTGAATTTTTACTTTAAAACTTTTCTCAAAAGATTGGACTCTTGTCAATCCTTGTAGTGATGCAAACAACTATACTTCTATAATATATAGTGAAGAGAGATGTTTTCCACTTGGGTGTTGAGTGAGGCATTGTTGATTTTAAAATCCAAGCCATATCCTCCACTTTGAGATGATGCCAATTCTCCTTTCTCATGATTGTGGGTAGTAAGTATGTTTTCCACACGGACAATGAAGATGATGTCTTATCTCATAAAATTAACCAACACACTGGTGTTTTAAAAATCTTTTTTAAAGGTGAACTACGTGTACCCTGATCCCCTATTGCACGAAAGATGGTACGTAGGCACTAAAGTTTCGCAACCGCGGCGGGTGCAAAAATCATAAAAAATATATTTCTTTTCTCACCTCCACCGTCTATTTTTTATACAACATCTTATAGCTAAAATATACAGATTTTACAAAGAGGTTCCTGCAGAGTACCGTAGATGTTTAGGGTTCTAATACCTTCCCTTTGCATAACTAACCCCCTTATCTTGAATCTTTCCCCCTCTTTTTGGGTTATTCGCTCTTTTCCCATTCCTTTGGAAACAATAAAGCGTGGTGGCGATTTTTATTTTGATCTATGCAATTCAAGTCAATCCAATGGCTTAGTCTTAAATATTTCTACCGCTACAACTAGAGAGCACGAAATTGGCTGCCCAAGAACACTCTCTAAAAACCTCAAATTTTGTCAAAAGTAGGGCAAAGTCAAAACCAAAGATCCATCCACTTTCAGTCCAAGCCATCAATTACAAATCATTCCTGAGGTATCTAAGGATAAGAATAGGTTGAAAGTCATGGCCATTGATGCTTGAAACAAGCATACTCATCTTCTCTGATTCTCTTTTCTTTCAAACATTCATATAATTCATTTCATGCATTGCTAATGTTTATTAACTGCTCAAATGAGTTCTTGTTGTTACGTAGAACATGTTTGAATCACAAACAATAGCTTGGCTTGGTGGATGAGGCGCCTGACTATGACCCAAGGGGCATGGGTTCAACACCCACCCCATGCATTTTTCACTTTTTTGACTATTTTCTTTTCTAACCCTTTTCATTTATTTATTTTTCACTTAATTTGTTTTCTATCATTATTTTAATTAACATATAAAATCATAAAAAATCATTAAATATTAGTTTTAGGCTTTTAATTAAGTAAAATAATTTTTGACATAAAAGTTGTTTTGATTTAATCAATATTGATTTTATTTCATAATTAACTTGTAAATTAATCAGAGTTAGGTTTTTAATTATTAATTCACACTTTTATTATTTTCCAAACAAAAAATACCAAAAATATATTTTCTAACACTTAGAATCTTAGGTTTTAATTATTTTCTTAATATTTTTTTTATTTCTACTCATTTGCTATTTATATTTATTAGACAAATTGTATAGGTCGCATAATAATTATAATAGCCGTAGTTTAAATTCTTGCAGTTTCATTATTTATGTAACTACACCAAAGCCTTGTAATAGCGTAGGAACTTTATTTCTCGCCTTTATATTTCTTGTAAACTTGTAGATATTTAACTGCTAGTAATTAGGCATGTATGGCAAGATCTAAAAAGAAATAGTAGAAAACCCTAATTTCAAGATAAATATAATTGAATTGAACACACTTCTCACACTTACACCTCTAGGGTAACCTCTCTCGTTGCCTAGGAAAACAATGGTCATGTCCCTCGAACGTAGGGATACCATTAGCAAAGACCCTCGGTATAAATCATCATAAAATATCATAGTCCCTCAATGTCCCTCGAGTTGCCTACGAGAAATAATCTTGTCCCTCGATGTTGCCTACGAATATATGATGGCAGTCCCTTCAAACTACTAAGGTATCCCTACATGTTGCCTTCAATGACCATAATGACGACCCTACGCCTGTCCCTCAAACATCCAACAATAGGGCTACCTACTCACTAATAGTAGGATAACACTATCTAAAGGATAGGAGGAAAAGAACAAACCTTTTGAGTATAAGTAGATAGTTCATAGATGCTATGATTAAAATGAATTTTTTTCACATACACAAAACACTTTCAAAAACATTTAAAAAAATTGATTTATCAACACTCTTGAGGACTGATACAAGAGTTATCATAAAGCAAACTGCCACACTAAGGCATTTCAAAATACTTTTCAAAAATACACGAAAGCACATGGTATTTCAAAAATGAGCTAAGCATCTAAGAGCGGGTAGAAAACTACGGATGGAAAGGGTGCTAACACCTTCCCTTTCCATAATCTACCCCCTTACTCAGAAAACTCTCAAAAGGTCTTTTTCTATTCTTTTCACCCTTTCCTTTGTTGGATAAAAGAAAAGTCGGTGGTGACTCTTGCTAATGGCAACATTTGCAAATACAAAATGCAAAACTAGTATAACAGTCGGTTTTGCCACCGTATTACACTATACACCCCAAAGATCAAGGAAAGACTACATTCACTTGTCCTTATGGTACATTTGCCTATAGACGAATGTCGTTTGGACTATGCAATGCTCCCGCAACATTCCAAAGGTTCATGATGTCAATTTTCACTGATTTTATAGATGACATCATGGAATTATTTATGGATGATTTCTATGTTTGTGGGAAAAGCTTTGAAGGATGCTTATCGAACTTAGAAATGGTACTTTAACGATGCGTAAAAGTGAATCTCATATTAAATTAGTAAAATGACATTTCATGGTCCGATAAGGAATCGTACTTGGACCCATAGTATCCGACAAGGGGATTGAGGTTGAAAAAGCAAACATAGAAGTTATAGAAAACCTTCAACCTCCGAAAACCGTAAGAGAAATACAAAGTTTCTTAGGACAGGACGGTTTTTACCGACGATTCATTAAAGATTTCTGTAAAATTACCAAACCACTAACTGACCTGTTTATGAAAGACACTTAATTCAATTTCAACGACAAATGGTTAAAAGCATCCGAACAATTAAAAACAACTCTTATTACCGCACCTATTATGCAACCACTTGATTGAAGGTTACCGTTCGAAATCATGTGTGACACTAGTGACTATGTTGTAGGCACAATTCTAGGACAACAAAAGGATAAAAAGCTTCATGCAATCTATTACACCAGTAGAATCTTAGATCATGCACAGATGAACTATGCCACCACCGAAAAGGAACTTTTGGCTGTCATCTTCGCCCTAGATAAATTTTGTTCCTACCTAGTAGGAGAAAAGATAATTATCTATATTGATCATGCTGCAATTAAATACCTATTAAGCAAAAAGGATGCCAAGCCAAGATTACTCAGATGGATCTTACTCCTACAAGAGTTCTATTTAGAAATCAAAGACAAAAAAGGCACTAAAAATGTAGTAGCTGATCACTTATCTAGAATAGAAGGCAATAAGCCTGAACAAGTGCCTATCAACGATAATTTCCCTTATGAACAACTCATAGCCCAGTTAGAAAACAACACCATTAAACACCCTGTAACCATTAACAGTAAGAACACATTGCCATGGTACGCCGACTTTGTTAACTATTTTCCACTGGAGTGCTTCCACTGGATCTAACCTATCAATAAAAGAAGAAGTTCTTCCATGGTCTTAAAAAATATTATTGGGATGAGCCTCTTCTTTTCAGGAGAGGCGCCGATGGTATTTTCCATCGATGTGTCCCCGAAGATGAAATAGAAAACATAATTTCCCATTGTCATGCTGCTTCCTATGATGGACATGCAAGCACTTCAAATACTTACGCTAAAATTTTATAAGATGGCCTCTATTGGCCTAACTTATGGAAAGATGTCCATATTACAGTTATAAATTGCGACTGTTGCCAATTCACTGGCAACATCTCCAGACATGATGAAATGCCTCAAAAAGGAATTATAGAAGTAGAAGTCTTTTATGTGTGGGGAATTGATTTCGTGGGACCTTTCTCGTCCTCTTTTGACAATAAATACATACTCATTATTGTAGATTACGTGTCAAAATGGATCGAGGCTGTAGCTTCTCCAACAAATGACACACGAGTAGTAATTAAGCTTTTTTAAAATATAATTTTTCCTAGATTCGGTGTGCCAAGACTTGTCATTAGTGATGGTGGTTCTCATTTCATTTCGAAAATCTTTGAAAAACTATTAGTGAAATATGGAGTCCGACACCGTGTAGCGACACCATATCATCCCCAAACAAGTGGGCGAGTAGAGGTCTCCAATAGAGAGATTAAGAAAATCTTAGAAAAAATAGTTGTCACTTCTAGGAAAGATTGGTTGTCCAAATTACACGAGGCACTGTGGGCATATGGAACAGCCTATAAAACACCCATAGGAACCACACTATTCAAACTAGTTTATAGAAAATCGTGTCATTTGCCGGTAGAACTCGAGCATAAAGCTAACTGGGCAATCAAAACCCTCAACTTAAGTTACACTGCCGCAGGAAAAAAGCGAATCATGAATATCCATGAGTTAGAAGAAATTAGACTAGATGCATATAAAAATGCCAGGATCTATAAAGAAAGAACAAAGAATTGGCACGACAAGCGCATTTCTGGGAAAAAGTTCAATGAGGGAGACATAGTGCTCCTGTTTAATTCTAGACTTAAATTGTTCCTAGGAAAACTTTGTTCTAGGTGGTCCGGTCCATTTTAAATAACAAAGGTGTTTCCAAGTGGAGCTATTGAAATTAAAGGGAAATCTAGTGAACCATTTATCGTAAACGGGAAGCGCTTAAAGCACTATCATTATATAGAAAACAAAGACTATTCCGCGAGTTTCCATCTTGCAGAGCTACCCTCTCACTCCAAGATGTAATCTTCTATTAAAATTATGTCGAGCTTACGACATAAAACAAAGCGCTTGGTGGGAGACAACCCATTTTCTAGTCTTTTATTTTGATTTACTATTTTTTTTATCTTTACCTTTTTCTTGCTTTTCTTTATTTTTCTTTTTCATAAAAGCTTTGCAGTATTATTCTCTAACGTTATCCACTACTGACTTAATTCTAATTGTCAACTTACTTATAGGCTAACTTAATTTTTAGCTAACAATACTAACTAACGATGCAAGAAGTTGACACCGTGGACATAGTTTTTAGAGGATGAGCTCAGAGGAGGCGTTTCGAGGCATTGGTTGCAAGGGAAATGGCACTGAATTTTTATCCTGATGGCCATGCCATGACCACTTTAGGCATTAGAGATAGTGTAATGTATTTGCTAAACCAAGCAGTTGGGATACTTCTCCTTTGAGAAGAAGATTTAGTTCTTATAGAAAGTTGACTTTAGAATTCCTAAGCTCACTAATCTTTTTTCCTGACCATGGATTAGGATTTAATCGAGTCCTAACCCCCTTTAGGATGTTTGGTATTGAATACTGATACAATAATCGTGAACTTGCTAACCTATTAGGATTTCCTAGTGGCCCGCATGTTTTTACTTGTACCCAAGAGGACCTTCTTATGAACCGTGAAATGGGATACTTTTAGGATAGTATAACCGGAGACAGCAACACTGAGCCTGATAACACGTTCTCTGAAAGTATTCATAACTCTGCTATCCGCTACTTCCATAAGTTCCTGTCTCACACTCTTTTAGGAAAATCGCAAAACATTACTTATGTGTCCAGAGATGAGCTCTTCATCATGTATTGTGCCTCTAGAAACCGCCCAGTTAATGTCGCTACCTATATGATAGCCAATTTTGACCGTATTGCTCAAACTGATCATGTACCTATCTTGGTGGGAGGTCTAGTGACCATGATAGCAAATGCTATCAGAATGCGTCAACCACTTCTAGGACTCCACCCTCTAGGTAAATTCCGACCCATGGATATACGGTTCTATTTCAATACCGGTATAATTAGAAATTTAGGCCCTAGTAAATTTGTACTTCTAATCAATAACTGGGTGTTGGCTGGAAATTTCGACTAAGGAAACATTGAGCTGAGTCAATGATCTGAAGATACTTAGAGAATCGTTTGGCTATTTTGTTTGTTAAAAGCCATGAATATTCGTATTCGAAATTCATTAAGATATTGATGGATAGTTTATAATTCTAATTGCAAAATAAAGTTATTATTCGAAACATGGTTTAAGACTTTATATTTCGACCGTTATCACATTTTGGTGCTCAAGACGGATAGTGAAGGGTTTGAATTTGAATATTCATTCTTATCTAGAAGGACGCGTGGAATCTCCTGGTTTTTCAAAGACATGCCAGCGGAAACGTGACATTAGTTTGTCAGAAGACCGTTAGGGTCGAAGTTCTATAAATTGTAGCTTTTGTGTTTCAATTTGGGGTGTTCACATCTTTGTACAAAATACTCAAAATACTCAAAGTACCAGTGTTAGAGAAAAGAGTTAACGAGAATGTACGTATGATGCACCATATTTTGTATTCAATGTCATTTACATTCAATGAAATTTCTTTATGTTATTTATGTTCTTTACAATTCCCAGTCTATACTAGTTTATATTTCATTACTTTTATAAAGAATTTTCACTTCGTCATACGAAGTGATTCCTTTTGTTTAAAAAGATTATCATCAAAACATGCTTTCTAAATAATAGAACACAATAGTCCTGAGATCAATCTGATCAATCTCGTGAGTAACTGAATCTGTTAAAGGATTTAGAGGATCAACGATCGTTTACCAAATTCCAGGGTGAACAAATTGGCACGCCCAGTGGGACTTTGTGTCTAGTATTTATTTTTTATTTCTCTTTGATAATTTGTGTTTCCTAACTTGTTTTGTTACATGAGATTAAGAAGTGTAAAATTAGCCATTACCACAGATCCTAGACCAAAAAGGCAATACAATAGGAAAATGGCTAACCCACCAGTTAGCGATGCACAACAAGTTCCTCCTTCCACGGGAGGGAATATGAGCGCTTTGAATACAACCGAAGCCAGGGCAACAAGTCAAGGGACTGTGATTATCCCCTCGACTATAAATTCTACAGTCATACCCCCAAATACAAATGCTTCAGCCATATTATCAAACACACAAAATGAACCTATTATAATGTCAGTGGCCAGTCAGAATCCACGTGTAACCCCTAGACCTTCAGTAGGCAGTGTCTCTAGAACATATGCACCAGGGTTCACAATCCCAACATCAGATCCAATATATAGCATGCCAACTCCGTTCATGGCAGGACTTCAAAATAACTCTTCGACATATACAAGTTCGTTCACATATGCCTTTTTACCATTATAAGGATCAGGTTCAGGGGTAAACTATATGGCACGAAATAATTCACAACTAGGATATATTGCTCAATTGTCTCTTATTACCATAAATATGCAGGCAGTCTTGAGGCAACAAATGGATGATAGTAACCATGAAATGGTGGGAGTACTCGCCCAGCAAATGAGTATAATTTTTAACCCTTTAATCCAAAGCACCACACAGACGAACTTGCAGAATGCCCAAGCAAACCAACAAATGGCAGCACAAATTAGGCGCCTTGCAGATTTCTTTGGTGCACCCAGAGAACCAACTCGACAAGCACAACCTACATGGATAAGGGAGAATCAAGGCATCGTGTTTCAAGAAGAACCAACCATTGACCAGGCCCAACCAGTGATACACCCAGAAGTCGAAATTCAACAACCAGTTCGAAGGGAAGAACCACCTAAATCTCAACAGGCTATTCCCAGGGAGGAACCACGGAGAAGGGTAGTCATGTTGAATCGAAACCAAGATGATGACGAAGTTCTCCAAGGATGTCAGCAAGATGATATGGTAGGAAATAATAATCTAGCAGTCATAGTCGAAAGAATCATGGCACGAAGTGGAGTAAATATTGGCATGCAAAGGCCAAATTATACATCACCTCTGTCTGAATACATTCAATAGACTGAGTTTCCTAGGGGATGGAAAGTGCCAAAATTTACAAAGTTTTCTGGTGACACCAGTGAGTCAACCATAGAACATGTTGCTAGATATCTCACAGAAGCAGGGGATATAGCAAACAATTAAAATCTAAGGATTAAGTATTTCACTAGTACACTAACCAAAAATGCTTTTACTTAGTTTATTATTCTTGCAGCAAACTCCATCCATGATTGGACTCGCTTAGAGAGATTAATTCATGAACAATTTTATGTAGGTCAAACCAAAATCATCCTGAGCGAATTGGAAAATGTTAAGCATAAATTCAGCGAGCCTATCGACGATTATCTTAACAGGTTTTGTCTGTTGAAGGCAAGATGTTTCACACAGGTGCCTGAACATGAGTTGGTCGAAATGGAAACAAGAGGATTGGACTTCTCTATCAGGAAGAAGTTAAATCCCCAGTATCTGAGAGATATGGCACAATTGGCTAACAGGGTTCGACAGGTGGAGCGTTTGAAGATCGAAAAAGGAAGGGTTAACAAAAGCCACAGGAAAGAAAGAGTGGCTTATATCAAAGCCTGCTCAGATGAAAGAGATGTTGAAGATGATTTTTCAGAGGTTGAAGAACATGATATAGATCTTGTAGAGTTAAAGCAAGGACCACCATATCCTTGCAAAGTGTTAACACCTGCGAACGGGAAAAATCCCGTCGAACCAGAAAGGAATGACAAATTCCCGAAGAAAACCTATATTTTCGACATCACCAAGTGTGATGAAATCTTTGATTTGTTAGTAAAAGATGGCCAGATGATAGTGCCCCATGGTGCTAAAATTCCTCCGTTAGAAAAATGGAAGAAATGGGGATTTTGTAAGTATCATAATTTCTTAGGCCATAAAACCTCACAATGCTATCTTTTCAGGGACTTGATACAGAGTGCTATTAAGGAAGGAAGGCTAAAGTTCAGAGAGAAGCCCAAGAACATGATGAAGGTCGACACAGATCCTCTACAGATTGTTGAGACAAACTTTACAGAGCTTATAGATATCAACATGGTTGATGTTGTCGAAATCGAAGGAGGTCAACTCGACACAGACAAGGTATCTGAAGATACTCAGGGGCTAGAGACTGCTGAGGGTCTCGTGGGCCAGGAAGAAGGCAATGTTATTGATGGCAATGCCAAAGTTGCTGGAAAGGCCAAAGTTGCCGAGGGTCTCATGGGCCAGGAAGAAGGAAACTCTGTTGATGGCAATGCCAAAGTTGCTGGCAAGGCCAAGGCTGTTAAGGGTCTCATAGGTCAGAAAGAAGGCAATGCTACTGATGGCAATGCCAAAGTTGCTGGCAAGGCCAAGACTACAGAGGGTCTTAGAGTAAGATTTGAAGAGCTTGAGATTGCTGAAGGTCCCAAGTTTGAGGTAAATATGGTGGATTTGAACCAGATGTCCTCGGAAATGGGGGAGATTGAAAAACGTTTGAAGATGGAGAATGACAGGATGCAAACTGGGCACCAAAAAGTAAGCCTGGTCTAGTATCTTTTTCATTGTCATACGAAGAATCCTGAAGGACTAGTGTGCCCTAGGTGCAGCATTATGAATGATCGAGGCGATACGGCAACATACAAGAAAGTGTACCAAGAGAGGGATGGATACAACTGGAGGAATGATAAAGAGTTGTTTCCATACCAAAAAATGGGAGAAAGCTTGATGGGTTTTTTGGTTCACTGTCATAAGACAGGATCATAAGTCCTAATGTGTCCATGGTTTAGCGTTGTTTGTGATAGAAAGGAAGTTGAAGCATTTGAGATAATTATGTATGCTCAATGCTGGAACAATCAAAGGAATAGCAGGGAGAGGTATGTAACCGATGTAAAAGGAATTCTGAAAAGGGAAGATAGCCCACACCCTAAAGTAAATCGACAAGTCACCTTCAAGCCACTAGCCAATATCCCAACAGACAAGTGGTTGAATTTTAGTCAAAGCAAGGGGGAAGGAAAAGGCAAAGGGAAATGGAAGAGTTTCGAGGAAGGTGGAAAATCAGCATGGGCATATCGAAGGCAGTTCCATTCAACTAAGTAATGAACCTATGTGTTTGAGAGCTATAAAGGAAAAAATCCAATGAGAAGGTCTCAACGGAGAAGATACCAGAGGACCAAGAAGGCTCAAAGAGAACTCACAAGCAACGAAGTAGGGGAATCAAGTATGAATCAGACTTCTTCTGTTGCACCGGTCGAAGAGAAGTCCCCAGCACAAAGGAGGCTTTTTCCCCCAAAAAAGACGGAGGTGTCCGTCGAAAGGACTATAGGGGAACCAACTAATGATGAGGACATGCTTACTGACAACTTCGACTCAGATGGGGAGTCCTCTTTGAACATCAACTGCAATGTAATTTCTGTACTACCATATGAATATGACCAAGTGACGGAGATAGAAGATTCTAAAGAAGCAGATGAATAAAAATGGTGAAGCACAAGCCTGTGTGCTATTATGTTATGAATAACGGAGCGGTCGAAGAACAAAACGCGTTTTTTGAAAGACCATACCAAGGTATGAAGAATAACCTGAAGCCTCTATTTATTAAAGATTGAACAAGTATGGATCAACAAAGTGATGATAGACGGGGGTGCTGCTGTCAACCTATTGCCTCAGTTCTTGCTGAAAAGGATAGGTATGTATGATACAAATATAAAACCCCATAATATGGTATTATCTAACTACGATGGGAAGATTGGTCATACTCTCGGTGTAGTTTAAGTTTATCTCACTGTAGGAACCATTACAAGACCAACTATGTTCATGGTCATAGCGTCCAAGACAAATTATAACTTACTCTTAGGTCGTGAGTGGATTCATGGAATAGGCGCAATTCCCTCCTCAATGCACCAGCTTGTGGCAATTTGGAGAGAACATGGAATTCTAGAAAACATTGAAGCTGGCCAAAGTTATTATATGGTGGAGGTGAATCAAGTTGATTGAATAAATTTTGATCTAAATTTGGCCAACATAGGGCCTTGCACTGCTGCATATGGCGCATATGCGCCAAACAACAATGCTATGTATTTTCTGACCCTATATCCAAGGCATGGATTTTGCTGGGATAGGAAGACTATAGGGCAATAAGATGATGCACCTGGACTCCCAGGAATATGGCCTACAGGCTAGGATGATGAAGACAGTGATCATGTTTGAGTCCTCCTTCTTCGAAAAGATTTCGGCCTATTTGGCTGGAAACAAATTAAAATCGGCTTTGGAAGTCGAAGTAAAGATTATGGCTATGGAGGCCAATGAAGAAGCAAATCATACAAAAGGACCTGGGGTGTTCTTCAAACCAAAACCCCCAACTAAGAGAAATCCATCAAAGAAAAATACCAAAGGCTGGACGCTATATACGATGATGGGCCTTTGGGATTCGAGAAGGATCCAGTGGCATCGAACGTGAAGATACTAGCACAGGACCCTCTTGAAGAAGTGGATCTAGGAGATGGGACTGTAAAAAGACCCACGTATGTCAGTTCAAAGCTTAGTCTAGGAGTAAAAGCATAAGTCTTCCAATTACTTAAGGAGTACAAAGATTGTTTTGCCTGGGACTATGACGAAATTCCTGGTTTGAACAGAGACCTGGTCGAATCGAAGCTGCCCATAAAGGATGGCAAGAAGCCCATCAAGCAGTCGCCAAGAAGATTCGACCAGAGATTCTCTCGAAGATAAAGGAAGAAGTCGAAAGACTTCTATGCTGCAAGTTCATCCAGACCACAAGGTATGTCGAATGGATTGCAAATATAGTACCAATAATTAAGAAAAATGGATCTCTTAGAGTATGCATAGACTTTCGTGATTTAAATTCTGCAACTCCTAAAGATGAATATCCAATGCATGTGGCTGAAATGTTAGTAGATTTTGTTGCTGGTTTCGAATATCTTAGTATGCTTGATGGATATTCAGGATACAATCAGATTTTTATTGCAGAAGAGGATGTGCCAAAGACAACATTTTGATGCCCTGGGGAAATGGGCGCCTATGAATGGGTGCTTATGCCATTTGGTTTAAAAAATGTTGGGGCAACTTATCAAAGAGCAATGAACTCTATATTCCATTATTTCATTGAGACTTTCGTGCAGGTCTATATTGATGATATAGTAGTAAAATCTATATCAGGATCTATTCATTTGGTTCACCTTCGCCAGTCATTCGAAAGAATGAGAAAACATGGCCTGAAAATGAATCCCCTTAAATGTGCATTCTTTGTGCAGGCTGGTGACTTTCTTGGCTTTATGGTCTATAAGAAAGGCATAGAAATCAACCAAAACAAAACGAAGGCAATAATGGAAGCGAAAGCGCCATCGACGAAGAAAGAGTTGCAATCGTTGTTGGGAAAGATAAACTTCTTGCAAAGATTTATATCAAACCTAAGTGGTCAAAATCAAGCCTTCTCTCCAATCTTGCGGCTGAAGCAAGGAGACTTTTCATGGAATGTAGAACATCAAGAGGCGTTCGAGAAAATCAAACAATACTTGGTGCATCCACCTATTATGTCGCCTCCTCTAAGAGACAAGTGCATGAGGTTATACATATCTGCGTCAGACAAAACTATAGGGAGCATGCTGGCTCAAGAAGATGAAAATGGAGTCGAAAGGGCCATTTACTACTTAAGTAGAGTACTGAATGACGTAGAGACTAGATATAGTACAATAGAAAAACTATTTATTTGCTTGTACTTCTCATGTACCAAATTGAAATATTATATAAAACCAGTCGATGTTTACGTTTCTTCATATTTTGATGTTATTAAGCATATGTTGTCTAAACCAATTTTACATAGTCAAATTGGGAAATGGGCATTGGCTCTAATAGAGTACTCTTTGAATTTTCAATGCCGTTAAAAGCAATGAAGGGGAAAGTAGTCTCTGATTTCATTATCGACCATGCATTGGTCGAAGCATCCCAGAATCTTGTGGAGTTAGAACCTTGGAAGTTGTTCTTTGATGATTCTACACATAAGGAAGGGAGTGGAATTGGAATTCTGATTATTTCTCCATATAAAATTCCAACAAAGCTTAAGTACAAAATAGAAGGACCCCCTTGTTCAAACAATGAGGCAGAATATGAAGCATCGATAGCAGGACTTGAAGCTTTATTGGAATTGGGGGCAACTAGAGTCGAAATAATGGGTGACTCTGAATTAGTAATTAAACAAATTACTAAAGAGTACAAGTGCATAAAAGAAAACTTAATATTTTACTTCATGATAGAAAACAGGTTACTTCGAAAGTTTGAGTATGTAGATATCAAGCACATCCCCAAGTTGAAGAATCAAGAAGCAAATGATTTTGCTCAGATCGCTTCAGGATATAAAGTATCAAAAGAAAGATTGGAAGATTTGATCGAAGTACGTGGCAAGGTACTAACTACTAAACTTTCTCTGGCAGATTTAAAAAAATTCAAGTCTAGGTTATGCAAATGAAGTACATTTCGAAATATTAGCCATAGATAGCTTAGCAGATACAGATTGGAGAAGTCCAATAATAAATTATTTGAAAGATCCAACAACAAATACTGAAAGAAAGGTAAAATATTGTGCCTTAAGTTATGTCCTAATAGGCAACAAATTGTTTAAGAAAACTCCAGAAGGAGTCTTGTTGAAATGCTTAGGAGAAAGTGAAGCTTATTTAGCACTAGCAAACGTGCATAATGGGGTATCTGGAGCGCTTAAAGCAGGTCACAAGATGAAGTGGCTTTTGTTTCAATATGGCATGTATTGGCTTACAATTTTAAAAGATTGTATAGATTTTGCCAAAGGATGCCAAGAGTGCTAGATTCATACAGGAATTCAGCATGCTCCTGCAAGTGAACTATATTCAGTTGTCAAACCATGGCCCTTTAGAGGTTGGGAATTGGATATGATTGGTGAAATTAGACCGTCATCTTCAAAGAATCAGAAATACATTTTAGTGGGAATAGATTATTTCACAAAATGGATAGAAGCAATACCTTTGGTGAATGTTGATCAAGAAAGCATCATCGAATTCATCCAGAGGCATATTGTTTATAGATTTGGAATCCCATAAACCATTACAATAGATCAAGGATCATTATTTACTGGTCGAAAGATGCAAGAGTTCGCTAAAGATATAGGTTTCAAGTTACTAACATCTACACCTTATTATGCACAAGCAAATGGACAAGTCAAAGCAGCTAATAAGGTAATCATTGGGCTAATCAAGAGACATGTGGGCAGAAAGCCAAAGAATTGGCACAAAACCTTAGATCAAGTCTTATGGGCTTGTCGAACATCCCCCAAAGAGGCAATGAACACAACTCCATTTCGTCTAACGTTAGGACATGATGAAGTTTTGCCAGTGGAAATTTACTTACAGTCAGTCAGAATCCAAAGGCAAAACGAAATTCCCACAGATCTCTATTGGGAGATGATGATGAACGAATTGGTGGATTTGGATGAAGAAAGGTTACATGCTTTGGAAGTTCTAAGAAGACAAAAAGAAAGAGTATCCAGAGCATATAATAAGAGAGTTAAGGGAAAAGTCTTCTCAAATGATGATTTGGTTTGGAAGGTGATTTTGCAATGGATCGAAAGAATAAGTTATTAGGAAAATGGTCCCCACATTGGGAAGGCTCCTTTCGAATCATTCAAACATTCACTAACAATGCCTACGAAATCGAAGAACTATCAGAAGATCAAAGAGTCTTGAAAATTCGGTAAGTATTTGAAAAAATATAAACCTTTCCTTCAAGATTTAAAAATTACGACAGAGTAGTAAAGTAGTAAAATAACGAAGCCAACATGGTATAAAATAAAAGGGTGCCAAAATGGCTCTGTAAAAATATTACAAAAGGGATTTATGAAAGAGCTAATTCAGAATGGGAAAAAACATTCAAATACAAATTTTAGAAAGGCAAGTTATCTTTTATCTTGTCATACTTTGCCTTCAAGAATCCTAGCCTATAGTCAATCAAAGCTTTGGTTGTGCGGAGAGCAGTGATCTCATCTTCTAAGCCTTTAGCTTCATCAATGAATTGAACGCTTTGAGTCAGCTATTCGTTGGCCTCGTTGTTGTTCATGGCTTCGAGAACTTTCTGACGGTCCTCTGCTTGAGAAATTTGTTTCTACAACTCTTTGATTTTTTGCTTCCAGAGCATGATGGATTTAGCATTCTTATAATGTTCCTCTTGGGCAAGCTTAAGAGTTTCTTTGTGTTTTTCAGCTTTCTATGATAACTCGGAGGCCTTGGACCACTTAGTCTCTTGAAGGGTTTGTTTTTCTGTGATCTTCGAATCCACGTTTCTATCCCTGAGAAAATCCGCTTCCAAATTGTTGATGAGAGTGGTCATGTCGATCAAAAACTCAGATCTTGTAGGGGGAAAATTAACCAGACCAATCCTGCTAATGAGCTTCCTCAAAGAGACACCAGCAGTAGCATTCGCCTTCACAAATGTGAACAAGTCGACCCCAAATACTTTTTCCTTAATCTTTTGGAGAAGTGCTTCATCGTTTCACCAGACGAAGTGCCACTTGAAGTAGTGGTTGGACTGGGGAAAATACTTTATGCAAACGACTCTTTTCGAGCTTTGAAAAGTTTGATGTACTTCAGAGGCTTAGTCTTTTTAAGAAGCTCCATTTCTTTGAGTGAAGGAAGTGTATCTTCAGTAACCATAGGAATGGACATTTGAGCCTGGGCCACTTTAGGTTTGTCGATTTGATGTGAATCTTTTTGGGGTTGATCATGGTTGTCATCATTGCCTTGCATTGTTGTATCATCTTTTGGTGGATCTTCCTTCTCAACAAAAGTTTCATTTGCTTCGCTCGTCGAATCCTCATCTTCATCAGAAACCCCTCTATTTGCTTTCGGGGAAGAATCAACAGAATGATTTTCTTCTGAGCTTGTATTATTAGGTTCTTCTTGGACAGTAGTGTATTCCTGATCATCGTCAAACTCCTTTGTCTTTGACTTTTGGGAGGAATAAGGTGAAGTTGGGACTTCTTGCTGAAGATATTGCATGTGAGTGTCAGTAGTGGAACCCTTATTGGAATCCTTCACTGAGGAAGGATGGATTGATGGAGTGCTTCTGCTATGAAGTACTTCGTAGTGAATTGGAGATTCAGTAACTTGAAGTTGTTGATCCTGCGAAGTGAAGTGTTAGTCACCAATGAGAAGATTTAAAGGAAATTTAAGGCTCCCTTTAGTGGAAGATTATTACATATGCTCCCTCCGCCCAAGGGCTCGAATTGTCACTTTCGATTTGCTCCAAGATATGGACCACATTCAAGGCTAAACTTTCTTTCTTTTTCTTTGGTATAGGGGGAGGGTTTTCGACTATACAAGTTCCCTGTGAAGGAGAACCTGCACTAGAAGGATTAGACTTCTTTTTCTTCTTAAGCTCCTTTGTAGTGTCTTTGGAAGGCGTTGCATCAGCCTTTTTCTGTAGCAGTGGTCGAATCATCATCGGCATGTTTTCTTTTCTTGGGGGTGAGAGGTGGCTTCCCGCTATTCTGCAACAAAGTAAAATGTAAACAAGTAAGTTACATAATTCGAAAGATAAAACAGGTAAAAAAAGTAACAAAATTTACCTTGTTTACATTGAGTGTTTCTTTAGCTTCCTCAGAGGCATTGGTTGTAGAAGGTTGAGGTTGTGGGGTTACTTTCGCAGACCCAGTAGACGTGGTAGGCTTCACCATCTGGGTGTGTTTTCTTTCGACAGTTTCAAAGTAAATGTATGGTTAGAATCATTTCGAGAAGAGATAAATGTTTTCGGAGTAGCCAAGGAGTCCTTAGTTTCCACACCTTCACTTTCTGGAGTGTCCATTCTGACATGTTTTAAATCCAAGTGAAGGAAGCCTTTGAAATTGTACAAGTGTGCTTGGTCGCAACCACTCGTTTTTCGAGTTTTAGAGCATCTTGTTTCATGACTTTGAAATCCCCCTTCACGCTTAACCAGTTAGGATAAGGTGGATACCAAGCCAAAGTGAAGTCAGTTGTAGGCAATCTGGGGAATTTTGGAGGCTCTAATTGAAAAGCCAAGTCATATCGACCCTCAGGTTTGACACTCGAAGGTATATTCAAACGTGGGAGTTTTGCTGTAAACTTTTCCTTTAAAATACAAGATGCATCTCGAATGGTTCGACCAAGATCAGTAGGCTTGTAGACAGTTTCAAAATACTTTTGGAATGCCTAGATCTCCTTGATGTGTCGATGCATACCTTTCTTCGTCTTGTCCTGCATAGAGGCAAAAGCTTTGGTTAGATGATTATTGAAGTCAGTAAGACCAAACATATTGGAGACATAATGTTCTCGCCACCAGCTTTTGAAGTCTTGAGTACATAAAGTCGAAGGTTTGAAAGGGACAAGATTGAGGTGGAGGAAGCCTGTGAACTTGCTTGTAATTTTCTTCGCTTCGACAGTTGTGAAATTCATTCCTCTATGACAGATGTCACTTTTGTGGTGGTACAATGGTTCAGGAAGGATTTGGCAAAGTCCAAATTATCTTGCGAAAAAATTGGGTTGGTAAGTCAGTAAAATATTCTAAGTTTTCTTGGGCATAATTCTGGTAACAAGAAGTCTAGGGATCAAGAAAGCTTCCCAAATCTGGAGGGATTTTGTATGCTGTTCAGTCGAAAGGCCAGCGAGAAGTCTTGTGAACCATTTCGGGCCATGGGTTCTTTGAGCAAATGGTGCCATTGAAGGGGTAAATTTGCACCTCTTCGCAAACATCATCAGGTGCCTAGTGAAGCACTCTTGCGAGTTTTTCCCTCCATCATACAGGTTTAAACGAACTAGTCTAGTCCCTTCGACAGTCCTGCTCTAGATTTCAGGGTCAGATTCATCAATTGGGTTTGTATTCGAAAGGGAAGGTTCAAAAGTGGGATTGAGCCACAACTAAAGTAGCCAGTACAGACCAACCAGTAAAATGTTGGTTTTTGGTTCAAAGTTTTTTAATCTTGTGGAAGCCTCCCCAAGGCTCTCATACAGTCCAACAAGAATCAGTTTGCTCAAGCAAACACTCGACCAACACGGAGTTGGTTGGCGAGGGTCAAAAATCTTCTGGAGACTTGTAGAGATTTACAGCAGAAGACACATCGAGAAAGCCATAAAGCAAGAAAAGTTATGTGTTCCTGATCACTAACTTCTTCTGTCGATCCCAAGTAGTGATCAATGTAATTGTTGTAAGTGGGAGAAGCATTGCTGAAATCGATGGAGTCATCAACGTCCAAGGTGGGATCGAAAGTCTCTCATGTGGGTCGAAGCCCGTGATTGCAGCAACATCGAAGAGCGTTGGAGTTAACATTCCACAGGGTAGGTGAAAGGTGTTATAAGTACTATCCCAGAAGTACAGGGAAGTGGTTAGCATTAGCTGACAGTATTCAGGGTCAAACTTCGACAGATGAATCAAGTCGAAGATTCCCAGGTTTTTCAATGTTTTCGCTTTCTCTATCCTAGCTAACCATCCAAGGTGCTTCTTAACCTCTTTCGACGGACCTGATCTAAAAGGTCTCAAAACTTCTATGACGAAGTCTAGCTTAAAGGAAGGTTCATTTTGTTCTTTACCCTCTTGAGGAGTATTTTCCTGGGGAATTATTTCGTCTTCTACCCTAGTGTTTTCAGCAGATTTCTTACTAACCCTAGGATTACTAGCTATGGGTCTAGTCAAGTGGTAAGCAGGAAAAAATCTCTTGAGTTTTGATATATCTGATACATTGAGTATAGGACCCATATATCCTAAGGTATCAGAAGCAAGAGTGAAGGGAATCATTACCTGAGAAGCGTAGATGGCAATTTGCTCATTCCTCAGAGATGGTGCTGGAACAAATTCTTGATTTCCAATCACGATGGGTGTTGCTACTTTGAGTAAAGGGTTAGAAGCAACATCGTCTTTGTTTTTTTACTCTTTCTAAACTTTTATTTCTTCTGGGACGCCATTGATTGTGTTTTGAAGAAGTAGAAGTTGCAGAAAAGTTTGTTGAAATTTGGAAGAAGAAGGGAGAACTTTTGATTTGAAAAAGTGAAAAAAAGAAAAAAGATGAATGGTATTAATTTATATGAAGAGAGATTGAACCTTTTTTGATGTAAAGAGGGAAGTTGAATTTTTTTTAGTGGTACACATATAAGGTGATCCTTTTCTTGATGAACGGTTTTTGTAAGTTCCAAAGTTAAGACTATTCATCATAGCTAATGATGAGATTTATAGGCACCCATACTGCGATTAGACGTTTGAGAATCAAAAGTCATTATGATAATGACATCATAATAGTTGAAGCAGTTGATGAGTTGTTCAAAAGGTCGAAATTTGAAGAGATTACAAAAAATATGCATTTCTGGTTTCGAAATGAATATTTCTTGGGGGTAATTTGTTGGCTGGAAATTTTGACTAAGGAAAAATTGAGTTGAGTCAATGATCTGAAGATACTTAGAGAATTGTTTGGATATTTTGTTTGTTAAAAGCCATGAAGATTCGAATTCGAAATTCATTAAGAGATTGATGGATAGTTTTTAATTCGAATTGAAAAATAAAGTTATTATTCGAAACATGGTTTAAGACTTTATATTTTGACTGTTATCAGATTTTGGCGCTCAAGACAGATAGCGAAGGGTTTGAATTCGAATATTCATTCTTATCCAGAAGGACGCGTGGAATCTCCTGGATTATTGAATACATGCCAGCGAAAACGTGGCATTAGTTTGTTAGAAGACCGTTAGGGTCGAAGTTCTATAAATTGTAGCTTTTGTGTTTCAATTTGGGGTGTTCACATCTTTGTACAAAATATTCAAAATACTCAAAGTATCAATGTTAGAGAAAATAGTTAACGAGAATGTACGTATGATGCACCATATTTTGTATTAAATGTCATTTACATTCAATGAAGTTTCTTTACGTTATTTATAATTCCCAGTCTAGACTAGTTTATATTTCATTACTTTTATAAAGAAGTTTCACTTCGACATACGAAGTGATTCCTTTTGTTTAAAAAGATTATCATCAAAACATGCTTTCTAAATAATAGAACACAATAGTCATGAGATCAATCTGATCGATCTCATGAGTAACTGAATCTGTTAAAGGATTTAGAGGATCAACAGTTGTTTACCAAATTCCAGGGTGAACACTAGGTAATGCAACTTTTCACCTTACCAAATCTAATAACATGTATTCATAACTGAAACAATTATCTTTTTGACATGGACGTACAACCAACTTCACCTCCCGCTTCTTCCGAAACACCTCAAATTTATGACAACGATGATGCTTTGCTTTCTGACCCTGAAACAGATCCCAAAATGCCACCTTTCTATCACCATTTTCACCCACCAAACAACCTGCCCATTCGTGTGCTTCCATTGCTCCAATTGCCACGGCACCTCCCTCTAGTGATCATAATACTGCCTTACTTATTGTGTAAACTGAGTTAAACTACTTAAGGAAAGAATTCACCAAACTGCGCGTTGAGTTTCATGGCTTTATGGACTTAGTAATAGAGCAGGTAGACCATATTTTCCAGTATATCTACTCCTCAACTCTCAATACTAACAGTAGTGGTTGACATTGCTTGACATTCTGCAATTTCTAGATTTTATTGTTTTTCTGTCTTACATTATGTTTACTTTCTGTTTCTATTTTTTATTCTCAGACTATTGTTTAGAAAAATTCAAAGCTTCTGGATTATATTAAATTGTTTGGCACTATATGTGATATTTACATTTCTGATATGCTTTACTGTTACACTACTTATCTGTTTTGTACTGCTATAAAATATCTCTGTGTGCCTGAACGTATCAACCTGTAATGTTTATTTTTAACAGTTCTGGAAATTAGGAATTTTTATACTGTGTCGTCCATCACACATTTTGTGACGACCGCCAGACTCTTATGAAGTGTGTCGCTCGACACACATTCTGTGCCCCTCGGGACAGACTTAAAACATGCGTGTGTATTTGCTTCGAACAGATACCAAATTCATTCTTTCCTTTCATCTTCTTCAACTACCATTAAACCCCATTAAAACATTTTCTCCATATTCCTCACCCTTGACCGTTCCACGTCCTCTATTTCCAAAATTATCATTAAACACCATTAAATTCCAATCCTCGCATTCTTTATTGTTCTGTTATTTAAGCACTTGAGGAACAAATATCAAAACCCACAACCTTCTGTCATCTTTGCGAAACCGAACCATTCCACCTTCCTTGTATCTAATTATGGCTCGAAGAGTTCAACACCTAAGAGGAGAGCCCGACCTTTACGGAATCGTGTTCAGAAACGGTGAAGCTGGGGTACATCAAGAAGCTCAATACAGGAAGTTTTATCAAAGTTCGGTTACCGCTACAAGGTATGTTGACGTCAACTGTCTACGTGAGTTAGGATTGTTAGACAGTGTGCAATGGCTACTTCATAATTCTGGCCTATCTTATGTATGCACACTGAACCACCCAACTTATGAATCTTTGACCTTGGAATTTTTGAGATCTTTATCCTACAACAATCCAGCAGATGACACAATGTACCTCATTGGCACTTCAAATTTTCCATTGTTTAACGACGAATATTCTATGAATCAAGAAGCTCTGAGCGATTTGTTACGTTTTCCTCGTGGAGGAGAAGTGCACTGCCGAATCCCTCTGGAAGCAGATTGGGCATCATCAACATTCGCTCTATGGAAAGTTTTAACCAGTGAGTGACCTTCTAGTTGGAAGGGTCTTTTTGCTTCATCTATCCATAATCCTTCCATCTTACTTTCATCGCATCCTTTCCAACATCATTTTCGGGAGGGCAAACAACAACAAAGTTAATTCCAAAGAATTGTTTTTCCTGCACTGCACCTTCACGCCTGGTTGGAAGCTTAATGTCAGTGCATTCCTCTTGGCACACATCCAGTCTGTCTTTGCAAGAGACACTACCCCTTTCTATATTAGAGGGTTAGTCACCTCTATAGCACTAGCTTTGAACTTGGGGGACAAACTAGCGAATCTTCCTTCACTACCAGCTCTATTTATTGATATCGACAATTGTCAAGCTTGGCACCTTATTAAGGTTAGAGAAGATGGAAAATACAATCTTATGGTGCGGAACAAAGTGGTTCCATGTATTATTTTGCCTAATCCCCAGCTTACCAATGTAACAGATATGGATAAGTGGTGTTATGATCTAAAACTCTTGCTCCTGGTGAGAATGTCCAAAATGATCAAGGTGGCCTGAGCAATGTTGAGGCTGATGAAATGGAGCAAGTTCTAGAGCAAGACGCTCCATAACCCGACACCCACCATCATGCTGCACAAGCTCCTACCGAGAATCTTGCAGGTTTATCATCTGGGCACCAGCCCCGAAGAAGAAGAAATCAGGGGCAGCCAGCTACTCTTGATGACATTTATGCTGAAATGATGCCATAATGAAGATGAAGCTCAACACTATCAAAGAACGGAAGCGCAACATAACGAGATGATGCAAGAAGTCCGACAACTTCAAAGAGATTAGCATGACTATGCCTACTGGCATGACCGTATTATGTCGGAGCTTACCAAAGAGATGCAAGCATTGACTTATCGGGTTGACGGCCTGCATGATTTTGTTACTCATGTCGGACTACATGGATATGGTGTAGAGCCTTTCCAAGGCATAGATGATGCACGTGGACGCGCACAGGCATGGGCACGTCGCAGAGCGCGTGGCCGAGGCGACGAGTAGTCATTCATCTCATTTTCCTTCCTTCCTTTCTCACATTACTTTGTTGTGTTGGGGACAATGCTCAATTTAAGTTTGGGGGAGGAAGCTTTACTGCTTTGATTTACCGTTTTCTAAGTAGATTTTCATTACCACAAATTTCCTTCAATAAAAAATTTTATGTACTATCAAGTCATTATATGTAGATTTTCATTCATTATTTAACTCTCTTACTTTCTTGAGCCATAACAAACAAATTTACTTGACACATTCGAAGAGTATATAGGTTACTCACTCTTAAAGATATGTTAGAAATTTTAAGTGAGATTTAAACAAAATTGACACCGTTCTAACACTCTAAAACCCCCGCTTACGCAAGACCAGTTTAAGTACCTATTATACTGAAACCTCAAACTTTAAAGTATCCTCGAGTAGTTTATATAAGCAGTTAGCACTGTCTTAAAAACAAACTACATAGAAGGCCGATGAATATAAGTGAATGGTCTTAAATCATTTTCCAAAACATCTTGTAATGATGAATTGAAAATAGGGAATGCGCTAATTAAGATAGGTGACCCTCACCCAGTCACTTAATCCAACAGTACGGAACCTACATATTATGTTATAAAAAAATCCGATGTAAGTTGATTCAGAGGTTTCTGGTGCTGAACTTGGTAGGGAAAATTATGGTTCAATCCCCCGCATCTTGCAATCGGATAAATTATCTAGAGAATGCTTAGTCTGAACCACTCGTTCGGCTAGTTTTTTGGAATCCTATTGAAGGAGTTTTAGGTGAGACCCATAGATGAAACATTATGGGAATGGAAGTCCAAATGCCAAGCCAAAATGATAACTTGGCAATGGTGGGAATTTAGGTGGCTGGAGTTTAAAAGCTAACTCATTCCTATTTTCGGGCTTTACGCACGAAGGGATTTTTAACGAAGGGAGTTTCTTTGTGAACTTTTCTTTTAAAATCGAGGCTGCTTCACAAATGGTTCGACTAAGATTATCAGGTTTATACACAGTTTCAAAGTGATTTTGGAATGATTTTATTTCTTTGATGTGAGTAGTTTTACCTTTCTTGAAACGCTCTTGTATGGAATCAAAATTTCAGGTTAGATGTTGAGAAAATTTAGCTACATCGAAGATTGCATTGGTATAGTATTCCTTCCACCAAGTGTCAAACTCTTATGTGTAGAGAATTGATGGTTGAAAAGAAATGAGAGTGACAATGGTGATATTGGCATAACGAGATAGTTGTTTTGTACAACCAGGTTCATAAAACCACATGCTATGGAGACAAATAACACATTTATTTTCACAAAGTGGTTTAGGTATTGGTTGAATGAGGCCAAATTATCAAGAAACCAGGTTAGGTTGGTAGCTAACCAAAACAATTTGGTTCTTCAAAGGTCTCAACCTAGTGGCCAGTAGTAGAGGGATGAGAAAAGACTCTCAGATGGCCATGGATTCAGCTTCTTGATCCTTCAAAGGAGCAGGAAATTCACATGTAAACCATTCAGGGCCATGCATCCTTTGAGAAAAATGGACCATCTAAGAAGTGAAATTATATCACTTGGTGATTATCATTACGAACCCAGTAAAGGAATCTCGTAAGATTGCACATCATTTGGAGTTAGCTGAACTAATTTGTCCCTTTGACCCTCTGTTTCCAGTGATTTCTGGTAAACAACCGCTAGTCTTCCAAACTATCGAATAATCTTTGTTAACGCTATTCAATCTCTCTGGTAACTCACAGGATCGACTAGATTGATCCTAGGACTCCTTGGATATTAAAGTTACTCTCACAATCGAACAATTATTCATGGTTGCTATTGTACAAGTGTTTGGTTTATTTCGATCCCTCTCTCTAAGAGTTTAACAATGTGGTCAAAATGTATATGAAAACTAAGTTATACGAATAAATGCTAATTGTAATGCTGATTGAAGAGACATGTAAAACTGTATGAAAAATGAAGTAAATGGTTTCGATTTGCAAAAACATTTAACATAAAAGGTTTCTGGAATGTAGAAGTTTAAAATGTGAAGAAAGCGTTTAATGCAAGAAATCTATAAATGATTTTAAGTAAAAGTATGCGCTTGAAAAACAATACTTGAAAGTAAAGGTATTGAAAGTGTAACAGTTCTCTGAAATATAAAGTGCTCGAAATATAAAGAAAGTAGTAAAACGTAAAACTTTGAGGAAAAGACTTTGAAATGAAAAGACAATAAATAAGGAAACTTGCAAATGTTATTCGACGAAAAGAAAAGAGGAAAGTGCTGGAAATGGTAAAAAGGCTTTCATTAAATTAGAAATACATGGTGCTATCATACATACATTTCTCTTGCATTCGTTTCCCTTGCCATGTGGTAGTTTGAATGTTATTGAGTATTTTGTATAACAGATATGACACACTGAAATCCTAATACTAAGACTTCTATTTATACTAATTCGACCCTAACGGTCTCGCTATAGGATCATGCCACGTTTCGAACATGCAAGACAATGCTTCTTTCATCTTTCCACGTGTCCCCAAATGCTCCAACATATAACTTTCAAACTTTGAAAGTCCTGCTTCCATTTGAATTTTAAATGCTTTGGTGTTTCTCCGTTTCGAACGCTCTTCCCAAACCTAGCCTCGCTGTTATTTCGAGACCCTTTTGGATATGTTCCCATAATCACCGTTCAAAGCTTCAAGCTTTGACACACTCATTCGAAACACTGCTTCTGCAACTTCGAAATATGGTGTTTAATTCCATTTCGATCAGAACTTTTAACTCTCTCGAATTCTAAATAACATTATCAAAATCTTCAGCCAACAAATTGCCCCTTTAAAATATGTATTTCGATCTCTTTGAGAAATACCTATTTTAAACATTTATACAAGATTTTGATAGGATTTTCGAATCATCATAACATTTAATGCCTTTGACTCCAGTCACATCAATCATAGCACCTTTTGGGTTCCTTAACCGCCCAGAGTCACTTCACAGCGTGGTGCAGTTATAAGTAATGATTGTTTTTAAATCACGCCTATTACCTATATCAACTTCTCGCCACCTCTTCATCACACCAACCCATGATCTCCACGTATCACATTTCTACTCGGTGGATGCTTAATCTTCTCATTATAAAACGTCAATTTACTCTTCCTTTTTCTTTTTTACACTCTAAATCTTTCATACTCTGAATTTTCACTCTTCTTCTCTCATAAAACAATCTAAGCTCTCAAACAACAAAAATGTCTTCTTCCACCTCATCCCAACTTAAGAAAGTCTCAAAGAAGAAAGGAAAAACTACAGGAGCAACCATGGAGAGTAAAATCGTCACCATTCAAGGCCAATCTGCTCTTGCTCCTCAAATGATTTCCAAAGAAAAAGAAATGTTGTACGCATCACAGGTACTCATCCCTACCCATGTTGCTGGTAAGAGGTTAGCCTTAAATGGCCCTCTTACAGTTTTTGAAATACTAAAGGACACCAGGACAATTTTTCCCGTATGTTATAACTTCAAACCCTTATTCAACAAAATGGATGCCCCTAGGGCAGTAGCATCTCTTAGTTCGAATACCGTAAAAACCCCAACTGTTCCTCCCAAGGACCCATTTGTTTTGGATTATGTAAAAAGCAACTTTAAGCCATTTCGATCTTGCCCTACTTCTGATATTGCCTATCAAAATTGGTTCGCGAAAGTAGAAGCCAAAAAATCCCAGCAATGGGAAGAACTAGGCATTTATAACCTCATTAAACTATCGAAACCTGGATTCACCTATAGCCATCCTCTGCTGTTTGCGTCCCTTTATTTCTGGGATAGTACCTACAACACTTTCCATCTCCCAGGTGGAATGATTACCCCAACCTTCTTCGATATAGTGGCTATTACTGGGCTGTCGCCAGTGGGAGAAACTTATGTTCCTGACAATGAAGAGCACTCCAGCATAATTGACTTCGAAGTCAAGTTAGCCAGCTTTTCCAAATTTATCAGCCATTATCATGCTGAAGGGGACAATGTGTCTGACATAGAGCACATTGCACTCTTAACCCTGTGGCTGTCTAGGTACGTTTTCTGCAGTAGATCCCTGCAGGTAGCTAGTAGGTTCATTCCTCTAGCTAGGGATTTACACGAAAATCGCAAAGTGTGCCTAAGTGAATTACTCTTAGTTGACCTCTATGAGAGCCTGAGGTCAGCCGTTTCGAGTCTCAAATCCCACACCTCTAAAAACATTCTATTAGCTGGCCCATTTTGGTTACTCCAATTATGGCTAAACGCCATGTTCGAACCTTCTTTACCAACCGCCAACACCATAGATGAGCAAGATTCGGAAATAAGTGATAGGATAGTCGAAGGCCCTAGGCTTCGAAGACTAACTCCTAATGATGACAAGGATGACTTCAAGGTTCAATTCTCGAAGTACATCATGATACTCTCAAAAAGGCATAAGTTCGAAGAGAGCATGGCGCCTTTTGCTTCGAGGGCTCATGGACCTTCTTGGTTCACCATAGCTCTCTCAGAAGCCATCAAGAGCAAGGAGATCCAAGATGTATGGAGAGCTTTCTTGCTTCCTAGACTCATCTCTTCAAGGATAACCCCAGCTAAGAACCAAATTCTTCTCTTTTCCTACCAACCAAACTTCGTTTCGAGGCAGTTTGGCTTATGCCAACTGATTCCTGAACCTTTGTTCCAAACTGAGAGCGCCATTACATCTGGTCGAACTTTCAAAGCAAGGGAAGCCAAGATTCAACAAGAACAATATCAAGGCTTTTCCCAATTTGAGCTGATAGCCTTCGAACCTACCCATCTCGCGGCTAAAGGATTTCTGGAGTGGTGGATTAAGTTTTATCAAACTTGTATGTTCGATACACTTACAATTCGACAGAAACTAATTGATGCCTTCGATGTGCAGGTACCAGCAAAGAAAGGTATGTTTACTCATGCCAAAGAGATAAAAGCTTTTCAAAATTATTTTGAAACTACTTACGACCCCACGCGCTTGGACTCCACTGTGCATCAAGCAGCTGAGACCTTGAAGGAAAAATTTAAACAAAAAGTTTCTAAGCTAAAACTTCCTTCAGGGCTGTCACCTGAGGATAGGTATAGGTTGGCATTCGAAATGCATCCACCTAAATTTCCCAGATTACCTACCTCAGAACTGGCTCTGGCTTGGTTTCCCCCATATCCATGGTGGTTTACTTGCAAAGAGATGTTCAAATATCTTCAAAGGAAACCAAAGCCATCTGAGACTGTGACATGGGCTCGATACTGGCTTCATGATTTCCCAGGACACCTTCGATACGACCTATCTGCCATGTCAATTAAATCTGATCAAGGCACAGGTGCGAATGCTTGGGAAAAATCCCAAATGTCTTTTATTTTCCATATCTTTAACCTTTGCTTTAATTGTTTTGATTTTCAGCTATCAGGATAAAGACTGCTGCCTCGAAATCGAAGGAAGGGAGTGCCTCTCAAGCCTCCATTGAAACTACCGAAAAAGCTAATCCACCCGAAACAACTACTACTGCTGCAACTACAACAACAACAATAACGCCAACAACAACAAGTGCCCCAATTCCAACGGTAATCACTTAGTTTTTGATGCTTCGAATTCACTCAAGCTTTTTATATCTAACTTCGTTAAAATTCGTTCAGACCAACAAGCTTCCTCCCACTACTCCCAAGAAGCGGAAACCAAGCACTACTGGGGAAGATCCCACTGCTGGAGGAAACTCAAATACTGCTTCGAAGAAGAAGCTAAAGAAAGCTACACCTAAAAGCACTGTTCCGACTAGTGTCTCTGGACTCGACTCCAGGGATGCTGCTCCCTTACATAAATCCAAAAATCCACCTTCGACCTCCAACCCACAGTTGGAACGCATAGCTAGTAACCTCTCCTCTGAGGGCCCACAGGTAAATCGAACTTCTTCTAAAAATGTTTAACTTCTTATTACCTTGGTGAATGTTTTTCTTTAACATTTTGCTGCTCCTTGCAGAACATCTTGAATCCCACTTCTACCATTTCGACCTCACCGTCCAGGGCTGCTGCTCCGCTTAACTCCTCTCCTCAAGGAGATTCCAGCAATTTGGTCCAAAACAAAGGTTCTTCCAATGTGGCGGTTTTGGCTGGAACTTCTGAACAGCCAGATGACCAAGGTACCTCCATTCCTCTGAAAGAGGTGAACGAAACAATACTTCAAACGTCTGCAGAGGATTCTCAAAGGGTTCTTCAAAAGTCCCCTCTTGAAACTCTTCAAGAGGACCCAAAGGATACTCAGACTGAAGAAGAAAAAACTGATTCTGGGCGAGGATTCGAAGAATCTGCAGGCGAAGAATCTGAGGAGGAAAACGCCAATGACGAGGAAAACGTCAATGATGGTTCGACTGCCGGGACGGAGTCTAACGCACATAGCGGCGAAAGGGATGGTATCGAAGTGGTAGATTTGGACGAAGATGAAGAAGATCAAGAGCACGAAGCAAATGAAGGGGATGGTGATGCAATCAACGAAACCCTAGAGGTTGAAACCAACGTGGTTCCCCTACGCGTGGAATTCCCCCAATCCTCTCCGTCTCGAATGACTGACGAGGAATTGGCACTTCTGAGGCGAAATGACCCCATTGGGTATATGAAGGCAAAGTTGGCTCAGAGGGACGTTCCACTCGCTAGGGCTGGCACAAGTTCAACCAGCTATCCTCTTCCCACAGATGAAAGAGTTGTTCTTCTCAACAAAATTAGGAGAACTATTCTCAATGTGGATATCTTCGAAGTGCTTAAGCAAGATAGTACTGCTTGCTATACTATGAAGGAGCTGCTCACAAAGGTTAATCTTTCCAACTGCTCTTTGCCAGTTAGTACTCTCTTGTTTGATCTTCAGAATTTACTGGACAACGTGACTGGCTACCTTCTCCAAGACGAATCTGCTGCCAAGAAGGTTCACGAGAAACGCATCGCCATGGACGCCGCTTACGAACAAGCTTCGAAGCTTTCTCAAGAAGCTGAGGATCAAGCTATGCATCTGAAGCAGGCGAAAACTGAATATGAGGCTCGAGCTGAGTCCATTCTTATTTGGGAAAGGCAGATTCTGGAACTTCAGCAGAAAGTTAAGGAGGCTAAGGAACAACAACTAGCCTTCGAAACTAATCCTGCAGGTAACCAATTCGAAGAGCTTCTCAACCAGGGGCTTGCAGAAATGGAGACTGCAGAACAACTTAAAGGAGAAGTGGCAACCTTGGAAGGTGCCAGGCGGTTTGCTCAGCAAAGACTTGAAACATTTCGAAGCACCTTTAATTGATTGAAAAATAATGTTTATTTCTAGATTTTTATGTCTATCTGACCATAACTTTGGCTTTTTACATGTAATATTCGAACAACGCCATTTTGGCATTCTTATCTTGCCATCTTGGCTTTTTATAATATTTTGTTTATGTTGTTATTATTCGAATCTCCCGCAGGCTTGGCTTATATTTCTTTAAATATTTCCCATTAACCTTTAGGACACGTTTATCGTCCAAGAGTTCTTCGACTTCGTATGCATTGTTTGAGAATACTTTTAATATTCGAAAAGGTCCTTCCCAATGAGGTGACCATTTACCTAATGCTTTGTTCTTCTTATCCATAGGCAATATGACTCTCCAAACCAAGTCATTAATAACGAATACTTTTTTCTTCACCCTTTTATTGTATGTTCTGGCCACTCTTTCTTTTTGCCTCATCAAAATTTCCAACGCATGTAATCTAATTTCGTCCAACTCAACTAGTTCATTCATCATCATTTCCCAATATAATGCAGCTGGAATTTCGTTTTGTTTCTGGATTCGAACTGATTGCAGATGAATTTCTACTGGTAACACTGCATCATGGCCGAATGTAAGTTGGAAAGGCTTAGTGTTAGTGGCTTCCTTAGGAGATGTTCTACAAGCCCACAACACTTGGTCCAGAGTTTTGTGCCAATTTCTTGGCTTCTTGCCAATATGTTTCTTGATTAATCCTATTATTACTTTATTTGCTGCTTCGACTTGTCCGTTTGCTTGAGAATAATATGGTGTTGATGTTAGCAATCTAAACCCCATTTCTTGGGCAAATCCTTGTATCTTTCTACCAGTAAATACAGAGCCTTGGTCTGTAGTTATACTTTCTGGAAATCCAAACCTATAGATAATGTGCTTTTGTATAAATTCGATAATTGCCTCTTGATCAGCAACTACCAAAGGTATAGCTTCGATCCATTTGGTAAAATAATCTACTCCTACCAAGATATATTTCTGACCTTTGGACGAAGCAGGATTTATCTCCCCTATCAGATCCAATGCCCATCCTCTGAATGGCCATGGTTTGATGATCGAATGCAACTCACTTGCAGGGGCGTGTTGAATTCCTGCATGCTTCTGACATTCCTCACATCCTTTAGCAAAGTCTATGCAATCTTTGAGCATGCTAGGCCAATACAAACCATATCGAAATAGCAACCATTTCATTTTATGGCCTGCTTGGTGTGCCCCACATGCCCCATTATGGACTTCAGACAATGCTAAATATGCCTCACTTTCTCCTAGGTATTTCAATAATACACCTTCTTGGGTCTTTTTGAACAATTCGTTCCCCATGAGGAGATATGACAATGCTCTATATTTTGTTTTTCTATCCACCTTTAGAGTTGGGTCTGCTAAATAACTCTTTAATGGACTTCGCCAATCTGTATCTGACAAAGTATTTATGGCTAGAATTTCGAATCCTTGTTTCTCAGCATATCCCAATCTCATACTTTCCAGATCCGATGGTGTGAATCTAGTAGCCATAACTCTTCCCCTTATTTCGACCAAATCCTTAAGATTCTTGGTAGATACTCTATAACCTGAAGCCAGATGTGCTAAGTCATTTGCTTCTTGGTTTTCTAATCTTGGTATGTGTTGAATATCCATGTATTCAAACTTTCTTAATAGCCTATTGACTATGACGAAGTATACCATTAAATTTTCCTTTATGCACTTGTATTCTTTTGTGATTTGTTTGACCACCAATTCAGAGTCTCCTTTAATTTCGACTCTGGTTGCCCCCAATTCCAACAAAGCTTCAAGTCCAACAATGAGCGCTTCATACTCAGCTTCGTTGTTCGAGCAACGAGGACCATCCAATTTATACTTGAATTTTGTTGGAATTCCTTCAGGAGAAATTAGAAGGACTCCAACACCACTTCCATTCCTGTGGGTTGAACCATCAAAGTACAATTTCCATGGTTGCATTTCGACGTAACTCATGCTTGTCTGCTCAACCAACGAATGATCTACAATGAAATCAGAAATCACTTGACCTTTCATAGCTTTTAAGGGCATGAAAGTCAATGAATATTCTGTTAAGGCCAGAGCCCACTTTCCAACTCTACTATGCATTATTGGCTTTGAAAGCATATGTTTAATGACATCGAAGTGAGACGAAACATAAACATCAACAGGTTTTATATAATACTTGAGTTTCATACAAGAGAAGTATAAACAGAGACATAGCTTTTCTAAATTGCTATATCTGGTCTCTGCATCATTTAGCACTCTACTTAAATAGTATATGGCTCTTTCGACGCCATTGTTATCCTCTTGTGCTAACATACTACCTATGCTAACTTCAGAGGCGGATATGTACAATCTCATGGGCTTCCCCCATGATGGTGGAGACAGAATAGGAGGCTGGGAAAGATATTCTTTTATTTTGTCAAACGCCTCCTGGTGAGCTTCGTTCCATTCGAAGGCCTGACCTTGCTTCAGACGAAGTAACGGAGAGAAAGCTTGGGTCCTTCCACTCAGGTTCGAAATGAATCTTCTGAGGAAGTTAACTTTCCCTAGTAGAGATTGCAACTCCCTTTTTGACGTAGGTGCTTTCGTCTCCATTATGGCTTTGGTTTTGTTCTGGTTGATCTCAATTCCTTTCTTGTGGACCACAAAACCAAGAAAATCTCCAGCCTGCACAAAAAATGCACATTTAAGGGGATTCATTTTTAAGCCATGTTTTCTCATTCGCTCGAATGATTGGCTTAAATGATGCAAATGTGCTTCTGCAGATATAGATTTGATGACTATATCATCAATATACACCTGCATGAAGGTTTCGATAAAGTCATGAAAGATTGAATTCATCGCCCTTTGATAAGTTGCCCCAGCATTTTTTAAACCAAAAGGCATCACCACCCATTCGTAGGTGCCTAAGGCTCCTGGGCAACGAAATGTTGTTTTTGCAACATCTTCTTCAGCAATGAAAATCTGGTTATATCCAGAGTATCCATCTAACATGCTCAGGTATTCGAATCCTGCAGCAGAATCTACTAGCATTTCTGCCACGGGCATGGAATATTCATCCTTAGGGGTTGCAGTATTTAAATCCCTAAAATCTATGCAAATTCTTAAAGAACCATTTTTCTTAATAACAGGTACTATGTTTGCTAACCATTCAACGTACCTTGTTGTTCTGATGAATTTGCAGCGCAGCAACCTTTCGATCTCAGCTTTAATTTTTGTGAGAACCGCTGGTGCGAATCTTCTGGGAGTTTGTTTGATGGGCTTCTTGCCATCTTTGATTGGCAGTCTATGTTCGACCAACTCCCTCTTTAAACCAGGCATCTCATCATAATCCCATGCGAAACAATCTTTGTTTTTCCTAAGGACTTCGATCACTTTTTCCTTGAGGCCTGGGCTAAGTTTAGCACTTACGTAAGTTACTCTTTTCGTTTTTTCATCCCCTAAGTTGACTTCTTCGAGCGGGTCCTGTGCCAACATTTTGACACCTGAGTTTATGGGGTCCCTTTCGAAGCCTAAGGGTTCTTTGTCATAGATGGCATCCAACCTTTGATCCATCTCCAACTCTTTGATGGGTGAGCATTTCGAACCCCCCCCCACTAACTTCATTTGTCTTTACAGTTGATTCATTTATTTCAGCCTCTAAGGCCGCTTTCGATTCATTCTCAGCCATATAGGCTGAAATCCTTTCGAAGAAGGTAGACTCAGTCATGGTTAAGGTTGTCGAAGTCCCAGCCTGCTGGCCGTTTTTGTATAGCACCTTCAACTTCCTCTTCTTCACTGATTATTGTTCTATCCCAGTAAAGACCATCATGACGAAGTGTCATGTAGTAGTGGGCGTTTCTAGTTTCATTCATCTCATCGTTTGGAACACATGGAGCAATCTTCGCCAGATTTTTATCATAATCCCTTTTGTCAACTAAATTGACAGTTGACATAAAGTAACTCTGGTCTGCTTCGATGTTTTCCACGATTCCGTCATCTCTCCACAGAACTAGTCGTTGATGCATTGACGAAGGAACTGCCCCCACGCCATGGATCCATTATCTTCCTAGCAGTAGGTTGTAGTTGGCCTTGGCTTCGATAACCATAAACATGGTGGGCCTGCAACTTGAGCCTATTGTCAATTCCAACTGGACCACCCCCAGTGTTTTGCCCACTTTTCCCTCATAATTGGAGAGAACCATATTATGGGGCTTGATATCTCCTTCGCGGATCTCTAACCTTTTTAGCATGAAATGGGGAATCAGGTTGACTGCAGCACCTCCATCCACTAGAACTTTGTTCACCCCATGGATACCTACTTTTGCACGAATGAAAAGTGGCTTGAGATGATTCTTCATTGCAGGCTCTGGATGTTCGAAGAACGCATTTTGTTCCTCAACAGCCCCATTGTCCATCACGTAGTAGCATACGGGCCTATGTTTCATTAAATCTGTGGTGTCTTCCTCCTCATATTCATTGATTTCGGTTTCCTGCCCAAATTCGCAGGGAAGCACAGACACCACGTTACAGTTCAGGTTGAATGAAGACTCCCCTTCTGATTCGAAGTTATCTGTTATCATATCTTCGTCTTCTTCCGGGCCTGGAGTGTATTCCTTTGGTTCGTCTCGTTGGTCTTCAGAAAAAAGCCTCCTATTGACTGGAGGTTTCTCTTCAGTCTGATTTTTTGGTTTGTTGGTGCTCGATTCACCTTGTATCTTCGTTGAAGTATCCCCTTTGTTTGCCACAGCTTCTCTCTCAGCCTTTCGAATCCTTTGATGTCTGCGCCACTGGGATCTTGACATGGGGTTCCTTCCTTTGTAATTCTCTAATCTTACTTCCTCCCTTTTTTGTGTGTTGAATTGCCTCCTGTATGTCACAGCATGGCGTGCATTTCGTTCAGCACCCCTCCATCTGTCTTTGCCTTTGTCATTTCTGACTTGTAGCCATCTATCGGTTGGCACTTCAGCAGGGAGTTTGAAAGTCACTCTTCGAGCAACTTTGGGGTGAGGGCTATCAGGTCTTCGCTGTTTGTATCTGCTGTCGAAACGCGGACCCATCTGGGCAGCCTCTTGATGGTTCCAACAAGGGGCGAAGGGGATCGTTTCGAAGGCCCTGGCCATGCTTTGGTCATACACAGCAGAACACCTTGGGAAAACCAAGCACTTAGTTGCCCCTTTGTAGCAGCGAAAAACAAACTCCAACAAACTCTCTCCAGCCTTGGGATAGCACCTAAAAAGTTGGTTATCCTGGCGCCAATTGTTGCCAGTTCGAGCCCTCTGTACCCTTTCGAAATTTGCAGCAATTCTTTGGTTGCAGAGGATGCTGCACCTAGGGCACAATATCATGCCTGGATCTCCTTTGTGGCATGTCATGAGATAGTCTTTGAGAGTAGCATCTCCAGTGTGATTATCCCCCATTCTGTGCTTTTCTTTTTCTAAGTATTTTTCCACTTCCTCCATCTCAGAACGGGGTCCTTCCATATCCACCATATTTATTTCCACGTCCCCCTCTTTAGTTTCGTCATCGCCCCATCCTGTGGGCTTTATATCTTCGATCTGGACCTTCGAACTTTCTGGGGCAGAATATTTGACCAGATAGTCAAACTTTCCACTGGGTTCCCCTAGAGTGTCCCATATTTCTTTCTGAAGGGGAACTGGCTGCGTAATTTGGACTTTCTCCAATTCCAGCCTCAAGCCCTCAGTGACTTGTGTCAATCCTTCGTTTTGATTCCCTTGGCCTTCAGTAGCCTGGGTTTCTCCTGCAATAGCCACAGGTGCAACAATCGAAGTGTCTGGCGTTTTCTGGATGTCTTCAGTGACTTCCTCGCTGACTTCGACCATCACCCAGTTTTCGACTCCAGTGTCCTTCTCTCCTGTTAGGGCATCGCTTTGATCAGTTTCCACCATGTTGACCTCTCCAATGCATGCAGGCTCGGAGTAGTTGGTGTCTGCGACGTCCAAAGGATCTTCGTCCACTTTCATCTTCACCTTATCAGCAAACTTTAGTCTGCCATCTTTGATCGCGTTTTGAATCAAGTCCCTGAAAAGAAAACATTGTGAGGTCTTGTGGCCTAGGAAACTATGATATTTGCAAAATCCCCTTTTCTTCCTCTGATCCAAGGGAGGTATTTTGACATTTGATGGCACAATTAGTTGGCCATCCTTGACAAGCAAGTCAAAAATTTCGTCACACTTAGTGACGTCGAAGGTATAAACCTTCTTTGGAAACTTGTCACTTTTCTCATTTTCAACAATATCTTTCCCTTTCGTGGGAACTAACATTTTGCAGGAGTAAGGCGGGGCCTGTTTTAATTCAGCGAGGTCGATTTCGACCTCTTCGAATTCGAATTCAGGATATTCTTCTATTTCCTCAGTCCCAACATAGGAAATCCTTTCTTTCTTACTGTTCTTAAAGACTCTGGCTTTTTCGGCTTTTAGTCTTTCGACCTGTCGAACCCTATCGGCTAATTGAGCCATATCCCTCAAATACTGAGTATCTAATTTCTTTCGAATAGAATAATCCAAACCCCCAGCGGCCATTTCGACTAACTCATGTTCAGGCACTACTGTGTAACATCTGGATTTTAACAGCCTAAATCTATTCAAATAATCATCTATGGGTTCAGTGAATTTTCTCTTAACACTGGCCAATTCCTTCAAACTTATTTTCGATTGTCCCATGTAAAATTGTTCATGGAATAATCTCTCTAAAAGGGCCCAAGTGTCAATAGATCCAGGAGGCAACGTGGTAAACCAAGTGAAGGCGTTTTTTGTCAAGGAACTTGGGAAGTATTTGATCCTGAGATCTTCATTATTGGCTATGTCTCCCGCTTCGGTTAGATATCTCGCTATGTGTTCGACTGTTGACTCGTTGGTGTCCCCGGCGAACTTTGTAAATTTAGGGATTTTGTATCCCCTTGGTAAATCAGTATGCATTATACAATCCAATATAGGAGAAGCGTAATTTGGCCTCCTCATTCCCGTATTGAGGCCATTCTGGGCCATGATCCTCTCTATCATGGTGGTTAGGTTATTTTCTGCCAAGATGTTATCGTTTCGAATCCTATGAACGACGGCATCGGCATCTTGATTTTGACCAACCAAAACAACTCCCCTAGGTTGTTCTTCTCGAAGTTCTGGGGCTTCTGGCCTTTCGATCCTTGCCCCTGGTTCCATAACTTCCCTTTGTGGGCCCTGAATTACTGGGGCTTCTAACCTTGGCGCTCTGGCCCCTAAGTTAGCTTCTTCTCTGGGTAGTCTATGAATTGGGTCGTTAGCAATTCGTTCTATAACAGGCATGTTTGTTCGAAATCCCGCCTGGTTCTGCCTACGCCTTTCTGTGGGAGCAAAGAAATCTGCTATTCGACTCATATTGTCAGCGTTTTCCCTGTTCGTCACAGTCACATTCTGAACTATTGGGGCAAATATTTCCTGCATGGTTTGCGCTAACACCCCTATCATATTGTGGTTGCTGTCATCCATCAATTGCCTAAAAGCCAACTGGTTATCTGTGGTTAGGATAGGCAACGTGCTATAACCCACTGACCCTTGGTTATTTGTCATAAATTGGTTCGCCCCAGACCCAGATCCTAGTTGTGGGGATGAATTCGAAGTGGAATTGTGTAAACCTGCCATAAAAGATGTTGGCATTCCGTAAGAAGAACTTCTAATTCTATTCCCATCGAAGCCGGGTGGTCTAGTTGATGGTGTGGCGAAATGGGATTGTGTTGCTGGTGGTGGAACGAATCCCCCAGGGTAGCCCATAGTTCCAGTATTTCCTAAGATCGAACTGTTAGTTGATATGCCACTTACTCCATTGGTGGCTATGTTACTGGTTGAAGATGCAACAGACTGTGCATTCGAAGGGATTACATTAGATGTTCCGCTCGAAATGGACGCGTTAGTGCCTGTTGCATGTGGGTCACCTTGGTTTCCTTGTTGATTGTCTGAATTAGACATTTTGTCCAAACGTTTTCTTCTGGATAAAGGTTGGTTGCTGTTGGTTATCTTACCACTTCTCAGGTTCATAAAACAGCAAATTTCTTATGGTTCCTACGTTTTTGGGATGGCTACGTCTCGACAATCCTTAATTCTGATATCCAACTATTGGTCCCACCGGGTGTGCCAATTTGTTTCCAGTGATTTCTGGTAAACAACCGCTAGTCTTCCAAACTATCGAATAATCTTTGTTAACGCTATTCAATCTCTCTGGTAACTCACAGGATCGACTAGATTGATCCTAGGACTCCTTGGATATTAAAGTTACTCTCACAATCGAACAATTATTCATGGTTGCTATTGTACAAGTGTTTGGTTTATTTCGATCCCTCTCTCTAAGAGTTTAACAATGTGGTCAAAATGTATATGAAAACTAAGTTATACGAATAAATGCTAATTGTAATGCTGATTGAAGAGACATGTAAAACTGTATGAAAAATGAAGTAAATGGTTTCGATTTGCAAAAACATTTAACATAAAAGGTTTCTGGAATGTAGAAGTTTAAAATGTGAAGAAAGCGTTTAATGCAAGAAATCTATAAATGATTTTAAGTAAAAGTATGCGCTTGAAAAACAATACTTGAAAGTAAAGGTATTGAAAGTGTAACAGTTCTCTGAAATATAAAGTGCTCGAAATATAAAGAAAGCAGTAAAACGTAAAACTTTGAGGAAAAGACTTTGAAATGAAAAGACAATAAATAAGGAAACTTGCAAATGTTATTCGACGAAAAGAAAAGAGGAAAGTGCTGGAAATGGTAAAAAGGCTTTCATTAAATTAGAAATACATGGTGCTATCATACATACATTTCTCTTGCATTCGTTTCCCTTGCCATGTGGTAGTTTGAATGTTATTGAGTATTTTGTATAACAGATATGACACACTGAAATCCTAATACTAAGACTTCTATTTATACTAATTCGACCCTAACGGTCTCGCTATAGGATCATGCCACGTTTCGAACATGCAAGACAATGCTTCTTTCATCTTTCCACGTGTCCCCAAATGCTCCAACACATAACTTTCAAACTTTGAAAGTCCCGCTTCCATTTGAATTTTAAATGCTTTGGTGTTTCTCCGTTTCGAACGCTCTTCCCAAACCTAGCCTCGCTGTTATTTCGAGACCCTTTTGGATATGTTCCCATAATCACCGTTCGAAGCTTCAAGCTTTGACACACTCATTCGAAACACTGCTTCTGCAACTTCGAAATATGGCGTTTAATTCCATTTCGATCAGAACTTTTAACTCTCTCGAATTCTAAATAACATTATCAAAATCTTCAGCCAACACCCTCCTAGTATTTATTTCATCATCTTCTTCATTGATAAAGTTGTATGTTGAGAGTGAAGGTTCAAAGGTGGCATTCAACCACAATTGAAGTAGCTAAAATGGGCAAGCGAGCAGGATGCTTGTTCTTGGTTGGTAATTCCTTAGGATCTCAGTTGACACTCCTAACGATTCATAAATGGAACCTAAAATAATTTGGCTCAAACACAACTTATCCCCAGCATGAATTTGTTTCTCCGTGATTAGATATCTCTTCGCTACTTGAAGAGAGCTCGAGCAGAAGACGCAGCGTGATAACCATAATTCCAAGAAGGCAATATGTTCTTCGTCATAGACTTCTTTAGTGGTTTTATCATGATGGTTAGCTATATAATGTGTGAAAGTAGGTTTACATTTTGCAAAGCCAATGGTATCTTCATCCATCTCAAAGGGGTCGAAGGTTTCCCCAATAGGTTGAAGACCAGTGATGGTAGTAGTATCGAATAAAGTTGGAGTCATCATTCCACAAGGTAAATGGAAAGTAATGTGGGTAGAATCCCAGAAGTATAATGAAGTCACTAACATGCTTTGGCTATACCCAGGACCAGATTTCGACAGCTGGATTATGTCATAAATCTCCATATCTTTCCAGAATTGGATTTTTTGACTTTCAACCTTAGAAAGCCAAGAAAGATATAATTTGAGGTCTTTCATCAGTGGGCAGGAGCAAAACACTTTAAGAGTGTTGCTTATGTAATCAATATTAATATTACCTTCTATTTTTGAAGCGTCAGTCGAAGACTTCGCTTGGTTATTTGCAGATTTTTGGGTTTCAGGTTTTTTACTACCTTTATCATTAAGCTTGTGCTTACTAGCTAAGGGTTTAGTATAATGGTAAATAGGAAAAAAAACTCTTTGAGTTTCTCTGCATCTGCATCAGGGTCAGGCAAAGGATCCATGTATACATGTGTTTCACCAGAAATTATTAAAGGAATAAGCACTTGAGATTCATAAATATTGCGTTTCTCCTCAAGAAGATGAGGCTCAGGGACATATTCCTGGTTCCCTGTTAGCAGTGGTGTTGCTATCTTGGTGATTGAAATGAAATCTTCTTTATGTTGCTTAGATGCTTTGACTCTGGGTGCCATTTGTTGAAGATTGAAGCTTAGAGAATGAAGATTTTGTGAAAGTCATGAAGAAGAAACTCAAGAGTGCAAGTTTAAGAATGCAGAAGATGGAATTTTTTTTGAAGATAAAAGATGATGGTATTTATAAGAAGGAAGAAAAAACGTTTCAATTTCATTTTTGAAAGATGAATAAGAAGTTAGTGGGGCACGTGTAAATTTTCTACAGGATGCATAGGCGGTTGGCTTTACAAGTTACCTTTATACTCCTATTTTTAGAGGTGATGATTCAAAGCAAGAGTGCATGTCTCGATGAGACGTTTCTGAAAAGTGGTCATCATGACCATGACATCACAACAGTAATTGCTGACGCGTCGAAGGCTTTCAAAAATGGCCCATTTTCTCATTGTAGTCGAAAAAGACATTTTTGGGGGGTAATTTGTTAGCTGGAAATTCGACGCTCAAAGACTAAATGAAGACCTTAAAGTTTTTTGAAAGAAATCAAAAGTATTGGAGAAATGTTTTGACAGAAGCAAATGATGGTCTTTTCTACCAGAGTTTAACGAAATAATACGAATTCAAAACTTAGGATTTGAAAGATGTTTTAAGCGGGTTCGACAAAGATAATATGAAATAAGGACAAAAAGATTTGAATTTTGGCGCTTATATGTTCTTTTCAAAAAGAGACGCATGGAAGTCTGTGATGGGTCAAACGCATGCAAGCGAGAATGTGTCCTCTTCTGGTGAGAAGACTGTTCGTGTCGAATTAGTATAAATATGAGTCCCTAGTTTAGATTTATGGGTGTTCAATTATTATACAAATTACTATGTTCACTCAAAGTATCAAAGTTAATCGAGAAACGAGTTTTCTGAGAATGTACATTTGAAACACCACTTTTTACCATTCAATGCAAGTTTACATTTAAAAGTCGTTTACAATTTCTTTAGTCGAAACTTTTAGTTTCTTGTCATTTACATTCTTTGTTATCTTTGTTTTGTTAGCCATTTATATTCAAACTTACTATTATTGTTGAAAAGATCAATATCCAGGAAAAAACCTATAAAAACAACTCAAATTATACACTATTGTCCTAGGATCAATCTAGTCGATCCTGTAAGTAACCAGAGTCATTAGAATTTGGAAGAGTAACAGTTATTTACTAAATTTCACAGTAAACAGATTCGTTGATGAATATTAAAAAAACTAATGTGTCATAATCCAAATCAAATGACAGACCAAATTCCAAAATGTTTACACAACTTTACAGTTATGGCTGCAATAAGTATGAACATGATCGTGAGTGATAATGTAAGTCATAACTATCATAATAACATAACTGGAAGTATGTATGGTTACTACATTCCACTGCTTTTAAAGAGCATTGATCTCTCAGGAAATAATTTAACAAGAGAAATACCTAAAGAAATTGACAATCCAAATAGAATATGACAGGGTACCATTCAACATAAAAAAAGGAAGACAATGTACCTATTTTGATAAGGTCTGATTAAAATGTTGAAGCTTTCAAAACCTTCTATCCACTGCCAAGATCGAATCGAACAAAATCTACAACATTTAGAAAATACATAATCAAAAACGAAAACAGATTCAACATAAGATAATCGAGTTTTCAAATGAAAGAGTTTATAACGATTCGCAAGAAACACAAGAAGTTTAGAATTACGGCAACAATTTGCAACATATGAAGTTTGAAATGATTCACAACCTATATACGATTCTTGAATTTGAACTTCCGCTTCGCCTTTGGTTCGTGAACAATTTCCTCTTCTCCTATGTTTTTGTAATAGAGAAACCAATTAGCTTACCAATAATAAATAAATTCATAAATTAAAACACAAAAGTCAGAGAAACCGATTAATTCGAAATCGTGTCGAAACCGTGGAAAAGTCAACGAAACCACTCAAAATTCAGAATCAAAACTTACTGAAAATGAATCTTAAACTTGAAACAAATTCAAACTAAAGCTGAACCGAGTCAAATTCGAGCTGAAATCAACTCGCAAGTTGTTGTTGCATAGAGAGGTGAGAAACACAAGTTGTTGGTGTCGCATGAGGAAGAAGATGAAAGTAAAACCGCATTTAGGAAGATCGAAGTTTTCGTAACCTAGTGGCTTTGTGTTATGCTTCGTGAAGAGCTTCCGCTTGTAACTCAACTCGCAGTAGGTCGGGTATTTGTTTTTTATTTGGGTTGGGCTTTGAATAATTTGGGTTGTATAGTTAATATATGGAGTAATTTGTAAGTAGTGCAGTTTATTTTAGTTTAGGCCAATTTTAACATATTAGTTTAGGCCAATTTCAACATATAAACCGTAAAGTGAATCGAACCGCGCGGTTCTGTCGCAAAATAGCCCAAACTAATTCAAATGAAATACGATTTTTGCGATTTTCACTTTGATCTGACTCTGTAAATAATTTTTTTTGAATTGATTCGATTTTGAACATTTATAATAGAATTTATAAAAAATCTATTATGAAAGCCAGCATATATAAAAAAAATAAAAATAAAAAAGTCAGTATGAAAAGGATCTTATCCAATCGATTGTCCTAAAAGAAAATAACTAGAAAAAGTACGAAACTTTCATGACTTTTGGTCACATAAAAACTTGTTAAGACGTGTTTGCCTCTCCAATCTTCATAAACCCATTCACATAATCTTTCCTAATAGACTGCTACGCGCTTTTTCTCCATCTCCCTCCAATCCAACCACCGCACCAATTCCCAAACCAACAACGCCACCGAACCTCCCTCCATACCAATATGGACACCAAACACCGCACCGTGCGTACTCTAGTCTCAAAGCTGAGCTCCGTCTCCGAACGAACTCGAATCGAAGCTCTCTGCGAGCTTCGTCAAATGTCAAAACAAGACCCAGAAACCCGACCCGTAATCGCAGATTCCGGCGCGATTCCGTATCTAGCAGAAACTCTCTACTCTTCTTCTCACCCCTCGCAAGAAAACGCAACCGCAACGCTTCTTAATCTCTCCATAACAGAAAAAGAACCTATCATGTCCACGCGCGGTGTTCTCGACGCGCTCGCACACGTCATCGCTCATCATTCCTCAACCTCCGCCGCCGCCGCTGTTCAATCCTCCGCCGCCACAATTCACAGCCTTCTCTCATCTGTCGATGATTACCGTACTGTCGTTGGATCCAAACGCGAGATTGTTTACGCTCTTGTTGACATCCTCCGTTGCCACCGTTCATCACCGCCGCGAACAGTTAAAGATTCCTTGAAAGCGCTTTTCGCAATCGCGCTTCATCCGTTAAACCGTGGTACCATGGTTCAGTTTGGCGTTGTTCCGGCGCTGTTCTCTCTCATCGTTAACGACGGTAGAGTAGGGATAGTTGAAGACGCAACCGCCGTCATCGCGCAGGTTGCCGGCTGCGAAGAAAGTATTGAGGCTTTCCGGAAGGTTTCCGGTGTTGGAGTGCTCGCGGATCTGCTCGATCTTGCGACTGGTTCTAGTATGAGGACGAGAGAAAATGCGGTGTCGGCGCTGCTTAATCTTGTGCGATGCGGCGGAGATGAGGTGGCCGGAGATGTTAGAGACGCCGTGGCTTTTGGTGCGTTGGACGGGATTGCGGATGTTAGAGATAAAGGGAGCGTTAAGGGGAAGAGTAAGGCTACGGAGTTGATGAAGGTGATGCTTGGTGGTGGGAATAGCAATGTCGTTTTCAATAGTGGTTCGTCGTTTGGTTCTTTGAGGAATGAAGATAGTGGATCGTCGTTTTGAGTAGTGGTTGGTCGTTTTGTTCTTAGGCTGGTGGATTGTGTACAAAACTAGATTACTGTTATGATTCAATTGATTATTATTATTAGAAAAAAAACTAACCTGTGTCCCAATCCCAATAGTAAAAGTTAATATTTTATTTGTAAAATTATTTTCTTGAAACACGTATATTTAATATATTTAAAATTTTAAATATGATTTTATTATATTTAAATTTTTTTAATTATAATATCTTTAAGATGACATCATAGAATAAATACCATGACAAAAAGCTTATAAATTGCAACTTTTTGTGGAGTGCTTTTGATTTTAAAACTTGGTTTGATTTGAAGTTGAGTTTGTAAAAGATGATGATTAGGATTTTATTTCTCTCTTCTATTGATTTGTAGTAATAGGAGATTATAATTAATTCTTCACTAACTTTGTGATCTGACCTGATCAGAAGGTTTGGACCGTCACGGCTTGCTTTGAGCTGAAGGCTTTTTGAACGAGGAGGGGGGGGGGGGGGGGGGGGTACCTGCAAGACACTCCGATGCTAAAGTCAGTGGGAGTACGAGCAGATAATAGAGTTGAGGTTAGAATGATGAATACCTGATCCTCTGGAAACAGAGGGTATTTATAGCCCCCAGCGCTGGGCCAAGGTTCCTTCATTGGGCCGGGCAGATTTGGCCCAATGGAGGAACTGCCAGGTTCTACGTGGGTAGTGGGGACCAGCACGTGGTCCCCTTCTTGGATGTGCTGCATGAAGTGCGGGCGGACGAAGACGCGGTCTTTCCGGAGTATCGTTGGGGCAACGGTGGACTGAGTCTGCCCTAGCCGGGTAGCTCGAGCCCATGTCGAGCTGCGCAGCACGGTGCCGAGCTCGACGCCAAGACCTTGAGCTGGACAGCGAGTGTCGAGCTGGACGCCAGGACACAGAGCCGGACGGCATGGTGTCGAGCATGACTTCACCGCGTGGGGCTGGACGTCGAGATGTCGAGGTGGACATCAGGGTGTCGGGCATGGATGTGACCCCCTTTGCCCAGTGTGGTCCTTAGTGAGTCCCTTTGGACTGGGCCTTAGTAATGCTTTTGGGCCTGTCGGGCCCAGTCCAGAACAGGAGCCCCCCAAGTCGTGGTTCCTTTGCGAGGAGCCATGACTTGAAACCAAGTTGTTCCGTCGCTGAGGTCTCGTGCCCGGGATGGAGGTGTGGGCCCTCGAGGGGCCTCCTCGTGTCGTGCTCGGAGACGTCCTCGGTGGTGGATGCGTGGAGGATCCGTACCGGGCGCGTCGGTCGAGCACACGAGGCATCTTTCGGGAGCTATGCCGCCACCCTAGGGGGGTAGGCCATCATTGCGTTGGGAGCAGCGCGTCGAGGAGATGGAGTCCGTGGTTGAACGAGGTGACGTTTGGTATTCCACGTCATCACTATAAATAGGGTCTTTGGGCCCCATAATACGTTTTCCGTTCTCCGTGCTCTCTCCGTTGCCGCTCTCAACACTTTCTCCAGTTGCGACTTCCCGTCTCAGATTCTTCCATTTCTTAGTCAAATCCCAAACTTTGATCCAAGTAAGTAATCTACTTTCTTCATTTTTCCGTTTAGAATGCATGATTCCTGGAATTTGTAGACGTTTTAGGACCGTGCGCGTGGGATTAGCCCGGTAAACTCGCGTTTTGCCCGACAGATTCATGTCTAGGACCGGCAAACGCATGTTTGTGGCCGACATATTCATAGTTTTAGGTGAAAAACTTCAGAGCTGCCCGGGGTCTTCATGATCCTGGGCGCCTGATTCATGACGGTGCCCGGTATGTTTATGGTCGTGGCCGTGGGCTTCATAGTGCGGCTCGCCATGTTCATAGCTCGGGCCGACATGCTTGAAGAGTGGCCGCGCAGTTGGTTTTGAGGAAGAACAGTGGGTTCAGGAGAGTCGGGGAAACATCCATTTGTGAAAACGGACTTGTGAAGTCGGGTATGGGACGACATGATTATGTCGAGCATAGGACTTCATGCTCAACTGATTGGTTTCCCGTGCTCTGCAGGTAACCATGGCGGATGAGCCGAGCTCCTCCGGACGTCGTGATCGCGAAGAACAGAGTGCCGACGAGTCGGCCACCCTTATAGATACTGTGACCGACCCATTGCTGGAATGGGTGGGTGTCGAGCCTCGCGGGACAGCGTCGATATATAGCAGGGATGACCGACATCCATACACTGTCATTGAAGAGGGTCAAGACCAGCCCGACTTCCAGCAGAACTTCGTGGTCATGCTTCCGTCGACCAATGCAAGAATTTGCTCGGTGTATCCGAACTACAGCCTCGCGATGTATGAGATCGCGTTTAAAGACTTAGGGCTGCGGCTGCCGTTCACTGATTTTCAGACCGGGGTCTTTATGCACTTGGAGCTGGCCCCGTCCCAGCTACACCCAAACTCTCTCGCCTTCATCCGGGCGTTTGAGTTGACGTGTCGCTACTTGAGGATAGGGGCGACCATCCCTCTTTTCTTTCGGGTATTTCACCTACAGCGTCAGTCCCGAGGTGGGAAGCACAGCTGGGTGTCCCTGAAGCAGTCGAGGAGGCTGTTTAAGATGTACATGGACTCTGTGAGGGGGTTTAAGGACAAGTGGTATGTGGTACGCCCTATTACCGACTCTGCTTTAGATTCCCTTTTCGAGGAGGAGGGGCCGGTGAGCGACGATGATGGGGAAGCGATGGTGGCCGACGACGGGAGCCCCGTGTTAGGTCGTAGGGCTAAGTTCCCGGTGTACTGGATGTCCCGACATTACGAGCATGGGACAGGTTATTTCCATACCGCTGTCGGGGACATGTGCTCGGAAGATCAGCGGGCGTACGAGGCTCTTTGCCGGTTTGTCGATAGTTTTCATCCCGCCCAATGGGTTACGCGGGAAGGGGATGATATCCTCGACAAAGACGGTTATCCGACGTTCGAGTCTCGCCCGATCGACACCAAGGCGCTGGTGGAATGTCCGACATATAGGCAGGCAGCCCGCCTGTTAGGTTGTTTGCTTGAAATTCTTTATTCGTCATTTATTTATGCAGTTTGCTCGATACTGACTTTTCCTTTATTTCGTGCAGGTACGATGGCTAGCCGACATGAAAGGCTCCTGAAATTGTCAACCGACCAGAGGCGAGGCAGGAGGGTCGTGAAGGCCCCGCAGACGACGAGAATGGGACCACCACAAAGTCCGAACGTTCCTCAGCCGGTGAGGGTGGACTCGACGTCGAGCTCGGGACCCGCGTCAGATCCAGAGGTCGAGGAGCTTGACCCCAGCTCCGTTTTGACGCAGAGGAAGAGGACCCGCGTGGAAGGCGGTTCGACTGTCGGGGAGGATGCCGGTGCTGTCCAATCCTTTGCCTTCCCCCCTTGCTTCGAAGAGGCGGGCTTTTTCGAGCGATTCCCTCCGACAGTGGTCGCCCATGAAGCTGAGGCCATAAAGAAGATGAGTAAAGAGGAAAGGAAGGCCTATCTGGCCGCCAGCGTGGACGGGCTGGTAAAAATGGCCGAAATGGCTTTGGTGTTATCTGAGGATGCAGGGGATGCTGCTCGTGTTGAAGAGCTCGAGCAGGAGAAGGCGGCCTTGACTGCGAGCTCGTGGAAGTTGAAGGTCGCTCTGGAACGCTCCGAGGGGATGTTCCGAGAGCAGACCGCGATACTTGATGCCGAGAGGGAGATGCTGACCCTGGAAAAGGAGAAGTCGGGGAGGTTGACTGAGGAAGGGGAGTTGCTCCGGACCAACAGGGATCGCTTGGCTGCCGAAGTCGAACGCCTGGGTAAACAGGTTGAGGAAATGAATGTTGTCCTGCAACCTGCCGAAGATGAGCCCGAGGACATAGTGACTTTGAAGAGTCGGGCTGAGCTGGTCGCCCATATCCGGCTCCTCGAGGCGGACTGCGTCGGTGCTCTGGAAGACGGGTTCAATTCTGCAGTCGATCAGCTCTCATTGCTAAACCCCGGTCTGGTCACTGAGGGTATCGGTCACACACACCGGGTTGTAGGTGGCATGATCGTTCCTCCGCCCGACTCTCCTGGCGTCGACAATGATGATAATGTGGAAGTTTGAGTAGGATAGCGGGCCTGCGTGCCCTTGATATTTGTACTCTTTGGGCCTGCGTGCCCGTTTATTGTATGTTATAAACATCGCCGGCCTTCTTGGTCGGTTTAATATTGCTTTGTTGCCTTCGGGCGTTTATACCTTGTTATTCATTTTGATTTTTTGCCCTTGTATGAACTCACATGCTTGTATGAATTTAGCCCAAGTCCCGGGCCCGAGGAGTGCCCGTAGATGGCTTTGATTTGGCGAGCGAATATGCTCGTCTCCATTTGTATGCAATCTCGGTCCTATTTTGATTGGCCGGGGTTGCCTAAGTGTTGCGCTCGAGGGGAGAGATTTTCTTTTGACCCTTGTAGATGTCCCGTTATTCTTGATGGAATGTCGGGCATTTCGGAGCGAGGTTGCTCAGTCGGGCGTGGAGCCCGTTATGGACAATTCGCCCTTGGCGTGAACTGCCCATCGCGAGCTGGGTGTTCTGCGTTATGGGTACGTCGACGGTGGGGCTCGGTACAGCTGTCCACGTCGGGCACTATCGATCGTCAACGTTTACCGCGCGATGCCGTGCCAATTTGGTCGTGTGTCGGGCATGTACCTTAGCCTTAAACGAAATTGGACGTTTTTCCTCGTTGCCCGAGCGTGGTTGTTTCTGGTCGAGGGTCCTAGGTGTTGATAGTTTCTAACTGTAGTACTGCTTCAACTTAGCAGCATTCCAGGGTCTTGGTAATGGCTCTCCGTCTAACTGCTCGAGGTAGTACGCCCCGGTACCCGTGGTGTCGTGGACGCGGTAAGGTCCTTCCCAGTTCGCGGCCAATTTCCCTTCGCGGGAGTCTTTTTGGTTCCTGCGTAGTACCAGGCTGCCTATTTGGAACTCGCACTTGATGACCTTGTCGTTGTGGCGTAGAGCCACTCGTTATTTTAGGGTGGCTTCGCGCAGGGCAGCCCCCGATCGAATTTCCTCGACTAGGTCGAGTTCATCCCTTAGTGCTTCGTCATTCATCTCTTCGTCGAGGGGCTCCTCCGTTCGACGGGATGGTTCCATGATTTCGACCGGGATGACAGCTTCGGTGCCGTAGGTCAGTCGGAACGGTGTTTCCCCCGTCGTTGAGTGGGGTGTGGTGCGGTATGCCCACAGGACGCTGTGGAGCTCCTCGACCCATCCTCTTTTGGCTTCGCCGAGCCGACGTTTGAGCCCTCGGAGGATGACTCTGTTCGCGGCTTCGGCTTGCCCGTTGGTCTGAGGATGTTCGACCGACGTGAAGTGTTGTTTGGTCCCCAGTTTGGTGACGAAGTCTCGGAATCTGTGGTCGGTGAACTGGGTACCGTTGTCGGTCACCATTGCCTGCGGAATTCCGAACCTGGCGAGCACGTTTCTTTTGTAGAAACGGAGGATGTTGTGTGAGGTGATTTTTGCGAGTGCCTCGGCCTCGATCCACTTCGTGAAGTAATCTACGGCGACGATTAGAAACTTGTTCTGATAGGTCCCTTGCACGAAGGGCCCGAGGATGTCCATGCCCCACCAGGCGAACGGCCATGGGGACGACAATGTGTTCAGCTCGTGCGGGGGGCGAGGTGCATGTCTCTGTGCTTCTGGCACTTGTCACACTTTTTCACGTGTTCCTTGGCGTCCTGTTGCATCGTCGGCCAGTAGTATCTTGCTCGAAGGGCTTTCCTTGCCAAGGATTTACCGCCCATGTGCTGGGCGTTGATGCCTTAGTGTATCTCCCGCAGTACGTCGGGGATGGAGGGCTCGTCAATGCATTTCAGGAGGGGAATGGAGAATCCCCTTCGGTACAATTTCTGCTCGAGAACAACATAGGAACATGCTCGCCGCTTTATTATGGCAGCGTCGGCCTGGTTCGTCGGAAGTTCTCCCTTTGTTAGGAAATTATAGACCGGGGTCATCCAAGACGTGGCGTCCCCGATGGCGTGGACCTCGACCGTAGTCGAGGGTGGTTCGATGCTCGGTCGTGCCAGAGATTCCTGGATGACGGATTTATTCCCGCCTTTGCTTCGTGTGCTCGCGAGTTTGGACAATATGTCCGCCCTCGTGTTTTGCTCGCGGGGAACATGAGAGATTTCTGCTCGTACGAACTTTGCCATGTGTTTTTTGACTAAGTTCAAGTACTCAATGAGGTTGTCATTCTTGGCCTGGTAGCTTCCCTGTACTTGGGAAGCGACGAGCTGGGAGTCGGTGTAAATTTGAACTTCACGGGCTCCTAGGTCCTCGGCTAGTCTCAGTCCTGCGAGCAGGGCTTCGTATTCCGCCTGGTTATTTGACGTCGGGAAGGAGAGAACCAAGGAGTGCTCGATTACCACACCCTCTTCGTTTTCGAGGAGGATCCCTGCGCCGCTTCCGGACGCACTGGAGGCTCCGTCGACGAAGATGGTCCATTTGTGTTCCTTTCCCGGGGGAATGTCGTTAGGGGTCATCTCGGCGACGAAGTCGGCCAAGGCTTGTGCTTTCAGGGCTTTCCTGCTCTCGTACTGAATGTCGAATTCAGAGAGTTCCAGGGACCACTTCAGCATTCTGCCCGCCATATCTGGCCGACCCAGGAGTTGCCTCACCGGTTGATCGGTTCGCACGATGATGGTGTGCGCTAGAAAGTAGTGTCTGAGCCTCCTCGCAGCGTTGACGAGGGCCAGAGCAACCTTTTCTATCTGTTGATACCTGCTCTCGGGGCCTTGTAAGGCTTTGCTCGTGAAGTAGACAGGTTTCTGCCCGTCGGGAGTTTCGCGGACAAGAGCTGCATTGATGGCTTCGTTTGAAACTGCCAAGTATAGGTAAAGTGGCTCGTTGTCATCTGGTCGAGACAACACGGGCGGTTGAGACAGGCTCTGCTTCAGATGGCGAAGTGCGTGTTCGCATTCCTCGGTCCATTCGAAGGCTGCTTCCTTTCGAAGGAGTTTGAAAAAGGGAAGGGCGTGCTGAGCGGACTTCGCGACGAAGCGTGAAAGTGACGTCAACATGCCGTTCATGATCTGTATCGACTTCTTCGACGTTGGAGTCGGGAGATCGGCGAATGCTCGACACTTGTAGGGGTTGGCTTCAATCCCTCGTTCTGTTAGATAGAATCCGAGGAATTTTCCTGCCTTAACCCCAAACGTGCACTTCTCGGGGTTGAACCTCATTTTGCATTGTCTTGCTTGGGCGAAGACTGTTTTGAGGTGAGCTGCGTGATCGGTATCTGCTCGAGATTTGACGATCATGTCGTCCATATACACCTCGAGCATGTCGCCGATCTGTTTGTTGAACACTTTGTTCATCATGCGTTGGTAAGTCGCGCCGGCGTTCTTCAGTCCGAAAGGCATTACATTATAGTAATAGTTGCCCGAGCTGGTCATGAACGCCGTGCAGCGTTTGTCGCCCAGGGCCATTGGGATTTGATTGTATCCCGAGTAGGCGTCCATGAACGACAAAGTTTTGTAACCGGCCGAATTGTCGACCAGCATGTCGATGTTAGGTAGAGGGAAAGCATCCTTCGGGCAAGCCCGGTTGAGGTCGGTATAGTCAACACACATTCTCCATTTTCCATTATTCTTTTTGACAAGTACAACATTTGACAGCCAGGTGGAATACCGGGCTTCAGAAATAAAATTTGCCTCTAAGAGGTCTTTTACAGCTTTTTCAGCAGCCTCCGTTTTTTCTGGAGACTGCCTACGCCTACGTTGTACTACGACCTTGGCGGCTGGATCAATGGCGAGGTGATGACAGGCGACCTCAGGGTTGAGTCCGGGCATCTCTGCAGCGCTCCAGGCGAAGAGATCAGCATTCTCGCGCAGACAGGCCTTGATTTGCTTCCTGGCCAAGTCGGGGAGGTCCTTGCCAATCTTCACTCCCTTGGTCGGGTCTGCTCCGAGGGGAACGAGTTCGAAATCACCGTCCGGAATAGGTCGGAGGGGGATTTGCTCGCTGCTGGCTGGCTCGTCTTGGTCGAAGCGGGCGTCGAGGGCTATGGAGTCGACCTTTGGTGGAGCCTTCTGAACTTCTACCTCGGGAGATGCTCTGTCGGGCTCTTGCTTTGTCTTCTTGATGGGCCTTGTGCTGGTACCCACGTCGACAGTATCCCGTCCCCTTGAAGCGGAGTTGAAGCACCTGCGGGCAGCAGCGAGGTCGCCCTGGATGGTGGATACCCTTGCCCTTTTGGTATAAAACTTCATTTTTAGATGGACAGTTGAGGGAACCGCTGTCAGCTCCGCCAATGTCGGCCTCCCCAAGATGCAATTGTATAGGGACGGGCAGTCAATGACGAGGAAGCGGACCTTCACCTGTCTTGTAGCGGTTCCTTCCCCGAACATCACGAGGAGCTCGACATATCCCCAAGGTTTGGAAGTCGAGCCGTTGAAGCCTTGAAGGTCCGAACCTATATACGGAGACAGATGTGAGTCGTCCAGTTGTAAGGTCCGGAACAGCTGGGTGTACATCACGTCGACGGAACTCCCTTCGTCGACCAGGATGCGATGCACGTCAAAATTGGCCATCTTTGCCCTTATCAGCAAGGGGATGACTGCGTTCGGTGCTCCGCCGGGGAGCTCTTCCAAGTAGAAGGTGATGGGCTCTGATCTGCCCTTCACCATTTCGAAAGTCACAGTTTGTGGAGGAGCTGCGTCGACCAGTTCGTCCAACTTCCTCTTGGCTGAGTTGATGGTGAGGTCGTTGAACCCGCCCCCGTTGATGACCATGGCGGAGGGGAAGTATTCCCACCTGCTGTGTGTCGTCAGGGGCTCCTGCAGGAGCTCGGGAAGTTCGAAATCCTCGGGCCTGGTTACCGAGAAGGCGGTCTGGATTGGCACCGACTCGTCAGATGGTCGGGCATCTTCTTCGGGCTCCTTTGCCTCGCGGGCGTCACGACGGGGAGCGTCGTTTCGCCTGTACTGTGCAAGCCTCCCTCCTTTGATGAGGGTTTCGATGGCGTCCTTCAGGTGGACGCAGTCCTCTGTCAAGTGACCATGACTCCTATGGTACTGACAGTACTTGTTTTTGTCTACTCCTGGCTTGGCAGGAGCTGGTCGGGGACGCTTGACGCCACCGTCTTTAAAATCTGTGCTAGCACACTCCGCCAAAATACGCTCGCGGGAAGCCGTGAGCGGAGTGTACTCAGTGAACCGGCCCGAGGGGCCCCTTTGTTCCCGGACCTCCCGGGGTCGATCTTCCTTCCTCTTCTCTCCGGTCCGTCGGGGAGGAGGGTCTTGTCTCGAGCTGCTGCCATGATTGCGAGCCCTGGAGTCTCGTGCCCTGTTGGCAGCTTCTCTCTCCTCGTAGTCCATGTATGCTCGGGCTTTGTCGAGGAGAGCATCAAAAGTTGCAGGTGGCTCAATACCCACAGCTTTTCTGAATTCTGTGCCGGGGAGGAGGCCCCTCTCCAGCAAGTACCTTTTCATATGGTCCGCGCAGGGGACCTGGATTGCTTCCCGGTTGAAGCGGTTAATGAATTCCCTCAGAGTCTCATCCTGTCTTTGAATGATGGCCTCGAGGGCTGCCTCAGTCTTCGGGTGGCGACGGGAAGCTGTGAAGGAACTGATGAACTGGTTCTTCAGGTTCCGCCACGAGGTTATGGAGCCCGGGGCGAGTCCTTTGTACCAGTCCATGGCCGCCTTCCTGAGAGTTGTTGGGAAGAGACGACACTTGATGGGCCCCCCGACATTGTGATAGTGGAGCATGGCTTCGAACCCGTCAATGTGGTCGACTGGGTCCGCCACTCCATCATACTCCTTCAGGTGTGGGGGCTTTTCCATGCCCGGGGGAATAGGTGCGTCCATGATGGCCTGCGACAGGGGACCGCGGGGGTCGTCCTCGTCGCTCCTTTCTGGAGAAAGAGAAGGGGTCCTGTAGTTATGCCGGGCACGATGGTCGTGCTGAGATTCCCTCGAGCGTGATGCTCGGTGGTTGAAGGTCACACGCCCGTCTCTGTTGTGTCTCCTGTCGTGCCTTGATGGGTCGCGACTGGGCTCTTCGGTAGGGATGACGGGCTGTCTTTCATATTGGGGCCGCCTCTGCCTTGGTGGGGGAGAGGGGCTCCTAGAGTTCTCCCTGTAATGTCTCCGCGGGGGAGTAGGGTGTCGAACTTCTTCGACCCGAGGAGGTGGAGATGGTGGCCTCTGATGCCTCCTCGGGGGTCGTCGATCATTTTCAAGTGCCCTTAGTCTTTCTCCTTGGGCGAATAGGAGATAATTTGTCTGGTTGATGGCCGCGAACAGTGCCTGAGTCGTGGCATCTGCCCCGGCAGGGACTTGGACTTCATAGAACCGGGCAGCCTGGCGATAGGCGAGAGCCTCCGGGTCGTCTTCGAGTGCTGGAGGGGTCGTCGAGGAAGACGCAGTGTTCCCATCCCTGCGGGTGGAAGGTCCAGGGGCGGTTGTCGCTGGGGTGGCATTGCGGCCGGGATCACCGAGATTGTCGAGGTGTCCATTCTTGTCCGCGGGACCGTTGTTGGTGTCGGTGACGCGGGTGTGCTGTTCTTCACGAGCTGGATCAGCCATGACAGGTAATTGAATTGAGCTTTGGTCTTTGGAATTGTTCGTTAGACGGGGAAGCTGTTTCCCACAGACGGCGCCACTGATCTGACCTGATCAGAAGGTTTGGACCGTCACGGCTTGCTCCGAGCTGAAGGCTTTTTGAACGAGGAGGGGGGGTACCTGCAAGGCACTCCGATGCTAAAGTCAGTGGGAGTACGAGCAGATAATAGAGTTGAGGTTAGAATGATGAATACCTGATCCTCTGGAAACAGAGGGTATTTATAGCCCCCAGCGCTGGGCCAAGGTTCCTTCATTGGGTCGGGCGGATTTGGCCCAATGGAGGAACTGCCAGGTTCTACGTGGGTAGTGGGGACCAGCACGTGGTCCCCTTCCTGGATGTGCTGCATGAAGTGCGGGCGGACGAAGACGCGGTCTTTCTGGAGTATCGTTGGGGCAACGGTGGACTGAGTCTGCCCTAGCCGGGTAGCTCGAGCCCATGTCGAGCTGCGCAGCACGGTGCCGAGCTCGACGCCAAGACCTCGAGCTGGACAGCGAGTGTCGAGCTGGACGCCAGGACACAGAGCCGGACGACATGGTGTCGAGCATGACTTCACCGCGTGGGGCTGGACGTCGAGATGTCGAGGTGGACATCAGGGTGTCGGGCATGGATGTGACCCCCTTTGCCCAGTGTGGTCCTTAGTGAGTCCCTTTGAACTGGGCCTTAGTAATGCTTTTGGGCCTGTCGGGCCCAGTCCAGAACACTTTGTATTTTGAAATGATGAAATTTTGCAATCCAAATAATGTAGCTACAATATGTGATGATAAAAACTTTATGCATAAGAATATGTGAGGTGATAATTAATAAAGAACATTTTAAGCACAAATTTATACTCCCTATTACGTGAGGTGTAATTTGCTGAGAAATTTTTTATTTTACAATCTATTTTTTTATGTAATTATAAAACAATATATTTTTATGAATAAAATCTATTTTTAGAAAAATGGATTTTAATGTTTAAAAACGGTGTTCAATTGAAAAACTAGTTGTAAAAAAATTAATATCATGTTTTAAAAACTAAATTTTTACTTCTTAAACTAGTTATGAATTTTAAAATCAGTTATAATCGCGTAATCGTTATGAATCTAGGTTATAGATATATCTACTTTTGTAAAAATAAATGCATTGATATGAACGGGTTATAAAAATCGATTATGATAAATGGTTATAAAATGGTTATGGATTCGTTATGTGAAAAAACCAATCATTAGTATCTCTAATATTTAAGCAATCCATGAGATAGGGTGAGTGAGTTAATAATTCTATATTATATTGATATAACTTTAATTGGGTTCTAGAAGAGGATATCACATAACTAAATCAATCCAAAAATCATCATAAAGGGCCATAAAATAATTCAGGTGGTCATGAGGAATAATGTTGTCACTTTCTCAAGGAAGAAATGGCTCATTTCTACTAATGGAGAGAATAGGTCTTTTTATTTTCACGTTTTAGTCAAGCAATTGAGAGAGAATTTGTTCCTCAATCAACAATTTGATCCACGATTTAGACCTATAAATATCTTAAATGATTCATTTATTATTCACACATTTAACATATATAAACCATCTTACGTCCATTTTTGTGAGCAATGATCCCTTTATTATATTTTCCACAAGTATAATTGGCATCAGCGTAGAACCTCAATAAATCTGACTTAGATCAAATACTCATTTAATACTCAATTGCCTCAGTCATCTCTATTACTATGGTAACACGGCGAGGCAACACAACAACTTACAGTTCTGGCAACGACGACTACGAGTCCTTAGTAGAGGCGTAAGTTGCTATATGAAATTGCATAGCTCCAGCCAAACATTATATGATAACGTCATGACCCTTTAGAAATGGCATTGTGATGACAAGCCACCTGAATATGAGGATGGCTTAGATCTCGAGCCTTTCTCCGAGGAAATTTGGGGTGTTTGTTTACCTTGGGTTTTGGTAAACAACCGCTGATCCTCCAAATGGTTACTTATTTGGTTACTCGCAGGATCGATCAGATTGATCCTATGGACATAGGTTGATTTTGAAGTTTGATTAAATTGGATAAGGCTTTAAGTAAATTGTTTCAAGTAAATTGCATAAAGGAAAGGCTTGGTAAAATAAACAAGGCTTTAAAGTAAAGGTTCGACGTGAATTTAAAGGAGAAAAGCAAGTAAAATGCTGGAAAAGTAAATGACTTTAATTGATAAAATTGGTGTTTCACACATACATTTCTCAACAATTCTTTCGCTCACACTGGGTACTTGAATCTAAATGAGTGACTATGTATATAATTGTGAACACACGCGAGAAACTACATGTCTACTCCTATTTATACTAAAACATTCCAAGCAACCGTCGGGCAGTTACACTGCTTCGAGATCAAGCCACTTGGCACGTTCTCCATGCTCGACGCTCCAGATCCTTGCACGTTTGCACGTAGTAACTGCTGGAAACCGTTTTCCCTCCAAAGCTTTGAATTTCAAACTGCTCCACTCTGGACCATCGAACACCTTCATCAAGAGACGTCTTCGACGAAAACTCCTTCGACGTCGAAGGCAACCAGCCTTCTTCCTTGGAAGAAATCTTCTAAGTATTTTGCCATCTTTCGACGGGCACTTCGACAGGCTTAGCCAGTCGAAAGCATCTTTCAGCTTTTAATGGCTGACATCAATCAAAACAAAGGTGTCGAATTTAGGAGCCAACAAATTGCCCCCCAAGAATGCCTTATTTCGACTCTGAAAGAAAAAGGCATTCTTTGAAAACGCCATTCGACACCTGTTTTTCCACGCTTAGTCACAAGTTAACTTGTGCACTTTTTGTTGCTTTTTACCAACTATTGGCAATCCCAAGAAACCATCATTGATTTGATCCTAGGACGTCACTTTCAGTACGGCGTGCAGTACCAAAACGTCACTTCAGAATTTGTCATTATGACAATTCTCAAAAAACGAGGACGCACGCTGCGTCTCTCTACTTCTGCAGAAACGGCCAAAGCAACAAGGGGCTGCCACGCGTCCCACTAATTCCTGCAGCATTAAATGACATTTAATGTCCTCGTTATTGGGGATTTCTCCCACTACTATAAATAGTAGTGAACATCCCATTGTGGGATTTTTTACGCAAACTAGCCTTCAAACTTCCTTGTTTTCGTACAAGCTTGCTCTCTTTGCAGAAAAACTCTTCCTTTTTCACTTCATCTTCATCCTCAACAATGGCCTCTGCTTCTACTGCTTCCAAGACTAACGCACCAACTGAACAACATGTTAAACCCAAGGTCTTCGTTACTGCTCCGGTAGTAAACTCTACAGGGAAACGAAGGGTTCCTGAACCTTCTGACATCTCCGTTCGCGATGCTTACTCGCGCCACTTGATGATCCCGGTTGGATACTCCAACCAGATCTTCGCAATGTCTGGCCCCATGAATCCAAGCATCTCTGAAGCTCTGAAGATCAAGAGCTATTTCCCCATCGTCGAGAAACTCAAGCCAGTAGCATGCGCCAAGAAGGACGCAGAAGACAACGAAGACCCTACACGCGAAAAAATCGACCTCCGCTTCTTCAACAGAAGTGTTAGGGTCTTCAGGTCTTGCCCTAATCTGACTTCCGACTATGTTGCTTGGCTAACAAAGTTGGAGAAACATCAAACTCCAGTCTGGAAGGAAATGGGAATCTTCGACTTAGTGATGCTGTCGAAGACAGGCTTAAACTACTCCCCAGAAATGCTGATAGCTTCATTGTTGTTCTGGGATTACTCTCACTTCACTTTTCATCTTCCATGTGGGATGTTAACCCCCACACTCTTCGACGTAGCAGCTATTACTGGCCTTCGACCAACCGGAGATTATTTCGACCCGGAGGAGATGTCGGAGGACCAAATTGGCTTCTCTGAGACCAAGCCAACATACACTACCTTTATCAACCATTATCACGACAGGTCGACAGACGCGGTGTCGGATGTCGAACACATAGCGTTTCTAGCCTTATGGCTAACTCGCTTTGTGTTTTGCTCGAAGTCTCTACAAGTGACCAAAAAGATGGTCACTCTTGCTACCCAACTGCATCACCGCCAGAACATCTGTCTGGCAGAACTGATTCTGGCCAGTCTTTATGACTCGATCAGCAATGGGGTCACTCTTCTGAAACATGTCGAAGATAGGGCCAGCTTGCTACTCGCTGGGCCTTTCTGGCTACTTCAACTGTGGCTCAACGCCACTTTCGAATCTTTCTTACCCAAGAAGATTCAGATAAATGAACAAGCCCCAGCGATAGCTAATAGACGTATCGAAGGAATTAGGCTGGCTCTGCTGACACCTGTGGAAGATGGGCTGGAGTTTCAACAAACCTTCACTAACTTCGTTCTGATGTTCGCTCGAAGGAAGGAATTTGTTTCAACTATGGCTCCATTTGCTCAACGGAAGGTGGGGCCAGCATGGTTCACAAGGCCACATCCAAAGGAGTCGAGCGGTCCCAATGTCGATGAGCATACCATACTTTGGGAGGCGTTCCTGACACCCAGGATCATGCCTCTTCGATTTAAGAGTTCTAAGACTCATTTGAGTCTGCTTGCCTATCAACCAAATCTGGTATCTCGCCAATTTGGTATCATCCAAACCCTGCCTTCTCCGATTTTTCAAAGAGAGAAGTCAATGTTGTACTTCTGCAACGATTATACAGAAGAAGCTGCCATCAAGCATATCGGAAGATATGTTGGTCGAACAATCCTCTCGCTGTTTGACTACCAGCTTAATTTCCTTTGCTCACCATCCTTCGAGGAGTGGTGGAGAAGCTATTATGCTGAGTACTTCTTCGACGAGAAGGACTTCATGGCAGAGTTGCAGAAATCTTTTGTCCTTGTGTTGGACAAAGTAAAGAAATGTAAGTTCATGCTCTCACATTACTTTTTGTCTTTCTCTTCGATTGCTAGCCTGTTAACCTTTTCTTTTTCTTTCAGTTGTTCGAAAGCCTCTAGCCAAGAAGGCTACAGAAGGCCCACAAGGAGGAGGCCCTTCAACAAAACCTCCACCGCCGGCGAAGACTACAGCGCCGGCGAAGACCATAAGCAATCAACAGGGGGAAGGCTCTTCGAGGAAGCCTCCTGCATCGGTAACCAGATTTTCTTCATTTTTCTTCTGGCTTTCGATTTTTTGTTTTCGATGTAATTATTCAATAGAATTCCTATTGGTTTTCTAGGCCCCTTCGCCCAAGAAACGGGCAGCACTGGTGGTCGAATCAGGGAGTGATGACGAAAGTGATTCCCCTCCTGCCCCCTTAAAGAGGCGAAAGTTAACGAAGGACGCTTCTGTTCCTGCTCCTGCTCCTGAAGGTCGAACCGTCAGAATAAAGGTCGCTGTGAGAAAGCCTAGGCCACCTGCAGTGATCATAGAGGAGCCAACTGAGGAGGAACTGAACGCTCTTCTTACCAAGCCTGTCGAAAGTGACAATTCCAGCCCTGGAGCTGAAGTTAATCCACAGGTAATCTATTGGACCCTTTTTATAACTTAGGCATAGATACCAGTATTCGATTGTGTCTCTTTCGACATCTGAAGACTTGTCTTCTTTCTCTTTTTCAGGACACTACTGAAAGTTCTCCACCAAGGACTTCAGAAACTCTAGAATCTGCTGACCTTAGCAGGCCTCAGGAAAAAGATTTGGGCAATGACGAAGCCCATACTGAGAATGAGGCCAATGCTGAAACAGTGGAGAAGACAACAAAAGAACCTATGGTGGAGGAAACACAGCCAGAAACGGTTCATGTGGTGGACTTGTCGTCAGAAGAGAATCCTGAAGGAAGAGACCAAGGCAATGGCGAAGAGAATCAAGATGCTGTTGACGAAGAGCACCAAGGTGGTACTGGCGAAGGACACGCTAGCGAAGAGCCACAAAATGACACTGGCGAAGGACCCCCGGGTGATGTTAACGAAGAACCACAAGTCGACGCTGGTACCGCCTCAGTCCAAGTCGAAGAGCAACCAATCGAGGCACTCAGCATTCAACAGCCTCAAGTCCAAGATAATACTGTGGCAAGGGTTACCTCCTCAAAGCACAGGTCAAAAGAAGACTTGGAAATCTTGAAACAAACTGATCCGGTTAGCTACCTCAATGCCATCATTGAGAGTAAGAGTTCATCTGACACTAGTCAGGAAATTCCTACCCTGTCGGGGAAGTCTACTGAAACTTCTCCTCTTAATGATGCGTTGGCGAAGATTAAGGCCCAGTTCTTCAAGAGAGATTTGATGAAGACTTTAGAGGGGGACCCCACTGCTCCATCATGCTTAAAGGAGGTCTTAAATGCTGTTGACTTCGAAGCTGTAGCCCCAGAAATCTCAGACTTGATCATGGAATTACATTCTATGATTGATCAAGTTTCAGCGGATTACAGGCGCCAACGAGGTTTTAACAGTCAGCTCGAAGTGCTGCATGGCAAAAGCTCATCTGCGTGGACTGCTGTCTCAGATTCGACTTCTCGAATTGCCGAGTTGTCGAAACAAAAAGCGTCTGCACAGGAAAGATTCGATGCCATTGAGCGAGAGAATGTCTCCTTCCGAGCACAAATCGCAGAGATAGAGGCGAAGATAAACGCCAACACTGTACTCCAGGAGGAAATTCTTTCGACCATCTCAGACACTGAGAGCCAGACTGAGATCAAGCAAGGCCTGGAATTCGCTGAGAGGGCCCAAAGCCTCGACGCTCAAATTGCCAAGCTAGTGCAGGAAAACTCTTGGTGCAAAAAGAGGTTGGAGCTGCAGCATGCCAAGTACCTTCGACTCAAGAATTCTCTTACCTTTTGATTGATTCTCTTTTGTAACCATCTTCTGTAATCGTTTTCGACAACAATTGCCATCTTGGCTGAAATTAATAAAAATTTCCATTTTGGCATTTTTTATGGTTAATTTAGTTTGTTCTTTTATTATTTTATTTTTATCTCTTGAAGTATAGGCTTATATTTTTTCAAATATTTACCATTTACTCTCAAGAGCCTTTTATCACCACTTATCTCTTCGACTTCATAGGCTCCACCAGAAAAAGTTTGGATAACTCTGAAGGGTCCTTCCCATTTGGGTGACCATTTCCCCATGCTTCGATCCCGTCGATCCATGGGAAGAATTACCTTCCAAACTAAATCTTCAGGCAAAAATACCTTAGGTTTTACCTTTCTATTATAAGAGTCTTCTACTCTTTTCTTCTGAAGCCTGAGTAAGTCGAGAGCGTGTAATCTCTCTTCGTCTAAATCCACCAATTCATCTAACATCATATTCCAATAAACCTCAGAAGGAATATCATAATGCCTCTGAACTCTTGCAGATTGAAGACAAATTTCTGCTGGCAATACTGCATCATGGCCAAAAGTTAGCCTATATGGCGTTGTACCAGTGGCTTCTTTTGGGGACGTTCGACAAGCCCATAAAATCTGGTCTAACGTCTTATGCCAATTCTTTGGTTTCTTCCCAACATGTTTCTTTATCAAGCCAATCACCACTTTGTTAGCTGCTTCGACCTGACCATTCGCCTGTGCATAGTAAGGCGTGGATGTTAGGAGTTTGAAACCTGTTTCCTGAGCAAATTCCTGCATCTTTCGACCAGTGAAAACTGACCCTTGATCAGTTGTTATTGTCTCAGGGATTCCATACCTAAATATAATGTTCTTTTGAATGAATTCAATGACATTTTCTTGGTCTACATTGACTAAAGGGACAGCTTCGATCCATTTAGTAAAATAATCAATGCCTACCAATATGTATTTCTGACTCTTTGATGATGCTGGTCGAATCTCTCCAATGAGATCCAACGCCCATCCTCGAAAGGGCCAAGGCTTCACTATCGAGTGAAGTTCGCTTGCTGGCACATGTTGGATACCTGTGTGAACTTGACACTCCTGGCAACCTTTGGCGAACTCAACACAATCTTTCAGCATAGTAGGCCAATATAGTCCTTGTCGAAACAACAACCATTTCATCTTATGGCCTGCTTGGTGAGCCCCACATGCCCCAGCATGCGTAGTCGAAAGGGCTATGTATGCTTCAGTTTCACTTAAACATTTCAGCAACACCCCTTCAGGCGTCTTCTTGAATAACTCATTACCCATGAGCACAAAACTCAACGCCCTGTATTTTGTTTTTCGTTCTGTCGAAGCTCCTGGATTTTGGAGATAGTCCACAATGGGTTTCCTCCAATCTTGCTCTGACAAATTATCAATGAACGAAATCTCGAAGTTTGAGTGATCAGCATAACCTAGCCTCGTCGATTCCAAGTCTGATGGTGATAGACAAGTTGCTTTTATCTTCTCTCGAACTTCGATTGCTCTTTGTAGTTTCGTTTTTGAAATCTTATACCCAGATGAAATTTGTGCCAAGTCATTGGCTATTTGGTTTTCGACTCTGGGTATGTGTCGAATATTGACACTTTCAAATTGTTTCAACAAACGATTTGCTATCACAAAGTACATAATGAGATTCTCTCTTATGCATTTATATTCCTTTGTGACTTGCTTGATGACTAACTCTGAGTCTCCCATTATTTCGACTCGAGTTGCCCCCAATTCCAACAATATCTCAAGGCCAGTAATTAGAGCTTCATACTCAGCCTCATTGTTCGAACAAGAACCTTCTATTTGGTACTTGAATGTTGTTGGAATTTTATCTGGAGAAATAATCAAGACTCCTACTCCTGTTCCATTTTTATGGCTGGAACCATCGAAGTAGAATTTCCAAGGTTCTATCTCCACATAATTAATATCCTCGACTTGAATTGAGTGGTCGACTATGAAGTCTGCAACCACTTGTCCTTTTACTGCCTTAAGAGGCATAAAGGTCAAGGAGTATTCAGTTAATGCTAATGCCCACTTGCCAATTCGACTATGCAAGATAGGTTTCGACAACATATATTTGAAAACATCAAAATGAGACGAAACATAAACATCAACTGGTTTTATATATTGCTTGAGTTTTGTACAAGAGAAATACAGACATAGACACAATTTTTCAACTTCGCTATATCTAGTTTCTGCATCATTCAAAACTCGACTGAGATAATAAATGGGTCTTTCGACTCCATTCTCATCCTCTTGGGCTAACATACTTCCCAGAGTTTTGTCAGATGCAGCTATGTACAATCTCATACTCCTATTACTACAAGGAGGCACCAAAATAGGTGGCTTAGTGAGGTACCCTTTGATTCTGTCGAAGGCTTCTTGTTGCTCTTGCCCCCATTCGAACCCCTCTTTATTCAGTCGAAGTAAGGGTGAAAAGGCCTGAGCTTTTCCACTTAGGTTAGATATAAACCTTCTCAAGAAATTTATCTTGCCTAAGAGAGATTGCAATTCCTTCTTATTCGATGGCGCTTTCGCTTCCAAAATTGCCTTCGTCTTGTTCTGATTGATTTCGATTCCTTTCTTGTGGACAACGAAGCCCAAGAAATCTCCAGCTTTCACACAGAACGCACACTTCAAAGGGTTCATCTTCAGACCATGTTCTCTCATTCTTTCGAATGATTGTCGAAGGTGGTCAATGTGACTCTTCCTGGAAACAGATTTTATAACAATATCATCAATATAAACTTGCATAAAAGTGTTAATAAAATCATGGAAGATAGTATTCATTGCTCGCTGGTACGTTGCCCCAGCGTTCTTTAGGCCAAAAGGCATCACTACCCATTCGTAAGTGCCTAAGGCCCCAGGGCATCGAAAAGCTGTTTTCGACACATCCTCTTCAGCAATGAATATTTGATTATATCCTGAATAACCATCGAGCATACTCAGGTATTCGTAGCCAGCGGCAGAATCGACTAGCATTTCCGCCACAGGCATAGGATATTCATCTTTGGGGGTGGCAGCATTCAAATCTCTGAAATCTATGCACACCCTTAATGTGCCATTTTTCTTAATTATTGGCACAATATTTGCAATCCATTCGACATACCTTGTAACACGGATGAATTTGCATTTCAGAAGTCTTTCGACCTCCGTTTTGATCTTCGACAATATTTCTGGAGCGAAGCGTCTTGGATTTTGCTTGATTGGCTTCTTTCCAGGTTTGATTGGCAACTGAAGTTCTACCAATCCTCTGTCGAGACCAGGCATTTCGTCATAATCCCATGCAAAACAGTCTTTAAACTCTTTCAGCAATTGGATTACTTCCAACCTAAGTTCTGGATCAATTTTGGCGCTGATGTAAGTTGGCCTATTCTCTGATCCTTCGCCTAAGTTGATTTCTTCTAAAGGGTCTTGCGCTAACATCTTAATGTTATTCGCCAAGGGATCCTTTTCGAAGCCCAAAGGCTCATCGTCATAGATAGCGTCGAGCCTCTGTTCCTGCAATTCTTCTGGCATGATATCAGGAGGTCTTGGATCGAAATCCTTTCCTGGGCCAACAGCAGATAATTGTTGATCATTGGCCTGTGTGGCCATGTACTTTACTTCGGCTTCGAGAGCCGTTATCATCTTGGTTTCGGCCACATAAGCCGAAATTCGCTTCAGAGATTGTGACTCAGTCATTATCACTGAATTCACTTCCCCAACCAGTTGGTTGGATATCAGTTAGCCCACTGAAGTCTATGTGGGACAAGTCTTCTCTGTCCCATAGGAAACCATGCTCAGGATGCAGGTATAGGGAACAAAAGGTGTTTGGCGCTGGCGCCATGTCGAAGTCAGGAGTTGGACATGGCCCTATGTGAGCCAAGTTTTTGTCGAAATCTGCCACACCCAAGTGATTCACTTTGCCAAGGTAGTAGCTTTGATCTGCCTCTATGTTTTCGACCATCCCATCTGGACGCCATAACAACAGTCTTTGATGCATCGATGAAGGCACAGCACCTACACCATGAATCCACTCACGGCCTAACAAAAGGTTGTAGTTAGGTTTGGCCGATATGACCATGAACATTGTTGGTCGAAGGATCGACCCCACTTTGATATCTAGCTGGATCACTCCCATTGTGGTCCCAATGCCGCCCTCATAGTTCGACAGGACCATATTGTGGGGTTTAATTTCCTCATCTCTTTTGCCAATCTTCCTTAGCATGGAGTGAGGGATAATATTTATAGTGGCCCCACAGTCGACCAATATTTTGTTCACAGTGGTCTCTTCGAGCTTAGCCCTTATGAACAAAGGTTTGAGGTGATTCTTCATCGCCTCTGTAGGTGGCTCGAAGAAGCCATTTTGTTCCTCTGTAGTGCCATTGTCCATGACAAAATAGCACACTGGCCTATGTTTGGCCATTTCTTGTTCCACCTCCCAGTCACTGGCTTCGACTTCTACCTGTCGATTGAATTCCCTAGGCAGTACTGAAACAATATTCACCATTATATCCAGAGTATCGTCGGACTCAGCATCATCTTCGTCTTCGACTTCACTTTGGTTAGGCCAAACTAGCCTGTTGGTAACTGGTTCTCTCTCAAGAGGCTTTCTTTGTTTCCTTTGAGGCACATTCGAACTAGTTTCTTCCTTAGGTTCGTTGGCAGCCTCCCTTTCAGCTTTTCGCCTCCTTTGATATCTCCTCCACTGAGATCGAGACATAGGATTTTTACCCTTGTAGTTGCTGGACACTTGAGCAACCTTAGGTACAGCGACTTGAGGCTCTTTCTTTTGAGTCAGAGAGGAACCTCTTGGCACATCGAAGGAATGCCACTTCTCTTCATTTGGCCTTTTTCGGCCAGAAGTTTTGTACCAAGTGTCTACTGGTACATTGGTTGGAGGCCTAAAAGTCACTGGCCTCTTGTCTTGATTAGAACCCCTTCTGGGATCATGTCGAAGGTCAGCATTCTCCCTTCTCTTGTTTGCTGCTCTCACACCTTGAATGTGCTCAGCAGCTTTTTTATCAAAGATCGAACTGCATCTTGGACATAGCATCACCTCTGATTTCTTCTTCTGGCATCTTTGTAAAAAATCTGCCAAGTTTTCGTTTTCCCGAGGGAAAGCCGTTTTATTAGCCTGCTCTTGCCTTATGGCCTCTTCTGATGCTTTAGGATCAGAAAGTTCAACCATGTTGATATTCATTGTATCTTTACTAGCAAGAGTTAGTTGCTTCATTTGTATTTCCAGATTCTCCGTCTGGCCTTGAACAGTGGCCAAGTGGGAACTGGGCTTTGGTCCAGTTTTTTGTGTTTCAGCAGTCTTCGACTTCGGGTCCTCGACCGCTTTCTGGACAGCCTCAATTGTCTTCCTGGATAAATTTCCAGAAAAACTGCCAAAGATTGGCATGTTGATGTGGTCCTTTGAGACTTCGACCATGGTAATTCCTGGCTTCTTCGACGGGATGCTGGTTGCCTCTATCATGTTCACCTCAGAGGGTTCTGCATAGTGGGCTTCAGCCTTCAGTGGATTGGAGTCGACAGCCATAGGGGATTTGTCCGCAAACTTTAATCTCCCTTCCTCAATAGCGTCTTGCACAAGATTCCTGAAAAGAAAACATTGAGAAGTTTTATGGCCCAAAAAATTATGATATTTGCAAAAACCTCTCTTCTTTCTTTGATCAAGAGGAGGCACTTTTACCCCAGGGGGTACTATCATTTGGCCATCTTTAACTAGCAAGTCGAATATTTCATCACATTTTGTGATGTCAAAACTATAAGTCTTTTTTGGGAACCTATCGTTGGTCCTGTCTGGACCAATGGGATTTTTCCCATTTGAGGGGACTAACTGTTTACAAGAGTATGGTGGCCCTTGTTTTAGTTCTGCTAAATCGACCTCTCCTTCTTCGACAGCTAAAGTATCGTCGAAGGATTCTAGATCTTCGTCATCCATCTCAACGTACGCTATTCTTTCTCTCTTGTGAGTTTTCGTTGCCTTAGCTTTTTCAGCTTTGAGGCGTTCGACCTGTCGAACTCTGTCGGCCAGTTGGGCCATGTCTCTTAGGTACTGGGTATCTAGCTTCTTCCTAATGGAATAATCTAAACCGCCTGCGGCTATTTCGACCAACTCATGCTCTGGCACTTGTGTAAAACATCTCGCCTTAAGCAACCTAAACCTATTCAGATATTCGTCTATAGGTTCAGTGAAACGTCTCTTCACACTGGCCAGTTCTTTCAGGCTTATCTTGGTTTGCCCCATATAGAATTGTTCATGGAACAATCTTTCCAACTGGGTCCAATGATGGATCGAATTGGGGGGTAAAGTTGTGAACCAAGTAAAAGCGTTCTTGGTTAAAGAGCTTGGGAAGTATTTGATCCTTAGGTTTTCATTATTTGAAATGTCTCCTGCTTCGATCAAATACCTCGCCACATGTTCGACAGTAGATTCTGTCGTGTCCCCAGAGAACTTAGTAAATTTGGGGACTTTGCTCCTAGGAGGTAAATTCGTTTGTAGCACATATTCTGACAATGGAGATGTAAAGTTGGGCCTTCGAAAGCCCATGTTCATTCCATTCTGAGTCATGATCCTTTCGATCATGGTTGCCAGATTGTTTTCCAAACCCATGTTTTGGTGTTGGATATGCTGAACTACTTCGTCAGCATTTTGGTTTCTGTTCACTAACCTTACCTCTGGGGCTATTACCCTAGGTTCTTCGACAGGTTGTTCGACAGGCTGTTGAGCCTGGTTAATGGTGGTTTCTTCCTCTACAAATATCCCCTGATTTCCCCTTATTTGCGCCCTTTGGGGCTGTCGAATAGGTGGGGGTACTCCAAAGAAGTCAGCCAAACGCGTCATTTGCGCTGTAACTTGCTGATTCGATTGAGTAGTATTTTGTATTAGAGGATTTAGCACTGTACTCAAAGTTTGTGCCAACATTTGCACCATATCATGGTTGCTTTCGTCCATCTGTTGCCTCAAGACTGCTGTCGAGGCATTTGTAAGGCCATGGGCTACTTGGGACGTTCCTCCTAAGAGTTGAGTCCTATTTCTATTCGCCATGCCTACTCCAGAGCCTTGGAGTGGCGAAGAAGCACTCACGAAAGGGTCTGAATAAGTGGACGCAGCATTCGTCAGGCTTGCCACTTCAGAAGTTGGCATACCATAGAATGGAATAAATCCTGGGGGAACCACAGGCCTTGTGCCTATATTTCCCCTTGGTGGGGGAGTTCCCAAAGGTATTCTGGGGCCTGTTAACGAAGTTATTGGCCCCGTGGTTGTGACCGACACTGCTGGTGTCGAACCAACGTTCGTCGCTTCACTCACGGTCATATTAACCGTTGCTCCCACACTCGTTTGTGGGATTTCGTTATTGTTTGGCGGATTCGCCATCTCTTCCCTTCTTCTGGCAGTATTGTTATCGTTGGTGTATATCCTACCACTCCTCAATAACATACAACTCGAAAAGATGAGATTATTTTCACCAATCAACACACAGTCCCACCAGGTGTGCCAATTTGTTTACCTTGGGTTTTGGTAAACAACCGCTGATCCTCCAAATGGTTACTTATTTGGTTACTCGCAGGATCGATCAGATTGATCCTATGGACATAGGTTGATTTTGAAGTTTGATTAAATTGGATAAGGCTTTAAGTAAATTGTTTCAAGTAAATTGCATAAAGGAAAGGCTTGGTAAAATAAACAAGGCTTTAAAGTAAAGGTTCGACGTGAATTTAAAGGAGAAAAGCAAGTAAAATGCTGGAAAAGTAAATGACTTTAATTGATAAAATTGGTGTTTCACACATACATTTCTCAACAATTCTTTCGCTCACACTGGGTACTTGAATCTAAATGAGTGACTATGTATATAATTGTGAACACACGCGAGAAACTACATGTCTACTCCTATTTATACTAAAACATTCCAAGCAACCGTCGGGCAGTTACACTGCTTCGAGATCAAGCCACTTGGCACGTTCTCCATGCTCGACGCTCCAGATCCTTGCACGTTTGCACGTAGTAACTGCTGGAAACCGTTTTCCCTCCAAAGCTTTGAATTTCAAACTGCTCCACTCTAGACCATCGAACACCTTCATCAAGAGACGTCTTCGACGAAAACTCCTTCGACGTCGAAGGCAACCAGCCTTCTTCCTTGGAAGAAATCTTCTAAGTATTTTGCCATCTTTCGACGGGCACTTCGACAGGCTTAGCCAGTCGAAAGCATCTTTCAGCTTTTAATGGCTGACATCAATCAAAACAAAGGTGTCGAATTTAGGAGCCAACAGTGTTGCGTACTAGAAAAATTCAAATTATCATTGTAGCGGTAGAAATGTTGAGACTAAGCCATTGGATTGACTTGACTTGTACAGATCAAATAAAAATTGTCACCGCGCTTTATTGTTTTCAGAGTGTTGTACCCCAAAATTTTCCCTCTCATGTTTTTCCAAGATTTCCTCTTGCATAGGTGGTTACAAACCTTTGCCTAAAGAAAAGGAAATTTTTTGAATGATGGTTAAGTATCCTTCGATTGGCATCTACAAAAGGTCCTTCGATTGGCATCTATAAAGTGCCCTTCGATTGGCATCTACAAAGGCCCTTCGATTGACATCTGCAAAAGATTCTTCCATTGGCATCTGCAAAAGGTCCTTCGATTGACATCTATAAAAGGTCCTTCGATTAGCATCTGCAAAAGGTATTTCGATTGGTATAAGGTCTTTCGATGGGCATCTCCAACAAGGCAGCTTCGACGAGCATCTTAAATAAGGTTGTTTTTCGTTAGAGCGTACAAAGTGCCTTTCGACAGACATGTTAACCAGGTGATGTTTCGATTGGCATATCAGCAGGGTGATATTCTGATTGTCCAAGTTAGAGAAAAGGAGATCAAAAAGAGCAAGAACTGAGAGGTTTCCAGAAATTCTGATGATGGGCCATTCGAATCCATACAAACCATGGCTCAAGCGAAAGCTCTGCTGGGGGGAGCCTTGAGCAATTCGAATCATGACTCAGTGCCATCAAGAGGAATAATGTTTAGGGGCTAATCGAAGAAACTCTAATGCTGAGAATATGAGCCATTCGAATCAAGTTCAAAGCCTTCGATTGTTAGAGAGCTGAAGCAACCTTCGACCAGTTAAAAGGGAGAGTTGATGTTTCGATTGGTTTGAGTTGAAAGAAATCCATTCGAAGGAAGTAATAATAGGCCAATCGAAGAGCAACGCTGAAGGGCGTTTGAAGGAGTCAAATGTCCAAGTTCATCCAAGATTTCAAAATGGGGCGTGAATATTTCAAAAATGAAATCTTTTAATATGTCTGATTCTTGTCTCATAGCTTTAAAAGTCTAGTTAAATTGATGTCTCTTGCCGTTACTATGAACCATCACACTCCTATAAATACAAGGCCAAGGACACAGTACTATAGGGGACGAAAAAGAGGAGAGATCACACATATTGCATCACACACATACAGATTGCCCATCGAAGCTCCCCAAAATCTCAAAATCTTCACCAGGTTCCAGGAGACGTTTCCAAGCACTAGGCAGATCCAACACACACTCCCTCCGTTTGGTAATTTGTTCGATTTCAAATTAGTTAAATATGCAGTTTCTTTTAAATCTATATTAATCGTTACATGCATGTTATTGCTGATGTTTGTGATTGTTTCAATGTGTTACATACAAGCTTAAGTGCAGGGAGGAGATTGTGCCATTGTTAGGGCACGATCTGTATCTTATTTTGAATCTCAGAATTCATGGTGTTATAGGATAAGGGAACTTTCGATTCAGATACAGGAGAGTCAAATTAGGATGACACAACCATAGTCTGTTGAATCGAAGACCAAGATTCGACCCAAAACTGGAATTTTGTTTTATCTTTCTAACAAATTTCTTGCAGATCCAGGGTTCCCCGATCGAAGGAGTACGTCATACGCCATCACCCTCCTACTGCCGGATGCTGACCAATCCAGATTCAGTGCCCCCAAACATGTAGTCCATCATGCACCTTCGACAACCTTCTTCACTAGATCGAAAGGCAACTTAAGCCTCTCATTCGATTCAGACATGCATTCTATAAAGTGCACCTTTTTGCTTTATTTACCGCTTTGTCCTTTTATTTAGTCTTTTTTCCTTATTTTGTTTCTTTTTTAGTTTTAAACAAACATTAAATCAAAAAAGGTCATAAAAAACGTTAGTTTAGTTTTTTTTTAATCAAGTTAATTTTGTAAATAAATTAACTAATAATTTTAACTTTTTCTTTAAATTAAAATTGAATAGACTTAGGTTGTATTTTCTTAAAATAAAACAAAACATAAAGAATTCCTTTCACTTAGGATTTTAGACGTATTTTCAATTCATGTGCGCGTTTATTTACTTTTGCATTTTTTATTATTATTGTAACTGCCTACTGGTTTGTAATAGTCTAATTAGGGTTTTAATTTCCGTATTTTACATTTTTAGTCAAATATAATTGTAATTACCCCAAAGCTTTGTAATAGCCGTAGGTTTTACTTTCTGCACTATATTATATGTCTGTATATAAACTGCTAGTAAATTAGGCATGTATGGCAAGAACTAATCAATTAATCTTAGATCATTAACAAAAAGACAAAAAATAACTGAATCAAACACAATTGCACACAAGCACCTCTAGGGTACCCCACTTTGGTTTCCTTTAAGAAATAACAGTCATGTCCCTCGAGAATAGGGACGCTTTAACAAAGACCCTTTGAAACAAAAGATCATAAGTCCCTCGATAACCCTACAGTGTTTCCTTTCGGTAAATGATCTTGTCCCTTAAACCAAAGTTGCTAAAGAGTTTCCATATGTTGCCTTTATGACTGTAAAACATCCCTTCGAATGTCCCTCAACATTCAACAATAAGGCTACCTACTCACTAATAGTAGGATAGCATTGTCTAAAGGAAAAGAAGAAAAGAACGACCCTTTTCGAGTAATAAAGTAGATAGATGTTAGAAGTTAGCTCAAACATTTTGCACTTACACAAAAAACTACTTTTCAAAAACAATTCCAAAACATTTTGTATACTTTATCCACTATCTTGAGAAACATTACAAATTTCACCGTACTAAGGCGTTTTCAAAATATTTTCAAACACACAAAGCACAAAGGTATTTCAAAATGAGCAAACCTCTAAGAGCCCGTGGAAAACTATGGATGGAAAGGGTGCTAACACCTTCCCTTTCCATAATTTACCCCCCTTACTCAGAAAATTCTCGAAATGGTCTTTTTCTATTCTTTTCACCCTTTCCTTTGTTGGATAAAAGAAAATTTGGTGGCGACTCTTGCTTACCATAACATTTGCGAATACAAAATGCAAAACCAGTATAACAGTCGGTTCTGCCACCGTATCACAGAACTGGAAACTCTGCTGGGGAAACAAGAAAAGTGAGGTTTACCTTAGGGTCTAGTTCATTTCTAATATGTTTTCTCTATTTGTTTTGATTGTTTTCCTTTTAAGGGTTTTATTTGGGTTGTTACTATAGATACTACACCCGGATCTATGGCACCTTTTAGGTAAGTAGCAATAGATCATGGAAACTGTGCAGGGTATACTGACACGGTTGAAGCGATAGCTACGTTGATGTGACACTTTCGTGGGTACCGGTATCCCTTGAGTTAATCAAGGAGAATACGGGTCCGTTGCGTGGTGTCATGAAACATTAACTCACCTTAGAACCTTTAATTGAACAACTTGGCCATTAGGAAGTAGTGATATAGCCGTCTTTGGTGTAGTCCTAAGTCGGTTGATACTGGATACTACACTCATTGAGATTTGACTCCCGAGTTTTATTTGGTGGCAAGTCAGTTATCGATCGAAACAAAACTTGTGGGAAAGATCAATGATATTGAGATCCCTTAGAACCTGGTTACTGTTACTAGGAGAGGTTGAGCCAACTAAATTTCAAGAGGGTACTTACCTACAAACCCCATGCAAGCCTAAACCTAAGGCTGCTTGTGTGATTTGTTTGCTTTCAACTTGAGCTACTTGCAGGGTTTTTATCTAACAACATGATCTCCTTGCAGGATTTGTTTACAGTCATTACCCAGTAACTTGGATTTCTAGCAAGACATACTTATCTTCATTACCCTGCATTTTTGCTTGACGCATAGCATACACATCATAACATCATGCCACAATATTTCCTTAACTGATTTAAGGATCTCGAGGGTTTGTGATGCATGTTATGATAAAGCAGACGTCTAGCAAGGGGCAAGGGGATTCATTTTCCTCTAGCCAATGCTGTCAAAAGACCAAAGTGACAACTTGAGTTAGGGACTATGACCCACTTGATATGGTGAGCTTGACTCTTGTAGAAGGACCTTCAATGATACGAAGTGCTTAAATCAAAGCTATAAAGTTCAACGCCTAACATTTTTCTTATTTACCCTGCGAGATCCTTGAAAACATTTGCATATCATACATGTCATTGCATAACATGTAGTCTCTAGTACAGGTCTCTCATGTTCTCGCTGTTTATTTCAGCAATGACTCTCAAACAAGACAATAGAGATCTCCAAACTCAAGAGGCTTAGTTCATGGAAATGTTCCTAAACCTATACAAGGGGCGGGAAGAATTGAAAGCACTCCTCGTTGGGAATATGACCAAGAAACGTTCTGACAACAACAAGGATGACCAGGTTGAACAACTGCAAGCTGAGATGGAAAGGATGAGGACACAAATGATCAGTCAAATGGCTCTTATCCAAAGCTTATCCCGGGACAAGAGGAGCTAAGAATCCTCTTCAGCAAACTTCATCAAGACGATCGCAACCGTATAAACAAACGATCGAGGCTGAGGATCAATTCGTTAATCAGCCCCTGATGAGACAAGGAGTTGGCTTGGTGAAGAGTGGACCTTTCCAAATTGCTACTACATCACGGGTCCAACAACAACCTCGTAAAAAACAACGGGTTAATCAGAGTAAGCAGGATACATCCAATAGGAAATATACCAAACTCAACATGCCGTTATCTCAAGCTTTATAACACATGTTGAGGATGAATCTGATTACGTTGATAGGGCCTCATCCGAATCCCAAGACTTCTTCTCCTAACTACAATCCTGGTGCAAGGTGTGCATATCACTCCAACAGTCCGGGGCATGATACTGATGATTGTTGGATGTTGAAATATAAAATTCAAAACTTGATTGATGAAGGAGTGATGGAGTTTACACAAGATGGACAGGCTGAGTTCTTCTGCCATCCTTCCAAGGAAAACCATCTGAAGTGACAAGATCAGACAAAGATGCTTTTGTTCATTAGAATTTTCAATGTGTAATTTTCTTTTGATTGTTCGAACATTTATTCATATCAAACCTTGTTTTTTCATCAATGCATTGTACATGTTTGTCTTGAATTATTTCATTCGTTTTCACTATGCTGAAGCTATGATTTTACTTCCTTTTTGTGATATTCAAATCTCGATTGAAAGTCGTAATATTTTAGAGGGAGGATGACAAAAACGATACCACAATCTCTACAGTATACTTTTGAACAGACCTCACTGACGATGTACAGGCGTTGTTTCAAATCCTAAACAGTGGAGTTATAAGGAAGATAATCCCTAGTCAACCCCTTTGAGCCTAAGAAGTAGGAGTTTTTCTTTTCACACAAATTAAAACCCTTAATCATAACCAGGGGCAGGGTAGTTTTCTCAGTTAATTCAGACGTGCGTTCAGTCACAAGCTTTCCCTTCATACACGACAAATAGTGTAGAAGATGCTCTCCAAAAGATGGTGATGGTTCCACATAATCATTAAGAACGGGCAATCATTATCTCTCAAAATAAAAGTTCATTAAGTCAAAACCTATGAAGGAGACTTAAGAAAAACGGGGGTATCCTGCTGACTGTAATCACAAAAGAAAAAGTTCAGGAAAAAGAAGGGATAACAAAAAAAAGAGGTCCTACAAATCCTCAAAAAAAGGTCACAAAAATGACTGCCTTCTCAAACAAACGTTTAATTTCTGAACCATCACCAAGTATCAGATCAAAGATTCCAGACTCAATTGGGATCTAAACGCACAATTAGCTGAGCATAGGATTGAAGAACATCATGAAGAACGGGTTGGGTATAAATAAAATTTGAGCCTTTATCCTTTGTTTCTTAAACCGTGAACCAGGCCACGTTATAACCCTTAAAAGTCCTAGCTGAAGCATGGGTTAGTTCGGAAGTATATTGTTACAAAAGGTATCCTGACTCCTGTAAGGTTTACTATTAAATCTTGAGTTGATATCACACTTTTATAAAATTTGTTAGTTTTACTAAAAAATGAATTTTAAAAACATCAAGACAAGCATAAACTCTGCATTATTTGAATATCGTTGTTTGCATATAGTTATCTGTTCGACAATAGAGAAATTCGCACGACGGATATTCGATGAACAAAAATCTTCTCAGTGGACAGAATCACCTCAGATGGAAAGACATTTCAGTGATAAGCCTTTTGTGATATGGTGGGAGAACTGACTTGAGGGTTTTTTATTTGATTTCAAATATTGCGATTAGCAAGAGTCACCACCGACTTTTCTTTTATCCAAAAGTAAAGGTGAAAAAGCACATGAAAGACCTTTGAGATTGTTTCTTGAGTTCGGGGGGTAGATTATGAAAAGGGAAGGTATTAGCACCCTTTTCATCCATGGTTTTCCATGGGCTCTTAGTTACTTTCTAGATTACTTGCTTTTGTTTGAAATTGCGCTTTGTATGGTTTTTGAAAGTATTTTGTAAAGAGGATATTGTTTAGGCAATCTTTGTAATGATTCTCGTTTGTAAGAATGTATACAAAGATGTTGATCTTTTGAAAATGTTTTCAATTTTTGTAAGATGTTTGAAGGTGTATGTGATTGTTTTGAAAATAGCAAGGATGTTTGTTTTGAAATGGAGTAAATAATTAGGAGCAATCTACCTACTCAAATGTCTTTCTTGTTCATTTCCTTTTCCTTTGACATTGTTGTCTTACCATTGATTTGGTAAGCAACCCTATCTTTGGATGTAAACGGGGCGAGCGCGGGTCATTGTATAACCATGATTAGCAATATTGCAAGGTATCTTAGCATTCTTTTTTTAGGGACTAAGATCATTTGTAAGGAAACTTTAGATAGCATCATCGAGGGACTATGATCTCGTGTTCGCTTATTTTTGCTAAGATACCTTACATGTGTAATATGGCCATTTTATAAGGCAACCAAATGGGATAACCCTAGGGGTACTTGTGTGAAAGTGTGTTGCTTTCATGCTTGTTTTTGTCTTGAATTAGGGTTTTCTATTTGATTGATTTTATCCTTTTCATACAAACCCTAATTACTAGCATATTATGTAAAAGCGATAAATTGCAAAATTTAAAGTTACTACGCTATTAAAACATTTGGGGAGGGGTATACAAATTTACAAATGGGGGATGGAAGCAATAAAGTTGTAATTATACTATTACAATCATATTGAATATTGCAAGATAAAATGTGCAAGAATATAAAAGCAATGTGAAAGGAAAAGAAAATTGTTTTTTTTTGTTTTGCTTATGAAAAGTCTTGATTTAATTAAACTAATAAAAGGAAAGAATTTAATTAATTAAAATCCATAAATTCTAATTTGATTTAATTAGAAAATAAATTCAAAGTAAAAGCTAATTTAAAAATTAATTTAATCAAGAAAAGAAATTTGTTAAGAAAAATGTTTTTTTTTTTGTTTTTAATAAAGAAAAAAAAACCTAAAAGATGCTACTTTGAATAAATCACGAATAATGAAAATAAAAATATTTTTGGTAAGATTTTTATATATTCATAAAATAGACCTAATAAACTAGTAGTATGAAAAAAATTAGTTTAAAAGGAGTTAATTTGATGGGTTAAATAAATTGTTGAAGTTTGTTAAAAATGTATAATGAGTCAAGTGATAAAAATAAGATTTTTGGTCCTGCCGAGGCTTGAACTCAAGACATTCAGGTTGCTGGCTCAAAGTAGTACCACTAGGCCAGGCATGTTTCCTTGTCAACTATGCGCTTGCGTAATATTATATGAGAACATTGCTTCCTAAAATCATAAAATCACAAAATAACACAAAATATGCAAAAGGGGGGTTCACTATGGTTCAAACTCACGCCCTTAAGGTGAAAGTGACATGAAACGCGCGCTGTTTGCTACTGGGGTGGCTGTTACATCCAGTGATAAAACAACAATCATTAAATATAAAATAAACTCGTTTTCAAAATTTGATTTTTCTCTTCTTCTTCTTCCCTGCATCTATCGTTACTGTTACTGTAACAACATATTTCCATTTTTTTTCAAAAAATTCTAACTTCCTCATTTCTCAACCAAATTCAAAAATGTAAAAATGAAACTTGCTTAAAGTTTCGCAAGGATTTCAAATATGTAATTGGTTTTTATTTATTCCCACTATAACTCACGAATTTCTACCCGTACCAAACTGAAAACCTAAATGTCCAAAAAATTCAATTTCAAAATTCTCATCCCACAGTCAATTAAAATGAAATTTAAGGATATGGTTAGCTTCATAGACATGATATCTACATTTTATCTTTTGAAAGTAAGTGCAAATGATGCTTGTATCAAGATTTCAAAGTTGGAAAAACTTACCCCTTGATGCAAAAATTCAATGGCCTCTACACGACTTCCAGAAGAAATATGATGATTGCTTTAGCTTCCTGGAACCTTAGTGAGTATGTTGCAACTTTTACTTTGCCTTGAAAGTGTCTGGATTAGTCTACTCAAGTTAAGTTGCAATGGTGGATTTTAAAAATGGTGGATGATGAAAATGATGTTACAGTGAAGAAACAAGGGTATGGATAGTTTTATATGATATATATGAAGTGTTTGGATGATTTGTTTGGACAATAGTTGCAATAATGATGAGTTTCGAAGTTAAGGTTTCAAAAGCTTAAAAATGGTGATTTTTGGCCAATTCGGGTTTGAGAGTGTGTGAGAGGGTTTAAGGGCTTATAAAATCATCCCCTCATTTGCATAAGAGTGTCTTGATATATAGGAAAAAGTTTGGAGACTTGAGATGGTCAGATTACCAAGATCACATGTTATGGCATTTTTGCTTGTTTTTGAAGCAAAGTGGAAAACCAAAATCCCAATGTGTGGTACAAACTATGTAGAGTGGTTGAATCACTTTAAACATGCTTCTTCTGAGTTTCTAGGTTGAGTGTGTGCATATGTAGCCATTGAGAGGCTCAATAAAGGATTGACATTGTGAAAAAGCTTGCTTTACAAGAATGGATATGTTACTTTTTGCAATTTCAACCATAAATGGTATCAAGACTTGGAAAAAACATCAAATCCTTGTGTAATACACTTAGGGTATGTGTAATTACTTAACTATGGAGAGATTTAGAAGCAACATGACCTTAAAAGTGAGATTGAATGATAAGGTTATGAGATTTGATTATGAGTTCATCACAAAAATGACTTATAATTCAAGTTTATCATGCCAACTTCAAATCTTCGAATCTCCTAGCTCAAAAATGATCTCTTAAAGTTCTTGGACATTTTGAAAAGCTTGGAACATCATCTAAAACTTTCATGTTGGACATGTTTGAAGAATAAATTTGGAACTAGGTGAAAATCTTCCATGAAGTTAGGTCAAAATCCTGACTAAAATACTCAAAATTTCACTAAGTATTTTTAGTTTCATGGACATGTCTTCATAAAATTATAACTTGAGATCCAAACACTTTTGGAAGAAGTTGTGTGAAGAAAAGTTGTATATTTCATGGAGATCTACAAATTTCATGTTGGAATTTTCCTTTGAATCATCTTGCATTATGGTGAAAATTTGGCTTAAAGTTATGAAAAAATAAGAAAATTTTCATACTTAGAAAAATTTCTAAGTTAAGAAATTTTAACATTTCAAAATGAAATCTTGAATTCTTGATTTATTGATGAACAAGTTTCATTTTTTGACATGTTTTGATGAATTGTGATCTTTGACATTGGATTTTGACCAAAAAGTCAAAGTTTGACTTTTTAGTGTACAATTGACTTTTGATGAGTTGACTGAAAATTCACTATCAATCCAATTGATCTTGAGCAATGTTTTGGGTCATGCCATTAGGTCAAAATTATGCAATTGAACTTTTGAAATCATGCTTCAAACCAATTGACCATTTTCTAGGTCAAAAATCAAAAATTGCCCTTTCTCAGTCAAAACCCTAATTTTGACCATTTTGCCCTTTTGATGATTTGATCAAATTTCTTGAGGAATTATGGTCCAAAATTGATCAAATGATACATATGCGTCTAAGATGTTGATGTGAATCAAAAATTATGAAGTTTGACTGTAAATTGACCATGGTTGACTTTTTCCCAATACGACTGATTTTTAGGTCAACTGTTCAATTGACTGATAAAAAGTGTGATCCAAGGCTTGAATCTTGACATGAGTAATCTTGAGGGTCCATAATGGTCCATGAAAGTCATATGAAGCTTTGATAATTCAAAAATCCTTGTGCAAACTCAAACCCTAATTTTGGTCATCAGTGCCTAAGGAGGTGTATTGAGCTGATCAAACCCTAGTGCAGTCTTGAGCCCAAGGAAATTTTGTGAGCAAATTCTTGATAAGTGAGAGGGAAAACTTTAGGGTGCAACAACTTTCATAATCAAGGGGCATAAAATGATGTCCAGCTAATATGGGGCAGTCAAGTCAAGGTTCAAGGAATCTCTCAAAAATGCCAAATAGCCAGGGGCAGATATCCATCTGGATCACCTGGGGCATTGGACATGAATTCCAGCAACGAATTATGTACGATCAAACAAACATCTTCTGGCAGTGTGGCAACACTCACTACTATGGATAGTGGCAATTTTCCGCACCCGATGAACATGGACATAGCCGAAAAATACTACGCATGAACAAAGACCCGCTTGGTTGACTGGCCTAGGAAAAAATAAGGGCATCCCGGCGAACCAAAAGGGTCCGGGCAAAAATTAGGGATATACATATGGAAAAAACTGTACACCCGGCAAGTCGAAAACCTAAAAAGGTGGCTTGGGAAGAAAAGGTTATCCCGATGGACTAAAAATATGAAAGGACAATCCAGGCAAAAGTTAGGGATAAAGCGTACGACTACGTCTCGTCATCTCGTCACTTGTCTATCAGTAGAAGGTTTATTACCCTGATCTGCATCTACTCAAAACCCCAGGAGTTGGGATAACAGTCAAACCATCTACAAAATCCCAACAGATACCTTCTTCAGTAGGTACAGAGGCAAGGGCATTCTACTACAAGGCCACTGCCATGTTCTTAGCATGCAACCTATTGATGCCAGGTGTTCTCATACCCTCGGCAGAGAAAAAAAATCCCCAAATTACTGATCCAACGAAAATTCCCCAATGAAGTCGCCAAGATTCTCGGGATTTCTCAAGCAGATTACAGAGTTTCCCTTCCCCAACGAAAACATTATGAATAAAGCAGATTATCCTCTAGAAACGGTTCATGTATGATCCATAAATGGATGTTACACTGACCCTTATTCCAGACTTCTCATCTAGAAACAATTCAGGTACGATCCAGAGACAGATATCATCCTGATACTTATTCAGACTATCTTCTAGCAATAATTCAGTTCACAGAGCTTTCCTTCCCCAACATATTTTATTTCTCTAACAACAGAAGTTTATCCCTCAACATAGTTTATTTCTCTACATCGGTAAAATATTCCGATAGAGCATCTGTCCCCTACAGATTCATTCTCAAGCAGGATTTAAAGATCCCCAACAGAACATCCTCGAACGGAAAGAGGAAATCCCCGGAAAATCATCTCCATTCATCATCCCCAGTGGAAATGAAGGATTCGGCTTCCCAATACTCTCCAACAGTAGTCAGGGATTTATTTTCCCAGACTAGGAAATATCGTAACAACATCCCATATTCATACATCATGGCATGCACATACACACCGCATACAATATAATCTCATTTATTTTGAGAACATCATTACAATGAATTTCATACATCATGACATTGCATACGACTAACTCTTTACTGTTTTCAGGAAAGATCATATCAATAAACACCGTTGACTACTTACGTGACCTGGTAGTCTTCTCGAAAGCTACGTCTGATGAAGGGCTATTTCAGCATTTTCCTCAGAAAAATATTCTCAAAAGACCTTCTCTGGTTCAGTTAGATCGATACTAAGATATCTATGATTTCTATTCCAGCTGAAGATAATCCAAGACTTTTGTCTGGTTCAGTTAAATCGATACTAAGATTTTTCTGATTTCCATTTTAGTCAAAGTTAATTCAAGACCTTCTCTGGTTCAGTTAGATCGATACTAAGATCTCTCTGATTTCTATTCCAGTTGAAGATAATCTAAGACTTTTGTCTATTTCAGTTAAATCGATACTAAGATTTTTCTGATTTCCATTCCAGTCAAAGTTAATTCAAGACCTTCTCTGGTTCAGTTAGATCGATACTAAGATCTCTCTGATTTCTATTCTAGTTGAAGATGATCCAAGACTTTTGTATGGTTCAGTTAAATTGATACTAAGATTTTTTTGATTTCCATTCCAGTCAAAGACAACTCAAGACCTTCTCTGGTTCAGTTAGATCAATACTAAGATCTCTCTGATTTCTATTCCAGTTGAAGATGATCCAAGACTTTTGTCTGTTTCAGTTAAATCGATACTAAGATTTTTCTGATTTCTATTCCAGTTAAAGAAACCACAAAGCCTGGAGTCCGTCTAGATAGCAGTTAATTTCACATTCCCCCAGTAAGTCGATGAGAAGCCTGGAATACGACCAGATGGAAGTCAGCCTTATCATCCTTGGTAAGTCACTGTGAAGTCTGGATCCTGACCAGATAGCAATTCACTTCCTCCTCTTCAATCAAGAGATACTCCCCAATAGAGTGATGGACAATTGAAGCTCCTAAACTCTACTTCCCGAACAAAGACCAACATTCCTCAGCGGAATCCTCCTCAACAACAGGAATAGGAATCCCCACAAAGGAATATATCATGAAGTCAACATTGTTCTGGATGGCATCTTTAAGCCCATCTCTGACGATCTTCTGTCATCTTTTCCAAATGGCATCTATAAGCCCATTCCCGATATTATCCACCAATAGTATTACTTCAGACGAGTGCAAATTTCTGGGCACTCTGTGTTCAATCATCTTCAACCTTCATATTACGAAAGGCAGACAAGCCAATCTACATCCTCAGGTTTAAGAAGATTGAACACGGGAAGCTGTTGTACCCCAAAATTTATCCTCTCATGTTTTTCCAAGATTTCCTCTTGCATAGGTGGTTACAAACCTTTGCCTAAAGAAAAGGAAATTTTTTGAATGATGGTTAAGTATCCTTCGATTGACATCTACAAAATGTCCTTCGATTGGCATCTACAAAGTTCCCTTCAATTGGCATCTACAAAGGTCCTTCGATTGGCATATGCAAAAGGTCCTTCGATTGGCATCTGCAAAAGGTACTTCAATTGGCATCTACAAAAGGTTCTTCGATTAGCATCTACAAAAGGTCTTTCGATTGGTATAAGGCCTTTCGATGGGCATCTCCAACAAGGCAGCTTCGACGGGCATCTTAAATAAGGTTGTTTTTCGTTAGAGCGTACAAAGTGCCTTTTGACAGGCATGTTAACTAGGTGATGTTTCGATTGGCATATCAGCAGGGTGATATTCTGATTGTCCAAGTTAGAGAAAAGGAGATCAAAAAGAGCAATAACTGAGAGGTTTCCAGAAATTCTGATGATGGGCCATTCGAATCCATACAAACCATGGCTCAAGTGAAGAAGCTCTGCTGGGGGAGCCTTGAGCAATTCGAATCAGGACTCAGCGCCATCAAGAGGAATAATGTTTAGGGCCTAATCGAAGAAACTACGATGCTGAGAATATGAGCCATTCAAATCAAGTTCAAAGCCTTCGATTGAGAGAGAGATGAAGCAACCTTCGACCAGTTAAAAGTCAGAGTTGATGTTTAGATTAGTTTGAGTTGAAAGAAAGCCATTCAAAGGAAGCAACAATAGGCCAATCGAAGAGAAACACTGAAGGGCGTTCGAAGGAGTCAAATGTCTAGGTTCATCCAAGATTTCAAAAGGGGCATGAATATCTCAAAAAGGAAATATTTTATTATGTTTGATTCTTGTCTCATAGCTTTAAAAGCCTAGTTAAATGGCTGTCTCTTGTCGTTACTATGCACCATCACACTCCTATAAATACAAGGCCAAGGACACAGTTCTAGGGGGGATGAAAAAGTGGAGAGATCACACGTATTGTATCACACACATACAGATTGCCCATCGAAGCTCCCCAAAATCTCAAAATCTTCACCAGGTTCCAGGAGATGTTTCCAAGCACTAGGCATATCTAACACACGCTCCCCCTGTTTGATCTCAAATTATCTAAATATGAAATTTCTTTTAAATCCATATTAATCATTACATGCATGTTATTGCTGATGTTTGTGATTGTTTCAATGTGTTACATACAAGCTTAAGTGCATGGAGAAGATCGTGCCATTGCTAGGGCACAATCTGTATCTTCTTTCGAATCTCAGGATTCATGGTGTTATAGAACAAGGGAACTTTCGATGCAGATACATGAGAGTCGAATTAGGATGACACAACCACAATCTGTTGAATCCAAGACTAAGGTTTGACCCAAAACTGAAATTTTGTTTTTATCTTTCTAACAAATTTCTTGCAGATCCAGTGTTCCCCAGTCGAAGGAGTACGTCATATGCCATCACCCTCCTACTACAGGATGCTGACCAATCCAGATCCAGTGCCCCCAAATATACAGTCCATCATGCACCTTCGAAAGCCTTTTTCACTGGATCTAAAGGCAACTTAAGCCTCTCCTTCGATTCATACATGCATTCTACAAACTGCACCTTTTTGCTTTATTTACCGCTTTGAACCTCTTTGAAAATTTGTGTATTTTGGCTATAAGCGTTGTATACAAAAATAAATGGTGGAGATGGGAAAAAAAGTATTTTTTACAATTTTGCACCCGCCGTGGTTGTGAAACTTTAGTGCCTACGTACCACCTTCCGTGCAATAGGGGATCAGGGTACTCGTAGTTCACCTTTAAAAATTTTAAAACACAAGTGTGTTGGTTAATTTTAAGAGACGAGACATCATCATCGTATCCGAGTGGTAGAACATAGTTACTATCCATGATTATGAGAAAGGAGAATGTGCGTCATCTCAAAGTGGAGGATATAGCTTGGGTTTTAAAATCAACAAAGCCTCACTCGACACCCAAGTGGAAAATATCTCACTTCACTATATATCATAGAAGTATAATAGCTCGCATCACTACAAGAATTGACAAGAGTCTAATCTTTTGAGAAAATTTTAAAGTAAAAAGACAAAATGGCAAAATGGTTTGAATGAGATTGATTGAATTTTAGTCTTCTCACAAAAATAAATTCAAAGTATGATTAAATTGATTAAAGTTTGTTTAAGAAAATATTTTTGAAAGTGCATGGACCTAAGTCCAAGTTTATTATGAAAGCGGTTCAAGTTTAGAAAACAAGAATAGTTTTGAAAATGAGGGAGAAGATTTTTGAAATGAAAGAAGGTTGGAGGAGATGAAGAGACTATCCTAAAGCTTAAGGTAAAAGCTAGGGAAAATAATCGTCTAACCAACAAGAAGCCAACACTTGACATAAATAGTCAATGTAGAATTCCCATCCTTTAGATTAAAACCAAGCAAGCAAAGATACTAAACCTCTTAAGAATACAAGCTTCAAATGCATTATGTCTTCACAAAAATTGGGCAGAGTAAGGGTTGTATACATATGAATTCCCAATCACAGACAAAGCATATAACCAGAATAACCTGCACAAAAAGAAAAAATAACCTAATGTCTCGGGGTAAACCCCAAGAACTCCAGACAAAATAACAATAGAAGTCACAAGGTCCCAAGGGTAGTCAAGGTCTCTAATCCTAAGTCCAAGAAGTCCATAACTCCATCATGCCAAGTGTTTTACCCCAAAATTTACCCTCCCATTTTTCATTCAAGATATTCTCCTAGGGTTTCTCAAATGCTCAAGATGGCTCAAGAATTGATCAGTCAAATTCTCCTCCTAAGCATTGGGTCCACAACTAAGGTTTGTTATTTCTCAAGCAAGATTGGGTTTCTAAGGTCTCAAGTGGATTTTATGGTGCTTCATATGTATTCAAGAATGCTTATATCAAATCTCATGCCTTGCATCACAAGTTCGCTCAGTCAATTTCTCGGATGATCAAAAATAAACGGTATTGACCAAAAAGTCAATATTTTCAAGCTCAAGTTCAAACGATTGTAACTTCTTCATTATTAAATATTTTTTAGTGGTTCTTTTTGCGTATAACTCTCCTTGACATCATCCCAAATTTTTCTTTACAAGTCAAGAGCCGACTATGTGCGAAAGATCATCAAAAATTCGAATACTTTAGAGGTAGCTTTATGGACTTTGACCTAATATCATGTAATTGGTGCTTGACTTCCAAGAATTGTAAATTCCTCAATTTTCAAGATCTTGAGATGATTATTTTTGCATGTTGTCATAAGGAATGTCATCTACAAGTTTATTTAAAGATCGAAGTCAAATTATGCTTAGAAGACCTTGAAAGTTATTTAATCATTATAGGTCATTTCTCGACTTGGAATGTTCTTAAATCCTAGATTCAAACTCCATTCATGTGGATAAATTTGAGACGTGTATCATAATGGATTCAATTTATCAAATACATAGCCTAAGTTCTCAAGGCATGTAGTTTGTTCCTAAAGACCAATTCAAGCACACAAAGGTGGGAGGAAGGTTCATGAGAATTGCTTGAAGTTCAAGATACAAAAGAATTTCCATGTCAACAGAAAGAATTCATCATGATTTTCGCAAGAAAAGTATTATCATTCAAGCACCATTCAAGTAGTAAACAAGACTTGAGGATCTTCATTTATTTCGTTTATCAAAAGGACAAGTATCATTCAAGGTTTTTGTTTAAAATACACTCAAGATTCATTACAAGTTTTATTCATTCAAGACAATTTTTCATTCAAGCTTCATTCAAGTTCCATTCAAATATACAAAACACCATTCATGAATCAAGAAAATTATATCCAATTCCTTTCAAATGAACATTACAAAATATGTTACAACATGTAGCCTAATTTACTAAGACTTAAAATCCATGTTTCCAATTTGATTTGTGCCAAAACCATTACCCTGTCCAGCCTGCCAACCTTGTCCACACTGCTATCCCGCTACAAAAAAAAATCCTCCTAGATAGTCCAAAAACCCTGCAAAACAGGCCCAAAAAGCCAAAATTTAAACCATCTTCATGTTTTGACAAGTTGCTATCCAAAAACATGATGAACTATCCAAAAAATGCTTCTAAATGCCTTGTCTCTTTCTTGCACTATGCTCCAAAACATCCCCTGCACATTGCTGGCCAGAAACCTACATAGCAGTCTAAAAATCTGCATCATAATAGTCCAATATTTGCACAAACTTAACAAAACAGAAACTGCATTCAAAAAGCAATAAAACAGTGCATCAAAGTAGTTCAAATGTTATTCAAAATCCCTCCAAAAACTCCCTCACATCTGCTATAAAAAATAGACCATTCATTCACACAAAGGAACTGAAAAAGACACCAAAAAACTCAGAGCAGAAAACATACTAAAAAACCTCACAACATTAATTCTGTAAACTCCCTGCAACCTTTCATAACCACCATCATTTTCTACCCTTCACACCACCTTCATATGACCTTCACACGACCACAAAACTGGTCTACTCAACCACATCCATCTCTGCCACCATTTCTCCCATAAAAGCTACCACTGCTTCTATAACAACCTATGACCCCATTCTTTTCTCTCCCAAAGCACCTCATTGTTCGAGCTACTGGAAAGACCTCCTCGGCCTCAAAAAATAAAATCTACAACCAAACCTGCAAAAGAACCGCATCATCGACAATGCATAATCGTACTAACTTCAACATCAAAACTGCAGTAACAACAACGATTAACAACAGAATAACACAACAACAACAAATTCAGAAACACAAAGAATTGGAAAACAAGAAGAGAGAAGTGTGAGAGTGACAGAGTATATACCTGAAGTGTCTCCAGTCGGTAAGTAACAAATTCTTTCACTCCTCCTCATTCTCGCCTCATAATCTTTATCGTTGCGTAGTTTCAGATAGAAATGTTGTTTAAATATTAGATTTGTTAGGATTAGGCCCAGATTTAGAGTTTTATAGAATAAGGTAAAGAGAAGGTTTAAATGCACAAAGAAGAGAGATAATGAAGCAAAGGAGAGGTAGAGATGGATCTTTTGCTTCGACACTGAGAGCTCGACGGTGGTGCTGTGACGGAGTTGGAACGAAGAAGATGATGAAGTAGAAGGAGGTACAGGCGCCAATTTGAGAGTGAGAAGCAGATTTTAGAATAGAGAGAGTATCATGAAGTAGAGAGATGAGAGGCATTATTTTTTTAGGGTTATACAACCCGTCTGAATTGGAGTGAGGGGTTGGGTCCGGACCCGACCCGACCCGGTCTGGCCCAGCATATACATCATTTGTTTTTTTTTGTTTGTTAAAATTAATTTTCAGTTTTTTTTATATAGCTTGGGCCTTGAATGTATCTTTCTCTTAATCCCAGTTTCAATTCCAGCACAACTAAGCCCAATATGATTCCCTTCATTACTCAGCTCATGTGTTTTCCTTTCATACACCCCTGTTTTTTCTATGTCAAGTCCAATACTTTTGTTTCTATTTATTTTCATCTTTTTGTTTTGTTTTATTTCTAACTTTTTCTAATAATAATAATTAATTTTTTAAATTATTTTTATTTAGTTTAACTAATTTTAATTAATTAGTTTTATTAAGTATTTTTTAATTAACTTAATTAATTTTTGTGTGTTAATCATTTAAGTGGTTTAGTTTCTTTTCTATTATTTGATCTTATCTTGCACACACATGATCTTTTTAATTTCCTTATTTGTAAAATCAAAAAACAATTTCTTTTTTCTTTTTTCGTGTAATTTACTATTTTCGCATTCTTTCGATTATTGTAACTGTTTATGATTTGTAATAGTTTAACTAGGCTTTTTACTTTATCCCCATTCATAAATTTATACCCCCACTCCCAAAGCCTTTTAATAGCATAGAACTTTATTTTTCGCACTTTACCGCATCTCCTTATATTGTTTAGTAATTAGGCGTGTATGACAAGATTTAAAATCAATCGCTTAATAAACCTAACTCAAGACAAATTAATTGTAATTAAACATTTCTCACATGCACACCTCTTGGGTAACCTCGCTTGTTGCCTCGGAATATCAGGCATGTCCCTCAAATATGGTACGCTTTAGCAAAGATCCTCGATAAAAAAGATCGTAGTCCCTCGATGACCCTTCAATGTTTCCTTCGGTAAAACGATCTTAGTCCCTTACGAAAATTGCTAAAGCGTCCTACAAATTGCCTTCTATGACTGTACAATGACCCACACCTATCTCTCACATCCAATAATAGGATTTCCTACTAACTAATGGTAGAATAGCACTATCTAAAGGAGGAGTAAAAGAACAAATACTTTTTGAGTAGGTAGATTACTCGTAATTACTTGCTCACAAACAAAACCATTTTCACACCTCACACTTTGGAAACATCTTTAAAAACTTTCCAAACAACAAATATTTTCAAAACCAACACTTTGTATACATTCTCAACGATACGAGAATCATTACAAAGTTTTCTGAACGAAGGCGTTTTCAAAATACTTTCAAAACTTACACAAAACACAAAGCATTTTAAAGTGAGCTAACAATTAAGAGTCCATAGATAACTACACATGAAAAAGGTGCTAACACCTTCCCTTTTCATAACCTACCCCCCGAACTCAAGAAAAAATCTCAAAAGATATTTCCTGTTCTTTTCACCCTTTCCTTTATTGGATAAAAGAAAAGTCGGTGGCGACTCTTGTTATCCACAACAATTGCGATAAAACGCAAAACACCAAGTCAGTTCTCCCACCATATTACACCAAGGATAGTAACCAAATAGTCCAAGTAACCTTAAAGATTTTCATTGTTCAAGTTGGTTATTAGGTATTTTCAAAAAGAAAATGAAAACTCAAGTGAGAAAAATAAAAATGACATAAAGATAAATGCTCAAGTGAGCAAAGATGAAAATAGCATAAAATGTAAATGCTAAAATAAATGGTGCGTAAAAGTAAAAGCGTAAAGTAAAAGCATAAAAATAAAAGTCAATTGTTAATGAGTTAGAAATTAGAGGTTAGTTGAATGACCATCTTGAATCTTGCATTTGAAAACTCATTAGAAGATTGATAGAATCAAAGTGTAACGCCCGTAATTTAATTAATTATTTAATTAAATTATTTTTGGAATATTTGTGAAGTTATGTTATAATTAATTGGATTTAATTATTTTATTAAGTGGTGAAATAATATTAGAAGTATAATATTATTTGATGTGGGCTTGTTTTTAAAGGAATAGAAGTAATAAGGGGGTGTATTAGTTTTAAGCCCAATAAGGAATAAAGAATAATAGGGTTATTTTATTGTTGTTAGAAAGAAGGAAGCATTAGAAGAATAAGGATTGAGAGGAGAACGTGCAAGCTGTTGTGTTGTACCCCAAAATTTGTCCTCCCATATTCCTCAAGATTTGCCAAGATTGATTCTCAAATGGCTCAAGATTGTTCAAGGGTAGACAGTCAAACCACCTCCTAAGACAGCTGAAATTAGGGTTTTGGTTCTTTCAAGGAATTTGGGGTTTTCAATGGTTCAATCAAGTCTCATAGGCCTATATGCATTCTCAAGCATCTACATACCAAGTTGCAAGACTCACAGTGCCAAGTTGCACAGTCAAAAGCTCCATTTGATCCACAGTCAACTACAAGGGCAAAATGGTCATTTTGCAGTCCAAAGTCAGAATTTTTGGTCAACATCTTATTTTGAGGTCACAATCATCATTTGATCAAGTCTTGATCATGATTCCACAAGAATGACTCAAAAATCATCAAGATGCAAAAAGTTACTATTTTTGGACAGTAGAAAAGTCAACTGTATCTTGACCAGGGCATAACTTTTTCATGGTTTGTCAGAAAAATTCCATCCAATTCTCATTTTGAAGGGGATGCAATTTCCTACAATCCATATTCACACTACAAGTTCAAGAAATGCTCTCACAAGAAGTTATCAATTTTTATATTATAGGTCAAATTCAAAAGTCAACAAAAATGCACTTTAAGTCAAAGGCCATAACTTGATATTGGTAAATCCAAATGACATTAGACCAAAGGCATTGGTTAGAGGACTTCAAGACCTTTCCAAAATGTCCAAGAACATGTTCATATGATCAAAATTGAGCAAGATATGCATTGGAGAAGTTGGGAAATTTCTAGGAATTTGCAAAAGTCAACTTTGCTCAAAACACCTTATTTTTGCTAATGGGCCTCAAATCTCTTCTTGAAACTTCATCCATGACTTATGCACGACCCACCAAGCTTAATGGAATTTATTTCCTTATTTTTATTAATTAATTGGATTTTTAATTGATATTAATTCATTTAATCAATTTAAATTGTAGGAAAATACAAGATTTGGTTTTTAAATCTTTTTGTGAAGAAAATATGACCTAAAAAGGCTGGCAATTTCGTGCACCAAGTCAAAGATACAAAATATCCAAAATTGGCAACTTTGTTCAATCATGAAGATTCAAAAATATGTGATTTCCAATCAAAGATTCAATCATCAATTCCATGGATTTTTGCTCAAGTTTTGACCTAATTCCATTCTCTTATATATATGCAAGCAAACCCTGATGGAAAACACGTGAGAAAGCCGCAGAAAAAAGCCATAGCATATTGCAAACTTCCAAGAAAACTCAAAACTGACTTTGGCATTCTAGAACGATTCAAAGGTTTTTATTGATTCCAATACATTGCAGGAGATCCCAGGAAGGTTTTGCAATCAAATTCAAGCCTTAAAGCTCAAGAAATCACTGAGAACAGAACCACGGTTTGCACATTTTATCCATAATCGTAACCCTTAATTCATGAGCATTTAACATGATTTCTTGATTGTTTTGCATTGCTAGGAACTATATGAAGCTAACGGTATCATTCAATTGAATTATAACGCCATAAATCACAAGATGCCATAGTTGAATTTTTAGGGTTCATAAGCTTTGAATTGGGGCTTTGCAATCCAGGAACAATTAGGACTAGTGATACATATGGTTGAAATCGTGAGAATCAGACGAACATGATGCCCCCCTCGCGAAATATTTATGTGCATTGTATCTCTATTCGCTATTATTCCTTGCTGTAGTTTGTGGGGGTTAAAAACCCCCGCTATCTAATGTTATATTTACAGGTACCAGCGAAGAAGACGAGGACGTGTTAGCCTGCCATTGGATAGTTTAAAAAAGCGCGCGTGGTCTTTTTGTTTTACAGCATGTTGATTTATTTCCCAATATTATAATCTCCACTTATTTCACTAACAAAGAGAACAGCTTGGTGTAGTGGCAGTGACGCGTGCATATGACCATTGGGACCTGGGTTCGAATCCCAGGTCCCCCCAAAAACATTTATTTCTTTTCTTAACATATTCACATGCAGGCTTCCAAAAGTGATCCACCATGTACCTCACTTATCAACACTCCAGATGGCTTGCAAAGCGAATCTGAAGGCCAGGATGGAATGACCACCATAGTCCCTGGTCAATGCACGTGTGGGCAATCCAAAAAGTCAAAACAGGCTTGAGTCAGTGGGCCTGAAAATTGCATCATACACCTCCTCCTGGGTCCATCACCCCCTGGGTTTTAATTCCTTTTTTTTTCTTCTTTATATTTTCCATTTAATTATTTTACCATTAATTATTATTATTATTATTACTTAATTAACTCAATTAATTTTTTCATAATAAAAATCAGAAAAACTAAAAAATAATATTTTTTCTTAATTAAAATTAATTTCACTTTATTTTTGTAAATAAACACTAACAAATTAATTTAATCTTTTTTAATTAGGTTAATTTCAATATTTTTTGCAATAAATAAAATAAATTAGAATTAGGGTTTTTACTAACTTTTGACTTTTTTTATTTATTTCCTCAAGACATTAAAAACTCAAAAACATTTCTTTTTAATTAATTAATTAGTCTAGTTTTAATTTAATTAAATGCAAAATAACAAAAACTTCTTTCTTTCTCAAAAAAGGGTCAAAACCCTAAGAACTTCTCCGATTCAATTTTCTTTCGCGCATATTATTTTTGGTCATTATTATGTAATTGCTCCGAGGATGTAATAGCTTTAATTAGGACTTTTTATCGCTTTTATTTAATTTCCCGCAATTTACTTTTCAAGGGTTGTTTTTGGCGATGTAAATACCCGATGCCTTGTAATAGCGTAGATTTACTTTCCGCAAACTATTAACTGTTAGATGTATGTTCACTAGGCTATGCATGACAAGACTTATCTCTGAAATTAAAATCAACCCGTAGCTCACTATAACATGTGCAAAGATAACTTAACTGAATCCTGACACACTCACACATGCCACTCCTAGGGTACGCCTCACTTGGTTGCCTCGACGTGGTCATTAAGTATAGGGTGTTTTAGAGGTCGCCCTCTTGTCTAAAGATCCAAGTTGCCTCGAAAAGGTTGCCTCGGATAAAAAGATCTAAGACATTAGGGTTACCGCTAAGGCGTCATACTGTTGCTTTGGTGACCACATGTCCCTATAATCGAATTGACCCGAAAAACTCCAACGACGGTGCTACCTACTTCTCAATAGTGGGATAGCACTGTCTAAAGGACATTTACACAACTTAATTTCTTTTGAGTAGGTAGAGGTTCTCAGGTACTTTCTCTTTCAAAACAAAAATACTTTTCGCACCTACACTTTCCTGACAAAAGTTTTCAAACAAACACTTCATACACTCTTGAGGACAGATACAAGAGTTAAATCGAAGTTTTCAAACAAACTTTTTCAAAACCCACAAACACAAGAAAAGCAAAACATTTTTGAAAACATAGTGAGCAAGTACCTAAGAGCCCGTGGATAACCACGGATAGAAAGGGTGCTAACACCTTCCCTTTCTATAATCTACCTCCCGAACCCGAGAAACATCTCGAAAAGGAATTTTTCTGTGCTTTTGTCCTTTCCTTGTTGGAGAACATAAAAGACAGTGGCAACTCTTGCTTACCGCGACATTTTGCGAACCAGCATTAAAAAACAGTCAGTTCTATTTCCACCGATCACAGAACTGGCGACTCTGCTGGGGACTTAATAAGTGAGGTGTACCTTAGGATTAGATCATTCTGTGTTTTCAATTGCATGCTTTATATGATTTAATGTTGTGGGCTTGCATCGGAGTTTTATAGATCCTAACCCGGATCTGGGGAATACCCTTTAGTTAAGTAGCAATAAACTGTGAGGGACCTGTCCGGCGTAGACCGACACGGGTGAAGCAGTAGCTATGTTGGTGTGACACCTTGGTCTGTACCGATATCCCTTGTGTTGGAACGAGGAGAATATGGGTCTTCTGAGGAGTCATTAAAGCACCAACTGACCTTAGCACTTTAAATTGACCAACTTGGCCATAGAACAGTAGCAGTATGCTACGCTCATTGAGGCTAAACTCTCGCGATGGTTCCGGCTGCAAGAAAAGGTTGCCAAACTGGAATTATGACCGATCGAGGGTAGTCAGTGATATTGAGATCCTCTAGAACCCGGTTACTATTTTTAGGACAGGTCTTAACCAACTGAAACTGAAAGAGGGTAGTACCTAAACTTCATGCTGGCCTAAAATCTAAGGGCTCTTGTGTGACTTGTGTGCCTTACCATGTTTGCCTTTTGTGAATACTTGTGGTGTGCCTTTATCATAACATCATCACATCATCACATCATAACATTGCATACATCTTGCATAAGGACTTACCCATTCCAAGGATCTCAAGGGTTTGTGATGCAGGTCATGATGAACCAATGTCTAGCAAGGGGCAAAGGGGATTTATTTTCCTCTAGCCAAGGTTGTTTGGAGGTCAAAACACGATAACTTGAGTCAGGGGATATGACCCACTCGATATGGTGAGCTTCACTCTTGAAGAAGGACCCTCAGCAACATGAAGTTCCTTCAATCCAGCTGCAAAATTCAAATTCTAACAAGTTTCTTTGTTTACCCCAAGAGATCCTTGACAACATTGCATACATATATATCATTGCATTACAGGTACCCTTTTACAGGTCTCTTACCTTCTTCGCTGTTTATTTCAGCAATCATCATGTCTACTGAACCTTCCACTGAACAAGCTATCAAGGCCCTCCAGGCCCAGAATGCCCAGTTCCAGGAGTTGGTTATGAGCCTAGCCCAGGGTCAACAGGATTTGAAGACTCTGATTCTGAAAGAGAGGAAGAAGAAGAAAAAGAGGACCATCTTGTTCAACACTGGATGCAGATCTGGGAATGGACTACAAAATGAGGTTGAGCTGACTACCTCATCTGTAGGGAAAGACAGTCCACCAGAGAGAAGGGTTCCTAGTCCCGTAGTCTCCGACAACGAGACGGATTATGACGAAGAGCAGTACCCTCCTGCTAAGGATAGGTATAAACAGTTGGAGGACTGCTTGAGCGCCATGGAAATACAGAATGTGCCTGGGTTGGACTTCGGAGACCTATGTTTATCCTCTGGGGTGGTGATTCCCCATAAGTTTAAGGCACCTGCCTTTGCCAAATATGACGGAGCTTCCTGCCCAAAGCTGCACCTCCGGTCGTATGTAAGGAAGATCCAACCTTACACTGCTGACAAGAATTTGTGGATCCATTTCTTTCAGGATAGTCTTTCAGGGACTCAACTCAAATGGTTCTATCAGCTGGATAGGGCCAGTATCCGTAACTGGGAAGATTTGGCTACTGCGTTCTATAAGCAGTATCAATATAATTCCGACCTCGCTCCTACGCGTACCCAACTCCAGGGTATGTCACTAGGGACGGGTGAAGGATTTAAAGAGTACGCCCAAAGGTGGAGAGACCTGGCTGGAAGGGTGCAACCACCTTTGACTGATCGTGAGCTGGTTGATATGTTTCTGGGGACCCTGTCTGGTCCGTTATTCAACCATTTGATTGGAAATTCTTCAGCCGGATTTACAGACCTTATCTTGACTGGTGAGAGAATTGAAGCTGGCATCAAAAGTGGGAAGATTCAAGAAGCTACACCTTCTGATGCTCATAAAAAGCCTTACAGTGGGAAGAAAGAGTCCAATGCTGTGTATGGTCAAAAGAGTCGTCGTGACCAACGCGTAGGAGAAATCTTGATCTATAATCCTACGCCTGCTCAACAAAGACAGGGGCATCAACGTAAGGAGGTCGCACCTAAAAGACAATTCACTAAGATCAACATGTCACTGACTCAAGCGCTACAGCAAATGTTGAAGGCAGGGCTGATTACATTAAGGGCTCCTCTCCGGAATCCAAACACTTCCGCTCCTACCTATCATCCCAATGAAAGGTGTGCATACCACTCTGACAGTCCGGGACATGACACAAACAACTGTTGGGCCCTGAAGAATAAGGTTTAAGACATGATTGATGCCAAAGAAATCCAGTTTGACCCTCCAGAGACTCCAAACATAATCACTGCTCCTATGCCAAATCATTGAAGGCTTTTGTTTTATTTGCATTTTCAAGTTGTATTTTTCTTTGCTTATTCAAACAATTACTGTCATGGCAAACTTTTTTATTTCATTAATGCATTGCATATGTCTGTTTTGAATTAATCCATTCGTATTCACTATATTCAAATTGCTTTCATTTTTTTGTGATGTTCAACTCTCGATTAAAAATTCTAAGCCTTTTGAGGGGGGATGACGAAAACGATACCACGATCTTTACAGTATGCTTTTGAACAGACCCCGCTGATGAGGTACAAGCATTGTTTCAAATCCTAAACAGTGGAGTTATAAGGAAGATAATCCCTCGTCAACCCCTTCGAGACAAAGAAGTTGGAGTTTTTTTCTTTTCACAAATTAAAACCCTTAATTATAACAAGGGGCTGGGTAGTTTTCTCAGTTGATCCAGGTGCACAATGAATGACATCAAAGAAGTCCTTCCGAGACAAAAGACAGTGATGGTTCCCTATAATCGTCAAGACTGGCAATCATTATCTCTCAAAATAAAAGCCCAATAAGTCAAAACCTACGAAGGAGACTTACAAAACTGGGGCATCCCGCTGACTGTAATCACAAAAGAAACAGTTCAGGCAAAAAGACAGGGATAATAAAATAAAAAAGAAAGAGGTCCTACAAACCCTCAACAAAAAAGAAATGACTGCCTATTCAAAATAAACTGTCAATATCCGAACCATCACCGGAATGTCAGAGCAAAGACTCAAACAAGATCTAACGCACGATTAGCTGAGTTTAGGATCGAAGAATATCACGAAGAGCGGGTGGGTACAAATAAAATTTGAGCCTTTATCCTTTGTTTCTTAAACCGTGAACCAGGCCACGTTATAACCCTTAAAAGTCCTAGCTGAAGCATGGGTTAGTTCGAAAGCATACTGTTACAAAAGGTATCCTGACTCCTGTAGGGCTCGCTGTAAAATCCTGAGTTGACATCACATTTTACAAAAATTCACTTGTTTTATTGAAAAAATGCATTTTCAAAATTTCAAGACAGACATAAGCTTTGCATTCTTAAAATAACATTGTTTGCATATGACTATTTGTTCAAACAGTTGAGAAATTTGCACGACGAATATCTAGTGAACAAAAAAAACCTTCTCAGTAAAAAGGATCACCTCAAGTGGAAAAACACTTCCAACTAAGGGGCACGACATGATCATTGTCCATCATCTGGGGCAGTCAAGACAAGATTCAAGGAATCTCTCAAAATGCCAAATAGCCAGGGGCAAATCTCCGCCTGAGTCACTTGGGGCATGGGACATGAATTCCAACAACGAATCTTGCATGATCGAACGAAGATCTTCTGGTAGTATGGCAACACAACACTACCGACAGTGGCAACTCCCTACATCCTGAGGGCATGGACATAGTCGAAAAAATACTACGCATAATCAAAGACCCGCTAGGTCGACTGGCCTAGGAAAAAATAAGGGCTTCCCGGCGAACCAAAAGGGTTCGGGCAAAAATAAGGGATAAAAATGGAAAAAATATGTACACCTGGCAAGTCGAAAACCTGAAAAGGCGGCTTGGGAAAAAAAGGGTATCCCGGTGGACTGAAAACCCGAAAGGGCGGTCCAGGAAAAAGTTAGGGATCAAAAGCGTACGATTATGTCCCGTCATCTCGTCACTGGCCTACCAAAAGAAGGTTTGTCAATCGGCAGTTATCAAGCACCTCCAAGGTCTTCTTCTCTCGCAGAAACTGGGGCAATAAGAATTGCCTAGGCGTTCTAGTTGCTCTGTCCACCAAGGTACCAAGGTAGGTTCGGCTGAAGAATATAACCAGGATACCTTCACTCCCCGCAGGTTAAGAAAATAATGGTAGCTCTCCCCACTGAGACTCACAACCATGAACGAATCAGCGATACTCTCCCCAAGCAGAGTTGATCTACCATCAGCCTAAAAAAGTTGGGTATCCCCAGAAGATCTTAATATTCCCTAGCAGAGTATACAAATATTCCTCAGCAAGCATCCCCGGCGTTCTTAATATTCTTCAATAGAATATAAGAATGTTCCCCGGCGGAATACAAGGTACCCCCAGTGGAGCCATTTCCCAGCGCAGTCTAAAAAAGGCTTCCCCGCCAGAGTTGAATCATCTTTCCCAGTAGATTCTGGAAGCTTGTCCTCTGCAGAGTACAAGTACATCTCCTCATCCATATTCAGAGGTTATCCCCACAAGAGTCTAACTGGGTTATCCTCGACAAGTTGCATCTGAAAGATCATCCCCAGCAAGGTTCCTTCTACCCCCCAGCGGAGTTCATCATCATAATCCCCAACAGAGCTTATCAACGGAATCCCCAGCGGAGTTATCGTTAAAATCTCAGCAAAGCATCTCTTCCCACAGAGTAATTCCCTGAAGAGTACTCTCTTCACCAGGTTTATTCCCCAACGGAGATCTTTTCCTCCTGCAGGTTTATTCTCACAATCATCTTCGTTCATCATCCCCAGCGGAAACAAAGAATTCAACATCATTCTCCAGCAGCTCCGGGATTTATCTTCCCCAGCTAAAGCATCACAGTTTCATACATCATGACACATGCACATACGCATCATATCATACAATCTCATTTATGTTGAGAACATCATTGCTTGATCCATCTCATGCATTGCATATGACTGACCTTTACCTTTCAGGAAAGATGCAGTTAAATTCTCAGCCATATCAAAAGGCCTTCTCTGGTCCAGTTAAGTCGATTCCTAAAGATTTTTCTGATGCCGATCCAGTTGAAGATATTCCAAGACCTTGTCTGGCCCAGTTAAATCGATTCCTAAAGATTTTTCTGATGCCGAGCCAGTCAAAGGCCTTCTCTGGTCCAGTTAAGTCGATTCCTAAAGATTTTTCTGATACCGATCCAATTGAAGATATTCCAGATTTCCTTCTAGAGATAGTTCAGATGTGACCCAGATTTGGCGACATTTCGATAATTATTCCAGATTTCCTTCTAGAGATAGTTCAGATGTGACCCAGGCATGGCGACATTCCGATACTTATTCCAGATTTCCTCTCAGAGACAGCTTAGTGATGCTCCAGACCCGGATGCTATTCTATTGCTTATTCAGATTTCCTTTCAGAGACAGATTAGAGATGCTCCAGACCTGGATGCTATTCTATTGCTTATTCCAGATTTCCTTTCAGAGATAGCTTAGAGATGCTCCAGACTCGGATGCTATTCTATTGCTTATTCATATTCCTTCTAGAGACAATTCAAATGTGACCTAGATATGGAGACATTCTGATACTTATTCCAGATTCAATCAAAAGATGATTACCATCAACCCTTCTTAAGTTCCAGATCAAAACATGTAACTAGCCAGGAAATATCTGTGAACGACTAATTATAGGTTAACACCTGAAACCAGACAGGAAAACCACCTATATGAACTGATTGTAGATCTATACCTGAAACCAGACAGGAAAGTTATCTACATGAAGAGATTGGAGATTAATGCCTGAAACCAGATAGGAAAACTATCTTTCTTTCTCAGGTCAGAGATTAATACCTGAAACCAAACAGGAAAACTATCTCATCGGCCAACCTTCTTAAGTTCCGGATTAATACCTGTAGCAAGCCAGGAAATATTTGTGAACGACTGGTTATAGGTTAACACCTGAAACCAGACAGGAAAACCACCTATATGAACTGATTGTAGATCTATACCTGAAACCAGACAGGAAAGTTATCTACATGAAGAGATTGAAGATTAATGCCTGAAACCAGACAGGAAAACTATCTTTCTTTCTCAGGTCAGAGATTAATACCTGAAACCAGAAAGGAAAACTATCTCATCGGCCAGCCTTCTTAAGTTCCAGATTAATACCTGTAGCAAGCCAGGAAATATCTGTGGACGACTGATTATAGATCTATACCTGAAACCAGACAGGAAAGTTATCTACATGAAGAGATTGAAGATCAATACCTGTAGCAAGCCAGGAAGACAATCTTTCTTTCTCAAGTCAGAGATTAATCCCTATAACCAGCCAGGATAACTATCTCATCTGCCAACCTTTTTCAAGTTCCAGATCAACACCTGTAACTAGCCAGGAAATATCTGTGGACGATGGATTGTAGATTAATACCTGAAACCAGACAGGACAACTATCTACTTGACCATCATGAAGCAACCCTACACCGGTTCCTTCCCTTCCAAGATGCAGTTTTACATGGACTCATCATCAGGCAACCCTACACATGTTCTTTCTTTTAACTTACCAGGTTACGACTCAACAAACAATCTCCAGATGGCATCTATAAGCCCATCCTTCTATCTATCATCTTTCCAAATGGCATCTGTAAGCCCATTCCCGACATCACATTGCTGATACTACACCATGCGAGTGCAAATTTCTAGGCACTTTAGTGTTCAATCATCTTCCACCTTTGGATCACGAAAGGCACGCAAGCCAATCTACATCCTCAGGTTTAAGAAGATTGAACAGGGGCAACTGTTGTACCCCAAAATTTCCCCTCCCATATTCCTCAAGATTTGCCAAGATTGATTCTCAAATGGCTCAAGATTGTTCAAGGGTAGACAGTCAAACCACCTCCTAAGACAGCTGGAATTAGGGTTTTGGTTCTTTCAAGGAATTTGGGGTTTTCAATGGTTCAATCAAGTCTCATAGGCCTATATGCATTCTCAAGCATCTACATACCAAGTTGCAAGACTCACAGTGCCAAGTTGCACAGTCAAAAGCTCCATTTGATCCACAGTCAACTACAAGGGCAAAATGGTCATTTTGCAGTCCAAAGTCAGAATTTTTGGTCAACATCTTATTTTGAGGTCACAATCATCATTTGATCAAGTCTTGATCATGATTCCACAAGAATGACTCAAAAATCATCAAGATGCAAAAAGTTACTATTTTTGGACAATAGAAAAGTCAACTGTATCTTGACTAGGGCATAACTTTTTCATGGTTTGTCAGAAAAATTCCATCCAATGCTCATTTTGAAGGGGATGAAATTTCCTACAATCCATCTTCACACTCCAAGTTCAAGAAATGCTCTCACAAGAAGTTATCAATTTTTACATTATAGGTCAAATTCAAAAGTCAACAAAAATGCACTTTAAGTCAAAGGCCATAACTTGAGATTGGTAAATTCAAATGACATGAGACCAAAGGCATTGGTTATAGGACTTCAATACCTTTCCAAAATGTCCAAGAACATGTTCATATGATCAAAATTGAGCAAGATATGCATTGGAGAAGTTGGGAAATTTCTAGGAATTTGCAAAAGTCAACTTTGCTCAAAACACCTTATTTTTGCTAATGGGCCTCAAATATCTTCTTGAAACTTCATCCATGACTTATGCACGACCCACCAAGCTTAATGGGATTTATTTCCTTATTTTTATTAATTAATTGGATTTTTAATTGATATTAATTCATTTAATCAATTTAAATTGTAGGAAAATACAAGATTTGGTTTTTAAATCTTTTTGTGAAGCAAATATGACCTAAAAAGGCTGGCAATTTCGTGCACCAAGTCAAAGATACAAAATATCCAAAATTGGCAACTTTGTTCAATCATGAAGATTCAAAAATATGTGATTTCCAATCAAAGATTCAATCATCAATTCCATGGATTTTTGCTCAAGTTTTGACCTAATTCCATTCTCTTATATATATGCAAGCAAACCCTGATGGAAAACACGTGAGAAAGCTGCAGAAAAAAGCCATAGCATATTGCAAACTTCCAAGAAAACTCAAAACTGACTTTGGCATTCTAGAACGATTCAAAGGTTTTTATTGATTCCAATACATAGCAGGAGATCCCAGGAAGGTTTTGCAATCAAATTCAGGCCTTAAAGCTCAAGAAATCACTGAGAATAGAACCACGGTTTGCACATTTTATCCATAATCGTAACCCTTAATTCATGAGCATTTAACATGATTTCTTGATTGTTTTGCATTTCTAGGAACTATATGAAGCTAATGGTATCATTCAATTGAATTATAATGCCATAAATCACAAGATGCCATAGTTGAATTTTTAGGGTTCATAAGCTTTGAATTGGGGCTTTGCAATCCAGGAACAATTAGGACTAGTGATACATATGGTTGAAATCGTGAGAATCAGACGAACATGATGCCCCCCTCGCGAAATATTTATGTGCATTGTATCTCTATTCGCTATTATTCCTTGCTGTAGTTTGTGGGGGTTAAAAACCCCCGCTATCTAATGTTATATTTACAGGTACCAGCGAAGAAGACGAGGACGTGTTAGCCTGCCATTGGATAGTTTAAAAAAGCGCGCGTGGTCTTTTTGTTTTACAGCATGTTGATTTATTTCCCAATATTATAATCTCCACTTATTTCACTAACAAAGAGAACAGCTTGGTGTAGTGGCAGGGACGCGTGCATATGACCATTGGGACCTGGGTTCGAATCCCAGGTCCCCCTAAAAACATTTATTTCTTTTCTTAACATATTCACATGCAGGCTTCCAAAAGTGATCCACCATGTACCTCACTTATCAACACTCCAGATGGCTTGCAAAGCGAATCTGAAGGCCAGGATGGAATGACCACCATAGTCCCTGGTCAATGCACGTGTGGGTAATCCAAAAAGTCAAAACAGGCTTGAGTCAGTGGGCCTGAAAATTGCATCATACACCTCCTCCTGGGTCCATCACCCCCTGGGTTTTAATTCCTTTTTTTTCTTCTTTATATTTTCCATTTAATTATTTTACCATTAATTATTATTATTATTATTACTTAATTAACTCAATTAATTTTTTCATAATAAAAATCAGAAAAACTAAAAAATAATATTTTTTCTTAATTAAAATTAATTTCACTTTATTTTTGTAAATAAATACTAACAAATTAATTTAGTCTTTTTTAATTAGGTTAATTTCAATATTTTTTGCAATAAATAAAATAAATTAGAATTAGGGTTTTTACTAACTTTTGACTTTTTTTTATTTATTTCCTCAAGACATTAAAAACTCAAAAACATTTCTTTTTAATTAATTAATTAGTCTAGGTTTAATTTAATTAAATGCAAAATAACGAAAACTTCTTTCTTTCTCAAAAAAGGGTCAAAACCCTAAGAACTTCTCCGATTCAATTTTCTTTCGCGCATATTATTTTTGATCATTATTATGTAATTGCTCCGAAGATGTAATAGCTTTAATTAGGACTTTTTATCGCTTTTATTTAATTTCCCGCAATTTACTTTTCAAGGGTTGTTTTTGGCGATGTAAATACCCGACCCCTTGTAATAGCGTAAATTTACTTTCCGCAAACTATTAACTGTTATATGTATGTTAACTAGGCTATGCATGACAAGACTTATCTCTGAAATTAAAATCAACCCGTAGCTCACTATAATATGTGCAAAGATAACTTAACTGAATCCTGACACACTCGCACATGCCACTCCTAGGGTACGCCTCACTTGGTTGCCTCGACGTGGTCATTAAGTATAGGGTGTTTTAGAGGTCGCCCTCTTGTCTAAAGATCCAAGTTGCCTCGAAACGGTTGCCTCGGATAAAAAGATCTAAGACATTAGGGTTACCGCTAAGGCGTCCTACTGTTGCTTTGGTGACCACATGTCCCTATAATCGAATTGACCTGAAAAACTCCAACGACGGTGCTACCTACTTCTCAATAGTGGGATAGCATTGTCTAAAGGACATTTACACAACTTAATTTCTTTTGAGTAGGTAGAGGTTCTCAGGTACTTGCTCTTTCAAAACAAAAATACTTTTCGCACCTACACTTTCCTGACAAAAGTTTTCAAACAAACACTTCATACACTCTTGAGGACAGATACAAGAGTTAAATCGAAGTTTTCAAACAAACTTTTTCAAAACCCACAAACACAAGAAAAGCAAAACATTTTTGAAAAATAGTGAGCAAGTACCTAAGAGCCCGTGGATAACCACGGATAGAAAGGGTGCTAACACCTTCCCTTTCTATAATCTACCTCCCGAACCCGAGAAACATCTCGAAAAGGAATTTTTCTGTGCTTTTGTCCTTTCCTTGTTGGAGAACATAAAAGACGGTGGTGACTCTTGCTTACCGCGACATTTTGCGAACCAGCATTAAAAAACAGTCAGTTCTATTTCCACCGATCACATGCTGGAAAAGTGAAAACGGCAGAATGAGGATTCAACCGGAGATTATAGAGCGACTCTCAATCCAAGGTAAGGGTGGGGTTATGACTCTATAATTGGGTTTATGATGATTGATATGTGGGGTTAAAGGTGATTGCTGTCTTGTTCTTGAATTGAAAATATATGATTGTTGTATGATAAGAATTGATGAATTTTAGATGAATAATGATGTCATAATGTTGTTTGATCGATGTAGTATTATAGGATGATTATAGGTGATGAATTGTCATGATTATATTAAGTTTTAGGGCTTTAAGTATGAATCCCGTAGTGAGATGCAGGGAAGAAAAACGCAGAATATTACAGGGAAGAAAAATGCAGAATTTTGCGTGAAGGATATCAGGCGCTGCTGTTTTAGAACAATGAATTAATTTGAGGATAGAGTTAGTCGTATTGTTCTTAGTTAGGTTGATATCAGGATAAGAATTAAAATAGTAGGATTAGTAAAAAGTAGAAGTTCTGATGGTAGAAGCTGTGTTGGTTAGAAGTTGCGTTGGATTAGTAAAAAGTAGAAGTTCTGATGGTAGAAGTTGTGTTGTCAGACGTTGTGTTGTCAGAAGTTGTATTGTCAGAAGTTCTGTTGGTCAGAAGTTGGGTTGTCAGAAGTTGTGTTGGTCAGAAGTTGTGTTGGTCAGATGTTATGTTGTCAGAAGTTGGGTTATCAGAAGTTGTGTTGGTCAGAAGTTGTGTTGGTCAGAAGTTGTGTTGTCAGAAGTTGTGTTTGGTCAGAAGTTGTGTTGGTCGTTGCGTTGGTTTTGTACAGAATAATGAAGGTTAGATGCTTAGAGGCTGCTGTTTGAACTATAATAGTAGGAATAATGACAGTAACGACGTAAGAGTTACAGAATAGCAGTATGAATTACTGTGGAATTAATGTACAACTGAGTTGTTAGTGAGAAGTTATTAATGATGTTGTGTTGATGATTTATAATAAATAAATGATGTTTGATGAATTATTATGATGATATGAGTTGTTGATGATGAGACGTTGAGATGCTTTTGAGATGTTGTTAATTTGAGATGCTTTTGAGATGTTGTTAATTTGAGATGCTTTTGAGATGTTGTTGATTTGAGATGCTTCTGAGATGTTGTTAATCTGAGATGCATTTGAGATGTTGTTAACTTGGGTGTTGTTATTATATTCATGGTTGTGTCGCATACATTGCATTTTTGAGATGGAGCTTATGCTCGTTGAGATGGCCTGTATTGGAGAATTTTGAGATTAAGGCTTATGCCTTGTTGATGCCACTATTAATTGGCAAATTTTTGAGATGAGAGTTCTGCTCCAATGGTACCACATGCATTTGCATAGTATTGAGTCGCATTATATGATTGCATAAAGAAGTGTATTTTGATGTTGATGAATGTGTATATACGTTGTAATTATTATTGATTATGAGATGAGAAGTGGTGATGTTATTGATCTAATTTAATATATTAATTATCACGCGCTTTATTATATTGTTAGATATTTCACCCCTTATGTTTGAATGTTGCCCTTATGTTGGTAACGTGCAGGTAATCAAGAGTGAAGGTTGTATACCTTCAGTAGTTCGAGTCGGTGTCATTGCTCTGATATGTAACACTCGAGGGGATGAACGCTTGCTATTTTGATTGTTGATTTTTCAGTTGTTGAACTTTAAGTTGATTATTATTAAATATGTGCTGTTTCGAAGTTGATGTTTTGTTGTTAAAGATGTTATTAAGAATTCCGCTGCGTATATGTTGAGTTATTTAATTAAAGATGTTATGATTATGGTTCATCCAATGTTTTAAAAAGTGTTATATATCCACGATGAATGCAATGAATTTTGATAGAAGAATTTGTGACATCCCGATTCATTTGTATGACTGAATTTCATAACTCTGATTTATTTATATAATTTACCGGGGTAGAATTAGGGTGTTACACAAAGCCTCTCAACAACAAGTTTCATTTGCTTTTTGTCAAGTATATCATTCATTTCAAATTCTCGAGGCGACAACATATGATCAACGATGTTTAAATGATTCGTTTAGACCAAAGTTTATGAAGGTTCATTAGAGGATTGATAAGACCAAAGCCTCCTAACAACGAACCTCAATGTTATTGGATCAAAGGTTTCAAATTAAACATACTTGGGCTTGCAAACCTAGGTTTGGGCTGTGAATGATCATTTCTCGAATCGCGACAAAATTTAGCGCTATGTTAAGCAATCGTAAGTGGACTTATGTAGAAGTCGCACCTATTTTAAGGACGGTCAATAGCAATCTATGTATCATATATTTAGAGAAATGATATGTAGATCATTCTCTAATAACATGTAGCATAAGTAAGAAAGGGATAAGATAAAGAGGGAGGGGATGTATCATATGAAATTAGAGTTTCAAATATCATCATCATTCATCCATTTTGGTGGATTTTGATTCTCAACCTATCTACACCCAATATCCAATGAGGTTGAGGAATTTGTCACCAAATGAAATCCAAGTCAGGACCAAATAAAAAAAAAAAAATTTAATAAAACTAAATTAAAATGGTTAATAAAAAGGAAAATAATTGGTAAAATACATAAAGTATATTAAAATACCAAAAAAAAATCCTAAAAAAAAGTCAGAGGTCAAGAATGATTCAATAATAGTTGACAAAAATTTCCAGAATTTTTTTAAGTCAGAAACTATTTTTAAAATTTGGAGAAAATAAGCCAAATAAACCAAAATTTGTGAAAAATAGTAAAATCAGAAATAAAAATAAAATGAGGTCACCAATATTTTTCAAGAGGTCATTCGATCCTTCCATAATTTTTCAAAATTTAAAAAGACCAGAAAGTATTTTTAAAATAATTAAAATAAGATAAACAAAGCAAAAATTATGAAAAATATCAAACATCAAAATAAAAATATTAAAGTAAGAAATAAATCAAAGTATTTTTGTATATTTTTTTTCATAATTTTTTGATAAAAAATAAGAGAGTTATGAATTTTTAAAGATAAAGGAATTTTAAAAATAATTTTGTAAAGTAAAATAAATCAGAAAAAACCACACGCGTTGGATCTAGCTCACTTATACACGCTGGAAGAACTAACGAATCTCAGGTGAGGGAGCATCATGGATCCAAGTCAATGCGCGCGTATGTAACACAAATAGTGTAACCAATCAAAATAAATCGAATGGCTGAGCATAATTGGTTGAAGAACGACACGTAAGTCGTCTTCAACTCCAGTCTCCTGCAAGTAGGGCAAAACTCAAATCATTCAATTTGTAAATCTACGCGTTCATAGTGGTACCATTAGATGCGTCTCTTCAAGACGATCACAACCATATCCTCGCGCCAAATTTATATAAAACACAACTTACTCGATTTGGAAAAATCATAGATGTTTTAAAAATTTTGAAATCAAAAACAGATGCATCAAATGCATTGATTCATCAAAATTGAGTAAATAGCAAGCATCAGTGAACATCATAGACCATTCCAGTAATTTGAGTTAGAAGGTTTGGTGCCTTAAACTACCTGAACAAATTCAGATGAATTTGCTATACAATTGGAGTTGGCTAGCACGATTTAGGGCATCTCAAGGCTTGGTTATTCTTCTATTAGCTTCAGTGAAGTTCAAGGATGAAGAATCAACGAAGAAATTGGATTAGAAAGTGGAGAAAAGAGGAATTCGAAAACTCAGGAAAGTGATTTATAGAGGGAGTTTGACAAAGTGATTTTGGTTGTTCAAGCTTTCGAAAATGAGTTGAATAGAGTCTGTATTTATAGAAGAAGTTAATGGAATCAAGAGGAGGGGTGAATGGTGCAATTTCAAATGAATTTGTGCACACCTATTTTCACGAGAAAAGTGTGCTCACATGTGCATCAAAACTCATCTAAATGATGTGTTTTATCACTCTAAATAATCCAAATATCTTTGATGATCATGTTTAAGTGAAAAGCACATGGTGATTTGGTGATTAGAAGTCACATTATGGTAATTGCAATCTGACTGCAAGTGAAACTTCAGTTCCAAGGTACCAACTTTGAATCCATGGTGTTCACAGCTCAAGAGGTCTTAGGGAATAATTCTTGAAGAATTTGAAAGATAAGGTCACAATATTTACAATGTGCAAAGAGATATATCATTTGGATGCTTGAGCTAGAAGTTGTGTTTGGTCAAAATCATAAAAAATGCGCCGACTTTTTGTACTTAGAAAAATTCTAAGTTTTTCTCAAAATATGTCCTATAATGTTTTGACTCCAAACAAGGTCTTTATTCAAAATTGAGCTTTGATAATTGATTCTAGCTTGAAGTGGACTCATTAAAGAGTATTGTGAAACTTGTTTCACTAAAAAATTCCAAATATTAAACAAGTTATGATCCTTTGAATTTGGTGAAAATCCATGAGGTGACCTATAATATTTTGAGTTTTTGAGGCATATTCTAACCATTTTCAAGGTTTTCATATAAAATAGAATTTGAAGTTCACATTATTAAGATCATTGTGGAAAAATAATTGGCTTAAGGAGATAAAAATTGTCCAAGTTATGATCCCTTGAAGTCACATAAAGGAATTTGATGGCCTATTTAGAGGACTTGTAATCTTTCTCTATCATTAGGAATATTCCACATAAAATTTGCTTGAAACTTTTGAAGTGATTGGTTGATAACCCTTTAAAGAGAAGCATATATTTGGAATCACTCAAAAATATTAAAAGATGAACAAGATATAGCCCTTAGAAGTTCAAAACCCTAGCTCCTAGAGCACCAAAATAGCTTGGAAACCCCTTTCAATTTTGACAATCTTTCTTGCATAATCACTTTTTCCACGTGAAAAGAAGTTGTTGTGGATAATAATAAGAGCCCATAGCAACAATAACCACTTTCAAATATTAATAAATGAGAGAGTTATGCACTTGTGATCAAGGAATCAAGCACTTGTCCAATTAGGTCAAACCTCTTCGATCAATTCTTGTATCTTTTGACTTGTTTTGATAAATTGAGGCATGATGAATCATAGTAGACCTTGTCATGATATTACTTTAAAGAATTCTTAATGATGAAGCTTGAATCTCAATGAAGCTTTGTTGAAGAAGGCATGGAAATAAACTCATGAACCTATGAATCAACCTGATGAAATGTGTGGTTCCCTCACCTATAGTATCATCATTTAGAGCAAACATTCATTGTATTTGTTAGTTAAAAGTTAATCCACAAAAGACATATATGATCACAATATACAAATCAAAATGCTTGGTGATCCCTCATGATCAAACCTAGAGATAGGGAGAAGAATCAATCCCAAGTGTAATCTTGATATAATTGAGTTGATATGAGATAATAGAGGAATATTGGGGCAAAAATTAGGGTATAACAGTTTCCCTTATTTAAGTGTCTTCTATCCGAAGATACGAAGGTTAAAATCTTCGTGTCGACGTGATTGATGATACTCAAATATAAAACAAGCCTTATTTTTTGGTCCTAAGATGCCATGCAATGCTTATGATTGTGCATGCAAACAAACAAATCCAAAGATGACACAGGAAACCATTGGGGAAGCAGAAAATAAGATAAAGGATCAAAAGAAAATACGACCAGGAAAATAATCACTGGTGAACAAAAGATTTGACTCTATTTGGGTAAAGCCCAAGGAGGATATAAAGCATCATAAATTCAAATAGTTAGGAAAAAGTTATAGATGACAAAGATCGACAGATAACTGCGAACTACCCACTCACAGAGAAGATAGCAAAAAAGTAACATCGACTCACAGGGAAAAGAAATGGTAAGATAATACTGGTAAAAACTAATATTAGGGTAGGTAATAAATGATTAGCATAAGTACTTATGATTAGAAACATATGAACTTCTTTAGAGCAAGGTGAATCTCGACGACGGACTATCTCCCATAATGATGAGCTACCATTCATTGGAGTAACAAATCTCAACAACAAACTATCTCCCATAATGATGAGACTACCATTCATCGGAGTAACAGATCTCAACAATGAACTATCTCCCATAATGATGAGACTACCATTCATCGGAGTAACAAATTTCAACAACAAACTATCTCCCATAATGATGAGACTAACATTCATCGGAGTAAAAAATCTCAACAACAAACTATCTCCCATAATGACAAGACTACCATTCACCGGAGTAACAAATCTCCACAATGAACTATCTCCTATAATAACAAGACTACCATCCATCGAAGTAAACAAATCTTAACAACGAACTATCTGCCATAATGATGAGACTACCATTCATCGGAGTAACAAATTTCAACAACGAACTATCTCCCATAATGACGAGACTACCATCCATCAGAGTAAACAAATATCAATAACGAACTATCTGCCATAATGATGATACTACCATCCATCTGAGTAAACAAATCTCAACAACGAACTATCTCATATAATGACGAGACTACCATTCATCAGAGTAACAAATCTCAACAATGAACTATCTCCCATAATGACGAGACTACCATCCATCGGAGTAAATAAATCTCAACAACTAACTATCTCCAATAATGATGAGACTACCATCCATCGGAGTAACAAATATTAACAACGAACTATATCCCATAATGACGAGACTACCATTCATCGGAGTAATAAATCTCAACAAAGAACTATCTCTCATAATGACGAGACTACCATTCATCGGAGTAACAAATCTCAACAACGAACTATCTCCCATAATGACGAGACTACCATCCATCAGAGTAAACAAATATCAATAACGAACTATCTCCCATAATGATGATACTACCATCCATCTGAGTAAACAAATATCAACAACGAACTATCTCCCATAATGACGAGACTACCATTCATCGGAGTAACAAATATCAACAACGAACTATCTCCCATAATGACGAGACTACCATCCATCAGAGTAAACAAATCTCAACAACGAACTATCTCCAATAATGACGAGACTACCATCCATCGGAGTAACAAATCTTAACAATGAATTATATCCCATAATGACAAGACTACCATTTATCGGAGTAATAAATCTCAACAACGAACTATCTCTCATTATGACGAGACTACCATTCATTGGAGTAACAAATATCAAAAACGAACTATCTCCCATAATGACGAGACTACCATTCATCAGAGTAACAAATCTCAACAACGAAATATCTCCCATAATGACGAGACTACCATCCATCGGAGTAAATAAATCTCAACAACAAACTATCTCCCATAATGATGAGACTACCATTCATTTGAGTAACAAATATCAACAATGAACTATCTCCCATAATGACGAGACTACCATCCATCAGAGTAAACAAATATCAACAATGAACTATCTCCCATAATGACAAGACTACCATCCATCAGAGTAAACAAATCTCAATAACAAACTATCTCCCATAATAACGAGACTACCATTCATCAGAGTAACAAATCTCAACAACGAACGATCTCCCATAATGAAGAGACTACCATTCATTGGAGTAACAAATATCAACAACATACTATCTCCCATAATGACGAGACTACCATCCATCGGAGTAAACAAATCTCAACAACAAACTATCTCCCATAATGACAAGACTACCATTCATTGGAGTAACAAATCTCAACAATGAAGTATCTCCCATAATGACGAGACTACCATCCATCAGAGTAAACAAATATCAACAACGAATTATCTCCCATAGTGAAGAGACTACCATCCATCAGAGTAACAAATGAATATTCTCAGGGAACTTATAGACTTACTAGGGAAGGACGGGTTGCTTAAATAAAGAGACTGTTACTTGCTGCTATGAGAAGGAAATGCAATAATGCTGTTGGGAAATGAATCTTGGCTTCTTTGGGGATATGCCAACACAATCCTACTGAGGAGATAAAGTCTTCTCGTGCTAAATGCACATTCTCAAACCAGGGTGTTGTACCCCAAAATTTTCCCTTTCATGTTTTTCCAAGATTTCATCTTGCATAGGTGATTACAAACCTTTTCCTAAAGAAAAGGAATTTTTTTGAGTGATGGTTAAGGATCCTTCGATTGGAATCTACAAAGTGCCATTCGATTGGCCTCTGCAAAAGGCCCTTCGATTGGAATCTACAAAGTGCCCTTCAATTGACCTGTGTAAAAGGCCCTTCGATAGGCATCTGCAAAAGGTCTTTCGATTGGTATAAGGCCTTTCGATGGGTATCTCCAACAGGGCCTTTAGATGGGCATCTCCAACAAGGCAGCTTCGACGGGTATCTTAAAGGTTATTTTTCGTTAAAGTGTACAAAGTGCCTTTCGACAAGCATGTTAACCAGGTGATGTTTCGATTGGCATATCAACAGGGTGATATTTTGATTGTCCAAGTTAGAGAAAATGAGATAAAAAAGAGCAAGAACTGAGAAGTTTTCAGAAATTTTGATGATGGGCCATTCGAATCCATATAAACCATGGCTCAAGAGAAGAAGCTCTGCTGAAGGGAGCCTTGAGCAATTTGAATCAGGACTCAGCACCATCAAGAAGAATAATGTTTCGGGGCTAATCAAAGAAACTCTGATGCTGAGAATATGAGCCACTCGAATCAAGTTCAAAGTCTTTAATTGATAGAGATCTGAAGCAACCTTCGACCAGTTAAAAGGGAGAGTTGATGTTTCGATTGGTTTAAAAGCCATTTGAAGGAAGTAACAATAGGCCAATCGAAGAGCAATGCTGGAGGATGTTCGAAGGAGTCAAATGTTCAGGTTCATCCAAGATTTCAAAAGGGGTATGAATATTTCAAAAAGGAAATATTTTAATATGTCTGATTCTTGTCTCATAGCTTTAAAAGTCTAGTTAAATGGCTGTCTCTTGCCATTACTATGCACCATCACACTCCTATAAATACAAGGCCAAGGACACAGTGCCAGGGGGACAAAAAACAGGAGATTCTTTACACTCGCATACTGCATCACACATATCACATTGCCATACTACATTGCTCAAAAAACCCCAAAAGTGTCCCAATCGAAGCACTTTTTTGGCAGGCACCTTAATCCTAAACGAAGACCAGATTCTCGTTCCTGAGACATCCAGGAGTCCACACCGGCTCCTAAGCAAGTGTTTCCACACCTAGGGGGTGTCAAATTGAAGCATCTAACAACTCTAGTCCACACACACAAATTCCAGTTTCAAGCAAGGTAAGTCCTCTTGACCTTGTATCTTTCGTTTTAGCATAACATGTAAATGGCCTTTTATTTATTTTCTTTGTTTCTGTATTTTTTTTTGTTTTTTTTCTTTTCTTTCCCAACTAACCTGGACAGACTCAAATGAAATACAAAAAGGGCGTGAACGAATGACCTACCCTCATGCTGCTCTGTAGGCCTATACTGCTTCATAGGCCAATCGAAGGAAGCAGAAAAGGTGGTAATCGAAGGTTGCTCACACCAACTCCCAAACTCAATTGAAAGGAAGTAAAAGAATGGTGAAACGAATGGGTCTACTACCTGGGTCAAAAGGCAGCTTCCCCTCTGGATCAAAAAACCCCATTTTCTCCCTGATCGAAGGATCCCCTTTTGTATTCTTATTTGGCTTTTGTCCTTTTCTTTATTTGACTTTTTTGTCATTTAAATTAACTTTAAATAAAAAATCACAAAAAAACATTAGGCTTAGTTTTTTATATTAAATTAATTTTGTCAATTAATTAATTAATTATTTTAATATTTTCTTAAAAACTAAAATTGAATAGACTTAGGATTTTTTTAATTTCAATTTCTTTTCATAACAAAAGCAAACAAAAAAAATTCCGTTTACTTAGGATTTTAGACGTATTTTCAATTCATGCGTGTTTATTTACTTTCGCATTTTTTATTATTATTATAATTGCCTATTGGTTTGTAATAATAATTAGGATTTTACTTTCCGCATTTCTATAATGTATCTCTCCCAAAGCCGTGTAATAGCTTATGATTTATTTTTTCTGCATTTTATATTCCGCACATTTACTGCTTTATTACTTTACTATATTACTGTTAGTAAATAGGCGTGTATGGAAAGACTGTAAATTAAAACGTTAGCTAACCTAATAAAAAGACAAAAAATAACTGAATTGAACACATATGCATATATGCACCTCTAGGGTATCCCCTCTTCGGTTGCCTTTAGGAAAATAAAGCAGTCATGTCCCTCGAAACAGTGACGCTTTAGCAAAGACCCGTAAAATCAAAAGATCATAGTCCCTCGATGACCCTACAGTGTTGCCTTTCGATAAATGATCTTGTCCCTTAAACAAAATTTGCTAAAGCGTCTCCATATGTTGCCTTTATGACTGTAAAATGTCCCTTCAAATGTCCCTCAACATCCAACGACAAGGCCACCTACTCACTAATAGTAGGATAGCATTGTCTAAAGGAAAAGAGGAAAATAACGACTCATTTTGAGTAACAAAGTAGATAGCTGTTAGAAGTTTGCTCAAACATTTTGCACTTACACAAACACTACTTTTCAAAAACAATTTCAAAACCGTTTGTATACTTTCTCCACTATCCCGTGAAACATTACAAAGTACATTGTACTAAGGCGTTTTCAAAACATTTTCAAACGCACAAAACATAAAGGTATTTCAAAATGATAAATCCTCTAAGATCCCGTGGAAAACCACAGATGGAAAGGGTGCTAACACCTTTCCTTTCCATAATCTACCCCCTTACTCAGAAAACATCTCGAAAAGGTCTTTTTTTTTCTTTTCACCCTTTCCTTTGTTGGATAAAAGAAAAGTCGGTGGCGACTCTTGCTTACCACACATTTGCGGATACAAAACACAAACCCGTATAACAGTTGATTCTACCACCGTATCACACAGGGCTCAAAGCATGCAGAAAACATAATAATAATGTTGCCGGGAACCACAGATCCAAACCAGAAATAAACCAGAGCGAAACAGTCAACCAAGATAGCACCTGATTAGAAACAAACTCAAAAGGGGACCACAAATCTAACCAGATAATGAGCTGAATAAGAAGGCTAAAGTATAATTCTTCCACGAGGGATAACTTAGTGGGGAAATTGAAAGAATATACACTTTCTGCTTAAGGTTGACACTCTATTGGAGAGAGGGTAACATAACTCTGCAAAATAGGGTAATATGCCAACAAAAATTAATGAATGCAGATGAGCGATGAATTTTAAATTCAGGTATGCATGATGTATGTATGAATGTTATCATGTATATGCTGACAACGCAGACACATAGCACTAGGAATAACCAGACAAAACCAACTTGGGTAAAGTCAACACTCGACTAAATAACATCTAGGACGAGTAAGCACCAACTGAGGAAACAAATTCCTATTTCATGGCTTAACTCCTATGGGAAGAAACATAATCCTAAAATAATCAAATCAAAACAGTAAATCAAAATAGATACATGGATATAACATCCTTCTTCGGGCTTCACCGAGGAATGTCACACAGACTTCGATGGGGAAAACAATGTTTCAACGTCTAGATTTACACTGGAGATTATAATACTAACTTCTCTAGGGAATATGAAAACCACATCGTTGAGATATAAATTGGGGATCTCGTGATGACTTCATTGGGGAGGAAAATACCGCATTATCGAGGGGAGCCCAAAATACATTCTTCAATACCAAGAGTTAAGATTACACAAACTTCCCTAAGGAGAAATTATGAAACCACATGGGGATAACAATTTTCAGAGAGAAACATCATCTCAGCTTTACTTGGGGATTTAAGAAGTCAAATAATACAGTAAGAAATCAAAATTATGGGGATTTTAAATCAAACCCAGCACTTGGCGGGAGAAAATCCAAAAAGTTGAAAATTGTTCCAACACTTATTAGAAAAGATATTTCCCTTGTCTAGTTTCCTGGGAAACAAACAACAACAATAATGCCATCACTGCAAAGGGCAGTGTTTTGCAAACGATTCTACCTCAGCATACAAAGGGAGAAGGGACTTTTGTCATATGAGCGAAGACCTTACTGGGGAATCTGGGATAGAGGCTTCAAACCATGCAAACCCGAAATCAAAATAATCAACTTGGAGAAAAAAAACTGAACCAAGACTTGACTGGGGAAAAATGGGATTACAAATTCAACACTGCACCATACATCAATTGGTATCATCTCTAACTATTTGAGAAACATAAAAAGATCTTGCGCATATCAGAAGAGTGGTCTGGGAGAACTTTCCTGGGGAATATACATTTCAAAAATTTCAGAGTTCGTCCATCCTCGGAATCACTATTTTTTTTTTGTTTTTCTTGAATCACAAAATCTAAAGTAAAAAGTAATTTGTAAATTCTTTTCAAAAACAATTTTATTGTTAAATCTCTTTGTTTTGAAAATTACTATCAATAATAAATGGAATCTTTGCAAATGGAATAAAATAAGAATTACAAAGAATTGGATAAAAACTCACACTTTATTAATAGAATGGTAGTCTGCGAATGGCAAGGCCCCATGGATGATTACAAAGTTTAGAAAATGGTAATATATTGGAAAAGATACATTGAAATACAATGACCACTATTCTCCCTAACAACTTTGGATTCCTGAGAAGTGACTTCTGTTGAAGTGTGATGAGGATACGAGAAGATTGTTGCTTTAATGATCAAGTCTTGTCTGACGCAGTTACTTGCCAAGAAATCCTTAATTTCTTCCTAGGTTGCCCTTGCGGGTTTTCAACCTTGCGGGAAAATTTATTCTGTTTGTGTCTCTTATTTTTGCTTAGACTATCCTTTCGGGTTTTTAGTCTACCGAGATACTCTTTTTTTCCTAAGATGCCTATTGTACCCCAAAATTTGCCCTCTCTTTTCTCAAGATATTTCACACAAGATCTTCAATAACTCAAGCTTGCATAAGTGTTGACTAGGTCAAACCATCTCCTAAACACTGATGCCTCAAATTAGGGTTTTGATTTTTACAAGGATAATTGGACTTCTAATTCCTCAAATGACCTTCATGGATCATTATAGACCTCCAAGAATACTCATGTTATGTTTCAAGTCTTGAATCACAAATTTGCCTAGTCAATTGACCAGATGACTGAAATTCAACTATATTGGGTAAAAAGTAAATTATAGTCAACCTACAGTAAAAATTCATGATTTTTGGCCAACATCAACATTTTAAAGTCTTATTCATCATTTGATCAAGTACTGATCATAATCCCTCAAGAAAAGCACTCCATTTACCAAAGGGGGGCAAAATGGTTAAAATTAGGGTTTTGACTGATCAGTGTCTTTTGACCTAATACATGATCTATTGGTTTGAAGTATAATATCAAGGATTCAAATACAAAACGTTGACCTAATTTCATAGTTCAAAACATTCCTCAAGATCAATGGATTGATAGTTGAAATTTGATCAACTGATGCACAAAACAGTCAACTGATGCACAAAAAAAGTCAAACTTTGACTTTTTGATCAAGATTTGATTTCAAAGATCACAATTCATCAATACATTCAAAAATATGAAGCTTGATCATCGAGAAATCAAGAAAGTCAAAATTCAATGTGAAAAGTCAAACTTTTCAAGACTTAGAAATTTTTCTAAGTGTTTTATACATGACAATTTCATTACTTCATGCCAATTTTTCACCAAGATGCAAGATGATTCAAAGAAAACTTTCAACATGAAAGTTGTATATATTGATGAGATATACAACTTTTGTTTACTGATCAAGTCCTACAAGTGCTTGGATTTTGAGTTATAAATTGATGAAGTCATGCACTTTTCCTAAAACACTTAGTGAAAATTTGACCTAGTTTAGGCAAATTTTTGACTTAACTTCTTGGCTAGTTTTCACCAAGCTCCAAGATGATTTTGTCAAAATGGTCAACATAAAGGTTTTAGAGGATGTTTCAAGATTTCCAAAATGTCCAAGAACTTGAAGAGATCATGCTTGATCTAGAAGTTTCGAAGAGATGAAGTTGGACTTATAAACTTGAATTATAGGTCATTTTCTTGATGAACATTTGATCCAATATCATAGCCATGCTGGATAATCTTGCTTTGTAGACTTCTAACTTATGTTTCACTCCATATTTAATTAACTACACAACTGATAGAGCCATTGTCCAAGAATTTGAGCCATTATCCAAGTTGCATTTCCATTTATGGCAAAGTTACCATTCCATTCTTGAAAAGTTGCTTTAATCACAAAGTCAACTTGTCTTGAGCTTATAACTTGTTTGTTCAACACACACGCAACATATAAAGTCAGATAAACATGTTTAAAGTTTTCTATCCACTATACAAGCCTTGTACCATGCCTTCGAACAATGCTTGTCGAGCTTTCTTCAAAAACAAGTCAAGAAACCAAAACATGTGATCTTGTACTTCTGATCACCTCAAGCTCTCAAATCTTTTCCTATAAATTGAGGCATTGTTTGCAAGCCTAGGAAACGAAGGAACAGATATTGAAACTCCCTCAAACCCACTCAAACCAGAAATTGCACAAAAAACTCCATTTTTACCACAGTTCTGCCCAAGAACTTTCATCTCATAAACTACTCATGCATTTCTTCTCCAAATCAGTCCTAAAGCTTCCTCACATCAAATATAACTCATCCTAACACCTGTTACACAACTGTAACTCCATCTTCACTATCCTCCATAACCAAAAACAGGATGCTGCACATTGACTTCTCCAGCATGATTCAACCATCCTCAATCCAAACTAATCATTGCATTAGCTTCCTAGAGGTTCAAGGAAGCTAACCAGATCATTACAACACCTTGAAAGTTGTTCAAACTCAAAACATGAATTCCATTTTCAAGGTGAGCTTTCTTACTTTTGAACTCTTCATATAGGCATCATTTGGTTTCCATTTGTGAAGATAAAATGTAGACATCATAACCCTGAAACTAACCATGTCCTTAGAATCCATTTATATTGCCTGAGTAGTGTGGATTTTAGTTTTGAACTTTCTGGAAAAATTAGGTCAGATTTGGTACCATGCAAACTTCGTATTCATCTTTGATTTATTGTTTAAGTTAGTTACATATTTGGAATCGTGGTTAAATTTCAAGCAACTTTCATGTTCACATTTTTCATTTTGGTTAAGAAATGAGGAAGTTACAAATTTGAATAATGGTGATGAATTATCTGGCACAAGGAAGAAGATGAAGTTGTCACCAGGAATGAGTTTGTAATATATTTATTGATTTGTGTATTAAACACTGGATGTATAGCCACCCCAGTGGTAGAAAGCGCGCGCGTAAGGCTTGGAACTATAGGGACCTGGGTTCGAGCCCCAGTGGTACCCTTTTGTATTTTTCTTATATATTTCTTGCAGATTCAGTGTATCAGACCACACGCGCCCATCATGAAGCCTCATCTTACCACCATCAGATCATTGTAAAGATAAATCCAACATATTCCAATGCAAGCACATGGTATACCTCAGGAGGGCAGCCACACTTGATCCAAACATGCGCTGGGTTATTGCCTTGGGCCCAGTCTGAATTGTTGACTCTCACCCCCATTTTACTTTTAATTCAGGCTCATTCATGTATTTTTTTTTATTTTCTGATTACAAAAACACACCTTTGGGCCTAGCGCCCCTTTTCACTATATTTAACCCCCATTTCCATTTTTAACCCCTGGCTTATAATGTATATTTTTATTTTCTTTTCTTTTAACATTATTATTATTTTTGATCAAAAATACCAAAAATATTTTAAACTTAGACTAATTATCTTTTATTTTATTTCCTTAAAACCCTAAAAATATTTTCTTAACAAATTTAACTTCATTTCTTAATTAGAATAATTTAGACTTAGTGTTTATTTTTAATTTGTTCTTTATATTAAATCAACTTAGACCATAATCAATTAATTTCTTTCTTTTTATTAATTTGATTAGGTTAAAACATTTTTCATATAACAAAACCATAAAAATAATTTTCTTTTCTTTTATATCATCTATTATTCTTGTATATTTTATGCATTATTCAATTGGTTTGTAATAATAATTAGAACTTTATTGCTTTATATTCTCCATTTGTAAAATTGTACCTCCATCCCCTAAATGATGTAATAGCGTAGAACTTTAAATTTCCGCAATTTATCGCTTTTAATATTATTGCTAGTAATTAGGGTTTGTATGGAAAGACATAAAATCAACAACTAGACAACCCTAATTCAAGACAAAAATACATGAAATCAAAACACTTTGCACACTTGCACCTCTAGGGTTAACCCACGCTTGTTGCCTTAAAATAAAACAGTCATGTCCCTCGAACGTGGGATATTTTAGCAATGACCCTCAAATAAAAGATTGTAGTCCCTCGATGAACCTTCAATGTTGTCTTCGGTAAACGATATTAGACCCTTATGACAAATTGCTAAGGTATCCTACAATGTTGCCTTCTATGACTTTACGATAACCCACGTCTGTCCCTTCACATCCAATGATATGGTTGCTTACCAACTAATGGCAAGATAACACTATCTAAAGGAGGAGGAAAAGAACAAAGACTTTTTTTGAGTAGGTAGAACGTTCATAGTTGCTTGCTCACAAATAAAACCATATTCACACTTACACTTTCAAAACATCTTTCCAAAACAAACATCTCTTTGAACTATTTTCAAAACTAACACTTTGTATACATTCTTATAGAGACGAGAATCATTACAAAGTTTGCCGAAACAAAGGAATTTTCAAAATATTTTCAAACTTACACAAAACACAAAAACATTTTTGTTGTACCCCAAAATTTTCCCTCCCATTATCACACAAGACGTACTCCTAGAGGTCCTTAATTGTCCAAGGTTGACCAAGAATTGATTAGACAAATTCTCCTCCTAAGACAATAAGCCTCAACTAGGGTTTCAATTTTAAGCAAGATGTGTGAGTCCCAAGGATCCCAAATGTTCTCCATTGTCCTAATATGTCCTCAAGATCATCCATGCAAAATTTCATGCCTTGAACAACAAGTTTGCTCAGTCAACTGCTCAAATGCCTGGAAATCAATTGTACTATGTCAAAAGTCAATTGTGGCCCAAATACATTCAAACTTCAATATTTTTGGTCAACATCAACATTTTGAATTGATATCCATCATTTGATCAAGGGTTGATCACGATTCCTCAAGAAATGCTCCTAACTCATCAAAAGTCAAAAATGGCAAATTAGGGTTTCTATAGGAAAAGTCAACCAAACTTTGACCAGGCATAACTTTCTCATATTTTATTAGAAATTTTTCATCCAAGGCTCATTTTAAAGATAATCCAATTCCCTACAACTTCTCTTCAGCCCTCAAGTTTAAGAAATTCCCCAATCAAAAAATAGAAGCTCATACATTATAGGTCCTTTCAAAAAGTCAACAAAAACACCTTTTGGGTCAAAGTTCCTTACATGAACATGGAATACCCAATGGAAATAAAACCAAAAAGGTTGTTTAGAGTACATCCTAAGCTCTCTAAAAAGTCTAAGAACACCCTCTTAGGGTTAAAATTGAGAGAGGTATGCATTTTTAAAGTTGACCAATTTTTGGAAAAGTGCACAAAGCTAATATTGACCTAACTTGAATTTTTTCCAAATGGGCCCATGTTTTCATGATTGAAACTTGTTATTAACATGGCCCACGACCATTGAGCTCAGTCATATATTATTTTATTATTTATGCCATTTATTTTTCTATTTTTCCATTAAAATGCAAAATTAAATAAAGTAAATAATCAAAATAATAAAAGATTTGATTGTGAATCTTTTTCTTATCAAATGAGGGACAAAACAGGCTGGCATGACCAAGTAAAAACGCATGGGAAAAAAGGAGAGAGAGAGAGATTTTCTTGAAATAGCAAGTTTTGATACAAATTAAACACTCATATTCTTGCACTCAAGGCATTGGATTTTTTTCACATTTGTAACCCTATTATGATTCACTACATAAGCAGAACAACCCTAGACCTAAGGCACACACGCAGCAGCCACCAAAGAAGCATACCAAAAGTGCAAAATTTCACAAAAATCATGAAAGTGAAAAACATCAATTCCAGTACTTGTTGATCAAAACAAAAGAGCCTATCACCTTCCCGAAGCTGCCAGGGTTTAATACCAGTCCTTACACATCGCGAATCAACCCTAAAACCCCTCCTTGCACAAGCTCCGGTTGGTAAGTGGTAGGTTTTGATTTTCAAGTTTCAAAGCAATTTTAATCAGTGTAAGCATGCTAGCATAATTCATATACATCATTATAAGTGTTCTAACGTTTTACATGGAAGCTTTGGTGCAGAAACAACCTCATGCCATTGTTAGGGCACAAAGCTTTTGAAGCTTCGTATCTCACGATACAGGCCTCTTCAGAGCAAACCAACCATGCCATCGTGTTCACAAGGGTCCAATTAGGCTAGTAGGATTCTTTTCATGTTCATTTTCAAAAGATTTCGCAGGTTTGATTTTTGGACCAACCGAAAGGGATGACCGGAGCCAGCACCCTCGATGGCTTGACCGGCGTTGACGTTTGCATCCATTTAAATTCCAGGGCCCCACAAGTGTGCGCGTGTTTTGATGAGTCAGCCACTGCCTTTGTTTTATATTATATATTTTTGTTTTGATTATAGGCATAAATGACCAGGTACCGCAGATGGCAAGAATGAAGGGTTTAAGGCATTGTATGTGTGGGAGGTATTGTTAGAACATAGTTTGATTCTATAACCCTTATTAGAGTTTTGATGATAACAAACATAAAGAACAAATATGCACTCTAAAATTATGTTGTATTTTACACAGAAGTTCTGACTGAAACGGCATCAGAAGTTAAGCCACAGAAGCTTTCAAGTTGAGCAAATCAGAATGTTCTGAAGAATGATGACCAGAATCTGTGCTAAAGTAAAAGATACTCTGTTTCTGAACAAAAGTCTAATGCACCAACAAATTCTCATATCTCTGAGTCATCAAAGTTCTGAAGTAAAGCAGCATGCAAGATCCCCAAGTTCTGAAGCGTTACGTTTCAATTAAGACAATATCATATGCAACGACTTCATTCAGACAAGAATCTTCTCAGTATGGAAAGTGCATTGAGTGTCCATTATCACATTTTATTTTGGACAGATTTCCACGCCTATATAAACAATCTCACAGGATAAATCATTTACTATTTTTAATAACAACTGCTCATACATCTCAAAAAGCTGCAAATACTCATATTCTTTCATATACTCAAATTGTGCAATACATCACGGTACTGATACAATTTTTGTAACGAAAAACATATAATACACAGTTAATTGTTCTTTGATTAAGATAGTGTTCCTTGAGATAAACCGGGTTGTGGTCATACTCAAGAAGACTTTGGAAGTTGTCAAAGTAGTTTTGTAATTTGTTTGATTAGTGGATTAAGTCCTCATTGGAGAGAGGCGAAATCACCTTGGCAGGTGGAATGGAGTAGTTTGAGATCAAGCGAACCAGGATAAAAATATTGAGTCTATTGCATTTGTTTTTTTAAGTTTCAATTCAACCCTCCCCCTTCTTGTGTTTTTCACTTCTTCAATTGGCATCAGAGCGCCTAATTCCGAGTTCATACACTTAACTGTGTCAGTACAAGATCCAAGCTTTGGAAAAACACTATGGTGGGACCAAGCCAAAACATCAGCAATGACTATCATGATGACAAGGACAAAATCAACGGCAAACCTCCAGTCTTTGATGGAGAAAATTTTTACTATTGGAAAGACAAAATTGAGAGCTTCTTTCTGGCTCATGATGTTGATCTATGGGACATGGTAATTGATGGATGAACACATCCAGTGGATGAAAGTGGTCAGAAGACAGATAGAAGAAGAATGTCTGACCAGCAAAAGCGTGATTTCAGAAACCATCATAAAGCCAGAATAATACTTTTCAGTGCCATCTCATACTCAGAATATGAGAAGATATCAAACAGAGAGACAACCAAAAACATGTTTGACTCTCTGAGAATGACACTTGAAGGCAACATACAAGTTAAAGAAACCAAGGCCCTTGCGCTCATTCAGAAATACGAAGCTTTCAAGATGGAAGACAGTGAATCCATAGAAGCGATGTTCTCAAGATTCCAGATTCTTGTTGCTGGGTTGAGAGTTCTTGACAAAGGGTATTCTACTGTTGATCACGTAAAGAAGATCATCAGAAGTCTACCAAAGCAATGGAGGCCAATGGTCACTGCGCTTAAGCTGGCTAAAGATCTCAACAAGATATCTCCGGAGGAACTTGTTAGCTCCCTCAGAAGCCATGAGATAGAGCTAGAAGATGATGAGCCTCAGAAGCAAGGTAAGCCTTTAGCATTAAAATCTAACAAAAAACTTGATTTTAAGGTTTTGCAGGCTATGGAAGAAATCTATGATGGATCCTCATCAGAAGAAGATGAACCGTCTCTTCTCTCTAGAAGGGTAAATCAGATGTGGAAGAAGAGGAAAAGAAAATTCAAGAATTCCAGAAGGTCATGGAATCATAATGAATCTTCCTCTAGATACAGAAAGTATGAGTCCTCCTCTGGACACAGAAGATATGAAGCTTCATCTGGTCACAGGAAGTCAAACAACAGAAACATCATCTGCTATGAGTGCAATGAATAGGGACATTACAAAATTGACTGTCCAAGGCTTCAGAAGGAGAAGCCCAAAAAGAAGTTCTTCAAGGAGAAGAAGAAAAGTCTCATGGAAACATGAGATGATTCAGATGCTTTTGACACAGACTCAGAATCAGATGATGAAAGAGCCAACATTGCTCTTATGGCTAATGTGACAGAAGACAACTAAGCATCTCAGTCAGACTCAGGATCAAACATAGAAGAGGTATTTCCTGATTTTACTATTAATTTCACTAAAGCTGAACTTGCAGAAAGTATGAATGAGATTCTGGAAAGGTATAAACACATCAGAGTCAAATTCAAGAACCTAAAAATGGATCTTGTCTCTGACTCTGAAGAAACTGCGAGTCTAAGATTAGAAAATTCGGAGCTAAAAGAAAAGATTTCAAAACTAGAAATTGATTTACAAAACTCTCAGAAAGAAATAATCTCAGAGGCTCCTAGTAGTTCTGATAAAATCATAAAAGAATATGATCATAGCTTTCAGAAGTTTCTGGCTAAAAATATAGATAGAAGCAAGATGGCTTCAATGATTTATGGAGTTGGCAGAAATGGCGGAAAAGGAATAGGATACCAAGGTAAGGTATCTCCACCTAAGAAAGTCATGGACCTTGTAATAAAACGCATACCACTAAAATCACACTTCACATATGGGCACACACATGACCTGAAATACACTAGCAATGATTATTCTGCCAAACCAAAATTCAAATAGAATTTTGGTAAAACTAACAAACCAGGACCCAAAAAGATATGGGCACCTAAGGACAAAATTATATATGTAGCAGATATCTTTAGCAGCAAGGCTAAAACACCAGTCATGGTACCTGGACTCTGGATGCTCTCCGCACATGACGGGAAGAAAGCATATGTTCCAAAGCCTGAAACTTAAACCTGGAGGCTACATGGGCTTTGGAGGCAACCAAAGAGGGAAAATAATTGGCTCTGGAACAGTAGGTAATGGTAATTGTGGTGTGGTGGGAGAACTGACTTGAAGGTTTTGCATTTTATCGCAAATGTTGCGGTTAGCAAGAGTCGCCACCGACTTTTCTTTTATCCAAAAGGAAAGGTGAAAAAGCACAGGAAAGACCTTTAGAGATGTTTTCTTGAGTTCGAGGGGTAGATTATGAAAAGGGAAGGTATTAGCACCCTTTTCATCCATGGTTTTCCATGAGCTCTTAGTTACTCGTTAGATCACTTGCTTTTTGTTTGAATGTGCTTGTGGTGTGGTTTTTGAAAGTATTTTGAAAATGTAATTTTGTAATGATTCTCGTTTCTATAAGAACGCATACAAAGTGTTTGTTTCGAAAATATTTCAAAGATGTGTTTCTGAGATGTGTTTTTGAAAGTGATTTTGAAAAGGTGTCTTTATAACGGTTCTCGTCTCTATAAGAACGCGTACAAAGTGTTGCTTTCAAGAATGTTTCAAAATGAGAGTGTTGGTGTATAAAATGTTTTTGTTGTGAGCAAGCGAGTAACTAAGAGCTAACCTACCTACTCAAAAGGTCTTAGATGTTCTTTTCCTCCTCCTTTAGGTGTTGCTATCTTACCATTGATTTGGTAAGAAGCCCCATCGTTGGATATGAAGGGACCGGCACAGAACGTTTGTATAGTCATAGAAGGCAACTCATGGGACGTTTTAGCAATGTCGTTTTTAGGGACTAGATCGTTTACCGAAGGCGACATCGAGGGTCATCAAGGGACTACGATCTTTTATCGAGGGTCTTTGCTAAAATGCCCATGTTCGAGGGACATGACTATTTTTTGATAGGAAACAAAGTGAGATTACCCTAGGGGTGCTTGCGTGTAAGTGTGTTTGATTGCATACATAATTTGTCTTGAATTAGGGTTTTCTAAACATTGGTTTTAGTCTTGCCATACACACCCTAATTACTAACAATATATGAAAGCAATAAAAATGCAAAAATGTAAAGTCCTATTCTATTATAATATTTAGGGGATGGGGTATACAAATTTACAAATGGGGATTGCAAGGAATTTAAGTCCTAATTATCTATTACAACCACATTGAATGGATAAGCGTGTACCAAAAAATGTAAAATGTTTGTTTCGTTTAAGTAAAGAAATAAGTTGTTTAAGAAAATATTTTTATCTTTTTATGTTTTAAGAAATAAAGTAAAACATGTGAAAAGAAATGAAAAAATTTCTTTGGTGTTTTTTTATTAATGAAAAAAATAAAAAAATGTTAGTAAAATTAGTGAGGAAGAAGAAAGTAGAATCAGCATATTGCTGACTAAAGGAAATCAGAAGTTCTGACATCTGGCGTACTGCAAAACAAATATCCTATTAGTGAAAAATAGGTAAAGTCAGAAGTTCTGGATCTGCTTGGAACAAAGAAAATTTCAGAAGTTCTGATACCACTGGCAGAACTTGGTCTCCCTCTTCATGCTAGTCAGAACATCTGCAACTTGGTCATTTCTCAACAAAACAGAAGATACACATATGACAGTTATGGCAGGTTTCATAGCGTTTCAGAAACAAGAAATGTCAGAACTATAAATCAGAGGCAAGCGTGAATTTGCTAATCCTAATTCTGAGTTCTAATTTCTTCCAGAAGTTCTGAACTGATTTATTCCATACTTAGGCAGATAAATATGTGAAGCCTCAGAATATGTACAACATCAGAAACATGATGTCTACATTGTATTTTTGAACATGCCAATCTGGTAATATTTAAGTAACGTGGTAAGAGTCAGCAGAAGCTTACCTTGCAGTTGGAAAAGATTCTATGAACTGGAGGTTGGTCCTGAACTCTGGTGATTTTTTGAGCAACTTCTTCACGTACTCAGCAGGATGGAAGTTTTCAACTTCTGGAACAGCCAAGGGGTGATGTTCTGACTTCTTTGAGGTGGAGGTGGATGGAGAGTGTATTGCAGTATGAATATGGAAGTTAGAATAGTTTCTAATATGTGAATCAGAAACTGTGGGGGTGGTTTTAGTCAAGAAACACTTGAGAACAGATGGAGTTTGAAGGTAAGAAATCAAAAGTTAACAAGTTTTGTATCTTGTGTTGCAGCTTTGGGCTCTTGGAATTTTAGCAGGGATTCAAGGCTTTTTCTTTCTTATTTTTTCGACCTCTTTACAGTTGCCAATGGTTTCCAATTTATAGGCAAGGATCTTTGTAGCTTGGAGAGATCAAGGGTACAATTATTATGTGCTAGGCGCTGACTTGTTCTTGAAGCAAGTTCAACTAGGTATGGTAGTTGACAGTTTTTTAGCCATGCCTAAGCTGGATTAGCAAGCAGGGATTAAGGAAAAGTAAGCCCAAAATAAAAAGCAACGCATGGGCCCTCACATATTTCTGTACAAAAGTTGCTTTTAAGGACAACAAAGGTACTTCTATGCCACACGTGGGGAGACCCTTTGGATAAAGACTCAAAAGTGGTTGTAAGCATTAAATGAGCATTAAATGATGATGAGATTTATCAACCCAGAAATCTTGCAATGTGAGATTTTGCATCATTGCTTGGATCAGAAATTCTGCTTCAGCATAGCATCCAATCTTCTGATCCTTTTATCTTCTGGCTCCAGCATGTTCTGAAGGAACTCCCAGATTTTCCAGGAAGTTTGTAACACACTTTGTAAAACCTTATTTGAACTGCTCTTGCAGGTTCTGACCGGACCTTTGTGAAAACTGGCCCAAAAGTTTTGACCAAACTCTGTCTTGAGAGTGTCTAGAATTTGCTGGGTGTTTTAGTTTCAAGGGTGTATCTTTGAGGAGTTATAACTTGAAAACCCAACATTTATAGGAGAAGTTCTGTTCAGCAATGTTCTAGATCTTGTGGGGTTCTATAACTCTTGTTTCAGAAGCTGATCCAGAATCAACTTGCATCAAGGTGAAAATCTGGACATAAGTTCTGAGTTTTGTCATATTTCTTAAACACCTAGGAAAGTTCTAAGTATTTAAAATTTTGACTTTTCCCAAAGTAAATTGACTTTTGATTTTCTTGATGAAACAAACTTCATATTTCAACATGACTTGATGAAATATGATTCTTGAAACTTGGTTTTGGTCCAGGAGTCAAAGTTTGACTTTTCAGTGTGCAAATGACCATTTTGCCCTTGCGGATGACTTTCTTGAAGAAAATGCAGTTCAAGGCTTGGAATTGGATGGAAGCAAACTTGAGGATCCAGGGGGATTCCTTGAGGAACGAGAGGTCAAATTTTGGGGTACAATAGCTGCCCCTGTTCAATCTTCTTAAACCTAAAGTGTTAGATTGGCGGATTTGCCATTCGTGACCTGAAGGTGGAAGATGATTGAACACTAGAGTGCCCATAAATTTTGACTCGGTGATGGTTAATGGTAGAGGGAATGGGCTTAAAGACGCCATTTGGAAGGACGATGGAAAGTTGTTGGAGATGGGCTTAAAAGATGCCATCGAGAAATGATTGATGGACTGTATCTGTAAGCTGTGACTGAATGATTATCAGAATGACGTCCATACCTGGAGTGTATATGAACTGTATCTGAATTTGAGATCTGAATGAGTATTAGAATGGCGTCCATATCTGGAGTGTATCTGTACTATATCTGAAAGCTGATTCTGAATGAGTATCAGAATAGCGTCCGTGTTTGGAGCGTATCTGTACTTTATCTGAAAGCTGATTCTGAATGAGTATTAGAATGGCATCCGTGTCTGGAGCGTATCTGTACTGTATCTGAATTTGAAATCTAAAAGAGTATCAAAATGGCATCCTTGTTTGGAGCGTATATGTACTGTATCTGAAAGCTGATTCTGAATGAGTATCAAAATGACGTCCGTGTCTGGAGCGTATCTGTACTATATCTGAAAGCTGATTTTGAATGAGTATCATAATGGCGTCCGTGTTTGGAGCGTATCTGTACTATATCTGAATTTGAAATTTGAATGAGTATCAGAATGGCATCCTTGTTTGGAGCGTATCTGTACTGTATCTGAAAGCTGATTCTGAATGAGTATCAGAATGGCGTCCGTGTCTGGAGCGTATCTGTACTGTATCTGAAAGCTTATTCTGAATGAGTATCAGAATGGCGTCCGTGTTTGGAGCGTATCTGTACTGAATCTGAATTTGAAATCTGAATGAGTATCAGAATGGCATCCTTGTCTGGAGCGTATATGTACTGTATCTGAAAGCTGATTCTGAATGAGTATCAGAATGACGTCTGTGTCTGGAGCGTATCTGTACTGAATCAAAAGGTTGAAACTTGTTAACGATAGCTGTTAATCTTATCCTGAAAAGGGTAAAATGTTAGCTAAAGTACAAAGTCATGTTGCATGAAATGCATGATGTAATGTATTTGCTTTATCAATGTTTATGATATATGGATGTAATGTATTTGCTTTATCAATGTTTATGATATATGGATGCAATGTATGCGTATGTGAGCTAATCTGCTGCATTGCTGTCAGATTGGGGAAAATAAATCCCTGAATGCTGCTGAGGATATGTGAGTCTTCATGTTTTGAAGTTAAAGTACTGATGAATTTTGTTGAGAGAAGTAAATTTTGTTGTGAGGGAAACGCCATGTACTGCTTGTAAGATCTGTTGGGGAGTCCCGAGAAATTTGACGACTTTTGCTGGGGATTGATAACTGGGAGTTTTGTTCTGATGGGGAATATTGAAAACTCTGTGGGGAGTAATTATGGAATGGCCTCGAGATATTTTCCCATCCTTTCAACCTATCAATAATACCCTTTCTCATTTTGTTTATTTGTAATCAGTAATTATGTTCAAACGCATATGTTCAACAATGAATCATTGGACGTTTTTGCAAACAAAACATAAGCGCAAAGAAAAAGACAAATAGTTTTTGCATTTTCAAAGGGATATCTTTGTATTGACTTTGAGTAAATATTTTTTGTACAAGGGGACAAACATTCTAGTAAGAGAATACTGTCGTAAAAAAAGAAAATTTTGATACAAAGAAAAGATAGCTATGTGTATAAAAATCCCATGGGGTTTCCATTCTGCTATAGCCTTTGTATATCCAAGTATCTTGTCTATTTGTTGTCTCGTCCGAAAATGATTGAATTGATCAGAACCTCTGAGTTTGTCAGTGGAAGTCGAAGATTATTTGTAAAGTGATCTGACGGGACATAGTCGTACGCCTTAAATCCCTAACTTTTGCCTGGACTGCCGTTTCAGGTTTTCAGTCCACCGAGAAACCCTTTTTTTCCCAAGTCGCCCTTTCGGGTTTTCAACTTGCTGGGTATACAGATTTTTTTTTTGTTTTATCCGTAACTTTTGCCTGAACCTTTTTGGTTCGCCAGGATGCCCTTGTTTTTCCTAGGTATGTCAACCTAGCGGGTCTTTTATGCGTAGTATCTTTTGACTATGTCCGTGTTCGCAGGGTGCGGCAGGTCGTTGACATCCATGGTGGTCAAGATCATTGCCCCACCAGAGAAAATGTTTTTGATTACAAATGGTCCTTCATAGGTAGGAGTCCATTTTCCTCTGGGATCACTTTGTGGCAAGATGATGCGTTTGATCACTAGATCCCCAACTTGATATACTTGTCGACCGACCTTTTTGTTGAAAGCCTTGATCATCCGTTTTTGATACATTTGACCATGACAGACAGCAATAAGCCTTTTCTCATCAATCAAGTTTAGTTGATCAAGTCGAGTCTAGATCCAATCGTCTTTGTTCAAACCTGCATCCTTCATAATCCTCAGAGAGGGGATCTGAACCTCGATAGGCAAGACAACTTCCATGCCGTATACCAAAGAATATGGTGTTGCCCCAGTTGATGTGCGAGCTGTGGCACGATACCCGTGGAGAGCGAATGGTAGCATCTCGTGCCAATCTTTATACGTGACTATCATTTTTTGTATGATCTTCTTAATGTTTTTATTTGCAGCTTCGACATCACCATTCATCTTTGGCCGATAGGGAGAAGAATTATGATGCTGAATCTTGAATTGCTCGCACAATGCGGTAAGCATAGTGTTATTGAGACTTGTACCATTGTCAGTGATGATCCTTTCTAGGATACCGTACCGGAAAATGAGATTTTACTTGATGAAACGGGCAACAACACTCTTGGTAACGGAGGCGAAGGAGGCTGCTTCAACCCACTTTGTAAAATAGTCAATGGCCACTAGGATGAAGCAGTGTCCATTGGAAGTTATCGGCTTGATTTCCCCGATCATATCAATCCCCCACATAGAAAAGGGCCAAGGAGCTATCAAGACATTCAGAGGAACCGGAGGTACATGCACCTTGTCAGCATAAATTTGACACTTATGGCAGGTTCAAGAGTGTTGATAACAATCTGCTTCCATGGTAGACCAGTAATAGCCTACCCATAGAATTTTCTTTGCCATCGTATGCCCACTGGAATGGGTGCCAAAAGTACCCTCATGCAATTCATCCATGATCCTTTCTGCTTCAACCTTATCCACGCACCGAAGTAACACAGAGTCATGATTGCGTTTGTACAGGATACCATTACTAAGGAAGAACTTAGCAGAGAACCTCCTTAAGAATTTTTTATCATTGATTGAAGCTCCTTCTGGATATTCTTGAGCCTCGAGATACCTCTTGACTTCATGAAACCAAGGCTGGTCCACTACTTCTTCAGTATTAATCTTGTGACAGTGTGCTGGTTCATCCATTCGTTCGATGGTGATTTGGGGAGCCTCGTTATCCCATTTGAGTTTAAACATGGATGACATTGTGGCTAGAGCGTCTGCTAGCTGATTTTCTTCTCGCAGGAAATGTTCGAAGGTAATCTTCTCAAAATGTGGTAGCAATGTCAAAACATGTTCTTTATAAGGGATAAGGTTAGGGTGTTTGGTGTCCCATTCCCCTTTGATCTGACTGATGACCAAGGCTGAGTCTCCGAATATATCCAATGATTTGATTCTCAAGTCTATGGCAGCTTTGAGACCAAAGATGCACGCTTCATATTCCGCCATGTTCTTCGTACAATTGAAGCAACGTCTGGCAGTAAAGGGAGTATGACACCCTCCCGGAGATACGAGTACAACACTGATACCATTGCCAAGTGCATTTGATGCTCCATCAAAGAACAGGGTTCATCAGGATCCTTGTTCAGGTCCGTCATATGGTCTGATTCCTTCACAGTTGTCTAATGTCATGATGTCTTCGTCTGGGAATTCAAACTTTATGGACTGATAGTCTTCTACAACTTGATGAGTGAGGTGATCAACTAGTACACTGCCCTTTATAGATTTCTGGGTAGTATACTATATGTCGTACTCTGTCAAGATCATCTGCCATCTGGCTATTCTCCCAGAAAGAGCAAGATTCTCGAAAATATATTTTATCGGATCCATTTTAGATATCAATAAAGTAGTATGAGTCAGCATATACTGTCTTAGCCGGCGAGCAGCCCATGCCAGAGCGCAACAAGTTTTCCCGAGCAGTGAATATCGGGTTTCACAGTCGGTAAACTTTTTGCTCAGGTAGTAAATAACATGCTCTTTTCTGCCAGACTCATCATGCTGCCCCAATACACACCCCATTGAGTTTTCTAAAATAGTTAGATACATGATCAATGGTCTCCCCTCGATTGGTGGCATCAATACATGAGGCTCTTCTAAGTATTATTAGATTTTTTCAAAAGCAACTTGGAACTCATCATTCCATTTGACTACTTGATATTTCTTCAAGAGCTTGAAGATTGGCTCACAAGTAGCTGTCATGTGGGAAATGAATCTGGCAATATAGTTCAAACATCCCAAGAATCCTCTGACTTCCTTCTCAGTACGGGGAGCAGGAATCTCTTGTATTGCTTTAACTTTGGCAGGATCGACCTCAATACATTTGTTCCTGACGACAAAGCCTAAGAGTTTATCGGACCGTACCCCAAATGTACACTTGTTTGGATTCAACCTTAGCTTATACTTCTTCAGTCTCTCAAACAGTTTTTGTAAGTGGTCAAGATGCTCTTCTTCTATTTGTGATCTGGCTATTATATCGTCTATGTAGACCTCTATTTCATGATGTATCATGTCATGATATAAAGCTACCATGGCGCGCTGATAGGTTGCCCCAGTATTCTTCAGTCCGAATGGCATCACCTAGTAGCAAAATCTGCCCCACTATGTGACAAATGTTGTTTTCTCCATGTCCTCAGGTGCTATTTTGATTTGGTTATAACCTGAGAATCCGTCCATGAAGGAAAACACTTTGTGTTGTGCCATATTGTCAACTAGGATATCAATGTGGGGGAGTGGAAAATCATCTTTAGGGCTCGCCCTATTCAAATCTCTGTAGTCCACACACATTCGTACTTTGCCGTCTTTTTTAGGTACGGGAATAATGTTGGAAACCCATTGAGGGTAGGAAGTGACAGCCAAGAACCCAACACTGAATTGTTTCATGACCTCTACTTTAATCTTTTCTGACATATCAGGCCTCATTCGGTGAACCTTTTGCTTTACTGGCGGACAATCTTCTCTGGTAGGCAGACGATGTACCACAATGTTTGTATCAAGTCCCGGCATGTCTTCATATGACCAGGCAAAGACTTCAACATAATCGTGTAACAACTGAATCAGGCGCTCCTTGACACTGGTTTCCAGATTGGAACCCACCTTGACCTCTTTTTTGTCTTTTTCGGTACCCAGGTTGATTGTATCCACAGATTCTTCGTGAGGCTGAATGGTTATTTCTTCTTGTTGTAGCAGTCTGGCCAGTTCCCCTGGTACATCACTATTTTCCCCACCTTCGTCTTTGGCTTGGTAGATTAGATTCTCAGAGTCACGAAAGGCCATAGCAGTATCGTTACCCATGGGATCCAGAATGGATGGATACCTGGATTGTGAGTGTGGGTGTGTGTAAGGGTATAACTATCTTTGAAAGAAAATCAAATGTAAAAGAAAAAACAACGAGCATAAAACTTTGTATGCGAAAATGTCCATGATTCATTGATGTCATATGAAGATGAAATAATAACCCTTACAAATGGACCATTGTGCCTCGGGTAAGACACAAGGTTTTAAGAGTGGGAATTGTTTTTGAATATTACAGATCCAACAACATGTAAAGATAAATTACTGTGGGATAAAAGTGATTGGGATGAAGTCTCTAGCCTCCCAATTGTTGAGTCCTCCATTGACAGTCAAAAAGATCCAATCCTCCAGGTTGCAATTATCTTCAACATCTTCTACCGCGTTGACCTCACGGTTGCTAATCTTCAAGGGTGGCCCTCAAGCATTGGCACAACGTACAACCTTTTGAGCACTTGAAGTGAAACCTAGGCCAAACTTGTTAGACTTATACGGGATATCCGGAAGTTGCCCCCAGATGGTGCATCTACCTTCCTCCACCAGTGCTTTGGCTTCCTTTAGCGATGACATCCGGAGTGGAGGTCTTGTGATCTTGGGAATCTGGGACACGGTCTTGGTCACTGCCACCTCTTGAGGAACCTCTTCGAAGTGTTTAAATGGAGTTTCGATGAATTCGCCGTCCAATTCCACACATCTGAAGGAATTGAGATGGCTGATCATGTATTCTTCCTTTCCATGGACAATGATAATCTTTCCTTGAATCAGATACTTCAGCATCTGGTGCAATGTAGAGGTAACAACGCTAGCATTATGGATCCATGGCCAGCCCAGCAAGCATGAATACGAAGGGCGGATGTCCATTACATAAAAGGTGGAATTGAAAGTTTGGGTTCCAACCTTTATAGGGATATCCACTTCCCTGTGTACCATCCTCTTCGAGCCATCAAATGCCCTTACTACTATGTTTCTTGGCTTTGACGCCAGTCCCTCGCAGTCAAGTCTATCCAAAGCTTTTTTCAGTAATACATTCAAAGATGAGCCGGTGTCCACCAAGACATGGGCCAGAGTTATGCCCCTACATTCCACTGAGACGTGCAACGCCTCATTGTGTTTTCTTCCCCTCGGTGTTAGATTAGCATCCGAGAAACCTAGGTTGTTATCCGCTGTCAAGCTGGCCATGCAGTCTTAGAATTGATCAACAGACGTCTCTTAAGGTACATGGGCTGTTTTTAGGAACTTCACCAAGGCTTTTGCATGTGCCTCGGAACACAGTAGTAATGCCAGCATGGAGATCTTGGAGGGAGTTCGTCCCAACTGTTCAACTACATCGTAGTTGTTCCTCTTTATAATTTTTAAGATCTCCTCCATTTCTTTCTTAGATGTCTCAAGGATAGTCAATGGCTGGGCCTTCGTCCAGACAGGCTCGACCAAAATACTTTTTCCTCGAGTTTTAGTAGCAGGAACGTTGGTAGGAATGATATCAGGGGTTGTAACATTTTTGTCAATAGAAGCACTTGCAGAGATAATTAAGGGTAAGAAGGTAACCTTTGGAGCAGCCACGGGTCCAGAAACTGCCTTTGGGGGAGTAATTTCTGGAGAAAAGATCCTACCACTTCGGGTAATTTTAATGGTTCCGGCAATATTGCTGATGTCAGAATCTTCTTCTTCGGAGTTTATCTCTTCGGCGGCTGGCCAATATTGTTTGATTCCATGGTAGTAAATGTCCCCTCCGTAATTCCATGGCACAATTTTGTCTGATTCATATGGGACTGGCCTAGGCATTGTGATTATTAGAGGAGTTGCTTTCGGAACCGATGTAATTCTAACTTGTCTTTTGATGGAGACCCTGGAAGAATTGGCGGAAATGGTAATCATTGAAACATCTTCAACAAGAATAGGTGAAACAGGAGCACTTTTGAACAAAATCTATTTGTTATCTATCAGGCGCTGGATGCCTGCTTTCAACAAAGTGCAATCAGTTGGTGAGGACAAGCAGAGATGGAAAACTTCATTACAGCCCGAGAACACACCGACTTTCAACAAGTTTATCTTAATGGTTAGAAGTGGAGTCATGAGTTTATCAACTGTGGTAATAAACAAATCTTCTTCAATAGCACTGGTATTGTGACCATGTCTGGGCATAGGAGCATAAATGACATTTGGCTTTTCGGGCGCATCAAACTCAATTTCTTTTGCTTCAATGAGGTCTTGTATTTTGTTCTTCAAGGCTCAACAGTTATTAGTATCGTGGCCAGGGCTTTCAGAGTGATATGCGCAACGGGCATTGGGGTGATAATGAGGGGATGTTGTATTGGGGTTTTTCGGAGCTTCTTTCAAGGTTGCCAAGTTGGATCTTAGAAGATGCGGTAATACTTGAGACAAAGTCATGTTAATTCTGGTGAATTTCTTGATTGGCCTTTCCACCCTTGGTTGGTTACTCCTTTGTTGATCAGACGTAGGCTTTGGAATCATAACAGCCCCCACCATTGGTCGGCGTTCGTCCCTCTCTTGGTTTCTTTGCGGGTATACAACAACTGCCTCTTTCTTCCTAATAAAAGGCTTCCTTACAACTGTAGAAGAAGATGAATCCTTCTGAATCTTTCCACTTTTTATGCCAGCTTCCACCCTTTCTCCGGTCAGTATTAGTTTAGTAAAGCCTGCAGATAAACTTCCGATTAAATGGTTGAAGAAGGGGCCAAATAAGGTGCCTAAGGACATGTCTACTAATTCCCTTTCAGACAGAGGGGGTTGAACTCTTCCAGCCAAATATCTCCATTTTTGTGCGTAATCCTTGAAACCTTCATTGGAAGCCATGGCCATACTCTGGAGTTGAGTACGGGTAGGCGCCAAATCAACATTGTATTGATATTGCTTATAGAAAGCTGCGGCAAGATCTTCCCAATTATGGATGTTGGCTCTTTCTAATTGGTAAAACCAGTCGAGTTGTGTTCTAGACATACTGTCCTGGAAAAAGTGCACCCATAAGTCTTTATTAGCGGTATGGGGTTGGATTTTTCTCACGTATGACTGGAGATGCATTTTAGGGCATGACACTCCATCATATTTAGCAAATGTAGGCGCTTTGAATTTCGGAGGAATCACAATCCCCGACACTAGTCCCAATTCCTCAAAGTCTAAGAATGACACCTTTTATATTTCCATCGCGCTCAATTGTTCTTCAAGATATTTGTACTTGTCATCAACCGGAGGATACTGTTCCTCAGAGTAGTCTTCCTCTTCTTCCTCCTCTTCAGATTCTGACGGGACTGTTGTTTCCTTGCCTTTCCCTTCTCCTTCACCGGATGTTGTTGTAAAATTCAAAGTCCTTCTCGTCTGTCCCTGAAACCTTCTCCCCATGTTTAAGACTCCAGTCACCTTCTTTGTTTTCTTTTTTCTCTCTTCAACTAGCAGAGTCTTCAATTCTTCTTACCCTTTGGCTAGGGTCATGAGCAACTGTTGAAACTGCGTGTTCTGAGCTTGGAGATCTTTCACTGTTTGTTCGAGATCCATCTTGCTGAAATAAACAGTAGAGAGATGAGGAGACTTGTTGCAAAAGACATGTTTATGCTATGATGAATGATGTGTGCATATGCAATGTTTCCAAGGATTTCAAAGATTCAAGTTTGTTTTTAGACCAAAAAGGAAACACGCGTTATATTAATAAGATAAAGTTTGAGTACATCAATTCCCCTTGTACAAAGTAATACAAAACTCTAATATAAAAAAGTAGTGCGCATCCTCTTTGGTGCAATGTAGGCATTCAGAGTCCGCTCCTCATGAAGTAGCCTAGTGAGTTCCAAAACCTTTTTCTCGCTTGCATAGAATTGGGCTTCGAAAGTATCCCGCTCTCCTTTGAGTTGTATCCAATTCCTTTGTAGGTCTTCAAGAGATGTGGGCATGTCAGGATGTAGGATAGTGTATGGAATATCTCCTTCCTTAACAGGCTCAATGATTACCGGGAGAATGGAGGGGTAAGGCTCAAGAGGGATGGAATTCTTGTGCCCCAAAGTCTTGCTATCCACCTTGTTTAGCATCCTCCAAGCTGGGATAAATCTTTGGCGAAGACCTTGATCGTTGTTGTCGTAGTCGAATACCAAACCTTGAATCAGCATCTCGTGCGGGCCATCCCTTCGGGCGTAACCAAACTGTCTTAAGGATAAACATGGGTTGTATGTGATGCCTCCCCTAATGCCAAGTAGAGGGACATTAGGGAATTCTCTATAACGGTCGACAATGATAAAATTCTCTTTGGATCGAGAGCACCAAGGAATGTCTTAATGTTTAAGCGTCATCAACCTTTCTGACCACCTTAATCCTTGCCCATTCTTTAAGACTGATTGGGGAAGATGAGAAATAAACCATCTTGCCAAGAGAGGAGTGCAACACATAAGGAAACCTCTTTTCCTCATTGTGTGAGTGTGAAAAGAGTGTAGGATATCCCCTAGTAATGTAGGCACTGGGTTGCGTGATATGAAGATTTTGACGGTGTTCACATCTATGAGTTGGTCAGGATTTGGAAACAAAACCATCCCATAAATGAGGAGAGCCACAATTTCCTCAAAGGCTTGCAAGTCTAAGGAATTCCAACAGCTTTGGGCTTTCTCAAACAGGAGCTTTGCTAAGAAGCCTTTGACACCACTCCTAGTTTCCCAACAGTTTGTGACATCAGATGAGTGCAAGTGTAGAGCTTGAGCAATCTCTTCTGGCTATGGATCTCTTTCCGTACCACTGAAAGGTAGTTGATTGAGAATAGGAATCCTCAAGAGTTGGGAGAATTCTTCCAAAGTAGGCACAAGTTGATAGTCGGGAAATGTGAAGCAATGGTGCAAAGGATCAAAGAACTGAAAGAGCACCTTCATCATATCCTCATCTGTGTTGGAGGTGACCAAGTTGAGTAGACGACCATGCCTCTCGGTGAATGGAGAGTTCTCAGGGATCCTTGAAGCTAGCTCCTTAAGTTGTGGAGGAATTCTCACAAGGTTGACTTGGATAGTTTTCCTGCGAAGTGAATCCATATCCTACAAAACAAGAACAAAGATGAATCCCCAAAATCGTTGAAATGGTTAGTGGATGTATATGATGTTCATGATGTCCATGATGTTATGTACAAGTATGCATATACAAGAAAAGCAAACAAGTCCTCAGTTTAGGCTTGCATGGAGTTTTATAGGTAAGTACCCTCTTGAATTTTAGTTGGCTTAAACCTGTCCTAGTAATAGTAACCGGGTTCTAAGGAGCTCAATATCACTGGATTGTTTCCTTGGTCATTGTTTAAGCTCAAGCCTCTTTAATGGAGACCGAAATATCCCAAGAAACCAAACCTCAATGAGTGTAGTATCGAGTATCTACCAACTTTAGACTGCACCAAAGCCGTTCATCTCACTACATCCTAAAGGCCAAGTTGGTCAAGTAAAGGTTCTAGAAGTTCATTAGTGTTTCATGACATGACTCAGCGGCCCCGTATTCTCTTTGATTAACTCAAAGGCTACCGGTACCCATAAATATGTCGCACTAACGTAGCTATTTCTTAGACCATGTCGGTATACCCCGACAATTTCCACAACATATTGCTACTTACCTATAATGTATCCCATATCCGGGTAGAGGATTCAAACCCAAACAAAGAACCATACTGTAAAGCATATAAGTCAAACAATGTAAACAAATAAATGTGATCTAATCCCTAAGGTAACCCCACTTCTCTACAATCCCCAGCAGAGTCGGCAATCCTGCGGTGTGGTGGGAGAACTGACTTGAAGGTTTTGCATTTTATCGCAAATGTTGCGGTTAGCAAGAGTCGCCACCGACTTTTATTTTATCCAAAAGGAAAGGTGAAAAAGCACAGGAAAGACCTTTAGAGATGTTTTCTTGAGTTCGGGGGGTAGATTATGAAAAGGGAAGGTATTAGCACCCTTTTCATCCATGGTTTTCCATGGGCTCTTAGTTACTCGTTAGATCACTTGCTTTTTGTTTGAATGTGCTTGTGGTGTGGTTTTTGAAAGTATTTTGAAAATGTAATTTTGTAATGATTCTCGTTTCTATAAGAACGCATACAATGTGTTTGTTTCGAAAATATTTCAAAGATGTGTTTGTGATATGTGTTTTTGAATGTGATTTTGAAAAGGTGTCTTTATAACGATTCTCATCTCTATAAGAACGCGTACAAAGTGTTGTTTTCAAGAATGTTTCAAAATGAGAGTGTTGGTGTATAAAATGTTTTTGTTGTGAGCAAGCGAGTAAATAAGAGCTAACCTACCTACTCAAAAGGTCTTAGATGTTCTTTTACTCCTCCTTTAGATGTTGCTATCTTACCATTGATTTGGTAAGAAGCCCCATCATTGGATATGAAGGGACCGGCGCGGGACGTTTGTATAGTCATAGAAGGCAACTCATGGGACATTTTAGCGATGTCGTTTTTAGGGACTAGATCATTTACCGAAGGCGACATCGAGGGTCATTGAGGGACTACAATCTTTTATTGAGGGTCTTTGCTAAAACGCCCATGTTCGAGGGATATGACTATTTTTTCGATAGGCAACAAAGTGAGATTACCCTAGGGGTGCTTGCGTGTAAGTGTGTTTGATTGCATACATAATTTGTCTTGAATTAGGGTTTTCTAAACATTAGTTTTAGTCTTGCCATACACATCCTAATTACTAATAATATATGAAAGCAATAAAAGTGCAAAAATGTAAAGTCCTATGCTATTACAATATTTAGGGATGGGGTATACAAATTTACAAATGGGGATTGCAAGGAATTTAAGTCCTAATTATCTATTACAACCACATTGAATGGATAAGCGTGTACCAAAAAATGTAAAATGTTTGTTTCATTTAAGTAAAGAAATAAGTTTTGTTTAAGAAAATATTTTTATCTTTTTATGTTTTAAGAAATAAAGTAAAACATGTGAAAAGAAATGAAAAAATGTCTTTGGTATTTTTTTATTAATGAAAAAAATAAAAAAAATGTTAGCAAAAATAGTGAGGAAAAAGAAAGTAGAATCAACGTATTGCTGACTAAAGGAAATCAGAAGTTCTGACATCTGGCGTACTGCAAAATAGATATCCTATTAGTGAAAAATAGGTAAATTCAGAAGTTCTGGATCCGCTAGGAACAAAGAAAATTTCAGAAGTTCTGATACCAACGACAGAACTTGGTCTCCCTCTTCATGCTAGTCAGAACATCTGCAACTTAGTCATTTCTCAACAAAATAGAAGATACGCATATGACAATTATGGAAGGTTTCATAGCATTTTAGAAACAAGAAATATCAGAACTATAAATCAGAGACAAGTGTGAATTTGCTAATCCTAATTCTGAGTTCTAATTTCTTCCAGAAGTTCTGAACTGATTCATTCCATAATTAGGCAGATAAATACGTGAAGCCTCAGAATATGTACAACATCAGAAACATGATGTCTACATTGTATTTTTGAACATGCCAATCTGGTAATGTTTAAGTAACGTGATAAGAGTCAGCAGAAGCTTACCTTGCAGCTGGAAAAGATTCTATGAACTGGAGGTTGGTCCTGAACTCTGGTGATGTTCTGAGCAACTTCTTCACGTACTCAGTAGGATGGAAGTTTTCAACTTCTGGAACAACCAAGGGGTGCTGTTCTGACTTCTTTGAGGTGGAGGTGGATGGAGAGTGTATTGCAGTATAAATACAGAAGTTAGAATAGTTTCTAATATGTGAATCAGAAACTGTGGGGGTAGTTTTAGTCAAGAAACACTTGAGAACAGATGGAGTTTGAAGGTAATAAATTAAAAGTTAACAAGTTTTGTATCTTGTGTTGCAGCTTTGGGATCTTGGAATTTTAGCAGGGATTCAAGGCTTTTTCTTTCTTATTTTTTCGACCTCTTTATAGTTACCAATGGTTTCCAATTTATAGGCAAGGATCTTTGTAGCTTGGAGAGATCAAGGGTGCAACTATTATATGCTAGGCGCTGACTTATTCTTGTAGCAAGTTCAACTCGGTGTGGTAGTTGACAGTTTTTTAGCCATGCCTAAGCTGGATTAGCAAGCAGGGATTAAGGAAAAGTAATCCCAAAAGAAAAAGCAACGCATGGGTCCTCACATATTTCTGTACAAAAGTTGCTTTTAAGGACAACAAAGGTACTTCTATGCCACACGTGGGGAGACCCTTTGGATAAAGACTCAAAAGTGGTTGTGAGAATTAAATGAGCATTAAATGATGATGAGATTTATCAACCCAGAAATCTTGAAATGTGAGATTTTGCATCATTGCTTGGATCAGAAATTCTGCTTCAGCGTAGCATCCAATCTTCCGATCCTTTTATCTTCTAGCTCCAGCATGTTCTGAAGGAACTCCCAGATTTTCAAGGAAGTTTGTAACACACTTTGTAAAACCTTATTTGAGCTGCTCTTGCAGGTTCTGACTGGACCTTTATGAAAACTGGCCCAGAAGTTCTGACCAAACTCTGTCTTGAGAGTGTCCAGAATTTGCTGGGTGTTTTAGTTTCAAGGATGTATCTTTGAGGAGTTATAACTTGAAAACCCAACATTTCTAGGAGAAGTTCTGTTCAACAATGTTCTAGATCTTGTGGGGGTCTATAACTCTTGTGTCAGAAGCTGATCTAGAATCAACTTGCATCAAGGTGAAAATCTGGCCAAAAGTTCTGAGTTTTTTCATATTTCTTAAACACCTAGGAAAGTTCTAAGTATTTAAAATTTTGACTTTTCCCAAAGTAAATTGACTTTTGATTTTCTTGATGAAACAAACTTCATATTTCAACATGTCTTGATGAAATATGATTCTTGAAACTTGGTTTTGGTCCAGGAGTCAAAGTTTGACTTTTCAGTGTGCAAATGACCATTTTGCCCTTGCAGATGACTTTCTTGAAAAAAAATGCAGTTCAAGGCTTGGAATTGGATGGAAGCAAACTTGAGGTTCCAGGGGGATTCCTTGAGGAATGAGAGGGCAAATTTTGGGGTACAACAATAATCTTCCTTCTATTAATAATGTGCTTTTAGTTGATGGATTAATGCATAAACTGTTATCCATAAGTCAATTAAGTGATAACGGTTATGTTATAATCTTTAATCAAAATTCATGCAAAGCTGTTAGTCAGAAAGATGGAACTATCCTGTTTAATGGAAAGAGGAAAAACAACATTTATAAGATAAAACTTTCTGAACTAAAAAGTCAGAATGTAAAATGCCTTCTTTCTGTTAACAACGATCAATGGGTCTGACATAGAAGATTGAGGCATGTTAGTATGATAAGAATATATAAGATTAACAAACTCAATCTGGTCAGAGGACTTCCTAATCTGAAGTTCAGTTCAAATGCTCCGTGTGAAGCATGCCAAAAAGGCAAATTTGCAAAACCTGCTTTTAAAGCTAAATATGTTGTTTCCACCTCTAGGACATTAGAACTTCTGCACATAGATTTATTTGGACCAGTGAAAACTGCGTCTGTTAGTGGCAAGAAGTATGGGTTAGTGATCGTAAACGACTATAGCAGATGGATATGGGTAAAGTTCTTAAGATACAAGGACGAGTCACATTCTGTGTTCGTTGCCTTCTGTAACCAAGTTCATAATGAAAAGGATCTTAGAATTGTCAAAGTCAGAAGTGATCATGGTGGAGAATTTGAAAACAAAAATTTTGAAACATTTTGTTAATGGAAAAGGCATCTCGCATGACTTCTCTTGTCCTAGAACTCCCCAAACAAAATGGAGTTGTAGAACGAAAGAACATAACATTGCAAGAAATGGCCAGAACCATGATCAATGAGACTAACATTGCTAGGATCTTCTGGGCAGAAGCAATTAACACAGCGAGTTATATTCAGAATAGAATCTCTATAAGACCTATTCTAGAAAAGACTCCATATGAATTGTGGAGGAACAGAAAGCCCAACATTTCTTATTTCGATCCTTTTTGATGTACATGTTTTATTCTGAATACTAAAGATCATCTGAACAAGTTTGACTCTAAAGCACAGAAGTGTATTATGTTAGGATACTCTGAACGCTCAAGAGGGTACAGAGTATACAATACAGAAACACAGATTGTTGAAGAGTCAATCAATGTTAGATTTGATGATAAGCTTGACCCTCAAAAGTCAAAGAAGAATGAATCTTTTGCAAATATAGAAGTTGAATTCACAGGTGTTGAAGACAAATCTTCAGAAGTTCCCAACAAGGACGCTCCAACAACTTCAGAAGGAAATGTCACAAGTGTTCCAGTACCTTCTGTTGATCAACTCCAGAAAAAGTTATCCAGAAGCAGCATAGCTCACCCAGAAGATAAGATTCTGGGAAAGAAGGATGATCCAATCAGAACAAGATCAACATTCAGAAACTCTGAAGAATCCCTCATGGGATTGGTATCTCTGATTGAACCAACAACAATTGATGAAGCTCTTATGGACAATGACTGGATTCTGGCAATGCAGGAGGAGTTAAACCAGTTCACCATAAATGACGTATGGGATCTGGTTCCCAAACCAAAAGGATTTAACGTTATTGGAACAAAGTGGGTGTTTAGAAACAAACTGAATGAGCAAGGAGAAGTCATTAGAAACAAGGCACGAATGGTGGCACAAGGTTATAGTCATCAAGAGGGGATAAACTATACAGAAACCTTTGCTCAAGTCGCCAGGTTAGAATCTATCAGACTCTTAATCTCTTTTGATGTAAATAATGGCATCACTCTGTATCAGATGAATGTCAAAAGTGCATTCTTAAATGGTTACATTGATGAAAAGGTATATGTAATCTCAAGCCTCAACTCAACTTTAGTTTTGATGAAAGACAAACAAGCTAGTTTGAGGAAAGACAAACAAGCATTATGGCAAGAAGGAAAAGAAGTGAAATTAACTTAAAGCATCATTCACTCAAAGCTTCAAGGATCATGGCAAGCAATCAAGTATATCAATTCTCAATTGAACTACATTGACTAGAAATGCTCAAAAAATGATATACACACTTTCCACAACACTTCACTTATATTTCAAAACAAATTTTAAGTTTTTCTCTGCTGTAAATCGATTAACATCTTGTGTAAATCGATTTACACACGCTTTTTCAAAACACTGATTGTCTCTGCCAGCAATCGATTTACATGTTGTGTAAATCGATTGATCACAGAACAAACTGAATTTTTAACTCTTGTAAATCAATTTACACAACATGCTAATCGATTTACACTTCAAACTTTTTGAAATTCTGAATGTTACAAACCCGTGCAATCGATTTGCATCTTATGTTAATCGATTTACACATTGAAAATTTTGAAAAATCTGAACTGGTTTCAAGATATCCTTCACACCTTTTCTCCAATAGTTGCATGATCAAACATTGCATCTTATCAAGTTTTTCAAACAGAAAAGTGTCCATTTGGAAAGGTATCTTGATTACTATATATTATAAAATCTTTCAAATCATAAACAACTCTTCTCTTATGCAATAATTCTGAACTTTGTAAAATATTCAAACTTCATATTTCTTAACTTTTAAGAACAAAGATTTTCTGCACTTTCACACATATAAAGAACAGAAATCTTTGAGCATTATCTAACCATTGTGTTACAGTTTGAATTGCTTACAAGAGAAGAAAGAAGAAACTTCAAAGAAGTAACTCTATGTGATCAACATCTTTCAAGAAATCATACTTCATAAAATTATACAAAGTGTAACTTATTTCCAGGATTGTTGGAATTAAGTATTAGATTACTTTTGTTCCTTGTTGTCCATTGTTGGAAACAAGAGGTATCTTTTGAGAGGATTGTTCTCATTAGACTTATTGGAAATCCAAGAGGGTGTTCTTGGTATTTGTTAGGTTCTTTAGTTGATAAGACTAGGAAGAGTCTTGTAAAAGTTCTAACAAAATAGTAAAATCTCTTGCGTGTTTGCAAGGGGACTGGACGTACTTCCGGGGTGTGGAAGGAACCAGGATAAATCTCCGTGTCTCTTTACTTTATGCACTTTACAGTTTTCAAAGCACTAAATCAAAACCAGAAAGTATAAAATAAGTCAAAAATCGACCACCACCTAATTCACCCCCCCTCTTAGGCGCAATCTTAATCTTACAATTGGTATCAGAGCATGTTATAGGTAACCTGCTCCTAGAGATCCAGAATGGCTTCCGCAAATCATCAACCCGTTTTCAGAGATGGTGGTAGTAACAACAAGCCTCCTCTATTCTGTGGTGAATATTTTGACTTCTGGAAAATACGCATGAAGGCGCATTTAGAAGCACAAGGAGAGGAAGTATGGGATGCTGTTGAAAATGGTCCATTTATCCCGGTAACGGTAATCAATGGCGTTGGCTCTTCAAAGCCTAAAACTGCATGGGACGACGATGATAAAAAGAAAGTTCTCTATGAAAAAAAGGAAATAAACCTTCTTCAAGGTGCACTCAGTATGGACGAATTTTTCCGTGTCTCGACATGCAGAACAACAAAGGAAATATGGGATACCTTGGTTCAAACTCATGAAGGAACGGCTGGAGTAAAAAGATCAAGGCTAAATACCTTAAGTCAAGAATATGAACTATTTCGAATGCAGCCCGGAGAATCCATTCTTGACTTACAAAAGAGATTTATGCATTTGACAAATCACTTAAGTGCTCTTGGTAAAACCTTGTCAAATGATGAACTCAACTTGAAAGTCCTTAGATCATTGACTAGGGAATGGCAACCAAAGGTAACGACAATCTCGGAAAAGAAGAGTCTCTCCACAATGACTTCCGCTACACTATTTGGCAAACTTCAAGAATACGAAACGGAACTCGGTAGACTTGAAAAACATGAGAATCTAGAAAAGAAGTCCAAAAACATTGCTTTAAAAATTGATTCAAAGGAAGTGGTAAAAGAAGACAATCCGGAAGAAGATGAAAATTTCATGCTTCTTGTGAAAAGACTTGGGAAGTTTTTTGGCAGAAATGACAAAGGCGGATCTCATGCACATAAGAGAAAGCACTTCAAGAAAAGAGAAGCCTCCACATCAACACAAGATGTCTCATGTTATGAATGTGGAAAGCAAGGACACATCAAGCCAAACTGTCCAAATCTCCCAAAGAAAAACGGATTCAAAGGGAAGGACTCAAAACAAAAGAAAGCCTACATAGCATGGGAAGATAATGATATGAGCAGTACATCGGAATCGGAAAGCGACGAATGTGCAAACTTAGCCTTAATGGCATCGCATCACTCCGACGACGAAGAAGAGGTTAGTAATGAATTTAATCTTTTTGATGATGATGTTCAAGGTGCTATTGATGAACTCTTGAAAGAATGCAAAAGTTTATACAAAAAGGTGTCGAACCAAGAAAAAGAACTTCTAATTTGTCTAGAAAAAATTGACACCATGACTAAAGATTTTGATCTTCAAAAATAGAATTTTATAAAAGAAAAGGAAAACTTTGCATGCTCCAAGTGTGAATCAAATGTCTTTCAAATTGTTCAATTGAAAAGAGTCATTGAACGATATGAAAAAGGACAAATAGGATTGGAAGGATTACTAAGCCAACAACGTTATCCAAATGATAAAAGAGGTCTTGGTTATGTGAATTCTAAGAGACCAAGTAACAATCCCACTGTTTTTGTAAAGGCTAGTAATAGTTCCAATCCCAAGAAAGTAGAAAAGAAGCAAGTTGTTCATAATCATCAAAAGAAAAAGGCTAATGTATCTAAAAGAAAACAATTTCCTATATACAAGGGCAAATTTGTTCCAAACTGTTTTTACTGTGGTATTATTGGACACACACCCAATGCATGCTATATTAGAAATTCCAGTATGGCTAGTGGACATTATGCATGGGTGAAAAAGGGAACTAACTATGAAGGACCCAAGGCAATTTGGGTACCTAACAAGAAATAATTTGTTTTTGTAGGTATGCTTGAAATCCACATCAAATCTTTGGTATCTTGACAGTGGATGTTCAAAGCATATGACAAGAGATGTACACCAATTTTCATATCTAGTACATAAAGCCAAAGGGTATGTCACCTATGGAGACAACACCAAAGGAAAGATTCTTGGCGTTGGTATAGTTGGCACACCTCCATCCATTCAAATTGAGGATGTTCTCTATGTTGAAGGACTAAAACATAACCTTCTTAGCATAAGTCAACTTTGCGATAGAGGGTTCAAGATCAAATTCAACAAAGAAGAATGCCTTATTATGGATGAGGCAACCAATGAGGTAAAACTCAAAGGTATAAGATCTAACAATATTTTTCTGATTACTCTAGATGATTTGTCTATGAAGGTACAATGTCTTTTGGTAAACAACAATGACGCTTGGTTATGGCACAAGAGGATTGCTCACATTCACATGGAGCACTTGAACAAATTGGTTAAGCATGACTTAGTTATTGGTCTACCAAAGATGAAGTTCATCAAAGACAAATTATGTAGTGCATGCCAAAAGGGCAAACAGACCAAATCAACTTTCAAACCAAAGAATGTGGTTTCTACAACAAGACCACTTCAATTGTTGCACATGGATCTTTTTGGTCCATCTAGAACAAGAAGCTTCAGAGGTAACATTTATGCTTTAGTTATTGTAGATGATTTTTCCCGTTTCACTTGGACTTTGTTTTTAGTGCACAAAAATTAAGCATTCAAGGCATTCAAGAGATATGCAAAACAAGTTCAAAATGAGAAGTCATTAAAGATAACATCAATTCGAAGTGATCATGGTGGAGAATTCCAAAACAGTCTATTTGAAGAATTTTATGAAGAAAATGGGATCTTCCACAATTTTTCAGCACCAAGAACTCCACAACAAAATGGAGTAGTTGAAAGGAAAAATAGGTCTTTGGTGGAGCTTGCTAGAACCATGCTAAGTGACTCAAGTTTGCATAAATATTTTTGGGCGGATGCGGTAAGCACGACATGTTATGTAAGCAATCGCGTGATCATAAGACCTATACTAAAGAAAACTCCATATGAGATTTACAAAGGCAGAAAACCAAACATCTTTCACTTTCATATTTTCGGGTGCAAATGTTTTGTCCTTAACAACGACAAAGACAATCTCGGTAAGTTCGATGAAAAATCGGATGAAGGTATTTTTCTTGGTTACTCCCTTTCTAGCAAAGCTTTTAAAATTTACAATAAAAGAACTTTAACTATAGAAGAATCAATGCATGTTTCTTTTGACGAATCTAACACCTCCAAGGAGGAAGTTGTTATTTGTGATGATGATGATTCTATAGATCTATCTCATGAGAATTCTTGCGGAGATGACAAAATTGTCAATCCGGAACAAACACATGAACTTTCACATCAAAATGAAAATGATGATGATCTTCCTCAAGAATGGAGAACTCATCGTGATCATCCTATTGACAACATAATTGGAGATATTAGCAAAGGAGTATCTACACGGCTAAATCTTAAGGATGCATGTTTGAATATAGAGTTTATATCTCAAGTTGAACCTACTAAAGTGGCTCAAGCACTAGAAGATGATCAATGGATCCTTGCCATGCAAGAGGAGTTAAACCAATTCGAGCGGAACGAAGTTTGGGATCTTGTTCCTAATCCAGGAAATAAATGTATCATTGGAACCAAATGGGTTTTCAAAAACAAGATGGATGAAAATGGAATAATCACTCGAAACAAGGCAAGACTAGTTGCTCAAGGATACAACCAAGAGGAAGGAATTAATTTTGAAGAAACTTTTGCTCCGGTAGCACGTTTGGAAGCAATAAGATTATTACTTGCATATGCATGCTCTTTGGACTTTGAACTTTTTCAAATGGATGTAAAAAGCGCATTTCTCAACGGATTCATAAATGAAGAAGTCTATGTAAAGCAACCTCCCGGTTTTGAAGACTTCAAACATCCTAATCATGTCTTCAAACTGAAGAAAGCTCTCTATGGGCTGAAGCAAGCACCAAGGGCTTGGTATGATATGAAGAAGTGAAAATCACAAGAAGGGGGGTTGAATTGTAAAACTGGAAATCAATTGCAATGAACACAATATTTTTATCCTGGTTCGTTTGATCTCAAACTACTCCAGTCCACCCGTCAAGGTGATTTCGCCTCTCTCCAACGAGGTCTTAATCCACTATATTCAACTGAATATTACAATCTGCTTTAACAACTGCTAAAGCCTTCTTGATGCAAACCACAAACCGGTTTCTCAAGGAATCACTTTCTTACAGAGAATTGAAATCTAGGTGTGTGAATGTTTTCTACAAAACTGTTTATCACAACTGTGATACTACACAACTTAAGCTTATTGAAACTAGATTGCTAAAATAATAGAGTAAGGAATTTTGGAGCTTTTAGCAAACTGAGAGTAAGGAAGATGATGATTAGCTTTTAGGTGTGTAAATTGATGTAGAGCATTAGCCAATTCAATCTTCATTGACTTGTTTATATAGCATTGGAATTGGTGAACGTTGGAGCAATAATTCTGATTCAATGCCAATAACAATCTTTCCTTATTAAGCAGATCTTGTCTGGAATGATGCCGTTGGTAATAACTCGTCTTGAATGCACAGTACCGTTGCCACTTAAGCGTGTTCTGGATTTGGCTCATTCTGACGCTGCGTAAGTGCTGATGAACTGTTGTTGTCTTTATCAGAGTTCAGAGTGTTTAGCGCAGATCTGTTCATCAAGCTTCAGCATAAGCGTGAGTTGTTCTTCTGATTCTGGTATCTGATATAGCAACTTCTGATGCTGATGTTGATAACCAATTTTCTGATGCTGATTATGATGTACTCTTGCTGATACCCATCAGAGTTTCTGTAAAACAGAAAGTAATTTTTAGGTAGCAAATAGTTCTTACATGAATCACATAATTAATATATCATTTCATTTTGTTATCATCAAAACTTAAACTTATGGTAGTAGATTCAAACTTTGTTCTAACAATCTCCCCCTTTTTGATGATGACAAAAACTAGATATTTTTAATTGAAAATTAGCGTGAAAAGTATCAGAGATAACTAAATGATAAGTTGCATCAGAATTAAATAAGAAGTTATCAAAGATAAGGGATAAAGAGATATCAGAGTTGGGATCGGAGATACTCCCCCTGAATTTATTACTTCCCTTTTTAATTCCAAGAGTTCTTCAGGATCAGCTCTTTATTGAATTTTTGAACATCATAATGTTAGAGCTTCAGATCAGGATATCAGAGCTTTGACTATCAGATCTTCAGATCAGAGCTTCAGAGCTTCAGTGTGTCAGAGAGCATTCTTGTACCTGTAGACTTATGCAAAAACAGAAAACATTCAAGTATATCAGAGTTAGAATGTTTGAGACTTTTTGTCTCAGTAATCCGTTATTGAAAAATATCATTCTTGTTCTCCCCCTTTTTGTCAGCAATCAAAAAGTGTAAGTGATGTGCTAAAACGATCAGAGCAGAAAAACTTGTTATATTAAAAGTTCAGAGCCAGACAAAACAGTACAAAAGATATGCAAGGAAAACATTGAAAATTATCATGAATGAAAAAACTAAGGTTGGGGTGGGAAGCGTGTGAACAGAGTCTCCAGCATTGCCTTAATCTGATCAGTAGTTTCAGTCTGCTTGTGCACCATGCTGACTACTGTATCTATCTTGCTGCTGGGCACCCCATGGGTGAAAATCAGTTCTGCTATGACACCAACGTCAGAGCATCTTTCAGCCATATCAATACAGCGGACGCCACCGCCACTGTAACCAATCAATTTTGCTATGTGATCCTCAGTGATCACAATCTTCTTTCCCATTATGTAGGAGGTGACTTGATGCGTTGATGAGGACGCATGAATCTAGAACTCCTTGACCAAGACTGGGAACGTTGGTCCAACCAACCTATCAAAATATCTTTCCCATTTCTGTGCCCTAACTTCTTCTGTCAAGTCAAAACCATTTTCTTTCAGACTGCCAAAGTCAATAATCAGTTCAGACAGCACTTCTAAATTCTTCATTGGTGTAAGGAGTGTTCTGAAAGGAACTTGGTACTGTTCAGAGGAATCTTTCTTCTGAGAACCTGCAGAGACATTGCTGGAGGTTGCCATGTTCACACTTAGGGTTTTTCTGAGAAAACTGAAAAATTGGTTTCTTTGAGAAAGATGAACAAACAGAGAAAATGCAGAAAAATATTTGTGAGATTGAAGGAAACGGTAAAAGATTAATGTGAGAAGTTAACGAGTTTAAATAGATTAAAAATTTTTTTTTGAAAGTGTAAACGGTTTCAAGAAAGAGAAATAAAATCACGATTACGTTTTAAAACATGATTACTTTCATTTAATGCTTGCTGGTTTTGGGGGATTTGAGAAAGATACTTGAAACAGTTACCAGACATGTGTCTCAATGCACCCAATCAGCGTTTTGCCTTCTCAGAAGCGTGCACGTGTTCTGCTTCAGAGATTTGCTGATGATTGGATGACACTTGTTTGATTTAGTGAGCAGCACGTCTATCCTTGAGCTGAAACACTCAGATCTTTAAGAATAGCATCTGATACAATCTGCATGTTCTATCTTTCTGAAAAGAGATTGATCAGAAGTTCACAGTAAAACAAATACATTCTGAAGATAAATATATAGAATTAAAGCATTTTCACTCTGGGCAGATTTTCATGCTGAGATGTTTCAGAATGAAATTGAACCTATCTTCAGAAAGGGGTTTAGTGAAGATATCAGGCCATTGATGGTCTGTATCAATAAATTTTAAGTTCAAAATTCCTTTCTGAATATAGTCCCTAATGAAATGATGTTTTATTTCTATATTCTTAGCTCTAGAATGTAAAATGGGATTCTTACTTAAGCAAATAGCAGAAGTATTGTCACAGAGTATAGGGATGTTACTCTCAAAAATCTGGAAGTCTTCAAGCTGACTTTTCATCCAAAGCATTTGTGTGCAACATCCTCCTGCTTCTATGTACTCAGCTTCTGCTGTTGATAGCGCAATTGTGGATTGCCTTTTGCTGGACCAAGAGATCAGATTGTCTCCCAGAAACTGGCAGCTTCCAAAAGTACTTTTACGCTCTACTCTGTCTCCAGCAAAGTCAGCATCGCAGTAGCCTACTAAGCTGTAATCACTAGATTTTCTATAAAATAAACCCAGATTAGTAGTACCTTTCAGATACTTGAAAATTTGCTTAACAACTGTTAAGTGAGATTCTCTAGGATCTGATTGGAATCTAGCACAAATACATACGCTGAATAAGATATCAGGTCTTGAAGCTGTCAGATAAAGGAGAGAACCAATCATACCTCTGTAGACCTTCTGTTCTACCTTTTTGCTTACCTCTTCTCTTTCCAGAATGCACGTGGGATGCATTGGAATCTTTGATGGCTTACATTATGAGAGGTCAAATTTCTTCAGAAGATCTCTGATATATTTGCTCTGATGAATGTAAGTTCTCTCTGGAGTTTGATTGATCTGAATTCCTAGAAAGAATTTCAGTTCCCCCATGAGGCTCATCTCAAATTCTGCCTGCATACACTTAGCAAATTTTCTTCCAAGAGAAGGATTAGTAGATCCAAAAATAATATCATCAACATAAATTTGACAGACTAAGATGTCATTCTTAACTGACTTACAGAATAAGGTAGTGTCCACCTTCCCTCTGGTGAATTCATTTTCTAACAGAAAGTTACTTAGTCTTTCATACCAAGCTCTGGGAGCTTGTTTCAGACCATATAGTGACTTCTTTAGTTTGAAAACATGTTCTGGATGTTTTGTATTTTCAAAACCAGGGGGTTGGTGCACATAAACCTCTTCTTCTATATAACCATTTAAGAATGCACTCTTGACATCCATCTGATACAGAGTGATGCCTCTATTAATAACAAATGAGATTAAAAGTCTGATAGATTCTAACCTGGCGACTGGAGCAAAGGTTTCTGTATAGTCTATCCCCTCTTGCTGACTATAACCTTGTGCTACCAGTCGTGCCTTGTTTCTGATGACTTCACCTTGTTCATTTAGCTTGTTTCTGAACACCCATCTTGTTCCAATGACGTTGAATCCTTTTGGTCTGGGAACAAGATCCCATACGTCATTTTTGGTGAATTGATTCAGCTCTTCTTGCATTGCTAGAATCCAGTCGTTGTCCAGAAGTGCTTCATCAATAGAAGAAGGTTCAATCAGAGACACAAGTCCCATGAGGGTTTCTTCCGAGTTTCTGAAGCTTGCTCTTGTTCTGATTGGATCTTCCTTTCTTCCTAAGATAGTTTCTTCTGGGTGATCCAAGCTGCTTCTGGGTAATCTCTTCTGAGGTTGATCAGCAGCTGTTGTAGGATTGCTAGCAGTGCTCCTTTCAGATGTTGAAGGGGTGTCTGTGTTGGGAGCTTCTGATGACTTGTCTTCAGAACCTGTAAATTCAATTTCCATACCTGCAAAAACTTCATTATGCTTTGACTTTTCAGAGTCAAGCTTATCATCAAAACGAACACTGATTGATTCTTCCATAATCTGTGTTTCTGTATTGTATACTCTGTACCCTCTTGAGCGTTCAGAGTATCCTAACATAATACACTTCTGTGCTTTAGAGTCAAACTTGTTCAAATAATTTTTTGTATTTAACATAAAGCAAGTACATCCAAAAGGATGAAAATATGAAATGTTGGGCTTTCTGTTCTTCCATAATTCATATGGAGTCTTTTCCAGAATAGGTCTTATTGAGATTCTATTCTGAATGTAGCACGCTGTGTTTATTGCCTCTGCCCAGAAGATCTTAGCAACGTTTGTCTCATTGATCATGGTTCTGGCCATTTCTTGCAATGTTCTGTTCTTTCGTTCTACAACTCCATTTTGTTGGGGAGTTCTAGGACAAGAGAAATCATGCAGAATGCCTCTGTCATTAAAGAATGACTCAAAATATTTGTTTTCAAACTCTCCACCATGATCACTTCTGACTTTAACGATTCTAAGATCCTTTTCATTCTGAACTTGGTTACAGAAGGTAACAAACACAGAGTGTGACTCGTCCTTGTGTCTTAAGAACTTTACCCATGTCCATCTGCTATAGTCATCTACGATTACTAACCCATACTTCTTGCCACTGACTGAAGCAGTTTTAACTGGTCCAAATAAGTCAATGTGCAGAAGTTCTAATGGCTTAGAGGTAGAAACAACACTTTTAGATTTGAAAGAAGGTTTTGCAAATTTTCCTTTCTGACATGCTTCACACAGAGCATCTGAATTGAACTTCAAATTAGGAAGTCCTCTGACCAGATTGAGTTTGTTAATCTGAGATATTCTTCTCATACTAACATGCCCCAATATTCTGTGCCAGATCCACTGCTCGTTGTTAACAGACAGAAGACACTTTACATTCTGACTTTTCAGTTCAGAAAGTTTGATTTTGTAAATGTTGTTTTTCCTCTTTCCATTAAATAGGATAGTCCCATCTTTCTGACTAACAACTTTACATGATTTTTGATTAAAGATTATATCATAACCGTTATCACTTAATTGACTTATGGATAACAGATTATGCATTAATCCATCTACTAGCAGAACATTATTTATAGAGGGAAGATTTCCATTACCTACAGTTCCAGAGCCAATGATCTTTCCCCTCTGATTGCCTCCAAAGCCAACGTGGCCTCCAGGCTTAAGTTCCAGGCTTTGGAACATATGCCTTCTTCCCGTCATGTGTCGCGAGCAGCCAGAGTCCAGGTACCATGACTGGTGTTTCTGATTCGCTGCTAAAGATATCTGCAACATGTATTATTTTATCCTTAGGTACCCAGATTTTCTTGGGTCCTGATTTGTTAGATTTACCAAAACTCTGGTTGAATTTTGGTTTCACAGAATACTTACGGCTAGTGTATTTAATATCATGTGTGTGACCATACACAAAATGTGAGTTAAGAGGAGTGTGTTTAATGGTTAAATCCATGACATTCTTTGGTGTAGTAACCTTACCTTGGTATCCTATTCCCTTCCTGCCGTTTCTGCTAACTCCATAGATCATTGAAGCCATTTTGCTTCTATCTATGCTTTTAGCAAGGAACTTATGGAAACTGTGATCATACTCCTTGATGATCTCATCAGCACTGTTGGGAGTTTCAGAAATTGGTTCCTTCTGAGAGTTTTGTAAAGTATTTTCTAATTTTGAAATTTTATTTCTTAGCTCAGAATTTTCCAATTTCAGACTCTCAGTTTTATCAGAGTCAGATTCAAGATTCCTTTTCAGGTTTCTGAATTTAACTCTAATCTGCTGGTACCTTTCCAGAATTTCGTTAAGGCTTTCAACAAGTTCAGCCTTGGTAAAATTAACTGCAAAGTCAGGAAATACCTCTTCAGTATCTGATTCTGAGTCTGATTCAGAAGCTTCACTATCTTCTAAAATGTTGGCCATGAGAGCTATGTTTTCTCTCTCATCATCTGATTCTGAGTCAGCTTCAGACGAGTCAGAGTCATCCCATGTAGCACTGAGACTTTTCTTCTTTTCTCTTCCAAACTTCTTTTTGGGCTTTTCCCTCTGAAGCTTTGGGCAGTCACTCTTGTAGTGTCCTTGCTCATTGCACTCATAGCAGATGATGTCCTTGGTGTTTGGCTTTCTGCTTCCTGAGGAGCCTTCAGATCTTCTGTATCCAGAGGAAGAATCTGTCCTTCTGTATCTGGAAGAAGACTCGTTCTGATCAGATCTTCTGGGATTGCCGAACTTCCTTTGCCTCTGCTTCCACAGTTGATTCACTCTTCTGGAGAGGAGAGAAAGTTCGTCTTCTTCTGATGAGGATCCATCAGATGTTTCTTCAACTGCCTGCAAAACTTTAGACTCAGATTTTTTGTTAGATTTTAATGCTAAAGGCTTACCTTGCTTCTGAGGTTCATCAACTTCTAGCTCTATCTCATGACTTCTGAGGGAGCTGATAAGTTCCTCCAGAGAAATTTTGTTGAGATCTTTTGCTAGCTTCAGAGCTGTAACCATTGGCCTCCACTGCTTTGGTAAGCTTATGATGATTTTCTTGACGTGATCAGCAGTAGAGTAACCTTTGTCCAGAACCTTGAGACCAGCTACCAGAATCTGGAATCTTGAGAACATTGTTTCAATGGATTCACTTTCTTCCATTTTGAATGCATCATACTTCTGAATGAGCGCAAGAGCTTTAGTTTCTTTGACCTGAACGTTGCCCTCATGCGTTATTCTGAGTGAGTCAAACATGTTCTTTGCTGTGTCTCTGTTAGAGATCTTTTCATATTCAGCATAAGAGATGGCGCTGAGAAGGATGGTTCTGGCCTTGAGGTGATTTTTGAAGTCACGCTTTTGTTGGTCAGTCATTGCTTTCCTATCAATCTTCTGACCGCTTGCATTCACAGGGTGCGTGTATCCATCTGTCACCATGTCCCACAGATCAGCATCATGTGCCAGAAAGAAGCTTTCAATTCTGTCTTTCCAGTAATCAAAATTTTCTCCATCAAAGACTGGAGGTTTGCCGCTGGATCTGTCTCTGTCTTCATTGTTGTCATTGCTGGTGTGATGATAAGTTCCTGCCATTGTGTTTTTCTGATGCTGGATCTTGTACTGACACGGTTAAGTGTTTTAGCTCAGAACCAGGCGCTCTGATGCCAATTGAAGAAGTGAAAAACACAAGAAGGGGGGTTGAATTGTAAAACTGGAAATCAATTGCAATGAACACGATATTTTTATCCTGGTTCGTTTGATCTCAAACTACTCCAGTCCACCCGTCAAGGTGATTTCGCCTCTCTCCAACGAGGTCTTAATCCACTATATTCAACTGAATATTACAATCTGCTTTAACAACTGCTAAAGCCTTCTTGATGCAAACCACAAACCGGTTTCTCAAGGAATCACTTTCTTACAGAGAATTGAAATCTAGGTGTGTGAATGTTTTCTACAAAACTGTTTATCACAACTGTGATACTACACAACTTAAGCTTATTGAAACTAGATTGCTAAAATAATAGAGTAAGGAATTTTGGAGCTTTTAGCAAACTGAGAGTAAGGAAGATGATGATTAGCTTTTAGGCGTGTAAATTGATGTAGAGCATTAGCCAATTCAATCTTCATTGACTTGTTTATATAGCATTGGAATTGGTGAACGTTGGAGCAATAATTCTGATTCAATGCCAATAACAATCTTTCCTTATTAAGCAGATCTTGTCTGGAATGATGTCGTTGGTAATAAATCGTCTTGAATGCACATTACCGTTTCCACTTAAGCATGTTCTGGCTTTGGCTCATTCTGATGCTGCTTAAGTGCTGATGAACTATTGTTGTCTTTATCATAGTTCAGAGTGTTTAGCGCAGATCTGTTCATCAAGCTTCAGCATAAGCGTGAGTTGTTCTTCTGATTCTGGTATCTGATATAGCAACTTCTGATGCTGATGTTGATAACCAATTTTCTGATGCTGATTATGATGTACTCTTGCTGATACCCATCAGAGTTTCTGTAAAACAGAAAGTAATTTTTAGGTAGAAAATAGTTCTTACATGAATCACATAATTAATATATCATTTAATTTTGTTATCATCAAAACTTAAACTTAGGGTAGTAGATTCAAACTTTGTTCTAACATGATAGACTAAGCGCATTCCTATGTGAAAAAGGGTTTGTAAAGGGTAAAGTTGATACCACTCTCTTCATAAAAAATGTTAATCATCATACCTTACTTGTACAAATCTATATAGATGATATTGTTTTCGGTTCAACTAACCAAAATATGTGCAAGGAATTTTCGTGTATGATGCAAGGAGAGTTTGAGATGTCTATGGTGGGAAGATTGAATTTCTTTCTCGGTCTTCAAATTAAGCAACTCAAACATGGTATCTTCGTAAACCAATCAAAATATTTCAAAGACCTTATAAAGAAGTTTGAGATGGAAAGCAGCAAAGAAAGTGCAATTCCTATGGGATCCGGCACCTATCTTGATCCAGATGAATCAGGGAACTCTATTGACATAACTAAGTATTGTGGAATGATTGGCTCACTCCTCTATTTAACAGCAAGTAGACCTGACATCATGTTCAGCGTATGCCTATGTGCAAGATATCAAGCCAATCCTAAAGAGTCTCACCTTGCATCAGTCAAGTGCATAATAAAATATCTCAAAGGAATAACCAACGTAGGATTATGGTATCCAAAAGGTAGTATGTGCAATCTAGTTGGTTATTCTGATGCTGACTATGCAGGTTGTAAGAATGATCGCAAAAGTACAAGTGGAACATGTCACATTCTTGGAAATGCCTTGGTTTCATGGTCATGCAAAAAGCAAGCAAGCGTCGCTCTCAGCACTGCCGAAGCAGAATACATTGCGGCTGGAAGTGGATGCGCTCAAATTCTTTGGCTAAAACAACAATTACTTGACTATGGATTAAACCTTGGATGCATTCCGCTTCGATGTGATAACACAAGCGCGATCAACATTACGAAAAATCCAGTTATGCATTCCCGGACAAAACACATTGACATCAGACATCATTTCATCCGAGATCATGTACTCAAAGGAGATGTCGAGATCACTTTTGTGGACACTCAAAATCAACTCGCGGACATCTTCACAAAACCACTTGCAAAGGATGCATTCTTTAAAATTCGTCGTGAACTCGGAATCCTCGATGAACAAGATATATAAGGTGCACTAAATCCTTAATTATACCTTAATGTACATATATATGTGTTTAGACATTGTTTCAAATGTTAAAAATAATGGTTTTTAAAATTTTTCTTTAAGCAAATCGATTTACACAATATGTCAATCGATTTACCACTGAAGCAAATCATTTTTTTAATTAAATCTTTTGTGTAAATCGATTTACACAATATGTAAATCGATTTACCACTGAACGAAAATTAATTTTTCATAAAAATGTTATGTGTAAATCGATTTAACCAAGGGGCAAATCGATTTACCACAGAATCTAAAGCATTTTCTGTGTACTTTTTTCTATGCAATTTAATTTTTTAGCATGTGATACTTGTATGAGCTTTTAATATATTGGTCAAACTTTCATTGTCTCTCAACCTCCCACCTTATTATTGACCAATCATGAAACCTTGACCAAATCACCAAATTAAAACCTCATAAAGACCTCACTTACTCTCTCTATTATTTAAACTCACAAAAACTATCTCATAACACCAACACTCTCTCTTTCATAACAACACAAAAAAAAACTCTATATCTCTCTTCTCAAAACCCTAACCAGATCTATGGCTCCCAAGAGAAAAGCATCTGCCTCAGAGAAAGGAAAGAAGCAAGCTGCTTCAACATCTGAAAACTATGTGCTCGAATACCTCTCGGATCCACAGCGTGACAGATTTATCAAGCATTTTCAAAAGAAAATCATCTCAGCTCCAAAATTAGGTATGTTATCTACTTTTCCAGATGAATGCTTCTCGTTTCAAAGGGATTTAATTGCTTATGGTTTAGAACCATTAATATCATCACATGGTTTCTATTACCCGGATCTAGTTAGAATCTTCTACAGCAATATGTGCTATGATAACAACAAATGTTATACCTATGTCCTCGGAAAAAGAATTCCTCTGGATTCCAAAACTATTGGCAGAATTTTGAACATTCCATATTCTGGAAGTACCCTCTATGATCCAGAAGATGCTGCTTGGGAAAATTATCAGAAGCGAGAATTTTTCTATAGAATTGGAAGGTTATCAGAATCTGAATACCGTGCAAAGCGGATTCGAAGTCTTGGCGGGGTTATTCCATCTCGGGACACATGGAGTGATGGTAATTTTAATATTGATGATAGGTTGTTTCACTATTTTCTGGTGTATATTCTGTTTCCTAGAGCAGGGAATCATTGTACTGTGACCGACCTAGAACTGCAAATTATCTATGCGAGGAAAAATGGAATTCCTGTAAACTGGGCAAAATTGATTGTGGTGCATATGCTAAAAGTTGCCGCAAGGGCCACCTTTCTACCATATGCGTACTTCATTACAAGGATTCTGGCAGCATTTGATATAGATTTTACTAGATTTGAGCGGATTGAAATGGATCCAATCACCACTAGGATCTCCATCAAACATGTTGATTCAAGGATGGGTGTTCATTTCAATGCTGAAGCAAAGACCATCACATACATTGGAGAGGATGTTGTAGGTGATGAAGGTAATAATGCAGATGAAGAAGACCATGAAGTTCCTCCTCCTGCTGCTTCTTCTGGTCCAACAAATTAAGATGTTATGGATTTCATGACGCAAAAGTTTGCTTCTCTCAATTCTAACATAAATGCTCGATGGACTGAGATAAATGACTCTACCTCCTCTCGAATAAATGCTTTTTAGAATGATGTGAACCAACAATTTTCATACCTCTATTCACATCTTCATATCCCTCCATACGACCCAAACAATCCAGCTCCTCCGCCTCCTCAATACACTGAACCACCTCTCCAACAACAATTTCCATATCAAGGACCTTTCTAATGTGTTCCTGATCAATATTATTAAATTCTTGTTATAAGTATCATTATGTTTTTGTCTGGTTGTATTTCAAGTGTTCGTTTTATGTATTGTGTACTTGAACTTTGTTCGATAATTTTAGAAGTTTTTGTTTTCGTTCATGTTCATATATATTTTATTCTGTTATCTTTTCTTGTTGCATCTTTCCCTTCTTTTTGATAATGTCAAAGGGGGAGAAGGATGTAATAGCACTTTATGGTTGTTTGTTTTCATTGTCTTTACAGAGCAAGCTTTCAAATCTTTTTCTCCATAGGGGGAGAAATCTTCTCAGGGGGAGAAAACACTTTTTGCTCAAATTATGAACAACTCATAAAGGAAAATGGTTTGTCATCATCAAAAAGGGGGAGAATGTAATCTCAAGCCTCAACTCAACTTTAGTTTTGATGAAAGACAAACAAGCTAGTTTGATGAAAGACAAACAAGCATTATGGCAAGAAGGAAAAGAAGTGAAATTAACTTAAAGCATCATTCACTCAAAGCTTCAAGGATCATGGCAAGCAATCAAGTATATCAATTCTCAATTGAACTACATTGATTAGAAATGCTCAAAAAATGATATACACACTTGACACAACACTTCACTTATATTTCAAAAGAAATTTTAAGTTTTTCTCTGCTGTAAATCGATTAACATCTTGTGTAAATCGATTTACACATGCTTTTTCAAAAACCTGATTGTCTCTTCCAGCAATCAATTTACATGTTGTGTAAATCGATTGATCACAGAACAAACTGAATTTTTAACTCTTGTAAATCGATTTACACAACATGCTAATCGATTTACACTTCAAACTTTTTGAAATTCTGAACGTTACAAACCCGTGCAATCGATTTGCATCTTATGTTAATCGATTTACACATTGAAAATTTTGAAAAATCTGAACTGGTTTCAAGATATCCTTCACACCTTTTCTCCAATAGTTGCATGATCAAACATTGCATCTTATCAAGTTTTTCAAACAGAAAAGTGTCCATTTGGAAAGGTATCTTGATTACTATATATTACAAAATCTTTCAAATCATAAACAACTCTTTTCTTATGCAATAATTCTGAACTTTGTAAAATATTCAAACTTCATATTTCTTAACTTTTAAGAACAAAGATTTTCTGCACTTTCACACATATAAAGAACAGAAATCTTTGAGCATTATCTAACCATTGTGTTACAGTTTGAATTGCTTACAAGAGAAGAAAGAAGAAACTTCAAAGAAGTCACTCTATGTGATCAACATCTTTCAAGAAATCATACTTCATAAAATTATACAAAGTGTAACTTATTTCCAGGATTGTTGGAATTAAGTATTAGATTACTTTTGTTCCTTGTTGTCCATTGTTGGAAACAAGAGGTATCTTTTGAGAGGATTGTTCTCATTATACTTATTGGAAATCCAAGAGGGTGTTCTTGGTATTTGTTAGGTTCTTTAGTTGATAAGACTAGGAAGAGTCTTGTAAAAGTTCTAACAAAATAGTAAAATCTCTTGCGTGTTTGCAAGGGGACTGGACGTACTTCCGGGGTGTGGAAGGAACCAGGATAAATCTCCGCGTCTCTTTACTTTCTGCACTTTACAGTTTTCAAAGCACTAAATCAAAACCAGAAAGTATAAAATAAGTCAAAAATCGACCACCACCTAATTCACCCCCCTCTTAGGCGCAATCTTAATCTTACAGTATATGTGCACCAACCCCTTGGGTTTGAAAATTCCAAACACCCAGAATATGTTTTCAAACTGAAGAAGTCACTCTATGGTCTAAAACAAGCTCCCAGAGCTTGGTATGAAAGGCTAAGTAACTTTCTATTAGAAAAGGAATTCACCAAAGGGAAAGTGGACACAACCTTGTTGTGTAAGATATTTAAGAATGACATTTTAGTTTGTCAGATTTACGTAGATGACAATTTTTTTGGATCCACTAAACCTTTTCTGGGAAGAGAATTTGCTAAGTGCATGCAGGCAGAGTTTGAGATGAGCTTAATGGGGGAACTTAAATTCTTTCTGGGCATTCAGATAAACCAGACACCAGAAGGAACTTACATTCACCAGAGCAAATATGTCAGAGAACTTCTGAAGAAATTTGGCCTCTCAGAATGTAAGCCCTCAAAGACTCCAATGCATCTCACGTGCATTATGGAAAAGGAAGAGGTAAGTAAAAAGGTAGAACAAAAGATCTACAGAGGTATGATTGGCTCTCTCCTTTATCTGACGGCTTCAAGGCCTGATATTTTATTCAGCGTTTGTTTATGTGCTAGATTCCAATCAGATCCTAGAGAATCTCACTTAACAGTAATTAAGCGAATTTTCAAGTATATGAAAGGTACTACTAACCTGGGTTTGTTTTATAGAAAATCCAATGAATACAGCTTAGTAGGATATTGTGATGCTGACTTTGCTGGAGATAGAGTAGAGCGTAAAAGCACTTCTGGAAGCTGGCAGTTTCTGGGAGACAATCTGATCTTATGGACCAGTAAGAGACAATCCACAATTTTGTTGTCAACAGCAGAAGCTGAATACATAGTAGCTGCTGGATGTAGCACACAAATGCTCTGGATGAAAAGTCATCTTGAAGACTTCAACATATTTGAGAGTAACATCCATATCTTCTGTGATAATACTTCTGCCATCTGTCTATCCAGAAATCCCATTTTGCATTCTAGGGCTAAGCATATAGAAATAAAACATCATTTTATTAGGGATTATATTCAGAAAGGAATTCTCACTTTAAAATTTATTGACACAGACCATCAATGGGCTGATGTGTTTACAAAACCCCTTTCTGAAGATAGATTCAATTTCATTATGAAACATCTCAGCATGAAATTGTGTCCAGAATAAAATGTTTTATTTGCATATTCTAACCCTCAGAATTTTATTGTTTTCTATGAACATCTGATCAACTTGTTTTCAGAATTTAGGAGTACAATTGCCTCTGGATCTATCTATGAAGATCTGAACTTTTCATTTCAAGGATAGAGGTGTGTAGTTCACACCATCAAACATTTGTCATCCTCTCACAAGCTACCTTCTGAGGCTGAACACGCGTTTAAATTCTGAAGGTTCCAAGGCTCTGATTGGATGCATTGAGACACTTGTCATTGGTAATTGTTCAATATCTCACGAATTCCCCTAATTTCAAGTTTCATTAATTCAGTATAATCATTACTTATCTTCTCTTTCTTACTGATTACGTTTTCAAAAGTGTTTATAAAACTCAATTTACTATTTCATTCATTCACGTTTTACTACCTTCAATATTCTCTCTTGCTCTAGTTTTGCAAAAACCCTTTCTATCAGTTTTCTTCAAAGAATCCGTGTGAACAATGGCATCCTCATCAAGCCTCAAGAATCTCAACAGTGCTCCTAGTTCTTCATCAACAGAACAGTATGAGGAGCCCATTAAAACACTGCTCACTCCGGTCGACAACCTTGAAGTTCTATGTGAATTGATCATCGACTTTGAGAGTTTACAAGAAAATGGGTTTGATCTGTATGAAGATGTAACTGCATAGGGATGGAACAGATACTTTGATCGTCTGCTAGTTCTAACTTTTCCCATTCCTGTCAAAGAGTTTTGGATTCATGCTACTTCATCCAACCACCAGGTCACGTCATATGTTATGGTGAAGAAGATAGTGATTACAGAAGATTTGATTGGGAAACTCATTAGATACAATGGCAGCGAAGTCAGATGCATTGATATGGATGATAAGTGTTATGACCTAAAATCCATTGCTAGGGTCATTTTCACTTCTGGACAACCATCCAGCAAGATCAGAGACTTGAAAGATTATTACAGAATCTGGGCTAGGATCATTCTGGGATGTGTCAATCACAGGAAGCCTACAAGCTCCCCTGATTACATCAACATTAATCAGCAATTTTTGTTATACTTCATTGAAAAGAAGACCAAAATAAATCTTCCACATTTGCTCTTCAACCATCTGAGAATAAGTGAGAAAGAGATAAGAGAATAAGAAAGAACTAAGAGGGATTGGATTCCTCTGGGAAGATTGATTTCAGATATTCTGACGAAAAACAGGTTGATAGAACATCTGACAGAGGCTCAAGAGATCAGCACTCTGGAAGCAACTGCTGGGAAACCACTGAATTCCAAAAATTTGAAGAAAATGAAGATTATTGAAAGCATTAAGAAGGAACCAACAATTGCTTCTCATGAGGTCATCACATCTAGGAGAATCCCTCTGAAGGATTTTCCACTATTCTCTGAGATAGATGCTTCTCCAGAGATTATGGTCAGATAACTTGAAGCTTGCAAGGAAGATGAGACTATTCCAGAAATCAACATCCGTGACCTGAACAAGTCAGCTCCAGAGGTTGTGCTAAAGAAATCCAGAAAGAGGAAGGCAACAGGAGAAGGATCCTCTCAGAGGGCACCCAAAGCTGCGAAAAAGAAAGGTAACACATCTTTTGTTTCTGTTGTAGAATCAATAGTTGTTCCGGCATCTAAAACCATTCCCCCTCAACCAACAAAAAATACCTCACCACAAACATTTGAGGATTTTGACATAGAGTTTGATCCATCTGTAACTCTTGGAAATTTCTTAAATGAACCTCACTTCCCCAATCCAAATCCATAACAAAATCAACCAGAACTTGCCAGAGTTCTCTCTGATATTAAACTGTTTGATCAAGACTTTCACTCACCAATCCTAGAAAATCCAAATATTCAGTTTCAACAACCAGAAATGAAAACCCTCTCACTCCTCAATCTGAAAATCCAAATTCTAAAACACCTGAACCAGAAAATTAACACGCTACCGTAAACCAATCAGAATACTCCCTTACAAACTCTGATACCACTACCCCAATTCCTGGAATAACAGAACCTCTTATGGTTCATTTACCTCTCTCCATTCATGATATTCCAGAAATACCTTCACCATATAATTCCACACCACCAAACACTTCTCACTCACCAATCCTGATTTCTGATTCTTCTACCCCCTCACCAATTAACCGTACAGCTGATCATCTCAGAACAATTATTGATCTAGAAGCGCTGGACCATCTAGCTTCCACCTTAAATAAAATTGCCATTCCCAAACCCAAACCAACCTTAACCAAATCAGATGTTGGTAAGAACTTGTTGATTTTTGAAATAGAAATATATGAATGGGTTACTTCTTTGAAGCAAGCAAGTCAAGAGAATTCTAATCCTGCTGCTTCTGATTCTCTATGGGATAGATTCAAAAAATGGTTCAACTCTAAATCCCAGAGGCTGAAAGAATTAGGCTATGAGATGGCTTAGCAGAACTTCATTGATCAGCTGAAAGCCTTCAAAGATCAAGTTCTAAGTCACTGGGACAAGAAAGAAATTCTTCTTCTAGAAAATGCTCCTTAGAAAGAGCACCAACCTTCAGAAGCCACTGAACCAGAATCTGATAGTCACCCTCTGACTACTGCTCTAGAAAAGGAATTTGCAACAGAAGAAGTTGTTGAATTAGAAGAGGCTGCAGAGTGTTCTGAACAACATGCAACCCCTGAAGACACACCAACTTCGTCTCTAGTCATGCAAACTCTGGAAGAGTTGAAGAAGGAGAATGCTTTAATCCACGCCAGGCTGGATAAGCAATAAGACACAAACAAAGAGATCAGGGATATATTAGACAAACAAGAAGATACAACAAAAGAAATCAAAGATATTCTGGGAAAGCAGGAAGAATCAAGCACTCAAATTAAGAGCTTGATGGAAGCGTTGTTCACACGACTTCCCCCTCCATCTTAGATTTTCTTTAACTTATATTCTGTATTCTTCATCTTATCCTCTTTGTTTATGAAAAATGTCATTGCATTCTGTTTTCAATATAAATCATCTTTTTGAATCTGATTATATTTCTTTTTGATACCTGACAAAAAGGGGGAGAACGTAAGATATTTTCAATAACAGTATATCAGGACAAAGTCTCAAACATTCTGAATATCTTAACTTCTATTTTTTTTTGAAAGCATGAACAGGAACATATTCTGATAAGGACAGAAGGAGATGCATCAAAAGCTCCGACGAGAAGGAACTTCAGGGAAGTAACTCATCTCTATCTGAGTAATCAACTCAGGGGAGACTCTCTTAAGCTTTTTGTTCTATTTTTTTATTGAAAATCTTAGTTTTTGTCATCATCGAAAAGGGGGAGATTGTTAGAACATAGTTTGATTCTACAACCCTTATTATAGTTTTGATGATAACAAACACAAAGAATAAATATGAACTCTAAAATTGTGTTGTATTTTACACAGAAGTTCTGACTGAAATGGCATCAGAAGTTAAGCCACATAAGCTTTCAAGCTAAGCAAATCAGAATGTTTTGAAGAATGATGATCAAAATATGCGCTAAAGTAAAAGATACTCTGTTTCTGAACAAAATTCTAACGCGCCAACATATCCTCATATCTCTGAGTCATCAGAGTTCTGAAGTAAAGCAGCATGCAAGATTCCCAAGTTCTGAAGCGTTACGTTTCAATTAAGACAATATCATATGCAATGGCTTCATTCAGACAAGAATCTTCTCAGTATGGAAAGTGCATTGAGTGTCCATTATCACGTTTTATTTTGGACAGATTTCCACGCCTATATAAACAAGCTCACAGGATAAATCGTTTACGATTTTTAATAACAACTGCTCATACATCTCAAAAAGCTGCAAATACTCATACTCTTTCATATAATCAAATTGTGTAATACATCATAGTAGTGATACAGTTTTTGTAACGAAAAACATATAGTACACAATTAATTATTCTTTGATTAAGATAGTGTTCCTTGAGATAAACTGGGTTGTGGTCATACTCAAGAAGACTTTGGCAGTTGTCAAAGTAGTTTTGTAATCTGTTTTATTAGTGGATTAAGTCCTCGTTGGAGAGAGGAGAAATCACCTTGGTGGGTGGACTGGAGTAGTTTGAGATCTAGCTTACCAGGATAAAAATCTTGAGTCTATTGCATTTGTTTTTTTAAGTTTCAATTCAACCCCCCTTCTTATGTTTTTCACTTCTTCAGGCCAGGGGTTCGACGCTCGCCTCCTGCATATTATTTTTCTGAACTTGTTCCTTACAGATCCAGTACGTTACACCCCCGAGCGCACATCATATGCCCTATCATCTCATCCATCAGATCACTCATCCTTTAGATCCAACGCTCCAGGTGGCTGGAGACCATGGTGGACATCCCAGCAAGCCATACCACTGAATTAGGCGCAGGGGTCTGGGCCATCAGATTTGGGCTTTGCAAAAATTCAACAGCCTACCCCTATAATTGGGTTTCTCACCCCCTTCAGGCCCATTTTCTTTCATTTATTTTTATTTAATTGTTTCTTTTATTAATTAGTTTATATTTTCTATTTATTCAAATACTTTTCATAAAAAATCAGAAAAAATCATCACAAAAATTAGGACTTAATTTTTTCTTAATAAATTAATTTTTGCAAATTAATTAATTTAATTAACTTTAAATTATTTTCTTTAACTTAAAATTAATTAGAGAGTTAGGTTAAAATTCAAATATCTTTTCATAAAATACAAAAAAATGTTTTTAATGAGCAATTAGATTTTTTTTAGGGTTTAGAACTTTTTCCCGTCTTAATTTTTGTGCGTCATTACTTTTTTCCATACGATTATTTTTTACCATTTATGTAACTACACCCGATTTGTAATATTTAACTAGGGTTTTTGATTTCCGCATTTTACTTTTCTTTTATTATTTATGTACCTACACCAAAGCCCTGTAATAGTTGTAGGACTTTATTTCTCGCTTTTACATTCCTTATATGTTGTATATGAATTGTTAAGTAATTAGGAAAGATTAATCAATTAATTATTAAGTCATTAATCTCAAGACAAATAACTGAAAAAACACACACTTACACACTTGCACACTTGCACCCTTAGGGTACTGCTCACTTGGTTGCCTAAAAAATGGTCATGTCCCTCGAACGTAGGGATATCTTAGCAATGACCCTCAATCTAAAAGTTATCATAAAGATCATGGTCCCTTAACGTCCCTCGAGTTTCCTACAAGAAATTATCTTGTCCCTCGATATTGCCTATATGATGACAGTCCCTTCGAACACTAAGATATCCTTACATGTTGCCTTTAATGACTATAGCGTCCCTTTCGATAGTCCCTTAACATTCGAAGATAGGGCTACCTACTTACTAATAGTAGGATAGCATTATCTAAAGGATAGGAGGAAAGGAACATCCTTTTTCGAGTAGGTAAACAGTTCTTAAGTACTTGCTCAAACCTAATTTTTCACACTTACACACTTTTCAAAAAAACTATTTTCAAAAACTCTTTATCACACTCTTAAGGACTGATACAAGAGTTACCATAAAGCAAACAAAAAACTTTCAAAGCACGCAAACATAAACAATTTTCAAAAATGAGCAAGTACCTAAGAGCCAGTGGAAAACCACGGATGGAAAGGGTGCTAATACATTCCCTTTCCATAATCTACCCCCTTACTCAGAAAATCTCGAAAAATGTCTTTTTCTGTTCTTTTCACCCTTTCCTTTGTTGGATAAAAGAAAAGTTGGTGGCGACTCTTGCTTACTGCGACATTTGCGAACAAAAAACACAAACCAGTATTAACAGTCATTTCTACCACCATATCACACATTTACAAAAGCATTTCAAAGCGAGCTAGCAACTAAGATCCCGTAGATAACTACAGATGAAAAGGGTGCTAACACCTTCCCTTTTCATAACCTACCCCCCGAACTCAAGAAAATATCTCAAAAGGTTTTTCCTGTTCTTTTCACCCTTTCCTTTATTGGATAAAATAAAAGTCGATGGTGACTCTTGCTATTCGCAACAATTGCGATAAAACGTAAAACACCAAGTCAGTTCTCCCACCGTATTACAATGCCCTTTTGGGTTTTCGACTTAGCAAGTTATTCTTTTATTTCTTTAGGGAAAGTATTTCTTGATTGTGTCAGCATTCATAGGGCGTGGGAACTCCTCGCCACCCATAGTTTCTAGAATCAGTGCACCACCAGATAAGGCTTTCTTGACAACATATGGGCCTTCAAAATTGGGAGTCCACTTGCCCCTAGAATCAGTGTTAAAAGACATGATTTTTCTGAGCACAAGGTCGCCTTCTCTGAATTCACGAGATTTGACCTTCTTATCAAAAGCTTTCTTCATTCTCTTCTGGTACAACTGGCCATGACACAAGGCTGTCATTCTCTTTTCTTCAATCAAGTTCAATTGGTCAAACCTGTTATGGACCCATTCAACCTCTGACAATTTGGTTTCCATTATCACACGTAGAGAGGGAATCTCAACCTCAACAGGGAGCACTACTTCCATGCCATACACAAGAGAGAACGGGGTTGCCCCTGTTGAAGTGCGAACAGATGTACGATACCCATGCAAAGAAAAAGCGAGCATCTCATGCCAATTTTTATAGGTAACAACCATCTTTTGGATGATATTCTTGATATTTTTATTAGCAGCTTCAACAGCCCCATTCATCTTTGGCCTGTAAGGAGATGAATTGTGGTGGACAATCTTGAATTCTTCACAAAATTCTGTCATCATCTTTTTATTCATATTCGAGCCATTATCGGTGATAATCTTGCTCGGCACACCATACCGACATATAAGATTGTTCATAATAAAGCGTACTACCACTTGTTTAGTGACATTAGCATAGTAAGCTAATTCCACCTATTTGGTGAAGTAGTCAATTGCCACAAAGATGAAACGATGTCCATTCGATGCCATGGGTTCAATCATTCCAATCATGTCAATACCCCACATAGAAAAACGCCACGGGGAAGAAAAAACATTGAGAAGCATCAGAGGCACATGAATTTTTTCAGCATAAACCTGGCACTTATGGAACTTCTTTGAAAATTTGTAACAGTCAGATTCCATTGTCAGCCAATAGTAACCTGCCCTAAGCATCTTTTTTGCCATCGAATGTCCATTGGCATGAGTACCCAAGGAACCTTCATGGACCTCATGCATCAACATGTCTGCTTCTTTTCTATCCATGCATCTGAGAAAGACCATGTCATAATTTCTTTTGTATATCACATCTTTATTGAGGAAAAAGCTACATGACAACCTTCTCAATGTCTTTTTATCTTTGTTCGACGCACCAGTCGGGTATTCCTGAGTATGGAGAAAATGCTTGATATCGTAATACCAAGGTTTTTCGTCTGACGTTCCCTCTGCTGCAAGCACATGAGCCGGTCTATCCAATCGTCGAACTGTGATACGAGGCACATCTTTCTAAGTATTTACTTGATACATAGAAGCCAAAGTGGCTAGAGCATCTTCCATCCGATTCTTATCTCTAGGAATATTATGGAATTCAACTTTATTAAAGAAGGGTAATAATCTTCTAGCATAGTCTTTGTAGGGAATCAAGCCAACATGACGAGTATCCCATTCTCCTTTAATCTTATTTATTACCAAAGTTAAATCTCCATATACATCTAGAATTTTGATTTTGAGATCAATAGCCTCCTCGAGACCCATGATACAAGCTTCATACTCTGCCATGTTATTGGTACAATCAAATGTTGATCTTGCAGTAAAAGGGATATGCGACCCATGAGGAGTGATAATCACGACACCAATTCCTTTACCATAAGCATTTACAGCTCTATCAAACACCATACCCCACCAGGATTCAAGATCAGGACCTTCCTTAGACAAAGGTTCATCACAATCTTTTATTTTCAAAAACATCTCATCCTCATCAGGGAAATCATATTTAATAGACTGATAATCCTCAACTGGTTAGTGAGCAAGATAATCTGCCAACACACTACTTTTTATAGCCTTCCGAGTACAGTATTCAATATCATATTCAGACAACAACATCTTCCAACAGGCAATTCTTCTGGTAAGAGAAGGCTTTTAAAAAATATACTTAATTAGACCCATTTTTGAAATCAACCAATTAGTATGATTCAACATATATTGCCGCAAACTTTTTTATGCCCAGGTCAAAGCACAACATGTTTTTTCTAGCATAGAATACAGTGACTCAGAGGCAGTAAAATTCTTGTTGAGATAATAAATGGCATATTCGTTTCTCCCTGTTTCATCTTGTTGTCCCAAAATACAGCCCATAGAATTATCTAACACTGTCAAATACATAATCAATGGTCTTTCTTCAACAAGATGGAGCAAGATAGGAGGTTCAAGCAGATACTCTTTAATTATTTCAAATGGCTTTTGGAAATCATCTGTCTATACACAACCCCGGTCTTTCTTTAACAACTTAAATATCAACTCACATGTCGCAGTCATATGGGAAATAAATTTGGAAATGTAATTCAACCGCCCAAGGAAGCCTCTAACTTGCTTCTCAGTTTTTGGCGCTGGTATTTCTTGAATTGCCTTAACCTTGTCAGGATCAACTTCAATTCCTTTTTGGCTGACAACGAAACCTAACAATTTTCCTGATCGAACACCAAAGGTGCATTTATTTGGATTCAAGCGGATACGATACTTCTTCAAACGCTGAAACAATTTCAACAAATCTTTTATATTCCCTTCTTCAATCTGGGATTTGGAAATCATATCATCAACATATACCTCGATTTCCTTATGCATCAGATCATGGAATGGGGTTGTCATAACCCTCTGGTACGTTGCACCCGTGTTCTTCAACCCTAAGGGCATCACTCTGTAACAAAATGTTCCCTAGGGTGTGATAAACGTTGTTTTTTCCATGTCCTCATGAGCCATTATGATTTGATTGTATCTGGAAAATCCGTCCATGAGCGAGAATACTTTAAATTTTGTTGTACTGTCAACCAACATATCAATATGTGGCAATGGAAAGTCATCTTTTGGACTAGCTTTGTTTAGATCTCTATAATCTACGCACATGTAAACTTTTCTGTCTTTCTTTAGTACTGGGACAATATTGGCAATCCACTGAGGGTACGCTGATGTCACAAGAAAACCAGTATTAATTTGCTTTAAAACTTCTTCTTTAATTTTCACTGCCATATCAGGGTGAGATCTTTGCAGTTTTTGCTTGATTGGCGGGCATTCTGGATTTAGCGGCAAATGATGTTCCATAATATCAGTATCCAACCCCGGCATGTCTTGGTAAGACCAAGCAAAGATATCCATATACTCTTTCAACAATTCAATCAACCTGCGCTTCGCATCATAATGAAGTAATACTCCAATCTTGACTTCTTTTGGATCTTCCTCTGTACCCAAATTGATCATCTCCAACGACTCTTTATACGGATGAATGGTAATTTCCTCGTGCTCAAGAAACCGTGAAACCTCTTCTGAGATTTCATCATATTCTGCTTCTTCGACCACATACACAGGATATTCAAAGTTGGGAGAGAGGAGTGCAATATTTCACGCAGGCCATCCCTTCGGGCGTAACCAAACTGTCTTAAGGCTAAGCATGGGTTGTAGGTGATGCCTCCCCTAATGCCAAGTAGAGGGACATTAGGGAATTCTCCACAACGGTCAATGATTATAACATTCTCTTTGGATCGAGAGCACCAATGCATGTCTGAATGTTTAAGTGTCATCAACCTTTGTGACCACCTTAATCCTTGCTCATTCTTTATAAATGATTGGGGAAGATGAGAAATAAACCATCTTGCCAAGAGAGGAGTGAAACACATAAGGACAACTCTTTTCCTCATTGTGCGAGTGTGAAAAGAGTGTAGGATATCCCCTAGAAATGGAGGCACCGGGTTGCGTGATATGAAGATTTTGACGGTGTTCACATCTATGAATTGGTCAGGATTTGGAAACAAAACCATCCCATAAATTAGGAGAGCCACAATTTCCTCAAAGGCTTGCAAGTCTAAGGAATTCCAACAGCTTTGGGCTTTCTCAAACAGGAACTTTGCTAAGAAACCTTTGACACCACTGCTAGTTTCCCAATGGGTTGTGACATCAGACGAGTGCAACTGTAGAGCTTGAGCAATCTCTTCTGGATTTGGATCTCTTTCCGTACCGTTGAAAGGTAGTTGATTGAGAATGGAAATCCTCAAGAGCTGGGAGAATTATTCCAAAGTAGGCACAAGTTGATAGTCAGGAAATGTGAAGCAATGGTGCAAAGGATCAAAGAACTGAAAGAACACCTTCATCATATCCTCATCTGTGTTGGAGGTGACCAAGTTGAGTAGACGACCATGTCTCTCGGTGAATGGAGAGTTCTCAGGAATCTTTGAAGCTAGCTCCTTAAGTTGTGAAGGAATTCTCACAAGGTTGAATTGAATAGTTTTTCTGTGAAGTGAATCCATTTCCTAAAAAACAAGAATAAAGATGAATCCCAAAATCCTTGAAATGTTTAGTGGATGTATATGATGTTCATGATGTCCATGATGTTATGTACAAGTATGCATATACAAGCAAAGAAAACAACTCCTTAGTTTAGGCTTGCATGGAATTTTATAGGTAAGTACCCTCTTGAAGTTTAGTTGGCTTAAACATGTCCTAGTAATAGTAACCGGGTTCTAAGGAGCTCAATATCACTGAATTGTTTCCTTGGTCATTGTTTCAGCTCAAGCCTCTTTAATGGCGACCGAAATATCCAAAGAAACCAAACCTCAATGAGTGTTGTATCGAGTATCTACCAACTTCAGACTGCACCAAAGCCGGTCATCTCACTACATCCTAAAGGCCAAGTTGGTCAAGTAAAGGTTCTAGAAGTTTATTAGTGCTTCATGACATCACTCAGTGGCCCCGTATTCTCTTTGATTAACTCAAAGGCTACCGGTACCCACAAATATGTCGCATTAACATAGCTATTGCTTAGACCATGTCGGTATACCCCGTACAGTTTCCACAATGTATTGCTACTTACCTATAATGTATCCCGAATCCGGGTAAAGAATTCAAACCCAAACAAAGAACCATAATGTAAAGCATACAAGTCAAACAATGTAAGCAAGTAAATGTGATCTAAACCCTAATGTAACCCCACTTTTAGAATTTTCCCCAGCAGAGTCGCCAGTTCTGTGATACCGTGGGAGAACTGACTTGATCGTTTTGCATTTGTGTTTACAAATGTTGCGGTTAGCAAGAGTCGCCACCGACTTTTCTTTTATCCAAAAGGAAAGGTGAAAAAGCACAGGAAAGACCTTTGAGATTGTTTCTTGAGTTCGTGGGGTGGATTATGAAAAGGGAAGGTATTAGCACCCTTTTCATCCATGGTTTTCCATGGGCTCCTAGTTACTTGCTAGATCACTTGCTTTTGTTTGAAATTGTGCTTGGCGTGGTTTTCTGAAAGTATTTTGTAAAAGAGGCCATTGTTTAGGAAATCTTTGTAATGATTCTCGTTCGTAAGAATGTATACAAAGATGTTTATCTTTTGAAAATGTTTTCAACTTTGTAAGACGTTTTGAAATTTGTAGGTGTTTGTTTTGAAAATAGCAAGGATGTTTGTTTGAAATTGAGCAAGTAATTAGGAGCATTCTACCTACTCAAAAGTTTTTCTTGTGCATTTCCTTTTCCTTTGACATTGTCATCTTACCATTTGATTTGGTAAGCAACCCTATCTTTGGATGTAAACGGGACGGGCGTGGGTCATCGTATAGCCATGATTAGAAATGTTGCAAAGTATCTTAGCATTTATGAGGGACTAAGATCATTTTTGTAAGGCATCTTTGAATAGCGTCATCGAGGGACTATGATCTTGTATTTGCTTGTTTTTGCTAAGATACCTTACATGCGTAACATGGACATTTTGTATAAGGCAACCAAGTGGAGTAACCCTAGGGGTGTATGTGTGCAAGTGTGTCATTTTCATGCTTGATTTTGTCTTGAATTAGGGTTTTCTATTTGATTGGTTTTATCTTGCCATAAAACCCCTAATTACTAGCATGTTATATAAAAGCGATAAATTGCAAAATTTAAAGAATACTACGCTATTACGACACTTTGTGGGAGGGGGTATACAATTTATGAATGGGGATTTGCAAGAAAGTAAAACCCTAATTATCTATTACAACCATATCGAATTTATCAAATGTACAAAGAAACAAATGTAAATATAATGTATAAGAAGTGAAATGAATATAATGTACAAGTATGAATGAATAAGGAAATGGATTTTGTTTTGACTTAATTAACTTAAAAGAACAAATAATTAACTAAAAAAAGAAAATTAGAATTAAGTTAGCAAAAGAAACTAGTTTAAAGAAACAAATTTCTAAATAAATAATAAGCATAAACCTAATCTAATTATTTAATTAATTTTGAAAAAAAATGAATTTTAACAAGAAAATGTTTTAGTCTTTTAAACAAATATGAATATATTTAATATGAATGCATAAATAATATATTTTTTTTGAGATTTTTATTTATAAAAATAAATATTGTAATAATATTAATAATAGTAATTAAAATAAAGTAAAGAAAAAATAAAATATATAAAATAAGTCAGGGGGGGTTAACAATTAGAAAGGGTGTTTGGAGAAAGAAACAAAAGAAAATTTGTTTGGGCTTTCAGCCCAAAAAACTTATGGCCAGAAAAAAAAAAGGTCAGATTTATGAAGGGATGGGGGGTGTAGCGAGCATAAGGGGGGTTGGGCTTAGTCTTAATTTGTTTGGGCCTGATATGAGGGGGCCTGGTTGTTTTAAACAAAACAACCAGGTTAATGAGACATGGTCTCATTTGGCCAATTTGTTTCTCTCTCTCACTTCTCTGATTCTCTCGCTCACTCTCTAAGGTTCCTTCACCAGAGAAGAAATAGAGGCCGCGTCGAAAATCGCCTCGCGGTGGTGACGGCGACGGCTGGGTTCAAAACTCAAATTTTTTTACATCAATCTCTTCCTCTCTTCCTCCTAATCACTAATTTGGTATTTGATTTTGCAGAAAACACAAGATTTGGCCTAGATCTAAAAGGGGACGACCGGAACCCTAGGGGTTCCGATTTGCTTATTCTACATGATTTAATGAGATCTTTCCTCTCTTATCTCTTTGTTAATTCTGAAGGGTTAGGCTTCTTTTGAAAATGATGGTAAACATAATTTAGGGTTTGTACTTCTGGTTGCATGCTTCTGTTTGTATGTTTCTATTTGAATGTTTCTATTTGAAATAAACTCTCTTCTTTTTGATAAAGGGTTTGGCAAAACTTGATAATGAATCACTTAGGGTTTTGGCTTTGTTTCTGTTTGCTGCGATTTTTGTTTCTGTTTTGGTGATGATGTTTTTGGATATTTCACTGATAAATGATTTTACTTAGGGTTTTGGCCTTGTTTACCTTCTTCTATTTTGGTTTCTGATTGGCCCTAAATTGTATGTTTTGTACAAGAAAAAGTTTTCAGAACATTTGTATATTGAAACAGTTTTAACAAATTACCTCTTTGCTGTGTTTTGGTATGCTATGGATTATTGACAGTAAGCTTTGAAGGATGAGAACAATGGCTAGACTTTTTCTTTATGTTTTTTCTTCTCGTTGGCCCAAAAACTCCTCCTTTGCTTAGTATTGTTGCCCTGTTTTATATTGATTTTGTGATAGATAAAAAAAATACTGGCTTTTGCTACTTGTACCTTTTTTCCTAATAAATCAAATTGCCAGTTGACTTTGCTTGTTGGATGTGCTATTCATTTATGGTGGATGTTGACTTTTACTGGCTTTGTACTTGCTATGTTTTAACAACTCAAGTGGTTTTCCTTTGGTTGGCTGACTGCTGATTTTCCTTTTACAGTTTTCTGTACTTGTTTTTACTTTTCTAACTTTGCTGGCTGCTTTTGCTGTATTTTGTATTTGCTATGAACCAAACAAAATGTTCTTGAGATTTGTAGTGAAATACTCTAGGCCTATGACATGACTTTGCAAATTTGAGGCTATTGTTGGTCTGATATTTTTCTGATTTGAAACTACATGAGGCTTTTGCTTTATGATTTCCTCTTTACTTTTTGTGAACCAAATGCTTGAGATTTGCAACAGATTACTTCCTAGCCAATGATGTAGTTATGCCTTTGTGAAATATGTATGAGGCTTGATTTTCTGTTTTCCTTTGCTTGTGAACCAAGTTTTTGTGATTTGCAAGCACATTTTTAGGCCAGTGATAGGACACTGCTTTGAGGCCTCTATCGGGCTTGAATTTCTTGATTTGGATTTAGCTAATAAGCTGGGAATATGGTTAGAATTATTTATTATGCGCCAAGCTTTGTTTTGCAATGATAATGGGACCATGATATAATTTGACATGGTTTGAGGCCTTTAGAATCCAAAACCCTCTTTTCTGACCTTTTGATACTTTGTAGATTTTTGCACAAGTTTAGTTTTTCAGCAGTTTGCAGCTGCTGGCCTTGCTTGCCTGCCCTGTAATTGGTTGCAACTTTCCTTGTTTGTTGGTTCTGTTTTGGAAGTTTGCCTTATTTGCTGATTCCGTTTCAGCAGTTTGCAACTGCTGGCCTTGCTTGCTTGCCCTGCAGTTGGTTGCAGCTTGCCTTATTTGCTGGTTCTATTTTGGCAGTTTTCCTTGTTTGCTGGTTCTGCTTTGGCGGTTTGCCTTGTTTGCTGGCCTTGCTTGCTTTCCCTGCAGTTGGTTGCAGCTTGCCTTGTTTGCTGCTTGTTTGTGAACCAAACTTGTACTTTGTGATTTGCAAAATAGAAATTCTCAGGCCAATGATTAAGCAAGGATTGCATGAGGCCTTAGAATACAAACCCTTCTTTTCTGATTCAGCAGAAACCACCCTGATGATGAATTTAGGATTACCTTGTATGTTTTGTTCATTTCTGAATATTTGAGTTACTAACAAACTTCTTCTTTTCTCTTTTCATGAACATGAAGCATGGATGGCATGCAAAGATTGGAGGGGTTGCTTGAGGATGAAGACTTAGGATTTCTCTCTTCCTTTTTTTCATAAACAAATCTTGTAACTTATTGCATTGGTAGGCAAGTCATTTCTTCTGTAAAAATTCAAATTTGTAATGTAATGAATAAAATACTTCTGAATAAACTTGTGAAAATATTGTACCAATTTCAACTTTAAATCTTGGAATTCTTATTTGGATGTTTTGAGTAAGAAACCTTATTTTAGGTAACTTGTATTTCAAGCAACCACCAAAGATGATCAAGCAAAACAAAACACTTTGCACTCCAATCAAACCTCTAAAACAAAATGAATGTTTAAGAATTTCAATTCCATTTGATTAACTTAACCTCAAAGGCTTATGATCAAAAAGTCTTATACTTCAATTCTTGTTCAATAGCTAACTGGTAAGCATAATGAATTTGCATGTCACTCTTGATTCCGACAGGACTTCCTTGTCTATCAAATATGTTTCAAGAACATTAGCCAGCCTTGTAGAATTAACAAACTTCACAAATTGTCTTTAAAAATATTGGAGATTTTTAAGACTCAATTATCTCTGAGAAAATCCTAAACCCTAATTATTGATTTGCTGCCTAGGAAGAAAGCCTGTCTGGTCGACCTTTGAGCCAATTGAGTGTACAGGAACCCTAGGGTAAACATCTTGCATGAAAAATTGGAATATAAATTTTGGGGTATAACAATACTCAACATGTTTTTTAGTTAATCTGCACATATGATTTATGATTGCTTTTAGAAAATGACATACATAGTAAGTGCTTATGCAGATTTATTTACAGTTATTATTTATTTTGAAAGGATTTTTCTAATTACCATTTTTCAAGAAAAAGCAAAGAAAAAGACACAATTTAGGAATCAAAGACAACTTTTATTAATGATTTTAAAGATCAAAACAACATATATGCACATACAATGTCAATACTTTCACCTTGGGTAGGGTGAAAGATTTTGGAAAAGATTAACAAAAACAAATTACTTTGAAATATGAATACAAGAAGGAATATCAATAGTGATCCAATTTTGGATTCTTACTCCATGCATCACGTAGTTCAGCATCTCTTGCTCTGATTCACCTTCCAGAATAGCATTGATCTTAGGAGTAGTTGGATGAACATAACCTCCCCTGTGAAAGATGTCTTGATATTTGCCCAAAGCAGACTTCGGCTTCATAATCTCACCTTTATTATTCTTCACGGAGAAACCCAAACCAGCTCTATTCTTATTCACATGTGGGTCAACAATCTTCACCCACACCTTGCTAGGGCCATTATGCACTACTTGTTGAACATCCTTAAATGAGGCTATAAAACCCTCATTTTTCCTTACATAATCAATGGATAAATCTTGGAATTGAGTTCCAACAGCAGATTCACCAGCTTCCACAATACTGAAAGAGGACAAATGAGATATTAACAAAGCCTGCTCTCTGTTCATGATGACTACCTTTCCTTCACGAACAAACTTCAGCTTCTGGTGCAAAGTCGAAGTAACAACTCCTGCCTCGTGGATCCATGGTCGTCCCAACAAAGCAGTTGTAGGCGGGAACGATATCCATAACCTAGAACATAATCTTAAATAAGTGTGGGCCTTTGTGAATAGACAAATCTACTTCTCCGATGACAGACTTCCTAGAAACGTCAAAATCTTTCACAATTATGCCACTCGGGCGCATGGGAGTTCCCTGGTACTTAAGCTTAATGAGTGTGCTCCTTGGTATGATATTTAAAGCAGACCCATTATTAATAAGTACATTGGACAAAGAGTCATTCTTACAATTCACGGAGATATGGAGAGCCAGATTATGATTCCTTCCTTCATCGGGCAATTCGTCATCACAGAAACTCAGGTTATTACAAGATGTAAATTCCTGGCTGCTGCTGAGGATATGTGAGTCTCCATGTCTTGAAGTTGAAGTATTTGTGAATTTTGCCAAGAGGAATAAACTCTTGTTGTAAGGGTAATACCATGTACTGCTTTTAAATCTGTTGGGGTGTCCTGAGAAATTTGACAACTTCTATTGGGGATCAACAATTTGAACTTTGTTCCGCCGGGGATTTAAACGATGTACTGCAAGGGACTACTTATGGAATGGCCTAGAGATATTTCCATATCTTTTCAACCTATCAGTAATTATTCTTCCCATCTTGTTTATTTGTAAACAGTAATTATGTTCAAATGCATATGTTCAACAATGAATCATTGGACGTTTTTGTAAACAAAACACAAGCGTAAAGAAAAACAAATAGCTTTTTCACTTTCAAAGGGATGTTTTTGTATTGATTTTGAGTAAGTATTTTTTTTTGTACAAGGGTAAAAAAATTCTAGTAAGAGAATGCTGTCATAAAACAAGAAAAATTTGATACAAAGAAAAATAGCTATGTGTAATAATCCCATGGGGTTCCCATTCTACTATAGCTTTCGTATCTCTGAGCATCTTGTCTATTTGTTTTCTTGTCCGAGGATGACTGAATTGATTAGAACCTCTGAGTTTGCCAGTGGAAGCCAAAGGTTGTTTGTAAAGTGATCCGATGGGACATAGTCATACACTTTAATTCCCTAACTTTTTCCTGGACCGCCCTTTCAGGTTTTCAGTCCATCGGGAAACCCTTTTTTGCCCAAGTCGCGCTTTCGGGTTTTCAACTTGCCGGGTGTACATATTTTTTGTTTTATCCCTAACTTTTGCTTTAACCTTTTGGTTCGCCGGGATGCCCTTGTTTTGCCTAGGTATGTCAACCTAGCGGGTCTCTTATGCGTAGTATCTTTTGACTATGTCCGTGTTCGCAGGATGTGGCAGGTCGTCACCATCCATGGTGGTCAAGATCATTTCCCCACCAGAGAAAATGTTTTTGATTATGAATGGTCCTTCATAGGTAGGAGTCCATTTGCCCTTGGGATCACCTTGCGGCAAGATGATACGCTTGATTACCAGATCCCCAACTTGATACCCTTAGCGTTTGACTTTCTTGTTGAAAGCCTTGATCATCCATTTTTGATACATTTGACCATGGCAAACAACAACAAGTCTCTTCTCATCAATCAAGTTTAGTTGATCAAGTCGAGTCTGGATCCAATCTTCTTCGTTCAACCCTGCATCCTTCATAATCCTCAGAGAAGGGATCTGAACCTCGATAGGCAGGACAACTTCCATGCCGCATACCAAAGAATAGGGTGTTGCCCCGGTTGATGTGCGAGCCGTGGTACGATACCCGTGGAGAGCGAATGGTAACATCTCATTCTAGTCTTTGTATGTGACTGTCATTTTCTGTATGATCTTTTTAATGTTTTTATTTGCAGCTTCGACATCACCATTCATCTTTGGCCGATAGGGAGAAGAATTATGATGCTGAATCTTGAATTTCTCGCACAATGCGGTGATCATAGTGTTGTTGAGATTTGTACCATTGTCAGTGATGATCCTTTCCGGGATACCGTACCGACAAATGAGATTTTGCTTGATGAAACGGGCAACAACATTCTTGGTAATGGAGGCGAAGGAAGCTGCTTCAACCCACTTTGTAAAATAGTCAATGGCCACTAGGATGAAACGCCATTAGAGGTCGTCAGCTTGATTTCCCCAATCATATCAATTCCCCACATAGCAAAAGGCCAAGGAGCTATCAAGACATTCAGAGGAACCGGAGGTACATGCACTTTATCAGCATAAATTTGACACTTATGGCAGGTTCGAGAGTGCTGATAGCAGTCTGCTTCCATGGTGGACAAGTAATAGCCTACCTGTAGGATTTTCTTTGCCATCGTATGCCCATTAGAGTGGGTGCCAAAAGTGCCTTCATGCAATTCAGCCATGATCCATCAGCTTCAACCTTATCTACGCACCGAAGCAACACAGATTCATGATTGCTTTTGTACAGGATGCCATTACTAAGGAAGAATTTATAGAGAATATCCTTAAGAACTTCTTATCATTGATTGAAGCTCCTTCTAGATATTCTTGAGCCTCGAGATACCTCTTAACATCGTGAAACCAAGGCTGGTCCACTACTTCTTCAGTATTAATCTCATGATAGCGTGCTGGTTCATCCATTCGTTCGATGGTGATCCGGGGAGCCTCGTTATCCCAATTAAGTTTAAACATAGATGACATTGTGGCTAGAGCGTCCGCTAGCTGATTTTCTTCTCGCGGGAAATGCTCGAAGGTAATCTTCTCAAAATGTGGTAACAATGTCAAAACATGTTCTTTGTAAGGGATAAGGTTTGGGTGTTTGGTGTCCCATTCCCCTTTGATCTGATTGATGACCAAAGCTGAATCTCCAAATACATCTAAGGATTTAATCCCTAAGTCTATAGCAGCTTTGAGACCAAAGATGCATGCTTCGTATTCTGCCATGTTGTTTGTACAATTGAAGCAGAGTCTTGCGGTAAAGGGAGTATGACACCCTTTCGGAGATATGAGTACAACAACGATACCGTTACCAAGTACATTGGATGCTCCATCAAAGAACAAGGTCCATCGGGATCCTTGTTCAGGTCCGTTATATGGTCTGATTTCTTCACAGTTTTCTAATGTCATGATGTCTTCATTTGGGAATTCAAACTTCATGGACTGATAGTCTTCTACAGCTCGGTGAGCAAGGTGATCAGCTAGTACACTGCCCTGTATAGCTTACTGGGTAGTATACTGTATGTCATATTCTATTAGGATCATCTGCTATCTCGCTATTCTCCCAGAAAGAGCAGGCTTCTCAAAGATCTACTTTATCAGATCCATTTTAGATATCAACAAGGTAGTATGAGTCAGCATATACTGTCTTAGCTGGCGAGCAGCCCATGCCAGAGTGCAACAAGTTTTCTTGAGCAATGAATATCTAGTTTCACAGTCGGTAAAATTTTTGCTCAGGTAATAAATAGCGTGCTCTTTTCGGCCAGACTCGTCATGTTGCCCCAATACACACCCCATTGAGTTTTCTAAAACTGTCAGATACATGATCAACGTTCTTCCCTCGACTGGCGGCATCAACACATGAGGCTCTTGTAAGTATTCTTTGATTTTGTCAAAAGAAACTTAGCATTCATCATTCCATTTGACTATTTGATCTTTCTTCAATAACTTGAAGATTGGCTCACAAGTAGCTGTCAGGTGAGAAATGAATCTGACAATATAGTTCAAACGTCCCAAGAATCCTCTGACTTCCTTTTCAGTACAGGGAGCAGGCATCTCTTATATTGCTTTAACTTTGGCAGGATCGACCTCGATACCTTTGTTTCTGGCAACAAGGCCTAGGAGTTTACCAAACCATACCCCAAATGTGCACTTGTTTGGACTCAACCTTAACTTGTACTTTCTCAGTCTCTCAAACAGCTTTTGTAAGTGAATAAGATGCTCTTCTTCTATTTGTGATCTGACTATCATATCGTCTACGTAGACCTCTATTTCGTGATGTATCATGTCATGAAATAAAGCTACCATGGCACGTTGATAGGTTGACCTAACATTCTTCAATCCGAATGGCATTACCTTGTAGCAGAATGTGCCCCACTGTGTGACAAATGTTGTTTTCTCCATGTCCTCAAGCGTCATTTTGATTTGGTTATAACCTTAGAATCCATCCATGAAGGAAAACACCTTGTGTTGTGTCATATTGTCAACTAGGATATCAATGTGGGAGTGGAAAATCATCCTTGGGGCTCGCCCTATTCAAATCTCTGTAATCCACACACATTTGTACTTTGCCGTCTTTTTTAGGTACGGGAACAATGTTGGCAACCCATTGAGGGTAGGAAGTGACAACTAATAATCCAACATTGAATTGTTTCATGACCTCTGCCTTAATCTTTTCTGACATATTAGGCCTCATGCGGCGAACCTTTTGCTTTACTAGCAGACAATCTTCTCTTCTAGGCAGACAATGTACCATGATATTTGTATCAAGTCCCGACATGTCTTCATATGACCAGGCGAAGACTTCAACATAATCGTGCAACAACTAAATCAAACGCTCCTTGACACAGGGTTCCAGATTGGCACCCATCTTGACCTCTTTTTTGTCTTCTTCGGTACCTAGGTTAATAGTATCCACGGGTTCCTCGTTAGGCTGAATGGTTCTCTCCTCTTATTGTAGCAGTCTGACAAGTTCCCCTGGTACTTCACAATCTTCCTCACCTTCGTCTTCGGCTTGGTAGATTAGATTTTCAGAGTCGCAAAAGACCATAGCAGTATCGTTACCCATGGGATCCAGAATGGATGGGTACCTGCATTGTGAGTGTGGGTGTGTGTAAGGGTATAGCTATCTTTGAAAGAAAATAAAATGTAAAAGAAAAACAATAAGCATAAAAGTTTGTATGCGAAAACGTCCATGATTCATTGATGTCATATGAAGATGAAATAATAACCCTTACAAATGGACCATTGTGCCTCAGGTAAGACACAAGGTTTTAAGAGTGCGAATTGTTTTTGAATATTACAGATCCATCAAAATGTAAAGATAAATTACTGTGGGATAAAAGTGATCGGGACAAAGTCTCTAGCTTCCCAATTGCTGAGCCCTCCATTGACAGTCGGAAAGAAACAATCCTCTAGGTCTCAATCATCTTCACCATCTTCTACCGCGTTGACCTCACGGTTGTTAATCTTCAAGGGTGGCCCTCCAGCACGGGCACGACGTATAGCCTTTTGAGCACTTGAAGTGAAACCTAGGCCAAACATGTCAGACTTATATGGGATATCCGGGAGTTGTCCCCAGATGGTGCATCCACCTTCCTCCACCACTACTTTGGCGTCTTTCAGCAATGACATCCGAAGTGGAGGCCTTGTAACCTTGGGAATCTGAGACACAACTTTGGTCACTACCACCTCTTGCGGGACCTCTTAGAAGTGTTAAAATGGAGTTTCAATGAATTCGTCGTCCAATTCCATATATCTGAAGGAATTGAGATGGCTGATCATGTATTCTTCCTCTCCATAGACAGTGATAATCTTCCCTTGAACCGAATACTTCAGCATCTAGTGCAATGTAGAGGTAACATCGCCAGCATTATGGATCCATGGCCGGCCTAGCAGATAGGAGTAAGAAGGGCGGATATCCATTACATAAAAGGTTGAATTGAAAGTTTGAGTTCCAACCTTTATGGGGATATCCACTTCCCCGTGCACCATCCTCTTTGAGCCGTCAAAAGCTCTTACTACTATGTTACTTGGCTTTAATGTCAGTCCCTCGCAGTCAAGTCTGTCAAGAGATTTTTTTGGTAATACATTCAAAGATGAGCCAGTGTCCACCAAGACATGGGCCAGAGTCGTGCCCCTACATTCCACATAGACATGTAATGCCTCATTATGCTTTCTTCCCCTCGGTGTTAGATCAGCATCCAAAAAACCTAGGCCATTATCCGCTGTAAAGCTGGCTACACAGTCTTGGAATTGATCATAAGACGTCTCTTGAGGTACATGGGATGTCTTTAAGAACTTCAGCAAGGATTTCGCATGTGCCTCGGAACACAGTAGTAATGCCAGCATGGATATTTTATAGGGAGTTTGCCCCAATTGTTCAACTACATCGTAGTCACTCCTCTTTATAATTTTTAGGATCTCCTCCATTTCTTTCTTGGATATCTCAGGGATAGTCAGTGATTGAGCCTTCGTCCGGACATGCTCCACTTGGATACTCTTTCCTCGAGCTTCGGCAGCGGGAGTGTTGGTAGGAATGCTAACAAGAGTTGTGACGACTTTGTCAATAGGAGCACTTGTAGAGATGATTATGGGTACGGAAGTAACTTTTGGAGCAGCCACAAGGATGATCATGGGTCCAGAAACTGCTTTTGGGGGAGCAATTTCTGGAGAAAAGATCCTACCGCTTCGGGTAATTTTACTAGTTCCGGCAATATTGCTGATGTCAGAATATTCTTCTTCAGAGTTTATCTCTTCGGCGGCCGGCCAGTCTTTCTTGATTCCATGGTAGTAAATGTCCCCTCCGTAATTCCACGACACGGTCTTGTCTGATTCATATGGGACTGGCCCAGGCATTGTGATTATTAAAGGAGCTGCTTTCAGAGTCGATGTAATTCTAACGGGTCTTTTGGTGGAGACCCTGGAAGAATTGGCGGAAATGGTAATGATAGAAACATCTTCAACAGGAATAGGTGAAACAAGAGTCTTTTCAAACAAAATATCTTTGTTATCTATCAGGCACTGAATGCCTGCCTTCAACAAAGGACAACTAGTTGGTGATGATAAGCAGATATGGCAAACTTCATTACAGCCCGGGAACACAACGACTTTCAACAAGTTTATCTTAATGGTCGGAAGTGGAGTCATGAGTTCATTAACTGTGGTAACAAACAAATCTTCTTCAATGGCATTGGTATTGTGACCATGTCTGGGCATAGGAGTAGAAATGACATTTGGCTTCTCGGGCGCATCAAACTCAATTTCTTTCGCTTCAATGAGGTCTTGTATTTTGTTTTTCAAGGCCCAACAGTTATTAGTATTGTGAACAGGACTTTCAGAGTGATATGCGCAACGGGCATTGGGATGATAATGAGGGGATGTTGTATTGGGGTTTTTCGGAGCTTCTTTCAAGGTTACCAAATTGGACCTCAGAAGATGCGGTATAACTTAAGACAGAGTCATGTTAATTCTGGTGAATTGCCTGACTGGCCTTTCCACCCTTGGTTGATTACTTCTTTGTTGATCAGACGTAGGCTTTGGAATTATAACATCCCCCACCATTGGTAGGAGTTCGGTCCTCTCTTGGTTTCTTTGCGGATACACAACAACTACCTCTTTCTTCCCGATGAAAGGCTTTCTTACAGCTGTAGAAGAAGATGTGTCTTTCTGAATCTTTTCACTTTTTATGCCATCTTCCACCCTCTCCTCGGTCAATATTAGTTCAGTAAAGCCTGCGGATGAACTTCCGATTAAATGGTTGAAGAAGGGACCAGATAAGGTGCACAGGAACATGTCTACCAATTCCCTTTCAAACAGAGGGGGTTGAACTCTTCCAGCCAAATCTCTCCATTTTTGTGCGTAATCCTTGAAACCTTCATTGGAAGCCATAGCCATACTCTGGAGTTGAGTACGGGTAGGCACCAAATCAGCATTGTATTGATATTACTTGTAGAAATTTGCGGCAAGATCTTCCCAATTGTGGACGTTGGCTCTTTCTAGTTGATAAAACCAATCGAGTTGTGTCCCAAACAGACTGTCTTGGAAAAAGTGTACCCATAAGTCTTTATCAATGATATGGGGTTGGATTTTTCTCACATATGACCAGAGATGCATTTTAGGGCATGACACTCCATCATATTTGGAAAACATAGGAACTTTGAATTTCGGAGGCATCACAATCCCGGAAACTAGTCCCAATTCCTCAAAGTCTAAGCCTGTCACCTTTTGTATTTCCATCGCGCTCAACCTCTCTTCTAGATGTTTGTACTTGTCATCAGCTGGAGGATACTTTTCCTCAGAGTAGTCTTCTTCTTCCTCTTCCTCTCCTTCAGATTTTAACGGGACAACTGTTTCCTTGCCTTTCCCCTCTCCTTCAGCGAATGTTGTTGCAAAATTCAAAGTCCTTCTTGTCTGCCCATGAAATCTTCTCCCCATATTTAAGACTCCAGTTACCTTCTTTGTTTTCTTTTTCCTCTCTTCAGCTAGCAGAGTCTTCAATTCTTCTTGCCCCTTGGCTAGGGTCATGAGCAATGGTTGAAACTGCGTATTTTGAGCTTGGAGATCTTTCACTGTTTGCTCGATATCCATCTTACTGAAATAAACAGTAGAGAGATGAGGAGACTTGTTGCAAAAAACCTGTTTATGTTATGATGAATGATATATGCATATGCAATGTTTTCAAGGATTTCAAAGATTTCAAAGATTCAAGTTTGTTTTAGACAAAAAGAAACACACGTTATATTAATAAGATAAAGTTTTAGTACATCAATGCCCCTTGGACAAAATAAAACAAAACTCTATGATAAAAAAGTAGTACGCATCCTCTTTGGTGCAATGTAGGCATTCAGGGTCCGCTCCTCATGAAGTAGCCTAGTGAGTTCCAAAACCTTCTTCTCGCTTGTGTAGAATTGGGCTTCGAAAGTATCTCGCTCTCCTTTGAGTTGTATCCAATCCCTTTGTAGATCTTCAAGAGATGTGGGAATGTCAGGATATAGGATAGTGTATGGAACATCTCCCTTCTTGACAGGCTCAATGATTACCGGGAGAATGGAGGGGTAAGGCATCATAAAACACTGAGCATGAGTTCGTACCCATTTGAGGTAAGGCTCAAGAGGTATGGAATTCTTGTGCCCCAAAGTCTTGCTATCCACCTTGTTTAGCATCCTCCAAGATCGGATAAATCTCTGGCGAAGACCTTGATCTTCGTTGTCGTAGTCGAATGCCAAACCTTGAATCAACATTTCACGCGGGCCATCCCTTCGGGCGTAACCAAACTGTCTTAAGGCTAAGCATGGGTTTTAGGTGATTCCTCCCCTAATTCCAAGTAGAGGGACATTAGGGAATTCTCCATAACGTTCGACGATGATAACATTCTCTTTGGATCGAGAGCATCAATGAATGTCTGAATGTTTGAGTGTCATCAACCTTTGTGACCACCTTAATCCTTGCTCATTCTTTATGACTGATTGGGGAAGATGATAAATAAACCATCTTGCCAAGAGAGGAGTGCAACACATAAGGACACCTCTTTTCCTTATTGTGCGAGTGTGAAAAGAGTGTAGGATATCCACTAGCAATGGAGGCACCGGGTTGTGTGATATGAAGATTTTGACGGTGCTCACATCTACGAGTTGGTCAGGATTTGGAAACAAAACCATCCCATAAATGAGGAGAGCCACAATTTCCTCAAAGGCTTGCAAGTCTAAGGAATTCCAACAACTTTGGGCTTTCTCAAACATGAACTTTGCTAAGAAACCTTTGACACCACTCCTAGTTTCCCAATGGGTTGTGACATCAGACGAGTGCAAGTGTAGAGCTTGAGCAATCTCTTCTGGCTTTGGATCTCTTTCCATACCGTTGAAAGGTAGTTGATTGAGAATGGGAATCCTCAAGAGTTTGGAGAATTCTTCCAAAGTAGGCACAAGTTTATAGTCGGGAAATGTGAAGCAATGGTGCAAAGGATCAACGAATTGAAAGAGCACCATCATCATATCCTCATTTGTGTTGGAGGTGACCAAGTTGAGTAGACGACCATGTCTCTCGGTGAATGGAGAGTTCTCAGGAATCTTTGATGCTAGCTCCTTAAGTTGTGAAGGAATTCTCACAAGGTTGACTTGAATAGTTTTCCTGCAAAGTGAATCCATTTCCTACAAAACAAGAACAAAGATGAATCCCAAAATCCTTGAAATGGTTAGTGGATGTATATGATGTTCATGATGTCCATGATGTTATGTACAAGTATGCATATACAAGCAAAGCAAACAAGTTCTTAGTTTAAGCTTGCATGGAGTTTTATAGGTAAGTACCCTCTTGAAGTTTAGTTGGCTTAAACCTGTCCTAGTAATTGTAACCGGGTTCTAAGGAGTTCAATATCACTTGATTGTTTCCTTGGTCATTGTTTCAGCTCAAGCCTATTTAATGGCGACCGAAATATCCCAAGAAACCAAACCTTAATGAGTGTAGTATCGAGTATCTACCAACATAGGACTACACCAAAGCCGGTCATCTCACTACATCCTAAAGGCCAAGTTGGTCAAGTAAAGGTTCTAGAAGTTTATTAGTGCTTCATGACATCACTCAGCGGCCCCGTATTCTCTTTGATTAACTCAAAGGCTACCGGTACACACAAATATGTCGCACCAACGTAGCTATTGCTTAGACCATGTCGGTATACCCTGCACAGTTTCCAAAATGTATTGCTACTTACCTATAATGTATCCCAAATCCGGGTAAAGGATTTAAACCCAAACAAAGAACCATAATGTAAAGTATACAAGTCAAATAATGTAAGCAAGTAAATGTGATCTAAACCCTAAGGTAACCCCACTTTTAGAATTTTCCCCAACAAAGTCGCCAGTTCTGTGATACGGTGGGAGAACTGACTTGATCATTTTGCGCTTGTGTTCACAAATGTTGTGGTTAGCAAGAGTCGCCACCGACTTTTCTTTTATCCAAAAGGAAAGGTAAAAAATCACAGGAAAGAGCTTTGAGATAGTTTCTTGAGTTCGGGGGATAGATTATGAAAAGGGAAGGTATTAGCACCCTTTTCATCCATGGTTTTCCATGGGCTCTTAGTTACTTGCAAGATCACTTGCTTTTGTTTGAAATTGTGCTTGGCGTGGTTTTTCGAAAGTATTTTGTAAAAGAGGCCATTGTTTAGGCAATCTTTGTAATGATTCTCATTCGTAAGAATATATACAAAGATGTTGATGTTTTGATAATGTTTTCAAGTTTGTAAGATGTTTTGAAATGTGTAGGTGTTTGTTTTAAAAATAGCAAGGATGTTTGTTTGAAATTGAGCAAGTAATTAGGAGCATTCTACCTACTCAAAAGTATTTCTTGTGCATTTCCTTTTCCTTTGACATTGTTATCTTACCATATGATTTAGTAAGCAACCCTATCTTTGGATGTAAACGGGATGGACATGGGTCATCGTATAGCCATGATTAGAAATGTTGCAAAGTATCTTAGCATTTATGAGGGACTAAGATCATTTTTGTAAGGAAACTTTGAATAGCGTCATCGAGGGACTATGATCTTGTATTTGCTTGTTTTTGCTAAGATACCTTACATGCGTAATATGGCCATTTTGTATAAGGAAACCAAGTGGAGTAACCCTATGGGTGTTTGTGTGGAAGTGTGTCATTTTCATGCTCGATTTTATCTTGAATTATGGTTTTCTATTTGATTGGTTTTATCTTTCCATACAAACCCTAATTACTAGCATGTTATATAAAAGCGATAAATTGCGAAATTTAAAGATTACTACGCTATTACAACAATTTGTGGGAGGGGGTATAAAATTTATGAATGGGGATTTGCAAGAAAGTAAAACTCTAATTATCTATTACAACCATATCGAATTTATTAAATGTACAAAGAAACAAATGTAAATATAATGTATAAGAAGTGAAATGAATATAATGTATAAGTATGAATGAATAAGGAAATGGTTTTTTTTTACTTAATTAACTTAAAAGAAAAATAATCAACTAAAAAAAGAAAATTAGAACTAAGTTAGCAAAAGAAACTAGTTTAAAGAAACGAATTTCTAAATAAATAATAAGCATAAACCTAATCTAATTATTTAATTAATTTTGAAAAAAAATTAATTTTAACAAGAAATTGTTTTAGTCTTTTAAAATAATATGAATATATTTAATATGAATGCATAAATAATTTTTTTTTTGAGATTTTAATTTATAAAAATAAATATTGTAATAATATTAATAATAGTAATTAAAAGAAAGTAAATAAAAAATAAAATATATAAAATAAGTCAGGGGGGTTAACAATTAGAAAGGGTGTTTGGAGAAAGAAACAAAAGAAAATCTGTTTGGGCTTTCATCCCAAAAAACTTTTGGCCAGAAAAATAAAAAAAGGTCAGATTTAGGAAGGGATGGGGGGTGTAGCGAGCATAAGGGGGATTGGGTTTAGTCTTAATTTGTTTGGGCCTGATATGAGGGGGCCTGGTTGTTTTAAACAAAACAACCAGGTTAATGAGACATGGTCTCATTTGGCCAATTTGTTTCTCTCTCTCACTTCTCTGATTCTCTCGCTCACTCTCTAAGGTTCCTTCGTCGGAGAAGAAACATAGGCCGCACAGGAAATCGCCTCGCGACGGTGACGGCGGCGACTGGGTTCAAAACTCCAATTTTTTTACATCAATCTCTTCCTCTCTTCCTCCTAATCACTAATTTGGTATTTGATTTTGCAGAAAACACAAGATTTGGCCTAGTTCTAAAAGGGGACGACTGGAACCCTAGGGGTTCCGATTTGCTTGTTCTATATGATTTAGTGAGATCTTTCCTCTGTTATCTCTTCGCTAATTCTGAAGGGTTAGGCTTCTTTTGAAAATGATGATAAACAAAGTTTAGGGTTTGTACTTCTGTTTGCATGCTTCTGTTTGCATGTTTCTATTTGAATATTTCTATTTGAATGTTTCTATTTGAAAGAAAATCACTTATTTTTGATAAAGGGTTTGGCGAAACTTGATAATGATTCACTTAGGGTTTTGGCTTTGTTTCTGTTTGCTGCGATTTTTGTTTCTGTTTTAGTGATGATGTTTTTGGATATTTCCCTGATAAATGATTTTACTTAGGGTTTTGGCCCTGTTTGCCTTCTTCTATTTTGGTTTCTGATTGGCCCTAAATTGTATGTTTTGTACAAGAAAAAGTTTTCAGAACATTTGTATATTGAAACAGTTTAAAGAAATTACCTATTTGTTGTGTTTTGGTATGCTGTGGATTGTTGCTTGTAAGCTTTGAAGGATGAGAACAATGCCTAGACTTTTTCTTTCCGTGTTTTCTTCTCGTTGTCCCAAAAACCCCTCCTTTGCTTAGTATTGTTGCCCTGTTTTATATTGATTTTGTGATAGATAAAAAAATACTGGCTTTTGCTGCTTGTACCTTTTTTTTCTGATAAATCAAATTGCCAGTTGACTTTTCTTGTTGGTTGTGCTATTCATTTATGGTGGATGCTGACTTTTGCTGGCTTTGTACTTGCTATGTTTTAACAACTCAAGTGGTTGTCCTTTGGTTGGCTGACTGTTGCTTTTCCTTTTACAGTTTTATGTACTTGTTTATACTTTTCTGACTTTGCTGGTTTCTTTTTCTGTATTTTGTATTTTCTATGAACCAAACAAAATGTTCTTGAGATTTATAGTGAAATACTCTAGGCCTATGACATGACATTGCAAATTTGAGGCTATTGTTGGTCTGATATATTTCTTATTTGAAACAACATGAGGCTTTTGCTTTCTGATTTCCTCATTACTTTTTGTGAACCAAATGCTTGAGATTTGCAACAGATTACTTCTTAGCCAATGATGTAGTTATGCCTTTGTGAAGTATGTATGAGGCTTGATTTTCTGTTTTCCTTTGCTTGTGAACCAAGTTTTTGTGATTTGCAAACACACTTTTACGCCAGTGATAGGATACTGCTTTGAGGCCTCTATTGGGCTTGAATTTCTTGATTTGGATTTAGCTAATATGCTGGGAATATGGTTGGAATTATTTATTGTGGGACAAGCTTTGTTTTTCAATGATAATGGGCCCAAGATAGAATTTGACATGGTTTGAGGCCTTTAGAATCCAAAACCCTCTTTTCTGACCTTTTGATACTTTGTAGATTTTTGCACAAGTTTTGTTTTTCAGCAGTTTGCAGCTGTTGGCCTTGCTTGCCTGCCCTGCAGTTCGTTGCAGCTTTCCTTGTTTGCTGGTTCTATTTTTGCAGTTTGCCTTGTTTGCTGATTCTGTTTCAGCAGTTTGCAGCTGCTGGCCTTGCTTGCTTGCCCTGCAGTTGGTTGCAGCTTACCTTGTTTGTTGGTTCTATTTTGGCGATTTGCCTTGTTTGCTGGTTCTGCTTTGGCGGTTTGCCTTGTTTGCTGGCCTTGCTTGCCTTGCAGTTAGTTGCATCTTGCCTTGTTTGCTGTTTGTTTGTGAACCAAACTTGTACTTTGTGATTTGCAAACTAGAAATTCTCAGGCCAATGATTAAGCAAGGATTGCATGAGGCCTTAGAATACAAACCCTTCTTTTATGATTCAGCAGAAAGCACCCTGATGATGAATTTATGATTACCTTGTATGTTTTGTTCATTTCTGAATATTTGAATTACTAACAAACTTCTCCTTTTCTCTTTTCATGAACATGAAGCATGGATGGCAAACAAAGATTGGAGGGGTTTCTTGAGGATGAAGACTTAGGATTTCTCTCTTCCTTTTTTTTCATAAACAAATCTTGTAACTTATTGCATTGGTAGGCAAGACATTTCTTCTGTAAAAATTCAAATTTGTAATGTAATGAATACAATACTTCTGAATAAACTTGTGACAATATTGTACCTATTTCAACTTTAAATCTTGGAATTCTTATTTGGATGTTTTGAGTAAGAAACCTTGTTTTAGGTAACTTGTATTCCAAGCAACCACCAAAGATGATCAAGCAAAACAAAACACTTTGCACTCCAATAAAACCTCTAAAACAAAATGAATGTTTAAGAATTTTAATTCCATTTGATTAACTTAACCTCAAAGGCTTATGATCAAAAAGTCTTAATCTTCAATTCTTGTTCAATAGCTAACTGGTAAGCATAATGAATTCGCATGCCACTCTTGATTCCAACAGGACTTCATTGTCTATCAAATATGTTTCAAGAACATTAGCCTGCCTTGTAGAATTAACAAACTTCAGCAAATTGTCTTTAAAAATATTGGAGATATTTAAGACTCAATTATCTCTGAGAAAATCCTAAACCCTAATTATAGATTTGTTGCCTAGGAAGAGAACCTGTCTGGTCGACCTTTGAGCCAATTGAGTGTACAGGAACCCTAGGGTAAACATCTTGCATGAAAAATTGGAAGACAAAGTTTGGGGTACAACAATACTCAACATGTTTTTTAATTAATCTGCACATATGATTTATGATTGCTTTTAGAAAATGACACACATAGTAAGTCATTATGCAGATTTATTTATAGTTATTATTTATTTTGAAAGGATTTTGCTGATTACCATTTTTCAAGAAAAAGCAAAGAAAAGGACACAATTTAGGAATCAAAAACAACTTTTATTAATGATTTTAAAGATCAAAACATATATGTACATACAATGTCAATACTTTCACCTTGGGTAGAGTGAAAGATTTTGGAAAAGATTAACAAAAACAAATTACTTTGAAATATGAATGCAAGAAGGAATATCAATAGTGATCCAATTTTGGACTCTTACTCCATGCATCACGTAGTTCAGCATCTCTTGCTCTGATTCACCTTCCAGAATAGCATTGATCTTAGGAGTAGTTGGATGAAGATAACCTCCCATGTGAAAGATGTCTTAATATTTGCCTAAAGCAGACTTCGGCTTCATAATCTCACCTTTATTATTCTTCACGGAGAAACCCAAACCAGCTCTATTCTTATTCACACGTGGGTCAACAATCTGCCCCCACACCTTGCTAGGGCCATTATGCACTACTTGTTGAACATCCTTAAATGAGGCTATATAACCCTCATTTTTCCTTACATTATCAATGGATAAATCTTGGAATTGAGTTCCAACAGCAGCTTCATCAGCTTCCACAACACTGAAAGAGGACAAATGAGATATTAACAAAGCCTGCTCTCCGTTCATGATGACTACCTTTCCTTCACGAGCAAACTTCAGCTTCTGGTGCAAAGTCGAAGTAACAACTCCTGCCTCGTGGATCCATGGTCGTCCCAACAAAACAGTTGTAGGCGGGAAAAATATCCATAACCTGGAACGTAATCTAAAATAAGTGTGGGCCTTTGTGAATAGACAAATCTACTTCTCCGATGACAAACTTCCTAGAACCGTCAAAAGCTTTCACAATTATGCCACTCGGACGCATGCGAGTTCCCTGGTACTTAAGCTTAATGAGTGTGCTCCTTGGTATGATATTTAAAGCAGATCCATTGTCAATCAGCACATTGGACAAAGAGTCATTCTTACAATTCATGGAGATATGGAGAGCCAGGTTATGATTCCTTCCTTCATCGGGAAATTCGTCATCACAGAAACTCAGGTTATTACAAGATGTAATATTCCCCACAACGCTACTGAATTGGTCCAGATACATATCACTTTCCACAAAATCTTGATCCAATAATCTCATCAAAGATTCCCTTTGGGCAGAAGATTTCATTAATAATGCTAGAATAGATATCTTAGATGGATTTTGCAACAATTGATCTACAATCTTGTAGTCACTCATCATGATAATCTTTAACAAGTCGTCCACATATTTTTCCACAGCGGTGCCGCTATATTCTCCCATTGCTTTCTTGGGTTCAGTACTTTCAATGAACCTTTTATTAGAATTAACAATCCTTCAAATGATAGGTGCAAAAACATAGCCGCCATGGGTTACTCGATTGGCTTCAGTAATATTCTTGACATTAAAGAAATGTTGGATAAGAATTTCCACACCATCCTCCAGGATTGTCGCGTTGTATTTATATGGCACGAATTTGTTTGATTTATATGGGACAAGACCCGATAAGCAAATAACCATTGGAGCAACAGCTGGCTTGCTATGGTACTCAATCTCTATAGGGGTGGGAACACCAAAACACGGCACAATAACATTCACCCCTTCTTCAGAATACTTAGACATCACAGAATCATTGTTGGAGGACACATCTTCATCAGAAGAAAAGAACCCATATGCAGAAACATACTCATCATATGACAAAGTCTCGACCGAACAATCTTTAATCATGTTGTAGTCATCTATATTTCCTGAGACTTTGATAGTACCATTATCTAACAATAACTGAATTCCCCTTTTCACAATGGAACAACAACGAAAATCTTTGCAGCAGATCTGGCAAGACCCGTAATGGTGTTCTTCTTGGTCGTCCATGTGACAGAATGTAGCGTGTAGCTGTACCAAATCATCATTCATATAATTCACTTCAAAATTATAGAATTCACCCGGATATCCATAGACCATATTCATATCTTCTTCGTACTCTGCCCTTGGCCTGATTATATGAATGAGACCTTCATTCATCATTTCTTGAAGATCAGATTTTATCTTATCACATCCCTAGATATTTGTACTGCAAATACTACAACCGGCATAGTCGTGCGTATAATAGCTAAATTCATAAAGATCATCATGCTTCTTCACCAAATCCCCTCTAACCAGATTGATATAAAAAATTCCGAAGTTGCCAGGATAACCCGCAACCATATTTACAGCATTTGCACCTCCATGTTTAGGCAAAGGATTATCTTTGACGTTAGGGCCAACATCTTTAAAGGATAGGAGGCAAGATCTCACCATATTTTGTACTTCAGCTTTCAAACAATAACAATTCTCGATGTTGTGCCCTGGGGCTCCTTGATGAAAAGCACATGTTTGATCTGCCTTAAAATAACAGGGTAAAGGTGAAGGTATAGCAGGGGGAGGCCTGGTTTAGGCCAACTTCTTCTGAATCAAAGTCGGGACTAACTTTGTATAGCTTATTAGAATAGAGTCAAAAGCTCCTCTCTTCTGACTTTGCCCTTGATTTCCCTGAGGAGGTGGTCTCTGATAGGCAACAGCGGTTGGAGCTACATTGACAACTGGAGTCACAGAAGCAACCTGTTGCTGGTACCGATGATGTCTTCTAGGTGCTTTAATTTTCCTTTCCCCAATAACAGCATCCGTTTCACTTTCTTTCTTTCTATAAAACCTGTATGATGACTTCTTTGTCCCCTCGTCTTTCGTCAAGCGTCCTTCCCTGACAGCTTCTTCTAAACAAACACCCATGCTTACCATTTCGGTGAAATCACTCGACACAATGGCAACCATCCTTTCATAATAAAATGATCCAAGGTGTTGCACCTCAAAATTTGCCCTACCATTTTATTCAAGGCATGCTCATTAAGGTCCTCAATGGCTCAAGGTTGACCAAGAATTGATAAGACAAATTCTCCTCCTAAGCAATGGATTTACATCTAGGGCTTCATTTCTCACAAAGAATTTTGGTTTGCAAAAGCTTCAAATGATTTCCATGGCACCCTATACACCTCAACATAATGGCATAGCTGAAAGAAAGAAAGAAGTGCACGGAACATGATGGGGCGTATATCGAAAGCTAATAATATGTCTAAGAGATTTTGGGCTGAAGCAGCTTCGACAGCAGTATGCATTCTAATTAGATACCCAACGAAGCAGTGTTAGCTGGGAATTTTGATTACACAAGTTTTGAATAATTGACACTATGATCAAAGAAAGAATAGTTCGAAAGAAAGTGTGAGGAGGCTTTTATGAAGTCTTCGATTGATGAAGATCTAGTAAAGAGCTTCACTACATTGAACCGTTATCGAAGGGTTCGTTTTCGAACTATTGAAATATAAGTTATTCAAAGCATTACAAGGAAATACATTTCGACTGTCATGTTGATTGAAGTGGCGCTTCGAAAAGAAGAAGATTTTGAATTCAAAAGCTTTGATCTTATCCAAAGAAGCACGTGGAAGTCTAATGGTTCGAAGGACATGCAATCTTCAAACGTGGTGTGATTTCATAGAAGAACAGAATGAAGCTTCGACAAGTCAAAAGGAAGAGGTGATACTTTGATTGGTCGAATTGAAGGAAAGGAGATCGAAAAGAATAGAATGAAGCTTCGGCAACTCAAGATGAAGAGGTGATACTTCGATTGGTCGAATTGAAGGAAAGGAGATAAAAAAGAATAGAATGAAGCTTCGACAAGTCAAGATGAAGAGGTGATACTTCGATTGGTCAATTGAAGGAAAGGAGATTGAAAGGAACAAGAACTGAGTTGGACTAGGCTGATTAGATATGAGGGGTTTCCAGATTACACAATTGATGCATATGGTGACTAAGTCGAAGAAGCCATGATGATGAAGCCTTGAGCAATTAGAATTGGAACTCAGAGCCATCGAAAATAACAAAGCTTGGGAGCTTGTCGAAAGAATCAATTGATGTGAAATGGAGATGCAAGTCAAAACGAAATCCTAATGGGATGAAGCTTGTTGGGATTGGATTGATTAGCTCAAAGCCCAAATTCGTGCAAGACACCAACCATAACCTGTCCAGGTTCACTCAAAGTTAAAAATAGCATGAAATATCTCAAAATGGAAACTTTTCCAATCTCTTGATTTTGCTTTCAAAGCCATGGTTAATGGCTGATTCATGCCATATTTGTTCACCACCACACTCCTATAAATACAAGACTAAATCAGAAGCAAAGGAGGAGGAGATGGCCTATCAAAGCTCCAAAAAATTGTAAAACACAAAAAATTGCCTCAAAGAGCCACACGCACACACAGCCTCAGAAAACCATATCAAAATTCTCAAAATTGCATAAAGCTGTCAAAAATTAAAACCTGTATTACAGGCCTTCTCAATCCAAACTAACTCCCAAATCATTCTCCTGAGACTTCCAGGAAGCCACCCAGACCCTTACACGAGTTGTTCCACGCCCAGGGTTACATATCGAAGCATCTCTTATTGGAATAAGATCGTGCCATCGTTAAGGCATGATCTGAATTTACCTTCGATGCTCACGATACAAGCAGGTTGAAGCCAAAACAACCCAGATTCAGACTCAGGGGATTCGAATTAGGGGGTTCGAATTAAGGGGAAGGACCTGGGTTCGACACCCAGGTCATGCATTTTGTTTTTTCTAATAATTGTATTCCAGATCCCATGCTTGCAAGTCTAACGTGCACACCATGCACCACGTGGTTAACACCAGTAGATCCCATCAATCTAGATCCAGTCCCCTCAACGTGCAGTCCATCATGCACTTTCGACAACCTCCCTCATTGGATCGAAAGGAAACCTGGGCCTCTTCCTGATTTGGGCCAGCAAATTCCGAATCTTATACCCCCCTGTTTACTTTTGCTATTAGGCCCATCTTTATTTTCTTGTTTTATTCATGTCATTTATTTCTTTTAACTCTTTTTTTATTTTAATCAATAAACAAATATAAAAATCACAAAAATATTAGGTTAGCATTTTCTCAAATAAATTAATTTTGTAAATTAATTGATTAATTATTTTAACCCTTTTTTAATTTAAAACTAAATAGACTTAGGATTTTAAATTAAATTTCTTTCCATGATCAAAAACAAACAAAAAGATTTTTCCTTTTTAAGTTCTAGACGTTATTTTCAATTCGCGCGCGTTTAAATACTTTTGTATTATTATTGCCTTTTCATATTAATGTATCTGCTTATGGGATGTAATAGTTTTATAACTAGGACTTTTACTTTATTGCTTTATTTTTCCCATTTATGGATATGTAATTAATCCCCCTCCCCGAAGCCTTGTAATTGTTTAGGATTTATCTTTTCGCATTTTAAATTCCGGCAAACTATTAAACTGTTTAGATGCATGACTAATAGGATTGTATGGCAAGAGATTAAAATCGAACGCTAGCAAACCTAAATGCAAAGACAAAAATAACTGAATACAACACAATTGCACATATAAACCTATAGGGTATCCCACTTTGGTTACCTTCGGAAAAAACAGTCACATCTCTCGAAACGTGAGAGATTTTAGTGTCTATCCTCCGGTTTAAAGATCATAAGTCCCTCGATGACCCTAGGGTAGTTACTAAAGTTTCTTGCCAGTTGCCTTTGTGACTGTATAAACGTCCCTTAAATTGTCCCTCAAACATCCAACGACTAAGGCTACCTACTCACTAATAGTAGGATAGCACTGTCTAAAGGAAAATAGGAAAAGAACAACCCTTTTGAGTAAAATTAGATAGTTCCTAGATGCTATGCTCAAACAATTTTTACACTTACACAAAACCTCTTTCAAAATCATTTTCAAACACTTTGTATACGTTCTTTACTATTCTTAGAAACATTACAAAGTTCGCCGCACTAAGGAGCTTTCAAAAATACTTTTCAAAACACACAAAGCACAAGATATTTCAAAATAAGTTAAGCGTCTAAGAGCCCGTAGATAAACTACAGATGGAAAGGGTGCTAACACCTTCCCTTTCCATAATCTACCCACCTTACTCAGAAACATATCGAAAGGTCTTTTTCTGTTCTTTTCACCCTTTCCTTTATTGGATAAAAGAAAAGTCGGCGGCGACTCTTGTTTACCGCAACATTTGCAAATACAGACACAAAACCAGTATAACAGTCGGTTCTGCCACCGTATTACAGGACTGGCGACTCTGCTGGGGATCTCCTTATGAGTGGGGTTACCTTAGAGTTTAGTTCATTTTAAATTGCTTTACATTGTGTGTTTTGTATGTTTTACTTTTGAGGGTTTTGTTTGGGTTGTTACTAAAAGATCCTACACCCGGAACTGGGGCACCTTTTTAGGTAAGCAGTAATAGATCATGGAGACTGTACAACATAAACTGATATGGTTGAAGCGATAGCTACATTAGTGTGACATATCTGTTGGTACCTCTATCCCTTGTGTTAAATCAAGGAGAATATGGGGCTGTTGTATGGTGTCATTAAGCACTAACAAACCTTAGAACCTTAGTTGAACAAACTTGGACGTTAGAAAGTAGTGAGATAGCCGGCCTCAGTATAAAGCTGAGGAATAGTTGATACTCGATGCTACACTCATTGAGTTTGGACTTTCGGGATATTTCGTCCGCGAGAAAAGATTGCCTGAGCTGAAACAATGTCTGATAAAGAAAGATCAATGATATTGAGACTCCTTAGAACTTAGTTACTTTAATAGGACAGGTTGAGCCAACTAAAACTTCAAGAGGGTAATTACCTTTAAAACTCATGCAAGCCTTTAAACCTAAGGCTACTTGTGTGACTTATTTGCTTTCATATCTAACAGCTTGAACTCCTTGCAGGGTTTTGTTTATTATCTAACGGTGTGAGTTTCTTGCAGGACTTGTTTGTAGTCATTATCCAATAACCTGGACTTCTAACAAGACTCACTTGTCTTCATCATCTTACACTTTTTCCTGGTGCATAGTGTGATACGGTGGCAGAACCGACTGTTAATACTAGTTTGCACTTTTTGTTTGCAAAATGTCGCGGTAAGCAAGAGTTGCCACCGACTTTTATTTTATCCAATCAGGAAAAGGAAAAAGAACAGAAAAAACCTTTTTCGAGATGTTTCTGAGTACGGGGGGTAGATTATAGAAAGGGAAGGTGTTAGCACCCTTTCTATCCATGGTTTTCCATGGGCTCTTAGGTACTTGCTCATTTTGAAGTTGCTTGTGTGTGCTTATTTTGAAAAGTTTTTGTTTAACTTCGTGATAACCCTTGTATCAGTCCTCAAGAGTGTGACGAAGTGTTTTGAAAACTTTAGTTTGAAAAGTTTGTTTGAAAGTGTATGGTGTAAAAGATTTGTTTGTTTGAGCAAGTACTTAAGAGTTAACCTACCTACTCGAAAAAAGTCTGTTCGTTTTCTCGTTTCCTTTAGACAGCGCTATCCTACTATTAAGTAGTAGGTAGCCCCATCGTTGGAGTTTGAGGGACTATCGAAAGGGACGAAATGGTCATTGAAGGCAACATGTAAGGATACCTTAGCATTTCGAAGGGACTGTCATCATATATTTGTAGGCAACATCGAGGGACAAGATCATTTCTCGTAGGCAACTCGAGGGACGTTAAGGGACTATGATCTTTATGATGACTTTTAGATTGAGGGTCTTTTGCTAAGATATCCCTACGTTTGAGGGACAAGACCATTATTTCTAAGGCAACCAAGTGAGGCAAACCCTATGAGTGAGCATGTGCATGTGTTTGATTTCAGTTATTTAATCTTTGCACAATTAAGGTGATCTACTGTTTTAATTTTATTTGTCTTTTGCATGCAAGCCTATTATCCATACATCTAGAAAATTCATAGTTGCGGAAATTATAAGTGGGAAAGTAAATCTACGCTATTACTAGGCTTCGGGGTGGGGGTTACATGACCAAAAACCGGTGATTAAATAGTAAATAATATGCGGTAAACCCTAATTAAAAACTATTACAAACCTGAAGCAAATACAATAATTGGAAAATAAAATATTGCACGTGAGAATTAAGTACCAGAATCAAAGTTTGAATTCTAAAAATCTAATCAATTAAAGAGAAAATATTTTTTTGTATTTTATTATTGAGAAAAATATTTGAAATCTTAACCTAAATCTAATTAATTAAAAAAATATATTTTTTGGTATTTTATTGAGAAAATTAACTATTTGTGAATTAAACCTAATTTGTCTAATTAATTTTAATTATGAAAACAATCAAGTCAATATCATTAAAATAATTATTTTCCAGAAAAAACTAATTTTAATTAAAAAAACCTAATTCTATATTTTTGTGGTTTTCTTGATTTTATGATTAAATAAAAAAATGATTTTTTTGTTGTTTTGTAAAAAGAAATTAATCAAATAAAACAAAAGAAAATAAAGAAAGAAAGTAATTGGGTATGTGGTGAAAGCAGATTAGGGGGTGTGGAATGGAATTGTTAAGCCCGAAATTATAGGCCCATTTCCCCATGTGGGGATTCAGTGCAGCTGGCCTTCAGGAGGTCCACCACTCGCCTGCATGCTTGAGGCGTTAGATCTGGCTAGGACATGATCTAATGGCGTGGATTTGAGGATGCATGATGGCCCTTTTGAAGGTGAGGCTCGCTGGATCTGGGACAAAGAAATTGGTAAATATGAAAATGTGAGATTCTAGGATCGAACCCAGAACCCGTTGCTTCACCGCCTGCGTCTTTGCCATCTGTGCTGGGATGGTTAGTTGTAAATATAATAACATAAATAAAATATAAAGAAAATAAAGTGGTCTTTCCCCTACACGCGCGTGATTCATATCACCCAATGGGATTCTCCCACCTAATTGTCTTCTTCCCCATAACTGTTGTTTTTTGCCACTCTTTTACCTACAGTCGTTTCCGTCACTAAAAGCTATAGTGACGGATTTTGTTCGTAGCCATAAACCTGTAAAATTTAAAAACACAGCACAAGCAGAATAAATTCAAACCAAAGACATGGATCAATTACAAATCATCTACTAAGCATGATAGTACCCCTGATTTTGTCCAATTTTACCTCTATATGGAATTCCCAATTTGGGACCTCAAAACCCTAACAATGGCATCGTGCCATTCTTGCACTTAAACTTCAATCAAACCAATCAAAAACATTGCAAATATGATAGCAAGCATGGATATATGATCAAAACATGTTTATGATGGATAAATTATTGAAAACGAATCTTGAAAAAAGATGCAAACTGTGGCACTATGAGGCGTGATTTCTGAAGGTTTTAAGGCTGGAGGACGATTGGAATAGCTTCAAGAAATGTCCAGGAACGGATTGCTGGCCTTGGAATTACTGGAATCAGTCTATGGAGGAATATGTGATCAGCACTTTTTTTGACAAAAAATTGAAGTTGACCTCCTTGTTTTCACGACCCAAAAACCTCCCTTATGCTTTGGAAATGTTGTGTATATATCATATAATGATTTAGGTCAACAAAAACTGATCATATCTTTGCAAATTATGGAGATTTTATTTCATTCTTTGCCTTGTATGATTTGTTTCCAAAATAGACCAAATTAAGATCTTTTCCAATCAATTAGCTCTTGCACGAATTTTTTGATTTTCTAGCTGTTCATGGACTCATAATATGCTCATAAAATCAAATCTTTGATTTTATTTGATTATTCTACTATTTAAATTGATTTATTTTGATTTAAATGGATCAAAAATCAAAATAAATAATAAAAATAATAAAATAATAGGTGGATAAGTTCAGGGATCGTGGACCATCTTAGGAACAAGTTTCAAACAAGAAAACATGGGCCCATTTGGAAAAAAGTCATTTTGATCAATATTGACTTCATGCACATTTCCGAAAATTGGTCAATTTTGACAATACATATCTCCCTCAATTTTAACCCTAAGAGGGTGTTCTTTGACTTTTTAGAAAGCTTAGGTCGTCCCCTAAACAAACCTTTTGGTTTCATCTCAATTGGGTCTTCCATGTTCATGTAAGAAGCTTTTACCCAAAAGGTGTTTTTGTTCACTTTTCAAAAGGACCTATAATGTAGAAATTCATATCCTTTAATGAGTGCATATTTTGAACTTGTGGGCTGAAGATGAACTGTAGGTAATTGCATCCTCTTCAAAATTAGCCTTGGATGGAAAATTTCTGATAAAATATGAAGAAGTTATGTCTGGTCAAAGTTTGGTTGACTTTTCCTGTAAAACCCTAATTTAGCAACTTTTGGGTTTTGATGAATTTGGGGCATTCCTTGAGGAATCATGATCAACCATTGATCAAATGATGGATGTCACTTCAAAATATTGATGTTGACCAAAAATCTTGAAGTTTGACTATATGTGGGCCACAGTTGACTTTTGACCTAATATAGTTGATTTTCAGGCATCTGAGCAATTGACTGAGAAAAATTCTTGTGTATGGCTTGAAACTTGACATGGATGATTTTGATAACATATTAGGACCATGGAAGGAATTTGGGACCTTTGGAGTTCACACATCCTGATGAAAATGGAAACCCTAGTTTGAGGTGCTTTGCCTTAGGAGAGAGTTTGTCTGGTCCACTCTTGGGCATCCTTGAGCAAGTTGAGGACCTCAATAGGCATGTGTTTAGTAAAATGAGAGGGCAAATTTTTGGGTACAACACATAGAATACACATCATAACATCATGCCATAGCATTTCCTTAACCATTTCAAGGATCTCAAGGGCCTGTAATCCAGGTGTGATACGGTGGTAGAACCGACTATTAATACTGGTTTGCATTTTATATTCGCAAATGTTGCGGTAAGAAAGAGTCGCCATCGACTTTTATTTCATCCAACAAAGGAAAGGGAAAAAGAACAGAAAAAAACCTTTTTTCGAGATGTTTCTGAGTACGGGGGTAGATTATAGAAAGGGAAGGTGTTAGCACCCTTTCTATCCGTGGTTTTCCACGGGCTCTTAGGTACTTGCTCATTTTTTAAATTGTTTGTGTGTTCTTGTTTTGAAAAGTTTTGTTTACTTCGTGATAACCCTTGTATCGGTCCTCAAGAGTGTGACGAAGTTGTTTTGAAAACTGTTTTTGAAAAGTGTTTGTGTGAAAAGTTTTTGTTTTTAGCAAGTACTTAAGAATTTTCTACCTACTCGAAAAAAGTCTGTTAGTTTACGTTTCCTTTAGACAGTGCTATCCTACTATTAAGGAGTAGGTAGCCCTATCGTTGGAATTTTAAAGGGACGTTCGAAGGGACAAAATGGTCTCTGAAGGAAACAAGTAAGGATACCTTAGCATTTCGAAGGGACTATCGTCATAAGATCAATTCGTAGGCAACTCGAGGGACAAGTAGGGACTATGATCTTTATGACAACTTTGAATCGCGGGTCATTGCTAAGCTATCCCTACGTTCGAGTGAAACGACCATTATTTCCGAGGCAACCAAGTGGGGCAAACCCTAGGAGTGAGCATGTGCAAGTGTGTTTTTTTAATTAATTATCTTTGCACAATTAGGGTTATCTACCTTTTAAATCGTGGATTAATCTTTCGCATACAATCCTAATATCCATACATCTAGCAGTTTAATGGTTGTGGAAATTTAAAAAAATGCAAGAAATTAAAGTCATAGCTATTACAAGGCTTTTGGGAAGATACACCAATATTTGATTGAAAATAAAGATGCGGAAATTCAAAACCCTAATTAATCTATTACAAACCCAAAGCAGATACAATAATTTGAAATAAATAAATAAAACGTGCGCGAAGAATTAAGACGGGAATGCGGAAAATATATTTTTGGATTTTCTTGAGAAAAGTGATTAATCTTGAAAATTAACCTAATTTCTATTTGTTTTTAATTATATAAAAGAAAAGAATTTTTAAATTAACCTAATTTTCTATTGAATTTTAATTACAAAAAAAAAGAAATTTGAATTAATCTAATTAAACTAATTAATTAATTGCAATTAAATATTTTATGAAAAAAAACTAAATCTAATTTTTTAGCGATTTTCTGATTTTATGATTTAATAAAAAGATGATTCTTGTGAAAATAATTAAAACAAAAAATTAAAAAAAACAAATAAAGAAAATAAAAAGAAAAAAGCAAATGGGCCTGATGTAGTTAGCATTCCAGGGGGTGTGTGCTGAATTTGAAAGGCCCATTTTTATTGGCCCAATTGCACAAAGCCTGATTCAGTGAGGCTTCCTTCTGAGGGTCCACCATGTTCTATGCTTGCTGGATGTTAGATCTGATCAAGAGACAATCTGATGGGTGAGACTTGGAGGCGCATGGTGGATGCCTTTGGATGCTATGTACTGGAACCTGTAAGAAATGTTAGGAAAAATGCAAAAGTACACACCTGGGATCGAACCCAGGACGTGTACTTCATAGGCCTTTCCCCTTTTCCATATGCGCTACTAAGTTATTTGGTTATATAATAACACACAAATAATAAAAGGGAAACTAGAATTAGATCCAGGTCATCAAAAAATGAACGCGCTGGCAATGCAGGTCATCCAATCAAAACATGTCAAATTGACACGCAGGTTCCCCGACCATAGTCAACATTCAACGTTGCCGAAGAGAGTCTCCGGTCATCTTCTCTGGGAAGGTGAAAATCCCAAAACCTGCAAAACATGGAATTTAAAGGGCGCAAAAGACCTTACTCCCCCTGAAATTTTCCAAGGAATCCAAATATTGCCTTAGTTTCGCCTGGAAGTGCTTGTATCATCTTATTCGTGCAATGGCTGTTTCAAAGCCCTAACAATGGCAACCTCTTAAATCTGCATCCATACTCTCATGCTTCACGTTAGAATTGATCAAAACAATGATATGAGCATGAATATGTAATGAAAGCTAATTTATATTGTGTTTTTGACAAGTTTTGGATCCCAGCCTTACCACAAACTGAAGATGCTTGGCCTGAGTGTTTGAGAGGGTTGCAAGCTTGGAGATTAACAGGGATGGATTCCTGGCACCTTCAGGAGTATGATAGACGGCTTAGGTTGGACAAAAATAGCTTGGATCGTATGGTATATGCTTGCACCTTTTTTGAGAAAATTTAAACACCTTTCATGGTTTGAGTGAGGCAGGTTGCGTCTGTTTTTGACTTAGGGTTACTGTGTATATGTAGCAAATCAAATTAGGGTATCAAAAGAGGAAGAATATCCATGCTTTTAGTGAGAAAATATTTACATTCAATTATTTGATTTTTTGCTCATTTTTTTGAAACAAATCCAATCTTTTCCTTCCTCCACGATTTTACCTTGATATGCCAGCTTTTGTTGTCCACTATTTGATGAGAAAAGATTTGGAAATCATATCTTACATATTTCCTATTATTTCTTTATTTAATTTTGACTTTTAATGAATAAAAAATCAAAATAAATAGTAAAAATAATAAAATAAAGTATGAGTGAGCTCAGGGGTCGTGAGCCATGTTAGGAACAAGTTTCAAGCATGAAAAAATGGGCCAATTTGGAAAATTTTCAAGTTTGGTCATTATTTGCTTCATGCACTTTTCCAAAAATGGACAACTTTGGCAATGCACATTTCTCTCAATTTTGACCCTAAGAGGGTGTTCTTGAACTTTTTAGAAAGCTTAGGATGTCACCTAAACAACCTTTTTGGTTTCATTTCAATTGGATCTTCCATGCTCATGTAAGAAGCTTTGACCCAAAAGGTGTTTTTGTTGACTTTTTGGAATGACCTATAATGTCTGAATATATATCTTTTCATGAGTGCATTTCTTGAACTTGAGGACTGAAGATAAGTTGTAGGGAATTGAATTATCTTCAAAATGAGCCTTAGATGAGAAATTTCTGATAAAGTATGAGAAAGTTATGCTTGGTCAAAGTTTCGTTGACTTTTTCCTGAGAAATCCTAATTTAGCAACTTTTGAGTTTTGATGAATTAGGAGCATTCCTTGGGGAATCATGATCAACCCTTGATAAAATGATGAATATCACTTCAAAATGTTGATTTTTACCAAAAATCTTGAAGTTTGACTGTATGGGGGCCACAATTGACTTTTGACCTAATATAGTTGATTTTCAAACATCTGAGCAGTTGACTGGGAAAACGTCTTGTGCAAGGCATGAAACTTGGCATGGATGGTCCTGAGAATATATTAGGACTATGGAGAGCATATGAGGCCTTTGGAGCTCACCCATCTTTATGAAAATGGAAACCCTAGTTGGAGGTTCATTGCTTTTAGGAGAGAGTTTGTCTGGTAAACTCTTGGGCATCCTTGAGCAAATTGAGGATCTCAATGAACATATGTTGAGTAAAATGGGAGGGAAAATTTTGGGGTACAATAGTTGCCCCTGTTAAATCTTCTTAAACCCGAGGATGTAGATTGGCTGGTCTGCTTTTCGTGATCTGAAGGTGGAAGATGATTGAACACTAGAGTGCCCAAAAATTTGCACTCGCATGAAGTAATACTAATCAGATGATATCGGGAATGGGCTTACAGATGACATTTGGAAATCAATAGAGAGTTGTCTGAGATGGGCTTAAAGATTCCACCCAAAAAACTATCGGTTGTATAAAAGATTCCTTTGCGAGAATTCTTGTACCTGCCGTTGAGGAGGACTTCGCTTGAGAATGTTGATTTACATATCTGGTTTGGATCTAGGCTGCACAGCGACTTACTGGGGAAACATGAAATTGACTGTATCTGGTTGGGTCCAGGTCTTACAGTGTTGTAAACAGTTGTCTGGAGATAAGGGAGAATGAACCTGGATAGTAGGGTTACTTTGGGATGATAGCTTGGATAGTAGGGTTATGAGAAGGAACCTGTATAGTAGGGTTACTTCGAAATGAAAGCCTGGATAGTAGGGCTATGAGAAGGAACCTGGATAGTAGGGTTACTTCAAGATGAGAGCCTGGATAATAGGGCTATGAGAAGGAACTTGGATAGTAAGGTTACTTCGGGATGAGAGCCTGGATAGTAAGGCTATGATAAGGAACCTGAATAGTAGGGTTACTTGGTATGAGAGCCTGTATAGTAGGGCTATGAGAAGGAACCTGGATAGTAGGGTTACTTCGAGATGAAAGCCTGGATAGTAGGGCTATGAGAAGGAACCTGGATAGTAGGGTTACTTCAGGATGAGAGCCTGGATAGTAGGGCTTTGAGAAGGAACCTGGATAGTAGGGTTACTTCGAAATGAACGCATGAATAGTAGGGATTATGGGAAGGAACCGGGATAGTAGGTGTTGTACCCCAATATTTTCCCTCCCATATTTCTCAACACATGGCAAGTGAGGTCCCCAAATTGCTCAAGGAAGTTCAAGAATTGACCAGACAAACTATCTCCTAAGGCAATATACCTCAAATTAGGTTTTCCATCTTCATCAAGATGTGTGAACCACAAAGGACTCAAATGATCACCATTTTCCTAATATGTTCTCAAGATCATCCATGTCAAGTTTCAAGCCTTGTAGAAGAAGTTTGCTCAGTCAATTGCTCAAATGCATGAAAATCAATTGTAGTTGGTCAAAAGTCAACTGTGGCCCACATACAGTCAAACTTCAAGATTTTTGGTCAACATCCTCATTTTGAAGTATTATCCATCATTTGATCAAGGGTTGATCATGATTCCTCAAGGATTGCTCACAATTCATTAAAACCCAAAAGTTGCAAAATTAGGGTTTTACAGGAAAAGTCAACTCAACTTTGACCAAGCATAACTTTCTCATACTTTATCATAAATGACCCATCTAAAGCTCATTTTGAATAGGGTGCAATTCCCTACAATTCATATTCAGCTCCCAAGTCCAGAATATGCACTCACAAAAAGATAAGAATTTTGACATTATAGATCATTTTGAAAAGTCAACAAAAACACCTTTTGGGTCGAGGCTTCATACATGAACATGGAAGACTAAATTGAGATGAGACCAAAAGGGTTGTTTAGAGGACATCCTAATATTTTTAAAAAGCCCAAAAACACCTCTCTAGGGTCAAAATTGAGAGAGTTATGCATTGGCCAAGTTGACAAATTTTGCAAAATTGCCAAAAGTCAAATATGCTCAAATTTGCATTTTTTCTAAATGGGCCCAACTTTTTATGCTTTCACCTTAATTATAATATGGCCCACGACTCAAATGTTCACCCACCCATTATGTGCTTCATTTTTCAATTTATTTTGATTTTTCATTAATTAAAAGTGAATTAAATCAAATAAATGATGAAAATTAACAAAGATATGATTTAGTTTGTTTTTTTGACAGATTGACAATCAAGATATGTTGAGTTAACAAGATCAAATCGAATCAAGGACGATTGGTACAAGAAAGGCATGTTTTGGCTCAAAATATCAACATATCATATAGCTTGCAAATCAAATCAAATCTTGGATAAATGCAAAGATTTAGTCCATGTTTGTTAACCTAATTCACTCTAGGTTATATAATGAAGAATTCCAGATCAAAAAACAAGGGTTAGAGGTCGTGAGAGGCGTAGAACAAAACTAAAAAAAGTTGGCATAGAGTGTGATTCAGTTTTCAGGTTAGGGGACGATTCAAAGCAATTCAAGGCCAACCATCACATCCTGGGCGTGCATTGAAGCCATCTCAACCATTTGCATGGTCTGAAGTGCTTAGAATTCGTCTCTACACCTCACGCGGTTTGCAAGCTTTTTCAAATTTGATTATTACAATTTACGCATCATTAGCACCTTTAATTGTCATATTTGTGATTATTATCATGTTTGCAAGCTAACATGATGGTTTAATTGCATTTTCGAAGCTTATACACGCATCTTCCATTGTTTGGGTTTTTATGTTCTTGTTTAGGGTTTCTTTATGCACGAAAAATTGGGCCTTGAATCAGGTACCATGATGCTCGTGAGGATGAAACGAGTTGATTGGTACCATTACTTTTCATTTATCTTGCTCGTATGCAATTTTTGAGATGAACGGGGTTATAGCTACGAACAAACTTCCGTAGGTAAAAGTGCCAGAGTCTAAAACGACGGATGAGGAAGAAGAAGATAACGTGCCCCAGCATCATTGGACCAATTCAAAACTAGCGTGTTTTTTTTGTTCATTCAGTAATCCATTTATTTGTTATATGATATGTTTTATTTTCCTTATGCTAACAACAAAAACGCATAGCACAGCTGGAAAGCAAGCATTGGTATTGATCATAAGGACCTGGGTTCGATCCCCAGGTCCCAGTGTTTCATTTATATTATTTTCATTCAATGGATCCAGCGTGTTTCTCTTCCTGGTGACCACCATACTCCATCAACATCCATCCATTTGATCCAGCATGTCATCAGATCCAACGCTCCATCCATGAGGGACCATGGTACACATTCAGGTCAATACTGCACAGAATCAAGCGTGGTCAACCAGGCTTGGAGCATTTTGGGCCTAGAAATTCAGATGTTCACCCCCAGATTTGCTAACATCAACACATGCCCATTTTTATTTCTTTCTTATTTTTTATTTCCTTATTTTATTATTTTGCTTAATTATTTTTTTCCAAAAAATTAATCACTTTTTTTATTTAATCATAAAATCAATAAATCACAAAATACCAAAAAAAAACATTTTTTAATAAATTATTTAATTTAATTAGAAATCTAGGTTAATTTAATTTCTTTTCTATAATTAAAATCAAATAGAAATTAGGTTTAATTTTACAATTTGAATTTCTTTTTTCTCAAATAAAGAACCAAAAAATACAAAAATCATTTTGTACAAAATATTTTATTTTTCTTGAAATTATTTAATTAGAAAATTAGGCTTATTTAATTTCTTTCATAATTTAAAAAAGATTAGAAATTAGGTTTAATTAATTTTCAATTAATTGTTTTCTCAAATAAAAATCCACAAGAACAAAAATCGTTTTCTCTCAATTAGAGTTTTAGGTTATTTTTTTCAACCGTCCTCGTATTTAATTCGCCGCGCGCTTGTTAATTATTTTGCCATTATTTTGTAACTGTTCAGGGTTTGTAATAGTTAACTTAGGGTTTTTATTTGCTGTTTAAATCCTCGGTTTTTGGTTATGTAATTAATCCCCCTCCCTGAAGCCTTGTAATAGCTAGGTTTACTTTCTCGCATTTTTTAATTCTTGCAAATATTTAATTGTCTAGACGTATGCTAATAGGATTGTATGGCAAGAATGCATGACAAAATTAAAATGGTTAGAAAACCCTAATGTGCAAAGATAATAAGATGAAAATAAATCACTCGCACATATTCACTCTTAGGGTATACTCTCTCTTCGGTTGCCTTCGGTAAACGATCATTAAGCATAGGGTGTCTTAGTGGTTGCCCTCCCATCTAAAAAGATCAAATGTCCCATTCGAATGTTGCCTCAAAAGTGTCGCTTGAGAAATGTTGCCTCGAAAAGATCTTAAGACTCTAGGGTTACCACTAAGGTGTCCTAATATTGTTTTGGTGATTGTACGTCCCTTTCGAATTGACCCTTACAAATTCCAACGACGGTGCTACCTATTTCTCAATAGTAGGATAACGTTATCTAAAGCAAACAAGAACAAAAACGATCTTTTTTCGAGTAGGTAGATGCTAGTAGGTACTTGCTCAAATCAAAACTTTTCACACTTACACTTTTCAAACAAATTTTCAAAACAACTTCGTCACACCCTTGAGGACTGATACAAGGGTTATCACGAAGTAAAACATTTTTCAAAAAAACAAGCACACAAACACAAGCAATTTAAAAATGAGCAAGTACCTAAGAGCCCATGGAAAACCATGGATAGAAAGGGTGCTAACACCTTCCATTTCTATAATCTACCTTCCCGTACTCAAAATCTCAAAAAAAGGATTTTTTTTCTGTACTTTTTTCCTTTCCGGTTGGATGAAATAAAAGTCGGTGGCGACTCTTGCTTACTATGACATTTTGCAAACAAAAAAATGCAAAACGCAAACCAGTAAAAATAGTCGGTTCTGCCACCGTATCATAGAACTGGAGACTCTACTGGGGACATTATAAGTGGGGTATACCTTAGGATCTAGGTCATTAAAATTGCTTCTCTTGATTGCTTTGTTTGCTTTATTTTTTAGGGTTTTGTTTGGGGTTACTATAGATCCTATACTCGGATCTGGGAGCAGTCATTAGGTAAGTAGCAATAGACTATGAGGGAACTGTACGACATAGACCGATACGGTTGAAGCAGTAGCTACGTTGGTGTGGCACTTTGGTTGGTACCGGTATCCCTTGTGGTGAAATGAGGAAAATACGGGGTCGCTGCATGGTGTCATGAAGCACTAACGAACCTTAGAACCTTAGTTGAACAACTTGGCCATTAGAAAGTAGCGAGATAGCCGGCCTCGGTGTAGAGTTGAGAACTGGTTGATACTCGATGCTACACTCATTGAGATCATTGCCTCAACTTTGCACTTGAAACGGGCCGACGTGGTATCCAATTGGGAAACTCGAAACGGAGTCGAGGGTTTTCTAGCCAAATTTCCGATAGACAAGGCTCAGCTATTTTGGGATGATATGGATTTTCAGGATTTTGAGGAGGTCTTGGCTCTTCTTATCTATGGTTTAGTTCTCTTCCCTAATCCGGACTCCTTCGTAGATGTGAATGCTATCAAGATTTTCCTTTCTCACAACCCTGTGCCTACCTTGCTTGGAGATATTTTGCACACTCTCCATACTCGTACAACGAAGAGAAGAGGGACTCTTATGTGCTGCATTCCGTTGCTGTCGAGGTGGTTTATTTCTCACCTCCCTAAGTCTGTATCGAAGAACGAAGAAGGTTTGGGTTGGTCACAAAGGATAATGTCACTCGCTCATACGGATATTCTTTGGTGCTCCCGAACTATGGAAGACATTGCTATTATTGACCGCTGTGGGGAGTAACCTAATGTCCCATTACTTGGTATCAGAGGGGGTATAACTTACAATCCTTGTCTATATTTGCGACAATTCGGTCATGCTCGAAAGGATGGTCCCCATGAGTTACTTATTAAGGGCATTGTATTCAACAATGAGGATGATGTTAATGAGTATCGTCGGAGGTTCATACGAGCTTGGGGCATGGTAAACAAATCTGACACCCAAGATTTGGGACCAAAGACTTCCATTCCTATGGAGCCTTACCTCCAATGGGTACGAGCTCGTGCCCAGAAGCTTATGATGCCTTATGTGGCCATATTACCAGTGATTGTGGAGCCCACTACTGAAGAAGGCATTTCTTACACGGTTCTCTATCCTTACATGCCCACTGATCTTGGGGAGTTACAGAGGTCTTGGATTCAGCTGAAGAATGAGCGGGATACTTACAGGGAACAGTTCCATGATCAAGAGAGGAAGGTTTTAAAGCTCACCAGGCAACTCCAAGAAGAAAGAGTGCTCAATAATTACATCAGCACAAAGAGAAAGCGTCCATGGGACTTTTGATTTTTCTTTTCTAGTTTTAGATTTATTTTATTTACTTATTTGTAACGCCTTAAAGGGATTTTGAACCTTCAAATTTAAGCTAATAAAGTTTTGTTTATTTGGGTTTGCAAATTTAAATTTCCCAAAGTCTTTGAAATCATTACATACGCATCCCATTATCATACACATCATTACAAGTACCACTACAGGTTTCTCATCTTCTTTGTTGTTTATTTCAGCACGAAATGTCTTCCGAGCAAACCATCAAAGATCTTCAGGCACAGAACGCCCAGTTCCAACAGATGTTCATAAGTCTGGCAAAGGGGAAGAAAGATCTGAAAGCCCTTATTCTGAAAGAGAAAAAGAAAAAGAAGAAGGTTGTCGGTATTCTGAATATGGGCAAAAGGTTTGGAGAAAGGTTGAAGCAACAAACTGATCTGACCTCTTCATCCAAAGAAGGGGAGAACCAAGAAGGGGAAAATGACCATAGTCCTGTAATCTCTGACAATGATACTGATTATGACGATGAGCAATATCCTCCCGCTGAAGATATATACAAATAGTTAGAGGATCATTTGAGTGCCATGGAAGTTCAGAGGATACCTGGGTTAGATTTTGAAGAACTGGGATTGGTGTTGGGAGTAGTCATCCCGCAGAAGTTCAAAGCTCCAATTTTTGCTAAGTATGATGGGGTGTCCTGCCCAAAACTCCATTTCCGCTCGTATGTTAGGAAGATACAGCCTCACACCGCTGATAGAAACTTATGGGTGCACTTCTTTCAAGATAGTCTGTCAGGGACTCAGCTTGAATGGTTCTACCAGTTGGAGGGAGCCAGTGTGCGAAACTGGGAAGATCTTGCTGCTTCTTTCTATAAGCAATATTAGTACAATGCCGACCTTGCTCCCACTCGTACTCAACTTCAGAGTATGTCCATGGGTGCAGGTGAAGGTTTTAAAGATTATGCTAAAAAATGGAGAGACTTGGCTGGGAGAGTCCAACCCCCTTTGTCTGATAGGGAGTTGGTTGATATGTTTCTAGGAACGCTATCAGGTCCATTTTTCAATCACTTAATCGGCAGCTCGTCATCTGGTTTCACCGAGCTGATTTTAACTGGAGAAAGAGTATAAGCTGGAATTTGGAGTGGTAAAATACAGAAGGATGCCTCCTCGAGTTCAGCAAAGAAGCCTTTCGCTGGTAAGAAGGAAGCCAGTGCGGTCTATATCTTGAGGGGCCAAAGAAGATCTGAACACCATCAAACGGTAAATACTGTAGTGATACCAAGACCCGCAGTTGCTCCACAATGCAACAAACAACAAAGGGTGGAAAGACCACAACGGCAGTTTACCCGCATCAATATGACATTGGCTGAAGTTCTACCTTATTTTTTAAAATCTAACTCGTCAACCTTGAGAGAGGCCCCCAAGAATCCAAATACTACCTCTCCCATATACAATCCCAACGTGCAGTGTGCCTACCATTCAGAGAGTCCTGGCCACGATACAAATGATTGCTGGGCTCTGAGAAACAAAGTATAAGACTTGCTTGAAGCCAAGGAGATAGAGTTCAATGCTCCAGAAAAGCCGAATGTTATAATCGTTCCCATGCCCAAACATGGTCGTGGAGTTAATGTTGTTGACACTGATTTGTTTGTGACCTCTGTTGAATAAATTTCTACTCCTTTTATGATTGTTAAGAAGAATTTGTTGTTGGCCGGTTTATTTCCGGGTTGTGGTGAAGGTTGCCACATGTGTACGATTCTACCTTCTGGTTGCCGTTTGTTGAAGTCAAGTGTTCAGCGCCTGATGGATAATAAAGAGATTTTGTTCGAGAATACTGTGATCCCTGTTGTTCCCATTGAAGAAGTAGCTATCATAACCATTTCCGCCAATCCTTCCAAGGTTTCCTCGAGAAGACCTGTTAGGGTTACACCTTTTCAAATAATTGCTCCGCTGATAATCATTGTTCCTGGTCCCATCCCGTACACCTCAGACAAGGCTGTCCCATGGCATTATGGTGCTGATGTGTATTATCATGGCATTAAGCAAGATCTGAAGAATGAAGAAGCGGATACTGATGTCAGTAATATTGTCGGGACTAGTAAAGTTACCCGAAGTGGAAGGGTCTTATCTCCCGAGATTTCCCCTAAGACTTTCAACAAGCCTATTGCCATTCCATCTGCTGTTCCTGCTAGTACATCAACTATTGTTCCTGTTCTTACTCCAGTTATCACCCCTGCTGGTGAATCGTCTGACACCCGCGACAAAGAAGTGATAGGCGAGCCTGCCCGGACGGAGGCACCTAAGAAAATCATTGTGGAAGCCTCTAAACAAGAAATAGAGGAAATACTGGAAAATATTAAGAAAAACGACTACAATATGGTCGAGAAGCTGGGGCAGACCCCATCAAAGATATCCATGTTGTCTCTGTTGTTGTGTTCTGAAGCCCATGTGAAGGCTTTGATTGCATTTCTCAAGACTGCGCATGTGCCGCAGGAAACTTCTGCAGGTCAGTTCAAAGATTGTGTGGCCAGCCTGACTGCTGACAATGGGCTGGGTTTTTCAGATGCGAATCTGACACCGAAAGGAAGGAAGCATAATGATGCTCTGCATGTCTCGATTGAGTGCAGGGGCACCACTATGGCTCATGTGCTGGTAGATACCGGGTCTTCACTGAATGTTCTGCCGAAGAAAGCGTTGGACCGTTTGGATTGTGATGGTTTGACTCTAAAGCCTAATAACATTGTGGTAAGGGCTTTTGACGAATCAAAGAGAATGGTGCACGGGGAGGTGGACATCCCTGTCAAAGTGGGTTCTCAGACTTTTGGGTCCACCTTCTACGTAATGAATATCAGGCCGTCGTATTCTTGCTTGTTGGGTCGTCCTTGGATCCATAAGGCTGGGGCAGTTACTTCCACACTCCATCAAATGTTGAAGTATCCGGTGAATGGAAAGATTATCACAGTGTGAGGTGAAGAAGAATATATGGTGAGTCACCTCAGTTCCTTCCGCTAAATAGAGATAGCCGGGGAATTCATAGAAACTCCTTGTCAGAATTTCGAAGAGGTCCCTCAGGTCTTGGCATCAACTGTAGTTACTACCAACAAACCTTCTTTGAAGATGGCTTCTCTCAAGGACGTCAGGGCTGTGTTTGAAGAAGGTGGGTGTACCAATTGGGGTCAGCTCCCTAATTTCACTCACAAAACTGACAAATTTGGTTTGGGCTTTACTACAGGAGCTCAAAGGGCTGTTAGGCACGCTCGAGCTGGAAGACCTCCTCTACACATCAGTAATCGGGGAATTAATGCAATTGAAGACAGTGAAGAGGATTCAGATATCGACAGTTGGATCTACCCAACAACCAACGGTGGACCGAATAACTGGCAGCTAGGGACTTCATACCTGTTTCTTTTATTTCGCAGTAATTGACTCACTTGTTCTAAGATTTGTAATAAATAATTTGAAACTTTACGGCCCGGTGCCTTGCCCGATGCACCTTGGCTTTGCTTGTGAGGGATATTATTTGTCATTTCATATATCATTAATAAAGCATTGGACGTTTCTTGCGTACAAATTTTGTGCTCCTTGTTTTTCTTTTCTGTCTCTCACTTTATCAAAACAGCTATTCTCTTACACACACTCACGTATCATACTGTAGATTTATATCCACTCTGGATCCCATTGATAACAGCTCTGCTATTGCCAGTTATGACTTCAAAAATCTAATCAACCAATCCGAGGACGAAGGTGAGGATGATTGTGAGGTGCCTGGAGAACTTGCTAGACTATTACAGCAGGAAGAAAGGGCCATACAGCCTCATGGAGAGCCAGTTGAGTCAGTGAATTTGGGTACAGAGGAAGACAGGAAAGAGGTTAAAATAGGTACGAATCTGGAGCCTAGTGTCAAACAACGGTTAATATGGATTCTACACGACTATGTTGAGATCTTTGCCAGGTCCTATGAAGACATGCCTGGTTTGGACACTGATATTGTGGTACATCGCCTGCCGACTTAAGAAGACTGCCATCCGGTAAAGCAGAAGGTCCACCGTATGCATCCTGAAATGTCAGAGAAAATCAAGGCAAAGGTCATGAAACAGTTCGACGCATGATTCTTAGCTATCACTTCTTATCCGCAGTGGGTTGCCAACGTCGTTCTGGTACCTAAGAAGGACGGTAAGGTACAGATGTGTGTGGACTACAGAGATCTGAACAGGGCAAGCCCCAAGGATGACTTTCCACTTCCTCACAATGATGTTCTAGTCGACAACACCGTGCAGCACAAGATCTTCTCCTTCATGGATGGTTTTTTTCTGGCTACAACCAGATCAAGATGGCTCCTGAGGATAGGGAGAAGACAAACTTCGTTACACAGTGGGGCACCTTCTGCTACAAAGTGATGCCTTTTGGGTTGAAGAATGCTGAGGCAACTTATCAGCGCGCCATGGTCGCTTTGTTCCACGATATGATTCACCACGAGATCGAGGTTTATGTTGATGACATGATAGCCAGGTCCCAGACTGAGGAAGAGCACCTTGATCATCTCCAGAAACTATTTGACAGGTTGAAGACGTACAAGCTGAGATTGAATCCGAACAAGTGTACCTTCGGTGTAAGATCTGGTAAGCTTCTGGGTTTTATTGTCAGTGACAAAGGTATTCAGGTAGACCCTTCAAAGGTAAAAGCCATACAAGAGATGCCGGCTCCCCGCACAGAAAAAGAAGTTAGAGGTTTCTTGGGACGCCTGAATTACATCGCCAGGTTCATTTCATATCTGACTGCTACTTGTGAGCCAATCTTCAAGCTGCTAAAGAAAGATCAAGTGTTAAAATGGAATGATGAATGTCAGACTACCTTTGAAATAATCAAAGAATACCTTCAAGAACCACCAGTTCTGATGCCTCCAGTTGAAGGAAGGCCTTTGATATTATACCTGGCAGTGCTAGAAAATTCAATGGGGTGCGTGCTGGGGCAGCATGATGAGTTTGGTCGAAAAGAGCACGCCATTTATTACCTTAGCAAAATGTTTACTGACTGTAAGACCCGATACTCATTACTCGAGAAAACTTGTTGTGCTTTGGCATGGGCTGCTCGCCGACTGAGACAATATATGCTGACTCAGACTACTTTGTTGATATCAAAGATGGATCTGATCAAGTATATTTTCGAGAAGCCCGCTCTCTCCGGAAGGATAGCAAGATGGCAGATGATCTTAATCGAGTACGACATCCAATACACAACCCAAAAAGCAATCAAGGGGAGTGTACTGGTGGATCATTTGGCGCATCAGGCCGTGGATGATTACCAGTCCATGAATTTCGAGTTCCCGGATGAGAATATCATGTTGGTAACTGACTGCAAAGAACCGGGACCGGATGAAGGACCCGAGGAGGGATCCCGATGGTCTATGTATTTTGATGGAGCATCAAACACATTGGGTAATGGCATTGGCGTTGTAATTATATCTCCTGAGGGTTGTCATACTCCGTTCACCACCCAATTATGTTTTAACTGCACCAACAATATGGCAGAATATGAAGCGTGTATCATGGGTCTTCGAGCTGCCATTAACTTGAGGATTAAGTTTTTGAGTGTATTTGGAGATTCCGCTCTGGTAATAAGTCAGATCAAAGGAGAGTGGGATACGAAGCACCCAAATCTTATTCCTTACAAAGAGTATATACTGACATTGCTCCCACACTTTGAGGAGGTAACCTTTGAAAATTTCCCAAGAGAGGAGAACTAGTTGGAAGACGCGCTAGCTACCATGTCTTCTATGTTCAAGGTTAGGTGGGACAATGAAGCTCCCTAGATTACCATTGAGAGGTTGGGCGAGTCCGCACATTGCTGTGACATTGAGACTGAAGAGGTAGCAGATAAACCCTGGTTTCACGAGGTAAAGAGGTATCTTGAGGCTCAAGAATACCCCGAGGGGGCATCTGTTAATGATAAGAAGTTTCTGAGATGGTTCTCTACGAAGTTCTTCATCAGTAATGGAATCCTCTATAAGTGTAACCATGATTCAACCTTACTGCGGTGTGTAGACAAGAGCGAGGCAGAAAGGATCATGGCAGATCTATATGAAGGCACTTTCGTAACCCATTCTAGTGGACATACCATGGCTAAGAAGATCCTATAGGCAGGATACTACTGGTCCACTATGGAAGCCGATTGTTATCAGCACTCTAGAACCTATCATAAATGCCAAATCTATGCTGATAAGGTGCATGTACCTCCAGTTCCTCTAAACATCTTGATAGCTCCTTGGCCCTTTGCAATGTGGGGCATCGACATGATCGGCGAGATCATACCTACTGCATCTAACGGGCATCGCTTCATTGTGGTAGCTATTGATTACTTTACGAAGTGGGTTGAGACAACTTCCTTTGCTACAGTACCCAAGAACATCGTGGCGCGGTTCATCCGACACAATCTGATCTGTCGATATGGTGTCCCAGAGAGGATTATTACTGACAATGGTATAAATCTCAATAACACGATGATCAGCAAGCTCTGCAAACACTTCAAGATTCAGCAACATAACTCTTCTCCCTACCGACCGAAGATGAATGGGGCTGTTGAAGCAGCTAACAACAACATCAAAAAAATTGTGCAGAAGATGACGGTGACATACAAAGACTGGCACGAGATGTTACCATTCGCTCTTCATGGGTACCATACCTCAGCACAGACGTCGACAGGGGCAACACCCTACTCTTTGGTGTATGGCATAGAGGCAGTCCTACCCATCGAAGTCCAAATACCCTCTCTCAGGATTATGAAGGATGCGGGTTTGAACAAAGACGACTGGATCCAAACCCGACTTGATCAGCTAAATCTAATCGATGAAAAGAGACTTACTACTATCTGTCATGGTCAGACGTATCAAAAACGGATGATCAAGGCTTTCAACAAAAAAGTCAGACGTCAAGAGTATCAAGTCGAAGATCTGGTAATCAAGCGCATCATATTGCCGCAAGGTGATCCCAGGGGAAAATGGACTCCCACATACGAAGGGCCATTTGTGGTTAAAAAAATTTTCTCGGGTGGAGCTATGATTCTAACCACCATGGACGATGACGACGTCCCTCACCCTATCAATGCAGACATAGTGAAAAGATACTACGCATGATAAAAGACCCGCTAGGTTGACTGGCCTAGGAAAAAATAAGGGCTTCCCGGCGAACCAAAAGGGTTCGGGCAAAAATAAGGGATGAAAATGAAAAAAATCTGTATACCCGGCAAGTCAAAAACCTGAAAAGGAGGCTTGGGGAACAAAGGGTATCCCGGTGAACTGAAAACCCGAAAGGGCAGTCCAGGAAAAAATTAGGGATGTAAAGTGTATCACTATGTCCCATTGAATCACCTTGCGGTCAGACCTCAGTATCAACTATCAAGCTCGAATGACACAGATCAATCTAATTAACTTCAGACAAGTAGCAAAGTGATGAGACGCTTGAAGACATATGGGCAATAACAGAATTGGAACCCAACGAGATTGTTGTACATAGTTGTTTTCTTTCTACACAATGTCGTATAACTTCTATTTTTACGGCGGAATTCTCTTACTAGAGCGTCAGCCTCCTTGTACAAAAATGCCTATTACAGGCCAACTTCGAAAATCAATACAAATCATTTTTACAAAAAAACTATGAGTTTTTTCCTTTTCTGTTTTGTTTTGCAAGAACGTACAATAATTTATTCTTGACATATGCATTGAATATGATTGCTTCTCATAAATATTTACATAAGAAACAAAAAGACAATTGCTCGTAACTTAAGAAACATGGGCAAAAACAAGAAATGTCAAACCCGACAGTTACTCTGTCCAGCAAGTACCGAGGTATAGACATCTTTGAAACATAATCATCAGTGCATACGACCTCGTAGCATTTGTATTCCCCACAGAGTAAAAGCAATCAAGGCATTTGATATTAGCTCTCCCATAACAGGAAACGATCTCCCCAGCCGGGGTCTTTCAGAAACCTGACATATATATCCCCCATCTGAATTTCATAATCGCGAGCGGGTCATAAAAATTTTCTCCCAAGCAGAGTCTATTTCTCTGAATACAGAAGTTCAATCCCCAACAAAGCTTATTACTTCAGCTACGGAAGTTCACCTTCCAACAAAGTTTTTCCCCTGCAGAGCTGTTCTCAAACAGAGCCTCTCCCTGAAAGAATATTCACCAACAACAAAGAGTAAATCTCCAGCATAGTCATTTTCGTTCACCATCCCTAGCGAAAGTAGAAGAACCACAGTCCTCTACAACAGCCAGGAATGCTATACTCTCCAGCAACAGTCATGGATTTATTTTCCCAGACTCGGACATATTACAATAGCATTTCATGTTCATACATCATGACATGCGCATACATATCACATACAACGTAATCTCATTTATTTTGAGAACATCATCTCATAATGCATTGCATGCATCACATATAATTAACCTTGGTATCTTTTCAGGAAAGACAATTATATCCAATAATTCCAGCAGTTATACATGTCATATCTGCAGACAGCTAATCAAAACTCAGTTCCCGAAACCCAACGTGTCAACTAATCCACATGACCAAATGAAGAAACCCTACTATGATACGGTGGCAGAACCGACTGTTTTTACTGGTTTGTGTTTTGCGTTTTTTGTTCTCAAAATGTCGCGGTAAGCAAGAGTCGCCACCGACTTTTATTTCATCCAACCGGAAAGGAAAAAAGTACAGAAAAAATCCTTTTTTTGAGATTTTGAGTATGGGGGGTAGATTATAGAACGGGAAGGTGTTAGCACCCTTTCTATCCATGGTTTTCCATGGGCTCTTAGGTACTTTCTCATTTTTAAATTGCTTGTGTTTGTGTGCTTGTTTTTTTGAAAAATGTTTTACTTCGTGATAACCCTTGTATCAGTCCTCAAGGGTGTGACGAAGTTGTTTTGAAAATTTGTTTGAAAAGTGTAAGTGTGAAAAGTTTTGATTTGAGCAAGTACCTACTAGCATCTACCTACTCAAAAAAAGATCGTTTATGTTCTTGTTTTCTTTAGACAGCGCTATCCTACTATTGAGAAATAGGTAGCACCGTCATTGGAATTTGTAAGGGTCAATTCGAAAGGGACGTACGGCCACCAAAACAATATTAGGACACCTTAGTGGTAACCCTAGAGTCTTAAGATCTTTTCGAGGCAACATTTATGAGGCAACACTTCCGAGGCAACATTTGAATGGGACATTTGATCTTTTTAGACGGAAGGGCAATCACTAAGACACCCTATGCTTAATGATCGTTTACCGAAGGCAACCGAAGTGAGAGTATACCCTAAGAGTGAATATGTGCGAGTGATTTATTTTCAGCTTATTATCTTTGCACATTAGGGTTTTCTAACCATTTTAATTTTGTCATGCATTCTTGCCTACAATCCTATTAGCATACGTCTAGACAGTTAAATATTTACAGGAATTAAAAAATTTGAGAAAATAAACCTAGCTATTACAAGGCTTCGGGGAGGGGGATTAATTACATAACTAAAAATCAGAGATTTAAACAGTAAATAAAAACCCTAAGTTAACTATTACAAACCCTGAACAGTTACAAAATAATGGCAAAATAATTAACAAGCGCGTGACGAATTAAATACGAGGACGGTTGAAAAAAAAAACCTAAAACTCTAATTGAGAGAAAAAGATTTTTGTTCTTGTGGATTTTTATTTGAGAAAACAATTAATTGAAAATTAATTAAACCTAATTTCTAATCGTTTTTAAAATATGAAAGAAATTAAATTAGCCTAATTTTTTAATTAAATAATTTCAAGAAAAATAAAATATTTTGTAAAAAAAGATTTTTTGTATTTTTTGGTTCTTTATTTGAGAAAAAAGAAATTTAAATTGTAAAATTAAACCTAATTTCTATTTGATTTTAATTATAGAAAAGAAATTAAATTAACCTAGATTTCTAATTAAATTAAATAATTTATTAAAAAAATGCTTTTTTTTGGTATTTTGTGATTTTTTGATTTTATGATTAAATAAAAAAGTGATTAATTTTTGTGGAAAAAAATAATTAAGCAAAATAATTAAATAAGGAAATAAAATATAAGAACGAAATAAAAATGGGCCTGTGTTGTTGTTAGCAAATCTAGGGGTGAACATCTGAATTTCCAGGCCCAAAATGCTCCAAGCCTGGTTGACCACGCTTGATTCTGTGCAGTATTGACCTGAATGTGTACCATGGTCCCTCATGGATGGAGCGTTGGATCTGATGACACGCTGGATCAAATGGATGGATGTTGATGGAGTATGGTGGTCACCAGGAAGAGCAACGCGCTGGATCCATTGAATGAAAATAATATAAATGAAACGCTAGGACCTAGGGATCGAACCCAGGTCCTTATGATCAATACCAATGCTTGCTTGCCAGCTGTTTTATGCTTTTTTGTTATTAGCATAAGGAAAATAAAACATATTATATAACAAATAAATGGATTACTGAATGAATAAAAAAAATGCGCCAGTTTTCAAATGGTCCAATGATGCTGGGACACGTTATCTTCTTCTTCCTCATCCGCCGTTTTAGGCTCTGGCACTTTTACCTATGGACGTTTGTTCGTAGCTATAACCATGTTCATCTCAAAAATTGCATACGAGCAAGATAAATGAAAAGTAATGGTACCAATCAACTCGTCTCATCCTCACGAGCATCGTGGTACCTGATTCAAGGCCCAATTTTTCCTGCATCAAGAAACCCTAAACAAGAACATAAAAACCCTAACAATGGCAGGTGCGTGTATAAGCTTCGAAAATGCAATTAAACCATCCTGTTAGCTTGCAAACATGATAATAATCAGAAATATGACAATTAAAGGTGCTAATGATGCGTAAATTGTAATAATCAAATTTGATAAAGCTTGCAAACTGCGTGAGGTGTAGAGACGAATTCTGAGCGCTTCAGACCTTGCAAATTGTTGAGATGGCTTCAGTGCACGCCCAGGATGTGATGGTTGGCCTTGAATTGCTTTGAATCGTCCCCTAACCTGAAAACCGGATCACACTCTTTGCCAAGTTTTTGAGTTTTGTTATATGCCTCTCACGACCTCTAACCCTTGTTTTTTGATCTGGAATTCTTCATTATATAACCTAGAGTGAATTAGGTTAACAAACTTGGACTAAATCTTTGAATTTATCCAATATTTGATTTGATTTGCAAGCTATATGATATGTTTCTATTTTGAGCCAAAACATGCCTTTCTTGTACCAATTGTACTTGATTCGATTTGATCTTGTTAACTCAGCATATCTTGATTGCCAATCTGTCAAAAAAATAAACCAAATCATATCTTTGTTAATTTTCATCATTTATTTGATTTGATTCACTTTTTAATTAATGAAAAATCAAAATAAATTAAAAAATGAATCACATAATGGCTGAGTGGACATTTGAGTCGTGGACCACATTATAATTGAGGTGCAAGCATAAAAAGTTGGGCCCATTTAGCAAAAAATGCAAATTTGAGCACATTTGACTTTTGGCAATTTTGCAAAAATGGTCAACTTGGCCAATGCATAACTATCTCAATGTTGACCCTAGAGATGTGTTCTTGGACTTTTTATAAAGCTTAGGATGTCACCTAAAAAACCATTTTGGTCTCATCTCAATTGAGTCTTCCATGTTCATGTATGAAGCCTTGACCCAAAAGGTGTTTTTGTTTACTTTTCAAAAGGACCTATAATGTCAAAATTCATATCTTTTTGTGAGTGCATATTCTGGACTTGGGAGCTGAATATGAATTGTAGGGAATTGAATCCTCTTAAAAATGAGCTTTGTATGGGTTGTTTCTGATAAAGTATGAGAAAGTTATGCTTGGTCAAAGTTGAGTTGACTTTTCCTATAAAACCCTAATTTAGCAACTTTTGGGTTTTGATGAATTGTGAGCAATCCTTGAGGAATCATGATCAACCCTTGATCAAATGATGGATAATACTTCAAAATGAGGATGTTAACCAAAAATCTTTAAGTTTGACTGTATGTGGGCCACAATTGACTTTTGACCTAGTATAGTTGATTTTCAGGCATTTGAGCAATTGACTGAGCAAACTTCTTCTACAAGGCTTGAAACTTGACATGGATGATCTTGAGAACGTATTAGGACAATGGTGAGCATTTGAGTCCTTTTTGGTTCACACATCTTGATGAAGATGAAAAACCTAATTTGAGGTATACTGCCTTAGGAGAGAGTTTGTCTGATCAATTCTTGAACTTCCTTGAGCAATTTCGGGACCTCACTTGCCATGTGTTGAGAAATATGGGAGGGAAAATTTTGGGGTACAACAGCTTCCCCTATTAAATCTTCTTAAACCTGAAGATGTAGATTGGCTTGTCTGCCTTTCGTGATCTGAAGGTGGAAGATGATTGAACACTAGAGTGCCCAGAAATTTGCACTCGCATGAAGTGGCACTTGATTTATAATATCGGGAATGGGCTTATAGATGCCATTTGGAAGTTGAAGATTGAATATTGTCGGGGATTGGCTTAAAGATGCCATCCGAAGAGGTGTCGATCGCATAAGAGATTCCTTTGCGAGAACCCGTATACCTGTTATTGAGGAGGACTTCGCTAGAGAATGCTGGTCTGTCTTGGGAGAAATAGAGTTTTAGGAGCTTCAGTTGTCCGTTACTCTATTGGGGAATAACTCCGATTTGGGGAAGCGGAAGTGAACTGCGTATCTGGTTGGGGTATATGTTGCACCGCGACTTACTGGAGAGATGCGAAATCAATCATGTTTGATCGGGTCCCGGTCTTACAGTGTTATGGACTGCTGTCTAGGGATAAGAGAGGAAGAACCCGGATAGTAAGGTTATGAGAAGGAACCTGGATAGTAGGGTTACTTCGAGATGAAATCCTGGACAGTAGGGCTTGAGAAGGAACCTGGGTAGTAGGGATACTTTGATATGAAAGCCTGGATAGTAGGGCTGGAGAAGGAACCTAGATAGTAGGGTTACTTCGACATGAAATCCTGGATAGTAGGGCTTGAGAAGGAACCTGGGTAGTAGGGTTACTTCGAGATGAAATCCTGGATAGTAGGGCTGGAGAAGGAACCTGGATAGTAGGGTTCTTCGACATGAAAGCCTGGATAGTAGGGATGTGGGAAGGAACCTGGATAGTAGGGTTACCTCGACATGAAAGCCTGGATAGTAGGGCTGTGAGAAGGAACCTGGATAGTAGGGTTACTTCAACATGAAAGCCTGGATAGTAGGGTTGTGAGAAGGAACCTGGATAATAGGGTTACCTCGACATGAAAGCCTGGATAGTAGGGCTGTGAGAAGGAACCTGGATAGTAGGGTTACTTCGAGATGAAAGCCTGGATAGTAGGGCTTGAGAAGGAACCTGGATAGTAGGGTTACTTCGATATGACAACCTGGATGGTAGGGCTGTGAGAAGGAACCTGGATAGTAGGGTTACTTCGATATGAAAGCCTGGATGGTAGGGCTTGAGAAGGAACCTATATAGTAGGGTTACTTCGACATGAAAGCCTGGATAGTAGGGCTGGAGAAGGAACCTAGGTCGAGGGTTACTTCGACACGAAAGCCTGGATAGTAGGGTTTGAGAAGGAACCTAGGTCGTAGGGTTACTTTGATATGAAAGCCTGGATAGTAGGGTTTTGATAAGGAACCTGGATCGTAGAGTTACTTCGATATGAAAGCCTGGATAGTAGGGCTGTGAGAAGGAACCTGGATAGTAGGGTTACTTCGAGATGAAAGCCTGGATAGTAGGGCTTGCGTTGTGCTAGGTTTGTGTAGGACTTCTGTGAGGAACCTGTATAAGGTTGCATTTGTCGCACCGATGATTACTCTATTTAGCTTCGAGTGTTGATCATCGACCTGCTAGAAATTGTTGATAATAACTGTCTTTCCTGAAAGAAATACAGGGTTAGTTATGTGCGATGCATGAGATGCATTGTGATGAGGTCCTCAAAATAACTGAGATTATGTTATATGTAATGTATGCACATGTCATGATGTATGAACATGAAACGTTGGCGTAATAATCTGAGTCTGGGAAAATAAATCCCTGACTGCTGCATGGAGAGTATGAGAAATGGTATTCTTGACTGCTGTAAAAAACCATAGTTCCTCTACTTCTGTTGGGGATGGTGAGCAAAGATGACTAGCTGGGGATTCACCTCCATTCGGCTGGTGAATATTCTGCCAGAAATGACCATGTATGAGGATAACTCTGTGGGGAATAACTCTGTTGGAGAGGAGATATTATGTTGATAGATCTGCTAATTTGGAGAAATAAACTCAGCTGGGGATGGATTTTCGTTGCTGGTGATAATGAATTCTGTTGGAGATTGAATTTCTACTTGTGAGAGAAATAAACTCTGCTTGGGGAAAAATTTATTGACTCACCCGCGATTGTGAACCTCAGCTAGGGAGAGTTATGTCCTGTTCGGGAAAGCTAACATCACTGTCTTTGGATACTTTTTACTCTATGGGGAGTGTATGTACCCCTACTCATGTTCTCAAGCTGACTCTATCCCGGTACCTGATGGGCAGAGTAATTGTAAGGTTTGGGCACTTCTTATTTTCCCTGTTTTTGGCATTACGAGTAATCGTCTTTTGTTTCTTGTATAAATATTTATGAGCAGACATTATTTTCAAATGCATATATCAAAAATGAATCATTGTACGTTCTTGCAAAACAGAAAAAGAAAAGCAAATTGAAATTTCTTGTGAAAATGAATTGTATTGATTTTGTGAAGTTGGCCCGTAATAGGAATTTTTGTACAAAGAGGCTGACGTCCTAGTACGAGAACGCCGCTGAAAGATAGAAATTACAATTTGTGTTAAAGAAAGAAAAACAGCTATGTGGAACGACCCCATCGGGTTTCAACTCTGCTATTGCCTTTATATCTTCAAGCGTCTCATCACTTTGCTGCTTGGTCGAAGGTGGATCAGATTGATTGGCGTCGTCTGAGCTGATAGTCGATACCGAAGTCTAGTTGCAAGATGATCTAATGAGACATGGTGTTACACTTCAATCCCTAATTTTTTCCTGGACCGCCTTTCGGGTTTTCAGTCCACCGGGATACCCTTTTTTGCCCAAGTTGCCTTTTCAGGTTTTCAACTTGCCGGGTGTACAGTTTTTTTATTTGCATCCCTTACTTTTGCCCGAACCCTTTTGGTTCGCAGGGAAGCCCTTATTTTTTCCTAGGCCAGTCAACCTAGCGGGTCTTTGATTATGTGTAGTATCTTTTCACTATGTCTGCATTGACGGGGTGAGGAAGATCGTCACCATCCATGGTGGTTAGAATCATAGCTCCTCCCGAGAAAATGTTCTTAACCACAAACGGCCCTTCGTACGTGGGGGTCCATTTTCCCCTGGGATCACCTTGCGGTAGTATGATGCGTTTGATCACTAGATCCCCGACTTGATATTCTTGATGTCATACTTTCTTGTTAAAAGCTTTGATCATTCTCTTTTGATATGTCTGACCATGACAAATAGTAGTAAGTCACTTTTCATCGATTAGATTCAGCTGATCAAGTCGGGTTTGGATCCAGTCATCTTCGTTCAAACCCGCATCCTTCATAATCCTGAGAGAGGGTATCTAAACTTCGATGGGTAGGACTGCCTCCATGACATACACCAAAGAGTAGGGTGTTGCCCCTGTCGACGTCTGTGTTGAGGTATGGTACCCATGAAGAGCGAATGGTAACATCTCGTGCCAGTCTTTGTATGTCACCGTCATCTTCTGCACAATTTTTTTGATGTTGTTGTTAGCTGCTTCAACAACCCCATTCATCTTCGGCCGGTAGGGAGAAGAGTTCTGTTGCTGAATATTGAATTGTTTGTAGAGCTTGGTGATCATCGTGTTATTGAGATTTATACCATTGTCAATAATAATCCTCTCTGGGACACCATATCGACAGATCAGATTGTGTCGGATGAACCGCGCCACGATGTTCTTGGTTACTGTAGCAAAGGAAGTTGCCTCAACCCACTTCGTAAAGTAATCAATGGCTACCACAATGAATCGATGCCCGTTAGACGCAGTAGGTATGATCTCTCTGATCATGTCGATGCCCCACATTGCAAAGGGCCAAGGAGCTGTCAAGATGTTTAGAGGAACTGGAGGTACATGCACCTTATCAGCATAGATTTGGCATTTATGACAGGTTCGAGAGTGCTGATAACAATTGGCTTCCATAGTGGACCAGTAGTATCCTGCCCGTAGGATCTTCTTAGCCATGGTATGTCCACTAGAATGGGTTCCGAAAGTGCCTTCATATAGATCTGCCATGATCCTTTCTGCCTCGTTCTTGTCTACACACCGCAGTAAGGTTGAATCATGGTTACGCTTATAGAGGATTCCATTACTGACGAAGAACTTCGTAGAGAACCTTCTCAGAAACTTCTTATCATTAACAGATGCCCCCTCGGGGTATTCTTGAGCCTCAAGATACCTTTTTACCTCGTGAAACCTGGGTTTATCTGCTACCTCTTCAGTCTCAATGTCACAGCAATGTGCGGACTCGCCCAACCTCTCAATGGTAATCTGGGGAGCTTCATATCCCCACCTAACCTTGAACATAGAAGACATGGTAGCTAGCGCGTCTGCCAACAAGTTCTCCTCTCTTGGGAATTTTTCAAAGGTTACCTCCTCAAAGTGTGGGAGAAATGTCAGTATATACTCTTTGTAAGGAATAAGATTCGGGTGCTTCGTATCCCACTCGCCTTTGATCTGACTTATTACCAGAGCGAAATCTCCAAATACACTCAAAAACTTAATCCTCAAGTCAATGGCAGCTCGAAGACCCATGATACACACTTCATATTCTGCCATATTGTTGGTGCAGTTAAAACATAATCGGGCGGTGAACAGAGTATGACAGCCCTTATGAGATATAATTACAATGCCAATGCCATTACCCAATGCGTTTAAGGATCCATCAAAATACATAGACCATCGGGATCCCTCCTCGGGTCCTTCATCCGGTCCCGGTTCTTCGCATTCAGTTACCAACATGATATTCTCATCCGGGAACTCGAAATTCATGGACTGGTAATCATCCACGGCCTGATGCACCAAATGATCCACCAGTACACTCCCCTTGATTGCTTTTTGGGTTGTGTATTGGATGTCGTACTCGGTTAAGATCATCTTCCATCTTGCTATCCTTCCGGAGAGAGCGAGCTTCTCGAAAATATACTTGATCAGATCCATCTTTGATATAAACAAAGTAGTGTGAGTCAGCATATACTGTCTCAGTCGGCGAGCAGCCCATGCCAAAGCACAACAAGTTTTCTCGAGCAATTAGTATCGGGTCTTATAGTCAGCAAACGTTTTTCTAAGGTAATAAATGGCGTGCTCTTTTCGACCAGACTCGTCATGCTGCCCCAGCACGCACCCCATTGAATTGTCTGGCACAGCCAGGTATAATATCAAAGGCCTTCATTCAACTGAAGGCATCAGAACTGGTGGTTCTTGAAGGTATTCTTTGATTCTTTCAAAGGAAGTCTGACATTCATCATTCCATTTTAACACTTGATCTTTCTTCAGCAGCTTGAAGATTGGCTCACAAGTAGCAGTCAGATATGAAATGAACCTGGTGATGTAATTCAGGCGTCCCAAGAAACCTCTAACTTCTTTTTCTGTGCGGGGAGCCGACATATCTTATATGGTTTTTACCTTTGCAGGGTCTACCTGAATACCTTTGTCACTGACAACAAAACCCAGAAGCTTACCAGATCTTACACCGAAGGTACACTTGTTTGGATTCAACCTCAGCTTGTACGTCTTCAACCTGTCAAACAGTTTCTGGAGATGATCAAGGTGCTCTTCCTCAGTCTGGGACCTGGCTATCATGTCATCAACATAAACCTCGATCTCGTGGTGAATCATATCGTGGAACAAAGCGACCATGGCGCGCTGATAAGTTGCCCCAGCATTCTTCAAACCAAAAGGCATCACTTTGTAGCAGAAGGTGCCCCACACTGTAACAAAGTTTGTCTTCTCCCTGTCCTCGAGAGCCATCTTGATCTGGTTGTAGCCAGAAAAACCATCCATGAAGGAGAAGATCTTGTGTTGCGCAGTGTTATCGACTAGAACATCATTGTGAGGAAGTGGGAAGTCATCCTTGGGGCTTGCCCTGTTCAGATCTTTGTAGTCCACACACATCCGTACCTTACCGTCCTTCTTAGGTACCGGAACGACGTTGGAAACCCACTGCGGATAAGAAGTGACAGCTAAGAATCATGCGTCGAACTGTTTCATGACCGCTGCCTTGATTTTCTCTGACATTTCAGGGCGCATACGGTGGACCTTCTGCTTTACCAGAGGGCAGTCTTCTTTAGTCGGAAGGAGATGTACCATAATATCAGTGTCCAAACCAGGCATGTCTTCATAGGACCTAGCGAAGATCTCAACATAGTCGTGTAGCATCCGTATTAACCGTTGTTTGACACAAGGCTCCAGATTCACACCTATTTTAACCTCTTTCATGTCTTCCTCTGTACCCAAATTCACTGACTCAACTGGCTCTCCATGAGGCTGTATGGACCTTTCTTCCTGCTGTAATAGTCTAGCAAGTTCTCCAGGCACCTCACAATCATCCTCACCTTCGTCCTCGGATTGGTTGATTGGATTTTTGAAGTCATAACTGGCAATAGCAGAGTTGTTATCAATGGGATCTAGAGTGGATATGGATCTGCACTATGATACTTGAGTGTGTGTAAGAGAATAGGTGTTTTGACAAAGTGAGAGATAGAAAAGAAAAAAAAGGAGCGCAAAATTTGTATGCAAGAAAAGTCCAATGCTTTATTAATGATATATGAAATGACAAATAATAGCCCTCACAAGCAAAGCCAAGGTGCATCGAGCAAGGCACCGGGCCGTAAAGTTTCAAATTATTTATTACAAATCTTAAAACAAGTGAGTCAATTACTATGAAATAAAAGAAACAGGTATGAAGTCCCTAGCCGTCCAGTTATTCGGTCCACCGTTGGTTGTTGGGTAGATCTAGCTGTCGATATCTGAATCCTCTTCACTGTCTTCAATTGCATTAATTCCCTGATTGCTGATGTGTAGAGGAGGTCTTCCAGCTCGAGCGTGCCTAACAGCCATTTGAGCTCCTGTAGTAAAGCCCAAACCAAATTTGTCAGTTTTGTGAGTGAAATTAGGGAGCTGACCCCAATTGGTACACCCACCTTCTTCAACCACAGCCCTGGCGTCCTTGAGAGAAGCCATCTTCAAAGGAGGTTTGTTGGTAGTAACTATTGTTGATGCCAAGACCTGAGGGACCTCTTCGAAATTATGACAAGAAGTTTCTATGAATTCCCCGTCCATCTCTATGTAACGGAAGCAACTGAGATGACTCACCATATATTCTTCTTCACCTCGCACTGTGACAATCTTTCCCTTCACCGGATACTTCAACATTTGATGAGTGTGGAAGTAACTGCCCCAGCCTCATGGATCCAAGGACGACCCAACAAGCAAGAATACGACGGCCTGATATCCATTACGTAGAAGGTGGACCCAAAAGTATGAGAACCCACTTTGACAAGGATGACCACCTCCCCGTGCACCATTCTCTTTGATCCGTCAAAAGCCCTTACCACAATGTTACTAGGCTTTAGAGTCAAACCCTCACAATCCAAACGGTCCAACGCTTTCTTCGGCAGAACATTCAGTGAAGACCCGGTATCTACCAGCACATGAGCCATAGTGGTGCCCCTGCACTCAATCGAGACATGCAGAGCATCATTATGCTTCCTTCTATTCGGTGTCAGATTCGCATCTGAAAAACCCAGCCCATTGTCAGCAGTCAGGCTGGCCACACAATCTTTGAACTGATCTGCAGAAGTTTCCTGCGGCATATGCGCAGTCTTGAGAAATGCAATCTAAGCCTTCACATGGGCTTCATAACACAACAACAGAGACAACGTGGATATCTTTGATGGGGTCTGCCCCAGCTACTCGACCACATTGTAGTCGCTCTTCTTAATGATTTTCAGTATTTCCTCTATTTCTTGTTTAGAGGCTTCCACAACGATTTTCTTAGGTGCCTCCGTCCGGGCAGGCTCACCTATCACTTCTTTTCTGCAGGTATCAGACGATTTGCCAGCAGGGGTGATAACTGGAGTAAGAACAGGAACAATAGTTGGTGTACTAGCAGGAACAACAGATGGAATGACAATAGGCTTGTTGACAGTCTTAGGGGAAATCTCGAGAGAGAAGACCCTTCCACTTCGGGTAACTTTACTAGTCTCGACAATATTACTGACATCGGTAACAGCTTCTTCATTCTTCAGATCTTGCTTAATGCCATGATAGTACACATCAGCACCATAATGCCATGGGTCAACCTTGTCTGAGGTGTACGGGATGGGACCAGGAACAGTGATTATCAGCGGAGCAATTCTTTGAAAAGGTGTAACCCTAACAGGTCTTCTCGAGGAAACCTTGGAAGGATTGGCGGAAATGGTTATGATAGCTACGTCTTCAATGGGAACAACATGGATCACAGTATTCTCGAACAAAATCTCTTTATTATCCACCAGGCGTTGAACACCTGACTTCAACAAACGACAACCAGAAGGTAGAATCGAACACATGTGGCAACCTTCACCACAACCCGGAAATAAACTGGCCAACAACAAATTCTTCTTAACAGTCATAAAAGGAGTAGAAATTTCTTCAACAGAGGTCACAAACAAATCAGTGTCAACAGCATTAACTCCACGACCATGTTTGGGCATGGGAGCGGTTATAACATTCAGCTTTTCTGGAGCATCGAACTCTATCTCCTTGGCTTCAAGCAAGTCTTGTAATTTGTTTCTCAGAGCCCAACAATCATTTGTATCGTGGCCAGGACTCTCTGAATGGTAGGCGCACCATGCGTTGGGATTGTATATGGGAGAGGTAGTATTTGGATTCTTGGGGGCCTCTCTCAAGGTTTCCAAGTTAGATTTTAATAAATGAGGTAGAACTTCAGCCAAAGTCATGTTGATGCGGGTAAACTGCCGTTGTTGTCTTTCCACCCTTTGTTGATTGTTGCGTTGTGGAGCAACTGCGGGTCTTGGTATCACTATAGTATTTACCGTTTGAAGGTGTTCAGATATTCTTTGGCCCCTCGGGCTATAGACCGCACTGGCTTCCTTCTTACCAGCGAAAGGCTTCTTTGCTGAACTCGAGGAGGCATCCTTCTGTATTTTACCACTCCAAATTCCAGCTTCTACTCTTTCTCCAGTTAAAATCAGCTCGGTGAAACCAGATGACGAGCTACCGATTAAGTGATTGAAAAATTGACCCGATAGCGTTCCTAGAAACATATCAACCAACTCCCTATCAGACAAAGGGGGTTGGACTCTCCCAGCCAAGTCTCTCCATTTTTTAGCATAATCTTTAAAACCTTCACCTGCACCCATGGACATACTCTGGAGTTGAGTACGAGTGGGAGCAAGGTCGGCATTGTACTAATATTGCTTTGTAAAAAGCAGCAACAAGATCTTCCCAGTTTCGCACACTGGCTCCCTCCAACTGGTAGAACCATTCAAGCTGAGTCCCTGACAGACTATCTTGAAAGAAGTGCACCCACAAGTTTCTATCAGCGGTGTGAGGCTGTATCTTCCTTACATACGAGCGGAGATGGAGTTTTGGGCAGGACACCCCATCATACTTAGCAAAAACTGGAGCTTTGAACTTCTGTGGGATGATTACTCCCAACACCAATCCCAGTTCTTCAAAATCCAACCCAGGTATCCTCTGAACTTCCATGGCACTCAAATGATCCTCTAGATGTTTGTATATATTCTCAGCAAGAGGATATTGCTCATCGTCATAATCAGTATCATTGTCAGAGATTACAGGACTAGGGTCCTTTTCCCATTCTTGGTTCTCCCCTTCTTTGGATGAAGAGGTCAGATCAGTTTGTTGCTTCAACCTTTCTCCAAACCTTCTGCACATACTCAGAATACCGACAACCTTCTTCTTTTTCTTCTTCTCTTTCAGAATAAGGGCTTTCAGATCTTCCTGGCCCTTTGCCAAACTTATGAACATCTGTTGGAACAGGGCGTTCTGTTCCTGAAGATCTTTGATGGTTTGCTCGAAAGACATTTTGTGCTGAAATAAACAGCGAAGAAGATGAGAAACCTGTAGTGGTACCTGTAATGATGTGTATGATAATGGGATGCATATTGTTGTACCCCAAAATTTTCCCTCCCATATTCTTCAAAAAATTTTCCAAATCAAAGCTTCAAAATCTCTCCAAGAGTTGCACAGTTCAAGGGCCTCCTAACAGTCAAAATTAGGGTTTTGGCTCTGACAAAGTAAATGAAGTTTCCAAGGGTAAAATCAAGTCCCATATGCTTATAAACATGGTCAAGCATCCTCATACCAAGTTTCAAGACTTACAGCACAAAATTGCACAGTAAAAAACCCTAATTGCACTACAGTCAACTGTAGGGGCAAAATGGTCATTTGACAGTCAAAAAGTTCAAATTTTTGGTCAACATCTCATTTTGAAGCCACAAACATCATTTGATCAATGCTTGATCATGATTCTCAAAGCTTGGCTCAAAATCATCAAGATGCAAAAGTTTCCATATTTGGACAGTTGAAAAAGTCAACTGTAAATTGACCAGGGCATAACTTTCACATGGATTATCAGAAAAATTCCATCCAAAGCTCATTCTGAAGATAAAGACATTTCCTACAACTCCTCTTCACACTTCAATTCCAAGAAATGCTCTCACAAAAAGTTATCAATTTCAACATTATAGGTCATTTTCAAAAGTCAACAAAAGGGACTTTAAGTCAAAGGCCATAACTTGAGATTGGTAAATCAAAATGACATGGGACCAAAGGAATTGGTTAGAGGACTCAAAGACCTTTCCAAAATGTCCAAGAACATGAGCAAAGCTTAAAAATTGAGCAAGTTATGCCTTGTGGAAGTTGGGCAATTTTTGGATATTTTGAAAAGTCAACATTGATTCAAATGACCTAAAAATGCTAATGGGCCTCTTTTTCTTCCACAATTCATCATCCAAGGCATGTGCACGACCATGTGGCCCAAAGTGAAGTTTTTATCATTTTTTATTTATTTATTTGGATTTTTAATCATTAATAATTCATTTAATTAAAATAAATAGGTAAAAAGTACTAAACCTAACTTTTTGAATCTTTTTGTGCATAAAATAATCTCAAGATTTTGTGTATAATCAGATTTGGAAAGTATCTTGGTGATTGAACATGATTTGGACTAAATGTGCATGAAAAGATTTGAAAATAATAGCATGAAAAATCAAATATTGTATCATCAATTCAAGGATTCTTTGATCAATTTTCTTAACCTAAATCATTCATACATATATAGGCAAGCTAACCCTCGTGCCCAAGAACTCCCAGCTGCGCCATACATAGAAAACCACACTTGAGTTTTTTGCTTAAAAATTGAAAACTGAAAACCAAGTTCCAGGTCGATTCAAGCAAAGAGACTTATTCCATCACCTTCCTGAGGCTTCAAGGAAGGAATTAGAATCAAAACCATAAGCTTTGACACCAAGAAACGTGAGAACGCTGGTGTCCTGTACAGAAATTTTTTCACTTTCTTGCATCACGATTCATGCATCTTTCATAATTTTTTATGTTTGATTTATGTCCAGTATTTAATTCTAAAGCTAACTGTATGGTTTGATTAAGTTTTCGTGCCAAAATAGGAGATTCACCATTGATGCAGGTTAGGGTTTTGCAAGCTTTGAATTAGGCGTTTCTTAACGCTGTAAAATTGGATCACCATGATACCATGACCATACTCAGCGCATTTGGACGGTTCAGAATCAACTCTCGCGCCTAATTTATATTCAAAGATGGCTTAATCGCTATTATTGTATATGGCCTGTTTTGGGAGGGTTCAAAACCCCCGCTAACCCTTTTGTATTTTCAGGGATAAACAAAACCACGAAGAAGATGATGAAGTGGCCATCAGTAATTGGTTGATTCAAATTTTTCGCGCGAAAAGAGTACTAACTCGTGTTTTCTTTTATATTAATTGTTAGTTATTATATAAACAAAGTGAGCAAGTGGAGCAGTTGGCAAAGCGTCTCAGTGGTAACCCCTGGGACCTGGGTTCGATCCCAGGTCCCCCACTCCTTTCATGTTATTTTTCTCCTAATGCTTATGTGCAGCTTCAGTGCTAAGGTGTATCATACATCATCAACATCCAGCTATGCCACGCGCCCACTGAGATTGATCCATTGGCTCTGATCAGAGGAGCACCATGATCGTTGGTCAACACACATGCATGCTAGTCAAAAGGTCAACAAGGTCAGAAACTTAATGGGCCTAAAATGCTAATAAAAACCTCCTATTTGGGGACAGACCCCCCAAGGTTTGCAACTTCTTTCATATTTTTCATTTTTTTATTTATTTCAATTATTATTCTTTTTAATTAATTTCTTTAATTTAATGTTTTCACAAAAAAATATAAAAAATAATATAAAATCAGAAAAAGACAAAAAAAATAAGTATTTTTATTTAATATTATTTTTTTGTAAATAAGATTCATTAATTAACTTAGTTTTAAATCTAGGATTAATCTTAATATTTTTATAATAATTTAAAATTTGTAGAATTAGGGTTTGTGGCAATTTTTATCCTTTTTCTTTTCTTTCACAATAATTAATTATTAGAATATTATTTATTTTTATAAATCAAAGTTGCATGTAATTAATTAGGTTAATTTAGGTTTAACTTTAATACTTTTTCTTAACAAATAAAAATTAGAATTAGGGTTAATTTCTCAATTTAATTCAATTTCATTAAAATCATAAAATACAAAAATACCAAAAATAATTCCCTTTCATTTTAATTTTCATTAATTCAATCATTTAATTTAATTTCATTAAAAAGGGTCCAACGCCCCCGTTTCTAATTTTAATTTAATTCACGTATTTATTTCTTTTTCTTTTAATTATTTATGTATCTCTCCCGAAGCCGTGTAAATTTAATTTCTCGCACTTTACCTTTATTTTCTTTATTTTCTGTCAAATCGGGTCCTGGAAATTTTGGCGATGTGGACCCGCGCCTTTTGTAATAGCTTAGAATTTTATCTTTCCCGCAACTTTTTAACTGTTAAACAAATGCATGCAAGAATGAATGGACGAAAAATAAAAACAAACGCATAGATCACTTTAACATGAACAAGATAAAATATCCGAATCTGACACACAAATCACACACCACCCCTAGGGTACGCCTCACTGTTGCCTTGCCTCGAAAGGTGATCGTCGAGTAGAGGATGTCTTAGTAAGTCCTCATGATCCGGGAACCTGGCATGAGGGTAGCTTCTAAGGTGTCTTCCCATTGCTCTGGTGATCACCATGTCCCGAACCTCGAATTGACCCGAACACCTCCAACGGTGGTGCTACCTACCTCTCAATGGTGGGATGGCACTACTTTAAAGGACATTTACACAGACGAATTCCTTAGGGTAGGTAGACGACTCGTGGATACTTGCTCTAATTCAAAACAAAACAAATCAAAAATACTTTTCACACCAACACATTTTCAAAAAGCTTTCGAAAGCATTTTTCAAACACTCTTGAGGACCGATACAAGAGTCGAACTGAAATTTTCAAAGAAACTTTTTAAAACCCACAATTGAAAAGCAAACAAACCATTTTTGAAAACACAAATGAGCAAGTATCTAAGAGCCCATGGATAACCATGGATAGAAAGGGTGCTAACACCTTCCCTTTCTATAATCTACCTCCCGAACCGAGAGCAATCTCTTTAAGGAATTTTTCTGTGCTTTTGTCCTTTCCATTTGGAGAAAATAAAAGACGGTGGCGACTCTTGCTTCCGCGACATTTCGCGAACCAGCGTTAAACAGTCAGTTCCAGATCCACCGATCACAGAACTGGCGACTCTGCTGGGGATTTAAACTTAAAGTGAGGTGTACCTTACGGTTAGTTCATAACTGTGTTTTCAATTGTATTGACTTGCTTGCTTTAAATTATGGGTTGCTTGGGAGTTCTATAGATCCTAACCCGGATCTGGGGATACCTTCTTAGAAATTAGCAACAAGGCTGTGAGGGAACTGTGCGGGGTATACCGACATGGTTGAAACAGTCTGCTACGTTGATGTGGCACTTTGGTGTGTACCGGTAACCCTTGAGTTCAGTCAAGGAGAGTACGGGGCCTCCGCGTGGTGTCATAAAGCATCAACAGACCTTAGGAACCTTAATTGAACTATCTTGGCCTCTTTAGGGTAGTGAGATAACTGACTTTGGTGCAGTCCGAGGTTGGTTGATACTCGATACTACACTCAATTGAGGGTTGCTTTCCTGGAATATTTCGGTCGCCAGTTCAGTGGCTAAATCGAAACGATGAACAATGAAAGCAATCCCGTGATATTGGGACCCTTAGAACCCGGTTACTTCTAATAGGACAGGTTGAGCCCACCAACTTCAAGAGGGTACTACCCAGACCCCATGCTGGCCTTAAACCCTAAGGGCTTGTCTTGTGTGCCTTGTGTGCCTTACATGTTTGTCTTTGTAAATATCTGTGGTGTGTTTAATCATAGCATCATGACATCATCCAGCATCATATGCATTGACTAACTATTTCAGGGGTTTGAATCTTCATCTTTGTTCTTGTTTTGTAGGACATGGAAACTGTTCGTAGAAAGACAATTCAAATCAGTCTGGTAAGGATCCCTCCTCAGCTTAAGGAGCTTATATCCAGGATTCCCGAGAGCTCTTCATTCAGTGAAAGACATGGAAGTCTCATCAGCTTGGTCAATACCCACATTGAGGAAGATATGATCAAGGTCCTGTTTCAATTCTTTGACTCTCTGTATCACTGTTTCACTTTCTTGGACTATCAGCTGGTACCTACATTGGAGGAGTTCTCCCGGCTCCTGAAGATCCCTATCCTTGATCAACTACCCTACAACGGTACAGAAAAGGAACCTAAGCTTGAAGAGATTGCTAAAGCCTTGCACCTACAGTCATCTGACCTCAAGGGACATTGGGAAGTTAGAAGTGGTATCAAAGGGTTCTTAGCCAGGTTTATGTTTGAAAAGGCCCATGAATGTTGGAACTCCCTTGACTTACAAGCTTTTGAAGAAGTTGTGGCCCTCCTTGTCTATGGTTTGGTGTTGTTCCCTAACCCAGATCAGCTTATAGATATCAATGCTGTCCAGATCTTCATGTCCAGGAATCCTATACCTACGTTGTTGGGGGACATCCTTCACTCATGTTACACTCGAACCATGAGAAAAAGAGGTGTCCTTATGTGTTGCACTCCTCTTCTGGGAAGGTGGTTTATTTCGCACCTTCCACAATCAGTTTTGAAGAACGAGCGGGGTTTGAGATGGTCACAACGGTTGTTGACTCTTACACATGCAGATATACATTGGTGCCCTCGGACCAGAGAGGATGTCACTATCATTGATCGTTGCGGAGAGTACCCTAATGTTCCTTTACTTGGAATCAGAGGAGGTATTACTTACAACCCATGCCTGGCTTGGAGACAGTTTGGTTATGCTCGGAGGGATGGTCCTCATGACATGTTAATTCCTGACATAGTTTTTGACTTCGACAACGATACTCAAGGACTTTGCCAGAGATTTATCAGAGCCTGGAGGATGCCAAGTAGGATAGACAGTAAGACACTGGGGCACAGGAACTCCATCCCGTTGGAACCTTATCTCAAATGGGTGCGAGCCCGCTCCCAGAAGTTAGTGATGCCATATCCTCATATGCTCCCTGTAATCAAAGAGCCAGTCTTGGAAGGAGAAGTGTCCTACACTATTCAGCACCATGATATGCCCACATCCTGGGAAGAGATGCAGAAGAGCTGGATCCAGCTTAAGGAAGAACGAAATTCTCTTGAGACCAGTCTACATGCTAGTGAAAAGAAGGTCTTGGAGCTCACCCGCCTGTTGCATGAGGAGAGGAATCTCAACACTTACATAGCTCCAAAGAGGATGTGTAGTATATTTTGGGACTGATTTGCTTTTGTATTATTTTGCCCATGAGGCTTTGATGTACTGAACAATTATTTCCTTAATGATAACGTGTGTTCCTTTTTGTCTACAACAAATTTGAACTTTCGAACCCTTGAATGCATTGCATAAACATATATCATTCATCATGTGCATAGCAGGTTTTCCTCTTTTCAGGTTGCTTACAGTTCTTCGCTGTTTATTTCAGCATCATGAATCCTGACTCATCATCAACCGAGATGTCCATCAAAGCTCTTCAGGCGCAGAATGCGCAATTTCAGGAACTAATCATGGGTTTGGCTCAGGGCCAAGAGGAGCTGAAGGCTCTGCTCCTGAAGAAGGAAAAGAAGAAGAAGAGAAGAACTGTTCTGTTCAACTCGGGCCGAAGGTTTGGCAATACTCTGCAAAATGAAGAGGCTGGTTCTTCCATTGGCAAGGGTACTCCTCAAGCGGAAAAAGCTCCAAGTCCGGTAGTCTCTGACAACGAGACTGATTTTGATGAAGAGCAATATCCTCCTGCAGAAGATAGATACAAGCAGTTGGAAGACATGTTGAATGCTATGGAGATACAACAGGTACCTGGGCTGGATTTCGGAGATTTGGGTTTGTCTACCGGTGTGATTATTCCTCGTAAGTTCAAAGCACCATCTTTCACTAAGTACGACGGGGCATCTTGTCCCAAGCTACATCTCAGGTCCTATGTTCGGAAGATTCAACCGTACTCTGTGGATAAGAATTTGTGGATCCACTTCTTCCAGGAGAGTCTTTCAGGGACTCATCTCGAATGGTTCTATCAGCTGGATGGGACCAAGGTTCGTAACTAGGAGGAGTTGGCTACTGCTTTCTATAAGCAGTATCAGTATAATGCCGACCTTGCCCCTACACGTACCCAACTCCAGGGTATGTCGTTAGGTTCAAGTGAAGGTTTTAAAGAGTACGCTCAGAAGTGGAGGGATCTGGCTGGCAGAGTGCAGCCTCCGTTGACTGATCGGGAGTTGGTAGACATGTTCTTGGGGACCCTATCTGGGCCATTTTTCAACCATCTTATCGGTAACTCGTCTGCAGGGTTTACTGATCTTATTCTGACTGGAGAGAGAATTGAGGCTGGGTTGAAGTCTGGAAAGATTCCGAAGGGTGCATCGTCTAGTTCAGAGAAGAAACCCTTTAAGAAGGATGCTAGTGCTGTGTACGGGTCCAGGAGACAAGAGAAATCTGAGCGTCGCCAATCCGTCAGTGCGGTAATGATTGCTAAGCCTGTTGCCGCTCCTCGGCAAACCAATCCTCAAAGGACTGAAAGACCCCGGAGAGAGTTTACCCGTTTGAGCATGACCTTATCGCAGATCTTGCCACAGTTGCTGTCCACCAATCTAGTGACTGTCAGAGAGGCCCCAAAAGCTGTGAACACTGCCTCCCCCAAGTACAACCCAAATGCTCGTTGTGCTTACCATTCTGATAGCCCGGGGCATTCCACTGATGACTGTTGGGCCTTAAGGAACAAGCTGTAGGACCTGATTGATGCCAAGGAGGTACAATTTGAGGCATCTGAGAAGCCTAATGTGGTGACAGCTCCCCTGCCTGCTCATGGAGTGAATGCTATTGGGGACGAAGATGAAGTGTATGAAGCTGAGTTTGATAGCTGGATTTACCCGGCAACCGACAGTGGATCTGACAATTGGAGTGCAAAGGACAATCTACCTGTTTCTCTTGTTACTGAGTAATGAATTCCTATGTTTTGGCATTTGTAATAAACAATTAAAACTTTATGGCCCGGTGTCTTACCCGGGGCACCGTGGTTTCATTTGTGAGGGCATATAAACTGTCATTTCATATATCATAAATGAAAATCTTGGACGTTTTCTCGCATTTCAAATCTTATGCTCATTTTCTGTCTTTCCTTCCTTTACATATTTTCCAAAACAGCTGTATTTACACACACTCACTCATACAGGTTTCAATCCACTCTGGACCTCACTGGTAACGACTCTGCTACTGCCAGTTATGACTTCGAAAATCTGATCAACTTAGCCGAAGACGAAGGTGAAGATGATTGCGAAGTGCCTGGCGAGCTTTCAAGACTGTTACTTCAGGAAGAGAGGGCAATTCAACCACACGAAGAGCCAGTGGAGACAATAAACTTGGGTACTGAAGCAGACAGGAAAGAGGTAAAGATTGGTGCCAACCTAGAGCTCAGCGTGAAGCAACGGTTGACTAAAATGCTACATGATTATATGGAGATCTTTGCCTGGTCCTACGAAGACATGCCCGGGTTGGATACCGATATTGTGGTCCATCACTTGCCTACTAAGGAAGACTGTCCTCCGGTTAAGCAAAAGGTCCGTCGTATGCGTCCAGAGATGTCTGAGAAGATCAAAGCCGAGGTTATGAAACAGTTTGATGCCGGGTTCCTTGCAGTGACGTCTTACCCTCAGTGGGTTGCTAATGTTGTGCCGGTACCAAAGAAAGACGGTAAGGTCAGAATGTGTGTCGATTACAGGGATCTGAACAGGGCCAGCCTCAAGGATGACTTCCCTCTACCTCACATTGATGTCCTTGTTGACAATACAGCTCAGCATAAGGTGTTCTCTTTCATGGATGGTTTTTCAGGTTATAATCAGATCAAGATGGCACCTGAAGACATGGAAAAGACTACCTTTGATACTCAGTGGGGCACCTTCTGTTACAAGGTCATGCCTTTTGGACTAAAGAACGCTGGGGAAACCTACCAACGTGCCATGGTTGCTTTATTTCATGACATGATCCATCATGAGATAGAAGTGTATGTGGACGACATGATCGCAAGGTCCCAGACTGAGGAAGAGCACCTAGATCATCTGCAGAAATTGTTTGACCGTCTGAAACTGTACAAGCTGAAGTTGAACCCGAACAAGTGCACCTTCGGGGTAAGATCTGGGAAGTTGCTAGGCTTCGTTGTAAGTGACAAGGGCATTCAAGTGGACCCTGCCAAGGTCAAAGCCATTCAAGAGATGCCAGTTCCTAGGACAGAGAAGGAAGTCAGAGGCTTTTTAGGACGCCTGAACTACATTGCTCGGTTCATATCACACCTAACTGCTACTTGTGAACCAATCTTCAAGCTGCTGAAGAAAGATCAGGTAGTACGCTGGAATGATGAATGTCAGGCTGCTTTTGACAGAATCAAAGAGTATCTCCAAGAACCACCCATCCTTATGCCACCGGTTGAAGGGAGACTTCTGATACTATATCTGACAGTGCTTGACAACTCAATGGGGTGTGTGCTGGGGCAGCATGACGAGTCTGGCCAAAAAGAGCATGCCATTTATTACCTTAGCAAAAAGTTTACCGACTGTGAGACCCGATACTCACTGCTCGAGAAAACTTGCTGCGCTTTGGTATGGGCTGCTCGCCGGCTGAGACAGTATATGCTGACTCACACTACCTTGTTGATCTCAAAGATGGATCCTATAAAGTACATATTTGAAAAGCCTGCTCTGTCTGGGAGAATAGCAAGATGGCAAATGATCTTGACAGAATACGACATTCAGTACACAACCCAGAAAGCCATCAAGGGAAGTGTATTGGCAGACCACTTGGCACATCAGGCAGTAGACGACTATCAGTCAATGAACTTCGAGTTTCCAGATGAGAGCATCATGATTGTGACTGATTGTGAAGTGCCTGGACCGGATGAAGGACCTGAGGAAGGATCCCGATGGTCTATGCACTTTGACGGAGCCTCCAACGCTTTGGGAAACGGTATTAGCATTGTAATAATATCTCCTCAAGGCACTCATACTCCGCTCACTGCCCGACTATGTTTCAACTGTACCAACAACATGGCGGAGTACGAGGCGTGCATCATGGGTCTTCAAGCTGCGATCGACTTAAGGATCAAGTTTATGAGTGTCTTCGGAGATTCCGCTCTTGTGATCAATCAGATCAAAGGAGAGTGGGATATGAAACATCTGAACCTTATTCCTTACAGGGAATGTGTGTTGACCTTGATCCCCCACTTCACGAAGATAACCTTTGAACACTTTACGAGAGAGGAGAATCAGCTGGCGGACGCGTTAGCTACAATTTCTTCTATGTTCAAGGCCAAATGGGATAATGAGGCTCCCTGGATCATCATCTGGAAACTGGACGAACCGGCATACTGTTGCGATCTCGAGACTGAATTGGTAACTAAGAAGCCTTGGTACCATGAGGTGAAAAGATATCTGGAAGCTCAGGAATACCCTGAAGGTGCCTCTGTCAATGATAAGAAGTTTCTGAGAAGGTTCGCAGCGAAGTTTTTCCTTAGCAACAGCATCCTGTATAAGCGAAACCATGATTCGACCTTACTGCGTTGTGTGGATAAGACAGAAGCAGAAAGGATCATGGAAGAGCTACATGAAGGGACCTTTGGTACACATTCCAGTGGACACACCATGGCTAAAAAGATCCTTCGGGCAGGGTATTTCTGGTCCACAATGGAAGCTGACTGCTACCAACATTCCAGGACATGCCATAAGTGCCAGATTTACGCAGACAAGGTGCATGTTCCTCCAGTTCCTTTGAATGTTCTGACTGCGCCTTGGCCGTTTGCAATGTGGGGCATAGATATGATCGGTGAGATTAAACCTACGACATCCAATGGGCATCGCTTCATCCTGGTAGCGATTGATTACTTCACGAAGTGGGTCGAAGCAGCGTCCTATGCTACGGTAACCAAGACTGTTGTGGCACGGTTCATTCGGCACAACCTGATCTGTCGGTACGGCGTCCTAGAGAGGATCATTACAGACAACGGTACCAATCTGAATAATAAGATGATCACTGAGCTCTGCGAGCAGTTCAAAATACAACACCACAATTCTTCTCCTTATAGACCGAAGATGAATGGGGCTGTAGAAGCAACAAATAAGAACATCAAGAAAATCGTGTAGAAGATGACAGTGACCTATAAAGATTGGCACGAGATGTTACCGTTCGCTCTACATGGGTACCGTACCTCAGCCAGAACGTCAACCGGGGCAACTCCTTTCTCTTTGGTTTATGGTATGGAGGCAGTCTTACCGATCGAAGTGCAAATACCCTCTCTCCGGATAATGAAGGATGCAGATCTGAGTGAAGATGATTGGATCCAGACACGACTTGATCAGCTAAACTTAATTGATGAAAAGAGACTTGCTGATATCTGTCATGGTCAGACGTATCAGAAACGGATGATTAGAGCATTTAACAAAAAGGTCAGACCACAAGAGTATCAAGTTGGGGATCTGGTAATCAAACGAATCATCCTTCCTCAGAGTGATCCAAGGGGCAAATGGACCCCTACGTACGAAGGGCCATTTGTGGTTAAACATGTGTTCTCAGGAGGAGCCATGATTCTAACCAATATGGATGGTGACGACCTTCCTCACCCCGCCAATGCAGACATAGTAAAAAGATACTACGCATAAAAAAGACCCGCTAGGCTGACATGCCTAGGCAAAAATTAGGTCTTCCCGGCGAACCAAAAGGGTTCGGGCAAAATGAAGGGATGAAATAAAAAAAATCTGTACACCCGGCAAGTCGAAAACCTGAAAAGGCGGCTTGGGCAAAAATGGGTATCCCGGTGGACTGAAAACCCGAAAGGGCAGTCCAGGCAAAAGTTAGGGATAAAAGCGTAATACTATGTCTCATTGGATCACTTTGCATCCAGAATCCGGTATCGGCATCAAGTTCAGACGGCATGGATCAGTCAGCTTCATCTTCAACCAAGGTCATCAAGTGATGAGACGCTCGGAGTTATAAAGGCAATAGCAGAGTTGAGACCCAGTGGGATCATTCATTTCACACAGCTGTTTTATTTTCTCTTGTACAAAATTTGTATAAACTCTTTTGTTCGGCGGCGTTCTCTTACTAGGACGTCAGCCTCTTGTACATAAAACGCCTATTTTATAGGCAAATTCAAAATCAATACAAATACACTTTTCAGTTAAAATTGCCAATTGTTTTTCCTTTTCTGTTTTGTCTTGCGAAGAACGTCCAAGGTTCAATTTGTGATATATGCATTGACAATAATTTGCTAACTCATAAATATTTGCATACGAAACAAAGGATTAATTACAGGTAACATTAGAAACAGGGGCAATAAAGAGTTGTCTACGCAATCTAATTGTTCTATCCACTAAGGTACCAAGGTAGGTTCAACTAAAGAACATAACCAGATATCCTAATTCCCCAGAGAGTGAGCCAGCCAGTCAGAGCACTCTCAAGCAAAGCAGTTATCAACCTTAAGGAAGTTGGGTATCCTCCCGCAGATTTCAACCTTCCCCAGCAGCATATATACATATATTCTTAACAAGCATCCCCGGCAGTCTTGGTCTAAAAGATTGTTCCCCGGCGGTATACCAGCATTCAGTGGAGTCATCTTCCCGACACAGTTCAAAACTTCCCCAGGAGAGTCCAGCCCAGTTTCCCCAGGAAAGTTGGAATCCATCTCCCCAAGTAGTAAGCTTATCCCCAGTAGATTCTGGAAGCTTATTCTCGCAGAGCACGAACGCGTCTCCCGGCTTTATTCAAAGAGTTATTTCCTTACCAGGATATAACTGGGTTATCCTCAGCCAAAAGCCATGGAAAGATCGTCGTCGACAAAGTCTTCTTATCCCCAGCGAAGTCTATTAACACTTCCAACACAACAAGGGTGTCCCCAGCAAGCTACTATCAACAGCTCAACAAAGTACCTCTCTCCCCACAGAGTATTGCTTCCCAGCAAGATCGTTAGAGCACTTTTCTCCCCGCAGAGTAATCCATTCGCCAAATTCATTCCCCAACGGAGTTATCTTCTCCTACCGGTATTCTTGCAACTATCATCCCCAGCGGAAGCAAAAGCTATTCTCCAACATCAGCCCAGGAGTGACTTCCTGGCACCCGTCAAGGATTTATTTTCCTAAGACGAAAACATACATTCATAAACATCACATACATCATTATAGCATGCATATACGCATCATGTCTTACAAATCCCATTTATGTTGAGAACATCATTGCTTGATCCATATCATGCATTGCATATGACTGACCTTTACCTTTCAGGAAAAGATTCAGTTAAGTTCTCAGCTATTTTAAGACCTAGACCGGTTCAGTTAAATCGACTCCAAAGATTTCTCTGTTTCTTACCCAGTCAAAGGCCTTCTCTGGTTCAGTCAGATCGACCCTAAGATCTCCCTGTCTCTTATCCAGTTGAAGACATTTCAAGACCTAGACCGGTTCAGTTAATCGACCCTAAGACAGATTTTCCTGATAAAGACTCAGTAGAAGTTATCCAAGATTCTCTCAATGATTGCTGTTGAGGTTGTAGTCGCCTATGGTTCTCTCTCCGACACTGCGGAGGTGGTAATCCCAGGATTCGCTCAACGATTGCTGTTGAAGTTGAAGTTATCCAAGATTCTCTCAATGATTGCTATTGAGGTTGTAGTCGCCTATGGTTCTCTCCCCGATACTGCGGAGGTGGTAATCCCAAGATTCGCTCAACGATTGCTGTTGAAGTTGAAGTTATCCAAGATTCTCTCAATGATTGCTGTTGAGGTTGTAGTCGCCTATGGTTCTCTCCCCGATACTGCGGAGGTGGTAATCCCAAGATTCGCTCAACGATTGCTGTTGAAGTTGAAGTTATCCAAGATTCTCTCAATGATTGCTATTGAGGTTGTAGTCGTCTGTGGTTCTCTCCCCGATCCTGCGGAGGTAGTAATCATCCCAAGATTCGCTAAATGATACTGTTGAAGTCGAAGTCGCCCAAGATTCTCTCAATGATTGCTATTGAGGTTGTAGTCGCCTGTGGTTCTCTCCCCGATACTGCGGAGGTAGTAACCATCCCTGGTCCATTCATCACCGTTTGAAGCTCCAGATTCAGCTCCTGTAACCAGTCAGGACACATCTATACAAAGCATCTGAAGACCAGCTCCTGTAACGGGTCAGGTAATCTTTTTCTTTTGCAGGTACGCAAGTTCTCGCTAAGGAATCTCTTATGTGATCAACACCCAGATGGCATCTATAAGCCCATCCACCTTCCATCATCTCTTAGCATGGCATCTATAAGCCCATCATCCTATCCATCAATCTCCAAATGGCATCTATAAGCCCATTCCCCCATCACACTGCTACTATGTGAGCGCAAATTTCTGGGCACTCTAGTGTTCAATCATCTTCCACCTTCGGATTACGAAAGGCACGTCAGCCAATCTGCATCCTCAGGTCTAAGAAGATTGAACAGGGGCAACTGTTGTACCCCAAAATTTGCCCTCCCATATTCTTCAAAAAATTTGCCAAATCAAAGCTTCAAAATCTCTCCAAGAGTTGCACAGTTCAAGGGCCTCCTAACAGTCAAAATTAGGGTTTTGGCTCTGACAAAGTAAATGAAGTTTCTAAGGGTCAAATCAAGTCCCACATGCTTATAAACATGGTCAAGCATCCTCATACCAAGTTTCAAGACTTACAGCACAAAATTGCACAGTCAAAAACCCTAATTGCACTACAGTCAACTGTAGGGGCAAAATGGTCATTTGACAGTCAAAAAGTTCAAATTTTTGGTCAACATCTCATTTTGAAGCCACAAACATTATTTGATCAATTCTTGATCATGATTCTCAAAGCTTGGCTCAAAATCATCAAGATGCAAAAGTTTCCATATTTGGACAGTTGAAAAAGTCAACTGTAAATTGACTAGGGCATAACTTTCACATGGATTATCATAAAAATTCCATCCAAAGCTCATTTTGAAGATAAAGACATTTCCTACAACTCCTCTTCACACTTCAAGTCCAAGAAATGCTCTCACAAAAAGTTATCAATTTCAACATTATAGGTCATTTTCAAAAGTCAACAAAAGGGACTTTAAGTCAAAGGCCATAACTTGAGATTGGTAAATCAAAATGACATGGGACAAAAGTTATTGGTTAGAGGACTCAAAGACCTTTCCAAAATGTCCAAGAACATGAGCAAAGCTTAAAAATTGAGTAAGTTATGCCTTGTGGAAGTTGGGAAATTTTTGGATATTTTGAAAAGTCAACATTGATTCAAATGACCTAAAAATGCTAATGGGCCTCTTTTTCTTCCACAATTCATCATCCAAGGCATGTGCACGACCATGTGGCCCAAAGGGAAGTTTTTATCATTTTTTATTTATTTATTTGGATTTTTAATCATTAATAATTCATTTAATTAAAATAAATAGGTAAAAAGTACTAAACCTAACTTTTTGAATCTTTTTGTGCATAAAATAATCTCAAGATTTTGTGTATAATCAGATTTGGAAAGTATCTTGGTGATTGAACATGATTTGGACTAAATGTGCATGAAAAGATTTGAAAATAATAGCATGAAAAATCAAATATTGTATCATCAATTCAAGGATTCTTTGATCAATTTTCTTAACCTAAATCATTCATACATATATAGGCAAGCTAACCCTCGTGCCCAAGAACTCCCAGCTGCGCCATACATAGAAAACCACACTTGAGTTTTTTGCTTAAAAATTGAAAACTGAAAACCAAGTTCTAGGTCGATTCAAGCAAAGAGACTTATTCCATCACCTTCCTGAGGCTTCAAGGAAGGAATTAGAATCAAAACCATAAGCTTTGACACCAAGAAACGTGAGAACGCTGGTGTCCTGTACAGAAATTTTTTCACTTTCTTGCATCACGATTCATGCATCTTTCATAATTTTTGATGTTTGATTTATGTCCAGTATTTAATTCTAAAGCTAACTGTATGGTTTGATTAAGTTTTCGTGCCAAAATAGGAGATTCACCATTGATGCAGGTTAGGGTTTTGCAAGCTTTGAATTAGGCGTTTCTTAACGCTGTAAAATTGGATCACCATGATACCATGACCATACTCAGCGCATTTGGACGGTTCAAAATCAACTCTCGCGCCTAATTTATATTCAAAGATGGCTTAATCGCTATTATTGTATATGGCCTGTTTTGGGGCGGTTCAAAACCCCCGCTAACCCTTTTGTATTTTCAGGGATAAACAAAACCACGAAGAAGATGATGAAGTGGCCATCAGTAATTGGTTGATTCAAATTTTTTGCGCGAAAAGAACACTAACTCGTGTTTTCTTTTATATTAATTGTTAGTTATTATATAAACAAAGTGAGCAAGTGGAGCAGTTGGCAAAGCGTCTCAGTGGTAACCCCTGGGACCTGGGTTCGATCCCAGGTCCCCCACCCCTTTCATGTTATTTTTCTCCTAATGCTTATGTGCAGCTTCAGTGCTAAGGTGTATCATACATCATCAACATCCAGCTATGCCACGCGCCCACTGAGATTGATCCATTGGCTCTGATCAGAGGAGCACCATGATCGTTGGTCAACACACATGCATGCTAGTCAAAAGGTCAACAAGGTCAGAAACTTAATGGGCCTAAAATGCTAATAAAAACCTCCTATTTGGGGACAGACCCCCCAAGGTTTGCAACTTCTTTCATATTTTTCATTTTTTTATTTATTTCAATTATTATTCTTTTTAATTAATTTCTTTAATTTAATGTTTTCACAAAAAAATATAAAAAATAATATAAAATCAGAAAAAGACAAAAAAAATAAGTATTTTTATTTAATATTATTTTTTTGTAAATAAGATTCATTAATTAACTTAGTTTTAAATCTAGGATTAATCTTAATATTTTTATAATAATTTAAAATTTGTAGAATTAGGGTTTGTGGCAATTTTTATCCTTTTTCTTTTCTTTCACAATAATTAATTATTAGAATATTATTTATTTTTATAAATCAAAGTTGCATGTAATTAATTAGGTTAATTTAGGTTTAACTTTAATACTTTTTCTTAACAAATAAAAATTAGAATTAGGGTTAATTTCTCAATTTAATTCAATTTCATTAAAATCATAAAATACAAAAATACCAAAAATAATTCCCTTTCATTTTAATTTTCATTAATTTAATCATTTAATTTAATTTCATTAAAAAGGGTCCAACGCCCCCGTTTCTAATTTTAATTTAATTCGCGTATTTATTTCTTTTTCTTTTAATTATTTATGTACCTCTCCCAAAGCCGTGTAAATTTAATTTCTCGCACTTTACCTTTATTTTCTTTATTTTCTGTCAAATCGGGTCCTGGAAATTTTGGCGATGTGGACCCGCGCCTTTTGTAATAGCTTAGAATTTTATCTTTCCCGCAACTTTTTAACTGTTAAACAAATGCATGCAAGAATGAATGGACGAAAAATAAAAACAAACGCATAGATCACTTTAACATGAACAAGATAAAATATCCGAATCTGACACACAAATCACACACCACCCCTAGGGTACGCCTCACTGTTGCCTTGCCTCGAAAGGTGATCGTCGAGTAGAGGATGTCTTAGTAAGTCCTCATGATCCGGGAACCTGGCATGAGGGTAGCTTCTAAGGTGTCTTCCCATTGCTCTGGTGATCACCATGTCCCGAACCTCGAATTGACCCGAACACCTCCAATGGTGGTGCTTCCTACCTCTCAATGGTGGGATGGCACTACTTTAAAGGACATTTACACAGACGAATTCCTTAGGGTAGGTAGACGACTCGTGGATACTTGCTCTAATTCAAAACAAAACAAATCAAAAATACTTTTCACACCAACACATTTTCAAAAAGCTTTCGAAAGCATTTTTCAAACACTCTTGAGGACCGATACAAGAGTCGAACTGAAATTTTCAAAGAAACTTTTTAAAACCCACAGTTGAAAAGCAAACAAACCATTTTTGAAAACACAAATGAGCAAGTATCTAAGAGCCCATGGATAACCATGGATAGAAAGGGTGCTAACACCTTCCCTTTCTATAATCTACCTCCCGAACCGAGAGCAATCTCTTTAAGGAATTTTTCTGTGCTTTTGTCCTTTCCATTTGGAGAAAATAAAAGACGGTGGCGACTCTTGCTTCCGCGACATTTCGCGAACCAGCTTTAAACAGTCAGTTCCAGATCCACCAATCACACATATGTAATGATTTCAAAGACTTCGGGAAATTTAAATTTGCAAACCCAAATAAACAAAACTTTATTAGCTTAAATTTGAAGGTTCAAAATCCCTTTAAGGCGTTACAAATAAGTAAATAAAACAAATCTAAAACTAGAAAAGAAAAATCAAAAGTCCCATGGATGCTTTCTCTTTGTGCTGATGTAATCATTGAGCACTCTTTCTTCCTGGAGCTGCCTGGTGAGCTTTAAAACCTTCCTCTCTTGATCATGGAACTGTTCCCTGTAAGTATCCCGCTCATTCTTCAGCTGAATCCAAGACCTCTGTAACTCCCCAAGATCAGTGGGCATGTAAGGATAGAGAACCGTGTAAGGAATGCCTTCTTTAGTAGTGGGCTCCACAATCACTGGTAATACGGCCACATAAGGCATCATAAGCTTCTGGGCACGAGCTCGTACCCATTGGAGGTAACGCTCCATAGGAATGGAAGTCTTTGGTCCCAAATCTTGGGTGTCAGATCTATTTACCATGCCCCAAGCTCGTATGAACCTCCGACGATGCTCATTAACATCATCCTCATAGTTGAATACAATGCCCTCAATAAGTAACTCATGGGGACCATCCCTTCGAGCATGACCGAATTGTCGCAAAGATAGACAAGGATTGTAAGTTATGCCCCTCTGATACCAAGTAATGGGACATTAGGGTACTCCCCACATCGTTCAATAATAGCAATGTCTTCCATAGCTCGGGAGCACCAAAGAATATCCGTATGAGCGAGTGACATTATCCTTTGCGACCAACCCAAACCTTCTTCGTTCTTCGGTACAGACCTAGGGTGGTGAGAAATAAACCACCTCGACAGCAACGACATGCAGCACATAAGAGTCCCTCTTCTCTTCGTGGTACGAGTATGGAGAGTGTGCAAAATATCTCCAAGCAAGGTAGGAACAGGGTTGCGAGAAAGGAAAATCTTGATAGCATTCACATCTACGAAGGAGTCCGGATTAGGGAAGAGAACTAAACCATAGATAAGAAGAGCCAAGACCTCCTCAAAAGCCTGAAAATCCATATCATCCCAAAATAGTTGAGCCTTATCTATCGGAAATTTGGCTAGAAAACCCTCAAATCCGTTTTGAGTTTCCCAATTAGATACCACGTCGGCCCGATTCAAATGCAAAGTTGAGGCAATGATCTCAATGAGTGTAGCATCGAGTATCAACCAGTTCTTAGCTCTACACCGAGGCCGGCTATCTCGCTACTTTCTAATGGAAAAGTTGTTCAACTAAGGTTCTAAGGTTCGTTAGTGCTTCACGACACCATGCAGCGTCCCCGTATTCTCCTCGTTTCACCACAAGGGATACCGGTACCAACCAAAGTGCCACACCAACGTAGCTACTGCTTCAACCGTATCAGTCTATGTCGTACAAAAAGATGATTCTTATGAAAATAATTAAAACAAAAAATAAAATAAAAAACAAATAAAGAAAATAAAAAGAAAAAAGCAAATGGGCCTGATGTAGTTAGCATTCCAGGGTGTGTGTGCTGAATTTGAAAGGCCCATTTTTATTGGCCCAATTGCACAATGCCTGATTCAGTGAGGCTTCCTTCTGAGGGTCCACCATGTTCTATGCTTGCTGGACGTTAGATCTGATCAAGGGACAATCTGATGGGTGAGACTTGGAGGCGCATGGTGGATGCCTTTGGATGCTATGTACTGGAACCTGCAAGAAATGTTAGGAAAAATGCAAAAGTACACACCTGGGATCGAACCCAGGACGTGTACTTCATAGGCCTTTCCCCTTTTCCATCTGCGCTACTAAGTTATTTGGTTATATAATAACACGCAAATAATAAAAGGGAAACTAGAATTAGATCCAGGTCATCAAAAAATGAACGCGCTGGCAATGCAGGTCAGCCAATTAAAACATGTCAAATTGACACGCAGGTTCCCCGACCAGAGTCAACATTCAACGTTGCTGAAGAGAGTCTCCGGTCATCTTCTCTGGGAAGGTGAAAATCCCAAAACCTGCAAAACATGGAATTTAAAGGGCATAAAAGTCCTTACTCCCCCTGAAATTTTCCAAGGAATCCAAATATTGCCTTAGTTTCGCCTGAAAGTGCTTGTATCATCTTATTTATGCCATGGTTGTTTCAAAGCCATAACAATGGCAACCTCTTAAGTCTGCATCCATACTCTCAAGCTTCACGTTAGAATTGATCAAAACAATGATATGAGCATGAATATGTAATGAAAGCTAATTTATATTGTGTTTTTGCCAAGTTTTGGATCCCAACCTTACCACAAACTGAAGATGCTTGGCCTGAGTGTTTGAGAGGGTTGCAAGCTTGGAGATTAACAGAGATGGATTCCTGGCACCTTCAGGAGTATGATAGACGACTTAGGTTGGACAAAAATAGCTTGGATCGTATGGTATATGCTTGCACCTTTTTTGAGAAAATTTGAACACCTTTCATGGTTTGAGTGAGGCAGGCTGCGTCTGTTTTTGACTTAGGGTTACTGTGTATATGTAGCAAATCAAATTAGGGTAACAAAAGAGGAAGAATATCCATGCTTTTAGTGAGAAAATATTTACATTCAATTATTTGATTTTTTGCTCATTTTTTTGAAACAAATCCAATCTTTTCCTTCCTCCACGATTTTACCTTGATATGCCAACTTTTGTTGTCCACTATTTGATGAGAAAAGATTTGGAAATCATATCTTACATATTTCCTATTATTTCTTTATTTAATTTTGACTTTTAATGAATAAAAAATCAAAATAAATAGTAAAAATAATAAAATAAAGTATGAGTGAGCTCAGGGGTCGTGAGCCATGTTAGGAACAAGTTTCAAGCATGAAAACATGGGCCCATTTGGAAACTTTTCAAGTTTGGCCATTATTTGCTTCATGCACTTTTCCAAAAATGGACGACTTTGGCAATGCACATTTCTCTAAATTTTGACCCTAAGAGGGTGTTCTTGAACTTTTTAGAAATATTATGATGTCCCTTAAATAACCTTTTTGGTTTCATTTCAATTGGATCTTCCATGCTCATGTAAGAAGCTTTGACCCAAAAGGTGTTTTTGTTGACTCTTTGGAATGACATATAATGTCTGAATATATATCTCTTCATGAGTGCATTTATTGAACTTGTGGACTGAAGATGAGTTGTAGGGAATTGAATTCTCTTCAAAATGAGCCTTAGATGAGAAATTTCTGATAAAGTATGAGAAAGTTATGCTTGGTCAAAGTTTGGTTGACTTTTTCCTGAGAAATTCTAATTTAGCAACTTTTGAGTTTTGATGAATTAGGAGAATTCCTTGGGGAATAATGATCAACCCTTGATCAAATGATGAATATCACTTCAAAATGTTGATTTTTACCAAAAATCTTGAAGTTTGACTGTATGGGGGCCACAATTGACTTTTGACCTAATATAGTTGATTTTCAAACATCTGAGCAGTTGACTGGGTAAACTTCTTGTGCAAGGCATGAAACTTGGCATGGGTGGTCTTGAGAATATATTAGGACTATGGAGAGCATATTAGGCCTTTGTAGCTCACCCATCTTTATGAAAATGGAAACCCTAGTTGGAGGTTCATTGCTTTTAGGAGAGAGTTTGTCTGGTAAACTCTTGGGCATCCTTGAGAAAATTGAGGATCTCAATGAACATATGTTGAGTAAAATGGGAGGGAAAATTTTGGGGTACAATAGTTGCCCCTGTTAAATCTTCTTAAACCCGAGGATGTAGATTGGATGGTCTGCCTTTCGTGATCTGAAGGTGGAAGATGATTGAACACTAGAGTGCCCAAAAATTTGCACTCGCATGAAGTAATACTAATCAGATTATATCGGGAATGGGCTTACAGATGCCATTTGGAAATCAACAGAGAGTTGTCTGAGACGAGCTTAAAGATTCCACCCAAAAAGCTATCGTTGTATAAGATATTCCTTTGCGAGAATTCTTGTACCTGCCGCTAAGGAGGACTTCGCTGGAGAATGTTGATTTACGTCTAGAAAAATAAAGTATAGGAGCTTCAGTTGCCCATTACTCTACTGGGGAATTAACTCCTGATTAAGGAGGTGGGCATACACTACATATCTGGTTTGGATCCAGGCTGCACAGCGACTTACTTGGGAAACGTGAAATTGACCGTATCTGGTTAGGTCCAGGTCTTACAGTGTTGTAAACTGTTGTCTGGAGATAAGGGAGAATGAACCTGGATAGTAGGGTTACTTCGGGATGAGAGCTTGGATAGTAGGGATATGAGAAGGAACCTGGATAGTAGGGTTACTTCGAAATGAAAGCCTGGATAGTAGGGCTATGAGAAGGAACCTGGATAGTAGGGTTACTTCAAGATGAGATCCTGGATAGTAGGGCTATGAGAAGGGACTTGGATAGTAGGGTTACTTCGGGATGAGAGCCTGGATAGTAAGGCTATAAGAAGGAACCTGGATAGTAGGGTTACTTTGGGATGAGAGCCTGGATAGTAGGGCTATGATAAGGAACCTGGATAGTAGGGTTACTTCGAGATGAAAGCCTGGATAGTAGGGCTATGAGAAGGAACATGGATAGTAGGGTTACTTCGGGATGAGAGCATGGATAGTAGGGATTTGAGAAGGAACCTGGATAGTAGGGTTACTTCGAAATGAACGCCAGGATAGTAGGTATTATGGGAAGGAACCGGGGTAGTAGGTGTTGTACCCCAATATTTTCCCTCCCATATTTCTCAACACATGGCAAGTGAGGTCCCCAAATTGCTCAAGGAAGTTCAAGAATTGACCAGACAAACTCTCTCCTAAGGTAGTATACCTCAAATTAGGTTTTCCATCTTCATCAAGATGTGTGAACCACAAAGGACTCAAATGCTCACCATTGTCCTAATATGTTCTCAAGATCATCCATGTCAAGTTTCAAGCCTTGCAGAAGAAGTTTGCTCAATCAATTGCTCAAATGCCTGAAAATCAATTGTAGTAGGTCAAAAGTCAATTGTCGCTCACATACAGTCAAACTTCAATATTTTTGGTCAATGTCCTCATTTTGAAGTATTATCCATCATTTGATCAAGGGTGATCATGATTCCTCAAGGATTTCTCACAATTTATTAAAACCCAAAAGTTGCTAAATTAGGGTTTTACAGGAAAAGTCAACTCAACTTTGACCAAGCATAACTTTCTCATGCTTTATCAGAAATGACCCATCCAAAGCTCATTTTGAAGAGGATGCAATTACCTACAATTCATATTCATCTCCCAAGTCCAGAATATGAACTCACAAAAAGATAAGAATTTTGACATTATAGGTCATTTTGAAAAGTCAACAAAAACACCTTTTGGGTCAAGGCTTCATACATGGACATGGAAGACTAAATTGAGATGAGACCAAAAGGGTTGTTTAGAGGACATCCTAATATTTCTAAAAAGTTCAAGAACACCTCTCTAGGGTCAAAATTGAGAGAGTTATGCATTGGCCAAGTTGACAAATTTTGCAAAATTGCCAAAAGTCAAATATGCTCAAATTTGCATTTTTTTTCTAAATGGGCCCAACTTTTTATGCTTTCACCTCAAATATAATGTGGTCCACGACTCAAATGTTCACTCACCCATTATGTGCTTCATTTTTCAATTTATTTTGATTTTTCCTTAATTAAAAAGTGAATTAAATTAAATAAATGATGAAAATTAACAAAGATATGTTTTGGTTTGTTTTTTTGACAGATTGGCAATCAAGATATGCTGAGTTAACAAGATCAAATCGAATCAAGGACAATTGGTACAAGAAAGACATGTTTTGGCTCAAAATATCAACATATCATATAGCTTGCAAATCAAATCAAATCTTGGATAAATGCAAAGATTTAGTCCAAGTTTGTTAACCTAATTCACTCTAGGTTATATAATGAAGAATTCCAGATCAAAAAACAAGGGTTAGAGGTCGTGAGAGGCTTAGAACAAAACTCAAAAAAGTTGGCAAAGAGTGTGATCCGGTTTTCAGGTTAGGGGGCGATTCAAAGCAATTCAAGGCCAACCATCACATCCTAGGCGTGCACTGAAGCCATCTCAACCATTTGCAAGGTTTGAAGCGCTCAGAATTCGTCTCTACACCTCACGCAGTTTGCAAGCTTTTTCAAATTTGATTATTACAATTTACACATCATTAGCACCTTTAATTGTCATATTTGTGATTATTATCATGTTTGTAAGCTAACAAGATGGTTTAATTGCATTTTCGAAGCTTATACATGCACCTGCCATTGTTAGGGTTTTTATGTTCTTGTTTAGGGTTTCTTGATGCAGGAAAAATTGGGCCTTGAATCAGGTAGCATGATGCTCGTGAGGATGAGACGAGTTGATTGGTACCATTACTTTTCATTTATCTTGCTCGTATGCAATTTTTGAGATGAACGAGGTTATAGCTACGAACAAACGTCCATAGGTAAAAGTGCCAGAGCCTAAAACGGCGGATGAGGAAGAAGAAGATAATGTGTCCCAGCATCATTGGACCATTTAAAAACTGGCGCGTTTTTTTGTTCATTCAGTAATCCATTTATTTGTTATATAATATGTTTTATTTTCCTTATTCTAACAACAAAAACGCGTAGCACAGCTGGCAAGCAAGCATTGGTATTGATCATAAGGACCTGGGTTCGATCCCTAGGTCCTAGCATTTCATTTATATTATTTTCATTCAATGGATCCAGCGCGTTGCTCTTCCTGGTGACCACCATACTCCATCAACATCCAACCATTTGATCCAGCGTGTCATCAGATCCAACGCTCCATCCATGAGGGACCATGGTACACATTCAGGTCAATACTGCAAAGAATCAAGCGTGGTCAACCAGGCTTGGAGCATTTTGGGCCTGGAAATTCAGATGTTCACCCCTAGATTTGCTAACAACAACACAGGCCCATTTTTATTTCTTTCTTATTTTTTATTTTCTTATTTAATTATTTTGCTTAATTATTTTTTTCCACAAAAATTAATCACTTTTTTATTTAATCATAAAATCAATAAATCACAAAATACCAAAAAAAAGCATTTTTTTAATAAATTATTTAATTTAATTAGAAATCTAGGTTAATTTAATTTCTTTTCTATAATTAAAATCAAATAGAAATTAGGTTTAATTTTACAATTTAAATTTCTTTTTTCTCAAATAAAGAGCCAAAAAATACAAAAATCTTTTTGTACAAAATATTTTATTTTTCTTGAAATTATTTAATTAGAAAATTAGGCTAATTTAATTTCTTTCATATTTTAAAAACGATTAGAAATTAGGTTTAATTAATTTTCAATTAATTGTTTTCTCAAATAAAAATCCACAAGAACAAAAATCTTTTTCTCTCAATTAGAGTTTTAGGTTATTTTTTTCAACCGTCATCGTATTTAATTCGCCGCGTGCTTGTTAATTATTTTGCCATTATTTTGTAACTGTTCAGGGTTTGTAATAGTTAACTTAGGGTTTTTATTTACTGTTTAAATCTCTGATTTTTGGTTATGTAATTAATCCCCCTCCCCGAAGCCTTGTAATAGCTAGGTTTATTTTCTCGCATTTTTTAATTCTTACAAATATTTAACTGTCTAGACGTATGCTAATAGGATTGTATGGCAAGAATGCATGACAAAATTAAAATGGTTAGAAAACCCTAATGTGCATAGATAATAAGCTGAAAATAAATCACTCTCACATATTCACTCTTAGGGTATACTCTCCCTTCGGTTGCCTTCGGTAAACGATCATTAAGAATAGGGTGTCTTAGTGGTTGCCCTCACGTCTAAAAATATCAAATGTCCTATTCGAATGTTTCCTCGGAAGTGTTGCCTCATAAATGTTGCCTCGAAAAGATCTTAAGACTCTAGAGTTACCACTAAGGTGTCCTAATATTGTTTTTGTGACCGTACGTCCCTTTCGAATTGACCCTTACGAATTCCAACGACGGTGCTACCTATTTCTCAATAGTAGGATAGTGCTGTCTAAAGGAAACAAGAACAGATACGATCTTTTTTTGAGTAGGTTGATGCTAGTAGGTACTTGCTCAAATCAAAACTTTTCACATTTACACTTTTCAAACAAATTTTCAAAACAACTTCGTCACACCCTTGAGGACTGATACAAGGGTTATCACGAAGTAAAACATTTTTCAAAAAAACAAGCACACAAACACAAGCAATTTAAAAATGAGCAAGTACCTAAGAGCCCGTGGAAAACCATGGATAGAAAGGGTGCTAACACCTTCCCTTTCTATAATCTACCCCCCGTACTCAAAATCTCAAAAAAGGATTTTTTTTTTCTGTACTTTTTTCCTTTCTGGTTGGATGAAATAAAAGTCGGTGGCGACTCTTGCTTACCGCGACATTTTGAGAACTAAAAAACGCAAAACACAAACCAGTAAAAATAGTCGGTTCTGCCATCGTATCATAGTAGGGTTTCTTCATTTGGTCATGTGGATTAGTTAACACGTTGGGTTTTGGGAACTGAGTTTTGATTAGCTGTCTGCAGATATGACATGTATAACTGCTGGAATCATTGGAGATAATTGTCTTTCCTGAAAAGATACCAAGGTTAATTATATGTGATGCATGCAATGCATTATGAGATGATGTTCTCAAAATAAATGAGATTACGTTGTATGTGATATGTATGCGCATGTCATGATGTATGAACATGAAATGCTATTGTGACATGTCCGAGTCTGGGAAAATAAATCCCTTACTGTTGCTGGAGATTATAGCATTCCTGACTTTTGTAGAGGAGTGTGGTTCTTCTACTTTCGCTAGGGATGGTGAACGAAAATGACAATGCTGGAGATTTACTCTTTGTTGTTGGTGAATATTCTGCCGGGAGAGGCTCTGTTTGAGAACAGCTCTGCAGGGGAAAAACTTTGTTGGAAGGTGAACTTCCGTAGCTGAAGTAATGAGCTCTGTTGGGGATTGAACTTCTGTATTCAGAGAAATAGACTCTGCTTGGGAGACAAATTTTATGACCCGCTCGCGATTATGAAATTCAGATGGGGGATATAGATGTCAGGTTTCTGAAAGACCCCGGCCGGGGAGATCGCTTCCTGTTTTGGGAGAGCTAATATCAAATGCCTTGATCGCTTTTACTCTGTGGGGAATACAAATGCTACGAGGTCGTATGCACTGATAATTATGTTTCAAAGTTATCTATACCTCGGTACTTGCTGGACAGAGTAACTGTCGGGTTTGACATTTCTTGTTTTTGCCCATGTTTCCTAAGTTACGAGCAATTATCTTTTTGTTTCTTATGTAAATATTTATGAGAAGCTGTCATATTCAATGCATATGTCAAGAATAAATTATTGTACGTTCTTGCAAAACAAAACAGAAAAGGAAAAAACTCATAGTTTTTTTGTAAAAATGATTTGTATTGATTTTCGAAGTTGGCCTGTAATAGGCATTTTTTTACAAGGAGGCTGACGCTATAGTAAGAGAACACCACCGTAAAAATAGAAGCTATACGACATTGTGTAGAAAGAAAACAGCTATGTACAACAATCTCGTTGGGTTCCAATTCTGCTATTGCCCATATGTCTTCGAGCGTCTCATCACTTTGCTACTTGTCTGAAGTTAATTAGATTGATCTGTGTCGTTCGAGCTGGATAGTTGATACTGAGGTCTGACCGCAAGGTGATTCAATGGGACATAGTGATACACTTTACATCCCTAATTTTTTCCTGGGCTGCCCTTTCAGGTTTTCAGTCCACCAGGATACCCTTTGTTCCCCAAGCCGCCTTTTCAGGTTTTCGACTTGCCGGGTGTACAGATTTTTTTCGTTTTCATCCCTTATTTTTGCCTAAACCCTTCTGGTTCGCCGGGAAGCCCTTATTTTTTCCTAGGCCAGTCAACCTAGCGGGTCTTTTATCATGCGTAGTATCTTTTCACTATGTCTGTATTGACAGGGTGAGGGGTGTCGTCAGCGTTCATGGTGGTTAGAATCATAGCTCCACCAGAGAAAATTTTTTTAACCACAAATGGCCCTTCGTATGTGGGAGTCCATTTTCCCCTGGGATCACCTTGCAGCAATATGATGCGCTTGATTACCAGATCTCTAACTTGATACTCTTGACGTCTGACTTTTTTGTTGAAAGCCTTGATCATCCGTTTTTGATACGTTTGACCATGACAGACAGTAGTAAGCCTCTTCTCATCGATCAAATTTAGTTGATCAAGTCGAGTCTGGATCCAGTCATCTTCATTCAAACCCGCATCCTTCATAATCCTTAAAGAAGGAATCTGGACCTCAATGGGTAGGACTGCCTCCATGCCATATACCAGAGAGTAGGGTGTTACCCATGTCGACGTCCGTGCTGAGGTACGGTACCCATGAAGAGCGAATGGTAACATCTCATTCTAGTCTTTGTATGTCACCGTCATCTTCTGTATAATCTTCTTGATATTATTGTTAGCTGCTTCAACAACGTCGTTCATCTTCGGCCGGTAGGGAGAAAAGTTATGATGTTGTATCTTGAATTGCTTACAAAGTTCGATGATCATCGTGTTATTGTGATTTGTACCATTATCGATGATAATTCTCTCTTGCACACCATACCAACAGATCAGGTTATACCTGATAAACCGCGCCATAACGTTCTTGGTCACAGTAGCAAAAGAGGCCGCCTCAACCTATTTTGTGAAGTAATCGATGGCTACCAAGATGAAGCGATGCCCATTGGAAGCGGTAGGCTTGATTTCTCCGATCATGTCAATGCCCCACATTGCAAAGGGCCACGGAGCTGTCAAGATATTCAAAGGAACCAGAGGCACATGCACCTTATCAACGTAAATTTGGCACTTATGACAAGTTCAGGAGTGTTGATAACAATCTTCTTCCATAGTGGACCAGTAGTATCCTGCCCGTAGGATCTCCTTAGTCATGGTATGTCCACTTGAATGGGTTCCGAAGGTACCTTCATGTAGGTATGTCATAATTCTCTCTGCTTCGCTCTTGTCTACACACCACAGTAAGGTAGAGTCATGCTTGCGCCTGTAGAGGGTTCCATTACTGAGGAAGAATTTCGCAGCGAACCTTCTCAGAAACTTCTTATCATTGACAGATGCCCCCTCGGGATACTCTTGAGCCTCGAGATACCTTTTTACTTCATGAAACTAGGGTTTGTTTGCTACTTCTTCAATCTCAATCTCACAGCAGTGCACTGGCTCATCCAACCTTTCAATGGTGATTCGGGGATCTTCATTGTCCCACCTGACTTTGAACATAGAAGACATGGTAGCTAGCGCGTCCGCTAACTGATTCTCCTCTCATGGGAAATGTTCAAAGGTTACCTCCTCAAAGTGCGGGAGAAATGTCAGCACGTGCTCTTTGTATAGGATGAGATTCGGATGCTTCGTATCCCATTTGCCTTTGATCTGACTTATCACTAAGGCTGAATCCTCGAAGACATTTATGAACTTGATCCTTAGGTCGATAGCGGCTTTGAGACCCATGATGCAGGCTTCATACTCCACCATGTTGTTAGTGCAGTTGAAACATAATCGGGCAGTGAAAGGTGTATGATAGCCCTCAGGAAATATGATTACGGCGCCATTTCCATTATCAAGTGCGTTCAAAGCTCCATCAAAAACCATAGTCCATCGGGATACTTCCTCGGGTCCTTCATCCTGTCCAGGTTCCTCGTAGTCAGTCACCAGCATAATATTCCCGTTCGGGAACTCGAAATTCATGGAATGGTAGTCATCCACAGCCTGATGAGCCAAATGATCATCCAATACACTTCCCTTGATTGCTTTCTGGTTTGTATATTGTATATCATATTCAGTTAAGATCATATGCCATCTCGCTATTCTTCTGGAGAGAGTGGGCTTCTCAAAGATGTACTTGATTGGGTCCATCTTAGATATCAACATAGTAGTGTGGGTCAGCATATACTGTCTTAGTCGGAGAGCAGCCCATGCCAAAGCACAACAATTTTTCTCGAGCAGTGAGTATCTTGTCTCATAATCGGTAAACTTTTTGCTAATGTAGTATATCGCGTGCTCTTTTCGACCAAACTCGTCATGCTGCCCCAGCACACACCCCATTGAATTGTCTAGCACTGTTAAGTATAATATCAAAGGTCTTCCTTCAACTAGAGGCATCCGAATTTGCGGTTCTTGGAGATATTCTTTGATCCTTTCGAAAGCCGTCTGGCACTCGTCATACCACTTTAGCACCTGATCTTTCTTCAGAAGCTTGAAGATGGGCTCACAAGTAGCTGTCGGATGTGAAATGAACCTGGCAATATAATTTAGGCGTCCCAAGAAACCTCTAACCTCCTTCTCTATACGAGGAGCCGTAATCTCTTGTATGGCCTTTACCTTTGTCGGGTCTACCTGAATACCTTTGTCACTGATGATGAAACCCAGAAGCTTACCAGACCTTACCCCGAAGGTGCACTTGTTCGGATTCAACCTCAGCTTGTATGTCTTCAACCTGTCGAACAACTTTCGTAGATGATCAAGGTGTTCCTCTTCGGTTTGAGACCTGGCTATCATGTCATCAACATAAACCTCGATCTCATGGTGAATCGTACCATGGAACAAAGCGACCATGACTCACTAATAGGTTTCCCCAGCATTCTTCAACCCAAAAGGTATCACCTTGTAACAGAAGGTGCCCCACTGTGTGACAAAGGTTATCTTCTCCATGTCTTCAGGAGCCATCTTGATCTGGTTGTAGCCAGAGAAACCATCCATGAAGGAGAAGATTTTATGTTGCGCGGTATTGTCAACCAGAACATCAATATGGGGAAGCGGGAAGTCATCTTTGGGGCTCACCCTGTTCAGGTCTCTGTAATCTACACACATCCGTACCTTGCCGTCCTTATTAGGTACCGGAACGATGTTAGCAACCCACTGCAGATAGGAGGTGACAACTAAGAACCCTGCGTTGAATTGCTTCATAACCTCTTCCTTGATCTTCTCTGACATTTCAGGGCGCATACGGCGGACCTTCTGTTTAACCGGAGGACAATCTTCTTTAGTTGGCAGACAATGTACCACTATATCAGTGTCTAAACCAGGCATGTCCTCATATGACCAGGCGAAGATCTCAATGTAGTCGTGCAACATCTGTATCAACCGCTGTTTGATCTTAGTCTCCAGATTTGTGCCGATCTTGACTTCTTTTCTGTCCACCTCCGTGCCCAAGTTTATCGTCTCAACTAGCTCTTTATGAGGTTGTATAGCCCTCTCTTCCTGTTGTAATAGTCTAGCAAGTTCTCCAGGCACCTCACAATCATCCTCACCTTCATCCTCGACTTAGTTGATCAGATTTTCAAAGTCATAATTGACAATAGCAGAACTGTTATCAATGGGATCCATAGTGGATACGAATCTGCAGTTTGATACGTGAGTGTGTGTAAGAGCATATCTGTTTCGATAAAGTAAAACAAAAAATAAAAAACATAGAGCGCCAAATTTGTATGCAAGGATCGTCCAATTTTTTATTGATGATATATGAAATGACATATAATAACCCTCATAGATAGAACCATTGTGCCTCGGGTAAGACACAAGGCCATAAAGTTTAAATTGTTTATTACAAACTCAGAAAAAACAAGAAGACAATTACTGCGGAATAAAAGAAACTGGTATAAAATCTTTGGCCGTCCAATTACTCGGTCCATCGTTGGTAGTCGGGTATATCCAACTGTCAATGTCAGAGTCATCCTCACTGTCTTCAATAGAATTGACCCCACGATTGCTAATGCATAGGGGAGGTCCTCCAGCCCAAGCGCGTCGAATAACCCTTTGAGCTCCTGAAGTAAAGCCCAAACCAAATTTGTCAGTTTTGTGAGTAAAATCAGGGAGATGTCCCCAGTTGGTACACCCACCTTCTTCAACCACTGCTCTGGAATCCTTGAGGGAAGCTATCTTCAAAGGAGGTTTGTTGCTGGTGGTAGTTTCGGTCGATGCCAAAATATGGGGAACTTCTTCAAAGTTTTGACAAGATGTTTCTATGAATTCCCCATCCATCTCCACATACTTTAAGGAGTTCAGGTGACTCACCATATACTCCTCTTCGCCACGCACAGTGACAATCTTCCCCTTCACCGGATACTTCAGCATTTGGTGCAGTGTAGAAGTAAAAGCCCCAGCTTCATGGATCCAAGGATGACCCAACAAACAAGAGTACGATGGCCTGATGTCCATCACGTAATAGGTGGACCCAAAGGTCTGAGAGCCTACCTCGACAGGGATGTCTACCTCCCCATGCACCATTCTCTTCAACCCTTCAAAATCCCTAACCACAATGTTACTAGGCTTTAAGGTTAAACCTTCACAATCCATCTGGTCGAGAGCCTTCTTAGGTAGGACATTCAGTGAAGACCTAGTATCCACCAGCACATGAGCCATGGTGGTTCCCCTGCATTCGATCAAGACATGCAGAGCATCATTATGCTTCCTCCATTTCGGCATTAAGTCGGCATCTGAAAATCCCAGCCCATTGTCAGCAGTCAAGCTGGCTACACAGTCTTTAAATTGATCAGCCAAGGTCTCTTGTGGAACATGCGCAGTCTTGAGGAATGCGATCAAAGCCTTCGCATGGGCCTCGGAGCACAACAACAGAGACAACATGGATATCTTCGAGGGGGTCTGTCCCAGCTGCTCGACCACATTGTAGTTGCTGTTTTTAATTATTTTTAATATCTCCTCTATCTCTTGCTTAAAGGCTTCTACAACAATCTTTCTAGGGGCCTCCGTCCGAGCAGGCTCACCTATAGCTTCTTTGCCTCGAATCCCAGATGACTCGATGGTAGGAGTAAAAATTGGAGTAAGAACAGGAGTAGTGATGGATGTACTGGCAGGAATAGTAGATGGAATAACAACAGGTTTGTTGACAGTCTTCGGGGAAATCTCGGGAGAGAAATCCATTCCACTTCTGGTAATTTTACTGGTCCCGAAGATGTTACTGACATCGGGATCAGCCTCTTCATTCTTCAAATCTTGTTTAATGCTATGATAGTAAACATCGGCGCCATAATGCCAAGGGACAGCTTTGTCCAAGGCGTATGGGACAGGACCAGGAAAAGTGATTATTAACAGAGCGACTCTCAGAGCGGGTGTAATTATAATAAGTCTTCTCGAGGAGACCTTTGAAGCATTGGCGGAAATGGTTATAATAACAACATCTTCAAACGGAACAGGTGGAATCAAAGTCTTCTCGAACAAAATTTCTCAACTGTCCATTAGGCGATGGACACCTGTTTTCAGCAAATAGAAACCAGTAGGCAGAGATGAACACATGTGGCAACCTTCACCAAAACCCAGAAATAAACCGGCCAACAACAAATTCTTCTTAACAGTCATAAGAGGAGTAGAAATTTCATCAACTGAGGTCACAAATAGATCGGTATCAACGGCATTAACTCGACGGTTGTGCTTAGGCATGGGAGCAGTTATGACATTGGGCTTCTCCGGAGCATTGAACTCAATCTCCTTGGCTTCAATCAGATCTTGTACTTTATTTCTCATAGCCCAGCAGTCATTTGTATCATGGCCAGGACTCTCATAATGGTAGGCACACCGAGCGTTTGGATTGCACCGAGGAGATGTGGTATTAGGATTGTTGGGAGCCTCTTTCAAGGTCGCCAAGTTGGATCTCAGCAGATGGGGTAGAACCTCTGTCAATGTCATGTTAATCCGGGTAAACTGCCTTTGTGGTCTTTCTACCCTTTGTTGATTGTTGCATTGTGGGGCAGCCGCATGCCTAGGTATCATTACAACATTTACCGTTGGACGGTGTTCAACTCTGCTATGACCTCTCGGGCTATAAATGGCATTGGCCTCCTTCTTACCAGTAAAGGGCTTCTTTACTGAACTCGAAGAGGTGTATTTTTGTATTTTGTCGCTCCGAATCCCAGCTTCTACCCTTTCTCCTGTTAATATCAGCTCGGTGAAACCAGCTGATGAACTACCAATCAAATAATTAAAGAATGGACTAGACAGTGTCCCAAGAAACATGTCAACCAACTCTCTGTCAAACAAAGGGGGTTGGACTCTCCCAGCCAAGTCTCTCCACTTCTGCGCATAGTCTTTAAAGCCTTCACCTGCACCCATGTATATACTCTGGAGTTAAGTACGAGTAGGGGCAAGGTCGGTGTTGTATTGATACTGCTTATAAAAAGCAGCAGCCAAATCCTCCCAGTTTCAGACATTGGTTCCCTCTAGTTGGTAGAACCATTCAAGCTGAGTCCCTGACAGACTGTCTTGAAAGAAGTGAACCCACAAATTTCTATCAGCGGTGTGGGGCTGGATCTTCCTTACATAGGAACGGATATAGAGCTTTGGGCAAGACACCCCATCATACTTTGCGAAAACCAGAGCCTTAAATTTCTGCGGGATGACCACTCCCGACACCAATCCTAGTTCTTAAAAATCCAACACAGGTATTCTCTGGACTTTCATAGCGCTTAGCCAATCCTCTAACTGCTTGTATCTATCCTCAGTGGGAGGATATTGCTCATCATTGTAGTCTGTATCATTGTCAGAAACTTCAGGGCTAGGGTCCTTATCCCTTGTCTCCCTTTCTTGATTCTCCCATTCCTTTGACGAGGAGGTCAGATCGACTGGTTGCTTCAACGGCCCCCTGAACCTTCTGCCCAAGTTCAGAATGCCAAAGACCTTCTTCTTCTTCTTCTTCTTCTTCTTCTTCTTCTTCTCTTTCAGGATGAGGGCCTTCAGATCCTCCTGCCCTTTTGCCAAAGTTATGAACATCTGCTGAAATTGGGCATTTTGTGCCTGAAGATCTTTGATGCTTTGTTTAGAAGACATTTTTTCTGAAATAAATAGCGAAGAAGATGAGAAACCTGTAATGGTACCTGTTTATGCAATGCTATGGATGGGATGCGTATGCCATGATTTCAAGGACTTTTGGAAATTTAAATTTACGAACCAAAATGAAACAAAGATTTTATTAGTAGAATTCAAAATACAATTGCCTTTTAGGCGTTACAATTGAAAATTATAAAAACTAAAAGAAATCAACTTTCCCATGGATGCTTCCTCTTCGTGCCGAGATAGACATTAAGGCTTCTTTCCTCATGAAGCTGCTTTGTGAGCTCTAAAACCTTCTTCTCCTGGGCATAGAACTGGTCCCTATAAGTATCACGCTCCTTCTTCAACTGAATCCAGGACCTCTATAGTTCTTCAAGATCGGTGGGCATATCAGGATGAAGAACCATGTAGAGAATATCCCCTTCAGTAATGGGCTCCACAATCACTAGTAAGGCGGCTATGTAGGGCATCATAAGTTTTTGAGTGTGAGCTCGTAACCATTGGAGATAAGGTTCCATAGGAATGGAATTCTTCGGCCCCAAGGTCTTGGCATCAAATTTGTTTACCATGCCCCAAGCTCGTATGAACCTCTGGAGATACCCTTGAACATCATCCTCATAGTTAAACATAATGCCCTGGATAAGTATCTCATGAGGACCATCCTTTTGAGCACAACAAAATTGTCGCAGAGCCAAACAAGGATTGTAAGTTATGCCTCCCTTAATTCCAAGTAGTGGGACATTAGGGAACTCCCCGCAGCGGTCAATAATAGAAATATCTCCCATAAATCGAGAATACCAGAGAATATCCGCGTGAGAAAGTGACATTATCCTTTGCGACCAACCCAAACCTTCTTCATTCTTCAGCACTGACTTAGGGAGGTGAGAAATAAACCACCTCGATAGTAATGGCATGCAGCACATAAGAACCCCTCTTCTCTTCATTGTACGAGTATGGAGAGCGTGCAAGATATCTCCGAGCAAGGTAGGCACGGGGTTGCGAGAGAGGAAGATCTTGATAGCATTCACATCTATGAGTAAGTCTGATTAAGGAACAATACTAACCCATAGATTAGAAGGGCCAAGACCTCCTCAAAAGCCTGAAAGTCCAAATTATCCCAAAAAAGCTGGGCCTTATCTATTAGGAAGTTAGCTAGAAAACCCCTGACTCTGCTTCTTGTTTCCCAATTGGATACCACGTCGGCTTGTTTTAGATGCAAAGCTGAGGCAATGACTTCTGGCATAGGAACCTCTTCTAAACCTGTGAAAGGCACCTGGTCAAGAATGGGTAGATTCAATAACCGAGAGAACTCTTCCATGGTAGGCACCAATTGATAGTCTGGAAAGGTGAAGCAGTGGTGATTGGGATCAAAGAACTAAAAGAGTACACCCATCATCTTTTCATCAAAGCTCGAAGTAACCAGGTTGAGAAGTCGACCATGTTTATTAGTGAACGAAGAAGTTTCAGGAACCCTTGATACTAGTTCCTTGAGTTGGGGAGGTATTCTTACAAAGCTGATTCAGATAGTTTTTCTACGAGCGGAAGCCATAATCTGCAAAACAGAACAAAGACAAATTCCCTTGGTCCTTGAAATGGTTAGTGTAATGAGAATCAATATTATGTTATGATGCATGATGTTATGTTCAAACAGAGTAAATCACACACAAGCAAAGCACACAATAGACCTTAGGTTCAAAGGCTTGCATGAGGTTAAAGGTAAGTATCCTCTTGAAGTTTAGTTGGTTTCAAACCTATCTTAGAAAAGTGACCGGGTTCTAAGGATTCTCAATATCAATGGTCATCCTTTATCGGGCATTGTTTCAGCTCGTGCAATCTTTTCTTGCGGCCGAAATATCCCGAAAGTCTGATCTCAATGAGTGTAGCATCGAGCATCAACCAATCCTCAGCTTTATATCGAGGCCGGCTATCTCACTACTTTCTAATGGCCAAGTTTGTTCAACTAAGGTTCTAAGGTCCGTTAAAGGGCGCAAAAAGGCCCTACTCCCCCTGAAATTTAAAGGGAGCAAAAGACCTTACTCCCCCTGAAATTTTCCAAGGAATCCAAATATGGCCTTAGTTTTGCCTGAAAGTGCTTGTATCATCTTATTTGTGCCATGGTTGTTTCAAAGCCCTAACAATGGCAACCTCTTAAAGTTGCATCCATACTCTCATGTTTCACGTTAGAATGGATCAAAACAATGATATAAGCATGAATATGTAATGAAAGTTAATTTATATTGTGTTTTTGCAAAGTTTTGGATCCCAACCTTACCACAAACCGAAGATGTTTGACCTGAGTGTTTGAGAGGGTTGCAAGCCTGGAGATTGACAGGGATGGATTCCTGGCACCTTCAGGAATATGATAGAAGGATTAGGTTGGACGAAAATAGCTTGGATCGTATGGTATATGCTTGCACATTTTTTGAGAAAATTTAACACCTTTAGGGTTTGAGTGAGGCAGGTTGCGTTTGTTTTTGACTTAGGGTTACTGTGTATATGTAGAAAATCAAATTAGGGTAACAAAAGAGGAAGAATATCCATGCTTTTAGTGAGAAAATATTTGCATTTAATTATTTGATTTTTTTCTCATTTTTTTGAAACAAATCCAATCTTTTCCTTCCTCCACGATTTTACCTTGATATGCCAGCTTTTAGTGTCCATTATTTGATGAGAAAAGATTTGGAAATCATATCTTACATATTTCCTATTATTTCTTTATTTAATTTTGACTTTTAATGAATAAAAAATCAAAATAAATAGTAAAAATAATAAAATAAAGTATGAATGAGCTCAGGGGTCATGGGCCATGTTAGGAACAAGTTTCAAGTATGAAAACATGGGCCCGTTTGGAAAAATTTCAAGTTTGGTCATTATTTGCTTCATGCACTTTTCCAAAAATGGCCAACTTTGGCAAACACATTTCTCTCAATTTTGACCCTAAGAGGGTGTTCTTGGACTTTTTAGAAATCTTAGGATGTCCCCTAAACAATCTTTTTGGTTTCATTTCAATTGGATCTTCCATGCTCGTGTAAGAAGCTTTGACCCAAAATGTGTTTTTGTATACTTTTTGGAATGACCTATAATGTCTGATTTATATCTTTTCATGAGTGCATTTCTTGAACTTGACGACTGAAGTTGAGTTGTATGGAATTGAATTCTCTTCAAAATGAGCCTTGGATGAGAAATTTCTGATAAAGTATGAGAAAGTTATGCTTGGTTAAAGTTTGGTTGACTTTTTCCTGAGAAACCCTAATTTAGCAACTTTTGAGTTTTGATGAATTAGGAGCATTCCTTGGGGAATCATGATCAACCCTTGATCAAATGATTAATATCACTTCAAAATGTTGATGTTGACCAAAAATCTTGAAGTTTGACTGTATGGGGGCCACAATTGACTTTTGACATAATATAGTTTATTTTCAAACATTTGAGCAGTTGACTGGGCAAACTTCTTGTGCAAGGCATGAAACTTGGCATGGATGGTCTTGAGAACATATTAGGACTATGGAGAGAATATGAGGCCTTTGGAGGTCATCCATCTTGATGAAAATGGAAACCCTAGTTGGAGGTTCATTGCTTTTAAGAGAGAGTTTGTCTGGTCAACTCTTGGGCATCCTTGAGCAAATTGAGGATCTCAATGAACATATGTTGAGTAAAATGGGAGGGAAAATTTTGCGGTACAACAGCAGGTTATGATGAACCATACGTCTAGCAAGGGTCAAGGGGATTTATTTTCCTCTAGCCAATTCCGTCAAAAGACCAAAACACGATAACTTGAGTCAGAGGCTATGACCCAATTGATGTGGTGAGCTTGATTCTCATAGAAGGACCTTCAATGATACGAAGTTATTTAATCAAAGTTGCAGTCGGATTCTAACAACTCTTATGTTTACCCCATGAGACCCTTGAAAACATTGCATTCATTCCATTACATAATAGGTCTTCCAGTACATGTTTCTCATTTTCTCGCTGTTTATTTCAGCAAGGAAAATGGCTCTTGAGCAGACTATCCAAGATCTCCAAACTCAAGATGCTCAACTCAAGGAACTGTTCCTAAATCTATCTAAGGGGTAAGAATAATTGAAAGCACTCCTCACTGGGAACTTGACCAATAAAAATCCTAAAGACAACAAGGATGACCAGTTGGAACAACTGCACGCTGAGATGGAAAGGATGAGAATCCAGATGAGTAGTCAGATGGCTCTTATCCAAAGCTTAGCTTGGGAACAAGAAGAGTTAAGGGTTCTCATCAACAAGCTTCATCAAGACAGATACTACTGTCTGGGGCATACTGCTAGAGCTTAGGGCCTAATCAATGATCAATCTCTCTTGGCAGATAGGGAATTGGGTGGCATGTTCATACGGGAGCATGTTGAAAATAAACTCAGGAGAGATGAAATTCAGGGGACTGCATCTTCAAGTATAATGAAGAAACCCTTCACTGGGAAGAAAGAGGTCAGTGCTGCTTATGACCAGAGAAACCAGGGTAAGACTGAACGCCGTTCAACAGTGGGAGTGGTGTTAATTTCTAATCCTACACTTGTTCAACGACAACGGGCAATAGGCGTAGGACAAAGTTTCAAGAAAGGCAGTTTACTAAGATTAATATGCCTTTATCTCAGGCACTGCAACACTTATTGAAATCTAAACTCATCTCTCTGCAGGATCCTCCTATAAATCCCAACACTGCCTCTCCGAAGTACAATCCTAATGCGAGGTGCACTTATCATTCAAACAGTCTGGGGCATGACACTGACAATTGCTGGTCTATGAAGAATAAGATTCAAGATATGATTGATGCTAAGGAGATTGAGTCTGACCCTCATGGGGCTCCCAATGTGATCACTTCTCCCGTGCCAAATCATTTCCAAGATTGAGAGTGTTTATTTCATTTGAATTTTCAAATTGTAATTTCTTTTGATTGTTCAAACACTTATTTATGTCAAACTTTGTCATCCCATTAATGCATTGCATATGTTTATATTGAATTAATCCATTCATTTTCACTATACTGAAACTATGCTTTTACTTCCTTTTTATGATATTCAACCCTCGTTAAAAGTTGTAAGCCTTTAGAGGGAGGATGACAAAAAAGATACCATAATCTCTATAATATGCTTTTTAACAGACCTTGTTGATGATGTACATGCGTTGTTTCAAATCCTAAACAATGGATTTATAAGGAAGATAATCCATAGTCAACCCCTTTGAGCCTAGGAAGTAGGAGTTTTCTTTTCACACAAATTAAAACCCTTAATCATAACCTGAGGCAAGGTAATTTCTCAGTTAATTCAATAAGTGCACTCAATCGCAAGCTTTCCCCTCGTACACGACAAGTAGTGTCAGAGGTATCCTTCTGAATCAAAAGACAGTGATGGTTCCCTGTAAAACAGGCAGTCATTATATCTCAAAAGAAAATCCCGTTAAGTTAAAACCTATGAAGATGACTTAAGAAAAAAAACTAGGGCATCCCGCTGACTTTAATCACAAAAGAAACAGTTCAGGTAAAAGGTAGGGATAATAAAATATAAAAAAAGAGGTCTCTACAAATATTCAACAAAATAAAATATTACAAAAAATGACTGCCTCCCCAAAATAAACTTTCAGTACCTGAACCATCACCGGAATATCAGGGCAAAGATTCCAGACTCAATTGGGATTTAAACGCATAATTAACTAGGACTAAAGAACATCTTGAAGATCGGGTTAGGTACAAATGAATTTCGAGCCTTTATCCTTTGTTTCTTAAACCGTGAACCAGACCATGCTACAACCTTTAAAAGTCCTAGCTAAAGCATGGGTTAGTTCGAAAGCATATTGTTACAAAGGTATCTTGACTCCTGTAAGATTTGCTATAAATCCTGAGTTGATATCACATTCTTGCAAATTTTGTTTTACTAAAAAATGAATTTTCAAAAACTTCAAGATAAACATAAGCTTTGCATTTTTAATACCACTGTTTTCATATAACCATTTGTTCAACAACAGAGAAATTCACAGGACGAATATTCAATGAACGAAAATCTTCTCAATGAACAAAATCACCTCAGATGGAAAGACATTTCCAATAACATACCTTTCATAATCAAGAGACATGACATGGTGTCTAAACTGATCTGGGGGCAGTCGAGTCAAGATTCAAGGAATCCCTCAAAAGCGCCGAATAGCCAGGGGCAGACCTCCATCTGAATCATTTGGGACATTGAACATGAGGGGCCACGTGCTATCAAGAAAACATTTTCTGACAGTGCTGCAACACTTACTACTATGGACAGTGACAATTCTTTGTACCCTGTGAACACGGACATAGTCAGAAAATACTACGCATGAAAAAAAGACCCGCTAGGTTGACTGGCCTAGGCAAAAATAAGGGCATCCCGGAGAACCAAAGAGGTTCGGGAAAAAATTAGGGATAAAATTGTACACCTGGAAAGTCGAAAACATGAAAAGGCGGCTTGGGCAAAAAGGCTATCCCGGTGGATTAAAAATCTGAAAGGACAGTCCATGAAAAAGTTAGGGGTTAAAGCGTACAACTATGTCCCGTCATCTCGTCACATGTCTATCAGTGGAAGGCTTATCACCCTGATCAACATTTACTCAAGACTCTAGAAGTTGGGATAACATTCAAACCATCCACAAAATCCCCACAGAGTAACCACCCCTAGGGGACTATCTTCGCAGAGTTCGTCATCAGTAAGGATACGTTCCCTAGTAGGTACAGAGACAGAGACTGTAACACCCCAATTCTACCCGGAAATTATAAATGTAAATCAGAGTTATAATCATTCATGCAAATGAATCAGGATGCCACAAATTCATCTTCAAAAACACATTGCATTCAATATGGATACATGATGACACACAAATATATGATATTTTTGGCTTGATATACATAAAATATTTCTCATACTTTAGTTTAAATTAAATTATTTTATAGGTATTATGCAGGTACTCATCTATTTTTGTAGATATACATTAAGCTAAACACTTTGGAAGAATTGAAGAAAAAAAGGTGCAAAGATAGCAAAAAGGGCCAAAGGAGAAGAAATCAACTTAAGCCCATCACAAAGCATGTTAGCAGGTGTCCCACTATGCAAAGGCCTTGATGATCGTCAAGGTGTGATGCTGCTCGCCACGGGAGTGATGGACCAAGTGACCATCGTCACTTGGACTTGAGGAACGTCACAAGCCCACTTTCTTCCTCTTTGACCATGTACTGCAAATCCAACGGAAGGAAACCAATTCAAATGAAAATCCAACGACCATCCTATTTCTCCGATCCACTCAGTCAATGCATGGAGACGTAACTAATTTAGTGGTCCTATTATTTCTCAAAGGAACACAAAGTTTTCCTACATTAACGAGAGCCAACTTATCACACAGGGGGTTATAAATAGGACCTTGGACACAACGAAAAAAGGACTTTTCTTTTGGCAGAGATTTTTGAGAATTCATTTTTTTTACTCTAAGGAAATTTTCTTTAAGCATTATTCTTTTCCCAACAATTTTTATATTTCCTCTAGCATTTATTTTTCTGTACGATTATATCTGTTCCCGATCGAAGCAAAGCCTACAATTTATGCAGGAGTGCTTCCATATCCAGAATTATTACCAGGTTTATGTTTATGAATTTTTATTACTTTTAATCAATATAATCATGTTTATTCTATTTTGTCTCTGGAATTGTTCTGTGATTTGGTCTACTATTATGTTAGGCTAGAATTCGTATACCGGTATGTAAGGTCACCTAACCAAGGGATCGAGTGACTCAGTTGGGACTATTTTTACTACAAAACCTTCTTTTCTGGTCTAAGTTACTATTTTTAATCATTAAATTGTTTTGTTACAAAAGTAAAGAACAGATAGAGGTTAGGGTCAATAAAGCGGAAGTTTGAGATCTTTTAACTAGACAGTAGTAATTAGGCATTAGCTTAAAATACAGCGGAAGCACTTTAAAGTTAATTAAGATTTTATTTCGTTTTCAAAAGGTGTTTTTAAATCCTGCGAGATGGCGGAAGCGTACGTTAAGACTTAATTGCATAGCCTAGATCAATAAAACGACAGTGTGAGATGAGGGTTTTTAAACTAAATAGGTTTTACTGAAAGCTGTTTTGAAAATATAAAGACACCCAACTGGTTGCTAGTTCCCGAGGTTCGACTATTGCATACTGGTAGTTCCACTCATTGATAATTAAAAATTAAACTTAATTTAGTATTTAGTTTCCCTACAACCCAATCAAACATTCATTAGCTTTAGATTTGCAAAGTAACAATAGAAGACGGTAGTTCGATTCATCAGTCTTTGTGGTTCAATATCTTTTAAAACTACACGACGAGACTGTGCACTTGCAGTCCGAATCAATGGATACCTCAGTATAATATCGATCAAGTTTTTGGCGCCGTTTCCTGGGGACTTATTTAAGTCGATATCTCTACTCTTTTGTTACGCAGTAGAGACTAGAGAAAAAACCTCTCTATTTCTTTTCTATTTCTTTTCTTATTTGTATGCCAAACACTCGTTCGCAAGGCGAGCCGTTATACATACAAATCAACGATATCAAGCGGTATCTCAGACTTAGACGCCGCATTCAAGAGTATCATCTCTTACATAACACTCCACCTCGTGGATCACTCGAATCTCCCGTTCCTCGACCAACCGAAGAAATGGCTGCAAATCCTGCTCCACGCCCACTCAAATCCTATGCCATTCCCTCACAAGATGAACCACACAATAGCATTGCTGCTCCTCCAATTGAGGCTAACAACTTTGAACTGAAACCTTCTTTGTTGTCTGCTGTACAACAGAACCAGTTCTCTGGTGGGTCAATGGAAGACCCCAATATTCATCTATCAATATTTCTACAGTACGCAGATACGATTAAGAACAATGGGGTCAGTCAAGAGGCAATAAGACTTCGTCTTTTCCCTTTTTCTCTAAGAGACAGAGCCCGAGCTTGGCTCCAATCTCTACCCGCAAACTCAGTCACCACATGGGATGAGCTGAAAAAAGTTTTTCTTGCAAGGTATTTCCCGCCAAGCAAAACGGCTATGCTAAGATCTCAAATAAGCGATTTTAGACAAAAGGACAACGAGTCCATTTTTGATGCTTGGGAATGATACAAGGATCTAAAGAGACTATGCCCACATCATGGCTTGGAAGAATGGTTGATTATCCATACCTTCTATAATGGTCTCCTTTACAATACAAGATTAACGATAGACGCTGCCGCAGGAGGTGCGCTTATGGATAAATCCTACACCGCTGCCTATGCTCTAATAGAAAGCATGGCCTAAAACCACTATTAGTGGGGAAGTGAAAGGGGACAAGTAGACAAAGGTACTGCAGAGAAAACACCGACGAAAGGAGGCATGTATGAGATAAGTGATCTAGATAGTGTCCATGCTAAGGTAGATGCCCTCACCCTAAAGATCGATAATTTGACCACAATACCTCCAGCCACCGTGGCTGCTATAACTCCAAATTGTGAAATATGCGGAGTGTCTGGACATGCAGTTACTGAATGTAAGATCTTGGCTGGAACTCCAACCGACCAAGTGAGTTATGCTCAAGGAAACCCTTACTCAAACACATACAACCCTGGATGGAAAAATCACCCAAATTTCTCGTATAGAAATCCCAATGCGTTGTATGCTCCAAACCAAGCACTTGCTGTGCCACCCGGATATCATAAACCTCCTGCAAACGCTCCTAGTGTGCCTAGAAAATCAAACTTAGAATTGATGATGGAAAACTTCATAGCTACCCAAGCACAAACAAACAAAGACGTCCAAAATTAAAACATACACACTAACGAGCAGATAAAACAATTAGCAAACAAAATAGATGCTTTGGCCACCCACAATAAAATGTTAGAAACCCAAATCTCTCAAGTGGCTCAAAAACAAGCACCTACAGCTGCACCGGCTGATACATTTCCTAGTCAACCACAACCTAACCCGAAGGGGCATGCTCATGCCATCATATTAAGAAGTGGAACCGAGTTAGATGGACCGCCTGAACCGAGACTTTCAAATCAAAGTATGTACCAAAGGTCCGAAATACCAACTGAGAAGGAAAATCAACCCGAGAAACCAGAGGAGGATAAAGAAGACAAAGGAGGAGAGGCCAAAGAAAAATAAAAACCTTATGTGCCTCCACCACCTTATAAACCCCAAATCCCATTTCCTGGAAGATTAGCTAAACTTAAAAACGTAGGGCAATTTAAAAAATTCGTAGAACTTCTGAAACAACTCAATATAGCAATTACTTTCACATAAGCCATAACTCAAATGCCCTCCTATGCCAAATTCCTCAAGGAAATCTTATCTAACAAGAAAAAGCTAGAAGATAACGAAACAGTCACACTTACTGCAGAATGTAGCGCAATTATCCAAAACAAGATGCCTCCTAAGCTGAAAGATCCTGGAAGCTTCTCTATACCATGTCATATAGGAAAGTTTGTCATAGACAAAGCCCTATGTGATTTAGGAGCTAGTATTAGCGTTATGCCTTTGTCCATATGCAACAGACTTGAAATGGGTGAACTGAGACCAACAAAGATGTTCGTTCAATTGGCGAATCGCTCTGTCAAATACCCAGTAGGAATCTTGGAAAACGTTCCTGTACGAATAGGTCAATTCTACATCCCTACAGATTTCATAATCATGGAAATTAGAGAAGACGAAAGTACACCTATCATTTTAGGAAGACCATTTCTAGCTACCGCTGGAGCCATCATAGATGTAAAAAAGGGCAAACTAACTTTTGAAGTAGGTGAAGAGAAAGTCGAATTTATTCTGACACAATTCTTACAAGTGCCTGCCATAGACGACACATGTTATCTGGTAGACATCATGGACGAATGCGTGAGAGAAATTGAATGGGAACCGATACCTTGTTCTGAACCCATGAAGATTCCCACACCTCTTATATTTGAAGATAACGAACGGTGTCCCGAATACCAAGACGACAACCTAAGTGAATGCTTAGCTCTGACACCTGACCACATGCCTTGTCCAAGAAAACCAGCATTGGATCTTAAGCCATTACCTAAGACCCTTAGATATGAATTCCTCGACACCGAGCTTAAATGACCTGTAATTGTCAACACAGACTTAGGACAACAAGAAACAGACAAATTATTACAAGTCTTAAGAAAATACCCATCTGCCTTGGGATACAACATTACAGATCTCAAAGGAATAAGTCCTTCCATTTGCATGCATCGTATTATGCTGGAAAACGACTGCAAATCTTCTAGAGAACATAAACAAAGAATTAACCCAATATGGAGCACCGTAGTTAAAGACAAAGTAAAAAAACTTCTTAATGCAGGAATCATATACCCAATCTCTGATAGTCAATGGGTAAGCCCAATCCACTGTGTACCAAAGAAAGGTGGTATAATAGTCACAATAAACAAAGCAGGCGAAGCTGTAGCAGAACGAACTGTAAGCGGAGCTAGGATGTGTATTGACTATAGGAAGCTAAACAAAGCCACTCGTAAAGACCATTTTCCTCTATCGTTCATTGATCAAATGCTTGAGCGATTGGCTAAGCACTCTCATTACTGTTATCTAGACGGTTACTCGGGATTTTTTCAAATTGCTATTCACCCCGATGACCAAGAGAAAACAACATTCACGTGTCTTTATGGAACTTTCACCTACAGACGAATGCCGTTTGGATTATGCAACGCCCCCGCCACATTTCAGAGGTGCATGATGGCAATCTTTGATGATTTCATAGACAATATCATGGAGGTCTTTATGGACGACTTCTCTGTATGTGGAGAGAGTTTTGAAGTTTGTCTAATAAATTTAGAGAAAGTTTTGGAGAGATGCGTAAAAGTGAACCTCGTTCTGAATTGGGAAAAATGCCACTTTATTGTCAAACAAGGAATCGTACTAGGACACATTGTGTCTGAGAAGGGGATTGAAGTCGATAAAGCTAAGATCGAAGTCATAGAAAATTTGCAACCCCCTAAAACAGTAAGAGAAATACGCAGTTTCTTAGGACACGCCAGTTTCTACCGACGATTCATAAAAGATTTCTCGCAAATTTCCAAACCTCTAACTACCCTCCTTATGAAAGACGTTGAATTCGATTTCGATGACAAATGCCTAAGGGCATTTAACCAATTAAAAACAGCTCTTGTATCGGCACCAATCATGCAACCACCCGATTGGAGACTACCATTTGAAATCATGTGCGATGCAAGTGATTACGCCGTAGGTGCAGTCCTGGGACAACGAAGAGATAAGAAGCTTCATGCGATATACTATGCAAGTAGAACCTTGGACCCTGCATAGATGAATTACGCAACCACAGAAAAAGAACTTTTAGCTGTAGTCTTTGCGCTGGACAAATTTCGCTCCTACCTAGTGGGCGCGAAAATAATCATTTATACAGACCATGCAGCTATTAGATACCTGTTAACCATGCAAGATTCAAAACCAAGACTATTGAGATGGATTCTACTTCTACAAGAGTTCGATTTAGAGATTAAAGACAAGAAAGGTACCGAGAACGTAGTAGCCGACCATTTATCTCGAATGGAGAGGCTAACACCAGAAGAGGTGCCCATTAACGATGACTTCCCGTATGAACGTCTGTTTAGCTCAAATGAACTTAGGAGATGCCAACGAGGAACCACCTGAATTAAATCCAAACCAATTACTTTTAGAACTTGACACACATGTTGTTAGTCGTGATTTACAAGAAAGCCAAGACGCAATAGATAATGATATAAACAAAACAGTGGACTCTGTCCGAACTAATCAAACCTTACCATGGTATGCAGATATAGCAAATTACTTGGCGGCTAAAATCCTACCCCCTGACCTGACTTATCAACAGAAGAAAAAATTCTTTCACAATCTGAAACATTACTTTTGGGATGAACCTTTACTATTCAAGAGAAGTTCTGACGGTATTTTCCGAAGATGCGTCCCAGAAAGAGAAATTGAAAACATTATTTCTCATTGTCATGACGCCCCTTATGGAGGCCATGCAAGAACATCAAAGACGTGTGCTAAAATTTTGCAGTCTGGTTTCTATTGGCCAAATCTATGGAAAGATGTTCATATAGCCATTCTTAACTGCGATCGATGCCAACACACTGGAAACATATCTAGACGCGATGAGATGCCTCAGACTGGCATTCTACAAGTCGAAGTATTTGATATGTGGGGAATAGACTTCATGGGACCATTTCCGTCATCATTCGGCAACAAATATATACTTGTGGCTGTAGATTACATTTCAAAATGAATCGAAGCAATAGCTTCTCCAAAAAACGACACTCGAGTCGTGATTAAACTCTTCAAGAATATTATCTTCCCAAGATTTGGTGTACCCAAGCAAGTCATAAGCGACGGTGGCTCCCACTTCATATCCAAAATCTTTGATAAACTCCTAACCAAATATGGGGTGAAACACCGCGTAGCAACACCATACCACCCCCAGACAAGCGGACAGGTGGAAGTCTCAAATCGAGAAATAAAACAAATATTGGAAAAAACTGTTGCCACGTCAAGAAAGGACTGGTCGGCTAAGTTACATGAAGCACTATGGGCTTACAGGACGACATTCAAGACGCCAATCGATATAACACCCTTTAAACTCGTCTATGGTAAGTCATGTCACCTGCCAGTAGAAATTGAACACAAAGCTTATTGGGCAATTAAAACTCTAAACCTAAGCTACACCGCGTCAGGTGAGAAAAGGATCCTCAACATAAATGAACTGGAAGTGCTAAGCTTAGACGCGTATGAAAATGTGAGGATCTACAAAGAAAGGACAAAAAAGTGGCATGACAAACGAATCTCAAGGAAGGAGTTCAATGAAGGAGATGTAGTTCTCTTATTCAACTCCCTTCTAAAACTCTTTCCTGAGAAACTCTGTTCAAGATGGTCTGGACCCTTCGAAGTGACCAAAGTCTTCCCCAGTGGTGCCATCGAGATCAAAGGAAATTCCACAAACCCATTTATAGTAAACGGCCAATGTTTAAAACATTATCACAGCATTGAAAACAAGGACTACGCTGTGAGCTTAACACTTATAGAGCTACCGCCCGAATTAGGAAACTAATTCACGTCTGAAACAATGTCAAGCTAACGATATTAAACAAGCGCTGTGTGGGAGGCAACCCACAAGTTTTTCATTTAATTTCTTTCAAATCCCTTTATATTTTTATTTTGCATTCTGACTATTATTTCGATTCCCATATTTTTTTCATTGCATATTTTGTTTATTTTCTTCTTCTTTTACTAATCTTAGTACCGACTCACAGGAACTAACTAGATAAACTAACTTATGGATACTGTCACCTTCGCTACGGAGGCCCAGCAGAGGCGTTATGAGATATTGGCTCAGCGCCAGACGAGCATGACTACTTATGTGCATGATCCCACATTGACAGTTTTAGGCATCAGGGAGAGTGTTTATTTTTTGTTCAACCAGATAGGTTGGGAAGGATTCCTTTCCCATAAATACCCCACCTATTGAAACCTTACCTTAGAGTTCTTAAGCTCACTCATTTATCAACCCACCCAAGGATTAAGGCGTAGTAGGGGACATATGTCCTTCAGATTATTTGGCTTTACCCACCATTTCACCGTTTGTCGTCTTGCTGAGCTGCTAGGATTCCCTAGTTCTATAGATGCCTACATGGAGACCCAGGAAGACGACTACCTTGATTTTAAACTAAACCATTTTTGGAGGGATATAGCTGGCCAATACCCTGAGGACCCTGACCATCTAGATGTGACTGAGATCCAAAACCCAACAATTAGGTATTTCCACCACATATTAGCTTTCACCCTGTTTGGAAAACCTATAAATAGGAACTCAGTTTCTAGGGATGAGTTATTCATTATATACTGTGTTTTCCAGTCTAGACCCGTAATTGGTGCATCATTTATGATCGCCAATATGTTTGCTATAGCTCAGTGTACCCATGGACCTATCTGTGTCGGCGGGCTAGTCACTATGATAGCCGAGGCATTATCCCTACGATCATCTTTATCACGCCTTACGCCATATGGCAGATACTATACCATGGATATCCCATTCTGTTTTAACATAACTCTAATAGGTAACCTCGACCCACCTCACTTTCAGTTGCTGGTACGAAATGACCCTGTCTACTACTTCCTCTTGCCTAGCCCAGAGAACACAAGTGTCCATAATAAGAAAAACTGGTTATATAACCTAGAGAAGACAGATGAACATGACCCTGAGAGAGAGGAGAGTGACCCGTCCACACCTCCTGGTTACCATGAGTATACTCCATTAGAGGACCCTACACCTCCCCCAGTTACTGAAGTTGTCGACGTTCCTATGGTTGATCATGCAAATACTATCGAGACACTGCAGTATGGTGTTACTGCGCTCCGAGGAGAGCTCACCACTGTTAAAGATAATATCAGCACACTTTGGCGTGACTTCTTTCATTTCATGGATGTCGTCACAGAGCAGTTTGATCATATCTATCAGCCTCTGCACACTACTGCTCCACCTCCAGGAGGTCCACATGATCGATAGTTTTGTTTCTGTGCCACCCCAGTGAGGACACTGTTTGTTCTCAACATGGGGAGGGTTTCATTATTATTCTTAATACTCATTATTGTTTTATACTCATATCTTTCGAATACTTTGTTACTCTCGGTTCTAAAAATTTCGAATATCTATTTATTTTAAAGTATTTATTTATTTTCATTTCGTATTTCATACTTTTCATTTTCGGTTAATTTTTATCTTTAATTAAATTATTTCTTATTTATTTATTTCGATTATCATTCCTCCGATTCTACTATGTGCCACTAACTATTCACATAGATATATATCCCTTGTAACACTACTCAAACTATATGAATTAGTTAATTAATAAATTTTTGCTTTACTGCACGTGGTCAAACAAAGGCTCAGACACTCTGCACGCACCATTACACCTTGACGAACGTCAGGGAGAATGTGACGAGCGTCAGAGCTTGACTCTTTGACCCTGACGAACGTCAGGGAACGCGTGACGAGCGTCAGGAAACCTGTCTCCCACGATTTCTTCTCGTGACCGTTGAATCATTGAACCTTGAACGAAATTTTGCTTTAAAACCCCCACTATCTCATTACTCCACTCATCCATAACTTCCATAACCTCTCATTACTCCATTCATCCATAACTTCCATAACCTCTCATATTCATAATTATCCCATAAACCTCATTCGATTTCCTACTCAATAAAATCCATCTATTTAAACCCTTCTTCCATCCCTTAGTTTTCATCACTACCACCCACCTTCCATCTCTTTATCACAAATACATTTTTTCTCTATCAAGTTCAAAATCATGGTCGCCCGAAGGAATCCACCAAACCAAGCCGAACCCGACATGCGCCATCTCGAGCTCCGACAAGGAGAAATAGGCGAACTTCAAAAGGAAAGGTACATAAAATTCCATCGTCGAGGTTTGACATCCACTAGGTTTGTCGACAACAACTGCTTGCAAGAATTAGGGTTGCGAACCCATATGCAAGGCTTGTAGACAAAGTTGGCCTGAGCTTTATATTCACGATGAACACACCAACCTACGAAGCTCTAACGTTGGAATTCTTGAGTTCCTACGCCTATCACACTCGCAATGATGCTGATGCACACCTAACGGGAGCCGCTCAATTTCGGATGTTCAACCGAGAATACACACTTAGCCATGAAAATTTGAGCGAAATATTTCGTTTTCCCCGTGGGAATGATGTGCAATATCGTATTCCCCCAGAAATAGATTGGAATGGAAGTGCATATGCACTATGGGAGAGAATAACTGGTGAACCAAATGTTATTCCTGAAGCACGCTACGCCTCTCCCATTCACAACCCAAACATTCGCTTCTTACACCGCATTATGGCCAACACGGTGTTTGGAAGGGAAAACAACAACAAAGTCAACACTAAAGAGTTGTATGCTCTTCACTGTGCCTTTTCACGAGACCTCCGTCTTAATCCCGTTACATTAATGATGGCCCATATTCAGAACCTTGTTTCGAGAGATGGGACTACGCCTTTTGTATCAGAGGTATTGTCACCACAATCGTAGTTCACCTAAACTGGGGGGAAAGGATTCAACTCCTACCTTCACTACCAGCGGTTTATATGGATATTAATAACTGTAGAGCTGGCCGCCTGATCAAAGTGCGAGAAGCTGGAGGGTACTACCTAATGGTGAAGAATGCAAAAGTTTGTAGCGTGATCATGCCGAATCAGAATCGTACAAATTTAGGCAATCCGGATAATTGGCTTTACAACCTGAACGCCCCAGAACCCAGAGAAAATGAGCAAGGAAATCAAGGTGAGGCCAACAACGCTGCTGCTGATGAAATTGAAGAAGAATTAGAGAAGCAAGAGCCCCAACCACAACACGCCAACAATCCCACCACCATTGATGCAATCTATGCCGCAATAATGCAGCAAAACCAGCTGTCCACTCAACGCTACCATAGCCTCGAGATGCGCTAAACTGAGATGATGAAATTCATGCAACAAATGCAGAGAGAACAAAACGACTACACTCGCAGGCACGATCAAAGTATGTTAGAATTCACCGCAGGAATGATGGAAGATATGCGAGCCTTAACACTTCGTGTTGACGACTTGCATAACGTTATTTCTTAGAGGAATGGCGGCGAATCTTCCAGAAGCGGTGAGCAAGCTAGTAGAAGAGCAAGGACACATGGCAGATTCTGAAGACAAGAGGAGGAAGAATGATTGTCTAGTTTCCATTTCCATTTTCCATCTTCTGTCAATACATTAAGGACAATGTATGATTCAAGTATGGGGGAGGAAGTATTTCCCTTTCCTAGTAATTTTTATTTTCTTTGTAATTTCCCTTCCGTTATCTCTAATTCAATAAAAAAATTGTTATCAAGTTATCTATTGAAGCATTTTGTGTTGTTCTTTTAGACTCCCCTTTCTTTTTGAGCCCTATAAAAAAAATTTCTTTTTAAGCATAACCTTGATTCACTTGACAAGTACATAGACTGCAAGATCTTTAATAGTCAGGAATTGTGGCAAGATTAAGCGAAATTTCTACCGTATAGACATTCTACAACCCCAGAGTATGATAGATTAGTTCAACTACCTGTTATTCCAACACCCTGAGTGTTAGTCTTTGTAGTAACCCTGAGTAGTTTATATTAGCAGTCAGCACCGTCTTAAACATAAACTACACAGGAAGTCGATGAATATAAGTGGATGATATAATATTTTAGCAAAATGTTGCAAGGAAACACACCAATTAAATTGGGCGATCCTTACCCGATCGTTTAATCCAAAGGATGTAAACCTTACAAAGTAACATGAAATATAATTTGGTAGATGGTTCAGGAGCATCTGGTACTGAACTCGGTAGGGCAGATTACAGTCTGATCCCCCGCATCCCGCCATGAATTGAAAAAGGTTGCCACATTACTGTGCCAAAAACCTCTAAGGTCTAAAAAGAGATCATAACCACTAACCGGCTGTTCTGCTATGTGCGTGCAAAGATAAAGGGATTAATGTGATTCCGCTAGAATGAAAGGGACAAAACGAGACAAATACTCGAGGTAGGCTATGATAGGACCTATAACTAGTTTACGTAAAATGGGACTATCTAGTGTCATTACCGTAGTAATGGAGCATGAATCGAGCTTTCAATTTTCTGACAAAAACACAACGCAACCATATATTAGTTGATTCGAGTCATAGATATGCATCTAACCATGTTTAGAAAAACATCGTACTGAGCATTTGCTTGAGGACAAGCAAAGTTCAAGTATGGGGGAGTTTGATGACACACAAATATATGATATTTTTGGCTTGATATACATAAAATATTTCTCATACTTTAGTTTAAATTAAATTATTTTATAGGTATTATGCAGGTATTCATCTATTTTTGCAGATATACATTAAGCTAAACACTTTGGAAGAAATGAAGAAAAAAAGGTGTAAAGATAGCAAAAAGGGCCAAGGGAAAAGAAATTGGCTTAAGCCCATCACAAAGCATGTGAGCACGTGGCCCACTATGCAAAGGCCTTGATTATCATCAAGGTGTGATGTCGCTCATCATGGGAGTGATGGACCAAGTGACCATCGTCACTTGGACTTGACGAACGTCACAAGTCCACTTTCTTCCTCTTTGACCACGTACTGCAAATCCAACGGAAGGAAACCAATTCAAATGCAAATCCAACGGCCATCCTATTTCTCCGATCCACTCAGTCAATGCATGGAGAACGTAACTAATTTAGTGGTCCTATTATTTCTCAAAGGAACACAAAGTGTTTCTACATTACCGAGAACCAACTTATCAAACAGGGGGTTATAAATAGGACCTTGGACACAACGACAAAAGGACTTTTCTTTTGGCAGAGATTTTTGAGAATTCATTTTTTTACTCTAAGGAAATTTTCTTTAATCATTATTATTTTCCCTTCAATTTTTATATTTCCTCTAGCATTTATTTTTCTGTACGATTATATCTGTTCACGACCGAAGCAAAGCCTAAAGTTTATGCAGGAGTGCTTCCATATCCAGAATTATTACCAGGTTTATGTTTATTAATTTTTATTACTTTTAATCAATATAATCATGTTTATTATATTTTGTCTATGGAATTGTTCTGTGATTTGGTCTGATATTATGTTAGGCTAAAATTCGTATACCGGTATGTAAGGTCACCTAACCAAGGGATCGAGTGACTCAGTTGGGACTATTTTTACTACAAAACCTTCTTTTCTGGTCTAAGTTACTATTTTTAAACGTTAAATTGTTTTGTTACGAAAGTAAAGAACAGATAGAGGTTAGGGTCAACAAAGCGGAAGTTTGAGATCTTTTAACTAGACAGTAGTAATTAGGCATTAGCTTAAAATACAGCGGAAGCACTTTAAAGTTAATTAAGATTTTATTTCGTTTTCAAAAGGTGTTTTTAACTCCTACGGGATGGCGGAAGCGTACGTTAGGACTTAACTGCATAGCCTAGATCAATAAAACGACAGTGTGAGACAAGGGTTTTTAAACTAAATAGGTTTTACTGAAAGCTGTTTTGAAAATATAAAGACACCCAACCGGTCGCTAGTTCCCGAGGTTCGACTATTGCATACTGGTAGTTCCGCTCATTGATAATTAAAAATTAAAATTAATTTAGTATTTAGTTTCCCTACAACCCAATCAAACATTCATTAGCTTTAGATTTGCAAAGTAACAATAGAAGACGATAGTTCGATTCATCAGTCTCTGTGGTTCGATATCTTTTAAAACTACACGACGAGACTGTGCACTTGCAGTCCGAATCATTGGATACCTCAGTATAATCCAGATCAATACATAACACTTTAAACTTCGGACAAACCATCATCATAATAACTTAATCTCTTATTTCAACAATTTAAACATCTACGCAGTGGAATTCTTAATAACATCTTTATCCATCGTTAGAACAACTTCAAAAAAACATATACTTAATAACAATCAAATTAAAGTTCAACAACTGACATAATCAACAATTAAAAGCAACAAGCGTTCATCCCCCCGAGTGTTACGTATCAGAGCAATGACACTGACTCGAACTACTGAAGGTATACAACCTTCACTCTAGATTACCTGCACGTTACCAACGTAAGGGTAACATTCAAACAGAAGGGGTGAGATATCTAACAATATAATAAAATGTATAATAATTAATATATTAAATTAGATCACCTAACACCACCACTTCTCATCTTATAAACAACAATAATCGCAACAGAAAAACAAACAATATACACCTTCACCGCATCAATACACAACTTCTTTATACAATCGTATAATGCGACTCAATACTATGCAAATGCATGTGGTACCATTGGAGCAGAACTCCCATCTTAAAAATCTGCCAATAAATAGAGGCATCAACAAGGAATAAGCCTTCATCTTAACATTCGCCAATACAAGCCATCTTAATTAGCATCAACTCCATCTTAGAATGCAATGTATGCGACACAATCATGAATGTAATGACAACACCATAATTAATAACATATCAACACAACATCATCGTTGGCCAGAATCCTACATCTTAATAGCTGTCAATTATTAGAGGCATCTCAACATCTTGCATCAACATGGTTCATCAACATCATTTATCATTGTGATACGGTGGCAAAACATACTGTTAATACTGGTTTGTGTTTTTTGTTCGCAAAATGTCGCGGTAAGCAAGAGTCGCCACCGACTTTTATTTTATCCAAATGGAAAGGAAAAAAGCACAGAAAAATTCCTTTTTTCGAGATATTCAAAGTACGGGGGGTAGATTATAGAAAGGGAAGGTGTTAGCACCCTATCTATCTGTAGTTATCTACGGGCTCTTAGGTGCTTGCTCATATTTAAAAATTGCTTGTGGGTGTTTGTTTTGAAAAGTTTTTGTTTTACTTCGTTTTAACCCTTGTATCAATCCTCAAGAGTGTTACGAAGTTGTTTTTGAAAACTTTGTTTGAAAAGTGTTTGGTGTGAAAAAAAGTTTGATTTTGAGCAAGTACCTACTAGCATATACCTACTCGAAAAAAGATCGTTTCTATTCTTGTTTCCTTTAGACCGTGTTATCCTACTATTAGTGAGTAGGTAACCCTAGTCGTTGGAGTTGTAAGGGTCAATTCGAAAGGGACGCACGAACACTAAAGCAATGTTAAGACGTCTTAGTAATAAACCTAATGTCTTAAGATCATATTCGAGGCAACATTTCCGAGACAACCTTTCTGAGGCGACATTTCCAAGGCAACATTTTCGAATGGGACATTTGATCTTTGTTTAGACAGGAGGGCCACCACTAAGACACCCTATACTTAATGACCATTTACCGAAGGCAACCAAAGTGAGAGTATACCCTAGGAATGTGCATGTGCGAGTGATTTGATTTCAGTTATTATCTTTGCACATTAGGGTTTTCTAGCCATTTTAAAATTATCATGCAATCTTGTCATACAGTCCTATTAACATACATCTAAACAGTTAATATTTGCGAGAATTAAAATGCGAGAAAATAAAACCTACACTATTACAAGGCTTCGGGGTAGGGATTAATTACATAGCCAAAAAACCCGTAAAACGATAAATAAAGAAAATCATAATTAAACTATTACATACTGTGAGCAGTTACATTAATATTTGCAAAAAAAAATAGTAAACGCGCGCGAAGAATCGAGAACGAGAGAATTAGGGTTTTGACCCCGACTAAGCCTAATTAAAAGGAAAAACGTTTTTTGCATTTTTTGTGTTATTTTGAGAAAATAAAGTTTTAATTGAATAAATAAAAACCTAATTACTAATTAATTTAAATTGAAAAATAATTATATCAACATATTTTTGTATTTTTTATTTTGAGAAAGAAATAAAAATTAAATCAAGCTAACCCTAATTTTCTAATTTATTTTAAATATATAAAAAAAGTTAGAATAAACCTAAGTTAAATTAAACTAATATTAAATTAAATTTGATAAATAAAAAAACCCTAAATCTAAATTTGTGAAATTTGATTTTATGATTTTTGTGAAAAAAGGAAATTAATTTTGTTAGAAAATAAATTAAACAAATTAAATAAATTAAAACCAAAAAATAAAAAGGAAGAAAATGGGTCTGGTTTTGTAGCAGAAGGGGGGTGTCATTTGCAATTTTTGGGCCCAAATGTTGATGGCCCTTTTGACTTTTCCAATCTCATACGCTTGCTTAATTGGGCGTATGGTGGACCCTCATGTGGGAAGCCTTGGATCTGGCATGTTGATGATCTGATTGGTTGGATATTGAGGACATATGGTGGATTTATGGGACGCCTGGGCACCTGATTATACAAGGAAAAATAATATGAAACATTGTTGGGACCGGGGGATCGAACCCAGGTCCTTGAGAACTATCACGCTATATGCTTACCATCTGAGTTGGCCATGTTATTTATACAAATAACAACAAACAAACATTTTATGGTAAAACAAGTGGTTAAACTCAACAGCGCACGAAATTTGAATGGGACATTCACGGCATGCCACGCCATCATCTTCCTCGTGGCTTCTGTCGTTTTAGGCAACAGACTTTTACCTATGGACACTAGGCGTAGGTACAGCCCTGTGCATCTCCAAAATCTTATCCCTGCATGATAAATCACAACCAATGGTACCAATCAACTCGTTGCAACCTCACGAGCATCATGGTACCATTATCCATGGCAAATTTTCCCTGTACAGAAAAACCCTAAAAATGAAGCAAGAACCCTAACTATGGCATCTTGGTGTATAGTCAGTAAAAATGCAATTATATATAATCAATAGCTTGCAAATAACTCAAGGATCATGAATGTACTAATCAAACATGCTAAATGTGCCAGAATTAACGTATTTGATTTCAAGAAAGTATGGAAGTCGTGTGAAACTTACAGCGTGTTTCAAGGCTTGAGGAAGCTTGCTAATGGTTGCAATGTGATCTAGGGATATCCAGCAAGCGATTGGGATGCTTAGAATGGCTCGAGATAGCCTGAATCCTAAAAATTAATTTTCAACTTTTCTTGATTTTTTGCAACTTTGCTTTCTGTTTTGCATGCCTCCAGCCTCCTTCTTTTTGGTCTGCAATGTTCCTTATGTACCCTAGAATGAATTAGGGTTGCAAACTTGTTTCAAATCTTCTCCAATTATGATCATTGATTCATGATTTGATCCTTGTGCAAATTTTTCCAAATCAAGCAAAATGCAATCTTTTTGTGTCCAAATGAACCTTGCACGACTTGATCTCACTTCCAGCTGTATAATAGACCTAAACATGCATAAAATCTCAAGATTTGATTAGCTTTTGATATTTTTACTATTTTATTTTGATTTTATTTGATTTAATTGAAATAAAATCAAAATAAATAGAAAAAATAAAATAATGACAAGTGGAAGGGATCATGGGTCGTGGTTCACATTAAAAACTCAGTACAAGCATAAAATGTTGGGCCCATTTGAAAAAATTGCAATTTTGGGCACATTTGACTTTTGGCAATTTTGCAAAAAGGGTCAATTTTACCAATGCATAACTCCATTAATTTTGACCCTAGAGAGGTGTTCTTTGAATTTTTAGAAAGCTTAAGATGTCCTATAAGCAACATTTTTTATCTCATCTCAATTGAGTCTTCCATGTTCATGTATGAAGCTTTTACCCAAAAGGTGTTTTTGTTGACTTTTCAAAATGACCTATAATGTCCAAATGTATATCTTCTTGTGAGTGCATATTTTAAACTTGGGAGATGAAGATGAATTGTAGTTAATTACATCATCTTCAAAATTAGCTTTGGATGGGTCATTTTTGATAAATTATGAGAAAGTTATGTTTGGTCAAAGTTGAGTTGACTTTTCCTGCAAAACCCTAATTTAGCAACTTTTGGGCTTTGATGAATTGTGAGCATTCCTTGAGGAATCATGATCTACCTTTTATCAAATGATGAATAATACTTCAAAATGAGGATGTTGACCAAAAATCTTGAGGTTTGACTGTATGTGGGCCACAGTTGACTTTTGCCCTAGCACAGTCGATTTTCAGGCCTTTGAGCAATTGACTAAACAAACTTCCTCTGTAGGGCTTGAAACTTGACATGGATGATCTTGAGAACATATTTGGACAATGGTGAGCATTTGGGATCCTTTGGACTCAAACATCTTGATGCAAAATGAAACCCTAATTTGAGGTAGACTGTCTTAGGAGAGAGTTTGTCTGGTCAATCCTTGGACCTCCTTAAGCAAATTGAGGACCTCATTTGAAATATATTGAGGAATATGGGAGGGAAAATTTTGGGGTACAACAGCTGCCCCTGTTCAATCTTCTTAAACCTGAGGATGTAGATTGGCTTGTCTGCCTTTCATGATCCGAAGGTAGAAGATGATTGAACACTAGAGTGCCCAGAAATTTGCACTCACATGAAGTGGTACTGGTATTGCAATATCGGGAATGGGCTTATAGATTCAATTTGGAAGTCAATGACGGGAGAGGGGCTTAAAGATTCCATCAGAAGAAGTGTCGATCGTATAAGAGATTCCTTTGTGAGAACCCGTATACCTGTCGTTGAGGAGGACTTCGCTGGGGAATGCTTGTCTCTGTCTTGAGAGAAATATAGCTTTAGGAACTTCAGTTGTCCGTTATTCTACTGGGGACTCATCTCTTAGTCGAGTAGGTGAAAATGAACTGCTATTTGGTCGTGTTCCAGGCTTTACAGTGATTTACTGGGGAGATGAGATTAGACTTGCTATCTGGTCGTAATCCAGGCTTTCAAATTTCTCAATTCTTATTTGGTCGTGCTCAAGGCTTCAGAAGGGATTAAGTGGTTATCAGGTCGCATCCAGGCTTCCACTTGAATCTAAGGCATACTACTATCCGGTCGATTTCTGGGCTTCATAGTAATTGGCCGAGTAAACTGCTATTTGGTCGAATTCCAAGCTTCGCAGTACCTTATATTGTTATCTGGTCGTGTCCCAGGCTTCAGTGTCCTTTTCCGCTATCTGGTCATGATCCAGTCTTCACAGCATTTTATACCATTATCTGGTCGATTCCAGCCTTCATGGTATCTTGTATTGCTATCTGGTCGATTTCTAGGCTTCACCATAACTTACTGGGGATTAAACTATTTTTCGGTCGATTTACGGTCTTCATAGCTTGCACTTGAGATATACTACTATCTGGTCGATTCCAGGCTTCTTAGTATTTTGGTGAAATCAAGATATTATCTGGTCGATTCCCGGGCTTCATAGCTTGAACTGGAATAGAAATCTTAGTGTCGATTTGACTGAACCTGAGAAAACTTGTGAGAACTTGATTGTATCTTTCCCTTAAAGGTAAAGAGTTAGTCGTATGTAATGTCATGATGTATGAAATGTATTAAGTAATGATGTTCTCAAAATAAATGAGATTGTGTTGTATGATGCATATGTTTATGCCATGATGTATGAATATGAAATGTTCCTGTAATATTCTCCGGCCGGGGAAAATAAATCCTGGAATGTTGTTGGAGAGTACAAGGAGTTGAGTTCTTTGTTCTTGCTGGAGATAGTGACCGAAGATGATTAGTTGGAGACTTGAGTCCGTTCTTCTTGAGAACAATCCGCCGGGAGAGACTCTGTTTGAGAATAGTCTTGTGGGAAAATGACTCTGCGGGGAAGAGAGATACTCTACTGGACGATCTGCTGATTTGGATAAACAACTCCGCTGGGGATAAATTACTGTTGTTGATGATAATGAACCCTGTCGGGGATTGAATTTCTGCCTGTGGAAGAAATAAACTCAGCTGGTGGTGCACTTCTATTGTTGGTGGTAGGTAAACTCTGCTTGGGGAGAATTTTGCCGACTCATTCGCGATTATGAACCTCGGCTGGGGTGAGTTGACACCACTGTCCTTGGATACTTCCTATTCTGCGGGGAATGTATATACCTTTAGTCATATTCTCAAGCTGGCTCTATCCCTGTACCTGGTGGATAGAGCAACTGTAAGGTTTAGAGACTTCTTGTTTTTCCCTGCTCTTGGAATTACAAGTAATTGTCTTTTGTTTCACATGTAAATATTTATGAGCAACAATCATTTTCAAATTCATATATCAAAAATGAATCATTTGACGTTCTTGTAAAACAAAACAGAAAAAAGAAAAAACAAGTTGAAATTTCTTGTGAAAATGAATTGTATTGATTTTGAAGTTGGCCTGTAATAGGCGTTTTGTACAAAGAGGTTGACGTCCTAGTAAGAGAACGCCGCCAAAAGTCATAAATTATATAATTTGTGAAAAAGAAATAAAAACAACTATGTGAACGATCCCATTAGGTTCCAACTCTGCTACTGCCTTTATATCTTCGAGCGTCTCACCACTTTGCTACTTGGTCAAAGGTAGATCAGATTGATTGGCGCCGTCTGAGCTTGATAGTCGATACTGAGGTCTGGTTGCAAGATGATCCAATGAGACATAATGTTACGCTTTGGTCCCTAATTTTTGCATGGACCGCCCTTTCGGGTTTTCAGTCCACCGGGATACCCCTTTTTGCCCAAGTCGCCTTTTCAATTTTTCGACTTGCCGGGTGTACAGTTTTTTTTCATTTTCATCCCTTACTTTTTCCCGAACCCTTTTGGTTCACCGGGAAGCCCTTATTTTTTCCTAGGCCGGTCAACCTAGCGGGTCTTTGATTATACGTAGTATCTTTTCACTATGTCTGCATTGACGGGGTGAGGAAGGTCGTCACCATCCATGGTGGTTAGAATCATAGCTCCTCCTGAAAAAATGTTCTTAACCACAAATGGCCCTTCGTATGTGGGGGTCCATTTGCCCCTGGGATCACCTGGCGGCAGTATGATGCGTTTGATCACCAGATCCCCGACCCGATATTCCTGACATCTGACTTTCTTGTTAAAAGCCTTGATCATTCGCTTTTGATATGTCTGACCATGACAAATAGCAGTAAGTCTTTTTTCATCAATTAAGTTCAGCTGATCAAGTCGGGTCTGGATCCAGTCGTCCTCGCTCAAACCCGCATCCTTTATAATCCGGAGAGAAGGTATATGGACTTTGATGGGTAGGATTGCCTCCCTTCCATACACCAAAGAGTAGGGTGTTTCCCCTGTCGAAGTTTGTGCTGAGGTACAGTACCCATCAAGAGCGAATGGTAACATCTTGTGCCAGTCTTTGTATGTTACTGTCATCTTCTGCATGATCTTCTTGATGTTCTTGTTAGCCGCTTCAACAGCCCCATTCATCTTCGGCCGATAGGGAGAAGAGTTGTGATGATGTATCTTGAACTGTTTACAGAGCTCGGTGATCATTGTATTGTTGAGATTTGTACCATTGTTCGTAATGATCCTCTCTGGTACACCGTATCGACAGATCAGATTGTGTCGGATAAACCGCGCCACGACGTTCTTGGTTACTATAGCAAAGGAAGCTGCCTCAACCCACTTCGTGAAATAATCAATAGCTACCAGAATGAAACGATGCCCATTAGATGCAGTAGGTATGATCTTGCCAATCATGTCGATGCCCCACATTGCAAAGGGCCAAGAAGTTGTCAGAACATTCAGAGGAACTGGAGGTACATGCACCTTATCAGTGTAGACTTGGCACTTATGACAGGTTCGAGAATGCTGATAACGACCGGCTTCCATAGTGGACCAATAATATCCAGCCCGTAGGATCTTCTTTTCCATGGTATGTCCACTAGAATGAGTTCCGAAGGTACCTTCATGTAACTCTGCCATGATCCTTTCCGCCTCTCTTTTGTCCACACATCGCAGTAAGGTTGAATCATGGTTACGCTTGTAAAGGATTCCATTGCTGACGAAGAACTTCGCGGCGAACCTTCTTAAGAACTTTTTATCATTAATGGATGCACCCTCGGGGTATTCTTGAGCCTCAAGATACCTCTTTACCTCATGAAACCAGGGTTTATCTGTTACCTCTTCAGTCTTAATGTCACAGCAATGTGCGGGTTTGTCCAATATCTGGATGGTAATCTGGGGAACTTCATTGTCCCACCTGACTTTGTACATAGAAGACATGGTAGCTAGCGCGTCCGCTAACTGGTTCTCTTCTCTTGGGAAGTTTTCAAAGGTTATCTCCTCAAAGTGCGGGAGCAATGTCAGTACATACTCTTTGTAAGGAACAAGATTTGGGTGCTTCTTACCCCACTCGCCTTTGATCTGACTTATCACCAGAGCAGAATCTCCGAATACACTCAAGAGCTTAATCCTTAGGTCAATAGCAGCTCGGAGGCCCAGGATACATGCTTCATACTCTGCCATATTGTTGGTGCAGTTGAAACATAATCGTGCGGTGAACGGAGTATGACAACCCTCAGGAGATATGATCACAGTGCCAACGCCATTACCCAATGCGTTTGATGCTCCATCAAAATACATAGACCATCGGGATCCTTCCTCAGGTCCTTCATCCGGTCCAGGTTCTTCACAGTCGGTCGCCAACATGATGTTCTCATCCGGGAACTCGAAATTCATGGATTGGTAGTCATCCACGGCCTGATGCGCCAAATTATCCGCCAATACACTCCCCTTGAATGCTTTTTAGGTTGTGTATTGGATGTCATAATCAGTTAAGATCATGTGCCATCTTGCTATTCTTCCGGACAAGGCGGGCTTTTTGAAAATATACTTGATTGGATCCATCTTTGATATCAATAAGGTGGTGTGAGTCAGCATATACTGTCTCAGCCGGTAAGCAGCCCATGCCAAAGCGCAGCAAGTTTTATCGAGCAATGAGTATCGGGTCTCACAGTCGATAAACGTTTTGCTAAGGTAGTAAATAACGTGCTCTTTTCGGCCAGACTCGTCATGCTGCCCCAGCACACACCCCATTGAATTATCCAGTACTGTCAAGTATAAGATCAAAGGTCTTCCTTCAACTGGAGGCATCAGAATTGGCGGTTCTTGAAGATATTCTTTGATCCGTTTGAAAGCGGTCTGGCACTCATCTTTCCACTTTACCACTTAATCTTTATTCAGTAGCTTGAAGATTGGCTCACAAGTAGCAGTTAGGTGTGAAATGAACCTGGCAATGTAATTCAGACGTCCCAAAAAGCCTCTGACATCTTTTCCTGTGCGGGGAGCCGGCATCTCCTGTAAGGCTTTTACCTTGGCAGGGTCTACCTGAATACCTTTATCACTGACAATGAAACCCAGCAGTTTACCAGACCTTACCTCAAAAGTGCACTTGTTCAGGTTCAACCTTAGCTTGTACGTCTTTAACCTGTCGAACAGTTTCTGGAGATGGTCAAGGTGTTCTTCCTCGGTCTGGGACCTTGCGATCATGTCATCAACAGAAACCTCGATCTACTGGTGAATCATGTCGTGGAACAAAGCGACCATGGTGTGCTGATAAGTTGCCCCAACATTCTTCAACCTAAAAGGCATTACCTTGTAACAGAAGGCGCCCCACTTTGTAACGAAGTTTGTTTTCTCCATGTCCTCAGGAGCTATCTTGATTTGGTTGTAGCCAGAAAAACCATCCATGAAGGAGAATATCTTATGTTGCACGGTGTTGTCAACCAGAACATCGATGTGGGGAAGTGGGAAGTCATCTTTGGGGCTCGCCCTGTTCATATCTCTATAGTCCACACACATTTGTACCTTACCATCCTTCTTAGGCACCGGAACAATGTTAGCAACCCACTATGGGTAAGAAGTGACAGCTAAAAATCCCGCGTCGAACTGTTTCATGACCTCAGCTTTGATTTTCTCAGACATCTCAGGGCGCATAAGGCGAACCTTCTGCTTTATCGGAGGACGGTCTTCTTTAGTCGGCTGGCGATGTACCATAATATCAGTGTCCAAACCAGGCATATCTTCATAAGACCAAGCGAAGATCTCAACATAGTCGCGCAGCATTTGTACCAACCATTGTTTGACACTAGACTCCAGATTCGCACCTATCTTGACCTCTTTCTTGTCTTCCTCTGTACCCAAATTCACTGATTCAACTGCCTCTTCATGAGGCTGTATGGCCCTTTCTTCCTGCAGTAACAGTCTAGCAAGTTCTCCGGGAACCTCACAATCATCCTCACCTTCGTCCTCAGCTTGGTTGATCGGATTTTCGAAGTCATAACTGGCAGTAGCAGAGTTGTTATCAATGGGATGCATAGTGGATATGGATCTGCATTATGATACGTGAGTGTGTGTAAGAGAATAGCTGTTTTAATAGAGTGAGAGACAGAAAGGAAAAAGAGCGCAAAATTTGTAATGCAAGAAACGTACAATGCTTTATTAATGATATATGAAAATGACAAATAATAAGCCCTCACAAGCAAAGCCAAAGTGCCTCGGGCAAGACACCAGGCCGTAAATTTTCAAACTGTTTGTTACAACTCTTAAAACAAAAGTTAATTACTGTGGAATAAAAGAAACAGGTATGAAGTCCTTCGCCGTCCAGTTGTTTAATCCACCATTGGTTGTAGGGTAGATCCAACTTTCGATATCTGAATCTTCTTCATCATCTTCAACTGCATTAACTCCCTGATTGCTGATGTGCAGAGGAGGTCTTCCAATCCGTTCACGCCTAACAACCCTTTGAGCCCCTGTAGTAAAGCCCAAACCAAATTTGTCAGTTTTGTGCGTGAAATCAGGGAGCTGACCCCAATCTGTACACCCACCTTCTTCAATTACAGCTCTGGCATCCTTGAGAGAAGCCATCTTCATCGGAGGTTTATTGGTATCAACTTCAGTTGACGCCAAAGTCTGAGGGACCTCTTCAAAGTTCTGACAAGGAGTTTCGATGAACTCCCCATCCATCTCCATGTAGCGAAAAGAATTGAGACGACTTACCATGTACTCTTCCTCACCTCGTACCATGACAATTTTCCCTTTCACCAGATATTTCAACATTTCATGGAGCGTGGAAGTCACTGCCCCAGGCTTATGAATCCAAGGAAGACCCAGCAAGCAGGAATACGATGGTCTGATGTCAATTACATAGAAGGTGGATCCAAAATTCTGAGATCCAACTTTAACGGGGATGTCCATCTCCCCGTGCACCATCCTCTTTGACCCATCGAAAGCCCTGACCACAATATTACTCGGCTTCAGAATCAAATCTTCACAATCCAGACGGTCTAATGCTTTCTTTGGCAAAACATTCAACGAGGACCCGATATCCACCAGTACATGGGCCATAGTAGTGCCCCTGCACTCGATCGAGACATGTAGAGGATCCTTATGATTCCTTCCTTTAGCAATCAGATATGCATCTGAGAAACCCAACCCAATGTCGGCAGTCAAATTAGCTACGTAGTCTTTGAATTGATCGGCTGTAGTTTTCTGCGGTACATGCGCAGTTTTGAGGAATGCAATTAAAGCCTTTGCATGGGCTTCAGAACATAACAACAAGGACAACATGGAGATTTTGGACGGGGTCTGCCCCAGCTTCTATACTATGTTATAGTCGCTCTTCTTGATAATCTTTAAAATTTCTTCTATCTCTTGTTTAGGGGCTTCCAACACAATTTTTCTAGGCGCCTCCGTTTGGGCAGGCTCACCTGTGATTTCTTTGCCCCGAGTCCCAGATGGCTCGGTGATAGGGGTGATGACTGGAATATGAACTGGAACAGTAGTTAATGTACTAGCAGATGGAATAACAACAGGTTTATGGACATCCGAGGGAGAAATCTCGAGAGAAAATAGTCTTCCGCTTCTGGTGACCTTGCTAGCCCCGACAATATTGCTGACATCAACATCAGCTTCCTCACTTTTTAAATCTTGTTTAACTCCATGGTAATACACATCAGCACCATAGTGCCAAGGGACAACCTTGTCCGAAGTGTATGAGATAGGAACAGGGACAGTAATCATTAACGGAGAAATTCTCGGGACGGGTGTAATCCTAACAGGCTTTCTCGAGGAAACCTTTGAAGGATTGGCGGAAATGGTTATGATGGCAACATCTTGAATTGTGACCAACGGAATCAAAGTCCTTTCGAACATGATCTCTTTGTTATCCATTAGGCGTTGAACACCTGATTTCAATAAGTGGCAATTAGTAGGCAATATTGAACACATGTGGCAACCTTCACCACAGCCCGAAAATAAACAGGCTAACAGCAAATTCTTCTTAACTGTCATTAAAGGAGTATAAATTTCTTCCACGGAGGTCACAAATAAATCATCGTCCACATCATTTACTCCAAGACCATGTCTAGGCATGGGAGCATTTATGACGTTGGGCTTCTCCATAGCGTCAAACTCAATCTCTTTGGCTTCGATCAAGTCTTGCACTTTGTTTTTCAAGGCCCAACAGTTGTTTGTATCATGACCTGGACTTTCAGAGTGATAGGCGCAGCGGGCATTCGGGTTATAGTGGGGAGAAGTGGTATTGGGGTTCTTCGGGGCTTCCCTCAGAGTTACCAGATTGGTCTTCAATAACTGTGGTAGAATTTGAGACAAGGTCATATTAAGCCGAGTGTACTGCCTCTGTGGTCTTTCCACCCTTTGTTAATTGTTGCATTGTGGAACAACTGTGGGTCTTGATATCACTACTGCATTTACTGCTTGACGGTGTTCAGGTCTGCTTTGGCCCCTTGGGCCGTAGATTGCACTAGCTTCTTTCTTACCGGTGAAAGGCTTATTTACTGCACTTGATGAGGTATCCTTCTATATTTTACCACTTTGGATACCAGCTTCTACTCTCTCTCTAGTCAAAATCAACTCAGTAAACCCAGATGACGAACTGCCGATCAGATGATTGAAAAATGGACCAGATAGCGTCCCTAGAAACATGTCAACCAACTCCCTATCAGACAAAGGGGGTTGGACTCTTCCAGCCAAGTCTCTCCACTTTTGAGCATAATCCTTAAAACCTTCATCTACGCCCATAGACATACCGTGGAGCTGAGTACGAGTAGGAGCAAGGCCGGTGTTATACTGATATTGTCTGTAAAAGGCAGCAGCAAGGTCTTCCCAGTTTCGGACATTGGCTCCTTCCAACTGATAAAACCATTCAAGTTGAGTCCCTGACAGACTATCTTGAAAGAAGTGTGCCCACAAATTTTTATCAGCAGTGTGGGGTTGAATTTTCCTGACATACGAGCAGAGATGGAGTTTTGGACAGGATACTCCATCGTACTTGGCAAAAACCGGAGCTTTGAACTTATGAGGGATCACCACTCCTGATACCAGTCCCAGTTCTCCGAAATCCAAACCAGGGATCTTTTGAATCTCCATAGCACTCAGCTGGTCTTCTAACTGCTTGTACCTATCCTCAACAGGAGTATATTGCTCATCATCAAAATCAGTATCATTATCAGAAACTGCAGGACTGGAGCCCTTTTCTTCTTCTTGGTTTTCCCCGTCCTTGGACGAGGAGATCAGATCAGCTTGTTGTTTCAACCTATCCCCAAACATTTTGCCCATATTCATAAGAACGACCTTCTTCTTCTTCTTCTCTTTCAGAATGAGAGTCTTCAAATCCTCTTGCCCTTTAGCCAAGCTCAAGAACATCTCTTGGAATTGGGCGTTTTGTGCCTGAAGATCTTTGATGGCTTGATCAGAATAGATTTCTGCTGAAATATATAGCGAAGGAGATGAGAAACCTGTAATGGTACCTGTAATGATATGCATGATAATGGGATGCGTATGTAATGATTTCAAAGACTTTGGGAGATTTAAATTTGCAAACCAAAAATAAACAAACTTTATTAGATTAACTCGTAAAAAGGTTCAACAATGCCTTTGAGGCGTTTACAAAGACGCAAATGAAAAAACAAATCTAAAACTAGAAAAGCAGAAATCAAAAATCCCATGGACGCTTCCTCTTTGTGATGACGTAGTCATTGATCACTCTTTCTTCCTCGAGCTACCTGGTGAGCATCAAAATCTTCCTTTCTTGCTCATGGTACTTTTCCCGGTAAGTATCCCTCTCCTCTTTTAGGTGAATCCAGGATCTCTGCAATGCTCCAGGATCAGTGGGCATGTAAGGATAAAGAACTGTGTAAGGAATTTCCTCTTCGTTGGTGGGCTCCACAATCACTGGCAATACTGCTTCATAAGGCATCCCAAGCTTCTGGGCACGAGCTCAGACCCACTGGAGATAAGGCTGCATAGGGAGGGAAGTCTTTGGTCCTAGCTCTTGGGGGTCAGATCTGTTCACCATGCCCCAAGCTCGTATAAACCTCCGGCGGTGCTCGTTAACGTCTTCCTTGTAGTCAAATGCAATATTCTCAAGAAGTAGCTCATGGGGACCGTCTTTCCGAGCACGACCAAATTGTCGCAAAGCTAGACAAGGACTTTAGGTTATACCCCCTCTGATTCCAAGCAATGGGACATTAGGGTATCCCCCACAATGATCAATGACGGAAGTGTCTTCCATAGCTCGGGAACTCCAAAGAATGTATGTATGGGCAAGTGACATTATTCTGTAGGACCAACCCAAACCTTCTTCGTTCTTCAACATAGACTTAGGGAGGTGTGAAACAAACCACCTCGATAGTAATGGCATGCAACACATAAGAGTCCCTCTTCTTCGCACAGTATGATTGTGGAGGGCATGAAAGATATCACCCAGTAGAGTAGGCACCGGATTGCGAGAAAGGAAAATCTTGATAGCGTGCACATCTATAAAGGAATCCATATTCGGGAAGAGAACCAAACCATAGATAAGGAAATCCAAGACATCTTCAAAAGCCTAAAAATCCAAATTATCCCAGAATAGTTGAGCCCGGTCTATCAGAAATTTGGCTAAGAACCCTTCGACCCCGCTTCGTGTTTCCCAATTGGATACTACATCAGCCCGTTTCAGATGTAGAGCTGAGGCAATGTCTTCTGGTCTAGGAGTCTCTTCCATACCTGTGAAGGGCACCTGCTCTAATATGGATATACCCAATAAGTGAGAGAACTCTTCCAAAGTGGGAACCAGCTGGTAATCTGGAAAGGTTAAACAATGATGCACCGGATCGAAGAATTGGAAAAGTACACATCATCTGCTCATCAAACTTTGAGGTGACCAGGTTAAGAAGCTGACCATGCCTCTTAATAAACATAGAAGTATCAAACACTCTTGAGGCTAACTCTTTGAGTTGAGCAGGTATTTCCATAAAATTAACTCGGATGGTATTTCTGCGCACGGAAGCCATAATCAGCAAAACAGAACAAAGATAAATTCCCTCGGTCTTTGAAATGGTTAGTATAATGAAGTATGCATGCTATGTTATGATGCATGATGTCATGATAAAACAAACAACAGGTATAGTAGATAATAGGCATGGAAAAGGCAAACAAGTCACACAAAACCCCTTAAGTTTAAGGCTTGAATGGGGTCAAAGGTATTACCCTCTTGAAGTTTAGTTGGTTTCAACCTGTCCTAGCAAAAGTAACCGGGTTCTAGAGGTTCTCAATATCACTGACCATCCTCCATCGGTCATGGTTTCAGCTCACGCAATCTTTTCTTGCAGCCGGAACTATCTCGAGAGTATGGTCTCAATGAGTGTAGCACCGAGTATCAACCAGTTCTCAGCTTTATACCGAGGCCGGGTATCTCACTACTTTCTAATGGCCAAGTTGGTCGATTAAAGGTTCTAAGGTCAGTTGATGCTTAACGACACACGTAGCAGCTCCATATTCTCCTTGTTTCTCCACAAGGGATACTGGTACCAACCAATGTGCCACATCAACGTAGCTACTGCTTCAACCGTATCGGTCTACACCGTACAGTTCCCTCACAGTTTATTGCTACTTACCTAAAAGGTGTCCCCAGATCCGGGTTAGGATCTATAGTAACTCCCAAACAAAAACCCTTAAAAGTAAAGCAACCAAAACAAACAAGAGAAGCAATTTATGGTGAACTAAATCCTAAGGTATACCCCACTTATTATTCCCCAGCAGAGTCGCCAATTCTGTGATACGGTGGCAGAACCGACTGTTAATACTGGTTTGCGTTTTTTGTTTGCAAAATGTCGCGGTAAGCAAGAGTCACCACTGACTTTTATTTTATCCAACTGGAAAGGAAAAAAGCACAGAAAAATTCCTTTTTTCGAGATATTCTGAGTACGGGGGGTAGATTATAAAAAGGGAAGGTGTTAGCACCCTTTCTGTCCGTAGTTATCTACGGGCTCTTAGGTACTTGCTCATCTTTCAAAATTGCTTGTGGGTGTTTGTTTTGAAAAATTTTTGTTTTACTTCGTTTTAACCCTTATTTCAGTCCTAAGGAGTGTTACGAAGTTGTTTTTGAAAACTTTGTTTGAAAAGTGTTTGGTGTGAAAAAAAAGTTTGATTTTGAGCAATTACCTACTAGCATCTACCTACTCGAAAAAAGATCGTTTTTATTCTTGTTTCCTTTAGACCGTGTTATCCTACTATTAGTGAGTAGGTAACCCTAGTCGTTGGAGTTGTAAGGGTCAATTCGAAAGGGACGTACAATCACTAAAGCAATGTTAAGACGTTTTAGTAATAACCCTAATATCTTAAGATCATATTCGAGATAACATTTCCGAGGCAACCTTTCCGAGGCGACATTTCTGAGGCAACATTTCCGAGCGGGACATTTGATATTTGTTTAGACAGGAGGGCCACCACTAAGACACCCTATACTTAATGACCGTTTACCGAAGGCAACCAAAGTGAGAGTATACCCTAGGAGTGTGCATGTGCGAGTGATTTGATTTCAGTTATTATCTTTGCACATTAGGGTTTTCTAGCCATTTTAAAATTATCATGTAATCTTGTCATACAGTCCTATTAACATACATCTAAACAGTTAATATTTGCGAGAATTAAAATGCGAGAAAATAAAACCTACACTATTACAAGGCTTCGAGGTAGGGATTAATTACATAGCCAAAAAACCCGTAAAACGATAAATAAAGAAAATACTAATTAAACTATTACATACTGTGAGCAGTTACATTAATATTTGCAAAAAAAAAAATAGTAAACGCGCGCAAAGAATCGAGAACGAGAGAATTAGAGTTTTGACCCCGACTAAGCCTAATTAAAAGGAAAATCATTTTTTGCGTTTTTTGTGTTATTTTGAGAAAAATAAAGTTTTAATTTAATAAATAAAAACCTAATTACTAATTAATTTAAATTTAGAAAAATAATTAAATCAACATATTTTTGTATTTTTTATTTTGAGAACGAAATAAAAATTAAATCAAGCTAACCCTAATTTTCTAATTTATTTTAAATATATAAAAAAAGTTAGAATAAACCTAAGTTAAATTAAACTAATATTAAATTAAATTTGATAAATAAAAAAACCCTAAATCTAAATTTGTGAAATTTGATTTTATGATTTTTGTGAAAAAAAGAAATTAATTTTGTTAGAAAATAAATTAAACAAATTAAATAAATTAAAACCAAAAAATAAAAAGGAAGAAAATGGGCCTGGTTTTGTAGCAAGAAGGGTGTCATTTGCAATTTTTGGGCCCAAATGCTTATGGCCCTTTTGACTTTTCCAATCTCCTACGCTTGCTTGACTGGCCGTATGGTGGACCCTCATGTGGGAAGCCTTGGATCTGGCATGTTGATGATCTGATTGGTTGGATATTGAGGACATATTGTGGATTTATGGGACGCCTGGGCACCTGATTATACAAGGAAAAATAATATGAAACATTATTGGGACCTGGGGATCGAACCCAGGTCCTTGAGCACTATCATGCTATATGCTTACCATTTGAGCTGGCCACGTTATTTGTACAAATAACAACAAACAAACATTATATGGTAAAACAAGTGGTTAAACTCAACAGCGCGCGAAATTTGAATGGGCCATTCACGGCATGCCACGCCATCATCTTCCTCGTGGCTTCTGTCGTTTTAGGCAACAAACTTTTACCTACGGACACTGGGCTTAGGTATAACCCTGTGCATCTCCAAAATATTATCCATGCATGATAAATCACAACCAATGGTACCAATCAACTCGTTGCAACCTCACGAGCATCATGGTACCATCATCCATGGCCAATTGTCCCTGTACAGAAAAACCCTAAAAATGAAGCAAGAACCCTAACTATGGCATCTTGGTGTATAGTCAGTAAAAACGCAATTGTATATAATCAATAGCTTGCAAATAACTCAAGGATCATGAATGTACCAATCAAACATGCTAAATGTGCCAGAATTAACGTATTTGATTTCAAGAATGTATGGAAGTCGTGTGAAACTTACAGCGTGTTTCAAGGCTTGAGGAAGCTTGGTAATGGTTGCTATGTGATCTAGGGATATCCAGCAAGCGATTGGGATGCTTATAATGGCTTGAGATAGCATGAATCCTGAAAATTGATTTTCAACTTTTCTTGATTTTTTGCAACTTTGCTTTCTGTTTTGCACGCCTCCAGCCTCCTTCTTTTTGGTTTGCCAATGTTCCTTATGTACTCTAGAATGAATTAGGGTTGCAAACTTGTTTCAAATCTTCTCCAATTATGATCAATTATTCATGATTTGATCCTTGTGTAAATCTTTCCAAATCAAGCAAAATGCAATATTTTTGTGTCCAAATGAACCTTGCACGACTTGATCTCACTTCCAGTTGTATAATAGACCTACACATGCACAAAGTCTCAAGATTTGATTAGCTTTTGAAATTTTTACTATTTTATTTTGATTTTATTTGATTTAATTGAAATAAAATCAAAATAAATAGCAAAAATAAAATAATGACAAGTTGAAGGGATCATGGGTCATGGGTCACATTACAAACTTAGTGTAAGCATAAAAAGTTGGGCCCATTTGACAAAAATTGCAATTTTGGGCACATTTGACTTTTGGCAATTTTGCAAAAAGGGTCAACTTTACCAATGCATAACTCCCTTAATTTTGACCCTAGAGAGGTGTTCTTGAACTTTTTAGAAATCTTAAGATGTCCTCTAAGCAACCTTTTTGGTCTTATCTCAATTGAGTCTTCCATGTTCATGTATGAAGCTTTGACCCAAAAGGTGTTTTTGTTGACTTTTCAAAATGACCTATAATGTCCAAATTTATATCTTCTTGTGAGTGCATATTTTGAACTTGGGAGATGAAGATTAATTGTAGGGAATTACATCCTCTTCAAAATGAGCTTTGGATGGGTCATTTTTGATAAATTATGAGAAAGTTATGCTTGGTCAAAGTTGAGTTGACTTTTCTTGCAAAACCCTAATTTAGCAACTTTTGGGTTTTGATGAATTGTGAGCATTCCTTGTGGAATCATGATCAACCTTTGATCAAATGATGAAAAATACTTCAAAATGAGGATGTTGACCAAAAATCATGAGGTTTGACTGTATGTGGGCCACAATTGACTTTTCCCCTAGCACGGTCGATTTTCAGGCCTTTGAGCAATTGACTGAGCAAACTTCCTCTGCAGGGCTTGAAACTTGACATGGATGATCTTGAGAACATATTAGGACAATGGTAATCATTTGGGATCCTTTGGACTCAAACATCTTGATGCAAATGAAACCTTAATTTGAGGTAGACTGTCTTAAGAGAGAGTTTGTTTGGTCAACCCTTTGACCTCCTTGAGCAAATTGAGGACCTCATTTGAAATATATTGAGGATTATGGGAGGGAAAATTATGGGGTACAACAATCATCATAATTCGTCAAACATCATTTATACATCATAATTCATCAAACATTATTTATCATCATAATTCGTCAAACATCATTTATACATCATAATTCATCAAACATCGTTTATCATCATAATTCGTCAAACATCGTTTATACATCATAATTCATCAAACATTATTTCATCAACAACTAAGCCATACAACAATACGACAGTAACTCGTCAATATCAAAACGTTGGCCATAAGCCTACAACATGATATTGCATATAATTTATTAATCATCTAAGACTTATTTCTAAATCACTGAACCTCTACATATTACTTTTCTGTAATACTACATCATTATCATCATTAATCCTACTGTTACAAACCAAACAGTAATTTATAATCATCTCATCCTCCTCATTCTTCACAAAAACCAACATAGCGATTAACGCGGGAACTAACTCTAATCCTAATTTGGATACTAGGATTATCCTTCCTATTCTTCATTTTGATCCTTAAGAATGAAGTTCATCGCATTAGCTATTCAACGCTTCGAACGACGCCTCAAACAGAGTCCGAAGACTCAAGTTACAGACTTTTCAAACTGATTCTGCCAAAAACCAGACAACATGGATCGATGCATAATGTATTGGGTCGACGCGTATTGGACTTAACACGCTACATGAGTCGATGCATACTTTCTTTTATCGACTCATATTGAGTCTGCAACACTGCATGTATCGATACATGCTCCTTCGTATTGACTCATCCTAAGTCTAAAATCCCTCATGTATCGACGCATGACTCCTTCGTATCGACTCATCCTAAGTCTAAAAGCCTCCATGCATCGGTGCATGGATTTTAGGGTCGACACATAATATTCTGTCATGAATATTTTTTGCAATTTCACTGCGTTTTCACTACGATTTCCATGCTTTAGGCTCTAAAAACATCCTCTAATCATAGATAATCATCAATTATAATTATCCTATAATTCTTCATCAAATATACAGCATTAGGGCATTATTATTCATCTTTCAATCATCGATTTTCATCATACAACAACACATATATAATTCAATCATAAACCAAACAATCTTTCACATCTAATCCCACATACCAATCATCATAAACCCTATTATAGAGTCAGAACCCCACCCTTACCTTGGATTGAAGGTTGCTCTATAACTTTTCCGATTGAATTTTCGTTCTGCCTCTTTTCCTCCTTTCCAACAGCTATCACGTTATATTCTTCCAATCCTTATTTTCTTTCTCTCTTACTACTTCTTATTTTCTATTATTTCTAACAATAATAAAATAACCCTATTATTTTCAAAATACCTTAATGGGCTTAAGACTACTACACCCCCTTTTCTACTACTGCTATCCTTTAAAACAAGTCCACACCAAATAATATTATCATTCTAATATTATTCCACAACTTAGTAAAATAATTAATTCCAACGAATCACAACACATCAGCTATCATCATAACGCAACTTTACAATTATTCCAAAAATAATTTAATTAAATAATTAATTAAATTACGGGCGTTACAACTCTCCCCCACTTAGAATATTTTCGTCCTCAAAAATTTACCTTAATCAAACAACTCAGGATAGGAGTCCCGCATCTTGCTCTCCAACTCCCAAGTCATGCTTTCTCCGGCAGCTCCTAGCCAAAACACTTTAACCAAAGAAATCTCTTTGCCCCTCAGAGTCTTTATTTCACGATCCACGTTCCGCGATCCGTACAGGCATCGTCTCCACCGTAAGATTATCCCGTACTTGCACATCATCCATATGAATCACATGAGATGGATCTGAAATATACTTCCGGAGTTGTGACACATGAAACACATCATGCAAATTTGAAAGATTAGGCGGTAAAGCCACTCTATAAGAAACATTCCCCACACTCTCCGAAATCTGATATGGTCCAATAAAACGAGAAGTGAGCTTTTTAGACTTCAATGCTCACCCAACACCGGTCACAGGTGTAACTCTTAAAAACACATGGTCACCCGCTTGAAATTCTAAATCTTTCCTTCGCTTTTCATGATAACTCTTCTGTCTACTTTGGGAAGATTTCATCTTTTCTCTAATCAACTTCACCTTCTCAGTAGTCTCACGAACAAGTTCAGGCCCATGTACTACACTTTCACCAGATTCGTTCCAACATAAAGGAGTTCTACATCTTCGACCATACAACGCTTTAAAAGGTGCCATCCCAATACTAGAATGGTAACTGTTATTATAGGTGAACTCTATCAACGGAAGATAAGTATCCCACAAACCACCCTGCTCTAGAACACTTGCCATCAACAAGTCTTCCAACGATTGGATAGTCTATTCAGTCTGACCATCTGTCTGAGGATGATACGTTGAACTCAACCTCAACTTAGAACCCAACGCTTCTTGCAAACTTTTCCAAAAATCAGAAGTAAATCTTGGATCTCTATCTGACACAATGCACAAAGGAACACCATGCAGCTTCACAATCACACTAGTGTAAATCTCAGCCAACTTCGACACTGAAAAACTGATGTTAATAGGAATAAAATGAGCCTACTTCGTAAGCCTATCAACAATCACCAAAATCGAATCATGTCCTCTTATAGTATTAGGTAACCCAGTCACAAAGTCCATTGAAATGCTATCCCATTTCCATTATGGAACTTCTAATGGTTGCATCAACCCTGCTGGCTTCTGATGTTCAATTTTCGACTTCTGGCAAGTCAAACATACATACACAAACCAAGCCACATCACTCTTCATCCTAGGCCACCAAAACAAACCTTTCAAATCTTGATACATCTTTGTAGCTTCTAGATGAATACTCAACTTACTTCTATGACTCTCTTCAAGTATCACTTTCTTCATCTCAGCATCATCAGGAGTTCAAATCCGGTTACGAAATCTCAACACACCTTGTGCATCTAGCTTAAAATCATTATTCTCAGACTGATCGATCCCAACCATCGAACCTACCAGTTTCACATCCAACTTTTGAGCCTCTCTGATACTGTCTAGAAATTAATTATTAATCTTCAACATACCCAACATAACACTCCGCGGCGTAACCTCACAAACTACGCTCATATCTCTGAACTGCTCAATTAATTCCAACTCTTTAACCATCATTGCCGACATATGTAAAGTATTTCGACTCAACGCATCATCTACCACATTCGCTTTTCCTGGATGATAATTCAAACCAAAATCATAATCCTTTAACAATTCCAACCATCTTCGTTGCCTCATATTCAACTCCTTCTGATCGAATAAATACTTTAAGCTCTTATGGTCACTAAACACTTCGAATCTAGAACCATAAAGATAATGCCTCTAAATCCTCAACACAAAGACAACTACAGCAAGCTCTAAATCATGCGTAGGATAGTTATTCTCATGAGTCCTCAACTGCCTCGATGCATAAGCAACTACCTTATCATTCTGCATAATCACACCTCCTAAACCCATCTTAGAAGCATCACAATACACCACAAAAGGCTCTCCTGGATTAGGCAACGTCAAAATCGGAGCCGACGTCAACCTCTTCTTCAATTCTATAAAACTTTCTTCGCACTGAACATCCCATAGAAAAGCTCTACCTTTACAAGTCAACGTAGTCAACGGAAGTTCCAACTTAGAAAAACCTTAGATAAACCTTCTACAATAACCGGCTAATCCCAAAAATCATCTAATTTCAGTAGCTGACCTCAGAGTTTCCCATTGCAGCATAGCATCAACTTTTGATGGATCTACAACAATGTCACTACCTGAGATCACATGACCAAGAAAACTAACCTCCTTTAACCAGAATTCACACTTGGACAGCTTTGCATACAACCTCTTCTCTTTCAAAACATGTAACACTACTCTTAAGTGTTCTGCATGCTCTTCTTCACTACAGTTGAAACAAATCACATCCTTATGCTTGCACTCAGATACAACATGTTTGTTCTTTCCACAATGGAAACACCTCTTTACTTCAGTAGTACACACATTACTCTTATGCCCAGGTTTCCCACATTTAAAGAAAACCACACCAGCAGGAGCATCTCCCCCACTAGTCCTCTGACCCTGAGCAACTTTCTGTTTAACTTTACCAACTGGGGTATCATAAGTCTTACCACGATTCTTTTGGTGCTTACCCCTCTTCTCACTGATAATCTTGTAATGAGCATTATTATCCTCTTCATAAATCCTGCAGCTATCAATCAGATCAGCAAATACACGGATCTTCTAGTATCCAACTGCCTTCTTGATCTTCGGGCGTAACCCATTCTCAAACTTGATACACTTTGAAAACTCAGTATCTGCCTCAGTGTAATGCGGATAAAACTTAGCCAACTCAGAAAACTTTGCAGCATACTCAACAAACGACATATTCCCTTTCTTCAGCTCAAGGAACTCAATTTCCTTCTTACCCAAGACATCTTCAGGAAAGTACTTCCTCAGAAATTCCCTATGGAACACAGCCCAAGTGACATTCTCACTTGCAACTTCCAATCTTTGACAAGTCTCTAGCCACCAGTCATCAGCCTCAACTGCTAGCATATGAGTACCATAACAAACCTTTTATGTTGGGGTGTAGTCCATCACACAGCAGATTCTCTCAATCTCTTTCAACCAATCCAATGATCCGTCAGGATCATACTTTCCCTTGAACGTAGGCGGATTCTCTCTCTGGAAAGTCGCCAAACTATGTGATCCAACATTCTCTTCAGCATTCAGCTGATTCTCCATCGCATGATCCATTGCTTCTAAAGCAGCAGCAAGTGCAACATCATTCCTTCCAGCCATCTCAACTTATCACTACAACATAAACAACGGTTAGAATTTAAATTAACAATGATTATTAGACAAATACGACTCGACAACAAGGTCGGACCATACTTTTGCTCTGATACCAACTTTGTAACACCCTAATTCTACCAGGCAATTATAAATGTAAATCAGAGTTATAATCATTCATACAAACGAATCAGGATGCCATAAATTCATCTTCAAAAACACATTGCATTCAACATGGATACATAACACTTTAAACTTCGGATGAACCATCGTCATAATAACTTAATCTCTTATATCAACAATTTAAACATCTATGCAGCGGAATTCTTAATAACATCTTTATCCATCGTTACAGCAACATCAAAACAACACATACTTAATAATAATCAAATTAAAGTTCAACAACTGAAATAATCAACAATTAAAAGCAACAAGTGTTCATCCCCCTGAGTGTTACGTATCAGAGCAATGACACCGACTCGAACTACTAAAGGTATACAGCCTTCACTCTGGATTACCTGCGCGTTACCAACGTAAGGGTAACATTCAAACAGAAGGGGTGAGATATATAATAATATAATAAAACTTATGATAATTAATATATTAAATTAGATCACATAACACCACCATTTCTCATCTTATAAACAACAATAATTGCAACAAAAAAAACCAACAATATACACCTTCACCGCATCAATACACGACTTCTTTATGCAATCGTATAATGCGACTCAATACTATGCAAATACATGTGGTACCATTGGAGCAGAACTCCCGTCTTAAAAATATTCCAATAAATAGAGGCATCAACAAGGCATAAGCCTTCATATTAACATTCACCAATACAGGCCATCTTAACGAGCATTAGCTCCATCTTGAAATGCAATGTATGCGACACAATCATGAATGTAATGACAACACCATAATTAATAACATCTCAACACAACATCATCGTTGTCCAGAAGCCTACATCTTAATAGCTTCCAATTATTAGAGGCATCTCAACATCTTGCATCAACATCGTTCATCAACATCATTTATCATCATAATTCGTCAAACATCATTTATACATCATAATTCATCAAACATCATTTATCATCATAATTCGTCAAACATCATTTATACATCATAATTCATCAAACATCATTTATCATCATAATTCGTCAAACATTGTTTATACATCATAATTCATCAAACATCATTTCATCAACAACTCGGCCATACAACAATACGATAGTAATTCATCAATCTCGCAACGTTGGCCATAAGCCTACAACATGATATTGCCTATAATTTATTAATCATATAAGGCTTACTTATAAATCACAAAACCTCTACATATTACTATTCTATAATACTACATCATTATCATCATTAATCCTACTGTTACAAACCAAACAGTAATCTATAATCATCTCATCCTCCTCATTCTTTACAAAAATCAACATAGTGATTAACGCGGGAACTAACTCTGATACTAATTTGGATACTATGATTATCCTTCCTATTCTTCATTTTGATCCTTAAGAATGAATTTCATCGTGTTAGCTATTCAACACTTCGAACGGCACCTCAAACGGACTCCGAATACTCAAGTTACAGCCTTTTCAAATTAATTCTGCCAAAAACCAGACAACATGGGTCGATGCGTAATGTCTTGGGTCGACGCTTACTAGACATAACACGCTACATGATTCAACGCATACTCTCTTGTATCGACTCATACTGAGTCTGCAATACTGCATGTATCGATACATGCTCCTTCATATCGACTCATCCTGAGTCTAAAAGCCCTCATGTATCGACGCAGGACTCCTTCGTATCGACTCATCCTGAGTCTAAAAGCCTTCATGCATCGACGCATGGCTTTTGGGGTCGACGCATACTGTTCTGTCATGAATATTTTCTGCGATTTCACTGTGTTTTCACTATAGTTTCCATGATTTAGGCTCTAAAAACATCCTCTAATCATAGATAATCATCAATTATAATTATCCTATAATTCTACATCAAATATACAGCATTAGGGCATCATTATTCATCTTTCAATCATCGATTTTCATCATAAAACAACACATATATAATTCAATCATAAACCAAACAATATTTCACATCTAATCCCATATACCAATCATCATAAACCCTATTATAGAGTTAGAAACCCACCCTTACCTTGGATTGAAGGTTGCTCTATAATATTTCCGTTTGAATTTATGTTCTGCGTCTTTTCCTCCTTTCCAACAGCTATCACGTTCTATTCTTCCAACCTTTATTTTCTTTCTCTCTTACTGCTTCTTCTTTTCTATTATTTCCAACAATAATAAAATAACCCTATTATTCTCAAAATACCTTAATGGGCTTAAGACTACTACATCCCATTTTCTACTACTTCTATCCTTTAAAACAAGCCCACACCAAATAATATTGTCATTCTAATATTATTCCATAACTTAGTAAAATAATTAATTCCAACTAATCACAACACATCAACTATAATCATAACATAACTTTATAATTATTCCAAAAATAATTTAATTAAATAATTAATTAAATTACGGGTGTTACAACCCTCCCCCACTTAGAATATTTTTGTCCTCGAAAATTTACCTTAATCAAACAACTCAGGATAAGAGTCTGGCATCTTGCTATCCAACTCCCATGTCATGTTTTCTCCAGCAGCTCCTAGCCAAACCACTTTAACTAAAGCAATATCTTTGCCCCTCAGAGTCTTTATTTCACGATCCGCGATCCGTACATGCATTGTCTCCACCATAAGATTATCCCGTACTTGCACATCATCCATATGAATCACATGAGATAGATCTGAAATATACTTTCGGAGTTGTGACACATGAAACACATCAGGCAAATTCGAAAGATTAGGCGGTAAATCCACTCTATAATCAACATTCCCCACTCTCTCTGAAATCTGACATGGTCCAATAATACGAGGAGTGAGCTTCTTAGACTTCAATGCTCGCCCAACACCAGTCACAGGTGTAACTCTTAAAAACACATGGTCACCCGCTTGAAATTCTAAATCTTTCCTTCACTTTTCATGATAACTCTTCTGTCTACTTTGGGAAGCTTTCATCTTTTCTCGAATCAACTTCACCTTCTCAGTAGTCTCACAAACAAGTTCAGGCCCAAGTACTACACTTTCACCAGATTCATGCCAACATAAAGGAGTTCTACATCTTCGACCAAACAACGCTTCAAAAGGTGCCATCCCAATACTAGAATGGTAACTGTTATTATAGGTGAACTCTATCAACAGAAGATAAGTATCCCATGAACCTCCCTGCTCTAGAACACACGCCCTCAACAAGTCTTCCAACGATTGGATAGTCTGTTCAGTCTGACCATATGTCTGAGGATGATACGCTGAACTCAACCTCAACTTAGAACCCAACGCTTCTTGCAAACTTTTCCAAAAATCAGAAGTAAATTTTGGATCTCTATCTGACACAATGCACAAAGGAACACCACGCAGCTTCACAATCACACTAGTGTAAATCTCAGCCAACTTTGACACTGGAAAACTGATGTTAATAGGAATAAAATGAGCCGACTTCGTAAGCCTATCAACAATCACCCAAATCGAATCATGTCCTCTTATAGTATTAGGTAAACCTGTCACAAAGTCCATTGAAATGCTATCTCATTTCCATTTTGGAACTTCTAACGGTTGCATCAACCCTGCTGGCTTCTGATGTTCAATTTTTGACTTCTGGCCAGTCAAACATGCATACACAAACCGAGCCACATCACTCTTCATCCCAGGCCACCAAAACAAACCTTTCAAATCTTGATACATCTTTGTATCTCCTGGATGAGTACTCAACTTACTCCTATGACTCTCTTCAAGTATCACTTTATTCATCTCAGCATCATCAGGAGTACAAATCCGGTTACAAAATCTCAACACACCTTACGCATCTAGCTTAAAATCATTATTCTCAGACTGATCGATCCCAACCATCGAATCTACCAATTTCACATCCAACTTCTGAGCCTCTCTGATACTTTCTAGAAATTCATTATTAATCTCCAACACACCCAACATAACACTCTGCGCCGTAACCTCACAAACTAAGTTCATATCTCTGAACTTCTCAATTAATTCCAACTCTTAAACCATCATTGCCAACATATGTAAATTCTTTCGACTCAATGCATTAGCTACCACATTCGCTTTTCCTGGATGATAATTCAAACCGAAATCATAATCCTCTAACAATTCCAACCATCTTCGCTACCTCATATTCAACTCCTTCTGATCAAATAAATACTTTAAGCTCTTATGGTCACTAAACACTTCGAATCTAGAAACATAAAGATAATGCCTCCAAATCTTCAACACAAAGACAACTGCAGCAAGCTCTAAATCATGCGTAGGATAGTTCTTCTCATGGGTCCTCAACTGCCTCGACACATAAGCAACTACCTTATCATTCTACATAAGCACACCTCCTAAACCCATCTTAGAAGCATCACAATACACCACGAAAGTCTCTCCTGGATTAGGCAACGTCAAAATCGGAGCCGACGTCAACCTCTTCTTCAATTCTATAAAACTTTCTTCGCACTGAACATCCCACACAAAAGATCTACCTTTACAAGTCAGCTTAGTCAATGGAAGTGCCAACTTAGAAAAACCTTCTATAAACCTTCCATAATAACCGGCTAATCCCAAAAAGCTTCTAATTTTAGTAGCTGACCTCGGAGTTTCCCATTGCAGCACAACATCAACCTTCGATGGATCTACAGTAATGCCACTACCTGAGATCACATGACCAAGAAAACTAACCTCCTTTAACCAGAATTCACACTTGGACAGCTTTGCATACAACCTCTTTTCTTTCAAAACTTGCAACACTACTCTTAAGTGTTCTGCATGCTCTTCTTCACTACAGTTGAAACAAATCACATATTTATGCTTGCACAAAGATACAACATGTTTGTTCTTACCATAATGGAAACACCTCTTTACTTCAGTAGTACACACATTACTCTTATGCCCAGGTTTCCCACATTTAAAGCAAACCACACCAGCAGGAGCATCTCCCCCACTAGTCCTCTGACCCTGAGCAGCTTTCTGTTTACCTTTACCAACTGGGGTATCATAAGGCTTACCACGATTCTGTTGGTGTTTACCCCTCTTCTCACTGATAATCTTGTAATGAGCATTATCATCCTATTCATAAATCCTGCAACTATCAATCAGTTCAGCAAAGACACGGATCTTCAGGTATCCAACTGCCTTTTTGATATCCGGGCGCAACCCATTCTTAAACTTGATACACTTTGAAAACTCAGCATCTGCCTCAGCGTAATGCAGATAAAACTTAGGCAACTCAGAAAACTTTGCAGCATACTCAACAACCGACATATTCCCTTGCTTCAGCTCAAGGAACTAAATTTCCTTCTTACCCCAGACATCCTCGGGAAATTACTTCCTCAGAAATTCCCTACGGAACACAGCCCAAGTGACATTCTCACCTGCAGCTTCCAATCTCTGACAAGTCTCTAGCCACTACTCATCAGCCTCAACTGCTAGCATATGAGTACCATATCGAACCTTCTACGATGGAGTGCAGTCTATCACACGGAAGATTCTCTCAATCTCTTTCAACCAATTCAATGCTCCGTCAGGATCATACTTTCCCTTGAACGTAGGCGGATTATCTCTCTGGAAAGTCACCAAACTACGTGATCCAGCATTCCCGTCAGCATTCGGCTGATTCTCCATCGCATGAGCCATTATGTGATACGGTGGGAGAACTAACTTGAAGGTTTTGCGTTTGATTGTAAATGTTGCGGTTAGCAAGAGTCGTCACCAAATTTTCTTTTATCCAAAAGGAAAGGTGAAAAAGCATAGGAAAGACCTTTGAGATTGTTTCTTGAGTTTGGGGGGTAGATTATGAAAAGAGAAGGTATTAGCACCCTTTTCATCCATGGCTTTCCATGGGCTCTTAGTTACTTGCTAGATCACTTGCTTTTGTTTGAAATTATGCTTTGTGTGGTTTTTGAAAGTTTTTGTAAAGATGGCCATTGTTTAGGCAATCTTTGTAATGATTCTCATTCGTAAGAATGTATACAAAGATGTTGATCTTTTTGAAAATGTCTTCAATGTTTGTAAGATGTTTTGAAATGTATAGGTGTTTATTTTGAAAATAGCAAGGATATTTATTTTGGAATGGAGCAAGTAACTAAAAGTAATCTACCTACTCAAATGTCTTTCTTGTTCATTTTCTTTTCCTTTGATATTGTTGTCTTACCATTTATTTGGTAAGCAACCCTATCTTTGGATGTAAGCGGGACGGGCGTGGGTCATCGTATAGCCATGATTAGAAATGTTGCAAAGTATCTTAGCATTTTGAGGGACTAAGATCATTTTGTAAGGCAGCTTGAATAGCGTCATCGAGGGACTATGATCTTGTATTTGTTTGTTTTTGCTAAGATACTTTACATGCGTAATATGATGAATTTTGTATAAGGAAACCAAGTGGAGTAACCCTAGTGGTGTTTGTGTGCAAGCGTGTCATTTTCATGCTTGTTTTTGTCTTGGATTAGGGTTTTCTATTTGATTGATTTTTATCTTCCCATACAAACCCTAATTACTAGCATATTATGTAAAAACGATAAATTGCAAAATTAAAAATTACTACGCTATTACAACATTTGTGAGAGGGGGGGTATACAATTTATGAATGGGGATTGCAATAATATGAACCTAATTAATCTATTACAACCAAATTGAATATGTACAAATATTGGAATAAATAATATACAAGATGAATTAAATATGCAAAGATATGTAAATGCAAAGAAGATTTTTGTTTGGTTTTTTATGTGGAAAAAGTTTTAACCTAAACCTAATAAATAAATCAAGATTAACTCAAATTAATTAAGAAAAGAAATTATTTTAGAAAAGATTTTGAATAAGCCCTAATTCTATTTGATTAAAAGGAAATAAATTTCTTTAAGAAAAATTAAGTATTTTTTTGTATTTTTATCTTGAAAATAATATATGGCATCATGAGATATTTTTGGTCCTTTTTTATACTAAAATAATATGTTTAATGGGTGTGAAGAAAACTAGATATTTAAACTAGTTCTAATTTAATTTACAAAGTTATTTAATAAAAATAGATAATATATATAACTAAATAAAATATTTTTTTATTGAGAAAAAATGAAATAAAATAAGTCAAAATAAAAATCTATCATTTTTATATTTTTGTGATTTTTAATATTAAGAAAAATATATTTAATAAAATAAAATGAAAGTAAAATAAATAAAAAAATTACATGGGCCAGGGATGTATACAAGTAGACAGGAGGTGAATGTTAGAAAAAAATAAAAAAGCCCAAGATTCAGAAGCCCACGCTGCAAAGTGACAAAAAAATGGAAAAATATGAGAAAATTGCAAAAGGCAACGCACTGAGGCTCGAACCCATGACCTCTAGCATTTACGCGTGCTGCCTTACCACTGAGGTAGCTGTACAACCTTTTATATAAACAAAAGCACAAATATATATTAGAAAACGCCTCCTGAAGGCAACTTCATCTTCAACCTTGAGCTATGGCCGGACCACCTGTATCTCTCTCATTTCTCCATAAAAATGGAAAGTCCAAACATGAAAGTTATAGTGTTTCTTCCCACGAGTTCAACCATGTAATTTATGCAAACTAACAGTCAAAGATAAGAGCTAATTTTACTGGCCCTAATTGGAAACCTAATTTTTACAGAAATTTTAAATCCAATATTTACTATGAATAGTTAATATAAATGAAATCTATGGACATGGTTAGCTTTAGAGCAAGGATATCTACATTTTGCTTTCATAAATCAGGACCAAAGGATGCTTGTATAAAGAGATAGAAGTTTGAGTTTTTACCTTTTGCAGCTGGGATCGTGAATGGAGTTTGAGCAAGTTTTGAGAAGGCCTAAGGACCTGTTTAGCTTGCTTGGACTCCCCTGAGTGTATTCCAATCCTTACTTTGTCTTGAAAGTCCTCGAATCTCCCTACTCAAGTCAACCTGAAAGCTTGATGTTTGAAAATGGTGGATGGCGGAGGAGGATTTACAGTGAGGGAACAAGGGTCTGGATCACTTAGGTGTGAGGTATATTAAGTGTTGAGGTGGTTAAAACTCAAAACACACGAGTGGATTTGGAGATGGTTGTGTAGGGTTCAAAAATGTCAAGCTATGGCAGATTCTGAGTTACAGAGTGTTTGGGAGGGTTTTGGAGTCTTAGCATTAGTGTGTTATGTTGCAATACACTTGTGTATATGTATGGAAAAGTTTAGAGATTAAACTTTCTCCAGATTTCTGAGTTATAGCCTTTTGGCTCTATTACTTTCTTTTGAAGAAAAGTGAGGAGACAAGTCTTTATGTGTTTGTACAAGCTTGATCTGAGTTGGTAGATGCTTTATACAAGTTGCTTTTGGTTTTTACTTTGCTTGTGTGCAAAGAAAACAATTGAGAGGCTCAAGAAGTTGACAAAGGCAAAAGTAGTGCTTTATCAAAATGGAAATGGAAACTTTGTGCCAAAAATGGAATTGTAACTTGGATAAAGGCTCAAGTGCTTGGATTAAAGCTCTATCAGCTGTGTAAACATTTAATTATGGAGTGAGAAACAAGTTTGAGGCCTGCAAAGCAAAGATTATTCAGCCTAGACTTGGATTTGAATTTTTGTTCATCATGAAATGGCTTGAAATCAAAGTGATAAATCACCAACTTCATCTCTTCGATTATCCCTACTCATGAATGATCTCAAGGAGTTCTTGGACATTTTGGAAAGCTTGCAATGTGCTCTAAAACTCATATTTTAATTGCTTTTTAAAACTCCCTTTGGAACTATGTAAAAAATTTCCATGAAGTTAGGTCAAAAATCTGCCTAACTAGGGCAAAATTTCACTAAGTTATTTTAGTTAATGAGCACGTATTCACAAAATTATATCTTGAGATCCAAGCATTTTTAGGAGAAATTGTGTGAAGCAAAATTGTAGATTTCACGGATATCTACAACTTTCATGTTGTAAAAATTTCCTTTGAATTATTTTGCATCATGGTAAAAATTTGGCCCAAAGTTGAGAAAAAATAAGAAATTTTCTATACTTAGAAAAATTTATATGTTAAGAATTTTTTACTTTTCAAAACAAAATCTTGAATTCTTGATTTCTTGGTGAAAAAGTTTCACATTTTGACATGTTTTGATGAATTACGATCCTTGGCACTTGATTTTGACCAAAAATTCATTTTCAGTATACAGTTGACTTTTGATCAGTTGACCGCAAAATTCATCTGTCAATCCAATGGACTTGCAATGTTTTGAATCATGTTATTAGGTAAAAATGATGCAATTGAACTCTTGAGATCATGCCTTAAACCAATTGACCATTTGCTAGGTTAAGAATCAGAAATTGCCCTTTCTCAGTCAAAACCCTAATTTTGACCATTTTGCCCTTTTGATGATTTGATCAAATTTCTTGAGGAATTGTGGTCCAAACTTGATCAAATGATACATATGAGTCTAATATGTTGATGTGGATAAAAAATTATGAAGTTTGACTGTATATTGGCCATGGTCGACTTCTTTCCCAATATAGTTGATTTTTAGGTCAACTGTCCAATTGACTGATCAAAAGTGTGATTCAAGGCTTGAAACTTGACATGAGTAATCTTAGGGGTCCATAATGATCCTTGAAAGTCATATGAAGAATTGATAGTCCAAAAATCCTTGTGCAAACTCAAACCCTAATTTTGGTCATCAGTGCATGAGGAGATGTTTTGAGCTGGTCAAACCCTAATCCAGTCTTGAGTCAAAGAGATTTTGTGAGGAAATTATTGATAAGTGAGAGGGAAAATTTTGGGGTACAATAGCTTCCCCTGTTCAATCTTCTTAAACCTGAAGAGTTAGATTGGCGATTTTTGCCATTCGTGACTCGAAGGTGGAAGATGATTGGACACTAGAGTGCCCAGAAATTTACACTCGACGATGCGATGATAGAAGGAATGGGCTTAAAGATGCCATTTGGAGAGGTGATAGAAAGATGTTAGAGATGGGCTTAAATATTCCATCCAAAAGTGATTGTCGAATTGTGATTTATAGGCTGGAAGAATGAGTATCATAATGGCATTCGTGTTTGGAGCGTATCTGAACTGTATTTGGGAGTCGAATCCAAATGAACACCAGGATGGCATCCGTGTCTGGAGCGTATCTGAACAGTGTTAAAAAATTGAATCTGAATGAGTATCATAATGTCGCCCTTGTCTGGAGCGCATCTGTACTGTATCTGAAAATCGACTTTGAATGAGTATCAGAATGGCGTCCGTGTCTGGAGTGTATCTGAACCGTATATAAATTTGAAATCTAAATGAGTATCAGGATGGCATTCGTATCTGGAGTGTATCTGAACTGTATCTTAATTTGAAATCTGAATGAGTATCAGGATGGCATCCGTATCTGGAGCGTATCTGAATTGTATCTGAATTTGAAATCTGAATGAGTATCAGAATGGCATCCGTATCTGGAGCGTATCTAAACTGTATCTGAATTTGAAATCTGAATGAGTATCAGAATGGCATCCGTGTTTGGAGCGTATCTGAATTGTATCTGAAAGCTCTGAACATTGTTAATGGTAGCTTTTAATCTTATCCTGAAAAGGGTAAAAGGTTAGCTAAAATGCAAAGTCATGTTGTATGAAATGCATGGTGTAATGGGATATATGCTTTTATCAATGTTTATGATATATGGATGTGATGTATGCGTATGTGAGCTAATCTGCTGCACTGTTGTTGGATTGAGGAAAATAAATCCCTGAATGTCGCTGAGGATATGTAAGTCTTCGTGTCTTGAAGTTGAAGTACTGATGAATTTCTGTTGAGAGAAATAAACTCAGTTGTAAGGGCGATGCCATGTACTGCTTGTAAAATCTTATTGGGGAATTCTGAGAATTTTGACGACTTCCACTGGGGATCAATAATTTGAAACTTTGTTCCGCCGGGGATTTAAACGATATACTGCAGGGGATCACTTATGGAATAGCATAGAGATATTTTCCTATCCTTTCAACCTATCAGTAATTATCTTTCCCATTTTGTTTATTTGTAAACAATAGTTATGTTCAGATGCATATGTTCAACAATGAATCATTGGACATTTTTGTAAACAAAACAAGCGTAAAGAAAAGACAAATAGTTTTTGCACTTTCAAAGGAATATTTTGTATTGACTTTGAATAAGTATTTTTTGTACAAGGATACAAACATTCTAGTAAGAGAATGTTGTCGTAAAAGATAAAAATTTGATACAAAGGAAAGATATCTATGTGTAATGATCCCATGGGGTTTACATTCTGCTATAGCCCTCGTATCCCTAAGCATCTTGTCTATTTGTTGCTTCGTCCGAAGATGATTGAATTGATCAGAAACTCTGAGTTTGTCAGTGGAATCTAGAGTTTGCCCATGAAGTGATCCAACGGGACATAGTCGTACGCCTTAATTTCCTAACTTTTGCCTGGACCGCCCTTTCGGGTTTTCAATCCACCGGGAAACCCTTTTTTGCCCAAGTCCCCCTTTCAGGTTTTCAACTTGTCGGGTGTACAGATTTTTTTTATTTTATCCCTAAATTTTTCTCGAACCTTTTTGATTCGCCGGGATGCCCTTGTTTTTCCTAGGTGTGTCAACCTAGCGGGTTTCTTATGCGTAGTATCTTTTTACTATGTCCGCATTCGCATGGTGTGGCAGGTCATCACCATTCATGGTGATCAGGATCATTGCCCCACCGGAGAATATGTTTTTTATTACAAATGGTCCTTCATAGGTAGGAGTCCATTTTCCCTTGGGATCACCTTGTGGCAAGATGATGCGCTTGACACTAGATCTCCAACTTGATACACTTGGTGCCTGACTTTCTTGTTGAAAGCCTTGATCATCCGTTTCTGCTACATTTGACCATGGCAAACAGCAGTAAGTCTCTTTTCATCAATCAAGTTTAGTTGATCAAGTCGAGTCTGGATCCAATCGTCTTCGTTCAACCTTGCATCCTTCATAATCCTCAGAGAGGGGATCTGAACCTCAATAGGCAAGACATCTTCCATGTCATATACCAAAGAATAGGGTGTTGCCCCAATTGATGTGCAAGCCGTGGTATGATAACCGTGGAGAGCGAATGGTAACATCTCATGCCAGTCTTTGTATGTGACTGTCATTTTCTGTATGATCTTTTTAATGTTTTTATTTGCATCTTCGACAGCACCATTCATCTTTGGCCGATAGGGAGAAGAATTGTGATGCTGGATCTTGAATTGCTCGCACAAGGCGGTGATCATAGTGTTGTTGATATTTGTACCAATGTTAGTGATGATCCTTTCCGGGATACCGTACCGAAAAATGAGATTTTGTTTGATGAAACGGGCAATAACATTCTTGGTAACGGAGGTGAATGAGGCCGCTTCAACCCACTTTGTAAAATAGTCAATGGCCACTAGGATGAAGCGGTGTCCATTGGAGGTTGTTGGCTTGATTTCCCCGAATATATCAATCCCCCACATAGCAAAGGGCCAAGGAGCCGTCAAGACATTCAGAGGAACCGGAGGTACGTGCACCTTGTCAGCATAAATCTGGCATTTATGGCAGGTTCGAGAGTGTTGATAGCAATCTGCTTCCATGGTAGACCAGTAATAGCCTGCCCGTGGGATTTTCTTTTCCATCGTATGCCCACTGGAATGGGTGCCGAAAGTGCCTTCATGTAATTCAGCCATGATCTTTTCGGCTTCAACCTTATCTATACACCGAAGCAACACAGAGTCATGATTGCGTTTGTACAGGATGCCATCACTAAGGAAGAATGTAGCAGAGAATCTCCTTAAGAACTTCTTATCATTGATTGAAGCTCCTTCTGAATATTCTTGAGCCTCGATATACTTCTTGACTTCGTGAAACCAAGGCTGGTCCACTACTTCTTAAATATTAATCTCGTGACAGTGTGTCGGTTCATCCATTCGCTCAATGGTGATCTGGGGAGCCTCGTTATCCCAATTAAGTTTAAACATAGATGACATTCTGGATAGAGCGTCGGCTAGCTGATTTTCTTCTCGCGGGAAATGCTCAAAGGTGATCTTCTCAAAATGTGGTAGCAATGTCAAAACATGTTCTTTGTAAGGGATAAGGTTAGGGTGTTTGGTGTCTCATTCCCCTTTGATCTGGCTGATGACCAAAGCTGAGTCTCCGAATACATTCAAGGATTTGATCCCCAAATCTATGGCAGCTTTGAGACCGAAGATGCACGCTTCGTATTCCGCCATGTTGTTTGTACAATTGAAGCAGAGTCTTGAGGTAAAGGGAGTATGACACCCTTCGGGAGATATGAGTACATCACCAATACCATTGCCGAGTGCATTGAAGGCTCCATCAAAAAATAGGGTCCATTGGGATCCTTGTTCAGGTCCGTCATATGGCCTGAATTCTTCACAGTTGTCTAATGTCATGATGTCTTCATCCGGGAATTCGAACTTCATGGATTGGTAGTCTTCTACAGCTTGGTGGGCAAGGTGATCAGCTAGTACACTCCCCTTTATAGCTTTCTGGGTAGTATACTGTATGTCGTACTCTGTTAGGATCATCTGCCATCTCGCTATTCTCCCAGAAAGAGCAGGCTTCTCGAAGATGTATTTTATCGGATCCATTTTAAAAATCAAGAAGGTAGTATGAGTCAGCATATACTGTCTTAGCCGGCGAGCAGCCCATGCCAGAGCGCAACAAGTTTTCTCGAGCAGTGAATATCTGGTTTCACAGTCGGTAAACTTTTTGCTCAGGTAGTAAATAACGTGCTCTTTTCAGCCAGACTCGTCATGCTGCCCCAATACACACCCCCATTGAATTTTCTAAAACAGTCATATACATGATCAACGGTCTTCCCTCGACTGGTGGCATCAACACAGGAGGATCTTGTAAGTATTCTTTGATTTTGTCAAAAGCAATTTGGCATTCATCATTCCATTTGACTACTTGATCTTTCTTCAATAGCTTGAAGATTGGCTCACAAGTAGCCGTCGGGTGAGAAATGAATCTAGCAATATAGTTTAGACGTCCCAAGAATCCTCTAACTTCCTTCTCAGTACGAGGAGCAGGCATCTCTTGTATTGCTTTAACTTTGGCAGGATCAACCTCGATACCTTTGTTACTGACGACAAAGCCTAGGAGTTTACCAGACCGTACCCCAAATGTGCATTTGTTTGGATTCAAACGCAACTTGTACTTCTTCAGTCTCTCAAACAGTTTTTGTAGGTGATCAATATGCTCTTCTTCTGTTTGCGATATGGCTATCATATCGTCCACGTAGACTTCTATTTCGTGATGTATCATGTCATGAAATAGAGCTACCATGGCATGCTGATAGGTTTCCCCAGCGTTCTTTAGTCCGAATGGAATCACCTTGTAGAAGAATGTGCCCCATTGTGTGACAAATGTTGTTTTCTCCATGTCATCAGGCGCCATTTTGATTTGGTTGTAACCTGAGAATCCATCCATGAAGGAAAACACTTTGTGTTGTGTCGTATTGTCAACTAGGATATCAATGTGGGGAAGTGGAAAATCATCCTTAGGGCTCGCCCTATTCAAATCTTTGTAGTCCACACACATTCGCACTTTGTCGTATTTTTTTTGGTACAGGAACAATATTGGAAACCCATTGAGGGTAAGAGGTGACAGCCAAGAATCCAGTGTTGAATTGCTTCATGACCTCTGATTTAATCTTTTTAGACATATCAGGTCTCATGCGGAGAACCTTTTGTTTTACTGGTGGAAAATCTTCTCTTGTAGGCAAACGATGTACCACAATGTCTGCATCAAGTCCTGGCATGTCTTCATATGACCAGGCAAAAACTTCAACATAATCGTGTAATAACTGAATCAGATGCTCCTTGACGCTGGGTTCCAGATTGGCACCCACCTTGACCTCTTTTTTTTCCTCTTCGGTACCTAGGTTGATTGTATCCACGGGTTCCTCGTGAGGTTGAATGGTTATTTCTTCTTGTTGTAGCAGTCTGGAAAGTTCCCCTGGTAATTCATAATCTTCCTCACCTTCATCTTCGGCTTGGTAGATTAGATTCTTAGAGTCACAAAAGGCCATAGTAGTAACGTTGCCCATGGGATCCCGAATGGATGTATACCTGCATTGTGAGTGTGGGTGTGTGTAAGGGTATAGTTATCTTTGAAAGAAAGTAAAATGTAAAAGAAAATCAATGAGCACAAAAGTTTGTATGCGAAAACGTCCATGATTCATTGATGTCATATGAAAATGAGATAATAACCCTTACAAATGGACCATTGTGCCTTGGGTAAGACACAAGGTTTTAAGAGTGCGAATTGTTTCAATATTACATATCCAGTAAAATGTAAAGATAAATTACTGTGGGATAAAAGTGATCGGGACAAAGTCTCTAGCCTCCCAATTGTTGATCCCTCCATTGACAGTCGGGAAGATCCAATCCTCCAGGTCGTAATAATCTTCACCATCTTCTACCGCGTTGACCTCATGGTTGCTGATCTTCAGGGGTGGTCCTCCAGCACGGGCACGGCGTACAGCCTTTTGAGCACTTGAAGTGAAACCTAGGCCAAACTTGTCAGACTTATACGGGATATCTGGGAGCTTCCCCCAGATAGTGCATCCACCTTTCTCAACCACTATTGTGGCGTCCTTTGGGGATGACATCCAGAGTGGAGGCCTTGTAACCTTGGGAATCTTAGACACGTCTTTGGTCACTGCCACCTCTTGGGGGACCTCTTCAAAGTGTTGGAATGGAGTTTCAATGAATTCGTCGTCCAATTCCATATATCTGAAGGAATTGAGATGGCTGATCATGTATTCTTCCTCTCCATGGACGGTGATAATCTTCCCTTGAACTGGATACTTCAGCATCTGGTGCAATATAGAGGTAACAGCGCCAGCATTATGGATCCATGGTCGTCCTAGCAAACATGAGTATGAAGGGCGGATGTCCATTACATAAAAGGTTGAATTGAAAGTTTGGGTTCCAACCTTTATGGGGATATCCACTTCCACGTGCACCATCCTCTTTGATCCGTCAAAAGCCCTTAATACTATGTTGATTGGCATTAATGTCAGTCTCTCGCAGTCAAGTCTATCAAGAGCTTTTTTCGGTAATACATTCAAAGATGAGCCTGTGTCCACCAAGACATGGGCCAGAGTTGTGCCCCTACATTCCACAGAGACATGCAGTGCCTCATTATGCTTTCTTCCCCTCGGCGTCAGATCAGCGTCTGAAAAACCTAGGCCATTATCCGCTGTCAGGTTGGCTACGTAGTCTTGGAATTGATCAGCAGACGTCTCTTGAGGTACATGGGCTGTTTTTAAGAATTTCACCAAGGCTTTTGCATGCGCCTCAGAATATAGTAGTAATTCCAGCATGGAGATTTTAGAGGGTGTTTGCCCCAATTATTCAATTACATCGTAGTCGCTCCTCTTTATAATTTTTAGGATCTCCTCCATTTCTTTCTTGGAAGTCTCAAAGATAGTCAATGACTGGGCCTTCATCCGGACAGGCTCAACCAAAATACTTTTTCCTCGAGTTTCAGTAGCGGGAGTGTTGGTAGGAATGATAATAGGGGTTGTAACGGCTTTATCAGTAGGAGTACTTGCAGAGATGATTATGGGTATGGGATCAACCTTTGGAGCAGCCACAGGGATAATTACGGGTCCATAAGCTGCTTTTGGGGGAGCAATTTCTAGAGAAAAGATCCTACCACTTCGGGTAATTTTGCTAGTTCCGGCAATATTACTGATGTCAGAGTCTTTTTTCTCGGAATTTATCTCTTTGGCGGCCGGCTAGTCTTGCTTGATGCCATTGTAGTAAATGTCCCCTCCATAGTTCCACGACACGATTTTGTCTGACATGTATGGGACTGGCCCATGCATTGTAATTATTAAAGGAGTTGATTTCGGAGCTGATGTAATTCTAACGGGTCTTTTGGTGGAGACCCTGGAAGAATTGGCGGAAATGGTAATGATAGAAACATCTTCAACAGGAATAGGTGAAACAAGAGTCTTTTCAAACAAAATCTCTTTGTTATCTATCAGGCGCTGAATGCCCGCTTTCAACAAAGGACAATCAGTTGGTGAGGACAAGCAAAGATGGCAAACTTCCTTACAGCCCAGGAATACACCGGCTTTCAACAAGTTTATCTTAATAGTCGGAAGTGGGGTCATGAGTTCATCAACTGAGGTAACAAACAAATCTTCTTCAATGGCATTGGTATAGTGACAGTGTTTGGGCATAGGAGCAAAAATGACATTTGGCTTTTCGGGCGCATCAAACTCAATTTCTTTTGCTTCAATGAGGTCTTGTATTTTGTTCTTCAAGGCCCAACAGTTATTAGTATCGTGACCAGGACTTTCAGAGTGATATGCGCAACGGGCATTGGGATGATAATGATGGGGATGTTATATTGAGGTTTCTCGAAGCTTCTTTCAAGGTTTCCAAGTTTGATCTTAGTAGATGATGTAATACTTGAGACAGAGTCATGTTAATTCTGGTGAATTGCCTAACTGGCCTTTCCACCCTTGGTTGATTACTTCTTTTTTGATCAGGCGTAGGCTTTGGAATCATAACAGCCCCCACCATTGGTCGGCGTTCGGCCCTATCTTGGTTTCTTTGCGGATATACAACAGCTACCTCTTTCTTCCCGATGAAAGGCTTCCTTACAGCTATAGAAGAAGATGTATCTTTCTGAATCTTTCCACTTTTTATGCCAGCTTCCACCCTCTCTCCGGTCAATATTAGTTCAGTAAAGCCTGCAGACGAACTTCCAATTAAATGATTGAAGAAGGGACCAGATAAAGTGCCTAAGAACATGTCTACCAATTCTCTCTCAGACGAAGGGGGTTGAACTCTTCCATCCAAATCTCTCCATTTTTATGCATAGTCCTTGAAACCTTCATTGGAAGCCATGGCCATACTCTGGAGTTGAGTACGGGTAGGCGCCAAATCAGCATTGTATTGATATTGCTTGTAAAAAGCTGCGGCAAGATCTTCCCAATTGTGAATGTTGGCTCTTTCTAGTTGGTAAAACCAGTCAAGTTGAGTTTTAGACAGGCTGTCTTGGAAAAAGTGCACCCATAAGTCTTTATCAGCGGTGTGGGGTTGGATTTTTCTCACATATGACTGGAGATGCATTTTAGGGCATGACACTCCGTCATATTTGGCAAATGTAGGCACTTTGAATTTCGGAGGAATCACAATCTCTGACACCAGTCCCAATTCCTCAAAGTCTAAGCCTGGCACCTTTTGGATTTCCATCGCGCTCAACCGCTCTTTGAGATGTCTGTACTTGTCATCAGCTGGAGGGTACTATTCCTCAGAGTAGTCTTCCTCTTCCTCCTCCTCTTCAGATTCTGACGGGAAAACTTTTTCCTTTCCTTTCCCCTCTCCTTCATCGGATGTTGTTGCAAAGTTCAAAGTCCTTCTTGTTTTCCCATGAAACCTTCTCCCCATGTTTAAGACTCCGGTTACCTTCATTGTTTTCTTTTTCCTCTCTTCAGCCAGCAGAGTCTTCAACTCTTCTTGCCCCTTGGCTAGGGTCATGAACAACTTTTGAAACTGCGTATTCTGAGCTTGGAGATCTTTCACTGTTTGCTAGAGATCCATCTTACTGAAATAAATAGTAGAGAGATGAGGAGACTTGTTGCAAAAGAGTTGTTTATGTTATGATGAATGATATATGCTTATGCAATGTTTTTAAGGATTTCAAAGATTCAATTTTGTTTTAGATAAAAAGGAAACACGCGTTATATTAATAAGACAAAGTTTGAGTACATCAATTCCCCTTGGGCAAAATAATACAAAAACTCTAAGATAAAAAAGTAGTACGCATCCTCTTTGGTGCAATGTAGGCATTCAGAGTCCGCTCCTCATGAAGTAGCCTAGTAAGTTCCAAAACCTTCTTCTCGCTTGTGTAGAATTGGGCTTTGAAAGTATCTCGCTCTCCTTTGAGTTGTATCTAATCCCTTTGTAGGTCTTCAAGAGATGTGGGCATGTCAGGATGTAGGATAGTGTATGGAACATCTCCTTCCTTAACAGGCTCAATGATTACCGGGAGAATGGAGGGGTAAGGCATCATAAGACTTTGAGCACGAGTTCGTACCCATTTGAAGTAAGGATCAAGAGGGATGGAATTATTATGCCTCAAAGCCTTGATATCCACCTTGTTTAGCATCCTCCAAGCTCGGATAAATATCTGGCGAAGACCTTGATCGTTGTTGTCGTAGTCGAATACCAAACCTTGAATCAGCATCTCATGCGGGCCATCTCTTCGGGCATAATTAAGTTGTCTTAAGGATAAACACGGGTTGTAGGTGATACCTCCCCTAATGCCAAGTAGAGGAACATTAGGGAATTCTCCATAGCAGGCGACGATGATAACATTCTCTTTGGATCGAGAGCACCAATGAATGTATGAATGTTTGAGTGTCATTAACCTTTGTGACCACCTTGAACCTTGCCCATTCTTCAATACAGATTAGGGAAGATGAGAAATAAACCATCTTGCCAAGAGAGGAGCTCAACACATAAGGACACCTCTTTTCCTCATTTTGCGAGTGTGAAAAGAGTGTGGGATATCCCCTAGCAATGTAGGCACCGGGTTGCGTGATATGAAGATTTTGACGGTGTCCACATCTATGAGTTGGTCAGGATTTGGGAACTAAACCATCCCATAGATGAGGAGATCCATAATTTTCTCAAAGGCTTGCAAGTCTAAGGAATTCCAACAACTTTGGGCTTTCTCAAACAGGAACTTTGCTAAGAAACCTTCGACATCACTCCTTGTTTCCCAATGGGTTGTGACATCAGATGAGTGCAAGTGTAGGGCTTGAGAAATCTCTTCTGGCTTTGGATCTCTTTCTGTACCATTGAAAGGTAGTTGATTGAGAATTGGGATCCTAAAGAGTTGGGAGAATTCTTCCAAAGTAGGCACAAGTTGATAGTCGGGGAATGTAAAGTAATGGTGCAAAGGATCAAAGAACTGAAAGAGCACCTTTATCATGCCCTCATCTATGTTGGAGGTGACCAAGTTGAGTAGACGACCATGTCTTTCGGTGAATGGAGATTTCTCATGAATCCTTGAAGCTAGCTCTTTAATTTGTGGAGGTAATCTCACAAGGTTGACTTGAATAGTTTTCCTGCAAAGTGAATCCATGTCCTACAAAACAAGAACAAAGATGAATCCTAAAATCCTTGAAATGGTTAGTGGATGTATATGATGTTCATGATGTTCATGATGTTCATGATGTTATGTATAAATATGCATATACAAACAAAGCAAACAATTCCTTAGTTTAGGCTTGCATGGAGTTTTATAGGTAAGTACCCTCTTGAAGTTTAGTTGGCTTAAACCTGTCCTAGTAATAGTAACCGGGTTCTAAGGAGCTCAATATCACTGGATTATTTCCATGGTCATTGTTTCAGCTCAAGCCTCTTTAATGGCGACCGAAATATCGCAAGAAACCAAACCTCAATGAGTGTAGTATCGAGTATCTACCAACTTCGAACGGCACCAAACCCGGTCATCTCACTACATCCTAAAGGCTAAGTTGGTCAAGTAAAGGTTCTAGAAGTTCATTAGTGCTTCATGACATCACTCAGCGGCCCCGTATTCTCTTTGATTAACTCAAAGGCTACCGGTACCCACAAATATGTCGCACTAACGTAGCTATTGCTTAGACCATGTCGGTATACCCCGCACAGTTTCCACAACGTATTTCTACTTACCTATTATGCATCCTAAATTCGGGTAAAGGATTCAAACCTAAACAAAGAACCACAAAGCATACAAGTCAAACAATGCAAGCAAGTAAATGTGATATATCCCTAAGGTAACCCCACTTTTAGAATTTTCCCCAGCAGAGTCGCCAGTTCTGTGATACGGTGGGAGAACTGACTTGAAGGTTTTGCGTTTGATCGCAAATGTTGCGGTTAGAAATAGTCGCCACCGACTTTTCTTTTATCCAAAAGGAAAGGTGAAAAAGCACAGGAAAGACCTTTGAGACTTTTTCTTGAGTTCGGGGGGTAGATTATGAAAAGAGAAGGTATTAGCACCCTTTTCATCCATGGTTTTCCATGGGCTCTTAGTTACTTGCTAGATCACTTGCTTTTGTTTGAAATTGTGCTTTGTGTGGTTTTTGAAAGTATTTTGTAAAGATGGCCATTGTTTAGGCAATCTTTGTAATGATTCTCGTTCGTAAGAATGTATACAAAGATGTTTATCTTTTTAAAAATATCTTCAATGTTTGTAAGATGTTTTGAAATGTGTAGGTGTTTGTTTTGAAAATAGCAAGGATATTTGTTTTGGAATGGAGCAAGTAACTAAAAGTAATCTACCTACTCAAATGTATTTCTTGTTCATTTTCTTTTCCTTTGATATTGTTGTCTTACCATTTATTTGGTAAGCAACCCTATCTTTGGATGTAAGCGGGACGGGCGTGGGTCATCGTATAGCCATGATTAGAAATGTTGCAAAGTATCTTAGCATTTTGAGGGACTAAGATCATTTTGTAAGGCAGCTTGAATAGCGTCATCGAGGGACTATGATCTTGTATTTGTTTGTTTTTGCTAAGATACTTTACATGCGTAATATGATGAATTTTGTATAAGGAAACCAAGTGGAGTAACCCTAGTGGTGTTTGTGTGCAAGCGTGTCATTTTCATGCTTGTTTTTGTCTTGGATTAGGGTTTTCTATTTGATTGATTTTTATCTTCCCATACAAACCCTAATTACTAGCATATTATGTAAAAACGATAAATTGCAAAATTAAAAATTACTACGCTATTACAACATTTGTGAGAGGGGGGGTATACAATTTATGAATGGGGATTGCAATAATATGAACCTAATTAATCTATTACAACCAAATTGAATATGTACAAATATTGGAATAAATAATATACAAGATGAATTAAATATGCAAAGATATGTAAATGCAAAGAAGATTTTTGTTTGGTTTTTTATGTGGAAAAAGTTTTAACCTAAACCTAATAAATAAATCAAGATTAACTCAAATTAATTAAGAAAAGAAATTATTTTAGAAAAGATTTTGAATAAACCCTAATTCTATTTGATTAAAAGGAAATAAATTTCTTTAAGAAAAATTAAGTATTTTTTTTGTATTTTTATCTTGAAAATAATATATGGCATCATGAGATATTTTTGGTCCTTTTTTATACTAAAATAATATGTTTAATGGGTGTGAAGAAAAATAGATATTTAAACTAGTTCTAATTTAATTTACAAAGTTATTTAATAAAAATAGATAATATATATAACTAAATAAAATATATTTTTCTTGATAAAAAATGAAATAAAAATCTATCATTTTTATATTTTTGTGATTTTTAATATTAAGAAAAATATATTTAATAAAATAAAATGAAAGTAAATTAAATAAATAAAATTACATGGGCCAGGGGTGTATACAAGTAGACAGGAGGTGAATGTTAGAATAAAAACAAAAAAAGCCCAAGATTCAGAAGCCCACGCTGCAAAGGGACAAAAAAATGGAAAAATATGAAAAAATTGCAAAAGGCAGCACGCTGAGGCTCGAACCCATGACCTCTAGCATTTACGCGCGCTGCCTTACCATTGGGGTGGCTGTACATCCGTTTATATAAACAAAAGCACAAATATATATTAGAAAACGCCTCCTGAAGGCAACTTTGTCTTCAACCTTGAGCCATGGCCGGACCACCTGTATCTCTCTCATTTCTCCATAAAAATGGAAAGTCCAAACATGAAAGCTATAGTGTTTCTTCCCACGAGTTCAACCATGTAATTTATGCAAACTAACAGTCAAAGATAAGAGCTAATTTTACTGGCCCTAATTGGAAACCTAATTTTTACAGAAATTTCAAATCCAAAATTCTCTATGCACAGTTAATATAAATGAAATCTATGGACATGGTTAGCTTTAGAGCAAGGATATCTACATTTTGCTTTCACAAATCAGGACCAAAGGATGCTTGCATGAAGAGATAGAAGTTTGATTTTTTACCTCTTGCAGCTGGAATCGTGAATAGAGTTTGAGCAAGTTTTGAGAAGGCCTGAGGATCTGTTTAGCTTGCCTGGACTCCCCTGAGTGTATTCCAATCCTTACTTTGTCTTGAAAGTCCCTGAATCTCCCTACTCAAGTCAACCTGCAAGCTTGATGTTTGAAAATTGTGGATGGTGGAGGAGGAGTTATAGTGAGGGAACAGAGGTCTGGATCACTTAGGTGTGAGGTATATTAAGTGTTGAGGTGGTTAAAACTCAAAATGCACAAGTGGATTTGGAGATGGTTGTGTAAGGTTCAAAAATGTCAAGCTATGGTAGATTCTGAGTTGCATAGTGTTTGGGATGGTTTTGGAGTCTTAGCATTCATGTGTTATGTTGCAATACACTTGTGTATATGTATGGAAAAGGTTAGAGATCAAACTTTCTCCAGATTTCTGAGTTATAGCCTTTTGGCTCTATTACTTGCTTTTGAAGAAAAGTGAGCAGACAAGTCTCTATGTGTTTGTACAAGCATGATCTGAGTTGGTAGAGGCTTCATACAAGTTGCTTTTGGTTTTTACTTTGCTTGTGTGCAGAGAAAACAATTGAGAGGCTCAAGAAGTTGACAAAGGCAAAAGTAGTGCTTTATCAAAATGGAAATGGCAACTTTGTGCTAAAAATGGAATTGTAACTTGGATAAAGGCTCAAGTGCTTGGATTAAAGCTCTATCAGCTGTGTAAACATTTAATTATGGAGTGAGAAACAAGTTTTAGGCATGCAAAGAAAAGATTATGCATCCTAGACTTGGATTTGAATTTTTGTTCATCTTGAAATGGCTTGAAATCAAAGTGATAAATCACCAACTTCATCTCTTCGATTCTCCCTACTCAGGAATTATATCAAGGAGTTCTTGGACATTTTGGAAATTTTGCAATGTGCTCTACAACTCATCTTTGAATTTCTTTTGAAAAATGCCTTTTCAACTATGTGAAAAATTGCCATGAAGTTAGGTCAAAAATCTGCCTAACTAGGGCAAAATTTCACTAAGTTATTTTAGTTCATGAGCATGTATTCACAAAATTATATCTTGAGATACAAGAATTTTTAGGAGAAATTGTGTGAAGAAAAGTTGTAGATTTCATGGAGATCTACAACTTTCATGTTGAAAATTTCCTTTGAATCATTTTGCATCATGGTGAAAATTTGGCCCAAAGTTGAGAAAAAAATAAGAAATTTTCTATACTTAGAAAAATTTCTAAGTTAAGAATTTTTTACTTTTCAAAATAAAATCTTGAATTCTTGATTTCTTGGTGAACAAGTTTCACATTTTGACATGTTTTGATGAATTATGATCCTTGGCACTTGATTTTGACCAAAAAGTCAAAGTTTGACTTTTTGGTATACAGTTGACTTTTGATAAGTTGACTGCAAAATTCATCTGTCAATCCAATGGACTTGCAATGTTTTGAATCATGTTATTAGGTAAAAATGATGCAATTTAACTCTTTATATCATGCCTTAAACCAATTGACCATTTTCTAGGTCAAGAATCAGAAATTGCCCTTTCTCAGTCAAAACCCTAATTTTGACCATTTTGCCCTTTTGATGATTTGATCAAATTTCTTGAGGAAATTATGGTCCAAACTTGATCAAATGATACATATGAGTCTAAGATGTTGATGTGGATCAAAAATTATGAAGTTTGACTGTATATTGGCCATGGTTGACTTTTTTCCCAATACAGTTGCTTTTTAGGTCAACTGTCCAATTGACTGATCAAAAGTGTGATTCAAGGCTTGAAACTTGACATGAGTAATCTTAGGGGTCCATAATGATCCTTGAAAGTAATATGAAGCATTGATAGTTCGAAAATCCTTGTGCAAACTCAAACCCTAATTTTGGTCATCAGTGCATGAGGAGATGTTTTGAGCTGGTCAAACCCTAATCCAGTCTTGAGTCAAAGAGATTTTGTGAAGAAATTCTTGATAAGTGAGAGGGAAAATTTTGGGGTACAACACATTGCTTCTAAAGCATTAGAAAGTGCAACATCATTCCCTCCAGCCATCTCAACTTATCACTACAACATAAACAACGGTTAGAACTCAAATTAACAATACTCGATTGTTAGACAACTACGACTCAACAACAAGGTCGGACCAACCTTTTGCTCTGATACCAACTTTGTAACACCCTAATTCTACCCGATAATTATAAATGTAAATCAGAGTTATAATCATTCATGCAAACGAATCAGGATGCCACAAATTCATCTTCAAAAACACATTGCATTCAACATGGATACATAACACTTTAAACTTTGGGTGAACCATCATTATAATAACTTAATCTCTTATTTCAACAATTTAAACATCTACGCAGCAAAATTTTTAATAACATCTTTATCCATCGTTACAACTACTTCAAAACAACACATACTTAATAAAAATCAAATTAAAGTTTAACAACTGAAATAATCAACAATTAAAAGCAACAAGCATTCATCCCCCGGAGTGTTACGTATCATAGCAATGACACCAACTCGAACTACTGAAGGTATACAGCCTTCACTCTGGATTACCTGCATGTTACCAACGTAAGGGTAACATTCAAATAGAAGGGGTGAGATATCTAACAATATAATAAAACGTATGATAATTAATATATTAAATTAGATCACATAACACCACCACTTCTCATCTTATAAACAACAATAATCGCAACAGAAAACCAACAATATACACCTTCACCGCATCAATACACGACTTCTTTATGCAATCGTATAATGCGGCTCAATACTATGCAAATGCATGTGGTACCATTAGAGCGGAACTCCCATCTTAAAAATCTGCCAATAAATAGAGGCATCAACAAGGCATAAGCCTTCATCTTAACATTCGCCAATACAGGCCATCTTAACGAGCATCAGCTCCATCTTGAAATGCAATGTATGCGACACAATCATGAATGTAATGACAACACCATAATTAATAACATATCAACACAACATCATCGTTGGCCAGAAGCCTACATCTTAATATCTGCCAATTATTAGAGGCATCTCAACATCTTGCATCAACATCGTTCATCAACATCATTTATCATCATAATTCGTCAAACATCATTTATACATCATAATTCATCAAACATCATTTATCATCATAATTCGTCAAACATCATTTATACATCATAATTCATCAAACATCATTTATCATCATAATTCATCAAACATCATTTATACATCATAATTCATCAAACATCATTTCATCAACAACTTAGCCATACAACAATACGACAGTAACTCGTCAATCTCGCAACGTTGGCCATAAGCCTACAACATGATATTGCCTATAATTTATTAATCATATAAGGCTTACTTCTAAATCACCAAACCTATACATATTACTATTCTATAATACTACACCATTATCATCATTAATCCTACTGTTACAAACCAAACAGTAATCTATAATCATCTCATCCTCCTCATTCTTCACAAAAATCAACATAGCGATTAACGCGGGAACTAACTCTAATCCTAATTTGGATACTAGTATTATCTTTCCTATTCTTCATTTTGATCCTTAATAATGAAGTTCGTCGCGTTAACTATTCAAAGCTTCGAATGGCACATCAAACGGAGTCCAAAAACTCAAGTTACAGCCTTTTTAAACTGATTCTGCCAAAATCCAGACAAAATGGATTGACGGGTAATGTCTTGGGTCGACGCGTGCTGGACTTAACACGCTACATGAGTCGATGCATACTCTCTTGTATCGACTCATACTGAGTCTGCAACACTGTAAGTATCGATACATGCTCCTTCGTATCGACTCATCCTGAGTCTAAAAACCCTCATGTATCGATGCAGGACTCCTTCGTATCGACTCATCCTGAGTCTAAAATCCTTCATGCATCGATGCATGGCTTTTGGGGTCGACACATATTGTTCTGTCATGAATATTTTCTGCGATTTCACTGCGTTTTCACTACAGTTTCCATGCTTTAGGCTCTAAAAACATCCTCTAATCATAGATAATCATCAATTATAATTATCCTATAATTCTACATCAAATATGCAGCATTAGGGCATCATTATTCATCTTTCAATCATCGATTTTTATCATACAACATCTCAAGCCCTTCAACATCTGCTCAAGGCTAATTTAGTGACATTGAGTGATCCTCCTGCCAATCCTGACACCTCGTCACCAAAATCTAGTCCAAATGCAAAGTGTGCTTACCATTTTAACAGTCCCGGACATGAGACTGATCAGTGTTGGGCCTTAAAGAACAAAATCCAAGATTTAAATGACAACAAGACTATTGAATTTGATCCCCCTCTGACGCCAAATGTAATTACCGCTCCAATGCCAAAGCATGATAAAGGTGTTAATGTTGTCGAAGATACAATTTTCATTGCCTCTGTTGAATAATTAACTACTCCATTGAATATAATCAAGAACGATCTGTTGAAAGCTGGGATTTTCCCTGGCTGTGAAAAAGATTGTGTGTGCTGTATGAGTCAACCCAATGGGTGTGAGGAACTGAAGAAAGGTATACAACGCCTAATGGATGGCCGTGAAATCCTATTCGAAAAGATTCCCACCATCGAGAATTCAATGGACAAAGCTGAAGATTTTGCCATCATAACAACTTCAAACAAACCTCTTAGGATCTCATCCAAAGGTCTTATCAGGATTTTGAATGAACCAATCATTGCTCCTCTCATAATCACTGTTGCCGGACCTGTTCCATACACCTCTGATAAAGCGATACCATGGAATTACGGTGCCGAGGTTTACTACCATGGGGTAAAACAAGATTCTTGGATTGATGATAATGAAGTTGGTGTTACTAATATTACTGGTTCTAGTAAAGTCACAAGAACAGGAAGGGTCTTTTCCCCTGTTATCTCACTACCAATCACTACCATAGTCCCAATCCATATAACCAATGGAAATGTCGGTGCCAGTACTAGAGGGAAAGAGAAAGAAAGTGAGCTTGCTAGGGAAGAGACACCTGCTAAAAAGTCTGTTATGGAAGAACCATCCACTCAAGAGATGGAGGAGATTCTGAAAATCATCAAGAAAAGCGACTTCAAAATAGTAGAGAAGTTGGGGCAAACCCCTTCTAAAATGTCAATGTTGTCCTTATTGCTATGTTCCGACGCCCATGCACAAGCTTTGATTAAGTTCTTGAAAAAGGCTCATGTGCCTCAAGAAACCACAGCTGACCAATTCGAGAACTACGTAGCAAATCTGACGGCTGACAATGGTCTGGGGTTCTCCGACGCAGATTTAACTCCCATGGGAAAGAATCACAATAAAGCCTTGCATGTTTCTGTTGAATGTAAGGGGACCACTCTGGCACATATTTTGGTGGACACTGGCTCATCTTTAAATGTGTTACCTAAAGGCGCTTTAGATTGGCTAGACTGTGAAGGTTTGGTTTTGAAGCCAAGTGATATTGTTGTGAGGGAATTTGATGGGTCGAAAAGGATGGTTCATGGAGAGGTGGATCTCCCAATTAAGGTCGATTCACATGTTTTCAACTCCACATTCTACATAATGGACATACGGCCTGTGTATTCTAGTTTTCTTGGGCGCCCATGGATCCATGGGGCAGGTGCGGTCACTTCTACTCTCCACCAAAAGTTAAAATATCCAGTTCAAGGGAAGGTTGTCACTGTTTGCGATGAGGAAGAATTTACGGTAAGCCATCTCAATTCTTTCAAGTATGTAGAAATGGATGGCGAATTATTAGAAACTCCTTGCCATACGTTTGAGGTTGTAGCCGCTACAAAAATATCCTCTAACACTCCAAGAGCTGATAAAGTTATCCCCAAGATGGTTTCTCTTAAAGATGCTCGTGTTGTGGTAGAAGAAGGAAACAATGAGATGTGGGGTCAACTCCTCGATATCCCGTTCAAGGCAGACAAGTTTGGGTTAGGTTTCACCTCCAAAGCTCAGAAAGAAGTTAGAAGTGCTCGTGCTGGAAAGCCGCCTTTCCACCTCAAAAATCATGAAGTGAACGATGTAGAAGACTCCGATGATGAGTGTGCTTTTGAAGACTGGATCTACCCAACAACCGAAGGGAAGCTCAATAATTGGAATGCAAAGGAGTTCACTTCTGTTTCTTTCATTGAGGAGTAATTACAGTTTACTTTTTCTATTAATTCAGGAACTCTATAATATTATTTCCAAACAACGACTTTTAAGCCATGTGCCTTGCCCGGGGCACTTTGGTCCTTTTGTCAAGGGTTTTATTTATGTTCATCTAATCATATGATTATTCAGTACATTGGTATCTTTTGCATTTAAATATTTTTGTTCATTGTCTTTCTTTCTTTCAAATACATTTTCAAAAAATTTAGCCATGTATCTTACATGAACACACACACACTCTTGCAGGTCTACATCCACTCTGGATCATGTTTCCCATGACTCTACTATTGCCAACTATGACTTTGTATATCCTATCAACCAAGCCGAAGACGAAAGTGAGGAAGATTGTGATATACCAGGAGAACTAGCCAGACTTCTATTACAAGAAGAAGAAGTAATTCAACCACATGAAGAGTCAGTTAAGATTATCAACTTGGGTACTGAGTCAGATAAGAAGGAAATCAGAATAGGCGCTAATTTGGAAAGCAGTGTTAGGAGTCGTTTGGTTCAGATGTTGCGCAATTATGTGGAAGTATTTTCTTGGTCGTATGAAGATATGCCGGGGTTGGATACCGACATCGTGGTTCATCGTCTTCCAACTAAAGAAGACTTCCCTCCTGTTAAACAAAAAGTCCGTCGCATGAGGCCTGACATGTCTGAAAAGATCAAAGTCGAAGTAATGAAACAATTTGATGCAGGATTCCTAGCTGTAACATCCTATCCTCAATGGGTGGCCAATATAGTGCCAGTGCCAAAGAAAGACGGGAAAGTTCGCATGTGCGTAGACTATAGGGATCTGAATAGGGTAAGCCCCAAGGATGATTTCCCTCTACCACACATTGACGTCTTAGTCGACAATACTGCTCAGCATAAGGTTTTCTCATTCATGGATGGCTTCTCAGGCTATAATCAAATAAAGATGGCTCCCGATGACATGGAAAAAACTACTTTTGTTACGCAATGGGGCACCTTCTGCTACAAAGTCATGCCCTTCGGATTAAAAAATGCAGGGGCAACATATCAAAGGGCTATGGTGGCTTTATTTCATGACATGATTCATCATGAGATAGAGGTATATGTGGATGATATGATTGCTAGATCACAAACCGAAGAGGAACATCTCGATCACCTGCACAAACTATTCGAGATACTGAAGAAGTACAAGCTGAGGTTAAACCCTAATAAATGCACATTTGGAATATGCTCTGGAAAGCTTCTAGGTTTTGTTGTCAGCAATAAAGGCATTGAAGTTGATCATGCCAAGATAAAGGCCATCCAAGAAATGCCAGTCCCCCATTTTGAAAAAGAAGTAAGAGGATTCTTGGGTCGTCTCAATTACATTGCCCGTTTCATATCACACTTAACTGCTACTTGTGAGCCACTCTTAAAACTCTTGAAGAAAGATCAGGTAGTCGAGTGGAACGATGAATTCCAGATTGCCTTTGGCAAAATCAAAGAATACCTACAAGAACCTCCTATTCTCATACCTCCAGTTGAAGGAAGACCCATGATCATGTACTTAACAGTACTAGAGAATTCTATGGGGTGTGTTTTGGGCCAACATGACGAGTCTGGCCGAAAAGAGCATGCTATTTATTACCTGAGCAAAAAGTTTACCGACTATGAAACCAGATATTCACTGATCGAGAAAACTTGTTGCGCGCTGGCATGGGCTGCTCGCCGGCTAAGACAGTATATGTTAACTCATACCACTTTGTTGATTTATAAGATGGACACAATCAAGTACGTCTTCGAGAAACCCGCCCTTTCCGGACGAATAGCCAGATGGAAAATGATCCTGACTGAGTACGACATCCAATACACAAATCAAAAAGCCACCAAAGGAAGTGTACTAGCAGATCATTTGGCCCATCAAGCTGTGGATGATTATCAGTCAATGAACTTCGACTTCCATGATGAGAACATTATGCTGGTAACCGACTGTGCGAAACTTAGACCGTATGACGGACCTGAACAAGGATCTCGATGGACTATGGTGTTCGATGGGGCTTCCAATGCCTTAGATAACCAAATTGGTGTTGTGATCATCTCTCCTGAAGTTTGCCACACTCCTTTCACTGGCAGGCTATGCTTCGATTGCACAAATAATATGGCTGAGTATGAAGCATGCATCTTAGGTCTAAAAGCTGCTATTGACTTAAGGATCCAGTATTTGAATGTGTTCGGAGACTCCTCCCTAGTGATCAGCCAAGTAAAAGGAGATTGGGACACTAAACATCCTAATCTTATCCCTTACAAGGAACTTGTGCTATCCCTGATTCCTCACTTCAAGGAGATCATGTTCGAGCACTTCCCTAGAGAAGAAAACCAGCTGGCTGACGCTTTGGCAACCATGTCTTCTATGTTCAAAGTCAGATGGGACAACGAATCCCCTATGATAACAATTGAAGATTCGATGAACCTGCACATTTCTATGAGCTCGACACCAATACAGAAAAGCCATGGTAACATGAAGTAATGAGATACCTTGAAGCACAAGAGTATCCAGAAGGGGCATCTACCAATGACAGAAAGTTCTTACGAAGATTTTCAGCCAAATTCTTCCGAAGTAATGGGATATTGTACAAGCGCAACTAGGATTCAACTCTACTCCGATGTGTGGATAAGAAGGAGGCAGAGGAAATTATGGAAGACATGCACGATGGCCTTTTTGGTACTCACTCAAGTGGACATATGATGGCTAAGAAAATCTTAAGAGCAGGTTACTATTGGTCAATAATGGAGACCGATTGTCATCAACATTCAAGAATTTGTCACAAAGGCCAAATCTACACCGATAAGGTCCATGTACCTCCAATCCCTCTGAATGTCATGACCACTCCGTGGCCATTTGCAATGTGGGGCATTGACATGATCGGAGAGATCAAACCTACGGCTTCCAATGGACATCGCATCATTCTTTTCGCCATTGACTATTTTACCAAATGGGTCGAAGCTGTCTCGTTTGCCTCAGTCACCAAGAATGTGGTAGCCAGATTCATCAGATACAACCTCATTTGTTGTTACGGTATCCCGAAAGGATCATCACCGAAAATGGAACTAACCTCAAAAATGCCATGATCAGGGAATTGTGCACTCAATTTAAAATCAAGCATCATAATTCTTCTCCGTATAGACTGAAAATGAATGGCGCAGTTGAAGCAGCCAACAAAAATATCAAGAAGATTGTGCAGAAAATGGTAGTGACCTATAAAGATTGGCATGAGATGTTACCATTTGCTCTACATGGCTATCGTACTTCAGCTAGAACATCAATTGGGGAAAATCCCTTCTCTCTAGTTTATGGCATGGAAGTCGTTTTGCCAGTGGAAGTTCAAATTCCCTCACTGAGGATTATGATCGAGGCAGGCCTACGCGAATATGAGTGGATTCAAACGAGATTGGATCAGTTGAACTTTATTGATGAAAAACAATTAGCTACTATTTTCCATGGTCAGACATATCAAAACGGATGATCAAGGCTTTCAACAAAAAGGTCAAGCCTCGAGTATATCAAGTTGGTGACCTGGTGATAAAACACATCGTTTTACCACAAGGTGACCCCAGAGGAAAATGGACTCCCACATATGAAGGGCCATTTGTGGTCAAGAGAGTTTTTTCTGGTTGTGCCATGATGCTGACCACCATGGACGGTGAAGATTTCTCGCATCCTATAAACACGGACATAGTTAAAAAATACTACGCGTAAGAGACCTGTTAGGTTGACACTCCTAAGCAAAATAAGGGCATCCCGGCAAACCAAAAGGTTTGGGCAAAAATTAGGGATATATGAAAAAGATTGTACACCTGGCAAGTTGAAAACCCGAAAGGGCGACTTGGGCAAAAAAGGGTATCATGGTGGACCGAAAACCCGAAAGGGCGGTTCAGACAAAAATTAAGGATTAAAAGCGTACGACTATGTACCATGAAATCAACACAGTCAATTCTATCACCAAGGTCCAAGTTCAAATGGTCCAGGATCAATCCAATCAATTTCGATCAACGGCAAGGGACGTTCAAAGATATTGGGGCAATAGTAGAGCTGGATGGCAATGAGATCATTTCACATGGCTATTTTGTTTTCATTCTCAATTTTGTTTTCCTTTTTGGCAATTTCCTCTTACTAGGATCTCCGCCTCTATGTACAAAAACGCATATTCATGGGCAAGATATCAATGCAAATACACTTTGAAGTGCAAAATTTTCTGTCTTTGTTTGGAATACAAATTTGCCCAAAGACTAAAGTTGAATGAACATATGCATATGAACATAATTAAAACTATTTGGCACATGTGTCCTGCTAAGCAGTAGCATCAACAATAGAGTATCAGCGCACAACATCAGTCAGCATCTCTTTAATGTATATGAAATAGCCCCACAGAGTTATTGCATCATCATTATCCCCACCAGGGCGGTGACGATAAACCTTTCCTCGACAGAGTTGCCTACAAAATCTCTTCACATGGGATAATCCCTGGTCAGAGTCTCAATCTCTTGGAAACTTTCTCCCCATCTAAGTTAATTTTTACAAGATTGAAACCTAGGAGATCTCTTCCCAAAGGAAATTCACTTCCTCAATAGGGGTTTATTTCCCCAACAGAATTATTTCCACAGCCAAGTGCAAATTTCTCAACATACAACAATCAAGACACCACAAATTGCCCAGCTGAACCCATCATCGCCCAGATGAGCCCATCATCCCCAGCTGAGTATATCTTCTCCAGCTGAACTCAAATTCCCCAGTTGAATCCAAATTACCCAGCTGAGTACATCTTCTCCAACCGAGGCTATTTTCTCCAAACAAGATCTATCCTCCCCGGATGAGCCCATCATCCCCAGCTGAGTATACCTTCCCCGGCTGAGCCCATCACCCCCAGTTAGGTATATCCTCCCCAAGCTGAGTCTGCCTTACCTGACTGAGTATATACTCTCCAATTTGAATTTCCCTTTCAATTTACTGCAAATCACAGGGCCACAACCCCTAATACCCAGTAAAGCCATCAGCAAAGCCTTTAATATTTCCAAGATGCTATGAAGCATGGGTCCAACCAGATATTAGCATAATTTTCAAGTTATTACTGAAGCCTGGACCCGACCAGATAATAGTTTGACTTCTTCAATTATTGAAACCTGGACCCGACCAGATAACAGTTTGAGTTACTGAAGCTTGGACCCGACTAGATAACAGTTTGACTTCTTCAATTACTGAAACCTGGACCCAGCCAAATAACAGTTTGAGTTACTGAAGCCTGGACCCGACCAGATAACAGTTTGACTTCTTCAAGTACTGAAACCTGGACCCGACCAGATAACAATTTGAGTTACTGAAGCCTAGAACCGACCAGATAACAATTTGACTTCTTCAATTACTGAAACCTAGACCTGACCAGATGACAGTTTGAGTATCTGAAACCTAGATCCGACCGGATAACAGATGGTATCAATTTCAAAATGCTATGAAACCTAGACCCGACCAGATGATAGCCTAACTTTTCAAGTATACAGAAGAACCTGAACTCAATCTGACAAATGTTTAATTTCTTTTCCCTAGTAGAGTTTCCTCTCTATCCCCAACAAATGGTTGAGAAACCTGGACCCGACCAGGTATCAGTTCTCATTTTTATTCTTTCAAGAAAGCCGTTGCAAAGCCTGGACCTGACCCGATAGCAATCACCCTCTGAGATTCGTTATGAAACCTGGAAATCGACCAGATAACAACTAAATTCCCAAGCAGTTTATTATGAAGCCTGGACCCGACCAGATAATAATTGACCTCATCAAGAAATCTGCAAAGCATGGACCCGACCAGATAACAGTTTTCAAGCAGTTTATTGTGAAGCCTGGACCCGACCAGATAACAATTGACCTCATCAAGAAATCTGCAAAGCCTGGGCCCGACCAGATATCAGTTTTCAAATAGTATATTGTGAAACCTGGAGCCCGACCAGATAACAATTAACTATGATTCCCAGAAAGACACTATGAAGCCTGGATTCGACCAGATAATAGTACAGCTTTCCAAAAACCCTAAAGCCTGGATCCGACCAGATAACAGTTAACCTCTGCACCCCCAGTAAGTCGCCATGAAGCCTGGACCCGACTAGATAACTATTCTATTTCAAGGAATTTTCTGCAAAGCCTGGATCTGACTAGATAACAATTAATTCATCTCTTCTTCCAGTAAGTTGTCGTGAAACCTGGATCCAACCAGATAGCAGCCGACTACTTCATCCTCAGCAACTGTGATGCCTGGATCCGACCAGATAACAGCTGACATTTGAGTGATATTCCCCAGAAAAAGCATCCTTTCAACAAAATTTGAAGATATGCATATTCTTCATTTCCAACAAGCAATCAGGGATTCAACCTCCCAGGATTTCCTCAGCATTAGTTAGGGATTTATTTTCCCGGACAAAAACATACATTTCACATTCATACATCACAGTATATACAATCCATATGCATTTAGCATGATAACACGTCTGGTGAACATCATGCAAACATCTGCATTTTACTAACCCCTTTTCTCCCAGGTAAAACATCAAGTTTAGTATAAGTCGACAAGAGATTTGTGCTGATACTTCTTCCAGCATTTACCAACATTCCTCCAAATGGCGTCTATAAGCCCATTCACCATCCATCTTCGAGTGCAAATTTCTTGGCACTCTAGTGTTCAAACATCTTTCACCTTCAAGTCACGAATGGCGGATCCGCCAATCTAACTCTTTAGGATCAAGAAGTTTGAACATGAACAACTGTTGTACCTCAAAATTTGTCCTCTCATTTCTCAAGGAATCACCCTGGATCCTCAAGTTTGCTTTCATCCAATTCCAAGCCTTGAATTGTCAATTTTTCCAAGCAAACCATTCACAAGGGCAAAATGGTCATTGGCACACTGAGAAATCTAACTTTAACTTTCGGATCAAAATCAAATCTCAAATATCATATTTCATCCAGACATGTCGGAATAAGAAGTTTGTTTCATCAAGAATTTCAAAAGTCAAATTTTACTTTGGAAAAGTCAAATTCTAAATACTTAGAAATTTTCTAAGTGTTTAAGAAATATGATAATTTCAAAACTTCTGGGCCAGTTTTCAGAGGTTCAGTCAGAGTTTGCCAGGGTAAATCAAAGAAGGTTACAAAGTGTGCTGCAAGCTTACTGGAAAGTCAGAAGGGTCCTTTAGAACATGCTGAAGCCAGAAGATTGGATGCTACGCTGAAGCAGAACTTCTAATCTAGAGTTAAGCAAGGATGCAGAGTTTCACATGGGAACTCATTTAATGCTCACAACCACTTGTGAGGTGTTATCCAAAGGATTTCCCCCATGTGTACCCCTATTGTATTGGGAAGATAAACTTTTGTGCAAAAGTATGCTAGGCCCAGGCGATGCTTCTACTTTTTCTTAATTCATGCTGACAAATCCAGCTTAGGTGCTGCTAACCATCCCACTTGGTGCATTGAACCACGCTTGTTTAAGTTTACTTCAAGAGTAAGTCAGCTTCTAGCATATGATGTTGGCGCTACATGACATCTCCAAACTACAAAACCTTTGCCTATAAATAGAACATCATTGGCCATTGAGAAGAGGTCGGAAAATTGAGAAAGAAAAGTCTTGAACCCCTGCAAAAATTCCAAAAATCCACAAAACTATAAACCCAAAAATACAAAACTTTAACTTTTGATTCCTTGCATTCAAACTCCATTTGTTCTCAAGTTTTCATGACAAAAAAACAATCCACACAGTTTCTAATTCACATATTAGAAACTACCCTAACTTCTGTATTCCTACTGTCATACACTCTCCATCCACCTCCACCTCAAAAAAGCCAGAACTTCATCCCGTGGCTGTTCCAGAAGCTAAAAACTTCCATCCTGCTGAGTACATGAAGAAGTTGCTCAGAACATCACCAGATTTCAGGACCAACCTCCAGCTCACAGAATCTTTTCCAGCTGCAAGGTAAGTTTCCTGCTGACTCTCATCTTACTAATTAGGCATTGTCAGATTTTGCATATTTGAACACAATGTAGATATTCTGATCCTGATGATGTATATATTCTGAAACTTCATGCATTTGCCTGCCTAAATAGAAGGAATCCTAGTTCAGAGTTTCATGAAGAAATTAGGACTCAGAATTAGGATTAGCAAATTCATGTTGCTTCTGAGTTGTGCTTCTGATTTTTTTCATGAAACTTGTCATAACTGTTATATGTGCAACTTTTGTTCTGTTAAGAAATAACTAAGTTGCAGATGTTTTGACTGGCATGGAGAGAGGCAAAGTTCTGACAGTTGCATCAGAACTTCTGAAAACTTCTGAGTTCTTAGAAGATCCAGAACTTCTAAGCTTCCATATTTCTACTAACGTTGTTTCTGTTTGTGCAGCAAGTCAGAGTCAGAACTTCTGACCTCTTCTATTTTTAGTATTTGGGCTGATTTTGTTTTTCTTTCTCTATTATTGTTTTTCACCATCATCTTTATTTTTCATTAATAAAAAAACACCAAAAATATTTCATATTCACATATTATATTTTCTTTTAACATAAAAAGACAAAAAATATTTTCTTAAACAAACTTATTTCTTCTCTTAAACAGACAAACATTTTACATTTCTGGTACATTCTTATCCATTCAATATGGTTATAATAGTAAAATAGGATTTAATTTGCAATCCCCATTTGAAATTTGTAAACCCCATCCCCCTAATGATCGTAATAGCGTAGAATCTTTATTTTTTGTGCTTTTATTGTTTTCATATATTGTTAGTAACTAGGGTGTGTATGGCAAGACTGAAATCAATGCTTAGAAAACCCTAATTCAAGACAAATTATGCATGCAATCAAACACACTTGCACACTTACACCCTTAGGGTAATTCCACTTGTTGCCTTACAAAAATGGTCATGTTATGCATGTGGGGTGTCTTAGCACAAACAAATCGAAAAATACAAGATCATAGTCCCTCGATGATGCTATCAAAGTTGCCTTTCAAAATGATCTTAGTCCCTAAAGAAAATTGCTAAGTCATCTGGCAACATTGCTATCATGGGTCAAATCAATGGTAAGATAGCCACATCTAAAGAAGGAGGAAAAGCACATCTAAGACCTTTTAAGTAGGTAGATTACTTTTAGTTACTTGCTCACTCTTAAATCAAATATCCTTGCTATTTTCAAAACAAACACATACACTTTCCAAACATCTTCCAAACTTGAAACATCTTCAAAAGCTCAACACTTTGTATATGTTCTTACGAACGAGAACTATTACAAAGTTTGCCTAAACGATGGCACCTTTTCAAAATACTTTCAAAAAAACCACACAAAGCATATTTTTCAAACAAAAGCAAGTGATCTAGAAAGTAACTAAGAGCCCATGGAAAACCATGGATGAAAAGGATGCTAATACCTTCCCTTTTCATAATCTACCCCACGAACTTAAAAACATCTCTAAAGGCCTTTCATGTGCTTTTTCAACTTTACTTTTGGATAGAAGAAAAGTCGGTGGCGACTCTTGCTAAACCGCAACATTTGCAAACACAAATGAAAAACCTCAAGTCAGTTCTCCCACCGTATCACACTGGCGAACCAAAAGAATTCAGCAAAAAATTAGGGATAAAAACAAAAAATTTGTATACCTGACAAGTCGAAAACCTGAAAAGGCGGCTTGGGAAAAAAAGGGTATCCTGGTGGACTGAAAACCCGAAAGGGCAGTCCAGGAAAAAGTTAGGGATCAAAACAGATGACTATGTCCCGCCATCTTGTCACTTGCCTATCAGTAGAAGACTTATCATTCTGATCGGCAGTTACCAAACACCTCAGGAGTTGGGATAACACTCAAGCCATCCACAAAGCCTCTGCAGGTACTTTCTCCAGTAGGTACAGGGGCAGAATAGTCCTGATGCAAAGTCATTGTCGTATCCTCAGCATGCGTCCCAATGACATCTACACTCCCCACGGAGTAGAGGCAACCAAAGATTTGACATCGGCTTCCCCAAACATGAGTTACTTTCCCCAGTAAAGTTCCTTCAGAGAACCGACATCTATGTTCCCTGGCCAAATTTTGTAATCGCAAGTGATTCATATAATTTTCTCCCAAGCAGAGTTTATTTCTCTAGACACAGAAGCTCACCCCCCAACAGAGCTTATTACTTCAGCTACGGAAGTTCACCTTCCAACAGAGTTATTCCCTCGCAGAGTTATTCTCAAGCAGAGTCTCTTCCTAGCAGAATATTCACAAACAAAAAGGAATAAATCCACGGCATAATCATCTCCGTTCTCCATCCCCAGCGGGAGTAGAAGAACCACTTTTTCTATGACGATCAGGAATTTAATTTCCAGTACTCTCCAGCAGCGGTCAGGGATTTATTTTCCCAGACTCGGATATGTCACAAATAGCATTTCATGTTCATACATCATGTTATGCGCACACATATTGCATACAACATAATCTCATTTATTTCGAGAACATCATCATACAATGCATTTCATGCATCACATTAATCATGTACCTTTTCAGGAAAGATGGTTATCATCAACAATTTCCAGCAGGTCCAAGATTAGCTCCTGAAACTAAACAGAGTAATTATCTGCGCGACCAAATGCAGCTTTACACGGGTTTGTCACAAAGCAATCTTACACGGGTCTCTCCTAAATGCAGCTTCACACGGGTTTATCCTGAAAAATGTCATACGGGCTCCTTCTCATACATTTTTAAACAAAGTTTCACACGAACTCCTCAGAAATAACCTTACCCAGGTTCCTTCTGAAGTTTTACACAAACTTAGCCCGAAGTAACCTTACTCAGGTTCCTTCTGATATTTTACACGGACTTGTCCCAAAGTAATCTTACCCAGGTTCCTTCTAAAGTTTTACACGAACTTATCCCGAAGTAACCTTACTCAGGTTCCTTCTGAAGTTTTACTCAGACTTATCCTGAAGTAACCCTACCCAGGTCCTGCTTACAATTTCCCGATGTAGTTTTACCCAAACTCCTCACAAAGCAACCTTACCCAGATTCCCTCTCGGCTCAGATGCAGTTTTACCCAAACTCATCACGAAGCAACCTTACCCAGGTTCCCTCTCGGTTTAGATGAAATTTTACCCAAACTCATCACAAAGCAACCTTATTGAGGTTCCCCCTCGGTTCAGATGCAGTTTTACCCAAACTCATCACGAAGCAACCTTACCCAGTTTCCCTCTCGGTTCAAAGGCAGTTTTACCAAAACTCCTCACAAAGCAACCTCACCCAGGTTCCTTCTCGGTTCAGATACAGTTTTACCCAAACTCATCACGAAGCAACCTTACTCGGGTTCCTTCTCATAGCCCTACTATCCAGGCTTTCATTTCGAAGTAACCCTACTATCCAGGTTCCTTCTCATAGCCCTACTATACAGGCTCTCATCTCGAAGTAACCCTACTATCCAGGTTCCTTCCCATAAGCCCTACTATCCAGGCTTTCATCTCGAAGTAACCCTACTATCCAGGTTCCTTATCATAGCCCTACTATCCAGGCTTTCATTTTGAAGTAACCCTACTATCCAGGTTCCTTCTTACAATCCTACTACCCAGGTTCCTTCTCATAGCCCTACTATCCAGGCTTTATTTTCGAAGTAACCCTACTATCTAGGTTCCTTCTCATAGCCTTACTATCTAGGCTTTCATTTCGAAGTAACCCTACTACCAAGGTTCCTTCTCATAGCCCTACTATCTAAGCTTTCATTTCGAAGTAACCCTACTACCAAGGTTCCTTCTCATAGCCCTACTATCCAGGCTTTCATTTCGAAGTAACCCTACCACCCAGGTTCCTTCTTATAGACCTACTATCCAGGCTTTCATTTCGAAGTAACCCTACTACCCAGGTTCCTTCTCATAGACCTACTATCTAGGCTTTCATTTTGAAGTAACTCTACCACTCAGGTTCCTTCTCATAGCCCTACTATCCCGAGAAATCCCTATACATGTTCCTTCTCTTTTATCTCAGGACAACAGTTTACAACATTGTAAAACCTGGACCCAACCAGATATGGTCGATTTCATATTCCCCAGTAAGTCGCTATGAAGCCTGGAATACGACCAGATAGCAGTCATCCTTATCATCCTCAACCAGTCACTGTGAAGCCTGGACCCGACCAGATAACAACTTACTTTTGTCTCATTAATCAAGAGTTAATTCCCCAGTATAGTAATGGACAACCGAAGCTCTTATACTCTATTTCCCAGGACATAAATCAACATTCCTCGGTGAAGTCCTCCTCAACGGCAGGTACAGGAATTCTCGTATAGGAATCTCTTATGCAACCGATATCTTTTCTAGATGGCATCTTTAAGCCCATCTCCGACGATTCTCTATCACCTTCCAAATGGCATCTGTAAGCCCATTTCCGATATTATCGATCAGTATTACTTCATGTGAGTGCAAATTTCTGGGCACTCTAGTGTTCAATCATCTTCCACCTTCAGATCACGAAAGGCAGACCAGCCAATCTACATCCTCAGGTTTAAGAAGATTGAACAGGGGCAGCTGTTGCACTCTAAAATTTTCCCTCTAATTTTCACACCAGATAAACCCCTAGAGGTCCTCAATTGCTCAAGTTGACTAAGGATTGGCCAGACAAATCCTCCTCCTAAGACAATGAGCCTCAAACTAGGGTTTCACTCCTAATCAATTTGTTTGAGTTTACAAGGGTCCTAAGTGGTTTCCATTCCCATAATAGGTTCTCAAGAACATCCATGCCATGTTTCATGCCTTGCACAAGAAGTATGCTCAGTCAACTGCTCAAATGCCTAAAAATCAACTGTACTAGGTCAAAAGTCAACTGTGACCCACATACAGTCAAACTTCAATATTTTTGGTAAAAATCAACATTTTGAAGTGATATCCATCATTTGATCAAGGGTTGATCATGATTCCTCAAGGAATGCTCCTAATTCATCAAAACTCAAAAGTTGTTAAATTAGGGTTCTTATAGGAAAAGTTAACCAAACTTTGACCATGCATAACTTTCTCACACTTTATCATAAATTTCTCATCTAAGGATCATTTTTAAGATAATCTAATTCCCTACAACTCATCTTCAACCCTCAAGTTCGAGAAATGCACTCATGAAAAGATATAAATTCAGACATTATAGGTCCTTTTCAAAAGTCAACAAAAACACCTTTTGGGTAAAAGCTTATTACATGAACATGGAAGATCCAATTGAGATGAAACCAAAGAGGTTGCTTAGGGGACATCCTAAGCTTTCTAAAAAGTCCAAGAAGACCCTCATAGGGTTAAAATTGAGAGAGATATGCATTGTCAAAGTTGGCCAATTTTTGAAAAAATGCATGAAGCAAATATTGACCAAACATGGATTTTTTTCCAAATGGGCCTATCTTTTCAAGTTTGAAACTCATTCCTAACATGGTCCACGACCTATAAGCCCACTCATACATTTTTATACTATTTATGCTATTTATTTTGATATTTTATTCATTAAAATTAAGAATTAAATAATAGAAATAATGTAAATTTTGATGTGAATCCATTTTGGGCAAGTTTTATGCTGGTTTATGTCAATTGATTTCATGCAATAACCCTTCAAATATGTCCAGGTTCATCCACATGTGAAAATGGCATAAAATCATCAAATATGGCATTTTTTTCAAATTTTGATCATGGTCTTAAAACACAACTGTTGCACCCCAAAATTTGCCCTCCCATATTCTTCAAGAAATTGCCAAGCCAAGCTTCAAAGTTCTCCAAGGGTTGCACAGTCAAAGATCTCCTATACAGTCAAAATTAGGGTTTTGATTCTGATCAAGAAAATGAAGTTTCTAAAGGTCCAATCAAGTCTCACATGCCTACAAAGATGGTTAAGCATCCTCATACCAAGTTTCAAGACATTCAGCACAAAAATGCACAGTCAAAAACCCTAATTGCACTACAGTCAACTGTAGGGGCAAAATGGTCATTTGGCAGTCAAAAGTTCAAATTTTTGGTCAACATATCATTTTGAAGCCACAAACATCAGTTGATCAATGCTTGATCATGATTCTCAAAGCTTGGCTCAAAAATCATCAAGATGCAAAAGTTTCCTTATTTGGACAGTTGAAAAAGTCAACTGTAAATTGACCAGGGCATAACTTTCACATGGATTATCAGAAAAATTCCATCCAAAGCTCATTTTGAAGAGAAAGACATTTCCTACAACTCATCTTCATACTTCAAGTCCAAGAAATGCTCTCACAAAAAGTTATCAATTTCAACATTATAGGTCATTTTCAAAAGTCAACAAAAAGGGACTTTAAGTCAAAGGCCATAACTTGAGATTGGTAAATCAAAATGACATGGGACCAAAGACATTGGTTAGAGGACTCAAAGACCTTTCCAAAATGTCCAAGAACATGAGAAACGCTTAAAAATTGAGCAAGTTATGCCTTGTGGAAGTTGGGAAATTTTTGGATATTTTGAAAAGTCAACATTACTTCAAATGACCTAAAATTGCTAATGGGCCCATTTTTCTTCCACAAATCATCATCCATGGCATGTGCACGACCACTTGGCCCAAAGGGAAGTATTTCTTCATTTTTATTTATTTATTTGAATTTTTATTTATATTAATTCATTTAAATCAAATTAAATGCATGGAAAATACTTAACCTAAAGTTTTAAATCTTTTTGTGCATGTTTTATACTCAATAATTCGTGCCTAGCCAAATAAGGAAAGATTTGGAGTGAATTGATCATAATTGATACAAGAACACATGGAAAAGATTGAAAAAGATCCTTAAAAATCAAATTTCCAAAAACCATGAAAGCATTGGATTTGTTCTATTTTTCTTGACCTAATTGACTCAATACATAAGCCAAGACACAACCCTAATCATAACACACACGCAGCTGCTCAGAAAACTCCATTCACAACTTGAAAATTTTGCCAAAAAACTCAAATCTGAAAACCACTTTTTAGGGCGATTCAAGGCATAATTCTTATTCCATTAGCTTGCTGAAGGTTCACTGGACATATTCCAATCAAAGACAACCATCAAAACTCAAGGAATCGGTATACAGAATTCAAGATATTTCATGAAAAATTCATTATCGTACTTTGAAATCTATGCATTTTTATGGCATTTCAATTATTGATTCTTATTCCTTGAATGATTCTGAAGCTAACCAACATATTTAATTGTATTTTTATACACCACACGCGATTCCACCATTGTTGTTTTCTAGGGTTACCAAGCTTTCGATTTAGGCGTTTTTACATGCTGTAAAATTAGGAGTCCTCAGTACCATGAACGAAATCAGCTCGCTTGGACGAAAATAATGGCATGCTCGCGCTGAATTTATATGCCAAGGGGACCTATTCGCTATTTTCCCATAGCTGGCCTAAGAAAATGCCATGAAAACCGTTGCTAATGTGTTTTCGTTTCAGGAAAATAAAACCAAACGAGGAAGATGATTAGGTGGCGAGGCTTGATTGGTGCATTTGAATTTTTGCGCGCAAAATCCACTAACGCGTTGTTTCATATTATATTATTTGTTGTTTATTTATTTAACAAAAGGATTCAGTGGTTCAGCTGGCAAGCGTTGAGTGTGTTAACGTCCAAGACCTGGGTTCGAGCCCCAGGTCTGTATTATTTCCCATATTATTTTGCAATCCACGTTCATATGCAATTTTAAGGTTGGAGCGTACCATACGCCCTCCAGATCAAACCATTCACAAAGCCAGGGAGATCAAATCAACGGCTCAGATCCCAGGAACATGGGGCATCTTGGTCAACGCCTCTGCACATGAGTAAAAAGTCCACAAGGCCATGAATTGAATTGGGCTCAAAATGCTTGGACTTAACCTCCATATTGGGGACTGACACCCCCCTAGGTTTGTTTTTTTAATATTTCTTCTTTGCATTATTTCTATTCTTATTAAAATTATTATTTGTTTAATTAAATTAATTATTTTCACAAAATATAAAACACACAAAAAATCAGAAAAGAATTAAAATAATAAATATTTTTATTTCTAATATTTTCATAAATAAATTTGCATGTAATTATTTAGTTTTAATTTAAGTTGTAATTTTAATACTTTTAACAAAAAAATCTAAAAAATGTAGAAATAGGTTTAATTAATAATTTTTTGTTCCTTTTTATTTTTCTTTCCCAAATATATCAAATAATTAAATATTTTATTTTCATAATTAAACTTGTAAATTAATTAGGGTTTCATTTAGGTTAAAAACTTCAATATTTTTCTTAATAACTTAAAAGCCATTAGAATTAGGGTTAGCGTTTAATTGCAATTAATTTTTTTCTATTAAATCCTAAAATACATAAAAATACCAAAAAAAACAAATTCTTGCTTTCTTTTAATTTTAATTAATTCCTCATTAATTTAATTTTGCAAAAGGGTCCAACGCCCACGTTCTTAATTTTTATTCTAATTCGCATATTTATTTTATTTTGCTTAAATAATTATGTACCTCTCCCGAAGCCATGTAAATTACTTCTCGCGCTTTTAATTCTTTATTTGCTTTTAATTCTTTATTTTCTGTCAAATCGGGTCCTGGTTAATTTTGGCGATGTGGACCCGCGCCATTTGTAATAGCTTAGAATTTACTTTTCTCGCAACTTTTTAACTGCTAACTCAAAAGCATGAAAGAATGTATGGACAAAATAAAAACAAGCGTAGAACACCAATAACATGACAAGATGAATACAAATGAAAACGACACACAAGTCGCACACACCACCCCTAGGGTACGCCTCACTGTTGCCTTGCCTCGAAAGGTGATCGTCGAGTAGAGGATGCCTTAGTAAGTCCTCATGATCCGGGAACCTGGCATGAGGGTAGCTTCTAAGGTGTCTTCCCATTGCTCCGGTGATCACCATGTCCCTAAACTCGAATTGACCCGAATACCTCCAACAGTGGTGCTACCTACCTCTCAATGGTGGGATGGCACTACTTTAAAGGACATTTACACAGACGAATTCCTTAGGGTAGGTAGGTTCTCGTAGATACTTGCTCTAATTTCAAAACAAACTCAAAAAATACTTTTCACACCAACACATTTTCAAAAAAGCTTTCGAAAGCAATTTTTTCAAACACTCTTGAGGACTGATACAAGAGTCAAACTGAAATTTTCAAAGAAACTTTTTAAAACCCACAGTTGAAAAGCAAACAAACCATTTTTGAAAACACAAATGAGCAAGTATCTAAGAGCCCATGGATAACCATGGATAGAAAGGGTGCTAACACCTTCCCTTTCTATAATCTACCTCCCGAACCGAGAGCAATCTCTTTAAGGAATTTTTCTGTGCTTTTGTCCTTTCCATTTGGAGAAAATAAAAGACGGTGGCGACTCTTGCTTCCGCGACATTTCGCGAACCAGCGTTAAACAGTCAGTTCCAGATCCACCGATCACAACAACATTATGAGGGAGATTCTTTTCATGTTTTCTTGTCTCCTCATTCTCCTCTATAAATATAGAACCATACAAGCTTGAAAGACGAAATTCCTCTCTAAAAAGCTCTCAAAAAGCTCTTCAAAAAGCTCTCCAAAAGCTCTTCAAAAAGCTCTCCAAAAGCTCTTCAAAAAGCTCTCCAAAAATCAAAGAATTGGTGCAAGTCATATCTCGAGGTTCTGGTCTCTCTCGATTGACATCAAGCCTCAAACCATCCTCTTGAAGTCCTCAGGAGTCTTACAAGGCCCAAGAGCAATCCATCACACGTCTAGCACGCCCCCATTTGACAACACCAGTTTGGTAAAATTTTAAACTTCAAATCTCTAATTTTAATCACATTTCATGGCATGCTAACGTTTGTTTGACTTTATATAGAACATTTATGGATGGTTGAATCAGAGGTTCCATGCAAGAATCTGAAAACACCATGGTTAGGGCATGAAGCTTTCGAAGATTCGGGCCTAGGGATTTCTGATGATTGCACCCCCTGTTTACTTTTACTACTAGGCCCATCTTTATTTTCTTGTTTTATTCATTTCATTTATTTCTTTTAATCCTTTTTTTTTTCATTTTAATCAATAAACAAATATAAAAATCATATAAAATTAGATTTAGGATTTTTCTTAATTATATTTTAATTTTGATAAATTAATTAACTAATCACTTTAACTTTTTTTAAAAATTAAAATTAATAGAACTTAGATTTAATTTCATTTTAATTCATTTTCCTTTTCGTAACAAAAATACCAAAAAAACACAGAATTAATTTCTTTTATTTAAATTTCATGTTTCTTTAATAATTAACTTTTTTTTAAATATAGATCTAGATCAATTTTTTTTAACTTAAACTATTTTCATAAATTAAAACAAAAAACAACCAAAAGATTTTTTTTTTATATCTTAGGATTTTTAGACGTCTTTTCAAATTTGCGTGTTATTATTCTTTCGCACTTTATTTTATTATTGTAACTATATATTGGGATGCAATAGATGATTAGTTGGAACTTTACCACTTTTATTTATTTTTCCCCCAGTTTTGGATATGTACATAATCCCCCTCCCCGAAGCCTTGTAATAGCTAGGTTTTATATTTCTGCACTTTTAAATTACTACAATTATTAACTGCTAGATGTATGACTAATAGGATTGTATGGCAAGAATAATCAAACATTAGCAAACTTAACACAAGACTAAAATAACTGAACATAACACACCTTGCACATATGCACCCTTAGGGTATATCTCACTTGATTGCCTCAGAAAATAATGGTCATGCCCCTCGAACGTAGGGATGTCTTAGCAAAGACCCTTAATTCTAAAGTCATCATAAAGATCATGGTCCATAACGTCCCTCGAGTTGCCTACGAGAAATGATCTTGTCCCTCGATGTTACATATATGATGACAGTCCCTTTGAATGCTAAGATATCTTTACATGTTGCCTTCGATGACCATAGTGTCCCTTTCGATAGTCCCTGAACATCCAATGATAGGGCTACCTACTTACTAATAGAAAGATATCGTTGCCTAAAGGAAACGAGAAAATAAACAATCTTTTTCGAGTAGGTAGAAACTCTTAAGTACTTGCTCAAAACAATAAAAACTCTTTTTCACAAACACTTTCAAAACAGTTTTCAAAAACAACTTCGTCACACTCTTGAGGACAGATACAAGGGTCATCATGAAGTTAAACAAAACTTTTTCAAAACACACACAAGCAATTTCAAAATGAGCAAGTACCTAAGAGACCGTGGAAAACCACGGATAAAAATGGTGCTAACACCTTCCCTTTCTATAATCTACCCCCCGTACTCAGAAACATCTCGAAAAAGGCTTTTTCTATTCTTTTTCCTTTTCCTTAGTTGGATGAAATAAAAGTCGGTGGCGACTCTTGCTTACCGCAACATTTGCAAACAAAAAATACAAACCAGTATAATAGTCGGTTATGCCACTATATCACAATCAGGGTTTGAGGTGACCAAGCTGAGAAGTTGACCATGTCTTTCAGTAAAGGGAGAGCTTTCAGGAACCCTTGATACTAACTCCTTAAGCCGAGGAGGTACCTTTACCAGACTGACTTTGATAGTGAATCTGCGGGCGAGGGCCATGTCCTACAAAACAAGACAAAAATAAACCCTAAGAATCCTTGAAATGGTTAGTACGATATGCTATGTTATGATGTTATGATTATGCTCAAATATAGAAGATATAGCAAATCACACAGAGACCTTAGGTTTAAGGCTTGCATGGGTTTTAAGGTAATACCCTCTTGAAGTTGGGTTGGTTCAACCTGTCCTAAATATAGTAACCGGGTTCTAAGGGATCTCAATATCACCGATCTTTCCCCCAAATTTCATTTCGATAGACAATTGACTTGCCACCAAAAAAAACTCAAGAGTCAAACCTCAATGAGTGTAGCATCGAGTATCAACCGACTTTGGGTTTACACCAAAGACGGCTATCTCACTACGTCCTAAAAAGCCAAGTTGGTCAATTAAGGTACTAAGGTCAGTTGACGCTTTATGATACCATGCAACGGCCCCGTATTCTCCTTTATTACTCAAGGGATACCGGTACACACCAAAGTATCGCATCAACGTAGCTACTGTTTCAACCGTGTCGGTATACCCTGCATAGCTCCCTCACAGTTTATTACTACTTACCTAACAGGAATTCCCAGATCTGGGTTTAGGATCCAAACAACCCAAACAGATACCCTTAATATTAAATAAAACAAGACAAGCCAAAGAAGAATTTAAAATGACCTAGATCCTAAGGTAAACCCCACTTTTTATTATCCCCAGCAGAGTCACCAGTTATGTGATATGGTGGCAGAACTGACTGTTTTTTTGTTACTACTTGTTTTGCGTTTTTTGTTCACAAATGTACGGTAAGCAAGAGTCACCACCGACTTTTCTTTTATCCAACAAAATAAAGGGTGAAAAGAACAAAAAAATACCTTTTTTGAGATTTACTGAGTAAGGGGGTAGATTATAGAAAGGGAAGGTGTTAGCACCCTTTCTATCCATGGTTTTCCATGGGCTCATAGGTACTTGCTCATTTTGAAATTGCTTTTGTGTGTGTTTTGAAAAGCTTTGAAAAGGCCTTAGTGCGGCATTTCACTTTATGGTAACCCTTGTGTCAGTCCTCAATAGTGTGATAAAGCGTTTTTGAAAACTTTGTTCGAAAAGTGTAAGTGTGAAAAAACTGGTTTTTTTGAGCAAGTACTTAAGAGTTTCTACCTAGTCGAAAAAGACTGTTCATTTTCTTATTTCCTTTGATAGTGTTATCCTACTATTAAGGAGTAGGTAGCTCCATCATTGGAGTTTGAGGGACAATCGAAAGGGCGATTATGATAACTTAAGGCAACAGGGCAATATCTCTTAGTAAATGTCCTAAAGTTCTAATATCGCATTTTGTTTTACCGAGGAAACTTTCAAAAGGGGCTTTCGATCTCTGAATTAGAGGACAGACACTAAGAATTCTCACGTTTGAGAATAGTGACCGTATTTCTGAGGCAATCGAAGTGGGAGATACCCTAGGGGTGAGCATGTGCAAGTGTTTGATTTCAGTTTATTTATCTTTGCATATTTAGGGTGATCTACCGTTTTAATCATTTAATCTTTCCGTTCAATCCTATGATCATTCATCTAACAGTTAATAGTAGCGAAAAAATAAAATGCGAGAATCTTAAACCTAGCTATTACAAGGCTTTGGGGGATGGGGATTACATAACCAAAAATGGGGAATTAAAACATTAAATGAAAAACATTAAAATAAACCTAGTTAAAACTATTACAACTTTGGAGCAGATACAATAATTTTAAAAAAAAATAATGGAAAAAGAATACGCGCGAAAAAATTAAATACGGGGAATTAACAATTAAATTCAAAGACATCTAATTAGTGAATAAAGAAAAATATTTTTTTGGATTTTGAGAAAGTAATTAATTTTGCACATTAACCTAATTTCTAATTAATTTTAATTATGAAAAAGGAATTTAAATTATCCTAATTAACCTAATTAATTAATGAAATTAAATATTTTATGAAAAAAAACCTAATTCTAATGTTTTTGTGTTTTTGTGATTTTAAGATTTAATTAAAAAAAGATTTTTTAAAATGTTTAAAAATAAATAAAACAATAAAAATATTAAATAAATTAAAAGAAAAAGAAAATAGAATGGGCCTGATATGACAAGCAATTTGGGGGGTGCATGGCTGAAATTTTCCAGGCCCAAGCTTGCTCGCTCTTCTGCCTGCGCGTGATCTAATGGGGCTCTCATCTGGGGGGGTTCACCAAGTTCTTTGCTTGTTGAATGTTGGATCTGGATTGAAAGAAGATCCAATGGCTGGATCTGGAGGCGCATGATGTATGCCTGGTTGTGAGATGCGCTGGATCAATATGGGAGGATCGGGCTAGCGCGATTTAGAGTGGTTTTGCCTTCAAAGATGGACTGGTTCACCTCCTAGAGTCCTCAGAAGGGTGATGGAATGATTTAATTGAAGGAAAATTGCGATAAAAAATGCAGCGGAATTTAAAATTTTCCTTTAGCGATCCTTACGAATGAGCATGGTCAGTGATAGAAATATTTACCTCTTGTGGCGATTCAGACCTTTGATGTTGTGATCACGAGCGTTGATGAAGAACAACACCTCTACTCAGTCCACACGAACAGATCGCTTCCGGTCACAGTGCTAGCTGATCACGAACGGAAACCTTGAGTGAGAGAGAGAATCAAAAATGAAATTGCATCAAGTGAAATTGCTTCATCACAAGGGATCTATTTATAGAATCACTCGTGTGGGCTACAAGCTAAAATCCCAATTAAGGCTATAAGCTAAAAGCCTAATTAAGCTTATGGACATCATACCTTATGATGTACCATATATCACTTATCCACGTGGTACCTTACCACTTTCCGTATTACACTTAAGTGCACCGTATCTTACGGTGTTCCTTATTTATTCTATCTCTCATCAACCTGTCCTTATGTGTGTGACCCTGTAGGTTTTCGCGACGTTGGCAATTATATTAAATCACACATTTAATATAATAAACAGTGAGCGGTATCTAGCAACACATCACTGTTACCCAAGTCACGAAAATGTCATGTGATATGACCAAACCTTTTCCGTGATAATATTTGTGTTTTACAATTACCCTTTTGCCCTCATGTCTATATTGAACACATGGCATACACTGTGTCACCCTTGTCCAGTTCAATATTGGGCCCTTAGACATTTATCTTGTTATGCAGGATGAGCAAATTCCATATAGGTCACTCATGTCCCTTAGCATGCTTTGTGAAGTACCCACCAACCGTCTTTATAGTCATCCAGTTACGGATGACGTTTGATCAGCAATAAAGTACTTGACTCTACATCTAGGGTCCATAGTGGTTTCAGGTCGAAGGGTGGTATACACCATTATCATCATGAGAATAACTTATGACACTTTGCATAACATTCTATGTAGTATTCTCATAGTGGGTCAATCCAGTATAAATATTACTCCTAATATTCATACATATGTCAAGACTTGATAACTCCTTATCTATGATCCATGAGATGTGATCATCAATCTATCTTCATAATAATCTTAATGATTTAATGTTATCCCACTTCACATTAAAGCTTGACTACAGATACTTTAAGAATAGTGTCTTATGTTTAATGGGATCTCATGATTAAGTCACACTTAACATTTCATTAAACAAATAAACCATTCTAGGGACTTTATTATTTTGGAAAGCAAACATAATAAAGAAATGCCTTTTATTATTAATAAATAATTCGATACAAGTACCAAAAGTATTGTCCTCTAGGGTTTACACCAACATGAATCTCACTAAGGAGGGTTGGCTCGAGTGTTTGAGAGTCGCACTCTTCTTGATTTTTTTAAAACTTTTTCTTTCTCTCTTGAGGCAGGCTGCGCACTTGTTCTTTTTTTCTTAGGGTTGGAATGGCTTGGCATATATATATGTGAATCACATTAGGTCAACTAGTATGGAAAGAATCCAAAGATATCAATGCCTTTCAATTTTGCTTCAAATCTTTTCAATTTTGAATATCCTTGCCCATTCATAGTTTGCATGATTTCTTTGGCTATTGACAGCACATGAGATCTCCATTCAATGCAAAAATCATTCCTAAAACAAATTATGTGATTTATTTTGATTTATTTGATTTTATTTGAGTTTTAAATGAATAAAAATCAAAATAAATTAAATAAACAAATAAATAAGGCATGGAGGGTCCCATAGGTCGTGGACCATGCTAGGATTGAGATTCAATCTTGAAAATATGGGCCCATGTGAAAAAAATGCAATTTTGGGCATTGTTAACTTTGTGCAAATTTCCAAAAATGGTCAACTTTGACAATGATTATCTCTCTTAATTTTGACCCTAAGAGGGTCTTCTTGGACTTTTTAGAAAGCTTAGGATGTCCTCTAAACAACCATTTTGGTTTCATCTCCATTGGGTCTTCCATGTTCATGTAAGAAGCTTTGACCCAAAAGGTGTTTTTTGTTGACTTTTGAAAAGGACCTATAATGTCTGATTTTACATCTTTTCATGAGTGAATTTCTTGAAGTTGAGGGATGAAGATGAGTTGTATGGAATTGGATTCTCTTAAAAATGAGCATTGGATGAGAAACTTTTGATAAAGTATGAGAAAGTTATGCCTGGTCAAAGTTTGGTTGACTTTTCCTATAGAAACCCTAATTTACAATTTTTGACTTTTGATGAATTAGGAGCCTTTCTTGAGGAATCATGATCAACCATTGATCAAATGATGGATATCACTTGAAAATGTTGATGTTGACCAAAAATCTTAAAGTTTGGCTGCATTTAGGCCACAGATAAATTTTGACCTAGTATAATTGATTTTCAGGTATTTGAGCAGTTGACTGAGCAAACTTGTTGTGCAAGGCATGAAATTTGGCATGGATGATCTTGGGGACATATTAGGATAATGGATAACATTTGGGATCCTTTGGACTCATACATCTTGCTTGCAATTGAAACCCTAGCTTGAGCCTTGTTGCCTTAGGAAGAGGATTTTTCTGATCAATCCTTAGCCAACCTTGAGCAATTGAGGACCTTTAGAGGCATATCTTGAGTGAAATGGGAGGGAAAATTTTGGGGTACAACATTGACCAATGCTGGGCCTTGAAGAATAAAATCCAGGATTTGATTGATAACAAGACTATTGAGTTCGATCCTCCTCCAACTCCGAATGTAATCACTGCGCCTACGCCGAAACATGACAAGGGTGTCAATGAAGTTAACGCTGTAGGTGATTCTGATGAAGAAGCTGCATTTGAAGATTGGGTGTATCCTACTACAACGAAGCTGAAGAATTGGCATGCAAAGGAATTCGTGCCCATCTCCTTCATTGAGGATTAATCTACTTGTTATTAGTTTTCTTTCAATTCAAGAACATTTTGTCTGTAATATTTAACAAAGACTTTTAAGCCATATGCCTGGCCCGGGGCACTTTGGTCCATTTGTTAAGGGTTTTATTTATGTTCATCTAATCATATGATCATTCAATACAAATCATTGGACTCTTTTGCATTCAAATATTTGTGTTCATTGTCTTTCTTTTCTTCAAATACATTTTTCAAAATAGCCATGTATCTTACATGCACACACACACACACTCTTGCATGTCCTCATCCACTCTGGATCCTATTGCCAATGACTCTACTATTGTCGACTATGACTTTGAATGTCCAATTAACCAAGCCGAAGACGAAGGCGAGGAAGATTGTGATAAACCGGGAGAACTAGCCAGACTTCTATTACAAGAGGAAAAGGCTATTCAGCCGCACAAAGAGTCAGTTGAATTCATCAATCTGGGTACTGAGACAGACAAGAGAGAGGTTAAGATTGGAGCCAACTTAAAAGACAGTGTCAAGAGCAGGTTGGTTCAGATGTTGCATGATTATGTGGAAGTATTTTCTTAATCGTATGAAGATATGCCAGGGTTGGATACCGACATCGTAGTTCATCGTCTACCGACAAAAGAAGATTGTCCTCCTGTTAAGCAAAAAGTTTGTTGCATGAGGCCTGATATGTCTGAAAAGATAAAAGCTGAAGTGATAAAACAATTTGATGATGGATTCTTAGCTGTGACATCCTATCCCCAATGGGTTGAAAATGTCTTTCCATTACCAAAGAAAGACGGAAAAGTTCGCATGTGCGTAGACTATAGGGATCTGAATAGGGCAAGCCCTAAGGATGACTTCCCTCTACCACACATTAACGTCTTGGTCGATAATACTGCTCAGCATAAAGTCTTCTCTTTTATGGATGGTTTCTCCAGCTATAATCAGATAAGGATGGCTCCTGAAGACATGGAGAAGACTACTTTTGTTACGCAATGGGGAACCTTTTGCTACAAGGTCATGTCGTTCGGATTGAAGAATGCAGGGGCAACATATCAAAGGGCTATGGTAGCTTTATTTCATGATATGATACATCATGAAATAGAGGTATATGTGGATGATATGATTTCCAGATCACAAACTGAAGAGGAACATCTCGATCACCTGTACAAGCTATTCAAAAGGTTGAAAAAGTACAAGTCGAGGCTAAACCTTAACAAATGCACATTTGGAGTACGATCTGGAAAGCTTCTAGGTTTTGTCGTCAGTAATAAGGGCATTGAAGTTGATCCTGCCAAGGTAAAGGCCATCCAAGAAATTCCAGTCCCTCATTCTAAAAAGGAAGTTAGAGGATTCTTGGGTCATCTCAATTACATCACCTGCTTCATATCACACTTGACTGCTACTTATGAGCCAATCTTCAAACTCTTGAAGAAAGATCAGGTAGTCAGATGGAATGATGAATGCCAAGCTGCCTTCGACAAAATCAAAGAATATCTATAAGAGCCTCATATTCTCATGCCTCCAGTTGAAGGAAAACCCTTGATCATGTACTTGACAGTACTAGAGAATTCCATGGGGTGTGTTTTGGGCCAACATGACGAGTCTGGCCAAAAAGAGCATGTTATTTATTACCTGAGTAAAAAGTTTACCGACTGTGAAACTAGATATTCACTGCTCGAGAAAAATTGCTGCCTCTGGCATGGGCTACTCGTCGGCTAAGACAGTATATGTTGACTCATACCACTGTTGATTTCTAAGATGGACCCAATCAAGTACATCTTCGAGAAACCTGCCCTCTCCGAAAGGATAGCTGGTGGAAAATGATCTTGACTGAGTATAACATTCAATACACTACACAAAAGGCCATCGAAGGAAGCATACTAGCAGATCATTTGGCCCATCAAGTTGTTGATGATTATTAGTCCATGAACTTTGACTTCCCATATGACAACATCATGTTGGTGACCGACTGTGCAAAACCTGGACCGTATGACGGACCTGAACAAGGATCCCGGTGGACTATGGTCTTCGATGGGGCTTCCAACACCTTGGGTAATGAAATTGGTGTTGTGATCATCACCCTTGAAGGTTGCCTCACTCCTTTTGCTTCCAGATAATGCTTCAATTGCACGAACAATATGGCCGAGTACGAAGCATGCATCTTGGGTCTGAAAGCTGCCATTGACTTGAGGATAAAGCATTTGAATATGTTTGTGGATTCCGCTCTAGTGATCAGCCAAGTAAAAGGATACTGGGACACTAAACACCCTAATATCATCCCTTACAAGGAACTTATGCTATCCCTGATTCCCTACTTCGAAGAGATCACATTTGAGCACTTCCCTAGGGAATAAAATCAATTGGTTGACGCCTTGGCAACCATGTGTTGTACCCACAAAATTTGCCCTCTCATTTCTCAAGGAATCGCCCTGGATCCTCAAGTTTGCGTTCATCCAATTCCAAGCCTTGAATTTTCAATTTTTCCAAGCAAACCATTCACAAGGGCAAAATGGTCATTGGCACACTAAGAAATCTAACTTTTACTTTTGGATCAAAATCAAATCTCAAAAATCATATTTCATCCAGACATGTTGGAATATGAAGTTTGTTTCATCAAGAATTTCAAAAGTCAAATTTTACTTTGGAAAAGTCAAATTCTAAATACTTAGAAATTTTCTAAGTGTTTAAGAAATATGATAATTTCATAACTTCTGGGCCAGTGTTCATAGAGGTTCAGTTAGAGTTTGTCAGGGTATATCAAAGAAGGTTACAAAGCATGCTGCAAGCTTACTGGAAAGTCTGAAGGGTCCTTCAGAACATGCTGAAGCCAGAAGATTGGATGCTACGCTGAAGCAGAAGTTCTAACCCAGAGTTAAGCAAGGATGCAGAGTTTCACATGGGAACTCGTTTAATGCTCACAACCACTTGTGAGGTGTTATCCAAAATATTTCCCCCACGTGTACCCCTACTGTATTGGGAAGATAAACGTTTGTGCAAAAGTATGCTAGGCCTAGGCGTTGCTTCTACTTTTCCTTAATTCATGCTGACAAATCCAGCTTAGGTGCTGCTAACCATCCCACTTGGTGCATTGAACCATGCTTGTTTAAGTTTACTTCATGAGTAAGTCAGCTTCTAGCATATGATGTTGGCGCCACTTGACATCTCCAAACTACAAAACCTTTGCCTATAAATAGAACACCATTGACCATTGAGAAGAGGTCAGAAAATTGAGAAAGAAAAGTCTTGAACCCCTGCAAAAATTCCAAGAATCCACAAAACTATAAACCCAAAAATATAAAACCTTAACTTTTGATTCCTTGCATTCAAACTCCATTTGTTCTCAAGTGTTCTTGACAAAAAAACCATCCACACAGTTTCTGATTCACATATTAGAAATTGCCTTAACTTCTGTATTCCTACTGCCATACACTCTTCATCCACCTCCACCTCAAAAAAGCCAAAACTTCATCCCGTGGCTGTTCCAGAAGCTGAAAACTTCCATCCTAATGAGTACGTGAAGAAGTTGCTCAAAACATCACCAGAGTTCAGGACCAACCTCCAGTTCACAGAATCTTTTCCAGCTGCAAGGTAAGTTTCCTGCTGACTCTCATCATACTAATTAGGCATTGTCAGATTTTGCATATTTAAACACAATGTAGATATTCTGATCCTGATGATGTACATATTCTAAAACTTTATGCATCTTCCTGCCTAAGTAGAAGGAATCCCAGTTCAGAGTTTCATGAAGAAATTAGGACTCAGAATTAGGATTAGCAAATTCATGTTGCTTCTGATTTGTGCTTCTGATTTTTTTTCATGAAACTTGTCATAACTGTTATATGTGCAACTTCTGTTCTGTTAAGAAATAACTAAGTTGCAGATGTTCTGACTGGCATGGAGAGAGGCAAAGTTCTGACAGTTGCATCAGAACTTCTGAAAACTTATGAGTTCTCAGAAGATCCAAAACTTCTGAGCTTCCATATTTCTACTAACATTGTTTCTATTTGTGCAGCAAGTCAGAGTCAGAACTTCTGACCTCTTCTATTTTCAGTATTTGTGTTGATTTTGTTTTTCTTTCTCTTTTATTGTTTTTCGCCATCATCTTTATTTTTCATTAATCAAAAAACACCAAAAATATTTCATATTCACATATTATATTTTCTTTTAACATAAAAAGACAAAAAATACTTTCTTAAACAAACTTATTTCTTCTCTTAAACAGACAAACATTTTACATTTCCTGTACATTCTTATCCATTCAATATGGTTGTAATAGTAAAATAGGATTTAATTTGCAATCCCCGTTTGAAATTTGTACACCTTATCCCCCTAATGATCGTAATAGTGTAGAATCTTTATTTTCCGTGCTTTTATTGTTTTCATATATTGTTAGTAACTAGGGTGTGTATGGCAAGACTAAAATCAATGCTTAGAAAACCCTAATTCAAGACAAATTATGCATGCAATCAAACACACTTGCACACTTACACCCTTAGGGTAATTCCACTTGTTGCCTTACAAAAATGGCCATGTTATGGATGTGGGGTGTCTTAGCACAAACAAATCGAAAAATACAAGATCATAGTCCTTCGATGACGCTATCAAAGTTGCCTTTCAAAATGATCTTAGTCCCTAAAGAAAAGCGCTAAGTCATCTCGCAACATTGCCATCATGGTCATACGATGACTCAATGCCCGTCCCTTCATATCCAACAATGGGGATTCTTACCAAATCAATGGTAAGATAGCCACATCTAAAGAAGGAGGAAAAGCACATATAAGACCTTTTGAGTAGGTAGATTACTTTTAGTTACTTGCTCACTCTCAAAAAAATATCCTTGCTATTTTCAAAACAAACACATACACTTTCCAAACATCTTCCAAACTTGAAACATCTTCAAAAGCTCAACACTTTGTATATGTTCCTACGAACGAGAACTATTACAAAGTTTACCTAAACAATGGCACATTTTCAAAATACTTTCAAAAAAACCACACAAAGCATGTTTTTCAAACAAAAGCAAGTGATCTAGCAAGTAACTAAGAGCCCATGGAAAACCATGGATGAAAAGGGTGTTAATACCTTCCCTTTTCATAATCTACCCCCCGAACTCAAAAACATATCTAAAGGTCTTTCCTGTGCTTTTTCACCTTTCCTTTTGGATAAAAGAAAAGTCGGTGGCGACTCTTGCTAAACCGCAACATTTGTGAACACAAACACAAAACCTCAAGTCAGTTCTCCCACCGTATCACAAAACTGGCGACTCTGATGGGGAATTTATTCTAAAAGTGTGGTTACCTTAGGGATAGATCACATTTACTTGCTTACATTGCTTGATTTGTTTTCTTTCCATTTTGGTTCCTTGTTTGGGTTTGTTTTAAATCCTACACCAGGATTTGGGGACACATTTTAGGTAAGTAGCAATAAACTGTGAGGGAACTGTGTAGGGCATACTGACACGGTTAAAGCAGTAGCTACGTTGATGTGGCACTTTGGTTGGTACCGGTAACCCTTGAGTCAGTCAAGGAGAGTACGGGGCCTCCACGTGGTGTCGTGAAGCATCAACTGACCTTAGAACCTTACTTGACCAACTTGGCCATTAGAAAGTAGCGAGATAACCGACTTTGGTGCAGTCCAAAGTTGGTTGATACTCGATGCTACACTCATTGAGGTTTGACTTTTGAGTTTTGTTTGGTTGCGAGTCAATCGCTTATTGAAAGAAACTTGGGGGAAAGATCAGTGATATTGAGATCCCTTAGAACCCGGTTACTATTAACTAGGACGGGTTGAGCCAACTAAACTTCAAGAGGGTACTTACCTACAAACTCCATGCAAGCCTAAACCTAAGGACTTGTCTGCTTTGTGTGAATATGATTACTGGTATATAAATTTGCTTACCTCGCATATTTTACATAACATAATGACATCATACCATAGCATTCTCACTAACCATTTCAAGGATTTTTGGAATTCATCTTTGTTCTTTTTTGTAGGACATGGCTTCCGCTCGTAGGAGCACTATCCAAGTCAGTCTCGTGAGGATGCCTCCACAACTCAAGGATTTAGTATCAAGGGTCCCTGAAGATTCTCCATTCACTAAAAGACATGGCAGACTCCTTAGTTTGGTTACCTCAAATATTGAAGAAGATATGGTAAAGGTGCTTGTCCAATTCTTTGACCCTTTGCATCATTGCTTCACTTTTCCCGATTACCAACTTGTGCCCACTTTAGAAGAATTTTCTCAACTCATGGGGACCCCTATTCTTGATCACTTACCTTTCAATGGTATTGAAAGAGACCCTAAACCTGAGGAAATTGCTCGAGCCCTACATTTGCAACCATCTGACATAGTAGCAAATTGGGTAACAAGGAGTGGTGTCAAAGGGTTCCTAGCAAAGTTTTTGTTGGAGAAGACTCAAGAGTGTTGGAATACTTTGGATCTACAAACCTTTAAGGAAATTTTGGCTCTTATCATCTATGGGTTGGTACTATTTCCCAATCCTGACCAATTTATATATGTAAATGCGATCAAAGTTTTCATATCTCGTAATTCGGTGCCTACATTGCTTGGAGACATCTTGCATTCTCTTCACTCTCGCACTTTGAAGAAAAGAGGGACTTTGATGTGTTGCACTCCTGTTTTGGCTAGGTGGTTTATTTCGCACCTACCCTGGTCCGTGGTGAAGAATTAACAAGGTATGAGGTGGTCTAAAAGATTGATGTCACTTTCACATGCTGATATCCGTTGGTATTATCGCTCTTTGGAAGACATTACCATCATTGATCGTTGTGGGGAATTCCCTAATGTCCCTCTACTTGGAATTAGGAGAGGCATTACTTACAACCCTTGTTTAGCTTTGCGACAATTTGGGTACGCTAGGAGGAATGGCCCTCATGAGGTACTCATTCAAGGAATTGCGTTTGACTACGAAAATGATACCCAAGGTTACCGTCAAAGATTTATACGAGCTTGGGCTTTGGTTAACAAAATTGATAGCAAGACGTTGGGGCGTAAGAATTCCATTCCTTTGGAACCTTATCTTAAATGGGTGAGGGCTCGCGCTCAAAGTCTTAAGATGCCTTATGAATCCGTCTTACCTGTTATCATGGATCCAGTAGTTGAGGGGGACGTTCCACATACTATCCTCCATCCTGATATGCCTACTTCTCTTGAAGATTTGCAAAACGCTTGGATTCAGTTAAAAGGAGAGCGAGACACCTTTGAAGCTAAGTTCCGTGAGGGAGAGAATAAGATATTAGAGCTTACAAGGGAGCTTCATGAAGAAAGGAGTTTAAACACCTACATTATGCCAAAGAGGATGCGCACAACTTTTCTGTCTTAGGAGTTTACTTTATGTTTATTTCTGTTGTTGTAAGCCCAAAAGGCGTGTTTGTATTCAAATCAGAACTCTTTAATACAAGTTGATGTTTATTCAATCTTTGCCTATACAAATTTAAATTCTTTAAATCCTTTAAATCATTTGCATATTGCATATTCATGCATCATGACATGACAGGTTTCCGCATAACAGGTTTCCTTATCTCTCCGCTGTTTATTTCAACAAGATGGATCTAGAGAAAACTGTGACGGAACTCTAAGCCCAGAATTCTCAATTTCAAAAAGCTTTACTCACCCTGGCCAAGGGGAAACAAGATATGATGGCTTTGTTGGCTGCTAAGAAGAAGCCAAAGAAGAAAGCTCTACTCAACATGGGTAAAAGGTTCAAAGAGACGATCCGTCAAATTCCAGTAGAGGAAGATTCATCCGAAGAGGACGAGAACCAAATGGGTGAGGTCAAAAGTACTCAGGCTGACTGTATCAACGACCAAGAATCTGATGATGATTATTTCAATGAACAGTATTCACCTGCAGACATCAAATACAAGCAGCTAGAAGACAGGTTGAAAGCTGTTGAAATCCAAGTTGTTCTCGGTTTAAATTTCGACAATTTGGGATTAATCTATGGGGTAGTCATTCCCCACAAGTTCAAAATACCAACCTTTGCAAAATACGATGGGGTTTCTTGCCCAAAGCTCCATTTGAAGTCTTATGTGCACAAGATACAACCGCACACTGCTGATAAAAAACTTTGGGTTCACTTTTTCCAAGAGAGCCTGGCTGGAACACAACTTGAATGGTTTTATCAGTTGGATGGCTCTCGCATCAATACTTGGGAGGGTCTAGCTACTGCCTTCTACCATCAATATCAGTACAACGCCGACTTGGCACCGATAAGGGTTCAATTGCAAGATATGGCCATGGGGAAGAATGAAGGGTTTAAGGAATATGCGCAGAAGTATAGAGACCTTGCTAGTAGAGTCCAACCTCCCTTGACTAATCAGGAACACATTGACATGTTCATGGGCACATTATCTGGTCATTTCTTTAATCTATTGGTTGGTTGCTCTTCTTCTGGTTTCATCGAATTAATCTTAACCGGTGAAAGAGTTGAAAGTGGCATTAAAAGTGGAAATATCTCTGTGGCATCTACCTCCACTCCCAATCATGTTAAGAAATCTTTTGCTGCGAAGAAAGAAGTTAATGTTGTGTATAGGGGAAAGTCCCATATCAAGAAAAATAATCATTCGTCTGTCAATGTTGTCTGAATCTCCAATCCGACTGCTACTCAAAGACCATCTGCAAATCATCAACATGTTGAAGCTCCAAGAAGACAGTTTACAAGATTAGGCATGTCACTATCTCAAGCCCTTCAACATCTGCTCAAGGCTAATTTAGTGACATTGTGTGATCCTCCTGCCAATCCTGACACCTCGTCACCAAAATATAGTCCAAATGCAAAGTGTGCTTACCATTCAAACAGTCTCGGACATGAGACTAATCAGTGTTGGGCCTTAAGAACAAAATCCAGGATTTAATTGACAACAAGACTATTAAATTTGATCCCCCTCCGACGCCAAATGTAATTACCGATCCAATGCCGAAGCATGACAAAGGTGTTAATGTTGTCGAAGATACAATTTTCATTGCCTCTGTTGAAGAATTAACTACTATGTTGAATATAATCAAGAACGATCTGTTGAAAGCTGGGAATTTCCCTGGCTATGAAAAAGACTGTGTGTGTTGTATGAGACAACCCAATGGTGTGAGGAACTGAAGAAAGGTATATAACGCCTAATGGATGGCCGTGAAATCCTATTCGAAAAGATTCCCACCATCGAGAATTCAATCGACAAAGCTGAAGATTTGGCCATCATAACAATTTCAAACAAACCTCTTAGGATCTCATCCAAAGGTCCTATCAGGATTTCGAATGAACCAATCATTGCTCCTCTCATAATCACTGTTGTCGGACCTGTTCCATACACCTCTGATAAAGCGATACCATGGAATTACGGTGCTGAGGTTTACTACCATGGGGTAAAACAAGATTCTTGGATTGATGATAATGAAGTTGGTGTTACTAATATTACTGGTTCTAGTAAAGTCACAAGAATAGGAAGGGTCTTTTCCCCTGTTATCTCACCACCAATCACTACCACAGTCCCAATCCGCATAACCAATGGCAATGCTGGTGCTAGTACTAGAGGGAAAGAGAAAGAAAGTGAGCCTGCTAGGGAAGAGGCACCTGCTAAAAAGTCTGTTATGGAAGAACCATCCACTCAAGAGATGGAGGAGATTCTGAAAATCATCAAGAAAAGCGACTTCAAAATAGTAGAGCAGTTGGGGCAAACCCCTTCTAAAATATCAATGTTGTCCTTATTTCTATGTTCTGACGCCCATGCACAAGCTTTGATTAAGTTCTTGAAAAAGGCTCATGTGCCTCAAGAAACCACAGTTGACCAATTCGAGAACTGCGTAGCAAGTCTGACGGCTGACAATGGTCTGGGGTTCTCCGACGCAGATTTAACTCCCATGGGAAAGAATCACAATAAAGTCTTGCATGTTTCTGTTGAATGTAAGGGGACCACTCTGGCACATGTTTTGGTGGAAACTGGCTCATCTTTAAATGTGTTACCTAAAGGCGCTTTAGATCGGCTAGACTGTGAAGGTTTGGTTTTAAAGCCAAGTGATATTATTGTGAGGGAATTTGATGGGTCGAAAAGGATGGTTCATGGAGAGGTGGATCTCCCAATTAAGGTCGGTTCACAGAATTTCAACTCCACATTCTACATAATGGACATACGGCCTGCATATTCTTGTTTGCTTGGGCGCCCTTGGATCTATGGGGCAGGTGCGGTCACTTCTACTCTCCACCAGAAGTTAAAATATCCAGTTCAAGGGAAGGTTGTCACTGTTTGCGGTGAGGAAGAATTTATGGTAAGCCATCTCAATTCTTTCAAGTATGTAGAAATGGATGGAGAATTCATAGAAACTCCTTGCCAGACATTTAACGTTGTGGCCGCTACCAAAATCTCCTCTGACACTTCAAGAGCTGATAAAGTTATCCCCAAGATGGTTTCTCTTAAAGATGCCTGTGTTGTGGTAGAAGAAGGAAACAATGAGATGTGGGGTCAACTCCTTGATATCTCGTTCAAGGCAGACAAGTTTGGGTTAGGTTTCACCTCCAAAGCTCAGAAAGAAGTTAGAAGTGCTCGTGCTGGAAAGCTGCCTTTCCACCTCAAAAATCATGAAGTGAACATTGTAGAAGACTCCGATGATGAGTGTGTTTTTGAAGACTGGATCTACCCAACAACCGAAGGGAAGCTCAACAATTGGCATGCAAAGGAGTTCACTCCTATTTCTTTCATTGAGGAGTAATTACTATTTACTTTTTCTGTCAATTCAGGAACTCTGTGTCTGTAATATTATTTCCAAACAACGACTTTTAAGCCATGTGCCTTGCCCGGGGCACTTTGGTCCTTTTGTCAAGGGTTTTATTTATGTTCATTTAATCATATGATCATTCAGTACATTGGACTCTTTTGCATTTAAATATTTGTGTTCATTGTATTTCTTTCTTTCAAATACATTTACAAAAAATATAGCCATGTATCTTACAGGCACACACACACACTCTTGCAGGTCTACATCCACTCTGGATCCTGTTGCCAATGACTCTACTATTGTCAACTATGACTTTAAATATCCTATCAACCAAGCCGAAGACTAAAGTGAGGAAGATTGTGATATACTGGGAGAACTAGCCAGACTTCTATTACAAGAAGAAGAAGCTATTCAACCACATGAAGAGTCAGTTGAGATTATCAACTTGGGTACTGAGTCAGATAAGAAGGAAATCAGGATCGGCGCTAATTTGGAAAGCAATGTTAGGAGCCGTTTGGTTCAGATGTTGCACAATTATGTGGAAGTATTTGCTTGGTCGTAGAAAGATATGCCTGGGTTGGATACCGACATCGTGGTTCATCGTCTGCCAACTAAAGAAGATTGCCCTCCTATTAAACAAAAAGTTCGTCGCATGAGGCCTGACATGTCTGAAAAGATCAAAGCCGAAGTAATGAAACAATTTGATGCAGGATTCCTAGCTGTAACATCCTATCCTCAATGGGTGGCCAATATAGTGCCAGTGCCAAAGAAAGATGGGAAAGTTTGCATGTGCGTAGACTATAGGAATCTGAATAGGGCAAGCCCCAAGGATGATTTCCCTCTACCATACATTGACGTCTTAGTCGACAATATTACTCAGCATAAGGTTTTCTCATTCATGGATGGCTTCTCAGGCTATAATCAAATAAAGATGGCTCCCAAAAATATGGAAAAAACTACTTTTGTTACACAATGGGGAACCTTCTGTTACAAAGACATGCCCTTCAAATTAAAAAATGCAGGGGCAACATATCAAAGGGCTATGGATGCTTTATTTCATGACATGATTCATCATGAGATAGAGGTATATGTGGATGATATGATTGCTAGATCACAAACCGAAGAGGAACATCTCGATAACCTGCACAAACTATTCGAGAGACTGAAGAAGTACAAGCTGAGGTTAAACCCTAACAAATGCACATTTGGAATACGCTCTGGAAAGCTTCTAGGTTTTGTTGTCAGCAATAAAGGCATTAAAGTTGATCCTTCCAAGATAAAGGCCATCCAAGAAATTCCAGTCCCCCATTCTGAAAAAGAAGTCAGAGGATTCTTGGGTCGTCTTAATTACATTGCCCGTTTCATATCACACTTAACTGCTACTTGTGAGCCACTCTTCAAACTCTTGAAGAAAGATCAGGTAGTCAGGTGGAACGATGAATGCCAGATTGCCTTTGACAAAATCAAAGAATACCTACAAGAACCTCATATTCTCATACTTCCAGTTGAAGGAAGACCCCTGATCATGCACTTAACAGTACTAGAGAATTCTATGGGGTGTGTTTTGGGCCAACATGACGAGTCTGGCCGAAAAGAGCATGCTATTTATTACCTGAGCAAAAATTTTACCGACTGTGAAACCAGATATTCACTTCTCGAGAAAACTTTATGTGCTCTGGCATGGGCTGCTCTCCGGCTAAGACAGTATATGTTAACTCATACCACTCTGTTGATTTCTAATATGGACCCAATCAAGTACATCTTCGAGAAACCCGCCCTTTCCAGATGAATAGCCAGATGGCAAATGATCCTGACTGAGTACGACATCCAATACACAAATCAAAAAGCCATCAAAGGAAGTGTACTGGAAGATCATTTGGCCCATCAAGCCGTGGATGATTATTAGTCAATGAACTTCGACTTCCCTGATGAGAACATTATGCTGGTAACCGACTGTGTGAAACTTAGACCGTATGGCAGACCTGAACAAGGATCCCGATGGACTATGGTATTCGATGGGGCTTCCAACACCCTAGGTAACGGCATTGGTGCTTTGACCATCTCTCCTGAAGGTTACCACACCCCTTTCACTTCCAGACTATGCTTCGATTGCACAAATAATATGGCTGAGTATGAAGCATGCATCTTAGGTCTAAAAGCTGATATTGACTTAAGGATCCATCATTTGAATGTGTTCGGAGACTCTGCCCTAGTGATCATCCAAGTAAAAGGAGATTGGGACACTAAAAACCCTAATCTTATCCCTTACAAGGAACTTGTGCTATCCCTGATTCCTCACTTCAAGGAGATCACGTTCGAGCACTTCCCTAGAGAAGAAAACCAGTTGGCTGACACTTTGGCAACCATGTCTTCTATGTTCAAAGTCAGATGGGACAACGAAGCCCCTATGATAACAATTGAAAGATTCGATGAACCTGCACATTGCTATGAGCTCGACACCAATGCGGAAAAGCCATGGTACCATGAAGTAATGAGATACCTTGAAGCACAAGAGTATCCAGAAGGGGCATCTACCAATGACAGAAAGTTCTTACAAAGATTTTCAGCCAAATTCTTCCTAAGTAATGGGATATTGTACAAGCGCAACCATGATTCAACTCTACTTCGATGTGTGGATAAGAAGGAGGCAGAGGAAATTATGGAAGACATGCACGATGGCCTTTTTGGTACTCACTCAAGTGGACATACGATGGCTAAGAAAATCTTAAGAGCAGGTTACTATTGGTCAACAATGGAGACCGATTGTCATCAATATTCAAGAATTTGTCACAAATGCAAAATCTATGCCGACAAGGTCCATGTACTTCCAATACCTCTGAATGTCATGACCACTCCGTGGCCATTTGCAATGTGGGGCATTGACATGATCGGAGCGATCAAACCTATGGATTCCAATGGACATCGCTTCATTCTTATCGCCATCGACTGTTTTACCAAATGGGTAGAAGCTGCCCCGTTTGCCTCAGCCACCAAGAATGTGGTAGCCATATTCATCAGACACAACCTCATTTGTTGTTACGGTATCCCTGAAAGGATCATCATCGACAATGGAACTAACCTCAACAATGCCATGATCAGGGAATTGTGCAACACCCGTAATTTAATTAATTATTTAATTAAATTATTTTTAGAATATTTGTGAAGAAGTGTTATTAAATTGGATTTATTTTATTAAGTGGAGAAATAATAATATTAGAGGTATAATATTATTATTTGGTGAAATAATGTTAGATGTTAATATTATTTAATATGGGCTTATAATGTGTGAGTGGAAGTAATAAGGGGGTGTAGGTTTGGAGCCCAATAAGAATAATATAATAATACTAGGTTATTTTATTATTTGAGAGGAATAATAGAAGAAGGAAGCAATAAGAAGAAAATAAGGATTGTGAAGAACGTGAAGTTGCTGGAAAAAGTGGAAAATGGAAAGAACGAAGATTCAGCCCGGAAATTGTAGAGTGACCTTCAATCCAAGGTAAGGGTGGGGTTCTGGTTTTATAATTGGGTTCATGATGTTTGATATATGGGGTTAGATGTGATTGTTTTTTGTTCTTGAATTGGATGTATGTATGATGGTGTATGATGAAGATTGATGAATAAGGATGTTGTGATGTTGTGTAATCGAAGTAGTATTATAGGTTAATGTCAGGTGATGATTTATTATGTTTATAATGAGGTTTGTAGGACTGTAATTAGATTTCCGTGGTGAATTACAGTAGAAAACGCAGAAAATTATGCAGGAGGAACCAGGATGTGTCGACCTCAAGCTGGATGAGTCGACACATAGGCACTGTTAGACGCAGGATGATTCGATGCATGCAGGGCTTACGTCGATACATGTTAGTTGTAAGACTCAGGATGAGTCGATCGGTAAGTTCATGTGTTGATACATGTTGTGATATGAAGCAGGATGAGTCGATCCATGGAGGGTTTGCGTCGATGCATGACGAGTACAAGACTCAGGATGAGTCGATCGGAGAGGAGCATGCATCGATACATGTTGTGATTAGGACCAGAATGAGTCGATCCATGAGGAGGATTTTTCGACTCATGCTGTGCAGGAGAAGCATTACGTGTCGATCCATAGAGTTTCGTGTCGACCCATACTGACTAATTTTGACATAATCAGTTTTAAATTGTTGTAACTTGAGTTGTAGGATGGTGTTTGAGATTCCGTTCGAAGGGTTGATTAGCTAACGCGATGAACTTTATTCTAGATGATTTAAATGATGATGAAGAGGTGTAATCCTAGTAACCAATCTAAGATTTAGAATTAATTCCCGTGATTGATCGTTATTGCTGGATTTAGGATAGAATGATGAACATGAGATGTTTAGAGGTTGCTGTTAGGAATTATGACAGTAGGATTAGTGACAGCAACGATATAAATTAGCAGAATAACAGGATGGCTTACTGTATTATTAATATACAGCTGAGTATTAGTGAGATGTTATTAATAAGTGATGTTTAATAAATTATTTTGAGATGTTTATGAGATGCTGTAATTGAGATGTTTTGAGATGTTTATGAGATGTTGTTGTTCTGAGATGTTTATGAGATGTTGTTGTTCTGAGATGTTTATGAGATGTTGTTGTTCTGAGATGTTTATGAGATGTTGTTGTTCTGAGATGTTTATGAGATGTTGTTGTTCTGAGATGTTTATGAGATGTTGTGTTTTGAGATGATTGAGATGATTGAGATGTTGACATTACATTCATGATGAGTCGCATACATTGCATTTTTGAGATGGAGCTTATGCTCTATGAGATGGCCTGGATTGGCAAATTTTGAGATGAAGGCTATGCCTTGTGGATGCCTCTATTAATTGGAAGATTTTTTAGATGGGAGTTCTGCTCCAATGGTACCACATGCATTTGCATAGTTTTGAGTCGCATTATATGATTGAATGGTGAAATGTATTTGATGTTGATGAATGAGTATATATGCTGTAATTATTGTTGATTATGAGATGAGAAGTGGTGATATTATTGATCTAATTTAATATATTAATTATCATGCGCTTTATTATATTGTTAGATATCTCACCCCTTCTGTTTGAATGTTTCCCCTATGTTGGTAACGTGCAGGTAATCGCGAGTGAAGGTTGTATACCTTCAATAGTTTGAGTCGATGTCATTGCTCTGATATGTAACACTCGGGGGGATGAACGCTTGTTGATTATTGATTGCTGATTTTTAGTTGTTGAACCTTAAATTGTTTATTTACTAAATATGAGATGTTTCGAAGTTGCTATTTTATTTAAAGATGTTATTGAAGAATTCCGCTGCGTAGTTGTTGAATTATTTAATGAAAGACGTTATGTTTATGGTTCATCCGATGTTTTGAATAAGTGTTATATATCCATGATGAATGCAATGAATGTGTTAGAAGAATTTGTGACGTCCCGATTCGTTTGTATGAATGAAATTTTATAACTCTGATTTATCAATTTTTCCAAGCAAACCATTCACAAGGGCAAAATGGTCATTGGCACACTGAGAAATCTAACTTTGACTTTTGGATCAAAATCAAATCTCAAAAATCATATTTCATCCAGACATGTTGGAATATGAAGTTTGTTTCATCAAGAATTTCAAAAGTCAAATTTTACTTTGGAAAAGTCAAATTCTAAATACTTAGAAATTTTCTAAGTGTTTAAGAAATATGATAATTTCAGAACTTCTGGGCCAGTGTTCACAGAGGTTCAGTCAGAGTTTGCCAGGGTAAATCAAAGAAGGTTACAAAGCATGCTACAAGCTTACTGGAAAGTCTGAAGGGTCCTTCAGAACATGCTGAATCTAGAAGATAAGAGGATCAGAAGATTGGATGCTATGCTGAAGCAGAACTTCTAATCCAGAGTTAAGCAAGGATTCATAGTTTCACATGGGAACTCATTTAATGCTCACAACCGCTTGTGAGGTGTTATCCAAAGGATTTCCCCCACGTGTACCCCTACTGTATTAGGAAGATAAACTTTTGTGCAAAAGTATGCTAGGCCCAAGCGCTGCTTCTACTTTTCCTTAATTCATGCTGACAAATCCAGCTTAGGTGCTGCTTGTAACACCCCAATTCTATCCCAAGCAAATTATGCAAAATAAATCAGAGTTATAAAATTTCAATCATACAAATGAATCGGGACGTCAAAAATTCTTCTAACAAATTCATTGCATTCATCATGGATATATAACACTTTTAATAAAACATCAGATGAACCATCAACATAGCATCTTTAATAAAATAATTCAACAACTACGCAGCGGAATTCTTCAATAACATCTCTAAATGGAACAGCAACTTCGAAACATCTCGTAATTAATAATAATTCAACTTAAAAGTCAACAAATGAAAATCAACAATCAAAAATCAGTAAGCGTTCATCCCCCCCGAGTGTTACATATCAGAGCAATGACACCGACTCGAACTATTGAAGGTATACAGCCTTCACTCTCGATTACCTGCACGTTACCAACATAAGGGCAACATTCAAACAGAAGGGGTGAGTTATCTAACAATATAATAAAGCGCATGATAATTAATATATTAAATCAGATCAATAATGTCACCACTTCTCATCTCATAATAAACAATAATTACAGCATATATACTCATTCATCAATCTTCATCATACATCATCATACATACATCCAATTCAAGAATAAACAACAATCACATCTAACCTCATATATCAAACATCATGAACCCAATTATAAATCTAGAACCCCAACCTTACCTTGGATTGAAGGTCGCTCTACAATTTCCAGGTTGAATCCTTATTCTTGTTGTTTCCTTCTATTTCCAGCAGCTTCACGTTCTCTTTCTCAAATCCTTATTTTCTTCTTACTGCTTCCTTCTTCGATTCTTCTCACAAATAATAAAATAACCTAATATTATTATATTATTCTTATTGGGCTCCAAACCTACACCCCCTTATTACTTCCACTCACACATTATAGGCGCATATTAAATAATATTAACTTCTAACATTATTTCACCAAATAATAATATTATACCTCTAATATTATTATTTCTCCACTTAATAAAATAAATCCAATTTAATAACACTTCTTCACAAATATTCTAAAAATAATTTAATTAAATAATTAATTAAATTACGGGCATTACAACTCTCCCCCACTTAGAATATTTTTGTCCTCGAAAATTTACCTCAATCAAACAATTCAGAATAGGAGTCTCGCATCTTGCTCTCCAATTCCCAAGTCATGCTTTCACCAGCAGCTCCTAGCCAAAAAAATTTAACCAAGGCAATCTCCTTGCCCCTCAGAGTCTTCATTTCACGATTCGCGATCCGTACAGGCATCGTCTCCACCGTAAGATTATCCTGTACTTGCACATCGTCCATATGAATCACATGAGATGGATCTGAAATATACTTCCGAAGTTGCGACACATGAAATACATCATGCAAATTCAAAAGATTAGGCGGTAAAGCCACTCTATAAGCAACATTCCCCACTCTCTCTGAAATCTGATACGGTCCAATAAAACAAGAAGTGAGCTTCTTAGACTTCAATGCTCGCCCAACACCAGTCACAGGTGTAACTCTCAAAAACACATGATCATCGGCTTGAAATTCTAAATCCTTCCTTCGCTTTTCATGATAACTCCTTTGTCTACTTTGTGAAGCTTTCATCTTTTCCCGAATCAACTTCACCTTCTCGGTAGTCTCACGAACAAGTTCAGGTCCAAGTACTACACTCTCACCAGATTCATGCCAACATAACGGAGTTCTACATCTTCGACCATACAACGCTTCAAAAGGTGCCATCCCAATACTAGAATGGTAACTGTTGTTATATGTGAACTCTATCAACGGAAGATAAGTATCCCACGAACCTCTCTGCTCAAGAATACATGCCCTCAACAAGTCTTCCAACGATTGAATCGTCCGTTCAGTCTGACCATCTGTCTGAGGATGATACGTTGAACTCAACCTCAACTTAGAACCCAACGCTTATTGAAAACTCTTCCAAAAATCAGAAGTAAATCTTGGATCTCTATCTGACACAATGCACAAAGGAACACCATGCAATTTCACAATCACACTAACATAAATCTCAGCCAACTTCGGCACTGGAAAACTGATGTTAATAGGAATAAAATGAGTTGACTTCGTAAGCCAATCAACAATCACCCAAATTTAATCATGTCCCCTTGAAGTACTAGGCAACCCTGTCACAAATCCATTGAAATTCTATCCTATATCCATTCAGGAACTTCCAACGGTTGCATCAATTCTGCAGGCTTCTGATGTTCAACTTTCGACTTCTGACAAGTCAAACATGCATACACAAACTGAGCCACATCACTCTTCATCCCAGGCCACCAAAACAAACCTTTCAAACCTTGGTACATCTTCGTAGCTCCTGGATGAATACTCAACTTACTTCTATGACTCTCTTCAAGTATCACTTTCTTCATCTCAGCATCATCAGGAATACAAATCTGATTATGAAATCTCAACACACCTTGCTCATCTAGCTTAAAATCATTATTCTCAGATTGATCAATCCCAACCATCAAATCTACCAGTTTCACATCCAACTTCTGAGCTTCTCTGATACTGTCTAGAAATTCATTATTAATCTTCAACATACCCAACATAACACTCTGCGGAGTAACCTCGCAAACTAAGCTCATATCTCTGAACTGCTCAATCAATTCCAACTCTTTAATCATCATTGCTGACATATGTAAATTCTTTCGACTCAATGCATCAAAGACCACATTCGCCTTTCCTGGATGATAATTCAAACCAAAATCATAATCTTTTAACAATTCCAACCATCTTAGTTGCCTCATATTCAACTCCTTCTGGTCAAACAAATACTTCAAACTCTTATGGTCACTAAACACTTCAAATCTAGAACCATAAAGATAATGCCTCCAAATCTTCAACACAAAAACAACAGCAGCAAGCTCTAAATCATGCGTAGGATAGTTCTTCTCATGAGTCCTTAACTGCCTTGACGCATAAGCAACTACCTTACCATTCTGCATAAGCACACCTCCTAAACCCATCTTGGAAGCATCACAATACACCACAAAAGGCTCTCCTGGATTAGGCAACATCAAAATCGGAGCCGACGTCAACCTCTTCTTCAATTCCGTAAAACTTTCTTCGCATTGAACATCCCACACAAATGCTCTACCTTTACAAGTTAACTTAGTCAATGGAAGTGACAGCTTAGAAAACCCTTCAATAAACCTTCTATAATAACCAGCTAATCCCAAGAAGCTTTTAATCTCAGTAGCTGACTTTGGAGTTTCCCATTGCAACACAGCATCAACCTTCGATGGATCTACATCAATGCCACTACCTGAAATCACATGACCTAGAAAACTAACCTCTTTCATCCAGAATTCACACTTGGACAGCTTTGCATACAACTTCTTCTCTTTCAAAACTTGTAATACTACTCTTAAATGTTCAGCATGCTCTTCTTCCAACTTAGAGTAAATCAAAATATCATCAATGAACACCACTAAGAACCGATCCAAATAAGTATGAAAGATACGATTCATATATTCCATGAATACTCCTGGCGCATTAGTAACACCGAAAGGCATCACCGAATACTCATAATGTCCATAACGCGTTCTGAAAGCCGTCTTCTGGATATCTTCATCCTTCACTTTAATCTAATGGTAACCCGGCCTCAAATCAATCTTACTAAACACACGAGCATCCACTAATTGTTCCATCAAGTCATCTATCCTTGGAAGCGGATACTTGTTCTTAATCGTCACCTTGTTCAACTGTCTATAATCAACACAAAGCCTCATACTTCCATCTTTCTTCTTCACTAACAACACTGGAGCTCCCCACGACGATACACTTGGTCTTATAACATAAACAACGATTAGAACATCAAAATAACAATACTCGATTGTTAGACAACTACGACTCGACGACAAGGTCGGACCAACCTTTTGCTCTGATACCAACTTTGTAACACCCCAATTCTACCCCAAGCAAATTATGCGAGATAAATCAGAGTTATAAAATTTCAATCATACAAATGAACCGGGACGTCACAAATTCTTCTAACAAATTCATTGCATTCATCATGGATATATAACACTTTTAATAAAACATCGGATGAACCATCAATATAGCATCTTTAATAAAATAATTCAACAACTACGCAGCGGAATTCTTCAATAACATCTCTAAATGGAACAGCAACTTCGAAACATCTCGTAATTAATAATAATTCAACTTAAAAGTCAACAATTGAAAATTAACAATCAAAAATCAGCAAGCGTTCATCCCCCCCGAGTGTTACATATCAGAGCAATGACACCGACTCGAACTATTGAAGTTATACAACCTTCACTCTCGATTACCTGCACGTTACCAACATAAGGGCAACATTCAAACGGAAGGGGTGAGATATCTAACAATATAATAAAGTGCATGATAATTAATATATTAAATCAGATCAATAATGTCACCACTTCTCATCTCATAATCAATAATAATTACAGCATATATACTCATTCATCAATCTTCATCATACATCATCATACATACATCCAATTCAAGAACAAACAACAATCACATCTAACCTCATATATCAAACATCATGAACCCAATTATAAAGCTAGAACCCCACCCTTACCTTGGATTGAAGGTCGCTCTACAATTTCCGGGTTGAATCCTTGTTCTTGTCGTTTCCTTCTATTTCCAGCAGCTTCACGTTCTCTTTCTCAAATTCTTATTTTCTTCTTACTGCTTCCTTCTTCTATTCTTATCACAAATAATAAAATAACCTAATATTATTATATTATTCTTATTGGGCTCCAAATTTACACCCCCTTATTACTTCCACTCACACATTATAGGCCCATATTAAATAATATTAACTTCTAACATTATTTCACCAAATAATAATATTATACCTCTAATATTATTATTTCTCCACTTAATAAAATAAATCCAATTTAATAACACTTCTTCACAAATATTCTAAAAATAATTTAATTAAATAATTAATTAAATTACGGGCGTTACACTACTAACCATCCCACTTGGTGCTTTGAACCATGCTTGTTTAAGCTTACTTCAGGAGTAAGTCAGCTTCTAGCATATGATGTTGGTGCCACTTGACATCTCCAAACTACAAAACCTTTGCCTATAAATAGAAAACCATTGGCCATTGAGAAGAGCTCGGAAAATTGAGAAAGAAAAGTCTTGAACCCCTGCAAAAATTCCAAGAATCCATTAAACTATAAACCCAAAAATACAAAACCTTAACTTTTGATTCCTTGCATTCAAACTCCATTTGTTCTCAAGTGTTCTTGACAAAAAAAACCATCCACACAGTTTATGATTCATATATTAGAAACTGTCCTAACTTTTGTATTCCTACTGCCATACACTCTCCATCCACCTCCACCTCAAAAAAGCCAGAACTTCATCCCGTGACTGTTCCAGAAGCTGAAAACTTCCATCCTGCTGAGTACGTGAAGAAGTTTCTCAGAACATCACCAGAGTTCAGGACCAACCTCCAGTTCACGGAATCTTTTCCAGCTGCAAGGTAAGTTTCCTGCTGACTCTCATCATACTATATAGGCATTGTCAGATTTTGCATATTTAAACACAATGTAAATATTCTGATCCTGATGATGTACATATTCTGAAACTTCATGCATTTGCCTGCCTAAGTAGAAGGAATCCCAGTTCAGAGTTTCATGAAGAAATTAGGACTCAGAATTAGGATTAGCAAATTCATGTTGCTTCTGATTTGTGCTTCTGATTTTTTTCATAAAACTTGTCATAACTGTTATATGTGCAACTTCTGTTCTGTTAAGAAATAACTACGTTGTAGATGTTCTGACTGGCATGGAGAGAGGAAAAGTTCTGACATTTGCGTCAGAACTTCTGAAAACTTCTGAGTTCTCAGAAGATCCAGAACTTCTGAGCTTCCATATTTCTACTAACGTTGTTTCTATTTGTGCAGCAAGTCAGAGTCAGAACTTCTGACCTCTTCTATTTTCAGTATTTGCGCTGATTTTGTTTTTCTTTCTCTTTTATTGTTTTTCGCCATCATCTTTATTTTTCATTAATCAAAAAATACCAAAAATATTTCATATTCACATATTATATTTTCATTTAACATAAAAAGACAAAAAATATTTTCTTAAACAAACTTATTTCTTCTCTTAAATAGACAAACATTTTACATTTCCTGTACATTCTTATCCATTCAATATGGTTGTAATAGTAAAATAGGATTTAATTTGCAATCCCCATTTGAAATTTGTACACCTCATCCCCTTAATGATCGTAATAGCGTAGAATCTTTATTTTCCGTGCTTTTATTGTTTTCATATATTGTTAGTAACTAGGGTGTGTTAGGCAAGACTAAAATCAATGCTTAGAAAACCCTAATTCAAGACAAATTATACATGCAATCAAACACACTTGCACACTTACACCCTTAGGGTAATTCCACTTGTTGCCTTACAAAAATGGCCATGTTATGCATGTGGGGTGTCTTAGCACAAACAAATCGAAAAATACAAGATCATAGTCCTTCGATGACGCTATCAAAGTTGCCTTTCAAAATGATCTTAGTCCCTAAAGAAAAGTGCTAAGTCATCTTGCAACATTGCTATCATGGACATACGATGACCCAATGCCCGTCCTTTCACATCCAACGATGGGGCTTCTTACCAAATCAATGGTAAGATAGCCACATCTAAAGAAGGAGGAAAAGAACATCTAAGACCTTTTGAGTAGGTAGATTACTTTTAGTTACTTGCTCACTCTCAAAACAAATATCCTTGCTATTTTCAAAACAAACACATACACTTTCCAAACATCTTCCAAACTTGAAACATCTTCAAAAGCTCAACACTTTGTATATGTTCTTACGAACGAGAACTATTACAAAGTTTGCCTAAACGATGGCACCTTTTCAAAATAATTTCAGAAAAACCATACAAAGCACATTTTTCAAACAAAAGCAAGTGATCTAGCAAGTAACTAAGAGCCCATGGAAAACCATGGATGAAAAGGGTGTTAATACCTTCCCTTTTCATGATCTACCCCCCGAACTCAAAAACATATCTAAAGGTCTTTCCTGTGCTTTTTCACCTTTCCTTTTGGATAAAAGAAAATTCGGTGGCGACTCTTGCTAAACTGCAACATTTGCGAACACAAACGCAAAACCTCAAGTCAGTTCTCCCATCGTATCACACCATGTATTCAATGTTCAAGGTCAGATGGGACAATGAAGCCCCTATGATTACCATTAAATGATTCGACGAACCTGCACACTGCTGTGAGCTTGACACTGACACAGAACAGCCATGGTACCATGAGGTGAAGAGATACCTAAGTAAAGGACTATCATACAAGTGCAACCATGATTCTACTCTACTCTGATGTATGGACAAGAAGGAGGAAGAGCAAATTATGGAAGACATGCACGATGGTCTCTTTGGCACTCACTCAAGTGGACATATGATGGCCAAGAAAATCTTGAGAGTTGGCTACTATTGTTCAACAATAGAGACTGATTGCCATTAACACTCTAGAACTTGTCACAAATGCCAAATCTATGATGACAAGGTCCACGTGACTCATATACCTCTGAACTTCATGATCGCTCCGTGGCCATTTGCAATGTGGGGCATTGACATGATTGGAGAAATCAAGCCCACCGCTTCCAATGGACATCGCTTCATTCTTGTCACTATCGACTATTTCACTAAATGGGTCAAAGTCGTCTCGTTTGCCTCAGTTACCAAGAATGTGGTAGCCAGATTCATCAAACATAACCTCATCTGCCGCTATGGTATCCCCAAAAGGATCATCACCGACAATGGGACTAACCTCAACAATGCTATGACTACTGAGCTTTGCATTCGGTTTAAGATCAAGCATCACAATTCTTCTCCATATAGACCTAAAATGAATGGCGCGGTCGAAGCGGCCAGCAAAAATATTAAGAAGATTGTGCAGAATATGGTAGTGACCTATAAGGATTGGCATGAGATGTTACTGTTTGCTCTTCACGGCTACCGCACTTCAGCTAGAACATCAACTAGGGCAACTCCCTTTTCTTTAGTCTATGGCATGGAAGCCTCTTTACCAGTGGAAGTTCAGATTCCCTCATTGAGGATTATGAATTAGGCAGGCCTAAGTGAAGACGAGTGGATTCAAACGAGATTGGATCAGCTAAACTTGATCGATGAAAAGTGATTGGCTGCTGTTTGTCATGGTCAGACGTACCAAAAGGTATGATCAAGGCTTTCAACAAAAAGATCAAGCCTCGAGTATATCAAGCTGGAGACTTGGTGATAAAATGCATGATTCTTCCACAAGGCGACCCCAGAGGCAAATGGACTCCCACCTACGAAGGTCCATTTGTTGTCAAGAGAGTGTTCTCTGGCGGTGCCATGATGCTGACTACCATGGATGGTGAAGATTTCCCACATCCTATAAACACGGACATAGTTAAAAAATACTACGCATAAGAGACCCGCTAGGTTGACACACCTAGGCAAAATAAGGGAATCCCAGCAAACCAAAAGGTTTGGGCAAAAATTAGGGATATATACAAAAGATTGTGCACCCGGCAAGTTGAAAATCCGAAAGGGTGACTTGGGCAAAAATGGGTATCCTGGTGGGCTGAAAACCCGAAAGGGCGGTCTAGGAAAAAGTTAAGGATTGAAAGCGTATGACTATGTCCCGTGGAATCACCGATGTCAACTTTATCACCAGGGTCCGAGTTTAAATGGTCCAAGATCAATCCAATCAACTTCTGTCAATAGCAAGGGGCATTCGAAGACATTAGGGCAATAGTAGAGTTGGAGTGTAATGAGATCATTTCACATGGCTATTTGTTTTTGTTTTCAATCTTTGTTTTCCTTTCGACGATTTCCTCTTACTAGAATCTCTGTCTCTTTGTACAAAAGATACTTATTCATGGGCAAAATATCAATACAAATATACTTTGAAGTGAAAATTTTATGTTTTAATTTTGAATGCAAATTTGTCCAATGACTAAAATTGAACGAACATATGCATATGAACATAATTAAAACTATTTGGCACATGTGTCTTTCTAAACAATATCAAGCATCTCTTTAATGTATATGGAATATCCCCACAGAGTTATTTCATTAGCATTATCCCCACAAAAGACGACTACAATAAACCTTCCTCAGTAGAGGTATCCACAAAGTCTCTTTGCACGGGTTAATCTCCAACCAGAGTCTCAATCTCTTGGTAGCATAACTCCCCAACCGAGTTCAAATTATCCCAGCATAGTCTGACTTCCCCAGTGGAACCTGTTATCTCCAACTGAGTATATCCCCAAGCTGAGTATATCCTCCCCAAGCTGAGTCTGTCTTCCCCGACTGAGTCTACACTCTCCAGCTTGAGTTTGCCTTTCAGACTATCGCAATTCATAGGGCCACAACCCCTAATCCCCAGTAAAGTCATCAACAAAACCTTTACTATCTCCAAAATATATTATGAAGCCTGGACCCGACCAGATATTAGTATAACTTTCAAGCTACTATGAAGCCTGGGCCCAACCAGCTAATAGTAAAAACCTTTCAGATACTATAAAACCTGGACCCGGCCAGATAATAGTTTAACTCTTCAAGATATAGAAGAACCTGGATTCAACCAGACCAAGGTTTAACTTCTTTTCCCCAGTAGATTTTTCCTCTACCCTAACAAGTTACTCTGAATCCTGGATCCGACCAGATATCAGTTTTCAAATTCATCTTTTTCAAGACAGTTATTGTGAAGCCTGGATCCGACCAGATAGCAATTCCCCTCATAAGTTTGTTGAGAAACCTGGAACCCGACCAGATAACAACTAAATCCCCAAGAAGTTTATTGTGAAACCTGGACCCGACCAGATAACAATTAACCTTATCCACCTCAGAAATTTGCAAAGCCTGGAATCAGACCAGATAGTGTTTCAATATCATTAAGTTACTGTAAAGCCTGGACCCTACCAGATATCAGCTTAACTTCGTCTTTTTAAGCAAGTTATTATGAAGCCTGGAGATCAACCAGATAACAACTAGCTACAATGCTAGCAAGACACTATGAAGCCTGGACCCGGCCAGATAATAGTATAAATTTTCCAAAACCATGAAGCCTGGACCCGACCAGATAGTAGTCACCACTTCAAGTTACAATGAAGCCTGGACCCGACCAGATATTATTTCAACTTCATCTGTTCTAGAAAGTTACTGCAAAGCCTGGAACCCGACCAGATAACAGTTAACTTCTTTATCCCTAGAAAATTATTGTGAAGTCTGAATCCAACCAGATAACAATTAATTCATTCTTCCCCAGTAAGTTACCGTGAAGCCTTGATCCTACCAGATAGCAGTTGACTTCCTCATCCTCAGCAAGTTATGAAGCCTGGACCCGACCAGATAACAACTAGCATTCAAGAGATATTCCCCAACAGAAGCATCCTTTCAGCAAAGTTTGAAGATATGTATATTTTTCATCCCCAACAGCAATTCGGGATTCAACTTCCCAGGAATTCCTCAGCAGTAGTCAGGGATTTATTTTCCCGGACAAACATGCATCTCACATTCATACATCATAGCATATACATACAAAATGCATTTAGCATAATACCACATCTTGTGAATATCATGCATACATCTGCATTTAACTAACCTCTTTTTTTCCACAGGAAGAACATCAAGTTTTAGTCTAAATCAACCAAAGATTTGTGCTGATACTTCTTCCAATGTTTACCAATATTCCTCCAAATGGCATCTATAAGCCCATTCACAACACATCTTTGAGTGTAAATTTATGGGCACTCTAGTGTCCAATCATCTTCCACCTTCAAGTCACGAATGGCGAATCCGCAAATCTAACTCTTTAGGTTTAAGAAGATTGAACAGGGGAAGCTGTTGTACCCCAAAATTTTCCCTCTCATTTCTCAAGTAATCTCTCACAAGATCTCCTTTGGTTCAAGACTGCACAAGGGTGGATCAGCTCAAGACACCTCATCAAGCACTGATGACTGAAAATTAGAGTTTGAGATTGTACAAGGACAATTGGACTTTTAATGCCTCATATGACTTTCATGGATCATTTTGGACCCCCAAGATTACTCATGTCAAGTTTCAAGTCTTGGATCACATTTTTGCTCAGTCAATTGATCAGTTGACCTAAAATCAATTGTATTGGGGAAAAGTCAATTGTGGCCAATTTACAGTCAAACTTCATAGTTTTTTATCCATCATGAACTTATATATGTCATTTGATCAAGTTTGGATCATAATTCCATAAGAAATTTGATCAGATCATCAAAAGGGTAAAATGGTCAAAATTAGGGTTTTGGCTGAGAAGGTGCAATTTCTGATTTTTTTTTACCTAGAAATTGATTGATTGGTTTAAGTTATGATCTCAAGGATTCAAATGCATCATTTTAACCTAATGGTATGGCTCAAAACATCTCTCAAGATTGATTGGTTGACAAATGAATTTCAATCAACTGATGAAAAGTCAATTGTACACTAAAAAGTCAAACTTTGACTTTTTGGTCAAAATCAAGTACCAAAGATCACAATTCATCAAAACATATCAAAATATGAAACTTGTTCATCAAGAAATCAAAAAGTCAAGATTTCATTTTGAAAAGTCAAAATTTCTAAACTTAGAAATTTTTCTAAGTGTTGAAAATTTCATATTTTTTTATAACTTTGAGCCAAATTTCCACCATGATGCAAGATGATTCAAAGGAAACTTCCAACATGAAAGTTGTAGATCTAAATGAGATATAAAACATTGTAGAACACAACTTATCCTAGAAATGCATGGATTTCAAGTTATGATTTTGTGAATACATGGTCATGAAACTTGGAAACTTTGTGAAATTTTGCCCTAGTTTAGGCAAGATTTTGACCTAACTTCATGGCAATTTTTCACATAGTTCCAAGATGATTTTTCAAAAATTTCCAACATATAGGTTGTATAGGATGTTAAAAGCTTTCTAAAATTTCCAATAACTCATTGAGATCATGCTTGAGCAAGGAGAATCAAAGGCAAGAAGTTAGGGTTTCATTCTTGAATTACAAGTCATTTCTTGATGAACACATAATTGAATTTCAATGTTAGGCTGCATAATCTTACTTTGCAGGCCTTCTAACTTGTGTATCTATCCATAATTAATGGATTACATAAACGTTTGAGCTATAATCCAAGTGATTTAAGCTTTACCCAATTCACATTGCCATTTCCGGAAGAAAGTGAAGAATACCATTCTTGAAAAGCAAGCTTTATGCACAAAGTTAATTCTTGAGCCTATAACTTGTTCCCTCTGATCACACTCCATCTACAAAGTCAGAAGCAAGTGTGTTTAAAGTGTAACCACTCTATCTTAGCAAGTACACAAGACTTTGAAACTTGGATTTCTCAAAAATCACATGTTATGCTTAAACTTGTGGTTTTGAATTCTGATCAACAACAAACTTCCAAACTTGTTGTTTATAAATAGAGGCACTATTTGTGAGCTAGAACACGAGCTTGAACACCCTGAAACACTCCCAAACTCCCTCAAATCATAAATTTCCCAAAAACTCCATTGTTGCACAGTTTCTGACCTTGAACTCCAAACTCATATTTCCCTCGTGCGTTCTTTGGCCTTTTAGTTCCTAAAGCTTCCTTACATCAAATAAAAACCATCCCACACCCTGTTACACGACTGTAACATCACCTTCATCAACTTCCATAACCAAAAACAGAGCATTGCACATTGACTTCTCCAAGCTATTTCAGCCACTTTCAACTCAAGCTAAGCATTGCATTAGCTTCCTAGAGACTCAAGGAAGCTAACCTGATCATCACAACAACTTGAATCAAGCTCAAACTCATTTAACGATTTCCAGTTTTGAGGTATTTTTCTTGAACTTCTATCTTCTCATTTAGGCATTGTTAGGCTTGCATTTGTGAAGATAAAATGTAGACATCATTGCCCTGAAATTATACATGTCCATAGATTTCATTTATGTTGCTTGAGTAGTGAGATTTTTGAGTTTGAACTTGCTGAAACATTTAGGTCAGAATTTGGTACTTTCATAAATTCATCCTTATCTTTGAGTGTTAGCTTAAGTTATTTACATGGTTGGATTCGTGGTGGAAAATGCACAAGTTTCATGTTTACACTTTTGAAAATGGTTGAGAATTGATGAAGTTACAATTTTCAAAATTTGTTGGCGCAAGGAAGAAGATGAAGTTGGCCTCTTGACTTGTTTTCAAATATATGTTTATGGTTTTGTATTAATGAACGGATGTATAGCCACCTCGGTGGTAAAGCGCGCGCCTGTTAACCTTTAGGACCTGGGTTTGAGCCCTAGTGGTACCCTTTTGTTCATTTTCACTTTTTTTTCACTTTTTTTGTTTGTTTCAGCAACAGGTACATGGGCCTCCCCCCTTTGGGCTTTATTGTTTTTGCTAGTTTCTAACCCCCTGTTTACTTATGCAGCCTAGCCCAACTTTTATTATTTTATTTTTCTTATTTGTTTTTTCATTTTCTTATTATATTTTATTTTTCTTTTATCTTTTTTTACTACTATTATTATTATTATCATTATTATTTTTTATTATAAAAAAAATAAAAATATTTTTGTTTTATTATTTACACTTATATATTTTATTTTCTTCATAAAACAAAAGAATAAAAACACTTTCTTTTAATAAATTAATTCCCTTTTTTTAATTAATATTTAGACTTAGGTTTAATTATTATTTTATTTTCTTAATTAAATTAACTTAGAACTTAGTTTTCTTTTAATTAATTAATTTTCTTATTATTTTTATTAAGATAAAACCTTTTCATAAAAAACCCTAAAAAATACTTTTAACTTAATTTCTTTCTTAAATTAATTTAAACTTAATTTTTCTTAATTTTTTAACTAATCATCTCTCTTAATTAGGTTAAAACCCCTTTCATAAAAATCCAAACAAAAATCATTTCTTTTTCCATTTGCATTTGTATATTATTTATTCAATTCTTGTACATTTATTCAATATGGTTGTAATAGTTAGTTAGGTTTAACTTTATTGCAAAATCCCCATTTGTAAATTTGTATACCCCCTCCCCTAATGATGTAATAGCTTAGTATTTTTCACTTTCCATAATTTATCGCTTTATATAAATGCTAGTAATTAGGGTTTGTATGGAAAGACTAAAATCAACAATAGCAAACCCTAATTCAAGACAAAATAATGCATGTAAATCAACACACTTTCACACTTGCACCCTTAGGGTAATTCCACTTTGTTGCCTTACAAAAACGGCCATGTCATGCATGTGGGATATCTTAGCAAAAATCAATCAAAATACAAGATCAAAGTCCCCCGATGGTGCTATCAATGTTGCCTTTCAAAATGATCTTAGTCCCTCAAAAAAATGCTAAGATATCTCATAACATTTCTATCGTGGCTATGCGATGACCCACGCCCGTCCCTTCACATCCAAAGATAAGGCTTTTTACCAAATCAATGGTAAGATAGCAATATCAAAGGAAGGAAGAAATGAACAAATATTTTTGAGTATGTAGGTTATTCCTAGTTGCTTGCTCAATTTTAAATCAAACACTCTTGCTTATTTTCAAAAACAAACACCAACACTTTCAAAAAACAATTTCAAAACATTTTTCCAAAACATGAAACATTTTCAAAAGATCAACACTTTGTATACGTTCTTACGAACGAGAACTATTACAAAGTTTGCCTAAACGATGACGCCTTTTCAAAATACTTTCAAAAACCACATAAAGCACATTTTTCAAACAAAAGCAAGTGATCTAGCAAGCAACTAAGAGCCCATAGATAACTATGGATGAAAAGGGTGCTAAGACCTTCCCTTTTCATAATCTACCCCCCGAACTCAAGAAATAATCTCAAAGGTCTTTCCTGTTCTTTTCAGCCTTTCCTTTTGGATAAAATAAAAGTCGGAGGCGACTCTTGATAACTGCAATATTTGCGATAAAATGCAAAATATCCCAAGTCAGTTCTCCCACCGTATCATACTGTGTCAAACGACACGGCCCGTGTCAGTGTTACTGGTTCAGACACGAGCAAAAAAAAGATGGACAGGGGCTGACACGGGTGCCCGTGTCACACGACATGGCCGTGTCAGATTGGCTGGAACAAAAAGTGTAAAGAAGTCATGGACAGGTCCTGACACGAGTTCCCGTGTCCACTGACACGGGTTCCCGTGTCCACTGACACAGCCTGTGTCAGCTCAGGCACCAATTTTCTTGATTTTTTGAGATTTTTTAGCTTATTTTGGACATATTGCATTTCTTGGAAATGATCTAACACTATAAAACCTTTATTTTCAAATGAAACCTCAAAAACATTTTTCTAAACAATTAGTTTTTTTATTTAAAAGTTAACTTAGACTTAGGTTTTTCTTCAATGAAATTAATTACAAAACCTTTTCTATAAAAAACCCTTAACAAAAACCAAACAAAAATCATTTCTTTTTCCATTTACATTCTTGCATTATTTTCTTTTCAATTCTTGCATATTATTCAATATGGGTTTAATATATAATTAGGTTCAATTTTCTTACAATCCCCATTTGTAAATTTGTATACCCCCTCCCCTAATGATGTAATAGCGTAGTGATTTTAATTTCTGCAATTTATCGCTTTAATATAAATGCTAGTAATTAGGGTTTGTTTGGAAAGATAAAATCAACAATTAGCAAACCATAATTCAAGATAAACAATGCATGAAATCCAATACACTTGCACACTTGTACCCTTAGGGTAATTCCACTTTGTTGCCTTACAAAAAATGTTCATGTTATGCATGTGGGATGTCTTAGCAAAAACAAATCAAAAAAGACAAGATCATAGTCCCTCGATGACGCTTCAAATATTGCCTTTCAAATGATCTTAGTCCCTCAAAGAGAAATGCCAAGATATCTCACAACATTGCCATCACGACTATACGATGACCCACGCCCGTCCCTTCATATCCAAAGATAAGGCTTCTTACTAATCAATGGTAAGATAGCGATATCAATGGAAAGGAAGAATTGAACAAAAGACTTTTGAGTAGGTAGACTGTTCCTAGTTGCTTTCTCACTTTCAAAAGAAACATCCTTGCTCATTTAAAAAAAACACCTTCAAAAAAATAAAACTTTCAAAACTTAAAATATTTTCAAAAGTTCAACACTTTGTATACGTTCTTACGAACGAGAACCATTACAAAGATTGCCTAAACGAATGCGCCTTTTCAAAATACTTTCAAAAACCACACAAAGCACATTTTCAAACAAAAGCAAGTGATCTAAAAAGCAACTAAGAGCCCATAGATAACTATGGATGAAAAGGGTGCCAATACCTTCCCTTTTCATAATATACCCCCCGAACTTAAGAAATAATCTCAAAGGTCTTTCCTGTTCTTTTCAGTCTTTCCTTTTGGATAAAAGAAAAGTCGGTGGAGACTCTTGCTAACCGCAACATTTGCGATAAAACGCAAAACACCCAAGTCAGTTCTCCCACCTTATTACAGAACTGGAGACTCTGTTGGGGACAAAACTTAAAAGTGGGACCAGATAGAAAGTTTAATCTCATCTCCCCAGTAAGTCACTGTAAAACCTGGACACGACCAAATAGCAGTTAATCTTATTATCCTTAGCAAATCACTATAAAGCCTGGAGCACGACCAGATAGAAGTTCACTTTCACCTCCTCGACTAAGATATGATTCCCCAGTAGAGTAAAGGACAATTGAAGTTCATAAAATTCCATTTCTCCCAAGACAAAGACCAACATTCCTCAGCAAATTCCTCCTCAACGACAGGAACAGGAATCCTCATCAAAGGAATATCTCAGGAAATCAAAATCCTCTAAATGGCATCTTTAAGCCCATCTCCGACGATTCTCCGTCATATCTTATGGATGGCATCTTTAAGCCCATCTCTGAAGATCTTCCGTCATATTTTCCAAATGGAATTTGTAAGCCCATTCCCGATACTACCTACATAGTCCAGCACCATCTCAGACGAGTGCAAATTTCTGGGCACTCTAGTGTTCAATCATCTTCCACCTTCAGATTATGAAAGGCAGGCAGTCAATCTACATCCTCAGGTTTAAGAAGATTGAATAGGGGCAGCTGTTGTACCCCAAAATTTGCCCTCTCATTTTACTCAACACATGCCTATTGAGGTCCTCAACTTGCTCAAAGATGCCCAAGAGTTGATCAGACAAACTCTCTCCTAAGGCAATGTACCTCAAAGTAGGGTTTCCATTTTCATCAGGGTGTGGGAACTCCAAAGGTCCCAAATGCCCTCCATGGTCCCAATATGTTCTCAAGATCATCCATGACAAGTTTCATGCCTTGCACAAGAAGTTTGCTCAGTCAATTGCTCAAATGCCTGAAAATCAACTATACTAGGTCAAAAGTCAATTGTGGCCCACATACAGTCAAACTTTAAGATTTTTGGTCAACATCAATATTTTGAAGTGATATCCATCATTTGATCAAATTTTGATCATGATTCCTCAAGGAATGCCCCAAATTCATCAAAACCCAAAAGTTGCTAAATTAGGGTTTCTCAGGAAAAGTCAACCAAACTTTGACCAAGCATAACTTCTTCATACTTTATTAAAAAATTTATATCCAAGGCTCATTTTAAAGAGGTTGAAATTCCCTACAATTTATCTTCAGCCCTCAAGTTCAAAATATGCACTCATCAAAAGATATGAATTTCTACATTATAGGTCCTTTTGAAAAGTCAACAAAAACATCTTTTGGGTCAAAGCTTCTTACATGAACATGGAAGACCCAATTGAGATGAAACCAAAATGGTTGTTTATGGGACATCCTAAGCTTTCTAAAAAGTCCAAGAATACCTCTCTAGGGTCAAAATTTGAGGAGATATGCCTTGTCAAAGTTGACTATTTTTGCAAAGTGGAAAGTGGAAGCGCGCGTTGGAAAGTGGAAAGGACCTGGGTTCGATCCCAGGTCCCAACATTTTATTATTTTCTTAATGTTTACATGTAGAATCTGTACTTTTCATAGCCAATCATCTACCATACGCTACTAGAATCCAGCCAATGGATCGTTCACATTCCAGATCTAGCGCTCAACCAAGGAAGAACCATGGTACACCATCAAGCAGAGGAACCACTGGATCCAGCGCAAGGCAGGTGGGCCAAGGAATTTGGGCCTTTGAATTTTCAAAATTGCACCCCCTGAGTTGCTCAACAATACAGGCCCATCTCTTTTTCTTTTTTTATTTTAATTCTTATTTTAATTATTTACCAATTATTTCCTTTTACAAAAATAACACCAAAAATCATTGTTTTTTTATTTAATCAAAAAACCACAAAAACATCAAAAAAAACCATTTTTTCATAAAAATTATTTTTTTCATAATTAATTAGTTTAATTCAAATTAGGGAAATTTAAAGCTTTTTGTTTTATAATTAAAATTAATTAGAATTAGGGTTAAGTTTTTGTACATAACCTAATTAATTTTTTCTCAAAAACTAATCTAAATCTTTTTCAACTAGATTTTTTAGGTTTCTCTAATCATCCTCGCATTTAATTCACCGCGCGTATTTTTTAATTTCCTTTATTATTATTGTAACTATTTCGAGGTTGTAATAGATTAATTAGGGTTTTAAATTTCCATATTTTTATTTTTGGTCAAAATAATTATGTAGCTGCAAAAGCCTTGTAATAGCTAGGACTTTAACTTTCACACTTTTAATTCCGCAAACTATAAACTGCTTAGATGTATGTTAATAGGATTGTATGGAAAGACAAACTGAAAATTAATACAGTAGAAAGCCCTAATTGTGCAAAGATAATCAACTGAAAAATTCACTCGCACATGCTCACTCCTAGGGTTTACTTCACTCTGGTTGCCTTCGGTAAACGGTCATGAAGTATAGGGTTTGTTAGTGGTCGTCCTTTAGCCCCGAAAGATCTAAAATGACCCATTTGGATATTTCCTCAGAAAAAAGATCTTCAAGGCTTTAGGATGATTACTAACATTTCCTAACATTGCTTTTGTGATCGTATTTGTCCCTTCGAATATCCCTAAAAACTCCAACGATGGTGCTACCTATTTCTCAATAATGGGATAGTGTGATACGGTGGCAGAACCGACTATTAATACTGGTTTGCGTTTTTTGTTTGCAAAATTCCGCGGTAAGCAAGAGTCACCACCGACTTTTATTTTATCCAATCAGGAAAAGGAAAAAGAACAGAAAAAACCTTTTTCAAGATGTTTATGAGTACGGGGGGTAGATTATAGAAAGGGAAGGTGTTAGCACCCTTTCCATCTATGGTTTTCCATGGGATCTTAGGTACTTGCTCATTTTGAAAATTTCTTGTGTGTGCTTGTTTTGAAAAGTTTTGTTTTACTTCATTTTAACCCTTGTTTATGTCCTCAAGAGTGTTACGAAGTTGTTTTTGAAAACTTTGTTTAGAAAGTGTTTGTGTGAAAAAAGTTTGTTTATTTGAGCAAGTACCTAGGAACTAATCTACCTACACGAAAAAGGTTTGTTCATTTTCCTTTAGACAGCACTATCCTATTATTAAGGAATAGGTAGCACCGTCATTGGAGTTTTAAAGGGACGTTCGAAGGAACGAAATGGTCTCTGAAGGCAATAAGTAAGGATACCTTAGCATTTCGAAGGGACTATCGTCATAAGATCAATTCGTAGGCAACTCGAGGGACAAGTAGGGACTACGATCTTTATGACAACTTTGAATCGTAGGTCATTGCTAAGGTATCCCTACATTCGAGGGACACGACCATTATTTCCGAGGCAACCAAGTGAGGCAAACACTAGGAGTGAGCATGTGCATGTGTTTGATTTCAGTTATTTAATCTTTGCACAATTAAGGTGATTTACTATTTTAATTTTATTTGTCTTTTGCATGCAAGCCTATTATCCATACATCTAGACAGTTCATAGTTGCGGAAATTAAAAGCGGGAAAGTAAATATACGCTATTACAAGGCTTCGGGGAGGGGGTTACATGACCAAAAATCGGGGATTAAACAATAAACAATATGCGATAAACCCTAATTAAAAAATTATTACAAACCCGAAGCAAATACAATAATTGGAAAATAAAATATTGCGCGCGAGAATTAAATACGGGAATCAAAGTTTAAATTCTAAAAATCTAATCAATTAAAGAGAAAATATTTTTTTGTATTTTATTATTGAGAAAAAATATTTGAAATCTTAACCTAAATCTAATTAATTAAAGAAAAATATTTTTTGGTATTTTATTGAGAAAATTAAATATTCGCGAATTAAACCTAATTTGTCTAATTAATTTTAATTATGAAAACAATCAAGTCAATGCCATTAAATTAATTATTTTCCAAAAAAAAAACTAATTTTAATAAATAAAAAACCTAATTCTACATTTTTGTGGTTTTCTTGATTTTATGATTAAATAAAAAAAAATGATTTTTTTTTGTTGTTTTGTAAAAAGAAATTAATCAAATAAAACAAAAGAAAATAAAGAAAGAAAGTAATTGGGCCTGTGATGAAAGCATATTAGGGGGTGTGGAATGGAATTGTTAAGCCTAGAATTATAGGCCCATTTGCCCACGTGGGGATTCAGTGCAGTTGGCCTTCAGGAGGTCCACCACGCGCCTGCATGCTTGAGGCGTTAGATCTGGCCAAGACATGATCTGATGGCGTGGATTTGAGGATGCATGATGGCCCTTTTGAAGGTGAGGCTCGCTGGATCTGGGACAAAAAAATTGGAAAATATGGAAACGTGAGATTCTGGGATCGAACCCAGAACCCTTTGCTTCACCGCCTGCGCCTTTGCCATTTGTGTTGGGATGGTTAGTTGTAAATATAATAACATAAATAAAATATAAAGGAAATAAAGTGGTCTTTTCCAAACGCGTGCGTGATTCAAATCACCCAATGGGATTCTGCCAACTAATTGTCTTCTTCCCCATAACTGTTGTTTTTGGCCACACTTTTACCTACAGTCATTTCCGTCACTAAAAGCTATAGTGACAGATTTTGTTCGTAGCCATAAACCTGTAAAATTCAAAAACTCAGCACAAGCAGAATAAATTCAAACCAAAGACATGGATCAATTGCAAATCATCTTCTAAGCATGATAGTACCCCTGATTTTGTCCAATTTTGCCTCTATATGGAATTCCCAATTTGGAACCTCAAAACCCTAACAATGGCATTGTGCCATTCATGCACTTAAACTTCAACCAAACCAATCAAAAACATTGCAAATATGATAGCAAGCATGGATATATGATCAAAACATGTTTATGATGGATAAATTATTGAAAATGAGTCTTGAAAAAAAGATGCAAACTGTGGCACTGTGAGGCATGATTTCTGAAGGTTTTAAGGCTGGAGGACGATTGGAAAAGCTTCAAGAAATGCCCAGGAACGGATTGCTGGCCTTGGAATTACTGGAATTAGTCTATGGAGGAATATGTGATCAGCACTTTTTTTGACAAAAAATTGAAGTTGACCTTCTTGTTTTCACGACCCAAAAACCTCCCTTATGATTTGGAAATGTTGTGTATATATCATAGAATGATTTAGGTCAACAAAAACTATTCATATCTTTGCAAATTATGGAGATTTGATTTCATTCTTTGCCTTGTATGATTTGTTTCCAAAATAGACCAAATTAAGATCTTTTCCAATCAATTAGCTCTTGCACGAATTTTTTGACTTGCTAGTTGTTCATGGACTCATAATATGCTCATAAAATCAAATCTTTGATTTTATTTTATTATTCTACTATTTAAATTGATTTATTTTGATTTAAATGGATAAAAAATCAAAATAAATAATAAAAATAATAAAATGATAGGTGGATAAGCTTAGGGGTCATTGTCCATCTTAGGAACAAGTTTCAAACAAGAAAACATGGGCCCATTTGGAGAAACAAAAGTCATTTTGATCAATATTGACTTCATGCACATTTCCAAAAATTGGTCCATTTTGAAAATACATATCTCCCTCAATTTTAACCCTAAGAGGGTGTTCTTGGACTTTTTAGAAACCTTATGATGTCCCCTAAATAACCCTTTTTGTTTCATCTCAATTGGGTCTTCCATGTTCATGTAAGAAGCTTTGACCCAAAAGGTGTTTTTGTTGACTTTTCAAAAGGACCTATAATGTAGAAATTCATATCTTTTTATGAGTGCGTATTTTGAACTTGTGGGATGAAGATGAGTTGTAGGGAATTGCATCCTCTTCCAAATGAGCCTTGGATGGAAAATTTATGATAAAGTATGAATAAGGTATGCCTGGTCAAAGTTTGGTTGACTTTTCCTGTGAAACCCTAATTTAGCAACTTTTGGGTTTTGATGAATTTGGGGCATTCCTTGAGGAGTCATGATCAACCCTTGATCAGATGATGGATATCACTTCAAAATGTTTATGTTGACCAAAAATATTGAAGTTTGACTGTATGTGGGCCATAGTTGACTTTTGACCTAGTATAGTTGATTTTCAGGCATCTGGGCATTGACTGAGCAAACTTCTTGTGCAAGGCATGAAACTTGACATGGATGATCTTGAGAACATATTGGGACCATTGAAGGCATTTGGGACCTTTGGAGTTCCCACACCCTAATAAGTACATTGCCTTAGGAGAGAGTTTGTCTGGTCAACTCTTGGGCATCCTTGAGCAAGTTAAGGACCTCAATGGGCAAGTGTTAAGTAAAATGAGAGGGAAAATTTTGGGGTACAAAAGATGCCCTTGTTCAATCTTCTTAGACCTGAGGATGTAGATTGGTTGATCTACCTTTCGTGATCTGAAGGTGGAAGATGATTGAACACTAGAGTGCCCAGAAATTTGCACTCGTCTGAGATGGTGATGACCTGTGTAGGTAGTATCGGGAATGGGCTTACAGATGCCATTTGGAGGAGATGACGGAAGGTCAACGAATATGGGCTTAAAGATGCCATCCGGAAGATATGAGGGAGAATCATCGGATATGGGCTTAAAGATGCCATCTAGAGGATGTTGATTTTCCGAGATATTCCTTTGATGAGAATTCCTGTTCCTGTCATTGAGGAGGAATCTGCTGAGGAATGTCGGTCTCTGTCTTGGGAGAAATAGAATTTTAGGAGCTTTAGTTGTCCATTATTCTATTGGGGAATCATCTGTTAGTCGAGGAGATAAAAGTGAACTAATATCTGGTCGTGCTCCAGGCTTTATAGTGATTTGCTGAGGATAATAAGACTGACTGCTATCTGGTCGTGCTCCAGGCTTCAGAAGGAATCAAGTGGTTATTTGGTCCATCTGGGTTTCAACTTGAATTTAAGGCATACTAACATCCGTTCATTTCCAGGCTTCAATAGTAATTGGCCGAGTAAACTGCTATCGGGTTGAATTCCAAGCTTCGCAGCACCTCATACTGTTATCTGGTCCTGCTCCAAGTTCCAGTGTCTCTTGCCGCTATCTGGTCATGCTCCAGACTTCACAGCGTCTTATACCGTTATCTGGTCGTGCTCCAGGCTTCAGTAATTTTGGGAAATTAAGTTGTTATTCGATCGTATCTGGGTTTCAACTTGAATTTAAGATATACCACTATCTGGTCGATTCCAGGCTTCATAGTATTTTGTACTGTTATCCGGTCGTGTCCCGGGCTTCAGTAATTTGGAGAAATTAAGATATTATCCGGTCGATTTCTGGACTTCATAGCTTGAATTTGAGATATACCACTATCTGGTCGATTCCAGGCTTCGTAGTATTTTGGAGAAATTAAGATATTATCCGGTTGATTTCCGGGCTTCATAGCTTGAATTTGAGATATACCACTATGTGGTCGATTCCAGGCTTCGTAGTATTTTTGAGAAATCAAGATATTATTTGGTCGATTTCCGGGCTTCATGGCTTGAATTTTAGATATACCACTATTTGGTCGATTCCAGGATTCATAGTATTTTGTACTGATTAAGATATTATCCAGTCGATTTCCGGGCTTCGTAGATTTTTAAATTGGAATAGAAATCTTAGTATCGATTTGACTGAACCAGGGAAAACTTGTGAGAACTTCAGCTGGGAGAGAAATCTTAGTATCGATTTGACTGATCCCAGGAGAGGTCTCGAATTAACTTTGACTGGCATAAAAATCAGGGGAATATTAGCGGCGATTCGGCTGACCCTGACGAAAGTCTTAGAACATCTTCAACTAGAATAGAAACCTTAGTGTCGGTTTGACTGAACCAGAGAAAATCTTGAAAAGTGTTGGAATATATTCAACTGGAATAGAAACCTTGGTGTCGGTTTGACTGAACCAGAGAGAACTTGTGAGAACTTGATTGCATCTTTACCTGAAAGGTAAAGAGTTGGTCGTATGTAATGTCATGATGTATGAAATGTATTGAGTAATGATGTTCTCAAAATGAATGAGATTATGCTGTATAATATGTATGCACATGCCATGATATATGGGTATGCGATGCTATTGTGATACTCTCTAGCTGGGGAAAATAAATCCTGGACTGTTGTTGGAGAGTATAAGGAGTTGAGTTTTTCGTTTTCGCTGGGGATAGTGATCGAAGATGATTAGCTGGAGATTTACATCCATTCTGCTTGAGAATATTCTGCCGGGAGAGACTCTGTCTGAGAACAATCCTGTGGGGGAATGACTATGTAGGGAAGGGAGATACTCTGTTGGAAGATCTGCTGATTTGGAGAAATAAACTCAGCTGGGAATGAACTTTCATTGCTGGAGAGAAGAGCTCTGTTGGAGATTGAGCTTCCGCTGTCATAGAAATAAACTCTGCTCGGGAGATGGCTTTATAAACTGCTCATGGTTATAAAACTCGACTAGGGAATGCAGATATCAGCTTTATGAAGGAACCTGTTGGGGAAGGAATTCCTGCTTGGGGATACGGAGGTCAGACCTTGGTTGTCTCGGCTCTGTAGGGAATATAGGTATCACTAGCTTGTATGTGATAGTGACTTCGCTTCCAACTGTCTCTGCCCCTTGTACCATGCTGGAAAAAGTAAATGCAGAGATTTTATGGATGAATCTATGTCGTGATTGTACTTGAACATGTATTTAATGAGTGTCAGGATGACATCCATCTCTGGATCGTATCTGAATTGTACTTGAAACATGTGTTGGATAAGTGTCAGAATGACATCCGTCTCTGGATCGTATCTGAATTGTACTTGAAACATGTGTCGAATGAGTGTCAGAATGACATCCGTCTCTGGATCGTATCTGAACTGTATTTGAAACATGTGTTGAATGAGTGTCAGAATGACATCCGTCTCTGGATCGTATCTGAACTGTATCTGAAAGCTGAATTTAAATGAGTATCAGAATGGCGTCCGTATATGGAGCATATCTAAACTGTATATGAAAGCTGAATCTGAATGAGTATCAGAATGACATTCGTATCTCGAGCGTATCTGAACTGTATCGGAAAGCTGAACCTGGATGAGTATCAGAATGGAATATGTATCTAAAGCATATCTGAACTGTATCGGAAAGCTGAATCTGAATGAGTATCAGAATGGCATCCGTATCTGGAGCGTATCTGAACTGTATCTCGATGTATGAAAATCTTGAATAAGTAGCAGAATGACATCCGCATTTGGATCGTATCTGAACCATTTCTCAATTCTGGTGCTCTTGATGAATGCTGATAAAGGTATAAGTCTTCCACTGATAGATAGGTGACGGGACATAGTCGTACGTTTTAAATCCCTAACTTTTGCATGGACCACCCTTTCGGGTTTTCAGTCCGCCGGGGTACCTTTTTGCCCAAGTCGCCTTTTCAGGTTTTTGACTTGTTGGGTGTACAAATTTTTTTTATGTATATCCCTAACTTTTGCCCGAACCCTTTTGGTTCACCGGGATTCCCTTATTTTTGCCTGTCAACCTAGCGGGTCTTTTTACATGCGTAGTATTTTCCGACTATGTCCACGCTTTCAGGATGTAGAGAGTTGTCACTGTCCATAGTTTTGTGTTGTAGTACTGTCAAAAATGTTTTCTTAATGGCACATGATTCATTGCTGGAATGCGTGTGTAATGCCCCAAGTGATTCGGATGGAGATCTACCCCTGGTTATTTGGCACTTTTGGAGAGACTGCCCCAGGTGTGTTTAGACATCATGCCATGCCCCTTGCTTATGGAAGACCTGTTAGTGGAAGTGTCTTTCCCGCTGAGGTGATTTTATCCATTTAGAGGATGTTTGTTCATTGAATATCCATTGTGCAGATTTCTCTGCTGTCAAACAATTAGTCATATGCAAACAATATCATTTAAAGAATGCAAAACTCATGTATGTCTTGAAAAATTTTCGAAAATGTGTTTTGTGTAGTAAGATGAAATTTGCAAGAATGTGATATCAACTCAGGATTCGTAACAAAGCCTACAGGAGTCAGGATACCTTTGTAACGGTATGCTCTCAAACTAACACATGCTTCAGCTAGGACTTTTGAGGGTTATAACGTGGCCTGGTTCACGGTTCAAGTAACAAAGGATAAAGGCTCAAATTTTATTTGTACCCAACCCGCTCTTCATGATGTTCTTCAGTCCTATGCTCAGTTAATTACAGGTTTAGATCCCGATTGAGTCTGGAATCTTTGCTCTGATACTTGGTGATGATTCAGAAATTGAACATTTGTTTTGAAAAAATAGTCATTTTTGTAATCTTCTTTTTGTCGAGGATTTGTAGTAACCTCTTTTTTTTGGTTTTCGTTATCCCTTCTTTTGTATGAACTGTTTCTTTTGTGATTATAGTCAGCGGGATGCCCCAATTTTTCTCTTAAGTCTCCTTCATAGGTTTTGACTTAATGGGATTTTATTTCGAGAGATAATGATTGCATGTCTTGACGATTATACGGAACCATCACCGCCTTTTGTTTTAGAAGGACGTCTTCGATGCCATTCATTGTATACGAAGCGGTAGATTGTGAATGAATGCGCCTATGAATTAACTGAGAAAACTACCCTTCCCCAGGTTATGATTAAGGGTTTTATTTTGTGTGAAAAGAAAAACTCCTACTTATTTGGCTCGAATGGGTTGACTAGGGATTATCTTCCTTATAACTCCACTATTTAGGATTTGAAACAACGTCTGTACATCGTCAGCGGGGTCTGTTCAAAAGCATACTGTAGAGATTGTGGTATCATTTTCCTAATCCTCCCTCTAAGGCTTATAGTTTTTTAATCGAGAGTTGAATATCACAAAAGGAAATAAGAATGCATTTTTGAAATAGTGAATACGAATGAATTGATTCAAGAAAAACATGTGTAATGCATTAATGAAATAATAAAGTTTTGACATGACAATAATTGTTCGAATAAGCAAAGAAAATACAACTTGAGAGTTAAATGAACAAAAATGCTTCCAATCTTAGCCATGTTTTGGCAAGGGACAAGTGATCACGTTGGGAGTCTCAGGAGGGTCGAATTCAATCTCTTTAGCATCAATCAGATCCTATACTTTGTTCTTCAAAACCCAGCAGTCATTGGTATCATGGCTCGGACTTTCCGAATGGTAAGCACAACGAGTATTCGGTTTATAGTAGGGCGAGGTGGTGTTTGGATTCTTCGGAGCTTCCCTCAGAATAACCATATTGGACTTCAACAAATGAGGTAAAACCTGAGACAGCGTCATGTTGATCTGAGTGAACTGTCTAGCTGGTCTTTCTGCTCTTGGTTGATTGTTTCTTTGTTGAGCAGGTGCAGGTTTGGGAATCATAACAGCCCCTACCGCCGGACGATGCTCGGTTCGATTCTGATTCTTTTGACTATAGACAACACTGACTTCCTTTTTACCTGCAAATGGCTTCCTTGCAGCACTAGAAGAGGCATCCTTCTGAATTTTCCACTTCGGATTCCAGCTTCCACTCTTTCTCCTGTTAAGATCAGTTCAGTAAAATCCGTCGATGAACTTCTAATTAGATGGTTGAAGAATGGCCCAGTCAAATTTCCCAGAAACATATCCACGAGTTCCCTATCAGCCAAGGGAGGTTGAACTCTTCCAGCCAAATTGTGATACGGTGGGAGAACTGACTTGAGTTTTTGCGTTTGTGTTTGCAAATGTTGCGTTTTAGCAAGATTCGCCGCCGACTTTTATTTTATCCAAAAGGAAAGGTAAAAAAGCACAGGAAAGACCTTTGAGATTGTTTTTGAGTTCGGGGGGTAGATTATGAAAAGGGAAGGTGCTAGCACCCTTTTCATCCATGGTTTTCCATGGGCTCTTAGTTACTTGTTTTAGATCACTTGCTTTTGCTTTTCAATTGTTTGAAATGGTGCTTTGTGTGGTTTTGAAAGTATTTTGAAAAGAGGCCGTTTGCTTAGGCAATCTTTGTAATGATTCTTGTTTGTAAGAATGTATACAAATATGTTTGTCTTTTGAAAAATGTTTCAATCTTTGAAAGTTGTTTGGGAAATGTTTTGAAATTGTGTGTGTTTGTTTGAAAATATCAAGGATTGTTTGCAAATTGATCAAGTAACTAGAAGCTTATCTACCTACTCAAATGTTTTTCCTACACATTTTTATTCCTTTGACATTGTTGTTTTACCATTGTATTTGGTAAACAACCCTATCTTTGGATGTTAAACGGGATGGGCGTGGGTCATCGTATGACCATGATAGCAATAGTGCCAAGTATCTTAGCAAGTTTTGAGGGACTAAGATCATTTGTTTTTAGGCAACCTTGTCTAGCGTCATCGAGGGACTATGATCTTTTTGTTTTGTTTGATTTTGCCAAGATACCTAGCATGCATACCATGGCCATGTTTTAAGGCAACCAAGTGGGTGAAACCCTAGGGGTGCTTGTGTGCAAGGTGTTGTTATTTTTCATGCATTTTTGTCTTGTATTAGGTCATGCTATTTGTTTGATTTTTGGTCTTTTGCATACAAAACCCTAGTTTACTATCATGGTATATAAAAGCAATAAAATGCGTAAAGTAAATCTAGACTATTGCAACAATATTATGGGAAGGGGGGTACAAGTTTTGAATAGGGGGATATTGCTCAAAATAAAACCCTAGAACTATTACAACCAAATTGAATTTATTGTACAAATAAATAAATAGACAATTATCTAAATATGCAATAAAAATGTAAATATGCAAAATGTTTTTGTATTTGTTTTATGCATGAGAAAATAAGTTTATTCAAGTCTTAAAAATAAGAGAAAATAAAATGATTATTTTTGAAAGGGTGAAAACCCTAATTTTTGTTTTAAAAGAAAATATTGTTTTCTAATTATTTATTTGTCCATTTTTGTTTAAGAAAAATAATAACAATATATACAAAATGTTAAAAAATTGAATAATGTATGAAAATATTATTTTAAGTGTATAAATAATAAAAATAAAAAGGTATGATATTTTATTATTATTTACAAGTTTATTCAAGAAAATAAATTCTATTAAACCTAATAAATTATTTATTATGCAAAAAATATAAAATAAAAAAATATGATAAAATTCCAAAAATAAAGAAAATATTTTTTGTGATTTTAAATGTTCAGAAAAAATAAATAAAAGTCAGAAATATGAAATATGCAAGAAAATATAAAAATAAAAGAAAATGCAAAGGGGGGGTGCAGAAGCAAAAAGGGTGGTGTGAATAGAAACAGGCCCAAGGCCCTGGCCCAGAACAACTTCATCCCTGACCTCTGTCTCTCTCGCGTGCGCCTGGTTCAGTTCAACCCGTATCTCTTGCATACGTGCATAAAAACAAAATCTTGCAACATGAAACTTGTAGTATGTTAACTCACGATTCCAATGATATAAAAAACGTGACCTAACTCTAAAAGACCAAAAAGAATTTTAATGGCCCTAAATTCTGAACTAGTTTTTTCAGCAACTTCAACAATCAAATACTCCTAGCTCAGTTAATATAAATGGAAGCTATGCATATGTACAGCTCAAGCACGTTAAGGACTACATTTTTTCTTCACAAACCTAAGCTTAATGATGCCTAAATAGAGAGATAGAAACTTGACAAATACCTTGTTCAGTTGAGTTTGGATATGGCAATGTGGGGGTTTTGAGTGAGGCCTGAAGTTCTTGTAAGCTTGCTTGAAGTTCCCTCAAGCTTCTCCAATGCTCAGCTGGCCTTGAAGTTGCTTGAAACTCCTTGTAGAAGTCAACCTCCAAACTCAGAAAATGGAAATGGTGAAGCTCGAAACAGGGGTTACAGTTGCTTGACAAAGGCCTGGACAGCTTAGGTGTGATGTATGGAATATGTTTGAAGCCTTGAAACAAAAAACGCACGGGTAAAATATGTTTTGGTTAGTGATTTGCAGAGGTTGCCCTGTTTTGGGCAGAAATGGTGTTTTTTGTGTTTGAGGGTGTTTGAGTTGTTGGCAATTCGTGTATTCTGCTTGTTACAATATTCTGAGATCGTTTGAAATGAAGCCCAAGCTTGTTTTTATCAGATACACAAGTTATGTGGACTTTTGCAAGTTTGCTTGCTTTTGAAGAAAAGGTGAGATGACAATGCCCAAAGCTTGTACATGCTAGTTCCTTAGCTGCACATAGTTGGTAAATTTTGCATGATATTTATGGACTTTGTTTTCAGCAAGAGATTAAGTCCATGGCTCAAGATAAACAAAGTTGCAAAAAGCAAACTTTATGGAAATGGTATTGTTGCCTTTATGCCATAAATAGATTAATTCATTGTGCAAAGCTTCAAAGATCAGAATAAGACCTTTATCCATTGTATTTGCATTAAATTAAGGAGTGTAGAAGGGATTAGGACCTGTAAAACCAAGTACAAGTATGCTTAGAACAGATTTGCAACTTGAACCATTGTGAAAAATGCCATGGACAAAAGTGAGAAATTTCCTTTTTCTTTTCTTCGATTCTCCCTAACCATAAATGATCTTGGAGAGTCCTTGGACATTTTGGAAAGCTTGTAACATGCTATACAATCCATCTTTGAAATGAACTTTTAGATTCCTCTTGGAACTAGGTGAAAAGTTTCCATGAAGTTAAGTCAAAAATCTGCCTAAACTAGGGCAAAATTTCACTAAGTTAAAAAGTTTATGGACCCCTATTCACAAAATCACAACTTGAGATCCAAGCATATTTTGGGAAAACTTTGTGAATAAAAGTTGTATATTTTGTGGTGGATTACAACTTTTATGTTGGAAGTTTTCTTTGAATCCAATTGCATCATGGTGGAAAAGTTGGGAAAAGTTGGGAAAAAATAAGAAATTTTCATAACTTAGAAAATTTCTAAGTTATGAAAATTTTCAAACTTAAACCCTAATTTCCAAATTTAAGTTTCTTGGTGAACAAGTTTCATGTTTTGACACATCTTGATGAAATATGACCCTTGGCACTTGATTTTGATCAAAAAGTCAAAGTTTGACTTTTCAGTGTACAGTTGATTTTTGATCAGTTGACTGGAAAATTCATCTGTCAATCCAATGCATTTGAGATCTTTTTAACCTTGTGATTAGGTCAAGATGATGCCATTGAGTCCTTTAAATCATTCTTGAACCCAATTTTCCATTGGCAAGGTGAAAAATCAGAAATTGCCTTTCTTCAGTCAAAAAACCCTAATTTTGACCATTTTGCCCTTTTGATGATCTGATCAAATTTCTTGAGGAGTTGTGGTCCAAACTTGATCAAATGGTTCATATGAGTCTATAATGTTGATTTGGATCAAAAATTATGAGGTTTGACTGCAAATTGGCCACAGTTGACTTTTTCCCCAATACATCTGATTTTTAGGTCAACTGTCCAATTGACTGGGCAAAAATGTGATTCAAAGCTTGAAACTTGGTATGAGCAATCTTAGGAGTCCAATATGAAGTATGAAAGTCACATGAGGCATTGGAAGTCCAAAAATCCATGTGCAAACTCAAACCCTAATTTCAGGTTATCAGTGCAAAGGGAGGTCTTGAGCTGAGCAAACCCTAATCTGATCTTGAATCTAAGAAGTCTTGTGAGGAGAATCTTGATAAAATGAGAGGGCAAATTTTGGGGTACAACAGCTTCCCCTGTTCAATCTTCTTGAACCTGAAGAGTTAGATTGGCGAATTCTGCCATTCGTGACTCGAAGGTGAAAGATGATTGGACACTAGAGTGCCCGTAAATTTGCACTCGTCAAATTGTAGTTGAGGGAATGGGCTTAAAGATGCCATTTGGAAAAGTGACAGAATCTTGTCGGATATGGTCTTGTAGATGCCATCCAAGAATGCTTGTTGTAAAATCAAGAGAATGAACATCAGAATGGTATCCGTATCTGGAACGTATCTGAGTTGTATCTAGAGATTGAATCTGTATGAGCAATGGAATGGCGTCTGTGTCTGGAGCGTATCCAAGCTGTAACTGTATTTGAATTTGAATGAATAACAGAATGACTTCCGTGTCTGGAGTGTATCTGTATTGTATCTGAGTCTGAATCTGAATAGGAGACAGGATGGCATCCGTGTCTGGAGCGTCTCTGGGTTGGGGAACAAGTCAGAATAAGTGACAGAATGGCAGTCATGTCTGGAGCATATCTGGACTGTATTTGTACTCGAAATTTGAATAAGTGGAAGAATGGCATCCGTATCTGGAGCGTATCTGAACTGTATCATAAGGTTGAGGTTCGAATGAGTAACAGAATGACTTTCGTGTCTGGAGTGTATTTGTACTGTATCTTGACTTTGAAATCTGAATAAGTATCAGAATGACTTCCGTGTCTGGAGTGTATCCGTACTGTATCTGAATAAGAGATCTAAATGAGTAACAGAATGACTTTCGTGTCTAGAGTGTATCCGTAATGTATCTGAATAAGAGATCTGAATAAGTAACAGAATGACTTTCGTGTCTGGAGTGTATCTGTACTGTATCTGAATAAGAGATCTGAATGAGTAACAAAATGACTTTCGTGTCTGGAGTGTATCTGTACTGTATCTGAATAAGAGATCTGAATGAGTAACAGAATGACTTCCGTGTCTGGAGTGTATCCATACTGTATCTGAATAAGATATCTGAATGAGTAACATAATGACTTCCGTGTTTGGAGTGTATCCGGACTGTATCTGAATAAGAGATCTAAATGAGTAACAGAATGACTTCCGTGTCTGGAGTGTATTCGTACTGTATCTGAATAAGAGATCTGAATGAGTAACAGAATGACTTCCGTGTCTGGAGTGTATCCGTACTGTATCTGAAATCTTTGAATATTTGTTAAAGATAGCTGTTAATCAAATCCTGAAAAGGGTAAAATGTTAGCTTAAACACAAAGTTATGTTGCATGAAATGTATGATGCAATAAATGTGTTTTATCAATGTTTATGATATATGAGTGTAATGTGTGTGCATGTAAGTTGATTCGTTGTATTGTTGAGGAAAATAAATCCTTGACATCTGGGGATAACAAAACCCTTTATTGTTGCCGAGGAAAATAAATCCTTGACCGTTGCTGGAGATTCAAAATCTTTGATTGTTGAGGATGAGAAATCCTTGGTGACTGTTGGGGATTAAAATCCTTGACAACTTCTGCGGGGATGTGAGGATCCTTCATGTCTTGAAGTTGGAGTATTTGACAAAAATTATGTTGTGAGGGTAATGCCAAGTGTTGCTTGAGAAACCTGCTTGGGGAATCCCGAGAACTTTGATGACTATGGTTGGGGATTACACAATGGGAATCCTTACTCGGCTGGGAAATAGGGAAAACTCTGATGGTTTCTGCGAGGAACTAAGAATGAGAATCATCACTCTGTTGAGGAGTAATGAAAATTTTGGCAACTTCACTGGGGAATGATGAAGACTCTGTGGGGAATAGCTATCCTGCTGGGGAGATCAAGAGTTTGGGTTGTATGCCAATCTACTGGGGAATTATCTGAAGTTGTCGTCTGGTTAGCTGTCAGGCTTCAAAGCAACTTGCTGGGAAAATATCAGGTTTTAAGATAACTCGCAGGGGAATTTAAGGAAACTGGAGGATTTCCACTGGGGTTTAAAGGTTGAAGTTTTAGCTCCACTGGGGAAGAAAGTTTTATCTCTGCTGGGGATTGGGAGTTTGAAATTTTAACTCTGATGGGGATTTATGGTTTGAAATTATAACTCCGTCGGGGATATGTATTTCAAGGTTTTAGCTCCGTTGGGGATCTAGATGATGTACTGTAGGGATTGCCCCTGGAATAGCCTAAAGACGTTTTCCTATACTTTCAACCTGTCAATAATTTATCTTTTCCAAATCGTTCATTTGTAAACAGTGATTATATTCAAATGCATATGCTCATTAATAAATCATTGGACGTTTTCAAATAAAACACATGTGTAAAAAGGAAAAGACAAATAGTTTTCTGCACTTTGAAGTATCTTTGTATTAACTTTGTGTAAGTATTTTGTACAAAGGAGACAGACATCCTAGTAAGAGAACGTTGTCATAAAAATGAGAAAAATTTATACAAAGAAAGATGGCTATGTGTAAAAATTCCATGGGGTTCCCATTCTGCTATAGCCTTCGTAACTCTGGATATCTTGTCCATTTGTTGCTTCGTATGAAGATGATTGAGTTGATCAGAAACCCGGAGCTTGTCTGTGAAGAGATTGTCCTTAAAGTGATCTGACGAGACATAGTCATACGCTTTAATTCCCTAACTTTTGCCTGGACCTCCCTTTCGGGTTTTCAATCCACCGGGAAACCCTCTTTTGCCCAAGTCGCCCTTTCGGGTTTTCAACTTGCCGGGTGTACAAATTTTTTTATTTATCCCTAACTTTTTCCTGAACCTCCCTTTCGGGTTTTCGATTCACCGGGATGCCCTTTTTTTGCCTAGGTGTGTCAACCTAGCGGGTCATTTATGTGTAGTACCTTTTGACTATGTCTGCGTTCGCAGGGTGCGGCAGGTCGTCATCGTCCATGGTGGTTAATATCATTTCCCCACCAGAAAAGATGTTCTTGATTACAAATGGTCCTTCGTAAGTAGGAGTCCATTTGCCCCTGGGATCACTTTGTGGCAAGATAATGCGCTTGATCGCAAGATCTCCAACTTGATATATTTGGCGTCCGACTTTCTTGTTAAATGCCTTGATCATCCGTTTTTGATACGTCTGACCATGACAAACAGCCGTAAGTCGCTTCTCGTCAATTAAGTTCAATTGATCAAATCGGGTTTGGATCCAATCATCTTCACTCAGACCTGCATCCTTCATGATTCTCAAGGAGGGAATCTGAACCTTGATAGGAAAAACAGCTTCCATGCCGTATACCAAAGAATAGGGTGTTGCCCCAGTTGATGTGCGAGTCGTGGTACGGTACCCGTGAAGAGCAAATGGTAACATCTCATGCCAGTCCTTGTAGGTGACTGTCATCTTTTGTATGATCTTCTTGATATTTTTGTTCGCAGCTTCGACAACACCGTTCATCTTTGGCCGATAGGGAGATGAATTATGATGTTGAATCTGGAACTGCTCGCACAAGGCGGTGATCATAGTGTTGTTAAGGTTTGTACCGTTGTCAGTGATGATCCTTTCGGGGATACCGTACCGGAAAATGAGGTTCTGCTTGATTAAGCGGGCAACAACATTCTTTGTGACGGATGCGAAGGAAGCTGCTTCGACCCACTTGGTGAAGTAGTCAATGGCCACTAGAACAGAATGGTGTCCATTGGATGATGTAGGCTTGATCTCCCCAATCATGTCGATTCCCCACATAGTGAATGGCCAAGGAGCTATTAAGACATTGAGAGGAACTGGAGGTATATGTACCTTGTCCGCATAGATTTGACATTTGTGACAAGTCCTGGAATGTTGATAGCAATTAGCTTCTATGGTAGACCAGTAATAGCCTGCCCGTAGAATCTTCTTAGCCATCGTATGCCCGCTAGAGTGAGTGCCAAAGGTACCATTGTGCAGTTCAGCCATGATCTGTTCAGCTTCAATCTTGTCCACACAACGGAGCAGAATGCAATCATGATTGTGCTTGTATAGGATACCATTGCTCAGGAAGAACTTGGCAGAGAATCTCCTCAAGAACTTTTTGTCGTTGACTGAAGATCCTTCAAGATATTCTTGAGCCTCGAGATACCTTTTGACTTCATGAAACCAAGTTCGGTCCACTATTTCTTCGGTATTAATCTCGTGACAATGTGCAGGTTCGTCCATCCGTTCAATGGTGATTTGGGGAGCCTCATTATCCCAGTTAAGTTTAAACATGGACGACATTGTAGCTAGAGCATCTGCTAGCTGATTTTCTTCTCGCGGGAAGTGCTCGAAGGTAATCTACTCGAAATGTGATAACAATGTCAAGACATGTTCTTTGTAAGGGATGAGATTGGGATGTTTAGTGTCCCACTCTCCTTTGATCTGACTAATGACCAAAGTTGAGTCTCCGAACACAATCAAAGATTTGATTCCCAAGTCTATGGCAGCCTTGAGTCCAAATATGCAAGCTTCATACTCTGCCATGTTGTTCGTACAGTTAAAGCAAAGTCTGGCGGTGAAAGGAGTATGGCATCCTTCTGGGGAGATGAGTACCGCGCCGATACCGTTGCCAAGTGCATTGGAGGCACCATCAAAGTACAGGGTCCATCGGGATCCTTGTTCAGGTTCGTCATATGGTATGAGATCTTCAATATTGTCCAATGTCATAATGTCTTCGTCAGGGAAGTTAAACCTCATGGATTGGTAATCTTCGACAGCTTGATGATCCAGATGGTCAGCTAGCACACTCCCCTTTATAGCTTTTTGGGTCGTGTACTGTATATCATATTCGGTGAGGATCATTTGCCATCTAGCGATTCTTCCTGATAGAGCAGGCTTCTCGAAGATGTACTTGATCGGATCCATCTTAGAGATCAGTAAAGTGGTATGTGTTAACATATACTGCCTTAGCCGGCGAGCAGCCCATACCAAAGCGTAACAAGTTTTCTCGAGCAGTGAATATCTTGTTTCACAGTCGGTAAAATTTTTGCTAAGGTAATAAATGGCATGCTCTTTTCGGCCAGACTCGTCATGTTGGCCCAGTACGCACCCCATTGAATTCTCTAGGACGGTCAGATACATAATTAGAGGTCTTCCTTCGACGGGTGGCATCAAGATAGGAGGTTCTGGCAAATACTCCTTGATTTTATCGAAAGCAATTTGACAGTCATCATTCCATTTAACTACCTGATCTTTCTTCAACAGCTTGAAGATTGGCTCACAGGTAGATGTTAGGTGAGAAATGAACCTAGCAATGTAGTTTAGGAGTTCCAAGAAACCTCTGACCTCCTTCTCAATGCGAGGAGCGGGCATTTATTGTATAGCTTTGACTTTGGCAGGATCAACCTCGATGCCCTTGTTGCTGACAATGAAACCCAAGAGTTTACCGGACCAGACTCTGAATGTGCACTTGTTATGGTTTAACCTGAGCTTGTACTCCTTCAACCTGACAAACAGCTTTTGCAAGTGGTAGAGGTGTTCTTCTTCCGTTTGTGATGGGCTATCATGTCATCTACGTAGACCTCTATCTCATGATGTATCATATCATGAAACAAAGATACCATGGCGCGTTGATAGGTTTCCCTAACATTCTTCAGTCCGAATGGCATCACTTTGTAACATAACGTACCCCACTGTGTAACAAAAGTAGTTTTCTCCATGTCTTTAGGTTCCATTTTGATCTGGTTGTAACCTGAAAATCCATCCATGAAAGAAAATACCTTGTGCTGAGTTGTGTTGTCAACCAGGATGCCAATGTGCGGAAGTGGAAAGTCATCTTTAGGGCTGGCCCTGTTTAAGTCTCTATAATCCATGCACATTCTCACTTTGCCGTCCTTCTTAGGCACGGGCACAATGTTAGTAACCCATTATGGATAGGAAGTAACAGCAAGAAAACCAGCATTGAACTGCTTCATAACTTCGACTTTGATCTTTTCTGACATGTCGGGCCTCATGCGGCGGACTTTCTGTTTAACTGGTGGATAGTCTTCTCTTGTGGGTAGACGGTGTACCACAATGTATGTATCGAGTCCCGGCATGTCTTCATATGACCAGGCGAAGATCTCAACATATTCATGTAACAGCTGAATTAAGTGCTCCTTGACACTTGGCTCTGGGTTGGCACCCACTCTGATTTCTTTTCTATCTTCCTCAGTACCCAAGTTGATTGTCTCTAACAGCTCCTCATGAGGCAGAATTGCTCTTTCTTCCTGTTGTAGCAGTCTAGCCAATTCTCCCGGCACCTCACAATCTTCCTCACCTTCGTATTCGGCATGGTAGACCAGATCTTCAGAGTCACTGAAGGCCATAGTAGAATTGTTACCCATGGAATCCAGAATGGAAGGGCACCTGCATTTGTGAGTGTGGGTGTGTGTAAGGGATAGCCACCTTTAAACAAATAAAATGTAAAAAGAAAGACAATGAACACAAAAGTTTATATGTGAAAACGTCCATGATTCATTAAAATGGCATATGAAGATGAAAAATCAAACCCTTACAAATGGACCTATGTGCCTCGGGTAAGGCACAAGGTTAAAAGTGTACGAATTGTTTTGAGAATTATTACAAACCAACAGAAATTTTTGAAAGATAAATTACTGATTTATGAAAGTAATCAGAACAAAGTCTTTTGCTTCCCAGTTGCACAGTCCTCCATCAACAGTAAGGAAAATCCAGTCTTCCAAGTTGCTCTCCTCTTTATTATCCTCCAAAGCATTGACTCCATGATGGGTGATCTTCACTGGTGGCCCTCCAGCACGGGTGTGGTGTACATCCTTTTGAGAAGAAGAAATGAACCCCAAGCCGAATTTATCTGATTTGTAAAGGAAGTCTGGAAGCTGCCCCCAGATTGTGCTTCCTCCTTCTTCAATCACAGCCTTTGCATCTTTGAGAGACGACATCCGAGGCAGAGGTCTGGTAATCATGGGTATAGAAGACACTGTCTTGGTTGCCGCAATCTCCTGACCTACCTCTTCAAAATGCTGAAAAGGGGTTTCAATGAATTCGCCATCCAATTCTACATAGCGGAAAGAATTTAGATGGCTTATCATGTATTCCTCTTCGCCGTGAACAGTTATGATTTTCCCCTGGACAGGGTACTTGAGAATTTGATGCAGAGTAGAAGTGACAGCTTCAGCATTGTGAATCCAGGGTCTTCTCAACAAGCAAGAATAGGAAGGACGGATGTCCATCACATAGAATGTGGAGTTGAATGTTTCATTTCCTACTTTAATCGGGATGTCCACCTCCCCGTGGACCATCCTTTTAGAACCATCAAAGGCTTTGACAATGATGTTGCTGGGCTTTAAGGTTAAACCTTCACAATCTAGTCTATCCAAGGCTTTCTTTGGTAAGACGTTCAGCGATGAACCAGTGTCTACCAGTACGTGTGCTAGAGTAGTCCCTCTGCATTCCACCAAGACATGAAAAGTGTCATTATGTTTTCTCCCTTTGGATGTTAAATCAGCATCGGAGAATCCTAGACCATTGTCAGCTGTTAAGCTAGCTACACATTCTTGGAATTGATCCACGGAGGTTTCCTGTGGCACATGGGCCGTCTTCAAAAATCTGATCAGAGCTTTAGCATGAGCTTCTGAACAAAGCAGCAGGGCCAACATAGAGATCTTTGAGGGGGTTTGCCCCAGTTGTTCCACAACATCATAATCACTTTTCTTGATTATTTTCAAAATCTCTTCCATTTCTTTTTGAGAAGTCTCAGGGATGACCAATGGCTAAGCCTTCGTCCTGACAGGCTCTTCTTAGATCCCTTTCCCTCTATCATCAGCAGTAGCAGAGGGGACAACCACAGAAGTTACAACTTCTTCAATAATTGGAGTTCTCGCAGATATGTTTACCGGTGCAGGGTTAACCTTAGGAGTAGCTGAGGGTCCAAAGATTGCCTTTGGGGGGGCAATCTCCAGAGAGAAAATTCTTCCACTGCGGGTGATTTTGCTTATTCTGGAAATGTTTCCAATGTCGGAAGTCTCTTCATCAGAACTCTCTTCAGTTGATTCAATTTGTTTAATACCGTGGTAGTAGATTTCTCCACCATAGTTCCACGGTACTGATCTGTCGGACTTGTACGGGACAGGCCCGGGCATGGTTATCTTCAAAGGTACAGTCTTTGGAGCGGATGTAATCTTAACAGGTCTTTTGGAGACCTTGGAAATATTGGCGGATATGGTTATTATTGAAACATCATTGACAGGAGTCGGTGTAACAGGAGTCTTTTCAAAAATGATTTCTTGGTTATCCATTAGGCGTTGGATGCCTAACTTCAACAACGGACAGTCGGTTGGTAAGGATGAACAAAGGAAGCAATGATCTTCACAACCTGGGAAAACCCCATCCTTCAGCAAATTCAACTTGATTATCGGTAGCGGAGTTATCAAATCATCAACAGTAGCAACAAACATATCCTCTTCAATAGCATGGGCATTGTGGCCATGTTTGGCATTGGAGCAGAGATTACATTCGGCTTTTCAGGGGCGTCGAATTCAACTTCTTTAGCGTCTATCAAATCCTGAATCTTATTCTTGAGGGCCCAACAATTGTTGGTGTCGTGCCCCAGGCTGTCTGAATGATAAGCATACTTGGCATTTGAATGGTAGAATGGAGAAGTAGTATTCGGGTTCTTCGAGGCCTCTTTAAAACTTGCAAGGTTTAACTTCAAGAGATGGGGTAGAGCCTGAGCAGGAGTCATGTTTATCCGGGTGAATTGCCGTATAGGCCTTTCCACCCTTGTTTGGTTGGTTCTGGGTTGATTGTTTCTGGGCTGATCAGCTGCAGACTTCTGAATCATTACGGCCCCCAATGATGGTCGGCGCTCAACTCTTCCTTGACCTCTTTGGGAGTAGACAGCTGATACTTCCTTCTTTGCTGGAAAAGTATTTTTGATGGCAGCGGAAGCAGATGCATCTTTTTGAATTTTTCCCGCTTTTTATGTCGGCTTCAACTCTCTCACCAGTTATAATCAACTCAGTTAACCCCGCAGAGGAGCTTCCAATCAAGTGATTAAAGAAAGGACCTGACAGAGTCTCCAAGAACATGTCTACTAGCTCTCTCTCAGATAGAGGTGGTTGTACTCGTCCCGCCAAGTCTCTCCATTTCTGGGCATACTCTTTGAAGCCTTCATTTGATACCATGCCCATACTCTATAGCTGAGTACGGGTTGGCGCCAAGTCGGTGTTGTATTGGTACTGTTTATAGAATGCGGCTGCCAAATCTTCCCAATTATGCACATCATACCTCTCCAACTGGTAAAACCAATCCAATTGCATTCCCGATAAACTGTCTTGGAAAAAATGGACCTGCAGGTCTTTGTCAGAAGAATGTGGTTGAATTTTCCTGACATAAGATCGTAGGTGCATCTTCGGGAAAGACAACCCATCGTATTTAGCAAACAGTGGCACCTTAAACTTAGGAGGGATTACAATTCCAGAAACCAACCCTAACTCTTCAAAGTCCAGCCCAGGCACTCTCTGTATTTCCATGGCAGCTAGACGTTCTTCCAAATTCTTGTACTTGTCATCTGCAGGAGGGTATTGCTGTTTAGAATAGTCCTCATCTTCCTCTTCCTCAGCTTCAGAATCAGATGGCACTGCAGTTCCTTTACCTTTTCCTTCCCCCTCTTCAGATGTTGACGAAAAATCTAGGACCCTTCTGGCTTGACCTTCAAATCTTCTGCCCAAGGTAGCCACACCAGCTCTCTTCTTCTTCTTTTTCTCTTTTTCCTTCTCTAGTAGAGTCTTGAGCTCCTCCTTCCCCTTGGCCAAGGTCAGAAGTAGTTGTTGAAACTATGAATTATGTGCTTGTAAGTCTTTGACCGTCTGTTCAATATCCATCTTGCTGAAATAAACAGCAGAGAGATGAGGAAACTTGGTGTAAAGACTTATTTATGCATATGATGAATGATATGTATTCATGTAATGCATTCAAGGATTCAGAAATTCAAATTTTTTTTAAACAAAAAAGAAACACACGTCATATTAATAAGATAGAATTTGTTAGTACATCAATGCCCCATGGGCAAAATAATACAAAATTCTAAGGTAAAAAGACATTGCGCATACTCTTTGGTGCAATGTAGGTGTTGAGAGTCTGCTCTTCATGAAGTTGACGGGTTAGTTCCAAAACCTTCTTCTCGCTTGCGTAGAATTGGGCTTCGAAAGTATCGCGTTCTCCCTTGAGCTGTATCCAACTCCTTTGTAAATCTTCGAGTGATGTTGGCATGTCAGGATGTAGGAGGGCGTATGGAACCTCTCCTTCCATAACAGGCTCTATAATCACAGGGAGAATGTAGGGGTAAGGCATTATAAGACTTTGGGCGTGGGTTCGTACCCACTTGAGGTAAGGCTCAAGAGGGATGGAATTCTTGTGTCCCAAGGTCTTACTGTCTATCTTGTTAGGCATCCTCCAAGCTCGGATAAACCTTTGTCGGAGTTCTTGGTCGTTGTTGTCGAAGTCAAAAACCAAGTCTGGAATCAGCATGTCATATGGGCCATCCCTTCGGGCATACCTAAATTGTCTCAGAGCCAAGCAAGGGTTATAGGTGATGCCTCCCCTAATGCCAAGTAGAGGGACATTAGGGAATTCCCCACAACGGTCAATGATGATGATATTCTCTTTTGATCGAGAACACCAATGAATGTCTGAATGTGTAAGAGTCATCAATCGTTGTGACCACCTCAAACCTTGCTCATTCTTCAAAACTGATTGGGGAAGATGAGAAAAAACCATCTTGCCAGTAGAGGAGTGCAACACATGAGAACACCTATTTTCCTTATTGTACGAGTGTGAAAAGAGTGGAGGATATCCCCAAGAAATGTAGGCATCGGGTTGCAAGCCATGAAGATTTTGACAACACTCACATCTATAAGTTGGTCAGGGTTAGGGAACAAGACCATCCCATAGATGAGAATAGCTACAATCTCCTCAAAAGCTTGTAAGTCCAAAGAATTCCAGCAACTTTGGGTCTTCTCAAACAGAAACTTTGACAGGAAGCCTTTGACACCACTTCTAGTTTCCCAATGTGTTGTAACATCAAATGAGTGCAAGTGTAATGCTTGAGCAATCTCTTCTAGATTTGGATCTCTTTCCGTACCGTTGAAGGGTAGTTGATTGAGAATAGGAATCCTCAAGAGTTGAGAAAATTCCTCCAAAGTGGGCACAAGTTGGTAGTCAGGAAATGTGAAGCAATGATGCAAAGGGTCAAAGAACTGGAAGAGAACTTTCAGCATATCCTCCTCAGTGTTGGCAGTGACTAAGTCGAGAAGACGACCATGCCTCTCGGTGAATGGATAATTCTCAGGAATCCTTGAAGCTAGCTCCTTGAGTTGAGGAGGAATTCTTACAAGGTTGACTTGGATAGTTTTCCTGGGAAGTGAATCCATAACCTATAAAACAGGAACAAAGATGAAAATCCAAATCCTTGAAATGGTTAGTGGGTGTATATGATGCTTCATGATGCTCCTGATGTTATGCACAAGTATGTATGTACAAACAAATCACACAAGTTCCTAGTTTAGGCTTGCATGGGGTTTCATAAGTAAGTACCCTCTTGAAGTTTAGTTGGCTCAACCTATCCTAGAAATAGTAACCGGGTTCTAAGGAGCTCAATATCACTGGATTGTTTTCTGTGTTCATTGTTTCAGTTTAGCCACTTTACTGGTGACCGAAATATTCCAATAAAACAACCCTCAATGAGTGTAGTATCGAGTATCTACCAACTTCGGACAGCACCAAAGCCGGACATCTCACTACATCCTAAAAGGCCAAGTTGGTCAAGTAAAGGTTCTAAAAGTCCATTAATGCTTCATGACATCACTCAGCGGCCCCGTATTCTCTTTGATTGACTCAAAGGCTACCGGTACTCACAAATATTCACACTAATATAGATATTGCTTAGACCATGTCGGTATACCCCGCACAGTTTCCACAACGTATTGCTATTTACCTATGAATGTTTCCCAAATTTGGGTAGAGGATTCAAACCCAAACAATAGAACCAAAGTGTAAAGAAAACAAGTCAAACAAGATAAGAATGTAAAGGTGATCTAAAACCCTAAGGTAACCCCACTTTTAGAATATTCCCCGGCAGAGTCGCCAGTTCTGTGATACGGTGGGAGAACTGACTTGAGGTTTTGCGTTTGTGTTTCCAAATGTTGCAATTTAGCAAGAGTCGCCACCGACTTTTATTTTATCCAAAAAGAAAGGTAAAAAAGCACAGGAAATACCTTTGAGATTGTTTTTGAGTTCGGGGGGTAGATTATGAAAAGGGAAGGTGCTAGCACCCTTTTCATCCATGGTTTTCCATGGGCTCTTAGTTACTTGTTTTAGATCACTTGCTTTTGCTTTTCAATTGTTTGAAATGGTGCTTTGTGTGGTTTTGAAAGTATTTTGAAAAGAGGCCTTTTGCTTAGGCAATCTTTGTAATGATTCTTGTTTGTAAGAATGTATACAAAGATGTTTGTCTTTTGAAAAATGTTTCAATCTTTGAAAGTTGTTTGGGAAATGTTTTGAAATTGTGTGTGTTTGTTTGAAAATATCAAGGATTGTTTGCAAATTGATCAAGTAACTAGAAGTTTATCTACCTACTCAAATGTCATTCCTACACATTTTTATTCCTTTGACATTGTTGTTTTACCATTGTATTTGGTAAACAACCCTATCTTTGGATGTTAAACGGGACGGCCGTGGGTCATCGTATGACCATGATAGCAATAGTGCCAAGTATCTTAGCAAGTTTTGAGGGACTAAGATCATTTGTTTTTAGGCAACCTTGTCTAGCGTCATCGAGGGACTATGATCTTTTTGTTTTGTTTTATTTTGCCAAGATACCTAGCATGCATACGATGGTCATGTTTTAAGGCAACTAAGTGGGTGAAATCCTAGGGGTGCTTGTGTGCAAGGCGTTGTCATTTTTCATGCATTTTTGTCTTGTATTAGGTCATGCTATTTGTTTGATTTTTGGTCTTTTGCATACAAAACCCTAGTTTACTATCATGGTATATGAAAGCAATAAAATGCGTAAAGTAAATTTAGAGTATTACAACAATATTATGGGAAGGGGGTACAAGTTTTGAATAGGGGATATTGCTCAAAATAAAACCCTAGAACTATTACAACCAAATTGAATTTATTGTACAAATAAATAAATAGACAATTATCTAAATATGCAATAAAAATGTAAATATGCAAAATGTTTTTGTATTTGTTTTATGCATGAGAAAATAAGTTTATTCAAGTCTTAAAAATAAGAGAAAATAAAATGATTATTTTTGAAAGGGTGAAAACCCTAATTCTTGTTTTAAAAGAAAATATTGTTTTCTAATTATTTATTTGTCCATTTTTGTTTAAGAAAAATAATAACAATATATACAAAATGTTAAAAAATTGAATATTGTATGAAAATATTATTTTAAGTGTATAAATAATAAAAATAAAAAGGTATGATATTTTATTATTATTTACAAGTTTATTCAAGAAAATAAATTCTATTAAACCTAATAAATTATTTATTATGCAAAAAAATATATATATGATAAAATGCCAAAAATAAAGAAAATATTTTTTGTGATTTTAAATGTTCATAAAAAATAAATAAAAGTCAGAAATATGAAATATGCAAGAAAATATAAAAATAAAAGAAAATGCAAAGGGGGGTGCAGAAGCAAAAAGGGTGGTGTGAATAGAAACAGGCCCAAAGCCCTGGCCCAGAACAACTTCATCCCTGACCTCTGTCTCTCTCGCGCGCGCCTGGTTCAGTTCAACCTGTATCTCTTGCATACGTGCATAAAAACAAAATCTTGCAACATGAAACTTGTAGTATGTTAACTCACGATTCCAATGATATAAAAAACGTGACCTAACTCTAAAAGACCAAAGAGAATTTTAATGGCCCTAAATCCTGACCTAGCTTTTCCAGCAACTTCAACAATCAAATACTCCTAGCTCAGTTAATATAAATGGAAGCTATGCATATGTACAGTTCAAGCATGTTAAGGACTTCATTTTTTCTTCACAAACCTAAACTTAATGATGCCTAAATAGAGAGATAGAAACTTGACAAATACCTTGGTCAGTTGAGTTTGGATATGGCAATGTGGGGGTTTTGAGTGAGGCCTGAAGTTCTTGTAAGCTTGCTTGAAGTTCCCTCAAGCTTCTCCAATGCTCACCTGGCCTTGAATTTGCTTGAAACTCCTTGTAGAAGTCAACCTGCAAACACAGAAAATGGAAATGGTGAAGCTCGAAACAGGGGTTACAGTTGCTTGACAAAGGCCTGGACAGCTTAGGTGTGATGTATGGAATATGTTTGAAGCCTTGAAACAAAAAACGCACGGGTAAAATATGTTTTGGTTAGTGATTTGCAGAGGTTGCCCTGTTTTGGGCAGAAATGGTGTTTTTTGTGTTTGAGGGTGTTTGAGTTGTTGGCAATTCGTGTATTCTGCTTGTTACAATATTCTGAGATCGTTTGAAATGAAGCCCAAGCTTGTTTTTATCAGATACACAAGTTATGTGGACTTTTGCAAGTTTGCTTGCTTTTGAAGAAAAGGTGAGATGACAATGCCCAAAGCTTGTACAGGCTAGTTCCTTAGCTGCACATAGTTGGTAAATTTTGCATGATATTTATGGACTTTGTTTTCAGCAAGAGATTAGGTCCATGGCTCAAGATAAACAAAGTTGCAAAAAGCAAACTTTATGGAAATGGTATTGTTACCTTTATGCCATAAATAGATTAATTCATTGTGCAAAGCTTCAAAGATCAGAATAAGACCTTTATCCATTGTATTTGCATTAAATTAAGGAGTGTAGAAGGGATTAGGACCTGTAAAACCAAGTACAAGTATGCTTAGAACAGATTTGCAACTTGAACCATTGTGAAAAATGCCATGGACAAAAGTGAGAAATTTCCATTTTCTTTTCTTCGATTCTCCCTAACCATAAATGATCTTGGAGAGTCCTTGGACATTTTAGAAAGCTTGTAACATGCTATACAATCCATCTTTGAAATGAACTTTTAGATTCCTCTTGGAACTAGGTGAAAAGTTTCCATGAAGTTAAGTCAAAAATCTGCCTAAACTAGGGCAAAATTTCACTAAGTTAAAAAGTTTATGGACCCCTATTCACAAAATCATAACTTGAGATCCAAGCATATTTTGGGAAAACTTTGTGAATAAAAGTTGTATATTTTGTGGTGGACTACAGCTTTTATGTTGGAAGTTTTCTTTGAATCCAATTGCATCATGGTGGAAAAGTTGGGAAAAGTTGGGAAAAAATAAGAAATTTTCATAACTTAGAAATTTTCTAAGTTATGAAAATTTTCAAACTTAAACCCTAATTTCCAAATTTAAGTTTCTTGGTGAACAAGTTTCATGTTTTGACACATCTTGATGAAATATGACCCTTGGCACTTGATTTTGATCAAAAAGTCAAAGTTTGACTTTTCAGTGTACAATTGATTTTTGATCAGTTGACTGGAAAATTCATTTGTCAATCCAATGCATTTGAGATCTTTTTAACCTTGTGATTAGGTCAAGATGATGCCATTGAGTCCTTTAAATCATGCTTGAACCCAATTTTCCATTGGCTAGGTGAAAAATCAGAAATTGCCTTTCTTCAGTCAAAAAAACCTAATTTTGACCATTTTGCCCTTTTGATGATCTGATCAAATTTCTTGAGGAGTTGTGGTCCAAACTTGATCAAATGGTTCATATGAGTCTATAATGTTGATTTGGATAAAAAATTATGAGGTTTGACTGCAAATTGGCCACAGTTGACTTTTTCCCCAATACATCTGATTTTTAGGTCAACTGTCCAATTGACTGGGCAAAAATGTGATTCAAAGCTTGAAACTTGGTATGAGCAATCTTAGGAGTCCAATATGAAGTATGAAAGTCACATGAGGCATTGGAAGTCCAAAAATCCATGTGCAAACTCAAACCCTAATTTCAGGTTATCAGTGCAAGGGGAGGTCTTGAGCTGAGCAAACCCTAATCTGATCTTGAATCTAAGAAGTCTTGTGAGGAGAATCTTGATAAAATGAGAGGGCAAATTTTGGGGTACAACACAAATCTCTCCACTTCTGAGCATAATCCTTGAAACCCTCGTTCGAACCCATAGACAGATTTTGGAGTTATGTATGGGTGGGAGCGAGGTCTGCATTATACTGATATTGCTTATAAAATGCAGCAGCAAGGTCTTCCCAGTTACGAACATTGGCTCTTTCCAGCTGATAGAACCAATCCAGTTGTGTTCCAGACAGACTGTCTTGGAAGAAGTGAACCCACAAGTATTTGTCAGCATTATGAGGCTGTATGTTCCTCACATAGGAACGGAGATGCATTTTAGGATAAAAGACCCCATCATACTTAGCAAATACCGGTGCCTTGAATTTTGGGGGGATGAAAACCCCGGAGACCATACCTAATTCTTCAAAATCCAGCCCAGGAACCTTCTGGATTTCCATAGCACTCATACGCTCTTCTAACTGCTTGTACTTTTCATTAGCCGGAGGGTATTTCTCCTCATTATAATCAGTTTCATTGTCAGACTCTTTAGGACTAGGGTCCTCTTCTCTGGCTTCGACCTCTTGATTCTCTCCCTCTTTGGATGAAGAAGCTAAATCAACAACCCGTCTTGGTGGACCTCTGAACCTTCTGCCTATATTTACCACACCGGATGTCCGCTTGATCTTCTAAGTGTTCTTCTTAACAATCAGAGCCTTCAGCTCTTCCTGTCCTTTGTCCAGAGCCACAATCATTTGCTGGAACTGCGTGTTCTGAGTCTGAAGATCTTTCACAGTTTGTTTAAGAGCCATTGTTGAAGTAAACAGCGGAGAGATGAGAAACCTGTTATGAATCCTGTTATGCAATGATATGTATGATATGTATGCAATGTTTTCAAGGGTTCTTAAAGGATCAAATTTGCTTAAACAAAAAGGAACAAACGTGAATTGTATTAGTAAACTCGAATTGTTACAAAGAATGTATTTTGAGAGTACAATTAAGCAAAATAAAACAAAAAGAAGACTAGGTTTCCCATGACCGCATCCTCTTTGGCGCAATGTAGGCGTTGATATTCCTCTCTTCATGAAGTAGCCTAGTGAGTTCCAAGACCTTCTTCTCGCTGGCGTAGAATTGGGCTTCAAACGTATCCTGCTCCTCTTTAAGCTGAACCCAGGACTTTTGTAACTCTTCGTGATCAGTTGGAATGTCTAGATGAAGAACAAGATGAGGAGTGTCTCCCTCGGCAACTGGTTCCATAATCATAGGTCGGATAGCGGGATAAGGCATCATAAGATTTTGAGCGTAGGCTCGTACCCATCTGAGATAAGGCTCGAGAGGTATGGAATTCTTATGTCCAAGTGTCTTACTGTCAACCCTATGTACCATACTCCAAGCTTGTATGAACCTTTTGCGGTAACCCTGAACATCATTCTCATAGTTGAAGGTGATTCCTTGAATAAGTGTATCATGAGGACCATCCCTTCTCGCATAACCAAACTATCGTAATTCTAAGCAAGGGTTATAAGTGATTCCTCCCCTAATGCCTAAGAGAGGGGCATTAGGTAATTCACCATAGCGATCAATGATAGTAACATCTTCTGAGAACTGTGAACACCAATGAATGTCTGAATGAGTAAGGGACATCAGTCGATGAGACCATCTTTTACCTTGTTCATTCTTCAAAGTAGATCTGGGTAGGTGCGAAATAAACCACCTAGCCAATAGAGGAGTGCAACACTGGAGGGTTCCCCTTCTTTTTAGAGTGCGAGCATGCAGAGAGTGTAGAATATTCCCGAGTAATGTAGGTACCAAATTATGAGACAAAAAAACCTTAATAGTGTTCACATCTACGAGTTGATCCGCATTAGGGAAAAGTTTCCTCCCGTAAACGAGAAGTGCCAGCACCTCTTCAAAAGCTTATAAATCTAAGGTATCCCAAAAATGGTAAGCCTTCTCGAATAGAAACTTAACCGGAATTCCTTGGACACTCCCTCTAGTCTCCCAATTTGTCACTATGTCGGACCGTTGTAAGGATAGAGCTTTAGCAATTTCTTCAGGTTTGGGATATCTTTCCATATCGCTGAAAGGTAACTGGTCAAGAATAGGTACCTCCAACAACTGAGAAAATTCCTTCATAGTAGGTACTAGCTGGTAATCCGGGAATGTGAACTAGTGATGCAGAGGATCGAAGAACTGAAACACCACTTTTAATAATTCTTCATCAAGTTTTGCAGTGATCAAATTGAGCAACTGACCATGCTTTTTAGTGAAATGAGAACTTTCAAGAACCCTTAATGCCAGGTATTTTAGTTAGAGAGACACTTTCACAAGGTTGATATGTATAGTGTTCCTACGGGAGGATGCCATGTCCTACAAAACAGAGCAAAGATGAGCCCTGGAAACCCTTGAAACAGTTAGTATGATATGCTATGGTATGATGTTTATGATGTCATGATAAATCACAGGTATAGCAAACACAGACAAATCACACCAAGTCCTTAGGTTTAAGGCCTGCTTGAGTTTTAAGGTCATACCCTATTGAAGCTGGATTGGTTCAACCTGTCCTATAAATATGTAACCGAGTTCTAAAGGATCTCAATATCACTGATCTTTCCCCCAGCTTCGTTCAATAGGCGATTGACTCGCAACCAAACAAAACTCAAGAGTCAAACCTCAATGAGTGTAGCATCGAGTATCTGTCAACCTTCAGCACACACCAAAGTCGGCCATCTCTCTACATCCTACTGGCCAAGTTGTGCAATTAAAGGTTCTGAGGTCAGTTGATGCTTTATGACACCACGCGGCGGCCACGTACATCTCCCTGATTGAATCAAGGGTTACGGGTACCAACCAAAGTGCCACATCAATGTAGTTACTACTTCAACCGTGTCGGTATACCCCAGCACAGCTCCCTCATAGTTTATTTCTAATTACCTAAAAGGTGTTTCCCGATCCGGGTGTAGGATCAAATAACCTAAACAGTTCCCATAAATATAAAGCAATCAAGACAATCAAGAGAAAGCAATTAAATATGACCTAGATCCTAAGGTTTACCCTACTTTATATTTTACTCCCCAGCAGATTCGCTAGTTCTGTGATACGATTGCAGAACCGACTGTTAATACTGGTTTGCGGAATGTCGCGGTAAGCAAGAGTCGTCAGCGACTTTTATTTTATCCAATCAGGAAAAGGAAAAATAACAGAAAAAACCTTTTTCGATATGTTTCTGAGGCGTTAGATCTGGCCAGGACATGAACTGATGGCGTGGATTTGAGGATGCATGATGGCCCTTTTTAAGGTGAGGCTCGTTAGATCTGGGACAAAGAAATTGGAAAATATGAAAACGTGAGATTCTGGGATCGAACCCAAAACCCTTTGCTTCACCGCCTGCGCCTTTGCCATATGTGCTGGTATGGTTAGTCGTAAATATAATAGCATAAATAAAATATAAAGGAAATAAAGTGGTCTTTCCCAAACGCGTGCGTGATTCAAATCACCCAATGGGATTCTACCACCTAATTGTCTTCTTCCACATAATTGTTGTTTTTTGCCACACTTTTACCTACAGTCGTTTCCGTCACTAAAAGCTATAGTGACGGATTTTGTTCGTAGCCATAAACCGGTAAAATTCAAAAACGTAGCACAAGCAGAATAAATTCAAACCAAAGACATGGATCAATTGCAAATTATCTTCTAAGCATGATAGTACCCCTGATTTTGTCCAATTTTTCCTCTATATGAAATTCCCAATTTGGAACCTCAAAACCCTAACAATGGCATTGTGCCATTCCTGCACTTAAACTTCAATCAAACCAATCAAAAACATTGCAAATATGATAGCAAGCATGGATATATGATCAAAACATGTTTATGATGGATAAATTATTGAAAACGAATCTTGAAAAAAAGATGCAAACCGTGGCACTGTGAGGCGTGATTTCTGAAGGTTTTAAGGCTGGAGGACGATTGTAATAACTTCAAGAAATGTCCAGGAACGGATTACTGGCCTTGGAATTACCGGAATTAGTCTATGGAGGAATATGTGATCAACACTTTTTTTGACAAAAAATTGAAGTTGACCTCCTTGTTTTCCTGACCCATAAACCTCCCTTATGCTTTGGAAATGTTGTGTATATATCATAGAATGATTTAGGTCAACAAAAACTGATCATATCTTTGCAAATTATGGAGATTTGATTTCATTCTTTTCCTTGTATGATTTGTTTCCAAAATAGACCAAATTAAGATCTTTTCCAATCAATTAGCTCTTACACGAATTTTTTGATTTGCTAGCTATTCATGGACTCATAATATGCTCATCAAATCAAATCTTTGATTTTATTTGATTATTCTACTATTTAAATTGATTTATTTTGATTTAAATGGATGAAAAATCAAAATAAATAATAAAAATAATAAAATAATAGGTGGATAAGCTCAGGGGTCGTGGGCCATCTTAGGAACAAGTTTCAAACAAGAAAACATGGGCCCATTTGGAAAAAAAAGTCATTTTTATCAATATTGACTTCATGCACATTTCCAAAAATTGGTCAATTTTGACAATACATATCTCTCTCAATTTTAACCATAAGAGGGTGTTCTTGGACTTTTTGGAAAGCTTATGATGTCCCATAAACAACCCTTTTGGTTTCATCTCAATTGGGTCTTCCATGTTCATGTAAGAAGCTTTGACCCAAAAGGTGTTTTTGTTGACTTTTCAAAAGGACCTATAATGTAGAAATTCATATCTTTTTATGAGTGCATATTTTGAACTTGTGGATTGAATATGAGTTGTATGTAATTGCATCCTCTTCAGAATGAGCCTTGTATGGAAAATTTCTGATAAAGTATGAAGAAGTTATGCCTGGTCAAAGTTTGGTTGACTTTTCCTATGAAACCCTAATTTAGCAACTTTTGGGTTTTGATGAATTTGGGGCATTCCTTGAGGAATAATGATCAACCCTTGATCAAATGATGGATATCACTTCAAAATGTTGATTTTGACCAAAAATATTGAAGTTTGACTGTATGTGGGCCACAGTTGACTTTTGACCTAGTATAGTTGATTTTCAGGCATCTGGGCAATTGACTGAGCAAACTTCTTGTGCAAGGCATGAAACTTGACATGGATGATCTTGAGAACATATTGGAACCATGGAAGGAATTTGGGACCTTTGGAGTTACCACACCCTGATGAAAATGGAAACCCTAGTTTGAGGTACATTGCCTTATGAGAGAGTTTCTCTGGTCAACTCTTGGGCATCCTTGAGCAAGTTGAGGACCTCAATGGACATGTGTTGAGTAAAATGAGAGGGCAAATTTTGGGGTACAACAGATAGCATTGTCTAAAAGGAAAACAAACAGACTTTTTTCGAGTAGGTAGATTAGTTCATAAGTACTTGCTCAAACAAACAAACGTTTTTCACACAAACACTTTTCAAACAAAGTTTTCAAAAACAACTTCATAACACTCTTGAGGACAGAAACAGGGGTTAAAATGAAGTAAAACAAAACTTTTCAAAACAATCACACTCAAGCAATTTCAAAATGAGCAAGTACCTAAGAGCCCGTGGAAAATCACGGATAGAAAGGGTGCTAACACCTTCCCTTTCTATAATCTACCCCCCGTACTCAAAAACATATTGAAAAAGGTTTTTTATGTTCTTTTTCCTTTTCCTGATTGGATAAAATAAAAGTCGATGGCGACTCTTGCTTACCACGACATTTTGCAAACAAAAAACACAAACCAGTATTAATCGTCGATTCTTCCACCGTATCACAGAACTGGCGACTCTGCTGGGGAGTAAAATATAAAGTGGAGTAAACCTTAGGATCTAGGTCATATTTAATTGCTTTCTCTTGATTGTCTTGCTTGCTTTATATTTATGGGAACTGTTTGGGTTATTTGATCCTACACCCGGATCGGGAAACACCTTTTAGGTAAGTAGCAATAAATTGTGAGGGAGCTGTGTTGGGGTATACCGACACGGTTGAAGTAGTAGCTACATTGATGTGGCACTTTGGTTGGTACCCGTAACCCTTGAGTCAATCAGGGAGATGTACAGGGCCGCCGCATGGTGTCATAAAGCATCAACTGACCTTAGAACCTTTAATTGCACAACTTGGCCAGTAGGACGTAGCGAGATGGCCGACTTTGGTGTATACCCAAGGTTGATAGATACTCGATGCTACACTCATTGAGGTTTGACTCTTGAGTTTTGTTTAGTTGCAAGTCAATCGCCTATTGAACGAAGTTGGGGGAAAGATCAGTGATATTGAGATCCCTTATAACCCGGTTACTATTTATAGGACAAGTTGAACTAATCCAACTTCAAGAGGGTATGACCTTAAAACTCATGCAGGCCTTAAACCTAAGGACTTGGTGTGGCTTGTTTGTTGTTTGTTATACCTGTGATTTTCTAGCATAATCATGACATCATAAGCATGGCATATCATGACTAACCATTTCAAGGATCTCCTAGGGCTCATTTTTGCTTTGTTTTGTAGGACATGGCATCCGCCCGTAGGAACACTATACAGATCAACCTTGTGAAAGTGTATCTCCAACTAAAAGACCTGGCATTAAGGGTTCTTGAAAGTTCTCATTTCACTAAAAAGCATGGTCAGTTCCTCAACTTGGTCACTGCAAAACCTGATGAAGAATTATTAAAAGTGTTGTTTCAATTCTTCGATCATGTGCACCATTGTTTCACCTTCCCGGATTACCAGCTAGTACCTACTATGGAGGAATTTTCTCAGTTGTTAGAGGTACCTATTCTTTACCAGTTACCTTTCAACGGTACGGAAGAACAGCCAAAGCCTGAAGAGATTGCTAGAGCTTTGTCCTTACAACGGTCTGACATAGTGACAAATTGGGAGACTAGAGGTAGTGACCAAGGAATTCCGGTCAAGTTTCTATTCGAGAAGGCTTACCATTTTTGGGATACCTTAGATTTACAAGCTTTCAAAGAGGTGCTGGAACTTCTCATTTACGGGACGGTACTTTTCCTTAATGCGGATCAACTCGTAGATGTAAACACTATCAAGGTTTTTCTGTCTCGGAATCCGGTACCTACATTACTCGGGGATATTCTACACTTTCTCCATGCTCGCACTCTAAAAAGAAGAGGGACCCTCCAGTGTTGCACTCCTCAATTGGCTAGGTGGTTTATTTCCCACCTACCCAGATCTACTTTGAAGAATGAACAGGGTAAAAGATGGTCTCATCGACTGATGTCCCTTACGCATTCAGACATTCATTGGTGTTCAAGATTCTCAGAAGATATTACTATCATTGATTGTTGTGGTGAATTCCCTAATGTCCCTCTGTTAGGCATTAGGGGTGGAATCACTTATAACCCTTTCTTAGCATTACGACAGCTTGGTTATGCGAGAAGGGATGGTCCTCATGATACACTTATTCAAGGAATCGCCATAAACTATGAGAATGATGTTCAGGGTTACCGCAAAAGGTTCATACAAGCTTGGAGCATGGTACATAGGATTGACAACAAGACACTTGGGCATAAGAATTCCATACCTCTTGAGCCTTATCTCAGATGGGTACGAGTCTGCGCTCAAACTCTTATGATGCCTTATCTTGTTATCCGACCTATGATTATGGAACCAGTTGTCGAGGGAGACACTCCTCATCTTGTTCTTCATCCAGACATGCCAATTGATCACAAAGAGTTACAAAAGTCCTGGGTTCAGCTTAAAGAGAAACGAGATACGTTTGAAGCCCAATTCTACGCCAGCCAGAAGAAGGTCTTGGAACTCACTAGGCTACTTCATGAAGAGAGGAATATCAACGTCTACATCGCGCCAAAGAGGATGCGCCCATGGGAAACCTAGTCGTATTTTTTTGTTTTATTTTGCTTAATTGTACTCTTAAAATACATTCTTTGTAATAATTCAAGTTTACTAATACAATTCGCGTTTGTTCCTTTTTGTTTAAGAAAATTTGAGCCTTTAAGAACCCTTGAAAACATTGCATACATATCATACATATCATTGCATAACAGGATTCATAACGGGTTTCTCATCTCCTCCGCTGTTTATTTCAACAATGGCTCTTGAACAAACTGTGAAAGATCTTCACACTCAGAACACGCAGTTCCAGCAAATGATTGTGGCTCTGGCCAAAGGACAGGAAGAGCTGAAGGCTCTCATTGTTAAGAAGAACAAGAAGACCAAGAGGACAGCTGGTGTGGCATATATGAGCAGAAGGTTCAAAGGGTCGCCAAGACGGGTTGTTGATCTAGCTTCTTCATCTAAAGAGGGAGAGAATCAAGAGGGTGAAGCCAGAGAAGAGGACCCTAGTCCTAAAGAGTCTGACAATGAAACTGATTATAATGAGGAGCAGTACCCTTCGGATGATGAAAAGTATAAGCAGTTAGAAGAGCGTCTAAGTGCTATGGAAATCCAGAAGGTTCCTGGGCTGGATTTTAAAGAGTTGGGTCTAGTCTCCGGGGTTGTCATCCCCCAAAATTCAAGGCACCGGTATTTGCTAAGTATGATGGGGTCTCTTGTCCTAATATGCATCTTCGTTCCTATGTGAGGAAGATACAACCTCATACTGCTGACAAAGACTTGTGGGTTCACTTCTTCCAAGACAGTCTGTCTGGAACACAACTGGATTGGTTCTATCAACTGGAAAGAGCCAATGTTCGTAACTGGGACGACCTTGCTGCTGCATTTTATAAGCAATATCAGTATAATGCAAACCTCGCTCCCACCCGTACACAACTCCAAAATATGTCTATGTGTTCGAACGAGGGTTTCAAGGATTATGCTCAGAAGTGGAGAGATTTGGCTGGAAGAGTTCAACCTCCCTTGGCTGACAGGGAGCTCGTGGATAGGTTTCTGGGAACTTTGACTGGGCCATTCTTTAACCATCTGATTGGAAGTTCATCGGTGGGTTTTACTGAACTAATCTTAACAGGAGAAAGAGTGGAAACTAGAATTTGAAGTGGAAAAATTCAGAAGGATGCCTCTTCTAGTGCTGTAAGGAAGCCGTTTGCAGGTAAAAAGGAAGTCAATATCGTTTATAACCAAAAGAATCATAATTGAACTGAGCGCCGTTCGGCGGTAGGGGCTGTTATAATTTCCAAACCTGCACCTGCTCAGCAAAGAAACAATCAGCCAAGAGCAGAAAGACCAGCTAGACAGTTCACTCAGATCAACATGACGTTGTCTTAGGTTTTACCTCAGTTGCTGAAGACCAATCTGGTTACTCTGAGGGAGGCTCCGAAGAATCTGAACACCACCTCTCCCTACTATAAACCGAATGCTCGTTATGCTTACCATTCGGAAAGCCCAGGCCATGATACCAATGACTGTTGGGCTTTGAAGAACAAAGTACAGGATCTGATTGATGCTAAGGAGATTGAATTTGATCCCCCAGAGACTCTCAATGTTATCACTGCTCCTATGCCGAAACATGGTCGGGGTGTTAATGCCATTGAAGAAGATGTGTTTATGACTTCTGTAGAAGAATTGGTGACCCCACTCATGACTATCAAGGGGAATTTGTTGAAGGCCGGTTTATTTTCAGGTTGTGGTGAAGGTTACCACTTTTGTTCATTTCTACCGACTGGTTGCCCTTTGTTGAAGACAGGTGCTCAGCGCCTGATGGATGACCAAGAGATTCTGTTTGATAAGACTCTTATTCCGACTGTTTCCTGTGAAGACGTTGCTATCATAACCATTTCCGCCAATCCTCTCAGGGCCTCCGCTAAGAGACCCGTCAGGATTATATCAGTTCCGAAGGTGACTCCATTGATCATAACCATGCCTGGACCAATCCCATACTCCTCGGACAAATTTGTTTCTTGGAACTATGGGGCTGACGTCTATTACCATGGCATAAAGCATGACATGCTAGCCATTGAAGACAAGATTGCTGAAAATGTTGATTCCGACATCGTCAATATTTCCGGAACCAGTAAAATAACAAGAAGTGGAAGAGTGTTCTCCCCTGAAATTTCTCCCCCAAAGACTGTTACCGGACCTGTGATCATTCTTGCTGTGGTTCCACTCAAGACTACTACTACAATTCCAGTAATCACTCATGTTGACCCTCCCATCACCGAGTCGACCGAGACTCGATGCAAAGATATACTGATTGAGCCTGTCGTGACAAAGGCCAATTCAGTAACCATACCAGAAGCTTCCAAAAAAGAAATGGAAGAAATTTTGAAGATAATAAAGAAGAGCGACTACAACATGGTCGAGTAGTTGGGGCAGACCCCATCTAAAATTTCTATGTAGGCTTTGTTGTTGTGTTCCGAGGCCCATGCGAAGGCTTTAGTTAAGTTTCTGAAGACGGCTCACGTACCACAAGAGACATCTGCTGATCAGTTTGAAGATTATGTGGCTAGTCTGACTGCTAATAATGGTTTGGGTTTTTCTGACGCGGATCTGACACCAAAGGGGAGGAAACATAATGATGCTCTTCATGTTTCCGTTGAATGCAGGGGAACGACTCTGGCCCATGTTTTGGTAGATACTGGCTCCTCGTTGAATGTTGTGATACGGTGGGAGAACTGACTTGAGGTTTTGCGTTTGTGTTCGTAAATGTTTCGGTTTAGCAAGAGTCGCCACCGACTTTTTATTTTATCCAAAGGAAAGGTCAAAAAGCACAGGAAAGACCTTTGAGATGTTTTCTTGGGTTCGGGGGGTAGATTATGAAAAGGGAAGGTGCAAGCACCCTTTTCATCCAAGGTTATCCATGGGCTCTTAGTTACTTGTTTAGATCACTTGCTTTTGCTTTTCAATTGTTTGAAATGGTGCTTTGTGTGTGGTTTTGAAAGTATTTTGAAAATAGGCCTTGTCTAGGCAACCTTTGTAATGATTCTTGTTTGAATGTATACAAAGGTGTTTGTCTTTTGAAAAATGTTTCAATTGTTTGAAAGTTTGTTTTGGGAAATGTTTTGAAATTGTGTTGTGATGTGTTTTGAAAATAACAAGGATGTTTGCAAGTTTTGTTCAAGTAACTAAGGGCATCTACCCTATCTACTCAAGAGTCTTTCCTACACATTTTTAACCCTTTTACATTGTTGTTTTACCATTGTATTTGGTAAACAACCTTGTATTTGGATGTTAAACAGGACAGGCGCGGGTCATCGTATTGACCATGATAGCAATTGTGCTAAGTATCTTTAGCAAATTTTTGAGGGACTAGATCATTTTGTTTAGGCGACCAAGATAGCGTCATCGAGGGACTATGATCTTTTGTTTTGTTTTTGTTTTGCCAAGATACTCAACATGCATACCATGATCATTTTAAAGGCAACAAGTGGATGAAACCCTAGGGGTGTATGTGTGCATTGTGTTGTCATTTTCATGCATTTTTTGTCTTGTTTTAGTCAAGCTATTTGTTTTGATTTTGGATATTGCATACAAACCCTAATCTCTATCATGGCATATTTGAAAGCAATAAATGCGTAAAAATAATCTAAGTTATTACAACATTGATATGGGGAGGGGGTACAATTTTGAATGGGGAGTATTTGCAAGAAAATAAAACCCTAAGATTAACTATTACATCCAAATTGAATTCTTTGTATCAAATAATAAATAAGCAAATATTTAAATAGACAATTAAATAAATATGCAATATATTATAAATATGTAAAAAATGTCTTTGTTTATTTTTATGTATGTAAAAATAAAATATTTAATGTATTAAAAAAAATAAGAAAATAAAAGGTTATTTTTGTTAAGGGTAAAAACCCTAATTTTTTGGTTTAAGAATATGTATATATTATAATATTTGTTTATGTATAATAAAATAAAAATATATACAAATGTCAAAAAATAAAAATATGTTAGAAAAAATATTATTTAAGTATATAAATAATAAAAATAAAAGTATAATATTTTTTGTAGTATTTACAAGTTTATTTAGAAAAAATAAAAGTATATTATTTAAGAAAACTATTATTTATGTTAGAAAAAATAATAAAAAATACAAAATAAAATGTGAGAATTTATGAAAATGTTTTTGGTAATTTTTTATGTTTAGAAAAATAAAATAAAATCAGAAATGTAAATGAAATAGAAAAATATAAAAAAAAAATAATGAAATGGGCCAGGGGGTGTAATCAGTAAGCTGGGGGGCGCCAAAAGTGAGAAATAGTCAGGCCCAGCCCAGCTACTTCATCTTCAACCTCTGATTCAAACAAAAACGCGTGTTCTTTGTACAAATGGCTAACTCCTGCATACGTGTTCTAAAGCAAAAACTCACAACACGAAAGTTATAGCATTTTTCAACACGATTCCAACCATATAAAGAACTTAATCTAACTCTCAAAGACCAGAGAGAATTTCTCTGGCCCTAATTTCTAACCTAACTTTTTCAGAAAGTTCATCAATCAAATTCTCTCAACACAGTTAACTTAAATGAAATATATGCATATGTACAGCTTAAGGGCTATGAGTACTACATTTTTTATTCACAAACCTAAGCCTAATGATTCCTAAATAGAGAGATAGAAAGTTGGAAAATATCTGCTTCAGTTGAACTCGAGTATGGCAATGTGGAGGTTTTCAGTGAGGCCTGAGATGTTTGTGAGCTTGCCTGAACTTCCTCTGACCTTCCCCAATGCTTTGTTTGCTTTGAGCTTGCTTGAATAAGCCTGTAGAAGTCAACCTGCACAAGCTGAAATCAGAAATGGTGAAGCTTGTAAATGGAGTTACAGTCAATGGCCAATGGTTGGGATAGCTTAGCTGGGTTGTATAGAGTGTATTGGAAGAGGTTTGGGGCAAAACGCATGAGTGATTTGTGAGATGGAGGTGCAACTGCAGAAGCTGCCCTGTTTTGCAAGAAGATTGTGTTTTTGTGTTTTGGAAGGCTTAGGAAATGGATAGCTCGTGTTTCTGGCTCAAGGCAATATGCAAAACTTGTTTGGAAAGGTTACAACACTTGGTTTTAACAGAAACAAGAGTTGTATGATTTTGGCAAGTTGACTTGTTTTTTAAGAAAAGTGTGAAGTGACCAAGGGCAGGCCTGTACAGGCTAGCTTCAAGCATGCACAAGATTTTTGTACTTTGCTCTGAGTTTGTGGAGTTGGTATGCTGCAAAAGGCTTGGTTCAAGGCTCAAGGGAAACAAGTTGACATAAAGCCACCTTTATCAAAATGGCATAGTTAGCTTTTTGCCATTTTTAAATTAATTCAATGTGTAATCTTCCATTGATCAGAATAATGCCTTAAACCAATGAGTTTGCATTCAATTTTTGAGTGTGGAAGGGTTTAGAGACCTGTATTCAAGTACAATCAAAGTTGGACAGATTTTGCAACTTGTAGCAACATGCAAAATGCCATGGATCAAAGTGACTTTTTGCCAAATTCAAACCTTCGACTCTCCCTAACCATAAATAATTTTAGAGAGTTCTTGGACATTTTGGAAATCTTGTAACATGATATACAATCTATCTTTGAAATTCATTTTGAGATTCCAAGTGGAACTATGTGAAAAATTGCCATGAAGATATGTCAAAATCCTGCCTAAATTAGGGCAAAATTTCACTAAGTTAAAAGTTTTATGGACCCTTGTTCCAAAAATCATAACTTGAGATACAAGAATATTTTGGGAAAACTTTGTGAATCAAAGTTGTAGATTTTGTGGAGGACTACAACTTTCATGTTGTAAGTTTTGTTTGAATCCAATTGCATAATGGTGAAAATGTTGGGCAAAGTTGGGAAAAAATAAGAAAATTTCATAACTTAGAAAAATTCTAAGTTATGAAATTTTTCAATCTTAAACCCTAATTTGCAAAATTAGGTTTCTTGATGAACAAGTTTCATGTTTTGACACATCTTGATGAAAATGACCCTTGGCACTTGATTTTGACCAAAAAGTCAAAGTTTGACTTTTCAGTGTACAGTTGATTTTTGATCAGTTGACTGGAAAATTCATCTGTCAATCCAATGCTTTTGAGATCTTTTGAACCTTGTGATTAGGTCAAGATGATGCCATTGAGTCCTTGAATCCATGCTTGAACCCAATTTGCCATTGGCTAGGTGAAAAAAATCAGAAATTGCCCTTATACAGTCAAAACCCTAAAAATGACCATTTTGCCCTTTTGATGATCTGATCAAATTTCTTGAGGAGTTGTGGTCCAAAACTGATCAAATGGTTCATATGAGTCTATAATGTTGATGTGGATCAAAAATTATTAGGTTTGACTGTAAATTGGCCACAGTTGACTTTTTCCCCAATACAGTTGATTTTTAGGTCAACTGTCCAATTGACTGGGCAAAAATTTGATTCAAAGCTTGAAACTTGGTAGAGGCAATCTTATAAGTCCAACATGAAGCATGAAAGTCACTTTGAGCATTAGAAGTCCAAAAATCCCTGTGCAAACTCAAACCCTAATTTCAGGTCAACAGTGCAAAGAGATGTCTTGAGCAGAGCAAACCCTAATTCTGTCTGGAATCCAAAGAGTCTTGTAAGGGGAAATTTTGGCAAAATGAGAGGGCAAATTTTGGGGTACAACAGCTGCCCATGTTCAATCTTCTTGAACCTGAAGAGTTAGATTGGCGAGTTTGCCTTTTGTGACTCGAAGGTAAAAGATGATTGGACACTAGAGTGCCCGTAAATTTGCACTCGTCAAAATGTAGGTTGAGGAAATAGGCTTAAAGATGCCATTTGGAGGTGATTGAATCTTGTTGGAGATGGGCTTAAAGATGCCATCCAAGGACTGTTTGTTGAAAATCAGGAGAATGAACATCAGAATGGTATCCGTATCTGGAACGTATCTGAGTTGTATCTGGAGATTGGATTTGTATGAGCAAGGGAATGGTGTCCGTGTCGGGAGCGTATCCGAGCTATAACTGTATTTGATTCTTGAATGAATATCAGAATGACTACCGTGTCTGGAGTTTATCTGTATTGTATCTGAATTCTGAATGGGCAACAGAATAGCATCCGTGTATGGAGCATCTCTGGGCTGGGGATAAATTCTGGATGAGTGACAGAATGGCAACCGTGTCTGGTGCATATCTGGACTGTATCTGAAGTTGAGATCTGTATGAGTAGCAGAATGACTTCCGTGTCTAGAGTGTATCCATACTGTAACTGAGATATGGACAAGTGACAAATGACTTCCGTGTCTGGAGTGCATCTGAACCTGAAGTTGATAGTTTAAATCTGAATGAGAAATAGAATGGCTTCCGTGTCTAGAGCATATCTAGTTTGTATCTGATTGCTGAAGTCTGAATGAGTAGTAGAATGACCTTTGTTTCTAGTGTGTATCCATATTGTATCTTAACTTGAAATTTTGAATGAGTAATAGAACGACCTCCGCGTCTGGGGTGTATTCATACTTTATCTGAATAAGAGATCCGAATGAGTAGCATAATGACTTCCATGTCTTGGAGTGTATCCGTATTGTATCTGAAATCTTTGAATAGTTGTTAAAGATAGCTTTTAACCTTATCCTGAAAAGGGTAAAATGTTAGCTGAAACACAAAGTTATGTTGCATGACATGTATGATGCAATAAAATGTGCCTTATCAACAATTATGAGATATGAATGTAATGCATGCGCATGTAATCTGATTAGCTGTCTTGCTGAGGAAAATAAATCCTTGATAACTGGAGATAATAAAATCTTTAACTGTTGTCGGGGAAGATAAATCCTTGACTGCTGTTGTGGATAGAAAATCCTTGGCAACTTGCGGGGATTATCAAAACTTTGACAACTTCTGTGGGAATGTGAGAATCCTTCACGACTTTCCTGGGTGTTGTACCCCAAAATTTTCCCTCCCATTTCTCATTGATTTCTCATCACAAAGCCCTTGAAGCTCAAGATCCAGTTAGGGTTTCACCTGCTCAAGACTTCTCCTTGCACTGTTGACCCAAATTAGGGTTTGTGTTTGCACAAAGATGTTTTGGCCAAAAATGCCTAAGATGACTTTCATGCTTCATATTGGACCCCCAAGTTCATCCACACCAAGTTTCAAGTCTTGATTCCAAATTTTGCCCAGTCAATTGGACAGTTGACCTAGAAATCAGCTGTATTGGGGAAAAAGTCAACTGTGGCCAATTGACAGTCAAATCCCATGAAAATTGACCCACATAAACATTATAAACTCACATGGACCATGTGATCAAGTTTGGATCATAATTCCACAAGAAATTTGATCAGATCACCAAAATGGCAAAATGGTCATTTTTAGGGTTTTGACTGCACAAAGGCAATTTTTGACTGTTTGACCTAACCAATGGCAAACCAAGCTCACATATGGACTAAAGGTCCCCATGGAATTGTCTTGACATGCTCAACAAGTTCAAAAGATCCCAAATACACAAGATTGACAGTTGAATTTCCCAGTCAATTGATCAATTTTGACTGTATACTGAAAAGTCAAACTTTGACTTTTTGGTCAAAATCAAGTGTCAAGATTCATTTTTCATTAAAACATGCCAAGTCATGAAACTTGTTCATCAAGAAATCAAGAATTGCAAATTAGGGTTTGAAATGAAGATTTTTCATAACTTAGAATTTTTCTAAGTTATGAAAAACCCTAATTTTTTCCTAACTTTGCCCCACTTTCTCACCAAGATTCATTTGGATTCAAGCAAAAGTCAAAACATGAAAGTTGTAGCCTATTACAAAATATACAACTTTGATTCACAAAGTTTTCCCAAAAGAAGCTTGTATCTCAAGTTACAATTTTTGGAACAAGGGTGCCAAACCATTCTTAACTTAGAGAAAATTTGACTTATTTTAGGCAGGATTTTTGCCTAACTTCAAGACCATTTTTCACATACTTCCACTTGGAATTTCAATTTGCACTTCAAAGATGGATTGTATTACACATTCCAAGCTTTCCAAAATGTCAAAGAACTCATCAAACAACCTCATGGTTTGAGAGAATCAAATTTTGCAATATGGGAAAAACTCACTTTTTTTATGACCAATTTCCATGTTCATACACTTAGGCAATTTTCAAATCAGCATGCATTCCTTGATTACAGGCCCTAAATCCTTTTTACACTCATAAATTTAATGCAAACTCTTTGTGCCAAGACCATATTCTATGTGTTCAAGCATTGCATAATGGTTTAATCCCAAAGTAGAAAAAGCATTTTAACCATTTTTGCAAAAGTGAACTTTATGTCAATTAACAATCCAAGCAAGGACAGTGCAAATCTCTTTGGCACAAGTTATTAGACTAATTACACTGATCAAGGCCAAGGTTTGCAGCACATTAGGGGGGCCTCTATCAGTCTAGAACACCAAGTTGCCTTTTGTTGCTTAAAGTGTAAGAAACATAGCATATCATCCAACAACTTTCATCTCAGCAAACTAAGCCTTAAGCAAAGTTATCAAACACTTTCTAAACATCCATTCTGAGCTAGAGCACGAGCCAACCAAGTCCCAAACACTCCCATTCACAAAATCACCATTGAACTGCACAAAAACAGGGCTTGCTGCAGATTGAATCCCATAACTCATTTCCATCGTGCATTCTTGCTAAAACCACTTCAAACACCTTCCCTACCATCAATGCAAACTATCCAAAGCATTAGAAGTGGACTGTAACTCCTCTAATCAGTTTGGCCATTTTCATTTTCTTGTTTTACAGGTGGAGTGCTACAACTCGATTCAGCTAGTTTCAAAGCAAAGTAAAACTTGGAATAGCATCCCTGGACATCAAGGAAGCTGTACCAATCATCACCTTGCTCTGAAAGTACCTCCATCATCAGATACAACTTCAACTGAACAGGTATATTCTTGAACTTCTATCTCCCAATGTAGGCATCATTAGCTCTAAGTTTGTGAATAAGAAGTGTTCTACTCATACCCCTGAAACTGTACATACCTTTACTTTCCATTTATTTTGCATAGGTTGTGAGAATTTAAGGTCAAAATATTGATAAAAAATTAGGTTAAGATTTGGGAATGGAGAAATTCTCTCTCATTTTTTAGAGTTAGATCAAGTTTTTGGTATGTATGGATTCGTTGTTTGATGCTGAACATTTTTGATGTTGTGAGTTTTCATTAAAAAGCCAGGAATCAGGATGTTTGAATCAGGATACAAAACGCGCGTTTTTGAACAATTTATGGCTGGAGGTTGAAGAAGGACTTGGTGGGCTGGGGTTGTTTTGTCATTTCTGTTTACACACTATTTTTTACTTTGACACCCCCTAGGCCCATTTGGTTTATTTTTATGATTTTTTGACTTTTGTTTTTTATTCCTGACTTATTTATTTTTCCTCATAATATTAAAAACATAAAAAAACTTTTTTACACCATTTTTATATTTTTTTAGGCATTTATTTGTTTATATTGATATTTGTGTGTAAATAAGTACATAATATTATTATTTAGAATAACTAGAAAAAATAATGTAAACACATTCATTTTTTGATTTTTATTTTATTTTATCTTCTGAAAATATTTTATATAAAATATACTTTTTTTATAAATATTAAATATTATTATTTTATATATATAATACATATTTAGAAAATAATACAAATATATATATATATTTATTAGAATATGTAGAACAAAAATACAAAAAATATATACATTTTTATTTTTGTTAATATTTGACATTAAAAATACCTTTTTATAAATATACTTCATTTTTATTTTATTTTTATATATAATTATTAAATATTGTACATATTAAATAATTAATGCATTTACTTAATAAATTAGGGTTTTGCCCTAAACATAAAAAACTCAAAAAAATAATACTTTTTATTTTGTTTATTTGACATATAAAAATACTCTTTTTCATACACATAAAAACATTTTTTTGCATCTTGCATATTTATTTTATTTCTATTTAATTTGTGCAATTAAATATCTTGTAAATAATTCAATTGATGTAATAGCTAGGTTTAAATTCCTTGTCAAATACCCCCCATTTGAACATTTGTACCCCCCTTCCCATATTGTGTTGTAATAGCTTAGGAACTTTATTTTTCGCACTTTAACGCTTTCTAAATATACCATGTTAGAATTAGGGTTTGTATGCGAATCAAAAACAACATAAATAGTTTGACCTAATTTCAAGATAATCAAGCATGAAAATGGACAACACTAATCACACTTGCACCCCTAGGTATTCCACTTGTTGCCTTCAATAAATGGGCCATATTGCATGTTAGGTCTCTTTGGGCAAAAACAAACACAATCAAATGATCATAGTCCCTCGATGACGCTTTCGAAAGTTGCCTAAAAAATGATCAAGTCCCTTAAAGGAAAATTGCCCAAAGATACTTGGCACCATTGCAATTATGGTCTAAACGATGACCCGCGCCCGTCCCTTTCACATCCTAACACAAGATTGTCCACCAAATGCAATGGTGGAACAAAATTGTTAAAAGGGTTAAAACATAGCAAAAATCTTTGAGAACTTTAGGGTAGATAGCTCTTAAGTACTTGTCAACTTGCAAAACAAAAACACTTGCCTATTTTTCAAACCACACTTCACAAACACTTTCAAAACAAACTTTCAAAAAACCTTGAAACATCTTTTCAAAAAGACAAACACCTTCTGTAAAACATTCGAGTAAAGAATTGTTACAAGGGTAGCCTAGACAAGGCATCTTTTTCAAAACATTTTCAAAACCACACACAAAACACCATTTCAAACAATTGAAAACCAAGGCAAGTTGATCTAAGCAAGTACCTAAGAGCCCATGGATAACCATGGATAGAAAGGGTGTTAATACCTTCCCTTTCTATAATCTACTCCCCGAACCCAAGAAAACATCTCAAAGGTTTTTGCTGTGCTTTTTAAACCTTTCCTTAGGATAAAATAAAAAGTCGGTGGCGACTCTTGCTCAACCGAAACATTTGCGAAAACAAACGCAAAACTCATAGTCAGTTCTCCCACCGTATCACAGAACTGGCGACTCTGTTGGGGATACTTTAAAAGTGGAGTAACCTTAGGGCTTAGATCACCCTCTTGCATGATTAAATTGTTTGTTTTGATTGCTTTACATCTTGGCTCTATTGTTTGGGTTTGCAATCCTACACCCGGATTTTGGGAAACATTCATAGATAGCAATACATTGTGGAAACTGTGCGGGGTGTACTGACACGGTCGAAGCAATAGCTATATTAGTGCGACATATTTGTGAGTACCGGTAACCCTTGAGTTCAATCAAGGAGAGTACAGGGCCGCTGAGTGATGTCACTAAGCACTAATGACCTAGAACCTTACTTGACCATCTTGGCCTTTTATTAGGGGTAGTGAGATGACCGGCTTTGGTGCAGTCCGAAGTTGGTAGATACTCGATACTACACTCATTGAGGGTTGTTTTCTTGGAATATTTTGGTCGCTAGTTAAGTGGCTAAACCAAAACAATGAACAATGAAAACAATCCAGTGATATTGAGCTCCTTAGAACCCGGTTACTATTTATAGGACAGGTTTTTAAGCCAACTACACTCAAGAGGGTACTTACCTATGAAACCCCGTGCAAGCCTGAAACTAGGGTTTGGTGTGATTTGCTTGTACATATGTTTGTGCATACATCATAAACATCATAACGCATCATATGCATTCACTAACCATTTCAAGGGTTTGGATCTTCATCTTTGTTCTTGTTTTGTAGGTCATGGAAATTCCTCGCAGAAAAACCATCCAAGTCAACCTTGTGAGAATCTCCCCTCAACTCAAGGAGCTCACCTCAAGAATTCCGGAAAGCTCATCCTTCAGTGAAAGACATGGTAGACTGCTCAGCTTAGTCAACACCAACATTGAAGAAGACATGATGAAAGTGCTATTCCAGTTCTTTGACCCTCTTCACCACTGTTTCACTTTCCCTGATTACCAGTTGGTGCCCACTTTGGAGGAGTTTTCTCAACTCCTAAGAATCCCTATCCTTAATCAACTACCCTTCAACGGTACGGAAAAGGAACCAAAGCCGGAAGATGTTGCTCGAGCATTACATCTACAACCATCCGACATCAAGGGGCATTGGGAAACCAGAAGCGGTGTCAAAGGATTCTTAGCAAAATTCTTGTTTGAGAAGGCACAAGAATGTTGGAATTCATTGGACCTACAAGCCTTTGAAGAGATTGTGGCACTCCTTATCTATGGGTTGGTCTTATTCCCAAATTCTGACCAATTGGTAGATGTCAACGCCGTCAAAATCTTCTTGTCCAGAAATCCAATACAAACATTGCTTGGGGACATTCTTCACTCATTTTACACACGAACAATGAGAAAGAGGGGTGTTCTCATGTGCTGTACTCCTCTCCTTGCAAGGTGGTTTATTTCGCACCTTCCACAATCTGTCTTGAAGAATGACCAAGGCTCAAGGTGGTCCCAACGGTTGATGACTCTTACTCACTCTGATGTACATTGGTGTTCTCGGTCCAGAGAAAATGTCATCATCGTCGATCGTTGTGGAGAGTTTCCTAATGTTCCTTTACTTGGAATCAGAGGAGGTATCACCTACAACCCTTGCCTAGCTTTGAGGCAATTTGGATATGCACGGAGGGATGGCCCTCATGATATGTTGATTCCTGACCTAGTTTTTGACTTCGACGACGATGCGCAAGGACTTCGCCAAAGATTCATCAGAGCTTGGGGGAGGCCCAACAAGGTTGATAGCAAGACTCTGGGACACAAGAACTCCATCCCTCTTGAGCCTTATCTCAAGTGGGTACGAGCCCGAGCCCAAAGTCTAATGATGCCTTATCCTCATGTTCTCCATGTGATTAAAGAGCCCGTCAAGGAAGGGGAGGTTCCCTACACCATCCTATATCCTGACATGCCTACATCGTGGGAGGAAATGCAGAAGAGTTGGATTCAGCTCAAGGAGGAACGGAACACTTTTGAAGCCAGCTTCTACGCTAGCGAGAAGAAGGTTTTAGAGCTTACCCTCCGACTCCATGAGCAAGAGGCCCTCAACACCTACATCGCACCAAAGAGGATGCGCAATGTCTTCTTACCTTGAGAAGTTGTTTTTGTAATATTTGGCCCATGGGGCATTTATGTACTAACAAATTTCTTCTTATTAATATGACGTGCGTTCTTCTTTGTCTGCAACAATTTTGAATGTTCTAAATCCTTGAATGCATTGTATACATAAGCATATCATTCACCATGTGCATAAGCAGGTCTCACTCCAGGTTTCCTTATCTGTCGGCTGTTTATTTCTGTAGGATGGATCTCGAGCAAACAGTCAAAGACCTGCAAGCTCAAAATGCACAGTTCCAGCAACTCCTGACGACCTTGGCTAAGGGTCAGGAGGATCTCAAGACCTTGCTGGGGAATAAAGACCCAGTGAAAAAGAAGAAAAAGAGACTCGGGGTGGCTACTTTAGGGAGAAGATTTGAAGGAGAAACCCGGAGAGTGCTTGAATTTCCTCCTACTTCTGATGAAGGAACCAGCAAAGGAGGTGGGGCTGCGGTACCTTCCGAGTCCGATGTGGAAGAAGAGGAGGTCGAAGAGGATGAAGATTATTCTGATCAACAATACCCTCCAGCTGATGATAAATACAAAGGTTTAGAAGACAGGTTGGCCGCCATGGAGCTACAGAGAGTACCGGGTTTGGATTTTGAAGACTTGGGTTTAGTTGTCGGGATTGTAATTCCCCCAAAGTTCAAAGTGCCAGTTTTTATGAGGTATGATGGGCTGTCCTGTCCAAAAATGCATCTCAGGTCCTACGTAAGAAAGATCCAACCCTATACGGCAGATAAGAACCTTTGGATCCATTTCTTTCAAGACAGCCTTTCTGGGGCTCAACTGGAGTGGTTTTATTAGCTAGAGGGAACCAGCGTCCGAAACAGGGAAGATTTGGCCACCGCCTTTTACAAACAATATCAGTACAATTCTGACCTTGCTCCTACGCGTACCCAACTTCAGGGTATGTCATTGGGAACAGGCGAAGGATTCAAAGAATATGCACAAAAATGGAGGGATTTGGCTGGCAGGGTGCAGCCACCTTTAACCGACCGTGAACTTGTTGATATATTTCTAGGGACCCTATCTGGGCCATTTTTCAATCATCTGATTGGTAACTCTTCCGCGGGGTTTACCGATTTGATCTTAACAGGCGAAAGAATAGAAGCTGGCATCAAGTCAGGGAAGATTCAGAAGGGTGTTGCTACAAGTGTTGAGAAGAAACCTTTCAAGAAGGAAACGGCTGTGGTATATTCTCAGAGAAGAGCAGGGAAGACTGAGCGCCGGCCAACTGTGGGGGTCGTAATGATTCAAAATCCTTCAAGTGAGCAGCCTCGCTATAACCAGTCCAGACCAAATCAACAACGAGTGGAACGGCCACAACGGCAGTTCACCCATATTAATATGACTCCAGCGCAAGTGCTTCCCCATCTGTTAAAGTTGAACCTCGCCACTATCAAAGAGGCACCAAAAAATGTGAATACGTCCTCTCCGCATTATCATCCTAATGCTAAATGCGCCTACCATTCTGACAGTGTCGAGCATGACACCAACGATTGTTGGGCACTCAAGCATAAAATCCAAGACCTGATAGAGGCGAAGGAAGTGGAGTTCGACGCTCCGGAGAAGCCTAATGTGATATCTGCTCCCATGCCGAAGCACGGCCGAAATGTCAATGCCATTGAAGAAGATTTGTATGTTGCTGATGTCAATGATCTGATAACTTCGTTGCTAACCATCAAGTTGAATCTGTTAAGGGCCGGGATCTTTCCGGGATGTAAAGAAGATTGTTATTGTTGTTACTCTCTGCCGTTTGATTGTCCGTTACTGAAGAAAGGCATCCAAGGCCTAATGGATAGTCGACAAATTTTGTTTAAAAAAGTTTCTGCTATTCCAACCCATACTGAAGATGTCTCAATCATAACCATTCACGCCAATCTTTCCAAGGCTGTCAGAAAGCCTGTTAAGATTACACCAGCTATGAAGTCTGTTCCTTTGAAGATAACAATGCCAGGGCCTGTCCCCTATGTTTCTGAGAAGTCAATACCATGGAACTATGGCGGTGACGTCTACTACCATGGTATTAAACAAATCGAAATAACTGAAGAAAGTTCGGATGATGAAGAAGCCAGCATTGGAAACATTGCAGGCACGAGCAAAATCACCCGGAGGGGGAGAATATTTTCTCCAGAGATTGCCCCTCCAAGAGCAATCTTTGGACCCTCATCTACTGACAAGGTTATCCCTGCACCAATAAAACTCTCCGCTAGAACCCCATTGATTGAAGATGTTGTTGTTCCTAGTACTGTCCCTCCTACCGCTGCTGATAAAGGTAAGGGAATCCGAGATGAGCTCGTCAGGACGAGGGCTCAACCCTTGGTCATCCCGGAAACCTCCAAGAAAGAAATGGATGAGATCTTGAAGATAATCAAAAGGAGTGATTACGATGTGGTAGAACAACTGGGGCAAACCCCCTCAAAGATCTCCATGCTGGCACTACTACTTTGCTCGGAAGCGCACGCTAAGGCTCTGATAAAATTCCTAAAGGCAGCCCATGTGCCCCAGGAAACCTCTGCGGATCAATTCCAAAATTGCGTGGCTAGCCTTACTGCGGATAATGGATTAGGTTTCTCTGATGCCGACCTAACTCCTAAAGGCAGAAACCACAATGATGCTTTGCACATTTCAGTCGAGTGCCGAGGAACTACTCTCGCACATGTCTTGGTCGACACTGGTTCGTCGCTGAATGTACTGCCTAAGAAGGCCTTGGACCGACTAGATTGTGAAGGGTTAGAATTGAAGCCGAGTGATATTGTTGTCAGAGCTTTCGATGGTTCGAAGAGAATGGTCCATGGGGAGGTTGATATTCCCATCAAGATAGGCACTGAGGTGTTTAAATCTACTTTCTATGTGATGGACATCCGTCCGTTATACTCTTGCTTGTTGGGTAGGCCTTGGATACACCATGTTGGGGCAGTCACCTCCTCCTTACATCAGATGTTGAAGTATCTTGTCAAGGGAAAGATTATAACCGTCCATGGCGAAGAGGAGTACATGATCAGCCACTTGAACTCCTTTCGGTATGTGGAGGTAGAAGGGGAGTTCATTGAGACGCCTTTCCAGCATTTCGAAGAAGTCCTTCCTGAAATAACAGTAGCAAAGTTGGCAGCTGAAGTACCAAGGCAGATGGCCAGGATGGCATCTCTGGAGGATGCAAAGGCCGCAATAAAGGAGGGGAAGAATTCAGCATGGGGGCAGTTGCCTGATATTCCACATAAAACAGACAAATTTGGATTAGGGTTCACTACCGCGGGCCAGAAAGCTATGCGCCGTTCGAAGATTGAAAGAGCGCCAGTCAAAATTTCTCCCTACGGAATCAACGCTTTGGAGGATGAAGACAAAGAGAGCAACATCAAAGAGTGGATTTACCCAACTGTCAAAGGAGGATTGTGCAACTGGGAGGCAAAAGACTTTGTCCCCATCACTTTTATTCATCAGTAATTTATCTGTCAAACATTTCCTTTTGGTCTGTAATATTTATTTTCGAACAATCCATACACTACCTTTTCACCTCATGCCTTGCCCGGGGCATGTAGGTCCATTTGTAAGGGTTTTGATTATTTTTCATATCCATATGCCATGTTTAATGATTCATTGGACGTTTTTCATTTGATAAACTGCTTGTGTTCATTTTCTTTCCTTTTGCATTTTTTGTTTAAGGATGGTTATCCCTTACACACACTCACACTCACAAATGCAGGTACCCATCCACTCCGGATTCCATGGGTGACTATTCTGCTATATCCTTCAATAACTCTGAAGATCTGGTCAATCAAGCCGAGTATGAAGATGACGAAGGTTGTGAAGTACCAGGGGAACTAGCCAGACTTCTACAGCAAGAGGAAAGGGCCATCTTACCGCACGAAGAGTCATTGGAAACTGTCAACTTAGGGACCGAGGAAGACCGGAAGGAGGTGCAAGTGGGTGCCAATCTGGAACCAAGTGTCAAGGAACGCCTGATACAGTTGTTGAATGAGTATGTTGAAATCTTCGCCTGGTCCTATGAAGACATGTCGGGTTTAGACACAGACATCATGGTTCACCGTCTCCCCACAAGAGAGGATTGTCCATCGATCAAGCAAAAAGTCCGCCGAATGAGGCCTGACATGTCTGAAAAGATCAAAGCAGAAGTGATGAAGCAATTCGACGCTGGCTTTCTGGCTGTTACGTCCTATCCTCAATGGGTCGCTAACATCGTGCCAGTACCTAAGAAAGATGGCAAAGTCAGGATGTGTGTGGACTACCGGGATTTGAATAGGGCCAGCCCCAAAGATGATTTTCCACTTCCACACATTGACATTTTGATCGACAATACAGCTCAGCACAAAGTGTTTTCCTTCATGGATGGATTCTCGGGCTACAATCAAATCAAAATGGCCCCCGAAGATATGGAGAAAACAACTTTTGTCACGCAATGGGGCACTTTCTGTTACAAGGTGATGTCGTTCGGGCTAAAGAACGCAGGGGCAACTTATCAACGCGCCATGGTAGCTTTGTTTCATGATATGATACATCATGAGATTGAAGTTTACGTAGACGATATGATAGCTCGGTCACAAACAGAGGAGGAGCACCTTGAGCATCTAGAAAAGTTGTTTGCCAGGTTGAAAGAATACAAACTCAGGCTGAATCCAAGTAAGTGCACTTTTGGAGTTAGGTCTGGTAAACTTCTAGGATTCATTGTAAGCAACAAAGGCATTGAAGTCGATCCAGCAAAAGTGAAAGCAATACAAGAGATGCCTGCTCCCCGTACTGAAAAGGAGGTTAGAGGGTTCTTGGGGCGCTTGAACTATATTGCCAGATTCATCTCTCATCTGACTTCTACCTTTGAGCCAATTTTCAAACTCTTGAAGAAAGATCAGGTAGTCGAATGGAACAACGATTGCCAAGCTGCTTTCGATAAGATCAAGGAGTATTTGCTAGAACCTCCGATTCTGATGCCACCCGTCGAAGGAAGACCATTGATCATGTATCTGACCGTCTTGGATAACACAATGGGGTGTGTTTTGGGCCATCATGACGAGTCTGGTCGAAAAGAGCATGCTATTTATTACCTTAGCAAAAAGTTTACCGACTGTGAGACTCGCTACTCACTGCTCGAGAAAACTTGTTGCGCTTTGGTATGGGCTGCTCGCCGACTAAGGTAGTATATGTTGACTCATACTACCTTGTTGATTTCCAAAATGGATCCCATCAAGTATATCTTCGAAAAGCCTGCTTTATCTGGAAGGATAGCCAGATGGAAAATGATCCTAACTGAGTATGACATCCAGTACACCACCCAAAAAGCTATAAAAGGGAGTGTACTAGCTGACCATCTGGCTCATCAAGCTATCGAAGATTACCAACCCATGAGATTTGACTTCCCAGACGAGGACATCATGAATTTGGACAGCATTGAAGGTAACAGACCGTATGACGGACCCGAAAAGGGATCCCGATGGACCCTGTACTTTGATGGTGCTTCAAACGCACTTGGAAACGGTATCGGCGCAGTACTCATTTCTCCGGAAGGTTTTCACACACCTTTCACGGCCCGACTTTGCTTCAGCTGCACAAACAACATGGCTGAGTATGAAGCTTGCATCTTTGGTCTCAAGGCTGCTATAGACTTGGGGATCAAATCTTTGATCGTATTTGGGGACTCGGCTTTGGTTATCAGTCAAATCAAAGGAGAATGGGATACCAAACACCCCAATCTTATCCCATACAAAGAACATGTCTTGACATTGTTGCCTCATTTCGAGCAAATTACCTTCGAGCATTTCCCGCAAGAAGAGAATCAGCTAGCAGATGCTCTAGCTACAATGTCCTCCATGTTTAAACTCAACTGGGATAACGAGGCTCCCCAAATCACCATCGAGCGAATGGATGAACCTGCACATTGTCATGAGATTAATACTGAAGAAGTAGTGGAACAACCCTGGTTCCATGAAATCAAAAGGTATCTCGAGACTAGAGATTATCCCGAAGGAGCTTCCGTAAATGACAAGAAGTTCTTAAGGAAATTTGCTGCCAAATTCTTCCTGAGCAACGGCATCCTTTACAAACGAAGCCATGACTGTGTATTACTCTGATGCGTAGACAAAGCTGAAGCAGAGTTGATCATGACTGAGATACACAGCGGCACATTTGGCACTCACTTGAGCGGGTATACAATGGCTAAGAAGATCCTAAGGGCAGGCTATTACTGGTCTACCATGGAAGATGACTGCCATCAACATTCCCGTACTTGCTATAAATGTCAAGTCTACGCTGACAAAGTTCATATCCCTCTGATTCCTCTCAACGTTCTGACTGCTCCTTGGCCATTTGCAATGTGGGGCATTGACATGATTGGAGAGATCAAGCCCACGGCTTCCAACGGACATCGCTTCATCCTAGTTGCCATTGACTATTTCACCAAATGGGTCGAAGCAACTTCTTTCGCCTCTGTTACTAAAAATGTGGTTGCCCGCTTCATCAAGCAAAATCTCATATGCCGGTATGGTGTTCCAGACAGGATCATCACGGACAACGGTACAAATCTGAATAACACGATGATCACCGCTTTGTGCGAACAGTTCAAGATTTATCATCACAATTCATCTCCCTATCGGCCGAAGATGAACGGTGCTGTTGAAGCTGCGAACAAAAACATTAAGAAGATCATTCAGAAAATGACAGTCACTTACAAAGACTGGCATGAGATGTTACCGTTTGCCCTACATGGATACCGTACGACGGCACGTACTTCAACCGGGGCAACCCCATTTTCGTTGGTATATGGCATGGAAGTTGTCCTGCCTATGGAGGTTCAGATTCCTTCTCTAAGGATTATGAAGGACACAAGTTTGAATGAAGATGATTGGATGCAGACCCGACTTGATCAACTCAATATGATCGACGAGAAGCGACTCGCTGCTATATGCCATGGTCAGACGTATCAAAAACGGATGATCAAGGCCTTCAATAAGAAAGTCAGACGTCGGGTGTATCGAGTCGGAGACCTCGTAATCAAGCGGATTATCTTGCCGCAAAGTGATCCCAGGGGCAAATGGACTTCTACATATGAAGGACCATTTGTGATCAAGAGCATATTTTCTGGTGGTGCGATGATTCTAACCACCATGGACGGCGACGATTTGTCGCACCCTGCGAACGCAGACATAGTCAAAAGATACTACGCATAAAAATAACCCGACAAGTCGAAAACCCGAAAGGGCGGCTTGGGAAAAAATGGGCATCCCGGTGAACCGAAAACCCGAAAGGGCGGTTCAAGCAAAAATTAGGGATAAAAACAAAAAAAAACTGTACACCCGACAAGCTGAAAACCCGAAAGGGCGATTCAGGCAAAAGTTAGGGAATTAAAGCGTATGACTATGTCTCGTCGGATCACTTCAAAGACAATCTCTTCATCAACTAGTTCCAGGTTTCGGATCAATCCAGCCATCGGCAAACGAAGCATTGGATGGACAGATATTCAGAGTTGTGAAGGCTATAGCGGAATGGAATCCCATGGAATTATTTCACATAGCCATCTTTATTTTGTATAAATCTTTCAATATTTACGAGAAAATCCTCTTACTAGGATGATTGTCTCCTTTGTACAAATATACTCATAGAAAGTTAATACAAATACTTTTCCCAAAAATTTGTGTCGTTTCCTTTTTCTTTTTCTCTTGCACTAATTGTTTTATTTTGAGAAACGTCCAATGTTTTGTTAAATAGGCATATGCATTTGAACGTAATCATTTCCTTATGAATCAAGAAAGAGGATTACTGATAGGTTGAAGGTGCAGTTGGATATCTTGATACCCTTTCAAAGGAAACCCCCAGGATATTTGGAATCCATATCTCCAGCAAGTCTTGAAGCTTGTCCCCAGTAGATTCTGGAAGCTTATCCCCTGCAGAGTACGGACGTCTCTCCCGAGCTTTATTCAAAGTTATTCCTCACAAGGGCTTATAACTGGGTTATCCTCAGCTTATTGCCACGGAAGATCGCACTCGGCAAATTTCTTCCTATCCCCAGCGGAGTTCATCAGAGTTCCCCAGCATAACTTATCAATACGATCCCCAGAGGAGTTTATCTTTGTTATCCCCGGCCAGAAAATCCTCCAGAACTCAATTCCCCTCAGAGTTTAAGTTTCAGTATCCCCAGCAGAGCTAAAACTTCAAATTATCAATCCCTAGCGGAGCCAGACTAGTGAACCTTTTCCCCACAGAAATGCTTCTCACTAGACTAGAGATTCTCAGTCTTGTCTCCCCGGCTTAAGTCTACCAGGTTCTAAAATCCCCAGTAGAAATCGTCTGAAATTCTTTTACCCTGTAAGTCACCAAGGAAATTCCAAGTCCCTACAAGTGATTCTGAGGCCCCTCGACGTTTGAAGGTCTGGTATTCCCCAAGCAAATTTGAAGACTTTCAGTTTTCAGTTTCTCATTGTATATTCGAAGATTCTCCAGTGAAGATCTCCTCAAGACAGGGATTCCCCAGAAGATTGGTATACAACCCATGCTCCTTATTCCCCAGCAACAACCAGGAATTATTCTTCCCGGCAGCAGTCAAGAGGCTTTTATCTTCAGCCATCTCGGATTCATCTATCCTTTGCAAGACAGCTCTCCAGCTTACATGCGCATCCATTTACATTCATATCATATAGCATACATTGTATCATGCATCATGACATTGCATATAACTAACTTTTTGCCTTTGCAGGTAAGATCAGTCGACATACAAAAATCATTATCTTCCGAGATTCTTTCCAGGAATAGTTCAGATGTGACCCAGACATGGCAACATTCTGATGCTTATTCCAGATTCATCCAGATGCGGTTTTACACAAGCTCATCATCAGGAAACCCTACACTGGTTCCTCCTCAAACTTCAAGATTTCTGAAAACAGTTCACGGGTTCTCCAGTAACGGATGTTAACCTATCACTTGTTCAGACTCTTCTCAACTTTTGAAAACAGTTTACGGACGCTTCCCAACAACGGATGCTGCTCTATTGCTTATTCAACTCCAAGACTTCTGAAAATAGTTCACGGGTTCTCCAGTAACGGATGTCAACCTATCACTTGTTCAGATTCTTCCCAAGACTTCTGAAAACAGTTTACGGATTCTTCCCAACAACGGATGTTAATCTATCGCTTGTTCAGATGCAACTTTTGAAAACAGTTTACGGACGCTTCCCAACAACGGATGTTGCTCTATTGCTTATTCAACTTCAAGATTTCTGAAAACAGTTCACGGGTTCTCCAAGTAACGGATGCTAACCTATCTCTTGTTCAGTTTCTTCTCAAGACTTCTGAAAACAGTTTATGGATTCTTCCCAACAACGGATGTTAATCTATCGCTTGTTCAGAGGCAACTTTTGAAAACAGTTTACGGATTCTTCCCAACAACGGATGTTAATCTATCGCTTGTTCAGACTCTTCTCAACCTCTGAAAACAGTTTACGGATGCCTCCAGATACGGATGTCAATCTATTGCTTATTCAGACCCCAGTTCAAAGATGGTCCTAAACATGGATACCTTGCTGATACTCATTCCAGATGGCATCTCTAAGCCCATCCCCGACAAGTTCCTGTCACTCCTCCCAATGTCATCTTTAAGCCCATCACCAAATGGCATCTCTAAGCCCATTCCCGCATCCATTGCTTTGACGAGTGCAAATTTAAGGGCACTCTAGTGTCCAATCTCCTTTTACCCTCGAGTCACGAAAGGCAAACTTGCCAATCTAACTCTTCAGGTTCAAGAAGATTGAACAGGGGCAATTGTTGTACCCCAAAATTTGCCCTCCCATTTCTCATTGATTTCTCATCACAAAGCCCTTGAAGCTCAAGATCCAGTTAGGGTTTCACCTACTCAAGACTTCTCCTTGCATTGTTGACCCAAATTAGGGTTTGTGTTTGCACAAAGATGTTTTGGCCAAAAATGCCTAAGATGACTTTCATGCTTCATATTGGACCCCCAAGTTCATCGACACCAAGTTTCAAGTCTTGATTCCAAATTTTGCCCAGTCAATTGGACAGTTGACCTAGAAATCAGCTGTATTGGGGAAAAAGTCAACTGTGGCCAATTGACAGTCAAATCCCATGAAAATTGACCCACATAAACATTATAAACTCACATGGACCATGTGATCAAGTTTGGATCACAATTCCACAAGAAATTTGATCAGATCACCAAAAGGGCAAAATGGTCATTTTTAGGGTTTTGACTGCACAAAGGCAATTTTTGACTGTTTGACCTAACCAATGGCAAACCAAGCTCACATATGGACTCAAGGACCCCATGGAATTGTCTTGACATGCTCAACAAGTTCAAAAGATCCCAAATACACAAGATTGACAGTTGAATTTCCCAGTCAATTGATCAATTTTGACTGTATACTGAAAAGTCAAACTTTAACTTTTTGGTCAAAATCAAGTGTCAAGATTCATTTTTCATTAAAACATGCCAAGTCATGAAACTTGTTCATCAAGAAATCAAGAATTGCAAATTAGGGTTTGAAATGAAGATTTTTCATAACTTAGAATTTTTCTAAGTTATGAAAAACCCTAATTTTTTCCTAACTTTGCCCCACTTTCTCACCAAGATTCATTTGGATTCAAGCAAAAGTCAAAACATGAAAGTTGTAGCCTATTAAAAAATCTACAACTTTTATTCACAAATTTTTCCCAAAAGAAGCTTGTATCTCAAGTTACAATTTTTGGAACAAGGGTGCCAAACCATTCTTAACTTAGAGAAAATTTGACTTATTTTAGGCAGGATTTTTGCCTAACTTCAAGACCATTTTTCACATACTTCCACTTGGCATTTCAATTTTCACTTCAAAGATGGATTGTAGTACATATTCCAAGCTTTCCAAAATGTCCAAGAACTCATCAAACAACCTCATGGTTTGAGAGAATCGAATTTTGCAATATGGGAAAAACTCACTTTTTTTTATGACCAATTTCCATGTTCATACACTTAGGCAATTTTCAAATCAGCATGCATTCCTTGATTACAGGCCCTAAATCCTTTTTACACTCATAAATTTAATGCAAACTCTTTGTGCCAAGACCATATTCTATGTGTTCAAGCATTGCATAATGGTTTAATCCCAAAGTAGAAAAAGCATTTTAACCATTTTTGCAAAAGTGAACTTTATGTCAATTAACAATCCAAGCAAGGACCGTGCAAATCTCTTTGGCACAAGTTATTAGACTAATTACACTGATCAAGGCCAAGGTTTGCAGCACATTAGGGGGGGCTCTATCAGTCTAGAACACCAAGTTGCCTTTTGTTGCTTAAAGTGTAAGAAACATAGCATATCATCCAACAACTTTCATCTCAGCAAACCAAGCCTTAAGCAAAGTTATCAAACACTTTCTAAACATCCATTCTGAGCTAGAGCACGAGCCAACCAAGTCCCAAACACTCCCATTCACAAAATCACCATTGAACTGCACAAAAACAGGGCTTGCTGCAGATTGAATCCCACAACTCATTTCCATCGTGCATTCTTGCTAAAACCACTTCAAACACCTTCCCTACCATCAATGCAAACTATCCAAAGCATTAGAAGTGGACTGTAACTCCTCTAATCAGTTTGGCCATTTTCATTTTCTTGTTTTATAGGTGGAGTGCTACAACTCGATTCAGCTAGTTTCAAAGCAAAGTAAAACTTGGAATAGCATCCCTGGACATCAAGGAAGTTGTACCAATCATCACCTTGCTCTGAAAGTACCTCCATCATCAGATACAACTTCAACTGAACAGGTATATTCTTGAACTTCTATCTCCCAATGTAGGCATCATTAGCTCTAAGTTTGTGAATAAGAAGTGTTCTACTCATGCCCCTGAAACTGTACATACCTTTACTTTCCATTTATTTTGCATAGGTTGTGAGAATTTAAGGTCTGAATATTGATAAAAAATTAGGTTAAGATTTGGGAATGGAGAAATTCTCTCTCATTTTTTAGAGTTAGATCAAGTTTTTGGTATGTATGGATTCGTTGTTTGATGCTGAACATTTTTGATGTTGTGAGTTTTCATTAAAAATCCAGGAATCAGGATGTTTGAATCAGGATACAAAACGCGCGTTTTTGAACAATTTATGGCTGGAGGTTGAAGAAGGACTTGGTGGGCTGGGCTTGTTTTGTCATTTCTGTTTACACACTATTTTTTACTTTGACACCCCCTAGGCCCATTTGGTTTATTTTTATGATTTTTTTACTTTTGTTTTTTATTCCTGACTTATTTATTTTTCCTCATAATATTAAAAACATAAAAAAAACTTTTTTACACCATTTTTATATTTTTTAGGCATTTATTTGTTTATATTGATATTTGTGTGTAAATAAGTACATAATATTATTATTTAGAATAACTAGAAAAAATAATGTAAACACATTCATTTTTTGATTTTTATTTTATTTTATCTTCTGAAAATATTTTATATAAAATATACTTTTTTTATAAATATTAAATATTATTATTTTATATATATAATACATATTTAGAAAATAATACAAATATATATATATTTATTAGAATATGTAGAACAAAAATACAAAAAATATATACATTTTTATTTTTGTTAATATTTGACATTAAAAATACCTTTTTATAAATATACTTCATTTTTATTTTATTTTTGTATATAATTATTAAATATTGTACATATTAAATAATTAATGCATTTACTTAATAAATTAGGGTTTTGCCCTAAACATAAAAAACTCAAAAAAATAATACTTTTTATTTTGTTTATTTGACATATAAAAATACTCTTTTTCATACACATAAAAACATTTTTTTGCATCTTGCATATTTATTTTATTTCTATTTAATTTGTGCAATAAAATATCTTGTAAATAATTCAATTGATGTAATAGCTAGGTTTAAATTCCTTGTCAAATACCCCCCATTTGAACATTTGTACCCCCCTTCCCATATTGTGTTGTAATAGCTTAGGAACTTTATTTTTCGCACTTTAACGCTTTCTAAATATACCATGTTAGAATTAGGGTTTGTATGCGAATCAAAAACAACATAAATAGTTTGACCTAATTTCAAGATAATCAAGCATGAAAATGGACAACACTAATCACACTTGCACCCCTAGGGTATTCCACTTGTTGCCTTCAATAAATGGGCCATATTGCATGTTAGGTCTCTTTGGGCAAAAACAAACACAATCAAATGATCATAGTCCCTCGATGACGCTTTCGAAAGTTGCCTAAAAAATGATCAAGTCCCTTAAAGGAAAATTGCCCAAAGATACTTGGCACCATTGCAATTATGGTCTAAACGATGACCCGCGCCCGTCCCTTTCACATCCTAACACAAGATTGTCCACCAAATGCAATGGTGGAACAAAATTGTTAAAAGGGTTAAAACATAGCAAAAATCTTTGAGAACTTTAGGGTAGATAGCTCTTAAGTACTTGTCAACTTGCAAAACAAAAACACTTGCCTATTTTTCAAACCACACTTCACAAACACTTTCAAAACAAACTTTCAAAAAACCTTGAAACATCTTTTCAAAAAGACAAACACCTTCTGTAAAACATTCGAGTAAAGAATTGTTACAAGGGTAGCCTAGACAAGGCATCTTTTTCAAAACATTTTCAAAACCACACACAAAGCACCATTTCAAACAATTGAAAACCAAGGCAAGTTGATCTAAGCAAGTACCTAAGAGCCCATGGATAACCATGGATAGAAAGGGTGCTAATACCTTCCCTTTCTATAATCTACTCCCCGAACCCAAGAAAACATCTCAAAGGTTTTTGCTGTGCTTTTTAAACCTTTCCTTAGGATAAAATAAAAAGTCGGTGGCGACTCTTGCTCAACCGAAACATTTGCGAAAACAAACGCAAAACTCATAGTCAGTTCTCCCACCGTATCACACTGGGGATACAGGTATCCTTCAAGTCCTTTGAAGTTGGAACATTATAGACATTCTATTGTAAGAATAATGTCGAGTGCTGCTTGAGAAACCTGCTTGGGGAATCCCGAGAAACTTGATGCCTGTGGCTGGGGATTGAGAATCTTCAATCTGTTGGGAAATAACTCTGTGGGGAGAAAGTTTATTCTGTTGGAGAGTTTTTAAGAGCTTCGGTTGTATGCCAATCTACTGAGGAATTATCCTAAGTTGTTGTCTGGTTAGCTATCAGGTTCTAAGATAACTTGCAGGGGAATTTTCTGGTTTTAAGACAACTCTCTAGGGAATTGGAGGAAACTGGATGGTCTTCCACCGGGGTTTAAGGGTTGAAGTTTTGGACTTCGTTGGGGAAGAAAGGTTCATATTTGTTAAGGGTCTGTAGTTCAAAGTTTTTGGTTCCACTGGGGATTGGGAGTTTGGAAACTTAGTTCTGGTGGGGATTTTGGAATTTAACTCCGCGGGGGACATCTATTTTAAGGTTTTGGCTCCACTAGGGACCTCGATGATGTACTACAGGGGATTTCACTTGGAATAGCCTAAAGACGTTTTCCTATCCTTTCAACCTATCAGTAACCGTTTTTCCACATTTCGTTCATTTGTAAACAGTGATTATATTCAAATGCATATGCTCATTTAATAAATCATTGGACGTTTTCAAATAAAACACAAGTGTAAAAAAGAAAGAAAAGGCAAATAATTTTCTGCACTTTGAAGTATATTTGTATTAACTTTGTGTAAGTATTTTGTACAAAGGAGACAGACATCCTAGTAAGAGAATGTTGTCGTAAAAATTGAGAAAAAATTATACAAAGAAAGATGGCTATGTGTAAATATTCCATGGGGTCCCCATTCTGCTATAGCCCTTGTAACTCTGAACATCTTATCCATTTGTTGCTTCGTACGACGATGATTGAGTTGATCAGAAACCTGGAGTTTGTTTGTGAAGAGATTGTCCTTAAAGTGATCCGACGAGACATAGTCATACGCTTTAATTCCCTAACTTTTTCCTGGACCGCCCTTTCGGGTTTTCAGCCCACCGGGAAACCCATTTTTGCCCAAGTCGCCCTTTCGGGTTTTCAACTTGCCGGATGTATAGATTTTTTTTATTTATCCCTAATTTTTGCGTGAACCGCACTTCCGGGTTTTCGATTCACCGGGATGCCCATTTTTGCCCAAGTCACCCTTTCGGGTTTTCAACTTATCGGGTCGTTTATGCGTAGTATCTTTTGACTATGTCTGTGTTCGCAGGGTGCGGCAGGTCGTCACCGTCCATAGTGGTCAAGATCATTGCCCCACTGGAAAAGATGTTTTTGATCACAAATGGTCCTTCGTAGGTAGGAGTCCACTTGCCCCTGGGATCACTTTGCGGCAAGATGATCCGCTTGATTACAAGATCCCCGACTTGATATACTTGGCGTCTGACTTTCTTGTTGAATGCCTTGATCATACGTTTCTGATACGCCTGACCATGGCAAACAGTAGTAAGTCGCTTTTCGTCAATCAAGTTAAGTTGATCAAGCCGGGTCTGAATCCAATCGTCTTCACTTAAACTAGCATCTTTCATGATTCTCAAGGAGGGAATCTGAACCTCGATAGGTAAAACAGCTTCCATGTCGTATACCAAAGAAAAGGGTGTTGCCCCTGTTGATGTTTGTGTCGTGGTACGGTACCCGTGTAGAGCAAACTGTAACATCTCATGCCAGTCTTTGTAAGTGACTGTCATCTTTTGAATGATCTTCTTGATATTTTTGTTCGCAGCTTCGACAACACTGTTCATCTTAGGCCGATAGGGAGATGAATTATGATGTTGAATCTTGAACTGCTCGCATAGAGCGGTGATCATAGTATTGTTCAGGTTTGTACCGTTGTCAGTAATGATCCTGTCGGGGATACCATACCGGCAAATGAGATTCTGCTTGATGAAGCGGGCAACCACATTCTTTGTAACGGAGGCGAAGGAAGCTTCTTTGACCCACTTGGTAAAGTAATCAATGGCCACCAGGATGAAACGGTGTCCATTGGATGTTGTAGGCTTGATCTCTCCAATCATGTCGATTCCCCACATTGCGAATGGCCAAGGAGCTGTTAAGACATTGAGAGGAACTTGAGGTATATGTACCTTGTCAATGTAGATTTGGCATTTGTGACAAGTACGAGAGTGTTGATGACAATCAGCTTCCATGGTAGACCAGTAGTAGCCTGCCCGTAGAATCTTCTTAGCCATCGTATGACCGCTCGAGTGGGTGCCAAATGTACCATTGTGCAATTCGGCCATGATCTACTCAGCTTCAACCTTGTCCACACAATAGAGCAGAACGCAATCATGATTGCGCTTGTATAGGGTACCATTGCTTAGGAAGAACTTTGTCGCGAACCTCCTTAAGAACTTTTTGTCGTTGACTGAAGCTCCTTTAGGGTATTCTTGTGCTTCGAGATACCTTTTGACGTCATGAAACCAAGGTCGGTCCACTACTTCTTCGGTATTAATCTCGTGACAATGTGCAGGTTCGTCCATTCGCTCAATGGTGATTTGAGGTGCCTCATTATCCCAGTTAAGTTTAAACATGGAAGACATTGTAGCTAGCGCATCTGCCAGCTGATTCTCTTCTCGCGGGAAGTGCTCGAAGGTGATCTGCTCGAAATGAGATAACAATGTCAGGGCATGTTCTTTGTAAGGGATGAGGTTTGGATGTTTAGTATCCCACTCTCCTTTGATTTGACTGATAACCAAAGCTGAGTCCCCAAATACAATCAAAGATTTGATTCCCAAGTCAATAGCAGCCTTGAGACCAAAGATACAAGCTTCATACTCGGCCATGTTGTTGGTGCAGCTGAAGCAGAGTCTAGCAGTGAAAGGTGTATGGCAACCTTCTGGAGAGATAAGTACAGCGTCGATACCGTTCCCAAGTGCATTAGAAGCACCATCAAAGTACAGGGTCCATCGGGATCCTTGTTCAGGTCCGTCATATGGTATGTTCTCTTCAATGTTGTTCAAAGTCATGATATCCTCATCGGGGAAGTCAAACCTCATGGATTGGTAATCTTCGACAGCTTGATGGGCCAGATGATCAGCTAGCACACTCCCCTTTATAGCTTTTTGGGTCGTGTACTGTATATCATATTCGGTGAGGATCATTTGCCATCTAGCGATTCTTCTTGATAGAGCAGGCTTCTCGAAGATGTACTTGATCGGATCCATCTTAGAGATCAATAAAGTGGTATGTGTCAACATATACTGCCTTAGCCGGCGAGCAGCCCATACCAAAGCGCGGCAAGTTTTCTCGAGTAGCGAGTCTCACAGTCGGTAAACTTTTTGCTAAGGTAATAAATGGCATGCTCTTTTCGGCCAGACTCGTCATGTTGGCTCAGTACGCACCCCATTGAATTATCCAAAATAGTCAGATACATGATTAAAGGTCTTCCTTCGACGGGAGGCATCAAGATAGGAGGTTTCAACAAATACTCCTTGATTTTATCGAAAGCAACTTGACAGTCATCATTCCATTTAACCACTTGATCTTTCTTCAGCAGCTTGAAGATTGGTTCACAGGTAGATGTTAGGTGAGAGATGAACCTCGCAATGTAGTTTAGGCGTCCCAAGAAACCTCTGACCTCTTTTTCAGTGCGAGAGGCAGGCATTTCTTGTATAGTTTTGACTTTGGCAGGATCAACCTCGATGCCTTTGTTACTGACGATGAATCCTAAGAGTTTACCGGACCTGACTCCGAAAGTGCACTTGTTAGGGTTCAGTCTGAGCTTGTACTCTTTCAACCTGACAAACAGCTTTTGTAGATGGTCGAGGTGTTCTTCTTTTGTTTGTGAACGGGCTATCATGTCGTCTATGTAGACTTCTATCGCATGATGTATCATATCATGAAACAAAGCCACCATGGCGCGTTGATAGGTTGCCCTGGCATTCTTCAGTCCGAATGGCATCACTTTATAGAAGAAGGTGCCCCATTGTGTAACAAAAGTAGTCTTCTCCATGTCTTCGGGGGTCATTTTGATCTGGTTGTACCCTGAAAATCCATCCATGAAGGAAAATACCTTGTGCTGAGATGTATTGTCAACCAAGATGTCAATGTGCGGTAGTGGAAAGTCATCTTTAGGGCTAGCCCTGTTTAAGTCTCTATAATCCATGCATATTCTGACTTTGCCGTCCTTCTTAGGCACGAGCACAATGTTAGAAACCCATTGTAGATAGGAAGTAACAGCAAGAAACCCAACATTGAACTATTTCATCACTTCAACTTTGATCTTTTCAGACATGTCGGGCCTCATTCGGCGGACTTTCTGTTTGATTGGTGGACAGTCTTCTCTCGTAGGGAGACGGTGAACCATAATATCTGTATCCAGTCCCGGCATGTCTTCGTAGGACCAGGCGAAGATCTCAACATATTCATTCAATAGCTGAACTAAATGCTCCTTGACACTTGGCTCTAGGTTGGCACCCACTTTAACTTCTTTTCTGTCTTCCTCTGTTCCCAAGTTGATAGTCTCTAACAACTCCTCGTGAGGTAGAATAGACCTTTCTTCCTGTTGCAGCAGTCTAGCCAACTCTCCAGGAACTTCACAGTCTTCATCACCTTCGTATTCGGCATGATTGACCAGATCTTCAGAGTCACTGAAGGCCATAGCAGAATTGTTACCCATGGAATCCGGAATGGATGGGTACCTGCATTTTGTGAGTGTGGGTGTGTGTAAGGGATAGCCACCTTTAAACAAATAAAATGTAAAAAGAAATAAAATGAACACAAAAGTTTATATGAGAAAACGTCCATGATTCATTAAAAATGGCATATAAAGATGAAAAATCAAGCCCTTACAAATGGACCTATATGCCTCGGGTAAGGCATAAGGAAAAAAGAGTGTACGGATCGTTTAATAATTATTACAGAACAACAGAAATGTTCGAAAGATAAATTACTGATTGATGAAAGTAATGCGAGCGAAGTCTTTCGCCTCCCAGTTGTTCAGCCCTCCTTCAACAGTTGGAAAGATCCAGTCGTCAAAGTTGTTCTCGTCTTCACCATCCTCCAAAGCATGAACTCCATGATGAGTGATCTTCAACAGCGGCCCTCCATTCCGGGAGCGGTGTACAGCCTTTTGAGAAGAAGCAGTGAAACCCAAGCCGAACTTATCTGTCTTGTAAGGAAAATCTGGCAGCTGACCCCATATTGTGCTCCCTCCTTCCTCAATCACAGCCTTTGCATCTTTAAGGGATGACATTCGGGACACAGGTTTGGTAATGATGGGCACAGAAGTCATTGTCTTGGCTACCGCAACTTCAGGAGAAACCTCTTCAAAGTGCTCAAAGGGGGTCTCGATGAATTCACCATCTAATTCAACGTAGTGGAATGAATTCAGATGGCTTATCATATATTCCTCCTCGCCACGAACTGTTACAATTTTCCCCTGGATAGAGTACTTAAGCTTCTGATACAGAGTAGCTATAACGGCTCCAGCATGATGAATCCAGGGTCTTCCTAACAAGCAAGAGTAAGAGGAATGGATGTCCATGACATAAAATATGGAGTTGAAAGTTTCCGTACCCACTTTAATCGGGATGTCCACCTCCCCGTGGACCATCCACTTAGAACCATCAAAGGCTCTGACAATGATATTGCTGGGCTTCAAAGTTAAACCTTCACAGTCCAATCTGTCCAATGCTTTCTTAGGAAAGACATTTAAAGACGATCCAGTATCAACCAGAACGTGGGCAAGAGTAGTCCCTCTGCATTCCACCGAGACATGCAGCGCGTCATTATGCTTTCTCCCCTTAGATGTTAAATCGGCGTCGGAGAAGCCAAGACCGTTATCGGCTGTTAGGCTAGATACACACTCCTGGAACTGGTCCGCGGAGGTTTCCTGAGGCACATGGGCCGTCTTCAAGAATTTGATCAAGGCTTTGGCATGAGCTTCGGAACAGAGCAACAAGGCCAGCATAAAGATTTTTGAAGGGGTTTCCCCAATTGTTCTACGACATCATAGTCGCTTTTCTTAATTATTTTTAAAATCTCCTCCATTTCCTTTTAAGTGGTCTCGGGGATGACCAAAGGCTGAGCCCTCGTCCTGACGGGCGCTTCATGGATCCCCTTACCTTTATCAGCAGCAACAGCAGAGGGTACAACTACGGGAGTAAAAATTTCTTCAATCATTGGAGTTCGCACGGATATGTTGACCGGCACAGGAGTAACCTTAGGAGCACTTGAGGGTCTGGAGATTGCCCTTGGGGAGCAATCTCCAGAGAGAAAATTCTTTTGTTGCGGGTGATTTTACTCGTCCCAACAATATTTCATATGTCAGGAGTCTCTTCATCGGAACTTTCTTCAACTGATTCAATCTGCTTAACATTGTGGTAGAAGATCTCTCATCCATAATTCCACGGCATTGATTTGTTGGACTTGTATGGGATAGGCCCCGACATAGTTATCCTCAGAGGTACAATCTTTGGATTGGATGTAATCTTAACAGGTCTTTTGGAGACCTTGGAAATATTGGTGGAAATGGTAATTATAGCAACATCTTTGACAGGACACGGTATAACAGGAGTTTTCTCAAAGAGGATTTCTTGATTATCCATTAGGCGTTGGATGCCTAACTTCAACAACGGATAATCAGATTGTAAGGACGAACAAAGGTAGCAATCTTTTTCACAGCCCGGAAAAATCCCGGCTTTCAACAGATTCATCTTGATCATTGGTAATGGAGTCATTAAGTCATCAACAGCAGCAACATAAAGATCTTCTTTAACATCATGGACATTATGACCATGTTTTGGCATTGAGGCAGAGATCAAATTAGGTTTTTCAGGGGCGTCAAACTCCACCTCTTTAGCATCTATTAAATCCTGGATCTTATTTTTGAGGGCCCAACAATTGTTGGTGTCGTGCCCCACGCTATCTGAATGATAGGCACACTTTGCATTTGAATGGTTGTAGGGAGAAGAGGTATTTGGATTCTTCAGTGCTTCTTTCAAGGTTGTAAGGTTTAATTTCAAGAGATAAGGAAGAACCTGAGTAGGTGTCATGTTGATCCGAGTGAATTGTCGTGCAGGCCTTTCCACTCTTGCTTGGTTGGTTCTAGGTTGACTGTTTCGAGGTTGATCAGCTGCAGAATTCTGAATCATTACAGCCCCCACCGCTGGCCGGCGCTCAACTCTTCCTTGACTTCTCTGGGAGTAAACAGCTGAGACTTCTTTCTTGGCTGGAAAGGTCTTCTTGATAGCAGCGGAAGCAGATGCATCCTTTTGAATTTTACCACTCTTGATTCCAGCTTCAACTCTTTCACCAGTCAGAATAAATTCGGTGAACCCCGCAAACGAACTCCCGATCAAGTGATTAAAGAATGGACCTGACAGGGTCCCCAAAAACATATCCATAAGCTCTCTCTCAGACAATGGTGGATGCACCCTTCCAGCCAAGTCCCTCCATTTCTGGGCATACTCCTTAAAGCCTTCATTAGAGACCATACCCATACTCTGTAATTGAGTACGAGTAGGTGCTAAGTCTGCATTATATTGATATTGTTTGTAGAAGGCAGCAGCCAAATCCTCCCAATTGTGCACGTAAGATCTCTCAAGCTGATAGAACCAATCTAATTGCGTACCCGACAAACTATCTTGAAAAAAGTGGACCCACAGATCCTTATTAGAAGAATGAGGTTGCATTTTTCTGACGTAAGACCGTAGGTGCATCTTCGGACAAGACAAACCATCGTATTTAGCAAATGTAGGCACCTTGAATTTAGAGGGAATCACAATCCCAGCAACCAACCCTAGCTCCTCAAAATCCAGCCCAGGCACTCTTTGTACCTCCATAGCTGCCAGACACTCTTCCAGATTCTTGTACTTATCGTCTGCAGGAGGGTATTGCTGCTCAGAGTAATCTTCATCCTCTTCTTCTTCTTCTTCTTCAGCCTCAGACTCGGAGGGCACTGTAGCTCCCTTTCCCTTTCCTACCCCTTCATCAGATGTTGAGGGGAAATCCAAGACCCTTCTAGCTTGGTACTCAAATCTTCTTCCTATAGTAGCCACACCAACTCTTTTCTTTTTCTTTTTCTCCTTTTCCTTCTCCAACAGTGCTTTAAGATCCTCCTGACCCTTTGCCAAGGTCATGAGGAGTTGTTGGAACTGTGAATTTTGCGCTTGTAGGTCTTTGACCGTCTGCTCTATATCCATCTTGCTGAAATAAACAGCAGAGAGATAAGGAAACCTGGTGTGAATACCTGTTTATGCATATGATAAATGATGTGTATTCATGTAATGCAATCAAGGATTCAGAAATTCAAATTTGTTGTAAACAAAAAGGAATACACGTCATATTAATAAGATATAATTTGTCAGTACATAAATGCCCCATTGGCAAAATAATACGAAATTCAAATGTAAAAAGACGTTGCGCATCCTCTTCGGTGCGATGTAGGTATTGAGAGTCTGCTCTTCGTGGAGTCGACGAGTAAGTTCCAAAACCTTCTTCTCACTGGCGTAGAAGCTGGCTTCAAAAGTGTTATGTTCTTCCTTGAGTTGTATCCAACTCTTTTGCAAATCCTCCAATGATGTTAGCATGTCAGGATGTAGGAGGGTGTATGGAACCTCTCCTTCCATAACAGGCTCTTTGATCACAGGGAGAATGTAGGGGTAAGGCATCATAAGACTCTGGGCGCGGGTTCGTACCCACTTGAGGTAAGGATCAAGGGGGATGGAATTCTTGTGCCCCAGTGTCTTACTGTCCACTTTATTGGGCATCCTCCAAGCTCGGATAAACCTTTGTCGAAGTCCTTGAGCGTCATTGTCAAAGTCAATAACCAAGTCTGGAATCAGCATGTCATGAGGGTCATCCCTTCGGGCATACCCAAATTGTCTCAGAGCCAAGAAGGGGTTGTAGGTAATGCCTCCTCTAATTCCAAGTAATGGGACATTAGGTAATTCCCCACAATGATCAATGATGATGACATTTTCTATGGACCGAGAACACCAATGAACATCAGAATGTGTAAGAGTCATTAATCGTTGTGACCACCTCAAGCCTTATTCATTCTTCAAGACTGACTGGGGAAGGTGAGAAATAAACCACCTTGCTAGAAGAGGAGTACAGCACATGAGAACACCTCTCTTCCTCATTGTTCGTGTGTGAAATGAGTGTAAGATGTCCCCAAGCAATGTAGGCACAGGATTCCGAGATATGAAAATCTTGACAGCATTCACATCTATAAGCTGATCAGGGTTTGGGAACAGGACCAACCCATAGATGAGAAGTGCTACAATCTCCTCAAAAGCTTGTAGATCTAGAGAATTCCAGCAGTCTTGTGCCTTCTCAAACATAAACTTTGCCAAGAAACCCTTGACACCACTTCTTGTTTCCCAATAACCTTTGATATCAGATGGTTGCAAGTGTAAAACTTGAGCAACATCTTCAGGCTTTGGTTCTATTTCCGTACCGTTGTAGGGTAGTTGATGGAGAATAGGAATCCTCAGGAGTTGAGAAAATTCCTCCAAAGTAGGCACTAGTTGGTGATCAGGAAATGTGAAGCAGTGGTGTAGGGGGTCAAAGAACTGGAAGAGAACTTTCACCAAGCCTTCTTCAATGTTGGAGTTGACCAAGTTGAGAAGTCTACCATGTCTTTCAGTGAAGGGAGAATTCTATGGAATCTTGGAAGCAAGCTCCTTGAGTAGAGGAGGAACTCTCACAAGGTTGACCTGGATTGTTTTCCTGCGAAGTGATTCCATGACCTATAAAACAGGAACAAAGATAAAGATCCAAACCCTTGAAATGGTTAGTGGATGCATATGATGCTTCATGATGTTCATGATGTATGCACAAGTATATGTACAAGCAAGTCACACAAGATCCTAGTTTCAGGCTTGCATGGGGTTTCATAGGTAAGTACCCTCTTGAAGTTTAGTTGGCTCAACATGTCCTATAAATAGTAAATGGGTTCTAAGGAGCTCAATATCACTGGATTATTTACTGTGTTCATTGTTTCAGTTTAGCCACGTTAATGGCGATCTAAATATTCCAAGAAAACAATCCTCAATGAGTTTAGTATCGAGTATCTACCAACTTCGGACTGTACCAAAGTCGGTCATCTCACTACCCCTAATAAGGCCAAGATGGTCAAGTAAAGATTCTAAAAGTCCATTAGTGCTTCATGACATCACTCAGCGGCCCCGTATTCTCTTTGATTGACTCAAAGGCTACCGGTACCCACAAATATGTCGCACTAATATAGCTATTGCTTCAACCATGTCGGTATACCCCACACAGTTTCCACAATGTATTGCTATTTACCTATGAATGTTTCCCAAATTCAGGTAGAGGATTTCAAACCCAAACAATAGAACCAAATGTAAAGCAATCAAAGCAAACAAAGTAAGCATGTAAAGGTGATCTAAACCCTAAGGTAACCCCACTTTTAGATATCTCCCCAGCAGAGTCGCCAGTTCTGTGATACGGTGGGAGAACTGACTTGAGGTTTCGCGTTTGTGTTTGCAAATGTTTCGGTTTAGTAAGAGTCGCCACTGACTTTTTATTTTATCCAAAGGAAAGGTCAAAAAGCACAGAAAAGACCTTTGAGATGTTTTCTTGGGTTCGGGGGGTAGATTATGAAAAGGGAAGGTGCAAGCACCCTTTTCATCCATGGTTATCCATGGGCTCTTAGTTACTTGTTTAGATCACTTGCTTTTGCTTTTCAATTGTTTGAAATGGTGCTTTGTGTGTGGTTTTGAAAGTATTTTGAAAATAGGCCTTGTCTAGGCAACCTTTGTAATGATTCTTGTTTGAATGTATACAAAGGTGTTTGTCTTTTGAAAAATGTTTCAATTGTTTGAAAGTTTGTTTTGGGAAATGTTTTGAAATTGTGTTATGATGTGTTTTGAAAATAGCAAGGATGTTTGCAAGTTTTGTTCAAGTAACTAAGGGCATCTACCCTATCTACTCAAGAGTCTTTCCTACACATTTTTAACCCTTTTACATTGTTGTTTTACCATTGTATTTGGTAAACAACCTTGTATTTGGATGTTAAACGGGACAGGCGAGGGTCATCGTATTAACCATGATAGCAATTGTGCTAAGTATCTTTAGCAAATTTTTGAGGGACTAGATCATTTTGTTTAGGCGACCAAGATAGCGTCATCGAGGGACTATGATCTTTTGTTTTGTTTTTGTTTTGCCAAGATACTCAACATGCATACCATGGCCATTTTAAAGGCAACAAGTGGATGAAACCCTAGGGGTGTATGTGTGCATTTTGTTGTCATTTTCATGCATTTTTTGTCTTGTTTTAGTCAAGCTATTTGTTTTGATTTTGGATATTGCATACAAATCCTAATCTCTATCATGGCATATTTGAAAGCAATAAATGCGTAAAAATAATCTAAGCTATTACAACATTGATATGGGGAGGGGGATACAATTTTGAATGAGGAGTATTTACAAGAAAATAAAACCCTAAGATTAACTATTACATCCAAATTGAATTCTTTGTATCAAATAATAAATAAGCAAATATTTAAATAGACAATTAAATAAATATGCAATATATTATAAATATGTAAAAAAATGTCTTTGTTTATTTTTATGTATGTAAAAATAAAATATTTAATGTATTAAAAAAATAAGAAAATAAAAGGTTATTTTTGTTAAGGGTAAAAACCCTAATTTTTTGGTTTAAGAATATGTATATATTATAATATTTGTTTATGTATAATAAAATAAAAATATATACAAATGTCAAAAAATAAAAATATGTTAGAAAAAATATTATTTAAGTATATAAATAATAAAAATAAAAGTATAATATTTTTTGTAGTATTTACAAGTTTATTTAGAAAAAATAAAAGTATATTATTTAAGAAAACTATTTTTTATGTTAGAAAAAATAATAAAAAATACAAAATAAAATGTGAGAATTTATGAAAATGTTTTTGGTAATTTTTTATGTTTAGAAAAATAAAGTAAAATCAGAAATGTAAATGAAATAGAAAAATGTAAAAAAATAATGAAATGGGCCAGGGGGTGCAATCAGCAAGCTGGGGGCGCCAAAAGTGAGAAATAGTCAGGCACAGCCCAACTACTTCGTCTTCAACCTCTGATTCAAACAAAAACGCGCGTTATTTGTACAAATGGCTAACTCCTGCATACGTGCTCTAAAGCAAAAACTCACAACACGAAAGTTATAGCATTTTTCAACACGATTCCAACCATATAAAGAACTTAATCTAACTCTCAAAGACCAGAGAGAATTTCTATGGCCCTAATTTCTAACCTAACTTTTTCAGAAAGTTCATCAATCAAATTCTCTCAACACAGTTAACTTAAATGAAATCTATGCATATGTACAGCTTAAGGGCTTTGAGTACTACATTTTTTATTCACAAACCTAAGCCTAATGATTCCTAAATAGAGAGATAGAAAGTTGGAAAATACCTGCTTCAGTTGAACTCGAGTATGGCAATGTGGAGGTTTTCAGTGAGGCCTGAGATGTTTGTGAGCTTGCCTGAACTTCCTCTGACCTTCCCCAATGCTTTGTTTGCTTTGAGCTTGCTTGAATAAGCTTGTAGAAATCAACCTGCACAAGCTGAAATCAGAAATGGTGAAGCTTGTAAATGGAGTTACAGTCAATTGCCAATGGTTGGGATAGCTTAGGTGGGTTGTATAGAGTGTATTGGAAGAGGTTTGGGGCAAAACGCACGGGTGATTTGTAAGATGGAGGTGCAACTGCAGAAGATGCCCGGTTTTGCAAGAAGATGGTGTTTTTGTGTTTTGGAAGGCTTAGAAAATGGATAGCTCGTGTTTCTGGCTCAAGGAAATATGCAAAACTTGTTTGGAAAGGTTACAACACTTGGTTTTAACAGAAACAATAGTTGTGTGATTTTGGCAAGTTGACTTATTTTTTAAGAAAAGTGTGAAATGACCAAGGGCATGCCTGTACAGGCTAGCTTCAAGCATGCACAAGATTGTTTTCCTTGCCTCTGAGTTTGTGGAGTTGGTATTCTGCAAAAGGCTTGGTTCAAGGCTCAAGGGAAACAAGTTGACATAAAGCCACCTTTATCAAAATGGCATAGTTAGCTTTTTGCCATTTTTAGATTAATTCAATGTATAATCTTCCATTGATCAGAATAATGCCTTAAACCAATGAGTTTGCATTAAATTTTTGAGTGTGGAAGGGTTTATAGACCTGTATTCAAGTACAAGCAAAGTTGGACATATTTTGTAACTTGTAGCAACATGCAAAATGCCATGGATCAAAGTGACTTTTTGCCAAATTCAAACCTTCGACTCTCCCTAACCATAAATGATTTTGGAGAGTTCTTGGACATTTTGGAAAGCTTGTAACATGATCTACAATCCATATTTGAAATTCATTTTTAGATTCCAAGTGGAACTATGTGAAAATTTTCCATGAAGATAGGTCAAAATCCTGCCTAAACTAGGGCAAAATTTCACTAAGTTAAAAGTTTCATGGATCCTTGTTCCAAAAATCATAACTTGAGATACAAGCATATTTTGGGAAAACTTTGTGAATCAAAGTTATATATTTTGAGGAGGAATACAACTTTCATGTTGGAAGTTTTGTTTGAATCCAATTGAATCATAGTGAAAATGTTGGGCAAAGTTGGGGAAAAATAAGAAAATTTCATAACTTAGAAAAATTCTAAGTTATGAAATTTTTCAATCTTAAACCCTAATTTGCAAAATTAGGTTTCTTGATGAACAAGTTTCATGTTTTGATACATCTTGATGAAAAATGACCCTTGGCACTTGATTTTGACCAAAAAGTCAAAGTTTGACTTTTCAGTGTACAGTTGATTTTTGATCAATTGACTGGAATATTCATCTGTCAATCCAATGCTTTTGAGATCTTTTGAACCTTGTGATTAGGTCAAGATGATTCCATTGAGTCCTTGAATCCATGCTTGAACCCAATTTTCCATTGTCTAGGTGAAAAAATCAGAAATTGCCCTTATACAGTCAAACCCCTAAAAATGACCATTTTGCCCTTTTGATGATCTGATCAAATTTCTTAAGGAGTTGTGGTCAAAACTTGATCAAATGGTTCATATGAGTCTATAATGTTGATATGGATCAAAAATTATGAGGTTTGGCTGTAAGTTGGCCACAATTGACTTTTTCCCCAAAATAGCTGATTTTTAGGTCAACTGTCCAATTCACTGGGCAAAAATTTGATTCAAAGCTTGAAACTTGGTAGAGGCAATATTATAAGTCCAACATGAAGCATGAAAGTCACTTTGAGCATTGGAAGTCCAAAAATCCCTGTGCAAACTCAAACCCTAATTTCAGGTCAACAGTGCAAGGAGATGTCTTGAGCAGAGCAAACCCTAATTCTGTCTGGAATCCAAAGAGTCTTGTGAGGGGAAATTTTGGCAAAATGAGAGGGGAAATTTTGGGGTACAACAAATGTGCTACCTAAAAAAGCTCTGGACAGATTGGACTGCGAAGGCTTGACCTTGAAGCCTAGCAATATAGTAGTGAGAGCTTTCGATGGTTCGAAGAGGATGGTGCACGGGGAAGTGGATGTCCCTATCAAAGTTGGTTCCCAGACCTTCGACTCCACTTTCTATGTAATGGATATCAAACCATCATATTCTTGCTTGTTGGGACGCCCTTGGATACATGGGGCTGGGGTTGTTACTTCTACCCTCCACCAAATGTTGAAGTACCTAGTAAGAGGAAAGATTGTCACTGTGCATGGTGAAGAGGAGTATATGATCAGTCACTTGAACTCCTTCAGGTACGTGGAAATGGATGGCGAGTTCATCGAGACTCCTTTCCAGAACTTCGAAGCGGTACCGCAGATTATGGCTACAGCAGAAACTACCGACAGTCCTCCAAAGGTCACCAAATCTCCCTTGAAGATGGCTTCTCTCAAGGATGCACGAGCAGTGGTTGAAGAAGGTGGGTCTACCATTTGGGTTCAGCTCCCCGTTATTCATTACAAGTCTGACAAATCTGGTTTGGGCTTTACTACAGGTTCTCAAAAGGTTATTCGTCACGCTCGGGCTGGAAGACCTCCCCTACGCATCAGTAATTATGGGGTCAATGTGCTTGAAAACGGTGATGGTGATTCCGACATTGACAACTGGATCTTCTCGACTACCAATGGTGGACTCAGTAACTAGACTGTCAAGGACTTTGTACCAATTACTTTTGTTCAGGAGTAATTGTCTTTCTGATTTTTCGGATATGTAATTTAAAAATAATATAAACTCTATAGCCATGTGTCTTACCCGGGGCATAATGGTTCTATTTGTGAGGGTTATCATGTTTCATTTTCATATGACATCAATAAAGCATTGGACATTTGCATACAAATTTTGCACTCTCTGTCTTTATTTTCTTTTATTATGTCTACACAATTATGGTCTTACACACACCCACATATCCAAATGCAGATCCATATCCACTCTGGATCCCATTGATAACAGTTCTACTACTGCTTATTATGACTTTGAAAATCCGATCAACCAAGCCGAGGACGAAGGTGAGGAAGATTGTGAGGTACCCGAAGAACTTGCTAGACTGTTACAGCAGGAAGAAAGGGCCATACAGCCTCATGAAGAGTCAGTTGAGATAGTGAACTTGGGTACAGAGGAAGACAGAAAAGAGGTTAAGATAGGTGTAAATCTGGAGCTTAGTGTCAAACAGCGGTTGGTACAGATGTTGCATGAGCATGTTGAAATCTTCGCCTGGTCATATGAAGACATGCCGGGACTAGACACGGATATAGTGGTTCATCGTCTGCCGACTAAAGAAGACTTCCCTCTGGTAAAGCAAAAGGTCCATCGTATGCGCCCTGAGATGTTAGAGAAGATTAAAGCATAGGTTATGAAGCAGTTCAACACAGGGTTCTTAGCTGTCACCTCATATCCGCAGTGGGTTGCAAATGTGGTTCCAGTACCTAAGAAAGATGGTAAAGTATGAATGTGTGTGGATTACAGAGACCTGAACAGGGCAAGCCCCAAGGATGACTTCTCGCTTCCCCACATCGATGTTCTGGTTGACAACACCGCACAACACAAAGTCTTTTCCTTCATGGACGGTTTCTCTGGCTACAATCAGATCAAGATGGCACCTGAAGAAATGGAGAAGACAACCTTTATTACACAGTGGAGCATTTTCTGCTACAAGGTGATGTCGTTTGGGTTAAAGAATGTTGTGGAAACTTATCAGCAAGCTATGGTAGCTCTGTTCCATGACATGATTCACCATGAGATAGAGGTTTACATCGATGACTTGATATCCAGGTCTCAAACTGAGGAAGAACATCTTGATCATCTATAAAAGTTGTTTGATAGGTTGAAGACGTACAAGCTGAGGTTAAATCCGAACAAGTTCACCTTCGGGGTAAGGTCTGGTAAGCTTCTGGGGTTCATCGTCAGTGACAAAGGTATTCAGGTAGAACCTGCAAAGGTGAAGGCCATACAAGAGATGTCGGCTCCCCACACTAAGAAGGAAGTTAGAGGTTTCTTGGGACACCTGAATTACATTGCCAGGTTCATTTCACATCTGACTGCTACTTGTGAGCCGATCTTCAAGCTTCTGAAGAAAGATCGAGTGGTAAAGTGGAATGACGAATGCCAGGTAGCCTTTAACAGAATCAAACAATATCTCCAAGAGCCTCCTATTCTGATCCTCTGACTGAAGTATGACCTTTGATAATATACTTAATAGTGCTAGATAATTCAATGGGGTGTGTGCTGGGGCAGCATGACGAGTCTGGTCGAAAAGAGCACGCAATAAACTACATTAGCAAAAAATTTACCGACTGTGAAACATGATACTCACTGCTCGAGAAAACTTGTTGCGCTTTGGCATGGGCTGCTCGCCGACTGAGACAGTATATGTTGACCCACACTACTTTGTTGATATTTAAGATGGATTCGATCAAGTACATTTTCGAGAAGTCCGCTCTCTCCAGAAGAATAGCAATATTGAAAATGATCTTGACCGAGTACGACATCCAATACACAACCCAAAAAGCAATCAAGGGAAGTGTGTTAGCTGATCATTTGGCACATCAAGCCGTGGATGACTACCAGTCCATGAATTTTGAGTTCCCAGATGAGAACATCATGTTAGTAACCGACTATGAAGAACCTAGACCGGATGAAGGACCTGAGGAAGGATCCTGATGGTCTATGTTTTTTGATGGAGCCTCAAATGCACTGGGTAACGGAATTAACGCTGTAATCATATCTCCCGAGGGCTGTCATACTTCGTTCACTGCCCGATTATGTTTCAACTGTACCAATAATATGGCGGAGTATGAAGCATGTATTATGGGTCTTCAAGCTGCTATTGACCTAAGGATCAAGTTCTTGAGTGTATTCGGGGATTCCGCTCTGGTGATAAGTCAGATTAAAGGCGGGTGGGATACAAAACACCCGAACCTTATCCCTTACAGAGAATATGTACTAACACTGCTGCCGCATTTTGAAGAGATCACCTTTGAACATTTCCCACGAGAAGAGAATCAGCTAGAAGACGTGCTAGCTACTATGTCGTCAATGTTCAAGGTCAGGTGGGACAATGAAGCTCCCCTAATCACTATTGAGAGGTTGGATGAACCGGCATACTGCTGTGAGATCGATACTGAGGAGGTAGCCGACAAACCTTGGTTTCATGAGGTGAAAAGGTATCTCGAGGCTCAAGAATACCCCGAGGGGGCATCTGTCAATGACAAGAAATTTCTGAGAAGGTTTGCTGCAAAGTTCTTCCTCAACAATGGATTCCTCTATAAGCGCAATCATGACTCTACCTTACTGCAGTATGTAGACAAGAGCGAAGCAGAGAGGATCATGGCAGACATACACGAAGGTACCTTTGGCACTCATTCTAGTGGACATACCATGGCAAAGAAGATCCTACGGGCAGGATACTACTGGTCCACTATGGAAGCCGACTGTTATCAGCATTCTCGAACCTTTCACAAGTGCCAAATCTACGCTGATAAGGTGCATGTACCTCCAGTTCCCTTGAATGTTCTGACGGATCCCTGGCCCTTTGCAATGTGGGGCATTGACATAATCGGCGAGATCAGACCTACCGCGTCCAACAGGCATCACTTCATCCTAGTGGCCATTGATTACTTTACAAAGTGGGTTGAGGCTGCCTCATTCGCTATGGTTACTAAGAATGTGGTGGCATGGTTCATCAAGCATAACCTGGTTTGTCGTTATGGTATCCCTGAGAGAATCATCACGGACAATGGTACTAATCTCAACAACTCGACGATCACTGAACTCTGTAAACAGTTCAAGATTCAGCATCACAACTCTTCTCCTTACCGGCCGAAGATGAATGGGGTTGTCGAAGCTGCTAATAAGAATATTAAAAAGATCATACAGAAGATGACAGTGACATATAAAGACTGGCATGAGATGTTACCGTTTGCTCTTCACGGGTACCGTACTTCAGCACGTACGTCGACAGGAGCAACACCCTATTCTCTGGTATATGGCATGGAGGTTGTCCTACCCATGGAGGTCCAGATCCCTTCTCTACGGATTATGAAGGATGTGAGTTTGAGCAAAGACGATTGGATCCAGACTCGACTTGATCAATTGAACTTAATCGACGAGAAAAGACTTACTACTGTCTGCCATGGTTAAATGTATCAGAAACGGATGATCAAGGCCTTCATCAAGAAAGTAAGACAACAAGTGTATCAAGTAGGGGATCCGATAATCAAGTGCATCATACTTCCGTAAGGTGATCCCAGGGGCAAATAGACTCCCACCTATGAGGGACCATTTGTAGTTAAGAATATATTTTCGGGTGGAGCCATGATTCTGACCACCATGGATGGTGACGACCTTCTATACCTTGTTAATATGGACATAGTGAAAAAATACTACGCATAATAAAGACCCGCTAGGTTGACATACCTAGGCAAAAATAAGGGCACCCTGGCGAACCAAAAGGGTTCGGGCAAAAATTAGGGATAAAAATGAAAAAATCTGTACACCCGGCAAGTCGAAAACCTGAAAAGGCGGCTTGGGCAAAAAAGGGTATCCCGGTGGACTGAAAACCCGAAAGGGCGGTCCAGGCAAAAATTAGGGATTAAAGTGTATCACTATGTCTCATTGGATCACCTTGCGATCAGACCTCAGTAATCAGATATCAAGCTCAAACGGTATCGATCAATCCAGTCAGCTTCGGACAAGCAGCAAAGTGATGAGATGCTCGAAGACATAGGGGCAATAGCAGAATTGAAACCCAATGGGATCACTACACACAGTTGTTTTCTTTTTGTACACAATTCCTGTAATAATTTCCATTTTTATAGCGGTGTTCTCTTATTAGAGCGTCAGCCTCCTTGTAAAAAACGCATGTTATAGGCAAATTTCAAATCAATACAAAGCGTCTTTTGAGTACAAAACTCTGTGTTTGTTTTTTCTATTTTTGTTTTGTTTTGCAAAAAAAACGTCCAATGTTTTATTCTTGACATATGCATTTGAATATGATTACTGTTCACAAATATCTACATATAAAATAGAAAGACGGTTACTAAGAACTCAAAGAAACTGGTACAAAACCTAAATACCGACAGTTACCCCGACCATCATGGTACAAGGGGAAGAGACAGTTGGAAGTGAAGTCACTATCACATACAAGCCAGTGATACCTATATTCCCCACAAAGTCGAGACAACCGAGGTTCGACCTCTGTATCCCCAAGCAAGAATTCCTTTCCCAGCAGGTTCCTTCAAAAAGCTGATATCTGCATTCCCCGTCCGAGTTTTATAACAATGGGCAGTTTATAAAGCCATCTCCCGAGCAAAGTTTATTTCTCTAACAGCGGAAGCTCAATCTCCAACAGAGCTCTTCTCTCCAACAATGGAAGTTCATCCCCAGCTGAGTTTATTTCTCCAAATCAGCAGATCTTCCAACAGAGTATCTCTCTTCCCCATAGAGTCATTCCCCTGCATGATTATTCTCAAACAGAGTCTCTCCCGGCAGAATATTCTCAAGCAGAATGGATGTAAATCTTTAGCTAATCATCTTCAGTCACTACCCCAGCGGAAACGAAGAACTCAACTCCTTATACTCTCCAGCAGCAGACCAAGATTTATTTTCCCCAGCTAGAGCATATTACAATAGCATTGCATATCCATACATCATGGCATGTGCATACATATTATACAACACAATCTCATTTATTTTGAGAACATCATTACTCAATACATTTCATACATCATGACATTACATACGACTAACTCTTTACCTTTTATGGAAAGATGCAATCAAGTTCTCACAAGTTCTCTATGGTTCAGTCAAACCAACACCAAGGTTTCTATTCCAGTTGAAGATATTCCAACACTTTTCAAGATTTTCTCTGGTTCAATCAAACCAACACTAAGGTTTCTATTCTAGTTGAAGATGTTCTAAGACTTTCGTCTGGGTCAACCGAATCGCCGCTAAGATTCCCCTGATTTCTATGCCAGTCAAAGTTAATCCGAGACCTCTCCCGGGTTCAATCAAATCGATACTAAGATTTCTTTCCCAATTGAAGACAACTCGAGACCTTTCCCTGGTTCAGTCAAATCAATACTAAGATTTCTATTCCAATTAAAAAAGTTATGAAGCCCGGAAATCAACCGGATAATATCTTAATTTCTCTAAATTACTGAAGCCTGGGACACGACCAAATAACAGTACCAAATGCTACGAAGCCTGGAATCGACCGGATAGTGGTATATCTAAAATTCAAGCTATGAAGCCCGAAAATCGACCGAATAATATCTTAATTTCCCCAAATTACTAAAGCCTGGGACATGACCAGATAATGGTATAAGACACCGTGAAGCATAGAACACGACCAGGTAACGGTATGAGACGCTGTGAAGTCTGGAGCATGACCAGATAGCGGCAAGAGACACTGAAACCTGGAGCACGGCCAGATAACAGTATAAGGTACTGCGAAGCTTGGAATTCGACCAGATAGTAGTTTACTCGGCCAATTACTATTGAAGCCTGGAAACGACCGGATGTTAGTATACCTTAAATTCAAGTTGAAACCCAGATGCGACTAGATAACCACTTAATTCCTTCTGAAGCCTGGAACACGGCCAGATAAGAATTGAGAAATTGCAAAGCCTGGAGCACGACCAGATAGCAAGTTTAATCTCATCTCCCCAGTAAGTCACTGTAAAACCTGGAGCATGACCAGATAGCAGTTAATCTTATTATCCTCGGCAAATCATTGTAAAGCCTGGAGCAAGACCAGATAGCAGTTCACTTTCACCTCCTCGACTAAGAGATGATTCCCCAGTAGAGTAACGGACAACTGAAGTTCCTAAAATTCCATTTCTCCCAAGACAGAGACCAACATTCCTCAGCAGATTCCTCCTCAACAACAAGAACAGGAATCCTCATCAAAGGAATATCTCGGGAAATCAACATCCTCTAGATGGCATCTTTAAGCCCATCTCTGACGATTCTCTGTCATATCTTCCGGATGGAATCTTTAAGCCCATCTCCGACGATCTTCCGTCATCTTTTCCAAATGGCATATGTAAGCCCATTCCCGATATTACCTACACATTCCAGCACAATCTCAGACGAGTGCAAATTTCTGGGCACTCTAGTGTTCAATCATCTTCCACCTTCAGATTATGAAAGGCAGACAACCAATCTACATCCTCAGGTTTAAGAAGATTGAATAGGGGCAGCTGTTGTACCCCAAAATTTTCCCTCTCATTTTACTCAACACATGCCCATTGAGGTCCTCAACTTGCTCAAAGATGCCCAAGAGTTGACCAAACAAACTCTCTCCTAAGGCAATGTACCTCAAACTAGGGTTTCCATTTTCATCAGGGTGTGGGAACTAAAAAGGTCCCAAATGCCTTCCATGGTCCCAATATGTTCTCAAGATCATCCATGATAAGTTTCATGCCTTGCACAAGAAGTTTGCTCAGTCAACTGCTCAGATGCCTGAAAATCAACTATACTATGTCAAAAGTCAATTGTGGCCCACATACAGTCAAACTTCAAGATTTTTGGTCAACATCAACATTTTGAAGTAATATCCATCTTTTGATCAAAGTTTGATCATGATTCCTCAAGGAATGCCCCAAATTCATCAAAACCCAAAAGTTGCTAAATTAGGGTTTCTCAGGAAAAGTCAACCAAACTTTGACCAAGCATAACTTCTTTATAATTTATCAGAAATTTTCCATCCAAGGCTCATTTTGAAGAGGATGCAATTCCCTACAATTTATCTTCATCCCTTAAGTTCAAAATATGCACTCATCAAAAGATATGAATTTCTACATTATAGGTCCTTTTGAAAAGTCAACAAAAACACCTTTTGGGTCAAAGCTACTTACATGAACATGGAAGACCCAATTGAGATGAAACTAAAAGGGTTGTTTAGGGGACATCCTAAGCTTTCTAAAAAGTCCAAGAAAACCTCTCTAGGGTCAAAATTGGAGGAGATATGCCTTGTCAAAGTTGACTATTTTTCTAAAATTGCCAAAAGTCAAAATGTGCTCAAAAGTGCATTTTTTGTCAAATAGGTCTAGCATTTCATGATTGTATCTTGTTTGTGACATGGTCCACGACCCAAATCAGCATTTACACTTTATTTTCTTCATTATTTATTTTATTTTGATTTATATTATTTAAAATTCAAATTAAATCAAATAAATTGCAAAAAATATAAAAAGATTGGTTTTGATCTGATTTTTGTAGGAATCACAATCCAATCAAGTTGGCATAGCATATCAAATAGTGCAAGAGCAAATTAGAACAAAGATGGCATGATTAGGCCTATTTTGGAAACATATCATACAAAAGAAAAATCAAATCAAATCTCCATAATTATCAAAGATACAAAGCATTTTTGTTGACCTAATATGCTCTAATATATATACTGAACATAACCAATACGCAAGAACAAGGATTGCATGTCTTGAAAGCATCAAACAAAAACTGAAAAATTGACAAAAAGTGGCAGATCAGTTTCAAGCTTAGAGGGCAATTCAAAGCATTTCAACACTCCCAATCGTTTCCTGGACCTTCCCAGAAGCTAACACGATCGTTTGCAAGCCTTCCCAAGCCCAGAAACAGGACATACGAGTCTCACGGTTTGGTTCATCTTTTGAATCCGAGTTTGATAATTTACGCATAATTAATCACTTTCAAGCATAGCATTATGTTTGTACTGACATTTGGAATGTTTTGGTTTAAGTAATTTTGCATTTTGATGCTTGTATACGTGTTTGCCATTGTTAGGGTTTTCATGGTCGTTTTAGGGTTTTTCTCTACAGGTTAAATTGGTCCAAGAAAAGGGTATTATGATGCTCGTGAGATCATAATGAGTTGATTGATATATTTGGAATTAATTTATCTTGCTTGTTTGAGATTTTTGAAAGATGCAGGGTTATAGCTACAGAGACAGACCGTAGGTAAAGGTATCACACCTAAAATGACGGATCTGTGAAGAAGACAATGGCGTGTCCCAGCCTGATTGGGCAATTCAAATTTCGCATGTTTTGTTATCATACTAACTCATATGTTATTATATTATTCTTGTTTCAATATTATAACAAATAGAACATGTGGCCCAGTGGTGAAGCGCGCGTTGGAAAGTGGAAAAGACCTGGGTTCGATCCCAGGTCCCAACATTTTATTATTTTCTTAAGGTTTACATGTAGATTATGTACTTTGCACAGCCAAGCATCTACCATACGCTACTACAATCCAGCCAATGGATCATTCACATTCCAAATCTAGCGCTCAACCAAGGAAGGACCATGGTACATCATCAGGCAGAGGAACCACTGGATCCAGCGCAAGGAGGTGGGCCAAGGAATTTGGGCCTTTGAATTTTCAACATTGCACCCCCTGAGTTGCTCAACAATACAGGCCTGTTGTACCCCAAAATTTGCCCTCCCATATTCATCAAAGATTTGTCAAGTCAAGGTCACAAAATTCCCCAAGGGTTATGCAGTTCAACTGTCTCCTATGCAGTCAAAACTAGGGTTTGTGTTCTGATCAAAGAAAGGAAGTTTTCAAGGGCCCAATCAAGTCTCATATGCCTACAAATATGGTCAAGTATCCTCATATCAAGTTTCAAGGCATTCAGCTCAAAATTGCACAGTCAAAACCCTAGATTGCACTACAGTCAACTGTAGGGGCAAAATGGTCATTTGACAGTCAAAAGTTCAAATTTTTGGTCAACATATCATTTTGAAGCCACAAACATCATTTGATCAATGCTTGATCATGATTCTCAAAATTTGGCTCAGAAATCATCAAAGATGCAAAAGTTGCTATATTTGGACAGTTGAAAAAGTCAACTGAAATTGACCATGGCATAACTTTCACATGGATTATCAGAAAAATTCCATCCAAAGCTCATTTTGAAGAGAAAGACATTTCCTACAATTCATCTTCATGTTCCAAGTCCAAGAAATGCTCTCACAAAAAGTTATCAATTTCAACATTATAGGTCATTTTCAGAAGTCAACAAAAAGGGACTTTAAGTCAAAGGCCATAACTTGAGATTGGTAAATCAAAATGACATGGTACCAAAGGCATTGGTTAAAGGACTCAAAGACCTTTCCAAAATGTCCAAGAACATGTGAAAAGCTTAAAAATTGAGCAAGTTATGCCTTGTGGAAGTTGGGAAATTTTTGGGAATTTTGAAAAGTCAACAATGGTTCAAATGACCTAAAAATGCAAATGGGCCCATTTTTCTTCCAAGTTTCTTCATGCCAAGCCTATGCACGACCATTAGGCCCAAAGGGAAGTATTTTCTCATTTTTTAATTATTTATTTGAATTTATATTAATATTAATTCATTTAAATTATTTTAATACATGAAAAATATAAAGCTTGACCTAAAAAATCTTTTTGTGCACATTCTATTCTCAAGATTTCGTGTACAATTAAATATGGCAAGTTTTGGTGTGATTGGAGCATGATTGAACCAAATAACATGAAAAAAGATTCAAAAAAGATCTTCCAAAATCAAAGATTGAAATCATTGAATGCTTTGGATTTTGTCAAGTTTTGTTGACCTAATATGTTCACTATATGATCAGAAGCACAAACCTAATTGCCTTAGACTCTAAGCTGCGCCCCAAGAACACTTTGCACATTGAAATTTTTTCCATAAAACACAAAACTGTTTTCAAGGTTAGGAGACGATTCAAGCCTCAACTTCCATTCCATTAGATTCCTGGGACAATTCTGAACGTGTGCCAACCCCTAACATCAACCAAAACGCAAAGAAGTGGTAGTTAGAACTCAAACTGTGAAACGAAATTCTTGAGATCGTATAGCATAATTCCAGCATCTTTTTGCATTTTTCTTTATGGATTCTTACTCATAATGATGTTTCTAAACTAACCAACTTATTCAATTGTGTTTTTATGCCACATATGCGTTTTTGCCATTGTTAAATATTAGGGTTACAGGTTTTCCAGATTGGGGCTTTCATAACCAAGTGAAATTAGGACTCAAAACTACCACTATCAAACTCAGCTCCTCAAGACGAAGAAGAAACACTATTCGCGATGGATTTATATTCGAGGATAGCCTAATCGCTATTTTCTTGAAAGTTGCCTAAAACCACACTTCTAAAACCGTTGCCTATAGCCTTTATGTTTCAGAAAAAAAATTGGGCGAGGACGATGATGAGTTGGCAGGCAGTGGTTGGGTGTTTTAAATTTCGCGCGCTCAATTACTAGTGCGCTTGGTCTTTCTTTTTGTTGTTTATTCATCATAATATATCAATTGACATGTGATGGCTCAGCTGGCAGGTACTCATGCGTGCAACCCCCAAGACCTGGGTTCGAGTCCCAGGTCTGAGCAATTTCAATACTATTTTTCCTTAATTAATCTCATGCAGCACAAGCGTCCCAGTATATCATGCGCTCACCATCTCAAGCCACACACGCGTCCAGTGAAAGCAGATCAAGGGCATGGGTTCAAAGAGCACGCTACGCTCTAGTCAATGCGTCATACAGGATTCAAAAAGTCAACAAATTCCAATGCTTAATGGGCCAGAATGCTAGGCCTGTACCTCCCAAATTGGGGCTCCCCCCCCCCCCCTTGGTTTGCCTTCTCTTTCTTTCTATTTTTATTTTTATTCTTGTTTTAATTATTATTTTTATTACTGTTTATTTAATTAATTATTTTTTCAACAAAATATAAAAACATTACAAAAAAATCAGAAAAAAGGATAAAAATAGAAAAAATATTTATTGTATTTATTTTCTTGTAAAATAATTAACATGTAAATGAATTTAGTAAAATAGGTTAATTAATTTTGATTCTTTAATTCCTTTTTTTTTACAATAATAATATTCCTTTTATTTATTCTCTGTAATTTTAATATGTAAATTATCTAGTTTAATTAGGTTTTTTTAACTTTAATTCCTTTTAATAAAAATCCAAAAAAAAATTAGGATTAGGTTTAATTAACAATTTTCACTCCTTTTAATTTTCCCTTTTATCATAATATTATTATTTATTCATTTTCATAATTAAATTGTATATAAATAATTTAGATTTAAATTAGGTTAAAAATTCAATCTTTTTCTTAATAACTTAAAAATAATTAGAATTAGGTTTAATATTTCATTTTAATTTTAATTAATTCCCTTTTCTTCTTAAAACCTAAAAAACACAAAATACCAAAAACCTTTGACTTTAATTTTTAATTCCACATTAATTCTAATTAATTAATTCATTAACTTTAATCTTTTGCGAAAGGGTCCAACGCCCATTGTTTTAATTATTTTATTTCGCGCATTTTTACTTTGTCGCTTATTATAATTATGTACATGTCCCAAAGCCTTGTAACAATTTTATTTCTCGCACGTTTATTCGCTTTATTTATTTTTTCAGTCAAATCGGGTCCGGTTTAATTTTGGCGATGTGGACCCGCGCCATTTGTAATAGCCTTAGATTTGTTTTCCCGCAACTTATAACTGTTAAAAAGCATGCAATAATGAATGTCTTAATTAAAATCAAGCGTAGATCACAAATAAACATGACAAGACAAATAACTGAAACATGACACACAATTCGCACACACCACCCCTAGGGTACACCTCACTGTTGCCTTTCGAAAGGTGATCGTCGAGTAGAGGACGTCTTAGTAAGTCCTCATGATCCGGGAACCTGTCATGAGGGTAGCTTCTAAGGTGTCTTCCCATGGCTCTGGTGATCACCATGTCCCTACAAACTCGAATTGACCCGAACACCTCCAACAGTGGTGCTACCTACCTCTCAATGGTGGGATGGCACTACTTTTAAGGACATTTACACAGACTAATTCCTTAGGGTAGGTAGATGACTCTAGATACTTGCTCTAATTTCAAAAACAAATCAAAAATACTTTTCACACCAACACATTTTCAAAAAGCTTTCGAAAGCAATTTTTCAAACACTCTTGAGGACTGATACAAGAGTCGAACTGGAATTTTCAAAGAAACTTTTTAAACCCACAGTTGAAAAGCAAACAAACCATTTTTGAAAACACAATGAGCAAGTATCTAAGAGCCCATGGATAACCATGGATAGAAAGGGTGCTAACACCTTCCCTTTCTATAACCTACCTCCCGAACCGAGAGCAATCTCTATAAGGAATTTTTCTGTGCTTTTGTCCTTTCCATTTGGAGAAAATAAAAGACGGTGGCGACTCTTGCTTCCGCGACATTTCGCGAACCAGCGTTAAACAGTCAGTTCCAGATCCACCGATCACAAGGCCCATCTCTTTTTCTTTTTTATTTTAATTCTTATTTTAATTATTTGCCAATTATTTCCTTTTACAAAAATAACACCAAAAATCATTGTTTTTTATTTAATCAAAAAACCACAAAAAAATCATTTTTTCATAAAAAATATTTTTTTCATAATTAATTAGTTTAATTCAAATTAGGGCAATTTAATGCTTTTTGTTTTATAATTAAAATCAATTAGAATTAGGGTTAAGTTTTTGTACATAACCTAATTAATTTTTTCTCAAAATACTAATCTAAATCTTTTTCAACTAGATTTTTTAGGTTTTTCTAATCATCCTCGCATTTAATTCTCCGCGCGCATTTTTGAATTTCCTTTATTATTATTGTAACGGTTTCGAGGTTGTAATAGATTAATTAGGGTTTTAAATTTCCGCATTTTTATTTTTGGTCAAAATAATTATGTACCTGGAAAAGCCTTATAATAATTAGGACTTTAACTTTCACAATTTTAATTCCCCAAACTATAAACTGCTTAGATGTATATTAATAGGATTGTATGAAAAGACAAACTGAAAATTAATACAGTAGAAAACCCTAATTGTTCAGAGACAATCAACTAAAAAATTCACTCGCACATGCTCACTCCTAGGGTTTACTCCACTTCGGTTGCCTTCGGTAAACGGTCATGAAGTATAGGGTTTGTTAATGGTCATCCTCTAACCCCGAAAGATCTAAAATGACCCATTCAGATGTTGTCTCGGAAAAAGATCTTTAAGGCTTTAGGATGATTACTAACATTTCCTAACATTGCTTTTGTGATCGTATTTGTCCCTTCGAATGTCCCTAAAAACTCCAACGACGGTTCTACCTATTTCTCAATAATGAGATAGCATTGTCTAAGAGAAAAACGAACAGACTTTTTTTGAGTAGGTAGATTAGTTCTTAAGTACTTGCTCAAACAAACAAACTTTTTCACACAAACACTTTTCAAACAAAGTTTTCAAAAACAACTTCGTAACACTCTTGAGGACAGAAATAGGGGTTAAAATGAAGTAAAACAAAACTTTTCAAAACGAGCACACTCAAGCAATTTCAAAATGAGTAAGTACCTAAGAGCCCGTGGAAAATCACGGATATAAAGGGTGCTAACACCTTCCCTTTCTATAATCTACCCCCCGTACTCAGAAACATCTCGAAAAAGGTTTTTTCTATTCTTTTTCCTTTTCCTGATTGGATAAAATAAAAGTCGGTGGTGACTCTTGCTTACCACGACATTTTGCGAACAAAAAATGCAAACTAGTATTAACTGTCGGTTCTGCCACCGTATCACAACCCGATTATTATTTCTAAGACAGGTTTGATCCAACTAAACTTCAAGAGGGTACTTACCAGAATCCGTGCAATCCTAAACCTAAGGACTTGTTTTTCTTGTTTGTATATACTTACTTGTACATAACATCATAAACATCATAACATCACACTCATTCTCACTAACCATTTCAAGGATTTTTGGGATTTATCTTGTTCTGTTTTATAGGACATGGCTTTTATCCGCAGGAATACTATCCAAGTCAATCTCGTAAGAATTCCTCCTCAACTCAAAGAGTTAGCATCAAGAGTTCCTGAGGATTCTCCATTCACCAAAAGACATGGCCGCCTCCTAAGCTTGGTTACCTCCAACATTAATAAAGATATGATGAAGGTGCTTTTCTAATTCTTTGATCCTCTACACCATTGCTTCACTTTTCCCGATTATCAACTTGTGCCTACTCTATAAGAATTCTCACAACTCTTGAGGATTCCCATTCTCAATCAACTACCCTCCAACGGCACGGAAAGATATCCAAAACCTCAGGAGATTGCCTAAGCACTACACTTGCAACAATCTGATATCACAACTAATTGGGAAACAAGGAGTGGTGTAAAAGGTTTCTTAGCCAAGTTCTTGTTCGAGAAAGCTCAAGATTGTTGGAACTCTTTGGACTTACAAGCTTTTGAAGAAATCTTAGCCCTTCTCATATATGGGATGGTTTTGTTTCTAAACCCTGACCAACTCATAGATGTTAATGCTGTCAAAATCTTCATGTCTCGCAATCTGGTGCCTACCTTTTTAGGGGATATCCTATATTATTTTCACTCTCGCACTATGAGGAAGAGAGGAATTCTCATGTGTTGCACTCCTCTCTTGGTAAGATGGTTTATTTTTCATTACCCCCGATCTGTGTTGAAGAACGAGCAAGGTTCGAGATGGTCCCATAGGTTGATGATGCTCAGACATTCAGATGTTCATTGGTGTTCTCGATCCTTGGAGAACATTATTATCGTCGACCGTTGTGGGGAATTCTCTAATGTCCCTTTGCTTGGCATTAGAGGAGGTATGACTTATAACCCTTGATTAGCCTTACGATAGTTTGGTTATGCCCGAAGGGATGGCCCACGTGAGATGCTCATCCAAGGAGTGGTATTCGGCTACGAAAGCAACGACCAAAGCTACCGTCAGAGGTTTATACGAGCTTGGAGGATGGTAAGCAAAGTGGATAGTAAGATGTTGGGATACAAGAATTCCATTCCCCTCGAGCCTTACCTTAGGTGGGTACGAGCTTGTGCTCAGAAACTTGTGATGCCTTATCCCTCCATCTTACCAGTTATCATATAACCTGTGGTTGAAGAAGATATCCCGTACACTGTCCTCCATCCCGACATGCCTACTTCTCTAGAAGACTTGCAAAAGGGTTGGATACAACTAAAGGAAGAACGAGATACTTTCGAAGCTCAATTCTACGCTAGCGAGAAAAGGGTCTTGGAGCTTACAAAGCAGCTACATGAAGAGAAAAGTGTGAACTCCTATCTTGCGCCGAAGAGGATGCGTTCAGTATTTTTATCTTAGAGAGTTATTTTGTAAGCCCAAGAGACATGTTGTAATTTTTTGAACTAATTAATGAAAATTGACGTTTGTTCGTTCTTTTGTCTATACGAATTTAAATTCCATAAATCCTTGAAATCATTTCATTATACATCTTCCATGCATCATAACATGACAGGTTTTCGCATAACAGATTTCCTTATCTTTCTGCTATTTATTTCAGCAAGATGGATCTAGAGAAAACTATGAAGGATCTTCAGGCACAAAACTCTCAATTCCAAGAGACTATACTGGCCCTAGCCAAGGGGAAGTAAGATATGATGATATTTATGGCATATAAGAAGAAACCCAAGAAGAGAGCCCTGGTCAACATGGGCAAAAGGTTCAAAGAGTCGGTTCGTCAGATCCCGGTAGTGGAAGACTCATATGAAGAAGACGAGAATTAGAACGGTGAGGTTAAGAGCACCCAGGCTGACAGTGTTAATGATCAAGCTTCTGATGATGATAATTTGACGAGCAGTATCCACCCGCCGATGTCAAATACAAGCAACTAGAAGACAGGTTGAAGGCTGTTGAGATCCAAGTCGTCCCCGGTTTAGATTTTGGTAATTTAGGTTTGATCTCTGGGGTTGTTATTCCCCACAAATTCAAAATACTAGTCTTTGCAAGGTACGATGGAGTTTCCTATCCAAAACTTCACCTGAAATCTTATGTGCGCAAGATACAGCCGTACACTGCTGATAAGAAACTTTGGGTTCACTTTTTCAAAGAAAGCTTGACCGGAACGCAACTAGAATGGTTCTACTAGTTGGAAGGTTCTCGCATTAATACTTGGGAAGACTTAGCTACCACTTTCTACCATCAGTACTAGTATAATGTTGACTTGGCGCCGACAAGAGTTCAGTTGTAAGATATGACCATGGGGAAGAATAAAGGATTTAAAGAATATGCACAAAAGTGGAGAGACCTCGCCAGTAGGGTTCAACCACCTTTGACTGATAGGGAGCATATTGACATGTTTATGGGCACTTTATCTGGTTCATTCTTTAATCTATTGGTTGGTTGTTCTTCTTCCGGTTTCACCAAATTAATCTTAATCGGTGAAAGAGTTGAAAGCGGCATCAAAAGCGGGAAGATTCCCATGGCATCTGCCTCTACTTCAAATCCTGTAAAGAAACATTTTGCTTCAAAGAAGGAAATCAATGTTGTGTATGGGGTAAGGGCCCGTACCAAGAAGAATGATCATCCGTATGTTAATATTGTCTGAATCTCCAATCCAACTCCCGCTCAAAGACCATCTGCTAATCATCAACGTTTTGAAACTCCGAGAAGACAATTTACGAGGTTAGAAATGTCATTATCTCAAGCCTTACAACACATGCTAAAGGCTAATTTGGTGACATTGCGCGATCCTCCTGCCAACCCAGATACCTCTTCACCAAAGTATAATCTGAACGCCAAATGTGCTTACTACTCAAGTAGCCTCGGGCATGAGACTGACCAGTGTTGGGCCTTGAAGAATAAAATTCAGGATTTGATTGATAACAAGACTATTGAGTTCGATCCTCCTCCAACTCCGAATGTAATCACCGCGCCTATGCCAAATCATGGCAAGGGTGTTAATGTTGTTGAAGATACAATTTTTGACGCCTCTGTCGAAGACTTGACTACTCTGCTGAATATCATCAAGAAGAATCTGTTGAAATCCGGGATTTTCCCTGGTTGTGTAAAGGACAGTGTTTGTTGTACCAAACAACTCAATGGATGCGAAGGGCTAAAGGAAGGCATTCAACGCCTGATGGATAGCCACGAGATCCTATTTGAGAAGACCCCGCTTGCCAAAAGTTTAACTAACAAATTTGAAGATCTCTCCATTATCACCATCTCAAACAAGCCTCTTAGGATCGCCTCCAAAGGTCCTATTAGGATTTCAAATGAAACAATTGTTGCTCCCTTAATAATTACCAATCTCGGACCAATTCCCTACTCTTCAAACAAGGCAATGCCATGGAACTATGGTGTTGAGGTGTTTTACCATGGGATAAAACAAGACGCTTGGACCGAAGAAGAAAAAGCAGATGAGGTTGGTAACATAACTGGCTCAAGTAAGGTAACCCGAACTGGGAGAATCTTTTCACCCAATATTTCACCACCAGTTATTACAAAGGCACCCATTTGCATTACTGCTGCTAGGCCAAATACTGATACAAGAGGGAAGGATAAAGTTGTTGAGCCTGTTATAATAGAAATACTTGTAAAGGACATTGCTGGTGGAGAACCTTCGGCTCGTGAGATGGACGAAATCTTGAAAATAATAAAAAGAAGCGACTTCAAGATTGTGGAGCGGTTGGGGCAGACCCCTTCTAGGATTTATATGTTGTCATTGCTACTCTGTTCTGATGCTCATGCTCGGACATTAATCAAATTCTTGAAAAAGGCTCATGTCCCTCATGAGAGCACAACGGATCAGTTTAAAAATTGCGTGGCGAGCTTGACAGCTGATAATGGCTTGGGATTTTCAGATGTTGACCTAACACCGCTTGGGAAGAACCACAATAACTCTCTACATGTTTCTGTCGAGTGTAAGGGGACCACCCTAGCACATGTTTTAGTCGACACTGGTTCTTCTCTGAACGTGCTACCAAAGGGGGCATTAGACCGTCTAGACTGTGAAGGTTTAGTCTTGAAACCAAGTGATATCATCGTGAGGGCCTTCAATGGATCAAAAAGAATAGTTCATGGAGAGGTAGATCTTCCAATCAAGGTGGGCTTCCAAATTTTCAACTCCACCTTCTACATAATGGATATCCGTCCTGCCTATTCTTGTTTTTTGGGTCGCCCTTGGATCCATAAAGTTGGGGCAGTAACCTCAACCCTCCATCAAAAACTCAAATATTCGGTCAAGGGAAGAATCGTCACCGTCTATGGAGAGGAAGAGTTTATGGTAAGCCACCTTAACTATTTCAAGTACGTAGAGATGGATGTAGAATTCATTGAGACCCCGTGTCAAGCCTTTGAAGTTGTACCACCAATGGTTGCTGACTAAATGTTCCTCTTATGAGTCCAAAGTTATTAAGGTCGTGCCGAAGATGGTTTCAGTCAAAGATGCTCGTGCTGCAATTGAAGAAGGAAGTTGTGATAATTGGGGGAAACTCCTTGATATCCCATTCAAAGCAGACAAGTTTGGTTTGGGTTTCACCGTCAAGGCTCAGAAGGAAGTGAGGCGCGCTCGTGCAGGAAAGCCACCTCTCTGCATTGGAAGCCATGAAGTTAACATTGTGGGTGTTTCGGATGATGAAGCTGCATTTGAAGATTGGGTGTATCCAACTACAACAGAGCTTAAGAATTGGCATGCAAAGGAATTTGTGCCCATCTCCTTCATTGAGGAGTAATCTACTTGTTTATTGTTGTTTAGTAATTCAAAAACATTTTGTCTGTAATATTTAACAATGACTTTTAAGCCATGTGCCTAGCCCTGGGCACTTTGGTCCATTTGTCAAGGTTTTTATTTATGTTCATATAATCATATGATTATTCAATACAAATCATTGGACTCTTTTGCATTCAAATCTTTGTGCTCATTGTCTTTCTTTTCCTTCAAATACATTTTTCAAAATAGCCATGTATCTTACGTGCACACACACACACACACACACACACACACACACACACACACACACACACACACACACACCATTGCAGGTCCTCATCCACTCTGGATCTCGTTGCCAATGACTCTACTATTGCCGACTATGACTTCAAATGTCCGATTAAACAAGTCGAAGACGAAGGCGATGAAGATTGTGATATACCGGGAGAACTAGCCAGACTTTTATTACAAGAGGAAAAAGTTATTCAGCTGCATGAAGAGTAAGTTGAAGTCATCAATCTGAGTACTGAGACAGACAAGAAAGAGGTTAAGATTGGTGCTAACTTGGAAAGCAGTGTCAAGAGCAGGTTGGTTCAAATGTTGCATGACTATGTGGAAGTGTTTGCTTGGTTGTATGAAGATATGCCAGGGTTGGATACCGACATCGTAGTTCGTCGTTTGCCGACAAAAGAAGATTGTCCTCCTGTCAAACAAAAGGTTCATCGCATGAGGCCTGATATGTATGAGAAGATAAAAGCTGAAGTGATGAAACAATTTGATGCAGGGTTCCTAGCTGTGACATCCTATCCCCAATGGGTTGCCCAATGTGGTTCCAGTACCGAAGAAATACATAAAAGTTTGCATGTGCATAGACTATAGGGATCTGAATAGGGCAAGCCCCAAGGATGACTTCCCTCAACCACACATTGACGTCTTTGTCGATAATACTACTCATCATAAAGTCTTCTCTTTCATGGATGGATTCTCTGGCTATAATCAGATAAAGATGGCTCCCAAAGACACAGAGAAGACAACTTTCGTTATGCAATAGGGTACCTTTTTCTATAAGGTCGTGCCGTTCGGATTGAAGAATGCAGAGGCAACATATCAAAGGGATATGGTAGCTCTGTTTCATGATATGATCCATCATGAAATGAGGTATATGTGGATGATATGCTTGCCAGATCAAAAATTGAAGAGGAACATCTCAATCACCTATACAAGCTATTCGAAAGGTTGAAAAGTACAAATTGAGGTTGAACCCTAACAAATACACATTTGGAGTACGATCTGGAAAGCTTCTAGGTTTTGTTGTCAGCAGTAAAGGCATTGAAGTTGATCCTGCCAAGGTGAAGGCCATCCAAGAAATGCCAGTCCCTCATTCTGAAAAGGAAGTTAGAGGATTCTTGGGTCGTCTCAATTACATCGCCCGCTTCATATCTCACTTGACTGCTACTTGTGAGCCAATCTTCAAACTCTTGAAGAAAGATCAAGTAGTAGATGGAATGATCAATGTCAAGCTTCCTTTGACAAAATCAAAGAATATATACAAGAAACTCATATTCTCATGCCTCCAGTTGAAGGAAGACCCTTGATCATGTACTTGACAGTACTAGAGAACTCTATGGGGTGTGTTTTGGGCCAACATGACGAGTCTGGCCGAGAAGAGCATGCTATTTACTACCTGAGCAAAAAGTTTACCGACTATGAAACTAGATATTCACTGCTCGAGAAAACTTGTTGCGCTCTGGCATGGGCTGCTCGCCGGCTAAGACAGTATATGTTGACTCATACCACTTTGTTGATTTCTAAGATGGACCCAATCAAGTACATCTTCGAGAAACTCGCTCTTTTTGGACGGATAGCTAGGTGGCAAATGATCTTGATTGAGTACGACATTCAATACACAATGCAAAAGGCCATCAAAGGAAGTGTACTAGCAGATCATTTGGCCCATCAAGCTGTGGATGATTATCAGTCTATGAACTTCGACTTCCCTTATGAGAACATCATGCTGGTGACCGACTGCGCGAAACATGGACCGTATAACGGACTTGAACAAGGATCCCGATGGACTATGGTCTTCGACAGGACTTCCAACACCTTGGGCAACAGAATTGGTGATGTGATCATCTCTCCTGAAGGTTGCCACACTCCTTTCACTACCAGATCATGCTTCGATTGCACAAACAATATGGCTGAATACGAAGCGTGCATTTTGGGCCTAAAGGCTGCCATCGATTTAAGGATCAAACATTTGAATGTGTTTGGGGATTCCGCTCTAGTGATTAGCCAAGCAAAAAGGAGATTGGGACACTAAACACGCTAATATCATCCCTTACAAGGAACTTGTGCTATCCTTGATTCCTCACTTTGAAGAGATCACCTTTGAGCACTTCCCTAGGGAAGAAAAACAGTTGGCTGACACCTTGGCAACCATGTCTTCAATGTTCAAAGTCAGATGGGACAACAAACCCCATATGATTACAATTGAAATATTCGACGAACCTGCACACTGTTGTGAGCTTGACACTGACGAGTAAAAGCCATGGTACCACAAGGTGATGAGATACCTTGAAGTATAAGAGTACCCTGAGGTGGCATCCATCAATGACAGAAAGTTCTTGCGAAGATTTTCAGCCAAGTTCTTCCTAAGTAACGAAATATTGTACAAGCGCAACCATGATTCTACTCTACTCCTATGTGTGGACAAGAAGGAGGCAGAGGAAATTATGGAAGACATGCACGATGGCCTCTTTGGGACTCACTCAAGTGGACATACGATGTCCAAGAAAATCCTGAGAGCTGGCTACTATTGGTCAACAATGGAGACCGATTACCATCAACATTCAAGAACTTGTCACAAATGCCAAATCTATGCTGACAAGGTTGATGTACCCCATGTCCCTCTAAACTTCATGACCGCTCTGTGGCCATTTACAATGTGGGGCATTGACATGATTGGAGAAATCAAGCCCACCGCTTCCAATGGACATCGCTTCATTCTGGTCGCTATTGATTATTTCACCAAATGGGTCGAAGTCGCCTCTTTTGCCTCGGTCACCAAGAATGTGGTAGCCAGATTCATCAAACACAACCTCATCTGCTGCTATGGTATCCCCAAAAGGATCATCACCGACAATGGGACTAACCTCAACAATACTATGATTACTGAACTTTGCACTCAGTTCAAAATCAAGAATCACAATTCTTCTCCATATAGACCTAAGATGAATGGCGCAGTTGAAGCGGCCAACAAAAACATTAAGAAGATTGTGCATAAAATGGTAGTAACCTATAAGGACTGGCATGAGATGTTACCGTTTTCTCTACATGGCTACCGTACTTCAGCTAGAACATAAACTGGCGAAACTCCCTTTTCCTTAGTCTATGGCATGGAAGCTGTTTTGCCAGTAGAAGTTCATATTCCCTCACTGAGGATTATGAATGTAGCAGGCTTAGGCGAAGACGAGTGGATTCAGACAAGATTGGATCAACTAAACTTGATTGATGAAAAATGATTGGTTGTTGTTTGTCATGGTCAGACATACCAAAAACGTATGATCAAGGCTTTCAACAAAAAGATTAAACCTCGAGTATATCAAGATGGTGACTTGGTGATAAAGCGCATCATTCTGCAACAAGGAGACCCCAGAGGAAGATGGACCCCCACCCACGAAGGGCCATTTGTTATTAAGAGAGTGTTCTCTAACGGTGCCATAATGCTGACTACCATGGATGGTGAAGACTTTCCGCATCCTATAAACGCGGGCATAGTTAAAAAATACTACGCATAAAGGACTCGCTAGGTTGACACACCTAGGAAAAAATAAGGGCATCCCGGAAAACCAAAAGGTTTGGGCAAAAATTAGGGATATATTCAAAAGATTGTACACCCAAAATGTTGAAAACCCGAAAGGGCGACTTGGGCAAAAATAGGTATCCTGGTGGGCTGAAAACTCGAAAGGGCGGTCCAGGCAAAAGTTAAGGATTGAAAGCGTATGACTATGTCCCGTGGAATCACCACAGTCGACTTTATTACCAAGGTCCGAGTTCAAATGGTCCAAGATCAATTCAATTAACTTTTGTCAACGGCAAGGGGAATTCGAAGACATTGGGGGCAATAGTAGAGTTGGAATGCAATGAGATCATTTCACATGGCTACTATTTTTGTTTTCAATCTTTGTTTTCCTTTCAACGATCTTACTAGGATCTCCGTCTCTTTGTACAAAAAATGCCTATTCATGGGCAAAATATCAATACAAATATACTTTGAAGTGCAAATTTCCTGTTTTTTATGCAAAATTGTCCAATGACTAAAATTGAACGAACATATGCATATGAACATAATTAAAACTATTTGGCACATGTGCCTTGCTAAGCAACAAGCATCTCTTTAATGTATATGGAATATCCCCAGAGTTATTTCATTAGCATTATCCCCACCAAGACGGTTACAATAAACCATTCCTTAACAAAGTTACCCATAAAGTTTCTTTGCACGGACTAATCTCCAATCAGAGTCTCAATCTCTTGGCAGCTCTCTCCCCAGCTAAGTTGATCCTAAAAGTAGAAGCCTTGTGGATCTCTTTCTCAAAGAACTCACCTCGTCAGCAGTTCATCAAATATTCATCAACAGGGTTTATTTCCCCAACAGGGTTTATTTCCCCAACAAACAACGAGTAACATAACTCCTCAGCTGAGTTCAAATTCCCCATGCATAGTCTATCTTCCCCAGCTGAATTTGTTATCCCAAATTAAGTGTATCCTTCCCAAGCTGACTATATCCCTCAAGCTGAGTCTGTCTTCCCCGACTGAGTCCATACTCCCCAGCTTGAGTTTGCCTTTCAGATTATTACAAATCATAGGGCCACAACCCCTAATCCCCAATAAAGTCGTCAACAAAACCTTTACTACCTCCAAAAGATGCTATGAAGACTGAACCCGGCCATATATTAGTACAACTTTCAAACTACTATGAAGCTTGGACCCGACCAGATAGTAGTCAACTTATTAAGTCACTATAGAGCCTGGATCTGACCATATAATAATGTAACCTTTCAACTGACTATAAAGGCTGGATCCGACCAGATAATAGTTAACTTTGTGAGATACTATGAAACCTAGACTCGACCAGATAATAGTTTAACTCTTTAAGATATAAAAGAGCATGGACTCAACCAGACTAGGGTTTAACTTCTTTTCCCCAGTAGAGTTTGCCTCTACCCCCAACAAGTTATTGTGAAGCATGGACCCGACCAGATATCAGTTCAACTTCATCTTTTCAAGAATGTTATTGTAAAGCCTGGATCCGACCAGATAGCAATTCCCCTCAGAAGTTTGTTGTGAAACCTAGAATCCTACCAGATAACAACTAAATTCTAAGCAAGTAACTGTAAAGCCTAGACTCAACCAGATATCAGTTCAATTCTATCTCTTCAGACAAGTTTATTGCATAGCCCGGACTCGACCATATAGCAATTAACTTCATCCACCTCAAAATCTGTGAAGCCTGGATCCGACCAGATATCAGTTTTTAATTTCATATTTTCAAGCAAGTTATTATGAAACCTGGAGTCTGACCAGATAACAACTAGCTACATTCGCCAGCAAGAAACTATGAAGCCTGGACCCGAACAGATAATAGTATAACTTTTCAAAAACTATGAAGCTTGGACCCGACCGGATAGTAGTTACCACTTCAAGTTACTGCAAAGCCTGGAGTCCAACCAGATAACAGTTAACTTCCTTATCTCCAGTAAGTTACTGCAAAGCTTGGAATCCGACCAGATAACAGTTAACTTCCTTATCTCCAGCAAGTTACTGCAAAGCCTAGAATTTGACCAGATAACAATTAACTTCCTTATCTCCAGTAAGTTGTTGTGAAGCTGGAATCCAACCAAATAACAGCCTAACTTTACTCTCCCCAAGAAATTTTCTGCAAAGCCTAGAATCCGACCAGATAACAGCTAATTTATTCTTCCCCAGTAAGTTACCATGAAGCCTGGATCCAACCAAATAGCAGTTGACTTCCACATCCTCGGCAAGCTGTGAAGCCTGGATCCGACCAGATAACAGCTGAAATGCAAGAGATATTCCCCAGCGGAAGCATCCTTTCAACAAAGTTTGAAGATATATATACTCTTCATCCCCAACAGCGATCTGGGACTCAGCTTCCCAAAATTCCTCAACAGTAGTCAGGGATTTATTTTCCCAGACAAACATGCATCTCACATTCATACATCTTAACATATACATACAAAATGCATTTAGCATAGTACCACATCTTATGAACATCATGCATACATCTACATTTAACTAACTTTTTTTTCCACAGGTAAAACATCAAGTTTTAGTATAAATCGACCAAAGATTTGTGTTGATACTTCTTCCAGTGTTTACCAACATTCCTCCAAATGGAATCTATAAGCCCATTCACAATACATCTTCGAGTGCAAATTTCTGGGCACTCTAGTGTTCAATCATCTTCCACCTTTAAGTCACGAATGGCGGATCCGCCAATCTAACTCTTCAGGTTTAAGAAGATTGAACAGGGGAAGCTGTTGTACCCCAAAATTCTCCCTCTCATTTCTCAAGTAATCTCTCACAAGTTCTCCTTTGAGTCAAGACTACACAAGGTTTGATCAGCTCAAGACACCTCCTCAAGCATTGATGCCTAAAAATTAGGGTTTCAGTTTGCACAAAGGCAAATGGACTTTTAATGCCTCATATGACTTTCATGGATCATTTTGGACTCTCAAGATTGCTCATATCAAATTTCAAGTCTTGGATCACATTTTTGCCCAGTCAATTGACCAGTTGACCTAAAATCAACTATATTGGGGGAAAAGTCAATCGTGGTCAATTTACAACCAAACTTCATAATTTTTGATCCATATCAACATCATGAACTCATATATGTCATTTTATCAATTTTGGATCACAATTCCTCAAGAAATTTGATCAGGTCATCAAAAGGGCAAAATGGTCAAAATTAGGGTTTTGGTTGAGAAGGTGCAATTTTTTATTTTTGACCTAGCAAATGACTTGGTGGTTTGAGACATGATATCAAGGATTCAAATACTTTATTATGAACAAGTGGAATGGCTCAAAACATTTCTCAAGTTTAATTGATTGATAGTTGAATTCTAGTCAACTAATGAAAAGTCAAATTGTACACTGGAAAGTCAAACTTTGACTTTTTGATATAAATCAAGTTTCAAAGATTATAATTCATCAAGACATGTCAAAATATGAAACTTGTTCACCAAGAAATCAAAAAGTTAAGATTTCATTGTGAAAAGTCAAAATTTCTAAACTTAGAATTTTTTTTCTAAGTGTTGGAAATTCACATTTTTTTCATAACTTTGAGCCAAATTTACACCAAGATGCAAGATGATTCAAGGAAAACTTCCAACTTGAAAGTTGTATATTTCAATGTGATCTAAAACAATGTAGAGTAGGAATTTTTCTAGAAATGATTGGATTTTAAGTTATAAATTCATGAAGTCATGACATTTTTGAATAAACACTTAGAAATTTTCAGCTGTTTTTGTCAGGTTTTTATCCCAAATTCTTGGCCAATTTTCATAAAGTTCCAGTTTGATTTAACAAAAGTGGTCAACATGAAAGTTGTAGAAGGTGTTTCAAGCTTTCCAAAACATCCAATAGCATGAATTTATCATATTTGAGCTAGGAGATTCAAGGGCCTGAAGTTGGGCATTCATTCTTGAATTGCAAGCCATTTTTGTTGAAGAACACATAATCCAATTGGCATGATGTGCTGCATAATCTTATTTTACAGGCCTTGTGAGTTGAAAATATTACCATAATTTAATATTTACACAAACGTTTGAGCTATGGTCCATTTGGTTTAAGCATTGTCCAAGTGATATTTCCATTTTTGGCACAAAGTTGACATTGTCATTCTTGCAAAGTAGCTTTAATCACAAAGTCAGCTCTCCTTGAGCCTCTAACTTATTTCTTCTACACACACTCAACATAAAAAATTAGAAGGGCATGCTTAAAGTGTCCAACGACTCTATGCAACAAAGTACAAAGCATTGGAACTATAACCTTCAAGCTTACTTCATGTACAATCTAACCTAGCCATAACATGTGGTTCAAAATCTGAGTTTGTTTCAAGTCTCAAACCTTCTTTATAAATAGAGAGGCCAATTGCAAGAGAAAGGGGCCAGAAAATAGAAGGAGAAACTAACACTAAAAATCATTTTTACTGTCCAAAAACCAGATTTATCCATAAAACCTCCATTTTTTGAGCTTTGAAGTCCAAATCTTTGAATCTCATCCCTTGCAAGTTTTCTCCAAACAAACCATCCAAACACTTCACATACACCATATAGAAGTTGTTCAAACATAATAATAACTTTTGTAACATCACTAGCATCTTCCAAACTAAAAAAAATACATTACAACTTGAATTGGTTGGAGAGGTTCAACAATTTTCAGCACAAAGGGAAGGTTGGAGATACTTCAAGAAGGTTCAAAGGAGCTCGATCAATCACCACTTTGCACCCAAAAACATTTGTATGTGTTCTAAAGCTTCCGCTTCAAGAGGTAAACTTTCTCAAAATGTGATATCATTGTTCATACATCATTTGCTTTTGCGCTCAAAAGATATAACAAGATAGATCAAAAAGAAAAAACTAGCAAAAAAGTCAGACCAAAGGTTGACACCGGTGCCCGTGTCACACGACACGGCCTATGTCAGCTTAGTTGGATTAAAAACATAATAAAATGCATGAATAGGGGATGACACGGGTGCCTGTGTCAGTGTTACTGGTTCAGACATGAGCAGAAAAAAGATGGACAGGGGCTGACACTGGTGCCCGTGTCACACGACACAACCGTGTCAGATTGGCTGGAATAAAAAAGTGTAGAGAAGTCATGGACAGGTCCTGACACGGGTGCCCGTGTCCACTGACACGGCCCGTGTCAGCTCAGGCACTAATTTTCTTGATTTTTTGAGATTTTTTAGCTTATTTTGGACATATTGCATTGCTTGGAAATGATCTAACACTATAAAACCTTTGTTTTCAAATGAAACCTCAAAAACATTTTTCTAAACAATTAGTTTTTTTTTAATTTAAAAGTTAACTTAGAGTTAGGTTTTTCTTCAATGAAATTAATTACAAAACCTTTTCTATATAAAACCCTTAACAAAAACCAAACAAAAATCATTTCTTTTTCCATTTACATTCTTGCATTATTTTCTTTTCAATTCTTGCATATTATTCGATATGGTTGTAATAGATAATTGGTCATAATCTTCTGACATTCCCATATCAGGGCTAAGGCTGGATATTGAGGGCGCCATATTGGGATATGTGGAAGACTGAAATTGTGTCTGGGGTATGTGGGTGTGCTGGTATTGGGGTTGGTATTGTGGTTGGGTTTGAGGCATATTCGGGTATTGGTAGTTTGGCGGTGATTGTGGTTGGTAGTACGGCATTTGATTGTAGTTGTGTTGTGGTGGGGAATGTGGTTGTGTGTTTGTTGGTCTGTTTCTTCTTGGGGGTTGGTTTGAGGTTGATGGATTTTGGGTTTGTTGATGGGGAATCGAGGGTTGTGCCCATTGTATGCGTGGGTCAACCAAGTACCTCGGATGAGACACGTGCATTTCTGGGTTACTAACCGACCTGTACCACGACATATATTGATCAGTGTGTCGCATATTACCTTGAGTAAGGAAAACCGGGGATTGCAAGATGTAGCGGTGACGCCTTTGCCACATTTTACACCATTCTGGAGCAAAGTCTTTCCAGTTGGTAAGACCCCACTGGGCGTCGACCCTTTTTAGATGCCAGGGGGACAAATCTGTTGGATCACTTGGTATCTCTTGATGCATTCCGAACTGCATCTTCACACGGTCGCTGTGGTGCATCTCCACAATGTTGAATCGAATGAGTGCAGTCTTTGCAGTCCAAGTTGCTGCATCCTCTGGGTTTGGAGAATGGCCCAAACCCAAATATGGTCTCCAGACGAACTGCGATAAAATTTAAATCAGGTAAGCGCAAAAGTAATGTATAAATAATTAAAATGAACAAAAGTTAAAAGCTACGACATACATCATCTGGGCCTAAGTGATCCAACAGATTCCGGTAGAGTGCGACATTGAATCTGGGATTCTTGCCATAATCCAAACCCCTCACGCAGTACCTAAAGGAAATGAGAAACATGTTATTTTTAGCATATATTTTGGAAAGAGCAGAATAGTTATAAATGTTATAACTTAATGACTTACTTTGTTGCGTACGGGAAACCAAAAGTGTTGTTGTTGATGGGGTTTAAGGACTCCATCCTCCACCAACCCCAGGCTTGTAGTAAAAATACGCACCCATAAAATGTACATTTTTCCTTGACTGCGTTTTTGCACAAGGAACTGTACAGGTGGGCTAATACTGCAGAACCCCAACTATATTTTCTAGTTTTTTCAAAATTTGTTAGTAAATGTAAGTACATGAAATTTACACTATTTCCCGTACTTTCGGGAAATAAAAATGTACCAAAAAGTATCATAAGATACGTTCTGGCTTTTACTACTCGGTCATTCTCTGAGGAATTTTCATTTAATTCCATACTTGCATAATGTCGTTTCAGGTCAGTGAGTAGTATTCCCTGCCCTCTTGCTCCACCACCTTCTACCATGTCCCTACCCAACAGTTCTTCACACTGTGAGTTGGGTTGTTGAACCGACCCGTTCACCGCCTTACCGTTGATAGGGAGGCCCAGTAGCATGTACACATCTTCGAGAGTGATGATACATTCACCTATTGGTAGGTGAAATGTATGGGTCTCCGGTCTCCACCTCTCCAACATTGCAAGAATGAATTTTGAGTCAATGGTGCAGTTGGAGATCTTTATCACATGTCCAAAACCTGCATATTCCAGATAAGGGACGATAAATGGGTCAGGAGCCAGGTAGTTGTGCGAACGGATTCTGAATCTTTTTGTATCCTGAGATCATAATTAAACAAGTGTAAGATTAATTAAGATGAACAACACGTTATTTGAAGTATGAAAAATGTATAACCAAAGAAGAGACTTACAAATGTAGCAATGATTTCCCTTGTGCCTCTGTGAGTATCACCCATTGTTAGAAGAGCCATTGTTCAGAATGCTTGAGAGTATGAAAGACTTAGGAAGAAATAGAGAGTATGATAGACTTAAGAAATATTTTGTAGCAGAGAGTGAGAGTTGTGTGGGTGTGAGAGATGTTTCATAAGGTACGTATTTATAGGCAAATAAGTTTGATGTAGTGGTTGCTTGTGCTTGCATGCCTGCGATGTATCACATTTGCATGCTTAGGGTGTTACACATATGCATGCATGCATTTACAAAAAATGTAAGGTGTCACTCTTGCAGGCTAGGTGGCAGCCCATGCATGTATCACGATTGGACAGTAAGGGAGGCGCCATCTCACTTGGCGAAAGAGTACAAAAATGAATGGTGTCGCCACCCCATTTGGCGAATAAGAGGTGTCACTTCTTACAGCATTGGCTCAGGCTACGTGACAGCCTTTGGGATTCCTTTCTTTGTTGCATGCAAGGCCATTGGAGTTGATGGGTGGAGTCTTACACAAAACATTTATGTGTGCATAATAGGGCCAGGATAGGTGGCAGGCTAGGTGGCTTCATAAGCCCATGCATGTATCACGATTGGACAGTAAGGGAGGCGCCATCTCACTTGGCGAAAGAGTACAAAAATGAATGGTGTCGCTACCCCATTTGGCAAATAAGAGGTGTCACTTCTTACAGCATTGGCTCAGGCTACGTGACAGCCTTTGGGATTCCTTTCTTTGTTGCATGCAAGGCCATTGGAGTTGATGGGTGGAGTCTTACACAAAACATTTATGTGTGCAGAATATGGCCAGGATAGGTGGCAGGCTAGGTGGCTTCATAAGCTCATGCATGTATCACGATTGGACAGTAAGGGAGGCGCCATCTCACTTGGCGAAAGAGTACAAAAATTAATGGTGTCGCCACCCCATTTGGCGAATAAGAGGTGTCACTTCTTACAGCATTGGCTCAGGCTACGTGACAGCCTTTGGGATTCCTTTCTTTGTTGCATGCAGAATAGGGCCAGGATAGGTGGCAGGCTATGGGGTTTCATTATTGCATGTAATATTATTGGCAGCCTTGGGGGGTTGCATCCCTTACTTAATTGAAATTTTTTGCCTTACGTTGAACATAACATTCATTCACATAATCTGTAAAATTTTCCAACCTTCGAATCAGTCATCTAACCTTCAAACATTCCAGCAATCATACCTTCATACAATCAATAAACCTAAAACATTCCAACCTTCAAACCTTAAAACAATTCTACACAATGGCCTCTTCACCACAATTTGTTGTCAAAGCACATTTCAACGGTGAGACATACATGTGTCCCATAGTTGGGTTTTTGTTTAGAAACACCGACAATGTTCGATTTCTCTTAAACGGGAAAGCAAATTTCTCGTACTTTAAGAAAAGATTGGAGGCCAAACTTGAACGAGGCCCGATATCCCAGATATTTTATCAGAGTCCAGTCTTTTTTGGAAACAACCAAGTTATTTTTTATAAGGTTGAAGTTCAAGATGACGAGGATTTCCAGAACATGATTTCCAGCCATGTCTATTCTGGAAACGACTCTATTGAGTTGTACGTTTTGCTTCAAGAGCCTCCGGTGACACAGGAGGTAGAGCCTCCGGTGACACAGGAGGTTGATCCTTTGGAGAATGAGCAAGATGAGGTGGATGCAGTTGATGATGAAGAAGAAGATAACGAGTTGGAGTTTGATGAAATGGTGAACGACGATTCTGACGATGATGGCATCCCAAGTATTCCTACTGACAAAATCTACACACCACCTACGCACATGACAAACTTCAACATGGGCGGAGATGAACCTTCTATGGACTTGTTTTTCCAACCGTATATGCAGTCGGATGAAAATTTAAAAGAGAAGGACAAGTTTCGTAACAGAGAGGAATGCATAAGGGCCATCAAAAAATTTCACATGCTCAACTCGGTTGATTATAAGGTGGATCGTGTAAACCCGGAAAGGTACAAGATCAAGTGTGTCCACCCTGACTGTATGTTCAAGCTGACCGCATCATACAGACTAAGGGGTGACTGCTGGGTCATAGGTTCCATGACTACCCATACTTGTGTAAGTTCCACTCAATCACAAGACCACCGAAAACTCAACCATGATCTAATCTGTCAAGAAATCCCACCCCTGGTCAGCAATGACCCTTCTTTGAAGGTGAAAACAATCATCTCCCACATCACCACGGTTTTTAACTACACTCCGTCTTACCGTAAGGCGTGGTTAGCAAAGACTAAGGCGATTGAAAGGGTGTACGGAAACTGGGAGGAGTCATACCGAGAACTTCCCCGCTACCTAAATGCACTCAAGACATATTCTCCAGATAGTGTTTATGTTCTGGAAACATTGCCAGCGTACGCCCAAGATGGTAGTCTACTACATGGCAACGGAATATTCAGTTGCGTCTTTTGGGCATTTAAACCATGCATCACAGGGTTTGCATCATGCAAACCAATTCTACAAATTGACGGGACTTGGTTGTATGGGAAGTACAAAGGCACGCTTTTGATGGCAGTTGCACAAGATGGCAACAATAACATTTTCCCCGTTGCGTTTGCCCTTGTCGAGGGGGAGACCGGTGGTGCTTGGAGCTTTTTCCTGAAAAATCTTCGTACACACGTGGCTCCTCAACCAGATCTTTGTTTGATCTCGGACAGACATGCCTCCATTGAAAGTGCCTATAATAATCCAGCAAATGGTTGGCACGACCCTCCTTCTACGCATGTCTATTGGGTCAGGCATATCGTCCAGAATTTCTCGAGGGAGGTTAAGGACAAAACATTGAGGAAAGCGGTGATGAATGCGGGATACGCACTGACATAGCCCACATTCAAATATTACCGCAACGAGATCCGTTTGTCTAACCCAGAATCCGGTACGTGGATCAACAATATACCGGTCGAAAAGTGGACTAGGTCATACGACAATGGCAAAAAATGGGGGCATATGACAACAAATCTTATTGAATCAATGAATGGGGTATTCAAGGGCATACGAAACCTCCCCATCACTGCCTTGGTGAAATCCACGTATTTTAGGATGGCTGCGTTATTTGCCAAAAGAGGTGAAATGTGGTATGCGGTCTTGCAATCAGGACAACTATGGAGTGAAAGCTGTATGAAATACATTAAGGCTGAAAGTGCTAAAGCCAACACTCACATGGTTACACGATTTGACCGCCATAGCCACAACTTCATTGTGAAAGAGACAATCGACCACAATGAAGGCCTGGCAAGACAAGAATACAGGGCCATTTTACCTTCTCAATGGTGCGATTGTGGTAGGTTTCAAGCTTTTCGTATGCCTTGCTCTCATGTCATTGCCGCTTGTGCTCATACCCATCAAGACGCGCTTCAACTGCTCTCAAACGTTTATAAATCTGAAATGTTGCTCACTGTTTACAACAACAACTTTCCTTTGGTGGCAAAACCGGACTATTGGCCTGAATACAACGGCGATATAGTTTGGCACAATGACCAAATGCGAAGGAACAAGAAGGGTCGTCCCAAAAGCAGGCGCATCACAACAGAAATGGACGATCTTGACAGGTTGGAAAGAAAGTGTGGTTTATGCCGTCAGGTCGGACACAATCGCAAAAACTGTCCGAATCGGGCGTCTGGCTCGACCACATAAATTTTGTAATACAATAAATCTTTTCAATATTTGTGTTGTAAACATTATGGGTTTTCCGTTAATAAAACTGTTAACACAATTTAAGAAATTCAATATAGGAAATTACATTAGGGTTTTCGCGTACAACAATGATTAACGATATTCAATCTAGGAAATTACAACTGTTAACACAATTTCATCTGACCCATGCATCATCAGCATTACATCACTGTCTGTTTTGACTTCCTCCAACCACACATTAGGTCTTCTTGTCGCATGCGAGGTTGTTGTTCGTTTTCGCTGGATCCTTCGAATTTTTTCCCCCTCGGCGATGTCTCCATCTAGCCACAGCATCAACTCCCGCTTCAGACGCTCCATGGAGTGAATGTGCCAGAATTTCATTTTCATCGCAGGTTTCGTGGCGGAGAATATAACGTAACCATCTCTGCTAAAAATCATAGGCGACGTCATTACGTAAATAAGGGAGTACAAAATAAAAATACAGTGCGAGAAAGTTGAGAAATTTCAAAGAAACGGACGAATTATTTATAAAACAGCAAAAAACCCTAGTTTTGCCCTAGGCGCCAAGTGAGATGGCGCCTCCTCTCATTTTTAAGGAGCATGCGCCATCTCACTTGGCTAAAAGACAAGGGAGGCGCCAAGTGAGATGGCGCCTAGGGCAAAACCCTAGGTGCATGCGCCAATTGAGATGGCTCCTCCTTTGTGGAGCCATCTGAAACATGGTTATTTGCGTAATTTTTTCCGAAACCCGGTTATTTGTGAAATATTTTTTTAATACATGATTATTAATAAAAAAAATTCTATAATTGATAGAAGTCACATAATTAATACAATTTTAGAGTTAGTTAACAATCTAGACTTTTATTCATTAGACAAATATATATTTTATATCAATGATTAATATTTGTATCATTTATAAATAAATGAGACATATTAGTTCTACTTTAAATAATACTCTTTCATAACATACTAAAATCTATTTTATCTTAAATTTTTAATGATAGTTTACTTTTTAAAATATAATATTTTCAAATCTTGATTTTAATAGTTATATTGATGAAAATGAAAAGAAAAATTATAATAAGTTTGTCTTTTAATTGTTATCAATAACTTAAATAATACATTTTATTTTATATTAACTTTTAATATTGATATCTTGAAATTACATATTCAGCGTCAATAATAAAAAGTTTCATATTTTACAAACTAAACAAAAATAAACTCTCATAGTTTTGAATATTCTTTTATTATAATATAAAAATTAATTTTAATCATAACCATATTATCATAATTAAAAATATTTTAATAATAAAATTAATTATTTTATAAAATAATTTAGTATTTATTTTAGTCAGACCCGTGTAATCTATAATAGTTTACCGTTTTATTTTAATTAATAAAAGCAAACATTTACCTATAATAATCATCTTTTTTCATTTAGATTTTTAAATAAACATGTTTTCCACTAAATTACACAAATAATCAGGTTTTGAAATTAATTTTAATGTTGGCGCCATCCCTTATGGCGCCTATGTAGCTTCTTTTTTTTTGTGTACACGCCATGGTCTATGGCGCGCTTTTGTGCAGATGAAAAGCAAGGTGCCACCCCGTGTGATGTATACGTGCAATGTGTGTGAAAAAGAGCCATACAAAATGACTCCTATGTGTTATGGCCTTTTCTATAAATAAAACTTCCATCCTCTACCATTTTCACACCTCTTCTTACTTTCTCTCTAATTTCTTCTTCATGGCATATGACATGATTTTCAAAAGGGATGGATATGTTTGTTTCTCTATTGTCAAACCCCCGATTAAAATGAAAATTTAGAAAATTCATTCCATAAACCATCTTAAGAGGTCCTTGATCCGCTGGTTAGAAGGGGAGTCCGAAGATGGTGAAATCATCCGAAGAATTCAGAGACTTAGAATGACCACCTCAATTGCGACCGAAAAACTAGAAAGTTTGTGAGATGAAGTCAAAAGTGACAATGATGTATGTTCTATGATGCATTGATCAAATGATATTATTTTGACGGTTGTGATATATTAGACATTTTGCCGTGTTAAGTAATTTTATTTGTTGTTTGTGTTATTGTTTTAGTCTTGTTTGCGTTTGTGTAGTTGTAACAAATATGTTTAAGGAATAAATAAAGTTCAGTTGAATTCTAAAAATATATTACAAAGGTGCATACAATTATTAGGTTGTAGAGCTAGTTCCACCATTGGGACAATTATTTTGATTGTGGCCGACCTGACGACATATACTACACTTCCTTTCCATTTTATCAGCCATATCCATTTCGGTTCTAATACACGCGTTGTTGGGGCAACCCTTCTTCTTTCTTCACAATATATCATTGTGCCAAACTACTTCCCCTGCATACGCAATCAATAATCCTCTTTTATTATCACTTTAAAAGTATTGTTATATACGCCGAGCAATATTTCAGCCTTGTAAATGGGAGATAACAATGTTAAGGCATCTCAGTGAGCATATGAACATGCCGATATGACATGGGAGCAAGACATCCTAGAGGAAATGTCTTGATGTATCGTCAACTTTTGGATCACCTTCGACCAGAGGATGTATTACCACTAAATTATTCATCTTCTAAGTAATTTTTTTAATATTAACCATCTTCTAAGTAACCTAATAATATTTCTTTCCTCTACAGTTTATTTAGAGACCATATATGGGTCTACAACATGAACCAAACCCCGAATACGAAGCAATTTAAACTATAAAAACGAATATCTCGTGGTACAATATTATAGAGATGCACCACAGTGACCGTGTCAAACTACAGTTCAACATGCATCAAGAAATCCCAAGCCCCTACGTGTTTGAGCTAGTGGCATCTTCGTAGAGTCAACCATCAATGAGATGTTAGAATTTGGAAAGACTTCGCTCCAGAATGGCGTAAGATGTGGAAGAGGCGTCATCAACATGCCCTACAATACCTTGTCGCGTTATGCAAAATGAAACCAACTCATAATATATGATTTGGTATAAATCGATTACCACGACTGAGTCGTTTGTGTTTGAGCCGTACTATTTGATCGACCCACGCCAACACACTTAAAAAACAACCATACCGATCCGCTAGCACTCAACCCCATTACCAAGACCAATTTCAATAACAATACCAAGATTAATACCAACCACACACTCCAACACATTACCAAGAACAAAGACGGTACAACCAACACCCTGATGCGGGCCCATCTAGATCTCAACATAGCCTTAACTTGGGGGAAACTAACGAATATAACCCAAACGACCCACTCATCCCGCAAACATCACATAATCGTAGCTCCTAACAACCATATGACTTCAACACACCACGAGAAACATTGCCTTTTCCCAATCCGATTCAATTGATCAGTACTGCCGATCAACCTTCAATCACCCACCACGCCCACCATGACAAAGCTTTGACGACATGAGCAACCGACTTTTTGACAACGAGTATTCGAAACAATTTGGTGACCTGACTAATTACATAGACCCTGAGCACATTGAGGTATTACAAGTGCCATCGATCCAAACACAACATGAATCTCAAAGGGTTGCGGATCAACGAGTTAAGGGAGAGCCATCGACCCAGACACAACAGAAAACTCAGAGGGTTATGGGTCAACGAGTTAGGAGAGCGCCGCAGTGCAGAACTGATGACCGTTACGGTGATTCGAAATATTAAAATATATGTATGTCTTATTCTCTAAATGTATTATTTTTTATATTTAAATAGTAGTATCATTTTTTTTGTAAATTTTTAATAGTATTAAAAAAATAAAAAAATAGCATGTACATGTACGCGTCATATAAAATAACGTGTACTAAAACTATTACACATATGCGCCATCTCATATGATGTGTACACCTAAATTTTACACATAAACGTAATGTGGAGTAGGGGTGTTCAAATCCAAATCAATCTAAATAAAAAATCGAAAACTGATCCAAAAAAAGGAAAACCGCAAAAAACCAAAGTTTATTGGATGTGTTTGGATGTCATTTTATGAAAATCGATCGGTTCATATCAGATTTCGGATGAATTTTTCAAAACCGATCCAAATCAAATTGAACCGCATACACATATTTTTATACTTATTTACTTTTTATTAATATGATATGTTATGTGAATTTATTATTAGATGATAATAATTTTTTAATAATATTTATTAGCTTAGTATAATCTATTTATTTTTATTATTTCAACCATAATCGATCATTCTCATTTTGTAATATTTAACTTTTAATATATTATATGTTATATATTATATCAAATCTATAATTTATTAGTCGTTTTATAATATTAATAAAAATATAATGTGTAATTTGGATATTTAAAAACCGATCCAAATTAAATCGCATAAAATTGAATCAGATCAGATTTTATTTTTTTAATATATCATCCAAAACCGAACCAAACTACAAATAAATTTATCTTTAGATGAGATAAGTTTTTATTTTAAAACTAATTCAAATCGAACCGTGAACACCCCTAATATGGAATGACGCCAACAGTTATTTACAAAGCTAGATCTGATTATTTAGATAATTTTTTGAAATATTGATTATTTGCTTACATAAATATAATTTTTTTGAAGAGATTTGCTTAAATAAATTGAAAAATATGGTGGTTGGCGAAAATTTTTCAAAACGCTTTTCTGATGATAATCAAGACACAAAATAAGTGCACGCCTTTTTGGAGAGTCTCTCATTCTCACACTCCATTTTCATTCCATTTGAATTCAACGTGTTTACAAAATATCTTCCGAAAGTTTCATCGATCGGACCAACTGGACCATCAACGCAGCCGAATGCTGCCGCAGCTCCGGCCACCTTCTCAATTCCCTTCTTCCAACCAGGTTTCTTCGCCGTCGCATTTTTCTTTCCATCTGCACTTTACTTCGATCTTACTTTTCCTTGCATAATTTGAAGAGAAAAAAAACCTAATCCGTATTAGTTATATAGGAATGAAGATGATGATTTAACTGCGCAATGCCTTAAATTAGGTTTGAATTGCGTTTTTGTTCTGTTAGACCTAGTATATTTTGTACCAAACGACGACGTAGGGCCGAAATTGGCGAATAAATCAGCATAGAAAATGAGCGGCGCAAGACTTTGCACATTGCTCGGAGAACTGGGTTACGAAGGAACAAATTCAGGATCAGATTCATTGGATCCAGATAGCTTCGAATGGCCTTTCCAATACGAAGACACTCGCCCCATTCTTCACTGGATCTGCTCCACTCTTCGTCCTTCTAATATCCTCTCCCATTCCGAACTCTCTCAGTTTGTTACTCAGTCCTTCTTCTTCTTATTCATTCTTAGTCTCTCTCTAACTCCATTGTAACCGTTGTTAGGGTTTTTTTTTTTTTTTTTTTTTTTTCAGGTATGAGCAATTCAAGCACCAAGGTAAATTATTGGAAGGCGGTGATTTGGATTTCGCTTTTGATAGCATTTCAGCTTTCTCCGATACTACTGATAATCAGGAAGCTCTTTTTGGTCCTCATGAACCACTTAGTTTGAAGGATATCAAGTTAGTCTGTTACTCCTTCCATTTCAATTTGATTATTCAATTTGATTATTGGTCAATTTTTTCCTTTTTAAAAAGTAAAATTAGGTCAAGTTTTAAGAACTCAAAATAGGAAATGTTTTCACAAAGTAAACAGGCCGAATGTTACATTGAAAAAATAGAATGATTGCATAACATGAATTTTTTTTTTTTTTTTGGTTAAGTTTCATCTTAGTTAGGGAATAGAATTTGATGAAATGTGTTGTGTTCAGGGAAGAAACTTTGGCGTATAAAGCTGAAGCTGCTGATTTGCAAAGACAGCTGAGGCAACTTCAATCTCAATTTGACATGCTTTCTGGCCAGGCGTCAACTTTGACCCAAGGGAGACGAGCGCGTGTTGGCGCGACTTCTGTTGTTAGCGGCCACCTCGCAGCAATTGAGGAGAGCCTTTCCGGGAGAAATTTACAGGTGCTTGACCAATCTCTTAATAATCACATGTTGAGAATGAACGAGTGTATTTTATCATGTTTTTCTTGTCGTGGTAATGAATTATTGCTTTTACTTGGTAAATAACTTGGATGTTGAATTTGTTATTTTCATTCATAATGATGTATGGTTTGAGTTTTTCAATATAGAAATCTACATTTTGTAGTAAAGCAATCAATCCAATAATATTTGTATTTCACGGTGGATCATTTTCAGACTGGAGTAACAAAATGATATGGATATCGTTATTGCTAGAGATAAAAAAACCAATTTTTGAGTTTGAGCCCGCACTTAATACCATTAGTTAATACCATCTTTCTATTTAATTTCCAAAATTCTTACTCAGATGTCTTGTGGCAGTTTGTTTTTATTAAATTCCTTTTGTTGATTAGATGAATGCAGTTCTTGGAAGGATTGCTTCCACATCAGAGGAGTTGGCTCATTACCATTCAGGAGATGGTAATATTCCCTTTTCTTACTTTTCTCTGTAGTTTCTTTCTTATTTTTACTATTTTTAGAACGTTCGTTTTATTGTATATATGTGATCTTTCCAGTGACAACATGAAATTTATTGCCTACATCTTATTGGAAGCTTTTATTGTACAACTATGTTAGGCATCGAAAGATCAAATGATAATTTGCTTGGTTCATATTTGGCTTTGGTTGTTTAAGTTGTGTGTGTTTTGGTTGTCAATAAAAACATTTTGCCACAGGTTCCTCTATAATTCCAAACCACTCGTTGCTTGCTGAAGTGAAATATGAGCAGTATTGATCTCTTGTTCTTGTTGAATTAGATGATAAAACTTATGCAGTGTGACACCTGAGAGAAAAGATTTCTGGCAATGAATCTTGATGTGTGCTTGAAACATATGTGATTGTTAATTTCTTACATTTTAACTAGCAGTTACTGCTTCTTGCTCAACTAGTTGTTTCGTTGCTCTATTTCATTCTTCTTTTTATTTATATTTAATTTTCTAAATTTGTTTTGCCATTGATTATTGACTGATTTCATCTTTCTTCTGATGAATTTTGCTACTTTGAAATGCAGAAGATGGTATATATTTGGCATACTCAGACTTCACCCAGTTTTTGTTTGAAGACTCATCTTGTCTCAAAGAACTTAATCAATGGTTTTCTAAGCAACTCGATACAGTACGTGGATAAAACTCATTCTTTTCACTGTTTTTCTTAGGATTACTTGTTTTCAGGATTACTGTCAAATTAAAATAATAACAGAAGAAAAAGTAAAATAGAGGGAGAAAAAATTAGAGGACCAAAGTAGAAAAAAAAAAGAGAGGAAGAAGTGCACGAATAGAAAAAAAAAAAAAAGAGAAGAAAAAGAAAGAAACAGAGAAGTAAAAAAATCAACCTAAAAAGATAGAAATGATGGAGAAGAGGGAGGAGAAGGCGGCTGAGAGGGAAGAACAAAGTGCAGAGAGATGATGGAGGAAAGCATGGTTTTTCTTTGGAACGGTTGAAGTGCAAAATTGACTGTGAAGTCTCAACTCAAATTTGATTGTAAAATCCAAAATTACCATTAAAACCTTTTAAAATTAAGGTGTAATTTTGGTTTTTCAGAAACCCCATGGCCTGCTATTTCCCTATAGCGGCTGCTATAGTGTTATGCACCCTTAAGGCTCTTCCCATAGCGGCTGGCCTCTGCTCTGCTCCGTTATCCCGCTATAGCGTCACTGTTTGCCGCTATTGACTACAACCTAGAATGAAAGAAAATGAGTATAGAAGAATGGGAAACACGGAATAGAAGACATATGTGTTGTTTTTTAACCTTAATGGACTTAATAAAGGTTAGTATAAGCACAAAAAAAAGGTTAGTTATGGTAAAGTCTATAAGCCCTGATGCATATATTTGATTATGACATAGAATATACTCTTTCCGTTCCACAATGAGTCTCATACTTGTTGCTGATTTCACATAAATTAAGAAATAGAATATTAATTCTATCAAATTATTCTAAATAAGCATTGGTGTAATCACCACTATCGCAAATACTAAGTGGAATATCATGACTTGAGAGTGATGCACATAGTATCAGTTAGAGGGCACAATTGAAAAAAAGTAATTAATATCACATTGAAAATGACATTTGTTGAGACATTTTTTGTGCGCGCTTAAAACGTGACACTCATTGTGAGACAGAGGGAGTACATAGGTTCAGTCGATACACTCTACTTTAAAAATACCTGTAAGCTTTCCTCAGTCTCGCTGAAAAAAAGAATATTAGGTTTCTTGTTTCAAATTGATACACTCTACTTTAAAAATACCTGTAAGCTTTCCTCAGTACTCTATAATGCTCTTTTAATCTCCAGGTCTATTCATACCATATACATGGTCTATGTGTAATATGTCAAAATATTAAGAGCATTATTGTGATTGTGTGATGAACTTTTCGGATTAGTCCTTTGCTTTTATTTAGCTAAATGATAAATTAAATCTTGAAAAACATGTTTTACGCCTGTCCTTGTTTTAGTAATTGATTATTCCATGCAACCGGCCCTACTTTGAGGGATAAGGTTAATGTTCTTGTCGTAACTATCTGCATGTCACCCATAACCCATTCTGTTTAGTAGATTTTTTAGAGTGGTATGTTAATCTTTTTTATCAATTTTCTATCTGTTTAGGTCTTGATGTTCTTTCATTATTTTGTTTCTTAATTTCAATAATAGGGTCCATTTCGACTTGTTGCCGAAGAGGGGAAATCTAAATGTTCATGGGTAAATCTTGACGACGTCTCAAGTAATTATGTTAGAGGTATACATATCACTCCTTACAATTCCCTATCACTTTTCATCATCCTCAATATACTAGTATTATCTTTATCTATCATGACTTGCAAATCTAATTTGGATCTTTCAGCGTCGTTACTGGCAGTGAACATGAACATGAAAGTTTTAATTCATTCTTATCAATATAAATATTTGTCCTTGTATAGCATTTGTACTGAGGCAAATAGTAGGTAACATGGGGATGCGTTTGTGTTTTAGTTTCTTCTTTGTTGCTCTAATGAAATGGTATGGGCAAAGATTTCTTAAAATCCAGGCATTCTGTATCTTACACATCATAAAGTTGCATTTGAATTTAAGTTGCTCCTATAGTGTCAGGAGTCTGGACAAAACTGAGGCTCATAACAAATACATCTTTAACTCTGTTTAAATAAAAGTTATACAACCATGTTGCGGCTTATGCAAATAAATTCTTATACACAAACACACATCCATATAAACTAGCATAATGTTAACTTGACTTTTTTTTTTTTGTGCGTGGTTAAACAGATTTAGAAAAATCTCATCATCAACGTGTATCTGAGTTGCAACGGCTTCGTTCAATGTATGTGCTTCTTTCTGATATCATTGCTGATAGTCTGCTTCAGTAATTTGTGGATTGATCTATAAGAACAAATCTTCTGTTAGCCTGCTTCAGTTCAGTAATTTGTGGATTGATCGATAAGAACAAACCTTCTATCCGTTCTCGGTCCTCCAAATATTAGAGTGTCACCCTTCCGTCTAAAGATATTTTTCACCAAATTGGTCCTTAAAAAATTCAACCGTTACCATAGTAGTCCTCTAATTTTTCTCATCAAGTTAGTCACTTAAAAGATACTCCAAAGTTGCCCACCAATTTGTCCCCGTGTCATACTTTAGTCTTTTAGATGGATGAATTTGGTGACTGTTGTGTATATTCTAGCAATGCTTAATTAATTACTTATATTAAAATAAATTAACTTCTAAGTTTTTTCATTTTTTTGTCAATTGCTTTTTTTTTTGATAAACTTTTGAATTCAATTACTAGCTTGTCTTTCTTTAGCCAAGTATATATGTTAAGATTTACGTTGTGAATCGTACAAAGACTCTTTTAACAAAACTAAAAAAAACTAAAAATAAAAAGTGATATTTTTTACGATAACTTCAAACCTTTTATTTCTTGCAAGTTTCTCATGAGTCATTACGGATCTACACTGCAGTATGAAAGAAACACAAATAACAAATAAATGTTTTTTATTGGCAATATAGACAACAGTGGAATAGTTAAAATGAGCCCCTCTCTCTTGTGTCTCTTGTTTCTCACATTCTCGTATATCTCTCTCTCTCACGTACTTCTTTCATCGACAAGTTGGCTGTACCAAACACACTGTAAGATTGGAAACTGGTTATACGGGATAAATTAAGATTCTCTAACATAATGTTAAGATATGTTCTTGTATTCCAATAATGTCTGTATAACTACCTAGACCAAACCTTGTTTCTTGCCAGATCCCAATCCAAACTTGGTTTATCACTGCCTTTCTTTTTGAAGTAGTCGAGGGGATGTCTTGACATGAGATTCTGTGTATCCTTTGACACGTGATTGTGGGTATCATGTGATTAGCCCTATTTTAGCCAGTGTACCATCTTTATCACATGGCATTCCTTTTAAAGACACACATCTTGTACAAATTGATCTATTTGATTTAATTAGACTGGATGCTATACTAAGTCATGTGGATGCTATAGCCCAATGACTACCTAGCTATGTAATTTAAAGGGACAAAGTTTGAATTCCCATTGAGCAATGTATGACCTAAGGCCTTCCCCATCCCCCTAAATGAATAATGTTTATTCCCCTCCCATATTTTAGAAAAATGTTGAGATTCCATTCCACCAATATTTTAGTTCTTATGGTCTTTAAATCATGATAGATTTGGAATAAGTGAAAGACAATGGGTGGAAGCACAAGTTGAGAATGCGAAGCAGCAGGCCATTTTAATGACGCTTAAATCACAAGTATCATCAGATGAAGCTCACATGCATTTTGACCACCATTTTCTTCGGTAATTTACCTCTAATTTTAGCTTTGATGTTGTTTGAATCTGTTAGTTGATCTCCAATTACTAATGTATATGTTAGGCGTAGGCCCAAGGCTCAGTAAATTAGGCCCAAATTATATAATTAGATGTCATGTATAATTAGAATAGAGAGAGAATGAGAAAGTCTCTCATTCAGTTTGTTATTGGCTTGTTTGGTTTGGGAGGGAGAGACTAGACTCTCTATTCCTAGTGGTTGTATTTAATTATATAGTTAATTGTGTATTCTGTAACTGCTGTTGCAGTTTGTAACTGCTACTGCAGGAAATTATTCCCAGTATAATTGCAATGAAGTATTGTATTCGTGTGTATTGTTCTCCCCTTATTTATCATTACTATTCAGAATCTTGAATATTAGCCACGATTCTCTTGGACTCTATGGGATGAATCTGAATGTATTTGAGATAATGATGATTTACATCGGATTAAATCTATTTATAGATCCTTCTTATGACCTGCTATAGCTGGTGAATTTTAGGACTGACTGACACTTCTCAGCCAGTTACAAGCTGTTACAGCTGGTGTAACTGTAATGCCTTTATGCTTCCCTGGTCTTAGATTTGTAACTTCTGTCCTCCTTTATGATGATTTTTTCGAGACACTGCCATGACCTTCTTCACTGTGTTTTAGAAATCATTATAGCTCCATTTGTGACCCCCTTATGTACAAGAACAAAAATGCATATGAATGACCAATTTACAAAAGCAACATTCTGTAAAAGAATTCTTTTATTTTTTAGACATTTTTTTATTTGTTGTCGAATCATATCAATATGATAGGTTCAGGATATTTTGAATTAAAATGTGAACTTTCAAATTGTTTTGACCGTAAATGCTTTTTATTTTTTAAATTATATTGACAGTTTGTTATATGTAATCATGCCATTTGGTGCAATGTTCAGGAGAAAGCATTCTGAGTTGAAAGCAGAACTTTCAAATCTTTATAATCATGAAGAAAAGCTTCTATCAGAGGTTTGTTACTACATGACTTCTGTTCAATGCTTGTGTACCTTTTCAAAGGCATTGCAGTCTCCATTTTCCAAAACTTTTAAGCTTAAATTTTTACTTTAATAGTATGTTATTTAGAAAGTCAGTCCTTGTTCTAACCCCATTGTTATGATTGACATAAATACTAGTCTACTGTGAAGTTTATTCTGTTGATGTCGATTCTCCTATTCAGATCCAAAACAGCGGCTGTTAAGAACCCAATGAAGGGAAGTGAGAAATTGATAGAAACAATTGAAGGAAAAAAACTATCCTATAGAATGGTGGGAATAGGAGAAAAGGTTCTCCATCAAGGGTTTTCCCTTTTAAAACCAAACTGCACTATTTTCCCACACAAATCACAACAATCCCTCTACCCTGCTTCCCCATGTTTATCATGTAACTGACTCCGCCCGCCTTACCAGCAAATTGCTCTGACTGTTTCTAATTAATTTTTGCTTCTCTTCTAGCTTGACAACTGCACCACAAGATGGGGGCATTACACCTTAGAACTGCTCCTTAGTATGTTAGCTTGACAACAAATGGCCCACGTTCTGTTTCATCTAAATATGATGAAAGGGAAACAAATACCTTGAATATAAGAAATGATAAAGTTATTCAAGAAATTAATGTTTCACCTCATCAATGAACCAAATGACTTAAAAGTTTGAGCTGTCGAGCAAGGAATAAAAAATGTGGCCTACCACATCGACTTAAATTTATTATGTAAGTCACAGCGTTTTTCATTGAAATCCATTATTGATCTTAATGTATGGAGATAATGGAATAATTGGAAATACATAATCAGATGGGGCAGAACTTGTTCATTGAAGATTAAGAAGATAGGACCGACAAATTATATCCAAGGGCCTATGGGTGCTAAAATATCCTACCATTTTATGATTATCTTTATTAAAACATTCTCTTTCATCTGAATACATTTCTCCCTTATTCAGACTATTCCAGAATTGTGCTGGGAACTAGCTCAACTCCAAGACACTTATATTTTACAAGGTATTTTCATGGCTGTAATATTTGGAAAAATTAAATTTATTTTCTTTTTTGTATTTCAACTCCAAGACACTTATATTTTACAAGGTATTTTCATGGCTGTAATATTTGGAAAAATTAAATTTATTTTCTTTTTTTGTATTTTAGACGACTCTTTGTACATGTTTAGAACTTCTCATACATTTTATCTTCTAGGTGATTATGATTTGAAGGTCATGCGCCAAGAGTACTATATTAACAGGCAGAAAGCGGTATGTTTAGCTACTTGGTTGTGTTTGTTTGTAAATGTTCTTGAACCTTGGGATATGTTAATTAGGTTCATGTATGCATGCTGCAACTTGAGATATTTCCTTGCCAAAACTTAAGAGTTACTTGACAATTAGCTACATTATTTTGATCGCATGAATGCATGAATTCTGAATGCACATAGTTCACATGGGAAATTAAGACCAGGCAGTACATTTCTTGCTCACATCCCCTATTTCTGCATTTCTGTAAGTCTGTTTCTGTAAAAGTCAGTTAGTGACCAGGATTTATTGTTTTTGAATTTTGAATTAGCTTAGACTAGATTATTTGAAATTAGTGTAGATTAGTTAGCATCTAAATTAAATACAAATATCATCTATGTTGTGTTTTATCTCTTATCCTTTGTAGTTGAATTTCAAATTAAAATCTCGGGGTTCTTAGATGAAACAAATTCCCAAACTAGAGGTACAATTAAGCCAATAATTTATATATGGATATTGAGGAGTTTTATTTTTCCAATTACCTTTGAACTATTCTCTGTTGCACAACTAACACCATCGTTTTAAATGATCCCTTTAAATTTTGTGCATGTAATTAACCTTCGGTAATGAACACTCCTTTCTCGTGGCAGTTCATAAACCATCTCATCAATCTGCTTGCCAGGCATCAATTGTTAAAGATAGCCTGTCAGTTGGAAAAGAAGCACATGCTTGGAGCATATTACTTGCTTAAGCTTATTGAGTCTGAGCTGCAAGCATACTTGTCCGCAACAGAGGGTCGGGTGGTATAGTTTCTTACTATTTCCATTGCACTTTTTCTTTAGTTCTATTGTTATTATTTTCTTTAGTTTTTTGTTGCTTCAGTTCAGTGTCTCATTCTAGTTCAGTTTCTGCACTCACCCCTTCCTTTCTAACCTATTTGACTATGTTTTTCACATTTGCTTCTGAAAAGAGTGGTGCTCTTTAAGAAGGCTTTATAAACAAAGATTTAATTGAAATTATGCACCCCTGTAATTTGCATTTTGCCTAATCCTTTGTAAGAGTGAAAGTATGTAGCAATGGGTTTATATCATTCATGGCTTGTTGGTTGCTCTTGAAAAATATTACTTCAGATAAAATAGTTAGAAGCTGGCTTATAATGCCATTGAAAAATATTTTTAGTTAATATAAAATGGTTGGAAGGTGGTTTATAATGCCATCATAAGTATAGTTTAGTAAATAACTCTACCTTTTTGGCTTTTGTCACTAATGCCCTTGAATATACCTCATAAAGATATCTTCTAACCTGGCATTCCTTGTATTTCTTTTTTGTCCCTAGTTTCAAAATCTTACAGTTTGCCTCTTAACTACTTTTATCTTTCAAACTTTATTTGATGGTTTGCAGGGTCGTTGTCTGGCTCTTATCCAAGCTGCAACTGATGGTCAAGAACAAGGGGGAGTACATGACAGTGATCATTTTTTGCATGCTATTAGAGACCTACTGAAAATTTATTCAAGTAGGGATTCATTTATCAAAGTATTATGATTTGTTCAAGTAATAATGGATCTCACAGACTTCTTATAAGCAGTCATGTCCATTTTCTTTTTTACTTTACCTTTTTCCCAGATACTCAAGCCGCACTGTCGACATACGTATCAGCACCAGGCATTGTCCAGCAAATATCAGCCCTTCATTCAGATTTAATGACACTTCAATCGGACCTTGATAATTCTCTTCCAGAAGAACGAAATAGGTGTATTAATGAACTGTACGTTTTTTGGTAAAAAATTATGAATTGTTTGTTATCATATCGTTTTTAGCTTACTTATTTATAAGCTATAATGGCCTCGTATAATTAAAGTGCTTCTTTATATGCCAAAAGTTATTATTTCTATTGTAGTCAGATGGTTATAATTGTTGACATGAGTGTAAATATTGTTTTGTACGTACATTCGTATTTGATGTTGTTGCATGTTTTAAGTGACATAGGTTTCGCTATTTTTTTCCATAATGGCCAATTTTTGAGTGACATTTTCTTTGTGGATTTTTCAATACAGGTGCAACCTTATTCAAAGTATGCAACAACTGCTCTTTGCATCTTCTACAACTGCACAGCCAATACTGACCCCTCGGGTATGAATTTCATTTCGTCTATGGCTTTGTGCTATCGCTATTACAACTGTTTTTCCTTTTTTCTTCTATGGTTTTCGCTGTGTTACTGTTAGTTGATTGACCCCTTAGTAGTTAGTACTGAGACCACTTCTACAAGGTTGGGAAGTAGATAATCAAATTTGATAAACTGGCTGATTCACCTGCAGCAGCATAGTGGAATGCTTGTGTAGTTGTGACAAATTTGGAGATAGGAGTGAATTCAGTTTAAGATTAGTGAGCTATATATGGAAATAAGGGAGAGTGGGAATTTGGTAAGACATTGTCAGAATCTTTGGGCAGAGAGAGGCAGTCCCCCCCAGTAAAGAGCAATACTCTGTTGTGCCCTTTGATACTAAAATAGTACCTATCAGTTTTTTTTCCTCATGTTTACTCAAGGGTAAGAATGGTATTATTCAGTACTATACGAATGTAACTTGTAACCTTTTCTTCTCTGTAGACTTAAAATTATTTACCCATTTGACAAATAAATTATTTTTGCACCTTTTTTCTGTGTTGTGATTTTCCATTTTGTCTTGTTCTATATGTCTTAATTAGCCATTGATGAAAGAGCTCGATGAGATGGAAAAGGTTAACGCAGAGCTCTCTGTTGCTGTGGAAGAGGTGACACTAGAGCATGTCAAGAAAAATGAGGTAATGTGGCTTTAATGTTTAGTTCCATCTGATTTGTTCTACACAATTGCACATCCCGAAGCCTTTTTGAAGACATCCAGGTTTTTCATTAAAAATGGTGTATGGTGGAAAGCCAAAAAAAAACGGCCATAACAATATGGCAGATGGCCTTATCGATTATAGTGAAAGCATGTCAACTATAATGCGAAACAAATATGAAGTATAATGACAAAATACTTTGCCATGCGTCGCTATTCCACACGTCTCTTCTGTGGCTGCTTTCTATTAACACTGCTTCCCTCATTTGTGGGTTTGATAATCTGAGCCTTTCATCGTGCCGTCTAACAAATATTTCCCGGTGTTGACAATTTCTTGGAAATACTCTTGTTCACTTGGCTGCTTCTAACTGATCTGGTTATTGTGAATTAATAAATGATTTTTTTAAGGAATATTATGATTGACTCCACATAATTACAAAGATTCAGAACATTTTCTGTTATGCTGACTGAAGCTTGATTTTCATTGTCATCCAGATTGTAAAACACCATTCGCAAGAAATAGGACTTCAACGGCGCGTCTTTGTAGACTTCTTTGGCAATCCAGAACGGCTCAGAAGCCAAGTTAGAGAACTGACTGCCAGGGTCAGAGCCTTGCAAATTTCCTAGTAATCATAAGTAGTTTCTTTATTTTCCATCCTCAGTTACCTTCTTTAACGTTGCTTTTTTTCTCATTTATCCTGTACATTATATCCATCTCCAAGTGTGGATTGCACCATTCTACATGTGTTTTAAGATTCAACTATGTATTCACTGACTTGTTTATATTGTAATAGAAAAGTTATACAACAACAACCTTCTTCACATCTTTCTTCACGATTGGTGCCAGTTAGCATCTCAACTTAGAACTCTTTTCGTAAGATTGAAAAAGAACAAGGAACTCTTCCTTGTGGAGTTAACTGATGTGGGATATTTAACTCCTGCAATTGAGAAAGTGAGTGTAGCTTTTGAGCAAATAGTGGTGATCACGTTATCATTACACAGTTTTCTGTTGTTTGCAGAGTGTTCATGTTTGTTTGGTTTAAATGATCTAAACTGACATAGTTAATATATTGATATTTTCTTATAACATGATTTCTGATCGTACCTGACTAGGAGATTGTCAAAGCCTTCAAGCTTTAAGTGAGTATGAGAGTGAGTGAATCAATACCTGACCCTCTCAAGTGAGAGTATTTATAGCCTCCAGCGCTGCGCTAAGGTCTTCAATGTTGGGCTACGATGAGGCTTAACAACGAAGACTGCCAGGACTTACGTGCGCATGGAGTCCACCACGTGACCTCCTTCCTGATCAACTGTTTCGAGAGAACAGGTGATGGACCCGTGATTCTTGGAGGGCAGTTATGATGACGATATGGACACATGGATAACGTCTCCCTAGCGGACACGTGGGGGAATGTCCAACGGTCTCCAGCTTGGGCTGCATGCCTTTGGGCCTTGGGCAAAGGCGCTGGATTGGGCCCCTCTAATGGTGGGGCAAGTGTTGACCCAGTCCAGAACAGGAGCCCCAAGTTATGGCCCTTAGGTGAAAGGGTGATGAGTTAAGTTCAACTTCACTGTCGGGGAGCACGCGCTCGAGAAGGGAAATCGTAACTCTCCACCGGGGATAATTTGTTTACCCGTGTCGGGGATAGCTGGTTGACCCGTGTCGGGGATCCCGAAAGCACACGAACTACGCGGTCTACTAGATCATTTGTCCGTTTGGTGCCCGTCACAAATACGTAGGATGCTAAGAGTTTCCCCAAGTTTTATTTTTCGACGTGCCCGTTCACCGGGTGTCACTACGATGTCGAGCGTTACCTCGCCCATGCGAGTGAAACGTGATAAACGTGCCTGCATGTAAGGTTTAGTCGCGAGGCCGCATATTTGTCTATTATTGAGCGTGCAACGTCCTCAACTTGCTTGGGGACAATGTTTCGTAATGAAGTTGGGGATAAGTTCACTTTCAAGAGTGGGCACATGGCTGCTTGTTAACGCCACATGGTAGCTGTTTTGGGGCGTTATCTTTCTTTAGGGGAGTTCAAAAAGCCCAATATGATGATGACCTTTTGTGTGCAGCCTCGTGGGGTGTGAACCATCTATTAAAAGGGAACCCTAGGGATTCATTTGTTAGCTTCAAGCTTTCTTCTGCACTCTTATCTCCATTCGCGCGTGGATTCGCTCCTCCTAGCTTCTCTGTAGATTCTTCAAAGACATTCTTTATCCAAGTCATATCCCCTTGATAACACATTTCTTTAAAATCTTTTAGATCAAACACCTAGTTTTTATCTTGAGTGGGTGAATCTCGGATGAACATTCATGGGTTCTGCAACGAACATTCATGAATGTTCATTGAAGTTCATGGTAGTGGATGAAGTTCATAGCGTCGGGGACATCTTCCCCAGATAGTAGGGTGGATTCAGGCATATATGCCCGTTTGACTAAACGTCCCCGAATAGGACGTGGTTTGTCTTAGTGTGGCAGTCGAGGTCCGTTCCTCGACAGATTCGTCACCCTTTCACTTGATTCGCGGTGGAAGGGTGAATTTGATGATGTCGAATTCATTATTTTCTCCTGCTTTTCAGGTATTAATGGCACATCCAGTCGAGGAGGACGCCGCGCCCGCCAATCGTGAAGACCAAACTAATGTCAAGGAGTACCCTTTAGCATGGGTTGCGCCCGAACCTAGAAATAAAAGGTCGTGTTTCTCGCACAATGCGTTAGACGCGTTCAACTGTCTGGAGGTTCGAGCAGAGGGGACCCCCGTCAATTGGGTTTTACAAATCCCTTATCGAGACAGGAGGATATGCTCGTCGTATTCGGGCAAGCGCTTCCCTATGTATGAATTTGCTTTCAAGGAGGCGGGGATGTATTTTCCTTTTAATGACTTCCAAGTGGGGTTTTTCCAATGGTTATAATTGGCACTCTCTCAGCTTCACCCGAATGCGCTTGCGTTCATGCGGGCATTCGAGCTCATCTGTCAGTATCGTCAAATAGGCGCCCCACCGCCTCTATTTTTCCGCATCTTCCACTTGCAAAGGTAGTCCATCGGAGGGGACCTGGGTGTCTTTTAAACAGTTTAGGAAACTTTTCCAGCCATATCTGAAATCTGTTCGCCATTTCAAAGAGAGGTGTACTTTGTCGTGAAGCCTTTCACGGACGCGACCATAACTTCCTTGTACGATCGCTCGGAAGAGATGGAGGAAGGTCGACCAGTAGTCTGGCTGGTGGCCAGATTTCTGCTTGAATGTCCGAGTACTATTCGGTGAAACCTGGGGACTTAGATGCCCAGGATCAGCTCTCCAATGAGAAGCTGGCGTCTTATGTTAAGAGTTTCTCACCGGTGAGGTGCGTAGACGTGAACAACAACCTCCTCTTTGATGATAAAGGGGGAGTATCTCCTCGTTAATAGGTTGATCAATACGAAAGCTTTGCTCGACTGTTCTTCAGACGAGGAGGCTTTGAGGCTTTTAGGTAGGGTATAAGGCCGTGACCATATCTATATGTCTGGCTTTTATGCAGGGGACATGCCTGTGATCATCTTTGTTTGGCTTGTGACTGACAGTTTTCCTTTGATTGCAGGTCATATGGCTTTCCTTTGAGCTTCTACTGAAGTTGAGGCCCAAGAACGCTTCCACCTTAGGGCTCAGGAATAGGGTCGCTCAACTTCAGGAGCAGGCCAAATCTTTCGTCCGAGTGAGTGGTTCCCCTTCTTCCTTGAAGATCCAAGTTCCTCCTCCCGAGCCACCGGTGAAGAGGAAGCGCGTGGAGGATTTCAAGCGGGTTGCGCCCGAAAGTGATAAGGGGGTCGAGGGAGTTTTCATGTTGCCTCCCTGTTATCTCAACCGTGATATTTTTAGCGGGGAGAGCTCTCTAGGTCTCCACGAGGAAGAAAGGGAAGCGATCTTGTCCGAAGACAAGGAAACTCGAAGGCAAAACTTGTCGGAGGACGTGGCCGCCGTGATGAGGGTGCTCGAAACGGCTTTGACGCTGAATGATGAGGCCGCGAGGTCTCAGGTTGCCCTTGACAAAGCGTACGCCCAAATTCAGAAGCTACAAGGGATCAATGAAAAGCTGAAGGGCGACATCCTCAACTATGAAACGAGATACAAAATCAACTCCTTAAAGATCTGAATGAGCTACAGCCTCACTTGGATGTCGCGAATAAAGAGAACGAGCGACGCTAGAGTAAAAGAGCTAGAGGGGATCGTGGCGCCTGCTGACGACGAGATTGACGCGGAGAAGGCCCTCATGACCAGGAGGGATCTAATCGTGCAGGGTCTTGTGCTCGAGCAAAACGTCGTAGACACCCTTGGTTATGGTTTCAATACAGCCGCAAGTAGCTCAAGATACTGAACTTGAGGGTCGAGTTAGTTGTTGAAGGCGCGGGGCCATTTAATCAAGTGGTCGATGGCAAGATTTTTTATCCCCCTGACGATAGTTCAGTGGCGAAGAGCGAGGAGGATGAGGTTTGATTTGTTTCCTGGACTGCGTGCCCGTTTTTGTTTTGTTTTGAATTTGTGGCTTGCGTACCTATAAATTTTATAATTATTTAAACAACGTCGGCCTTCGTGGTCGACATTTATAAATGCTTTTATTTTACCTTTATGCCCTTGTTAATGTTTGTTAAATACTTGCTTGTCGTTGTGCTTGACTTGTTTATTTCATGAAAGTTGGTGTTCCTATGACTGAAGATTTTTCCTCGACCATGGTCTTGGTCGACACATGTTGTGATGTGTCGAGGAGGCGGTTTAGGAATCTGCGGGACGAACTCAAGATTGCGGTCAGAATCTTGACTTCGTGGCGTGAACTGCCCATCGTAAGCTGGGTGTTCTGCCAATTGGGTATTTCGACAACAGAGCTCGATCGAAGTGTCCTTGTCTGGCTAAGGTTCTGCTCGAGAAATAAATAAAACCCGCCTTTCGTTGATGTTTGGAGGCTATGCCTGTACCTCGACTGCCTCCGCGGTCGAGCGTTGTCCCGTCATCTGTTAGAGAGGACCAGTCGACTGCTATGCCCGTCGCTTTGACAAGAACTTAACTGTAATACTATTTCAATTTTGTAGCGTTCTATGGTCGAGGTAGCGATTCTTCATTTAAGTGCTCGAGGTAGTATACCCCGGTGCCTGTAGCCCTGTAGACGCGGTACGGTCCTTCCCAGTTCGCGGCCAGCTTCCTCTCACGAGAGTCTTTCTGATTCCTCTGCAAGATTAAGATGCCGGTCTGGAACTCGCGTTTTATGACTTTGTTGTCATGGCGAAGGGCTACCTGCTATTTCAACGTGGCTTCGCGAAGAGCTGTCCCTGATCTGATTTCCTCAACTAGGTCGAGCTCTTCTCTTAGGGCCTCGTCATTTAATTCCCCGTCGAGAGGGATTTAAGTTTGCCTGGATGGCTCCATGATCTCCACGGGGATGACTGCCTCGGTGTCATAGGTTAGCCGAAATGGGGTCTCACTGATCGTCGAGTGTGGTGTTGTTCGGTATGCCTATAGGACGCTATGTAGCTCTTCAACCCACCCCCTTTTGGCTTCTTGCATCCTACGTTTGAGTCCTCGTAAGATGACTCTGTTCGCAGCCTCTGCCTTCCCGTTTGTTTGAGGGTGTTCGACTGAAGTGAAATGCTGTTTGGTGCCGAGCTTGGCGACGAAGTCTTGGAACCCTTGATCGGTGAACTGTGTCCCGTTGTCAGTGACGAGCGCTTGTGGTATCTCGAATTGGGCAAGTATATTTCACTTGTAGAAATAGAGGATATTGTGCAAGGTGATTCTGACCAGGGCTTCGGCTTCTATCCACTTCGTGAAATAGTCGACGATCACGATCATGAATTTATTTTGATAGGAACCTTGCGCAAAGGGGGGATGTCCATTCCCCACCAGGCGAACGACCATAGGGAGGACAGTGCTTTGAGCTCGTGTAGGGGCGCAAGGTGCATGTTCGCGTGTCTCTGACACTTGTCACATTTTTTGACGTATACCATTGTATCTTGCTGCATGGTGTAACACCCCAATTCTATCCGACAATTATATAAAATCAGAGTTATAAAAATTTGACAACCGAATCAGGATGCTACAAATTCAACTTTAAAACATCGACATTCATTACAGATACATAACACATTAAACTTGGATGAACCAACAACAACATAAATTAACCTTTTAAAACCAACAACTTTCGTAACCATGCATCGGAATCAAATATTCAACTTAAAGAATATAACGTCTTTATCTAATTAAAACAACTTCAAATAACAGTTATTTAACGAACAACAACTTAAAGTGCAACAATTGAATAATAACAATAAAATAACAAACGTTCATCCCCCGGAAACACAACCATGGAAACACAACCAAAACCCATACTCACACTTTAATTCAACCGCATATAAATACACACAACAAAAAAAGGTACAATCAAGGAAAGAAACAAACTTACCTTCCAGATCTAATGGCAAATCGATGAGGTGGTGACCGAATATAATTGGGCCGCGCGGTGGAGGGATTGGTCCTCGGTAGGTTATCTTGGCGGCACAAGAGGAAGCTGTACTAGTGGTGAAGTGTTGAATGTAGGTGCGGTTGTGTCTTCGTCGTTGAACGATGATGTGCGATAGTATGCAGGTGAACAGAGGGAGCTCGTTGTCGGAGGAAGCAACCAAATTTGCCTCCATAATTTTCCGACGTGATTGCTGATGAAGGACACGATGTCGTTGGAGATGTGCTTGTCGTGACTTTGGAGCTGAATCACAACTCTCTTTTATCTCTCTATTTTGTTCTCTTTTGACTTGAAATGTTGTTATTGTTGGTTTTTTGAATGAACTGCAAGTGGTTTGTGATAAAAAAGGTTTAGGTTGACATGATAAGTTAGATGCCATGGTTTGGGTAGAATTTATTTTTTTATAACTTTTTTGGCTCATGTCCATAACATGGTCTTTTGATTTTTGTTTCTTGTTTTGTAAGTTCTTGACACGAGAAAAGGTTTTGACACAAAAGACAGTGGTCTTGGGTTATTGAAAATTTGCATGGGACTTGGTTAGAAAAGCAGTGTATGTAAAAAAGAGTGGAATATGAAGGTTGGTGGTGTTAAAAAATGGGGGAGTACAAACGCCTAATCAATCTAACAGTTAAATATATAATAAGTGTAGAAAGTAAAAATGCGGAAAGTAATCTACGCTATTACATCGCTTCAGAAATGGGGGAGTACAAACCAAAAATTGAGGATACAAATGTAAAAAGGTCCTAATTAACTATTACAAACTTTGGACAGTTACAATATAGAAAAAAAAATGCAAAAACGTAAATAAACGCGCAAAGATTGAAGAGGGAAAGGATATCTAAGAAAACCCTAAAAAATTCTAAGTGTTTAGAAGAAAAATATTTTTGAGGTTTTTATCTAGAAAAATGTTTGAAGTATGAAATAAATAATTAAACCTAATTCTAGTTAATTTTTAATTAATAAAATCAAATTGATTCAATTAAATTAATTAATTTGTTTATAAAAAAAATCAAGTCAATTAAATGAATGAAAAACCTAAATCTAATATATTTTTTTAATGATTTTCTGATTTTATGATTAATCAAATAAAAAAATAAGATTAAAGAGAGCTAAATAAATAAAACAAAAAAAAGAAATAGAAATGGGCCATGTGTTGCAAAAGGGAAAGTGGGGGGTGCACTTCAGAATCTGTTAGGCCCATGCCAAGGAGGCCCAGGCTGCTGCGTGATCCTCTATGGTGACCTTTTGAGTGGTGCATCATGGGGTACTGACTTGGGATGTTAGATCTAGAGTCTTAAGACTCTGATGGTCCAAATGTGAGTTGAATCGTGCTCACACTGGGTTGATTCCTACTGGATCTGCAAGAGAAATATGGAAAAATAAAAATGCCTCACGCCTGGATTGAACCCAGGACCAGGCGTATAAGGGTCTTATATGCAAGTGTGTTGCCACTGAGGTGGCGTGTTCATCCGGTAATCAAACACAAAGGAATAAATATATTATAAAAAACAATCATATTTTTTTTTATTTCAAAAAACATGCGCCCAGGTGGTTTCCATGTGTGATACGGTGGGAAGAATTGACTGTTTTTTAGAATGCTGGTTTGTGTTTTGCGTTTGTGTTCACAAAATATCGCGGTAAGCAAGAGTCGCCACCGACTTTTATTTTATCCAACAAGGAAAGGAAAAAAGCACAGAAAAATTCCTTTTTTGAGATTTTCTAGGTACGGAGGGTAGATTATAGAAAGGGAAGGTATTAACATCCTCTTTATCCGTAGTTATCTACGGGCTCTTAGGTACTTGCTCATCATTTTCAAAATGTTTTCTTTGTGCTTGTGGGTTTTGAAAAGTTTTTGTTTTAACTTTAATTTAACTCTTGCTTCTGTCCTCAAGAGTGTAATGAAGTGTTTTTGAAAACTTTATTTGAAAAGGAGTGTAAGTGTGAGAAAAAGTTTGTTTTGGATGAGCAAGTATCTAAGAACTATCTACCTACTCGAAAAAAGGAATCGTTCTATGCTAATTTCCTTTAGACAATGCTATCCCACTATTAATGAGTAGGTAGCACCGTCGTTGAAATTTGAGGGTCAATTCGAATGAGGGACATACGGTCACTAAAGCAATGTTAGGACGCCTTAGCGGTAACCCTAATGTCTTAGATCATTTGTTTGAGGCGACAATATCTGAGACAACCATTTTCGAGGCGACTATGATCTTTTAGACAAGAGGGCGACCTCTAAAACGACCTATACTCAATGACCGTGTACGAAGGCAACCAAGTGGGGTGTACCCTAAGAGTGCGCATGTGCGAGTGTGTCGTTTTCAGTTATTTTTATCTTTGCACATGTTAAGGGTGATCCAATTTGATTTTAGTTTAAGCATTCATTCTTGTCATGCAAACCCTATTATCAAACATCTAACAGTTGTAATTTGCAGAAATTAAAGGTGTGGAAATTAAATTACAAGGCGTCGGGTATTTGCATCGCCAAAAGTAACCCTTTGAAAATAAAATAAAGCGATAAAATAAATAAATGTCCTATTTAACTATTTCAAACCGGAAGCAGATACATTAATTGGATAAAGAAAAATAAAGCGCGACACGGAATTAAATCGAATGCGAATTAGGGTTTTGACCCTTTTTAAAAGAAAATGCTTTTTTTGTTGTTTTATTGTAAGAAAAGAAATTAAATCCTAAATTAAATACTGAATTAGAAATTAAATAAATTAATTGATGAAAAATAATAAAAGACATATTTTTGGAGTTTTTGTTAATTTAAGAAAGAAATTAAAATAATTAAATTATGTTAAAACATAATTAATTCTAATTGATTTTATTTATTTACAAAGATAAATTAAAGTTTCCTAGAATTAAAAACCTAATTAATTAGTTAGTGTTTATTAATAAAAAATTCTGAATTAAAAAAGTATTTTGGTGATTTTTTGATAAATAAAGAAAATTGGTTTATTGGTTAGAAAATTAATTAAATAAAAATAAGGTAAATAAGTTAAATAAATAAAATATAAAGAGAATGAGAAATTGGGCCTGATTTGGGAGGTGTTGAAAGCAATTTTACTGGCCCATTAAGCTGATCCGTTTGGACTTTTGTGATCCAGCGTATGCGTGTTGACTGGCTTATGGTGTGCCCTTGAAACTTGACCACCAGATCTGGCCATCTGGCCATCTGGCGCTTTGATATTGAGTGTCCATGATTGGTCTTAGATTTAAATGTGCACCGAATCGCCTGAAAATAAATATCATGAAGAAAATAGGGGACCTGGGATTCGAACCCAGGTCCTGAAGGGATATCCAATGCCAAGCTTGCCACTACGCTGTTCTACTTGTTTTGTCAAAATAATGCAAATTAATAATAATATAAACAAAGCAAACGCACTGAAGGATTTTCGCGCGAAATTCTAACAAACCAGTAAGGGGATGACAACGCATAATCCTCTTCCTCCAAAACCTGCAACTTTTACCTGCGGATTTTTATCCGCAGCTAAAAGTGTAGCTTCCTCCTAAAATCTTCCCCAGGCCATATAAACGCATTCTAAGAACATGGTTGAGTTCGTCTCAACCTACTGATCACAACCATGTCCATCATGAAGATCAACTGTACCTGAAATGAAAACCCCTCAAAACTCTAAGAAAACCCTAACTATGGTGGATCACAATATAAGTCAGATAAACAAAATCAAGTAATACCAAAAGCTTGCAAATGATGAGTGGATTCAGAATATGCAATTATTTTAATCAATGGATGCAAGAATAAATATCTTCGATTTCAAGAACATGGCAGATCTGTGAGGGACTTACAGTTCTCTAGGAAGCTTGAAAACGCGTGGTTTGGATTGGTTTCGCTTGTGGAGATGGCCAGCAAACGATTGAGACACTTGCCAAGCCTTGAGGATGCCTCTAGGGTTGATTTCGAAGTCACACTTTTTTCTAGTTTTTGCAAATTTGGTTCTGCCTCTATGCTTGATCTCCAACCCTTATTCTTGTGTCTCTCGCCTCCTTATGTATTGTACAATACATTAGGTCTGAATTCTTTGTCCAAATCTCCCTCCATTGATGATTGAATATTTGATTTGATATTCTTTTACAACCTTCCAATTTTGGCTTGATTTCAATCTTTTTGTACCCTTATGCCTTGATACAAATTGGAAATGGTTTGCTAGCTGTGATTAAAGCCTGAAACAGTAAAAAAATCCATTGGTATCAATGCTTTGGATTTTATTTGATTTAAATCAAATTAATTCAAATAAAAATCAAAATAATTAATAAAAATGTGATATGGACACATGGCTAAATCTAGAGCATGTGGGCAATAATGAAAACTCAAAACAAGTGAAAAAGAATGGGCCCATTTGGCAAAATTTGAAGTTTTGGGGATAGTTGACTTTTGGCAATTTTGCAAAAAAGTCCAACTTCAACAATGCATAACTTCTTCAATTTTTAACTTTTGGAGGTGTTCTTGGAGTTTTTAGAAATCTTGAGATGTCCTCTAACCAACCCTTTTAGTATCATCTCATTTTGATTTTCCATGCTCAAGTTAGAAGCTTTGACAAAAAAGGTGTTTTTGTTGACTTTTCAAAATGACCTATAATGTCCAAATTCATAACTTCTTGTGAGTACATATTTTGATCTTGGGGTATGAGGATGGATTGTAGGGAACTGCATCCTCTTAAAAATGAGATTTGGATGGGTCATTTCTAATAAAGTATGAGAAAGTTATGCTTGGTCAAAGTTGAGTTGACTTTTCCTACAAAACCCTAATTTAGCAACTTTTGAATCTTGATGAATTGTGAGCAATCCTTGATGAATCATGATCAACCCTTGTTCAAATGATGAAATATCCTTCAAAATGAGAATGTTGACAAAAAAACTTGAAGTTTGACTGTATTTGGGTCACAATTGACTTTTGCCCTAACACAGTCGATTTTTGGACCTTTGAGCAATTGACTGAGCAAACTTCCTCTGCAAGGCTTGAAACTTGACATGGATGATTGTGAGAACATATTAGGACATCGGTGAGCACTTGGGGTCACTTGGAATCAAGGATCTTGATGCAACACAAAACCCTAATTTGGGGTAGACTGCCTTAGGAGAGAGATTGTCTGACCAACTCTTGGACTACTTTGAGCAACTTGGAGATTTTTCTTGTAATGTTTTGAGAAATATGGGAGGGAAAATTTTGGGGTACAACAGCTGCCCCTGTTCAATCTTCTTAAACCTGAGGAGGATGTAGATTGGCTTTCATGCCTTTAGTGATCCGAAGGTGGAAGATGATTGAACACTAGAGTGCCCAGAAATTTGCACTCGCATGAAGTGGTATCAGCCTTGTGATGTCGGGAATGGGCTTACAGATGCCATTTGGATATTGCTGCCGGGAGGATGGGCTTAAAGATGCCATCTGAGGGAGTGTCGATCACATAAGAGATTCCTTAGCGAGAGCTTGTATACCTGTTGTTGTGGAAGATTCCGCTGGGGAAGTCTGATCTTTGTTGAGACTTAGGAACTTGCCCGTAATTTAACTGAGGTGTCAAGATTTAGGAACTTGCCCGTAATTCAACTGAGGGGAAACATCTTCGTCGAGATTTAAGAACTTGCCTGTAATTCAACTGAGAAAATTTCTCTGCTAAGATTTAAGAACTTGTCTGTACTTCAACGGAGGAACACTTTTGTCGAGATTTAGGAACTTGCCTGTACTTCAATTGAGAAAAACATCTCTGCTGAGTTTTAAGAACTCATCCGTAATTCAACTGGAGGGAAACATCTTCATCGATATTTAAGAACTCGCCCGTAATTCAACTGAGAAAACTTCTCCGCTGAGATTTAGGAACCTGTCTGTAATTCAACGGAGGAACACTTTGTCGAGATTTAGGACCTTGTCTGTAATTCAACTGAGAAAAACATCTCTACTGAGATTTAAGAACTTTTCAGTAATTCGATTGGAGGGAAACATCTTCGTCGAGATTTAAGAATTCGCCAGTAATTCAACTGAGAAAACTTCTCCGATGAGATTTAGGAACTTGTCTGTAATTCAACGGAGGAACTTTGTCGAGATTTAGGACTTTGCCTGTACTTCAACTGAGAAAAACATCTCTGCTGAGTTTTAAGAACTTGTCAGTAATTCGACTGGAGGGAAACATCTTCATTGAGATTTAAGAACTCGCCCGTAATTCAACTGAGAAAACTTCCATGATGAGATTTAGGAACTTGTCTGTAATTCAACGGAGGAACTTTGTCGATATTTAGGACTTTGCCTGTACTTCAACTGAGAAAAACATCTCTGCTGAGTTTTAAGAACTTGTCAGTAATTCGATTGGAGGGAAACATCTTCTTCGAGATTTAAGAACTCGCCCGTAATTCAACTGAGAAAACTTCTATGATGAGATTTAGGAACTTGTCTGTAATTCAACGGAGGAACTTTGTCGAGATTTAGGACTTTGCCTGTACTTCAACTGAGAAAAACATCTCTACTGAGTTTTAAGAACTTGTGAGTAATTCGACTGGAGGGAAACATCTTCGTCGAGGATTTAAGAACTTGCCTGTAATTCAACTGAGAAAACTTCTCTGATGAGATTTAGGAACTTGTCTGTAATTCAACGAGGAACTTTGTCGAGATTTAGGACTTTGCCTGTACTTCAACTGAGAAAAACATCTCTGCTAAGTTTTAAGAACTTGTCAGTAATTCGACTGGAGGGAAACATCTTCATCGAGATTTAAGAACTCGCCCGTAATTCAACTGAGAAAACTTCTCTGCTGAGATTTAGGAACCTGTCTGTAATTCGACGGAGGAACTTTGTCGAGATTTAGGACTTTACCTGTACTTCAACTGAGAAAAACATCTCTGCTGAGTTTTAAGAACTCGTCCGTAATTCAACTGGAGGGAAACATCTTCGTCGAGATTTAAGAACTCGCCCGTAATTCAACTGAGAAAACTTCTCTGCTGAGATTTAGGAACCTGTCTGTAATTTAATGGAGGAACACTTTGTCGAGATTTAAGACCTTTTCTGTAATTCAACTGAGAAAAACATCTCTGCTGAGATTTAAGAACTTGTCAGTAATTCGACTGGAGGGAAACATCTTCATCGAGATTTAAGAACTCGCCCGTAATTCAACTGAGAAAACTTCTCTGCTGAGATTTAGGAACCTGTCTGTAATTCAACGGAGGAACTTTGTCGATATTTAGGACCTTGCCTGTAATTCAACTGAGAAAAACATCTCTGCTGAGATTTAAGAACTTGTCAGTAATTCGACTGTAGGGAAACATCTTCATTGAGATTTAAGAACTCGCCCGTAATTCAACTGAGAAAACTTCTCTGCTGAGATTTAGGAACTTGTCTGTAATTCAACGGAGGAACACTTTATCGAGATTTAGGACCTTTTATGTAATTTAACTGAGAAAAACATCTCTGCTGAGATTTAAGAACTTGTCAGTAATTCGACTGGAGGGAAACATCTTCATCGAGATTTAAGAACTCGCCCGTAATTCAACTGAGAAAACTTCTCTGCCGAGATTTAGGAACTTGTCTGTAATTCGACGGAGGAACTTTGTCGAGATTTAGGACCTTGTCTGTAATTCAACTGTGAAAAACATCTTCGTTGAGATTTAAGAACTTGTCAGTAATTCGACTTGAGTAAAAGCTTCAAAATTTTGAATTTTGTGAAAATTTAACCGCATCCTTTCTGAAATGTAAAGGTTAGTTGTATTTAATGCATGATATGTATAAAGAAATGATGTTATCAAAATAAATGAGATTGTGTTGTATGATGCATATATGCATGCATCATGATGTATGGCAATGTAATGTTTTTAGCTGGGGATAATAAATCCCGGATAGCTGCTGGAGAAAAAGAGTTAAATTCTTTGTTTGCGCTGGGGATGTCGAATGAAGATGATTGTGAGAATAAACCTGCAGGAGAGGATAACTCCGCTGGGGAATAAACTGATAAGGAGATTACTCTGTGGGGAAGAGATGCTCTGTAGAGGATTTCGCTGATAAATCCCATTAGGGATGAATTATCGTTGCTGGTGATAGTGAACCTTGTTAGGGATTGAATTCCTGTTTGTGAAAGGAAATAACTCCGTCGGGGATGATCTTTCAGTTGCATCTTCACTGGGGATAACCTTTTAGGATCTACTGGGGATAACCTTCCAAAGTCTACTGGGGATGATTCTCCACACTCCACTGGGGAAGTTTTTTAGACTGCGCTGGGGAGAATTTTTAAACTCCACTGGGGGTATTTTATACTCCGCCGGGGATGATAAGGTTTTTCAGTGCGGATGATAGATACACTCTGCTTGGGGAGAATATTACCGATTCATTCGTGGTTGTGAGTCTCAACTGGGGAGAGCTAATCATTACTGTCTTTCCTTACTCTGCGGGGAGTGAATGCACCTTAGCCATATTCCTCAGCTAAATTTACCTTGTACCTGGTGGACAGAGCAACTGTACAGTTTAGACAATTCTTATTTGCCCCTGTTTCTGAATTACAAGTAATCGTCTTTTATTTCGCATGTAAATATTCATGAGCAGCAATTAATTTCAAATGCATATATCAAAAACTGAACATTGGACGTTCTTTGCAAAACAAAACAGAAAAAGAAAAAACAGTTGAAATTTCTTTGAAAATGAATTGTATTGATTTTGGAAGTTTGGCCTGTAAATAGGCATTTTTGTACAAGAGGCTGACGTCCTAGTAAGAGAATGCCACTGAACAATAGATTCTATACAATTTGTGAAAAAGAAAAAATGCTATGTGAATAATCCCACTGGGTTCCAACTCTGCTATTGCCCTTATGTCCTCTAGCATCTCATCACTTTACTACTTGGTAGAAGGTAGATCAGATTGATTAGTGCCGTCCGAGCTTGATAGTCGATACCGAAGTCTGGTTGCAAGGTGATCCAATGAGACATAGTGTTACACTTTGATCCCTAATTTTTGCCTGGACCGCCCTTTCGGGTTTTCTGTCCACCGGGATACCCTTTTTTGCCCAAGCCGCCTTTTCAGGTTTTTGACTTGCCGGGTGTACAAATTTTTTTTTTCATCCCTTATTTTTGCCCAAACCCTTTTGGTTCGCCGGGAAGCCCTTATTTTTTCCTAGGCCAGTCGACCTAGCGGGTCTTTGATCATGCGTAGTATCTTTTCACTATGTCTGCATTGACAGGGTGAGGAAGGTCGTCACCATCCATGGTGGTTAGAATCATTGCTCCTCTTGAGAAAATGTTCTTAACCACAAATGGCCCTTCGTAAGTAGGGGTCCATTTTCCCCTGGGATCACCTTGAGGTAAGATAATGCGCTTGATTACCAGATCCCCGACTTGATACTCTTGTCGTCTGACTTTCTTGTTAAATGCCTTGAGCATCCTCTTTTGATACGTCTGACCATGACTGTTAGACCCCAAAATTTGCCCTCTCATTTTATCAACATTTCTCATCACAAGACTCTTGGAACTCAAGATCAAGCTAGGGTTTGCTCTGCTCAAGACACCTCCTTGCACTGTTGACCTAAATTAGGGTTTGAGTTTGCACAGGGATGTTTTGACCTACAATGCCCAAAGTGACTTTCATACTTCATGTTGGACTCACAAGTTTGTCCATACCAAGTTTCAAGCCTTGATTCAAATTTTTGCCCAGTCAATTGGACAGTTGACCTAGAAATCAGCTGTATTGGGGAAAAAGTCAACTATGGCCAATTGACAGTCAAATCTCATGAATTTTGACCCACATAAACATCATGAACTCATATGAACCATTTGATCAAGTTTGGATCACAATTCCATAAGAAATTTGATCAGATCACCAAAAGGGCAAAATGGTCATTTTTAGGGTTTTGACTGTGCAAAGGCAATTTTTGACTGTTTGACCTAGCCAATGGAAAATCAAGCTCAACCATGGAATCAAGTACTCAATGAAATTGTCTTGACCCATTCAACAAGTTCAAAAGATCTCAAATGCATAGGATTGACAGATGAATTTTCAGTCAACTGATCAAAATTTGACTGTACACTGCAAAGTCAAACTTTGACTTTTTGGTCAAAATCAAGTGCCAAGGGTCATTTTTCATCAAGACATGTCAAATTATGAAACTTGTTCATCAAGAAACCCAAAATTGCAAATTAGAGTTTAAAATGAAAAAATTTCATAACTTAGAAATTTTCTAAGTTATAAAATTTTCTTATTTTTTCCTAACTTTGCCCCACATTTTCACCAAGATGCAAAGGGATTCAATCAAAACTTACAACATGAAAGTTGTAGTCCATCACAAAGTATACAGCTTTTATTCATAAAGTTTTCTCAAAAGAAGCTTGGATCTCAACTTATGATTTTTGGAACAAGGGTACCTAAAACTTTTAACTTAGAGAAATTTTGCCCTAGTTTAGGCAGGATTTTGACCCATTTTCTTGGCCATTTTTCACATAGTTCCACTTGGAGTATTAATTTTAATTTCAAAGATGGATTATTGTACATGTTTCAAGCGTTACAAATTTTCCAAGAACTCCTCAAACACATTTGTGGTTAGGGAGAATCGAATGCTTGAAGTTGGCAAAAACTCACTTTGTAACCATGGCCAATACATGTTCATACCAAGTTGCAAATCTGATCAAACTAGCTTAGTACACAATTACAGGCCTCTAAACCAATTTACACTCCAAAATTGAATGCAAATACATTGGACATTGGCATTGTTCTGATCAAGAGAGCATTGTACAATGAACATTTCCATTTTGAGCATAAAGGTCATACTTCCATTTTCATAAAGGGCACTTTATGTCAAATTGATTTTTCTTGAGCCTTGGACTTTTTTCCTTGCAGCAAACAAGTTACCTAATCTCAGGCATAGTACACCAACTTGAGCATACGTGTAACTAGCCTGTACAGTCCATAGCTTGGTCAGTTCACATCTTTGCTTCAAAACCAAGGCATTATGCAAAAAGTCAAGAAAACACACATATGATAAAACCAACTCAAGCAAAGTTTTGCAACAAGTTTCTCACACCCTTGCAAGTCAGAAGCACGAGCCTTTGACCTCTAAAACCTCCTCATATTCAAAAACCACATTTTCTTGCAAAACAGGGCCAGTTCTGCAAATCACAAGCCACCTTCAAATCCCCTCGTGCGTTTTGTCCAAAATCACTTCAAACACATCCTAAACAATATACCTAAGCTATCCAGACCATTTACAAGTTGCTGTAACTCCATTAACACACATCACCATTTTTGTTTGGAAGCTTTGCAGGTTGAGTTCTGTAGCACGATTCAGGCTACTTCAAAACAAACTAAGCATTGGGAAAGGTTCAAGGGACATCAAGCAAGCTCAAAAGAACCTCATGCCCCATTCAAAGTTGATGCATTGTCCAGTTCGAACTCAACTGAAACAGGTATTTCATGAACTTCTATCTCTCTATTTAGGAACATTTAGACTTAGGTTTGTGAATGAAAGATGTTGTATTCATTGCCCTGAAACCATACATGTGCTTAGTTTTCATTTATATTAATCGGGCTAGGAGAATTTCATCCATGAACTTTCTGAAAAAACTAGATTAGAAATTAGGGCCAGAGAAATTCTCTCTGGTCTTTGAGAGTTAGCTTAAGTTTTTTATATGGTTAGATTCGTTGTTTGATGCTCTACAAGTTTCATGTTTTGAGTTTTGTCAAAAAAGCACTAAAACAGGAGATGACAGTTTGTACACAGAAGGCGCGTTTTTGTTTGAACAGAGGAAGAAGATGAAGTAGTTGGGTTGGGCCTGGCTACTTCCTGCTTTTGACACTCTCATTTTCAGTTTCATACCCCCCTGGCCCATTTCTTGTATATTTATTATTTTTGCATTTTTATTTCATTTCTGATTTTATTATTTTATTTTCAAACATAAAAAATGCCTAAAAAAATATTTTCATAAATTTTTATATTTATTTGGTATTTATTTTAATTATTTCTAACATGGATATATTTAAATACTTAATATTATTTTGTTTAAACTTAAAAATGATATAAAAAATACTTTTATTTTCATTTATTATTTTTATTCACATTGGAAAATATTTTCTTGAAATATATGCGTTTTTGTAAATAATTTATTTTATTTCTTACACACTTAATATCTTTAATATATATATATATATATATATATATATATATATATATATATATATATATATATATATATATATATATATATATATATATATATATATATATATATATATATATATATATATATATATATATATATATATATATATATATATATATACACACACACTTTATTTTATTAAAAGCATAGAATAAAAAACACAAAAATAATACATTTTATATTTATTGATATTTTTTACTAAAAAAATACTTTTTTTTAATATACTTTTATTTTTTTGTACATATTGATACATTTTTGTACATAAATATTAAATAATACATTTTCTTTAAGGAATTAGGGTTTACCCTAAAAATAATTAAAATTGACTTTTTATTTATTTCTTTGCATTTCTTTCCATTAAAAATACTTTTTACATACATAAAAAACTTTTTTTTTGCATAATACATTTTATCTAAATATTTATTGTATTTTATTTAAATATTGTACATTTAAATATTATGCCTTGCAAATTCAATTTGGTTGTAATAATTTAGGGTTTAATTTCTTGCAAAATAACCCCCTATTCAAATTTGTACCCCCCTCCCTATATCATGTTGTAATAGTGTAGAATTTAAATTCTCGCTCCTTTAAGCTTTCAATTATGCCATGATTAGAGAATTAGGGTTTGTATGCAAAATTAAATTAACAAATAGTTTGACCTAATCAAAGACAAAAATGCATGAAAAACAAACACAATACACACTTGCACCCCTAGGGTTACAATCCACTTGTTGCCTTCAAAAATGGGCCATGTTATGCATGTCAAGTACTTTGACAAAACAAAAACAAAACAAAAGATCATAGTCCCTCGATGACGCTATCTGAGTTGCCTAAACAAAATGATCAAGTCCCTCAAGAAAATTGCCAAAAATACTTGACACAATTGCTATCATGGTCTATACGATGACCCGCGCCTGTCCCATTTAACATCCTAACACAAGGTTGTTCACCAAATACAATGGTGAAACAACACTGTTAAAAGGGTTAAAAAACATAAGAAAGATCTTTGAGTAAAATAGGATAGACAACTCTTAGTTACTCGATCAAAAGCTTGCAAAACATCCTTGCTATCTTCAAAAACACACTTCACAACACAATTTCAAAACCCTACTTTCAAACATGAAAATCTTTTCAAAAGACAAAAACACCTTTGTATACATTCAAACAAGAATCATTACAAAGGTTGCCATAACGATGGCCTCTTTTCAAAACATCTTTCAAAATCACACACAAAGCACCATTTCAAACAATTGAAGAGCACCATTTCAAACAATTGAAAAGCAAAGCAAGTGATCTAAACAAGTAACTAAGAGCCCATGGATAACCATGGATAGAAAGGGTGCTAATACCTTCCCTTTCTATAATCTACTCCCCGAACCCAAGAAAACATCTCAAAGGTCTTTCCTGTGCTTTTTGACCTTTCCTTAGGATAAAATAAAAAGTCGGTGGCGACTCTTGCTAAACCAAAACATTTGCGAACATAAACGCAAAATCCCAAGTCAGTTCTCCCACCGTATCACAGAACTGGTGACTCTGCTGGGGAAAACTTTAAAATTGGAGTAAACCTTAGGGCTTAGATCACCCTTTGCATGATTATTGTTTGCTTTGATTGCTTTACATTTGGTTCTCTTGTTTGGGCTTGAAATCCTCCACCCGGATTTGGGAAACATTCATAGGTAAATAGCAATACCTTGTGGAAACTGTGCGGGGTATACCAATATGGTTGAAGCAATAGCTATATTAGTGCGACATATTTGTGAGTACCGGTAGCCTTTGAGTCAATCAAAGAGAATACAGGGCCGCTGAGTGATGTCATAAAGCACTAATGAACTCTTAGAACCTTACTTGACCATCTTGGCCTTTTAATAGGGGTAGTGAGATGACCGGCTTTGGTGCAGTCCGAAGTTGGTAGATACTCGATACTACACTCATTGAGGATTGTTTTCTTGGAATATTTTGGTCGCTAGTTAAGTGGCTAAACCAAAACAATGAACATAGAAAACAATCCAGTGATATTGAGCTCCTTAGAACCCGATTACTATTTATAGGACAGGTTTGAGCCAACTAAACTCAAGAGGGTATTTACCTATGAAACCTCATGCAAGCCTGAAACTAGGGTTTTGTGTGACTTGCTTGTACATGTGTTTGTGCATACATCATAAACATCATAAAGCATCATATGCATCCACTAACCATTTCAAGGGTCTGGATCTTCATCTTTGTTCTTGTTTTGTAGGTCATGGAATCTCTTCGCAGAAAAACAATTCAAGTCAACCTTGTGAGAATCCCTCCTCAACTCAAGGAGCTTACATCCAAGATTCCAGAGAATTCCCTCTTCAGTGAAAGACATGGTAGACTTCTCAACTTGGTCAACTCCAACATTGAAGAAGACATGGTGAAAGTTCTCTTCCAATTCTTTGACCCCCTACACCACTGTTTCACATTCCCTGATTAGCAACTAGTACCTACTTTGGAGGAATTTTCTCAGCTCTTGAGAATTCCTATTCTTCATCAACTACCCTACAACGGTACGGAAAAAGAACCAAAGCCTGAAGATGTTGCTCAAGCATTACACTTGCAACCATCTGACATCAAGGGACATTGGGAAACCAGAAGTGGTGTCAAGGGTTTCTTGGCAAAGTTTCTGTTTGAGAAGACACGAGACTGCTGAAATTCTCTTGATCTACAAGCCTTTGAAGAGATTGTGACACTCCTTATCTATGGGTTGGTCCTGTTCCCAAACCCTGATCAACTTATAGATGTGAATGCTGTCAAGATTTTCATATCCAGGAATCCCGTACCTACATTGCTTGGGGACATCCTACACTCATTTTACACACGAACAATGAGGAAAAGAGGGGTTCTCATGTGCTGTACTCCTCTACTAGCAAGGTGGTTTATTTCTCACCTTCCACAATCAGTTTTGAAGAATGAGCAGGGTTTAAGGTGGTCAAACCGATTGATGACCCTCACACATTCTGATGTACATTGGTGTTCTCGGTCCAGAGAAAATGTCATCATCATTGATCGTTGTGGGGAATTCCCTAATGTCCCACTACTTGGCATTAGGGGCGGCATTACCTACAACCCTTGTTTAGCTCTAAGACAGTTTGGATATGCTCGGAGGGATGGCCCTCATGACATGCTGATTCCTGACTTAGTTTTTGACTTCGACAACGATGTGCAAGGACTTCGACAAAGGTTCATCAGAGCTTGGAGGATGCTCAACAAAGTGGATAGTAAGACACTGGGGCACAAGAATTCTATCCCCCCTTGAGCCTTACCTCAAGTGGGTACGAACCCGCACCCAGAATCTTATGATGCCATATCCTCACATTCTCCCCTTGATCAAAGAGCCTGTTATGGAAGGAGAGGTTCCATACACCCTCCTACATCCTGACATTCCAACATCATGGGAAGAAATGCAAAAGAGTTGGATCCAACTCAAAGAAGAACGGAATACTTTTGAAACCAGCTTCTATGCCAGTGAGAAGAAGGTTTTGGAGCTTACCCGCCGACCTCATGAGGAGGAAACTCTCAACACTTACATCGCACCAAAGAGGATGCGCAATGTCTTTTTACATTAAGAACTTTGTAATATTTTGCCCATGGGGCACTTATGTACTAACAATTTCTTCTTAATATGACGTGTGTTCCTTTTTGTTTGCAACAAATTTGAATTTCTGAATCCTTGAATGCATTACATGAATAACATACCATTTATCATATGCATAAACAGGTCTTCACACCAGGTTTCCTTATCTTTCTACTGTTTATTTCAGCAAGATGGATTTGGAGCAGACGGTTAAGGATCTGCAAGCACATAATTCTCAATTCCAGCAACTCCTCATGACCTTAGCAAAGGGTCAAGAGGACCTTAAAGCACTGTTGGAGAAGAATAAAGAGAAAAAGAAGAAGAGGCCCGAAGTAGCCACTTTTGGAAGAAGGTTTGAAAGCAATGCTAGAAAAGTTCTCGAGTTCCCCTCAACGTCTGATGAAGGGGCTGGTAAAGGAAAAGGAGTTGCGGGACCTTCTGAATCTGAAGTTGAAGAGGAAGAAGAGGAAGAAGACGAAGACTACTCGAACAGCAATATCCCCCAGCGGATGATAAATATAAAAATCTTGAGGACAGATTGGCAGCCATGGAGTTGCAAAGGGTACCTGGTTTAGATTTTGAAGAACTAGGGTTGGTCGCCGGGATCGTCATTCCTCCCAAGTTCAAAGTACCAACATTTGCTAAGTATGACGGCCTGTCCTGCCCAAATATGCATCTAAGATCCTATGTCAGAAAGATCCAACCCCACTCATCTGATAAAGACCTCTGGGTACACTTTTTCCAAGACAGTTTGTCAGGCACTCAATTGGACTGGTTCTATCAACTTGAGAGGTCTGAGGTTCATAACTGGGAAGACTTAGCTGCTGCTTTTTACCGTCAATACCAATACAATGCAGATTTGGCGCCCACTCGTACTCAGCTACAAAGTATGGGAATGGCTTCCAATGAAGGATTTAAAGAGTATGCCCAGAAGTGGCGTGATCTGGCTGGAAGGGTGCAGTAACCATTATCGGATAGAGAGCTGGTTGACATGTTTCTAGGGACCCTGTCTGGCCCTTTATTTAATCATTTAATTGGGAGTTCCTCCGCGGGATTTACCGAATTAATCTTGATCGGCGAAAGGGTCGAGGCCGGTATTAAAAGTGGTAAGATTCAGAAAGATGCCTCCGCATCCACCGCTGTTAAGAAAACCTTCCCAGCTAAGAAGGAAGCCTCTGCTGTTTATTCTCAGAAAAGTCAAGGAAGAACCGAGCGCCGGGAAACTGTAGGGGCTGTGATGATTCAAAACTCTTAAAATGATCAACCTCGCGGCAATCAGTCAAGACCTAATCAACAACGGGTAGAAAGGCCACAACGGCAGTTCACCCGAATCAACATGACGCCAGCTCAAGTACTCCCTCATTTGTTAAAGTTGAATCTTACCAGTTTGAAGGAAGCGCCAAAGAACCCTAATACCTCATCTCCATACTACCACTCCAATGCCAAGTGTGCTTACCACTTTGACAGTGCAGGGCACGATACCAACAACTGTTGGGTGCTTAAGAACAAAATCCAAGACCTTATTGGCGCCAAGGAAGTAGGATTTGATGCTCCTGAGAAGCCCAACGTAATATCTGCTCCGATGCCCAAGCACGGTCATAATGTTCATGCCGTTATGGAAGACCTTCATGTTACCAATGTTGCTGACCTTTTGACTCCTTTACCAGTGATTAAAGTGAATTTGATGAGAGCCGGGATATTCCCAGGTTGCAGAAAAGACTGCTACTTTTATTTAAACATACGAGATGACTGCCCAATGTTGAAATCAGGTGTCCAACGCCTGATGGATACCCAAGAGATACTCTTCCAAAAGACCCCTGTTGATACCTTCACTCCTGTTACTCCTGCTATTTTTGCTAATTCAACCAACGATATTGCAATAATAACCATTTCCGACGATCTTCCCAAGGCTTGCAAAAGGCCTGTCAAGATTACACCTGTTCCTGAGTTTGTACCATTAAAAATCACCATGCCGGGGCCTGTCCCGTATCAATCTAGCAAGACGATACCATGGAACTACGAAGGAGAAATCTTCTATCATGGTATCAAATAGATTGAAGCAGTCCAAGAGAATTATGAAGTAGGGAACATTGCGGGTGCAAGCAAGATAACCCGCAGCGGCCCGATTTTTTCTCCAGAGATTGCTCCCCCTCGAGCAGTTTTCGGACCCTCGAAAGCTTCTCTGTCTGTTAAGCTGTCTGCACAAGACCCGATAATTGAAGATTTGGATACTCCTGAAGTAAGACCATCTGTTGATAATACTGATAAGGGTAAGGGGATACTAGAAGCGCCTGTCAGGATGAAGGCTCGTACTGTGGTTATCCCCGAAACCACCCAGAAAGAAATGGAGCAAATCTTGAAAATAATTAAAAAGAGCGATTTCGACGTCATGGAACAACTAGGGCAGACCCCTTCTAAAATATCCATGTTGGCTCTTCTACTCTGCTCTGAGGCCCATGCTAAGGCCTTAATCAAATTTTTGAAGACGGCACACGTGCCCCAAGAAACTTCGGCTGACCAGTTTCAGGAGTGTGTGGCCAGTCTTACTGCTGATAATGGTCTTGGATTTTCCGAAGCTGATTTGACTCCCAAGGGAAGGAAACACAACGATGCGCTACATGTCTCAGTTGAATGCAGGGGAACCACCCTCGCCCATGTCTTAGTTGATACTGGTTCTTCCTTGAATGTGCTACCGAAGAAAGCGTTGGACCGTTTGGACTGCGAAGGATTGACCCTCAAACCCAGTAACATCGTTGTTAGGGCCTTTGATGGGTCCAAAAGAATGGTTCACGGAGAGGTTGACATTCCTATCAAAGTAGGCACATAAGTTTTCAACTCCACCTTTTATGTGATGGACATCTGTCCTTCATATTCGTGTTTGTTGGGAAGACCGTGGATCCATTATGCTGGGGCGGTTACCTCCTCTTTGCACCAAATGCTGAAGTATCCTGTTAAGGGTAATATTATAACGGTGCACAGCGAGGAAGAGTACATGATAAGTCACCTCAACTCCTTCCGCTATGTGGAGTTGGATGGCGAGTTCATTGAAACGCGTTTCCAACATTTTGAGGAAGTTTCTCCTGAGGTCGCAGTTGCGAAGACAATGGTTGAGGTGCCTATCGTTCCCAAGCATGTATCTAGGATGGCATCTCTCAAGGACGCAACGGCTGTAGTTAAAGAAGGAAAGAGCACAGTGTGGGGGTAACTGCCCGATTTTCCCCATAAGACGGACAAGTTTGGATTAGGGTTTACTGCTGCAGGACAAAGGGCTATGCGTCGCTCCAAGGCTGGAGGAGCACCCGTCAAGATCACCTACCACAGAATTAATGCTATAGAAGATGAAGATGAAGAGGACAACTTCGCAGATTGGATCTTTCCAACCGTCGAAGGGGGTTTAAGCAACTGGGAAGCAAAGGATTTTATTCCCATCACCTTCATCAACCAGTAATTTTATCTTTGAACAATTTCCCATTTTTGGTCTGTAATAACTAAACAATTCGTACACTACTTTCACCTTATGCCTTGCCCGGGGCATATAGGTCCATTTGTAAGGGCTTGATTTTCTTCATTATCATATGCCATGTTTTAATGAATCATTAGACGTTTTCATAAACTGTTGTGTTCATTTTCTTTCTTTTTGCATCTTGTTTTGTTTAAGGATGGCTATCCCTTACACACACCCACACTCACAAATGCAGGTACCCATCCACTCCGGATTCCATGGGTGATTATTTTGCTTTAGCCTTCGGTAACTCTGAAGATTTGGTCAATCATGTTGAGTACGAAGTTGACAAAGACTGTGAAGTGCCGGGAGAGTTAGCCAGACTTTTGCAACAAGAAGAGAGGGCTATTCTGCCTCATGAAGAGTTGCTAGAAACCATCAACTTGGGAACAGAGGAAGACAAGAAGGAGGTAAAAGTGGGTGCCACCCTGGAACCAGGTGTCAAAGAGCGCTTAGTGCAGTTGTTGAACGAATATGTTGAAATCTTTGCCTGGTCTTATGAAGACATGCCAGGGTTAGACACATATATCGTGGTTCATCATCTCCCTACAAGAGAAGACTGTCCACCCGTCAAGCAAAAGGTCCGCCGAATGAGGCCCGACATGTCTGGGAAGATCAAAGCTGAGGTAATGAAGCAATTCAACACTGGCTTTCTGGCTGTTACTTCCTATCCGCAATGGGTTGCTAACATTGTGCCCGTGCCTAAAAAGGACGACAAAGTCAGAATGTGCGTGGACTATCGGGACTTAAACAGGGGTAGCCCCAAGGATGATTTTCCACTGCCACATATCGACATCTTGGTTGACAACATAGCTCAACACAAGGTTTTTTCCTTCATGGATGGATTCTCGGGATACAACCAGATCAAAATGGCCCCCGAGGACATGGAGAAAACTACTTTTGTCACGCAATGGGGTACCTTCTGCTACAAAGTGATGCCACTCAGACTGAAGAATGCAGGGGCAACCTATCAACGTGCCATGGTAGCTTTGTGTCATGATATGATACATCATGAGATCGAAGTTTACGTAGACGACATGATAGCTCGATCACAGACAGAAGAAGAACACCTTGATCATTTGCAAAAGCTGTTTTCCAGGTTGAAGGAATATAAACTCAGTCTGAACCCAAGCAAGTGCACTTTTGGAGTTAGGTCTGGTAAACTTTTGGGATTTATTGTCAGCAACAAAGTCATTGAGGTTGATCCAGCTAAAGTAAAGGCTATACAAGAAATGCCTGCCCCCCGCACTGAAAAGGAGGTTAGAGGATTCTTGGGACGCTTAAACTATATTGCAAGGTTCATATCTCACCTGACATCTACCTGTGAGCCAATCTTCAAGCTGCTGAAGAAAGATCAGGTAGTTGAATGGAACAATGATTGTCAAGTTGCTTTTGATAAGACCAAGGAGTATTTATTGGAACCTCCTATTCTGATTCCACCCGTCGAAGGAAGGCTGTTAATCATGTATATGACTGTTTTGGATAACTCAATGGGGTGCGTACCGGGCCAACATGACGAGTCTGGCCGAAAAGAGCATGCCATTTATTACCTTAGCAAAAAGTTTACCGACTGTGAGACTCGCTACTCACTGCTCGAGAAAACTTGTTGCACTTTGGTATGGGCTGCTCGCCGGCTAAGGCAGTATATGTTGACTCATACCACTCTGCTGATTTCCAAAATGGATCCGATCAGGTATATCTTCGAGAAGCCTGCTTTATCTGGAAGAATCGCTAGATGGCAGATGATCCTGACTGAGTATGAAGTCCAGTATACTACCCAAAAAGCTATAAAGGGGAGTGTACTAGCTGACCATCTAGCTCATCAAGCCGTCGAAGATTACCAATCTATGAGATTCGACTTCCCTGACGAAGACATCATGACATTGGACAACATTGAAGGTAACAGACCGTATGACGGACCTGAACAAGGATCCCGATGGACCCTGTACTTTGATGGTGCTTCAAATGCACTTGGCAACGGTATCGGTGCGGTACTCATTTCTCCGGAAGGTTTCCATACAACCTTCACTGCCCGACTTTGCTTCAGCTGTACCAACAACATGGCTGAATATGAAGCTTGCATCTTCGGTCTCAAGGCTGCTATAGACTTGGAAATCAAATCTTTGGTCGTATTTAGGGACTCGGCTTTGGTTATCAGTCAAGTCAAAGGAGAGTGGGACACCAAGCATCCTAATCTTATCCCATACAAAGAACATGTCTTGACATTATTGCCTCATTCCGAGCAGATTACCTTCGAGCATTACCCGCGAGAAGAAAATCAGTTAGCCGATGCTCTGGCTACAATGTCTTCCATGTTTAAACTCAACTGGGATAACGAGGCTCCCCAAATTACCATCGAGCGAATGGATGAACCTGCGCACTGTCATGAGATTAACACCGAAGAAGTAGTGGAACAACCCTGATTTCATGAAATCAAAAGGTATCTCCAGACTAGAGAATATCCTGAAGGAGCTTCAGTCAATGACAAAAAGTTCTTAAGGAGATTTTCCGCCAAGTTCTTCCTAAGCAATGGCATCCTTTATAAGCGCATCCATGATTGTGTTCTACTTCGTTGTGTGGACAAGGTTGAAGCAAAGTTGATCATGACCGAGATACATAGTGGCACATTTGGCACCCACTTAAGCGGACATACGATGGCTAAGAAGATTCTAAGGGCAGGCTACTACTGGTCTACTATGGAAGCTGATTGTCATCAACATTCCCGTACTTGCCACAAGTGCCAAGTCTACACCGACAAGGTACATATTCCTCCTATTCTTCTCAACATTCTGACAGCTCCTTGGCCATTCGCAATATGGGGCATTGACATGATTGGAGAGATCAAGCCCACGAAATCCAATGGACATCGCTTCATCTTGGTGGCTATTGACTACTTCACCAAGTGGGTCGAAGCAGCTTCCTATGCCTCTGTTACGAAGAATGTGGTTGCCCGCTTCATCAAACAGAACCTTATATGCCGGTATGGTATCCCCGACAGGATCATCACAGACAATGGTACAAATATGAACAACACTATGATCACTGCTCTATGCGAACAATTCAAGATTTATCATCACAATTCATCTCCCTATCGGCCGAAGATGAACAGTGTTGTTGAAGCCGCAAACAAAAATATCAAGAAGATCATTCAAAAGATGACAGTCACCTACAAGGACTGGCATGAGATGTTACCGTTTGCTCTGCATGGATATCGTACCACATCATATACTTCAACAGGGGCAACCCCATTTTCTTTGGTATATGGCATGGAAGCTGTTTTACCTATGGAGGTTTAGATTCCTTCCTTAAGGATTATGAAGGATGCTGGTTTAAGTGAAGACGATTGGATTCAGACCCGGCTTGATCAACTTAATTTGATCGACGAGAAACGACTTACTGCTGTTTGCCATGGTCAGACGTATCAAAAACGAATGATCAAGGCTTTCAACAAGAAAGTCAGACGCCAGGTATATAAAGTCGGAGATCTTGTAATCTAGCGGATCATCTTGCCACAAAGTGATCCCAGGGGCAAATGGACTCCTACTTACGAAGGGCCATTTATGATCAAGAGCATCTTTTCTGGTGGAGCAATGATTCTGACCACCATGGACGGCGTCGATTTGCCGCACCCTGCGAACGCATACATAGTCAAAAGATACTACGCATAAAATAACCCGACAAGTCGAAAACCCGAAAGGGCGACTTGGGCAAAAATGGGCATCCAGGTGAATCGAAAACCCGAAAGGGCGGTTCAGGCAAAAATTAGGGATAAAACAAAAAAATCTGTACACCCGGCAAGTTGAAAACCCAAAAGGGCGACTTGGGCAAAAAAGGGTTTCCCGGTGGATCAAAAACCCGAAAGGGCGGTCCAGGCAAAAATTAGGGAATTAAAGCGTATGACTATGTCTCGTCGAATCACTTTAAGAACAATCTCTTCACCAACAAGCTCTAAGATTCTGATCAATCCAGTCATCGGCGGACGAAGCAGCGAATGGACAAGATACTCAAAGTTGTGAAGGCTATAGCAGAATGGGAATCCCATGGAATTGTTACACATAGCCATCTTTCTTTTGTATAAATTTTTTCAATTTTTACGACAACATTCTCTTACTAGGATGTCTGTCTCCTTTGTACAAAGATATTTACAAAAGTTAATACAAAGATACTTCAAAGTGCAGAAATTTGCTTGTCTTTCTTTTCTTTTTACACTTATGTTTTATTTGAAAACGTCCAATGTTTTGTTAAATAGGCATATGCATTTGAATATAATCACTGTTCACAAATAAAATGAAAATTGAGAAGGGATAATTACTGATAGGTGGAAGGTGTAGGAAGATATCTTTGTGCCATTCCGGAAGAAATCCCCTGCAATACATTGTTCAGATCCTCAACAAAGCCAAAGTCTTAAAGTATGTGTCCCCAGCGGAGTTAAACTTCAAGATCCCCAGCGGAGCCCGAAAACCCTGAAATACCTATCCCCAGCGGAACCAGAGTATTCTAAACCTTCTTCCCCAGCGAAGTCAAATTTCCAACCATCAACCCTCGGTGGGAACTGTTCAACTTCCCCCAATTTCCCAAGTAGGCTATCTTAAAAGTCTTGGAACCAAGCAAATAACAGCTAACTTCTTGGTTTATCCCCAACTAGGATGCTTCCCCAGTAGTTTGGAATATAACCCAAAGCTCCTGATTTCACCGGCCGAGTAAACATTCTCCCCACAGAGTTATCTCTCAACAGATTGAAGATTTTCGGTCTCATTTCTCCAAGCAGAAGCCTCCCAGGTTTTAACTCCCCAGTAGAGATTTTCGGGGTTTCCCTTACTTCCCAAGAAAGTCATGAAGGATTCTCATTCCCTGTAGAAGTTGTCAAAAGCCTTGTTAATCCTCACAAATCGCCGAGGATTTTCGATCTCCAGCAGTGGTCCCAGGATTTCTCCTTCTCAAACAATCAAAGATCTTTAATCCCCAAGCAGTCAGCAAGGATTTCTCATCTTCAATAATCAAAGATTTTTTGGAATCCCCAGCATCGGTCAAGGATTTACTTTCCCCGACAACAGTCAAAGATTTCATTATCTCCAGTTATCAAGGATTTATTTTCCTCAGCAAGACAACCACTCAGCTTACATGCCCATCCATTACATTCATATATCATAAACATTGATGAAACACAGTTCATTGCATCATACATATCATGCAACATAACTTTGTGTTTTAGCTAACATTTTACCCTTTTCAGGATAAGATTAAAAGGCTATCATTAACAATTATTCAGATACAGTATGGATACACCCCAGACACAGCGATCATTCTATTACTCATTCAGAACTTCAAGTCAAAATACAGTGCAGATACACCCCAAACACGGCAGTCATTCTATTACTCATTCAGACTTCAGCGATCCGATACAGACTAGATACGCTCCAGACACGGCAGCCATTCTATCTCTCATTCAGATTCAACTATCAACTACAAGTTCAGATACGCTCCAGACTCGGATGCCATTCTGGCCCTTACACCAGAAGTTTGATTCTCCCCAGTGCAGTCGCCACATAAGTCATTCTATCACTTATTCAGATCCCAGTTACAGTCTCAGATACACTCCAGACACGGAAGTCATTCTGCTACTCATACAGATCTCAACTTCAGATACAATACAAATATACTCCAGACACAACAGTCATTCTGATATTCATTCAAAGTTCAAATACAGTTACATCTCAGATACGCTCCAAACGCGGACGCCATTCTTTTGCTCATACAGACTCAACCTCCAGATACAGGTCAAATGCATTCCAGACACGGATACCATTTTGATGCTCATTCTTCTGACCTACAACATTGCAATTCAAAAAACATTCTTGGATGGCATCTTTAAGCCCATCTCCAGCAAGATTCCACCATCTCCAAATGGCATCTTTAAGCCCATTTCCTCAGCTATATTTTGACGAGTGCAAATTTACGGGCACTCTAGTGTCCAATCCTCTTTTACCTTCGAGTCGCGAAAGGCAAACTTGCCAATCTAACTCTTCAGGTTCAAGAAGATTGAACAGGGGCAACTGTTGTACCCCAAAATTTGCCCTCTCATTTTATCAACATTTCTCATCACAAGACTCTTGGAACTCAAGATCAAGCTAGGGTTTGCTCTGCTCAAGACACATCCTTGCATTGTTGACCTAAATTAGGGTTTGAGTTTGCACATGGATGTTTTGACCTACAATGACCAAAGTGACTTTCATACTTCATGTTGGAATCACAAGTTTGTCCATACCAAGTTTCAAGCCTTGATTCAAATTTTTGCCCAGTTAATTGGACAGTTGACCTAGAAATCAGCTGTATTGGGGAAAAAGTCAACTATGGCCAATTGACAGTCAAATCTCTTGAATTTTGACCCACATCAACATCATGAACTAATATGAACCATTTGATCAAGTTTGGATCACAATTCCACAAGAAATTTGATCAGATCACTAAAAGGGCAAAATGGTCATTTTTAGGGTTTTGACTATGCAAAGGCAATTTTGACTGTTTGACCTAGCCAATGGCAAATCAATCTCAACCATGGACTCAATTACTCGATGACATTGTCTTGACCCATTCAACAAGTTCAAAAGATCTCAAACGCATAGGATTGACAGATGAATTTTAAAGTCAACTGATCAAAATTTGACTGTACATTGAAAAGTCAAACTTTGACTTTTTGATCAAAATCAAGTGCCAAGGGTCATTTTTCATCAAGACATGTCAAATTATGAAACTTGTTCATCAAGAAACCAAAAATTGCAAATTAGGGTTTAAAATGAAAAAATTTCATCTTAGAAATTTTCTAAGTTATAAAATTTTCTTATTTTTCCTAACGTTTCCCCACATTTTCACCAAGATGCAAAGGGATTAAATCAAAACTTACAACATGAAAGTTGTAGTCCATCACAAATTCTACAACTTTTATTCACAAAGTTTTCTCAAAAGAAGCTTGGATCTCAAGTTATGAGTTTTGGAACAAGGGTACCTAAAACTTTTAACTTAGAGAAATTTTGCCCTAGTTTAGGCAGGATTTTTACCCATCTTCTTGGCCATTTTCACATAGTTACACTTGGAGTCTTAAGTTGCATTTCAAATATGTATTATATTACATGTTGCAAGATTTCCAAATTGTCGAAGAACTCCTCAAACACATTTGTGGTTAGGGAGAATCGAATGCTTGAAGTTGACAAAAACTCACTTTGTAACCATGGCCAATACATGTTCATACCAAGTTGCAAATCTGACCAAACTAGCTTAGTACACAATTACAGGCCTCTAAACCAATTTACACTCCAAAATTGAATGTAAATACATTGGACATTGGCATTGTTCTGATCAAGAGAGCATTGTACAATGAACATTTCCATTTTGAGCATAAAGGTCATACTTCCATTTTCATAAAGGAAACTTTATGTCAAATTGCTTTTTCTTGAGACTTGGACTTTTTTTCTTGCAGCAAACAAGTTCCCTAATCTCAGGCATAGTACACCAACTTGAGCATGCTTGTAACTAGCCTGTACAGGCCATAACTTGGTCAGTTCACATCTTTGCTTCAAAACCAAGGCATTGTGCAAAAAGTCAAGAAAACACACATCTGATAAAACCAACTCAAGCAAAGTTTTGCAACAAGTTTCTCACACCCTTGCAAGTCATAAGCACGAGCCTTTGACCTATAAAACCTCCTCATATTCAAAAACCACATTTTCTTGCAAAACAGGGCCAGTTCTGCAAATCACAAGCCACCTTCAAATCCCCTCGTGCATTTTGTCCAAAATCACTTCAAACACATCCTAAACAATATACCTAAGCTATCCAGACCATTTACAAGTTGCTGTAACTCCATTAACACACATCACCATTTTTGTTTGGAAGCTTTGCAGGTTGAGTTCTGTAGCACGACTCAGGCTACTTCAAAACAAACTAAGCATTGGGAAAGGTTCAAGGGACATCAAGCAAGCTCAAAAGAACCTCAGGCCCCATTGAAAGTTGATGCATTGTCCAGTTCAAACTCAACTGAAACAGGTATTTCATGAACTTCTATCTCTCTATTTAGGAATATTTAGACTTAGGTTTGTGAATGAAAGATGTTGTATTCATTACCCTGAAACCATACACATGCTTAGTTTTCATTTATATTAATCGTGCTAGGAGAATTTCATCCATGAACTTTCCGAAAAAACTAGGTTAGAAATTAGGGCCTGAGAAATTCTCTCTGGTCTTTGAGAGTTAGCTTAAGTTTTTTATATGGTTAGATTCGTTATTTGATGCTCTACAAGTTTCATGTTTTGAGTTTTGTCAAAAAAGCACTAAAACAGGAGATGGCAGTTTGTACACAGAAGGCGCGTTTTTGTTTGAACAGAGGAAGAAGATGAAGTAGTTGGGCTGGGCCTGGCTACTTCCTGCTTTTGGCAGCCTCATTTTCAGTTTCACACCCCCTGGCCCATTTCTTGTATATTTATTATTTTTGCATTTTTATTTCATTTCTGATTTTATTATTTTATTTTCAAACATTAAAAATGCCTAAAAAAATATTTTCATAAATTTTTATATTTATTTGGTATTTATTTTAATTATTTCTAACATTGATATATTTAAATACTTAATATTATTTTGTTTAAACTTAAAAATGATATAAAAAATACTTTTATTTTCATTTATTATTTTTATTCACATTGGAAAATATTTTCTTGAAATATATGCGTTTTTCTAAATAATTTATTTGATTTCTTACACACTTAATATATTTAATATATATATATATATATATATATATATATATATATATATATATATATATATATATATATATATATATATATATATATATATATATATATATATATATATATATATATATATATATATATATATATATATATATATATATATATATATATATATATATATATATATATATATATATATATATATATATATATATATATATATATATATATATATATATATATATATATATATATATATATATATATATATATATATATATATACACTTTTTTTATTAAAAGCATAGAATAAAAAACACAAAAATAATACATTTTATTTTTATTGATATTTTTTACTAAAAAAATACTTTTTTTTTAATATACTTTTATTTTTTGTACATATTGGTACATTTTTGTACATAAATATTAGATAATACATTTTCTTTAAGGAATTAGGGTTTACCCTAAAAATAATTAAAATTGACTTTTTATTTATTTCTTTGCATTTCTTTCCATTAAAAATACTTTTTACATACATAAAAAACTGTTTTTTGCATAATACATTTTATCTAAATATTTATTGTATTTTATTTAAATATTGTACATTTAAATATTATGCCTTGCAAATTCTATTTGGTTGTAATAATTTAGGGTTTAATTTCTTGCAAAATAATCCCCTATTCAAATTTGTACCCCCCTCCCTATATCATGTTGTAATAGTGTAGAATTTAAATTCTCGCACCCTTAAGCTTTCAATTATGCCATGATTAGAGAATTAGGGTTTGTATGCAAAATTAAATTAACAAATAGTTTGACCTAATCAAAGACAAAAATGCATGAAAAACAAACACAATGCACACTTGCACCCCTAGGGTTACAATCCACTTGTTGCCTTAAAAAATGGGCCATGGTATGCATGTCAAGTACTTTGGCAAAACAAAAACAAAACAAAAGATCATAGTCCCTCGATGACGCTATCTGAGTTGCCTAAACAAAATGATCAAGTCCCTCAAGAAAATTGCCAAAAATACTTGACACAATTGCTATCTGGTCTATACGATGACCCGTGCCTGTCCCGTTTAACATCCTAACACAAGGTTGTTCACCAAATACAATGGTGAAACAACACTGTTAAAAGGGTTAAAAAACATAAGAAAGATCTTTGAGTAAAATAGGGTAGACAACTCTTAGTTACTTGATCAAAAGCTTGCAAAACATCCTTGTTATCTTCAAAAACACACTTCACCACACAATTTCAAAACCCTACTTTCAAACATGAAAATCTTTTCAAAATACAAAAACACCTTTGTATACATTCAAACAAGAATCATTACAAAGGTTGCCCCAACGATGACCTCTTTTCAAAACATCTTTCAAAATCACACATAAAGCACCATTTCAAACAATTGAAGAGTACCATTTCAAACAATTGAAAGCAGAGCAAGTGATCTAAACAAGTAACTAAGAGTCCATGGATAACCATGGATAGAAAGGGTGCTAATACCTTCCCTTTCTATAATCTACTCCCCGAACCCAAGAAAACATCTCAAAGGTCTTTCCTGTGCTTTTTGACCTTTCCTTAAGATAAAATAAAAAGTCGACGGCGACTCTTGCTAAACCGAAACATTTGCGAACACAAACGCAAAATCCAAAGTCAGTTCTCCCACCGTATCACAATGATAAATAACAGTAAGTATCTTTTCGTCGATTAAGTTCAGCTGATCAAGCCGGGTTTGAATCCAGTCATCTTCGCTCAAACCTGCATCCTTCATAATCCGAAGAGAGGGTATCTGAACTTCAATGGGCAAGACGGCCTCCATGCCATATACCAAGGAATATGGTGTTGCCCCTGTTGACATTCGTGCTGAGGTACAATACCCATGAAGAGCAAATGGTAACATCTCGTTCCAGTCTTTGTATGTCACCGTCATCTTCTGCACAATCTTCTTAATGTTCTTATTAGCCGCTCCTACAGCCCCATTCATCTTCGGTCGATAACGAGAAGAGTTGTAATGCTGTATCTTGAACTGCTTGCATAGCTCGGTGATCATCTTATTGTTGAGATTTGTACCATTATCCGTATTGATCCTCTCTGGTACACCATATCGAAAGATCAGATTGTGCCGAATGAACCGTGCCACGACGTTCTTGGTTACTGTAGCAAAGGAAGCTGCTTCAACCCACTTCGTAAAGTAATAAATAGCTACCAGGATGAAACGATGCCCGTTAGACACAGTAGGTCTGATCTCGCCGATCATGTCGAAACCCCACATTACAAAAGGCCATGGAGCTGTCAAGACATTCAGAGGTACTGGAGGTATGTGCACCTTATCAGCATAGACTTGGCACTTGTGATAGGTCCGAGAATGCTGATAACAATCGGCTTCCATTATGGACCAATAGTATCCTGCCCGTAGGATTCTCTTTGCCATGGTGTGTCCACTGGAATGAGTCCCGAAAGTACCTTCATGTAAATCTACCATAATCCTTTCTGCTTCATTCTTATCCACACATCGCAGTAAGGTCGAATCATGGTTACAGTTGTAAAGAATGCCATTGCTGATGAAGAACTTCGCCGCGAACCTCCTCAGAAACTTCTTATCATTAACAGATGCACCCTCGGGGTATTCCTGAGCCTCAAGATACCTCTTCACCTCATGAAACCAAGGTTTATCTGCTACCTCTTCAGTCTCAATGTCACAGCAGTGTGCAGGTTCGTCCAACCTTTCAATGGTAATCCGGGGAGCTTCGTTGTCCCAATTGACTTTGAACATAGAAGACATCGTAGCTAGCGCGTCCTCTAACTGATTCTCCTCTCTTGGGAAGTGTTCAAAGGTTATCTCCTCGAAGTGGGGAAGCAACGTCAAAACATACTCCTTATAAGGAATAAGATTTGGGTGTTTCGTATCCCACTCGCCTTTGATCTGACTGATCACGAGAGTGGAATCTCTGAACATACTCAAGAACTTAATCCTTAGGTCAATTGCTGCTCGAAGACCCATGATGCACACTTCATACTCCGCCATATTGTTGGTGCAGTTGAAACATAGTCGGGCGGTAAACGGAGTATGAGATCCTTTAGGAGATATGATCACGGCGCCAATGCCATTGCCTAAAGCGTTTGAAGCTCCATCAAAGTACATAGACCATCGAGATCCCTCCTCAGGTCCTTCATCCGGTCCAGGTGTCTCACAGTCAGTCACTATCATGATATTCTCATCCGAGAATTCAAAGTTCATAGACTGGTAATCGTCCACTGCTTGATGTGCCAAATGATCCGCCAACACACTTCCCTTAATTGCCTTTTGGGTCGTATATTGGATGTCATACTCAATCAAGATCATCTGCCATCTTGCTATTCTTCCGGACAAGGCAGGCTTTTTGAAGATATACTTGATTGGATCCATCTTTGATATCAATAGAGTAGTGTGAGTCAACATATACTGTCTCAGCCGGCGAGCAGCCCATGCCAAAGCGTAGCAAGTTTTCTCGAGCAACGAGTATCGGGTCTTGCAGTCGGTAAACTTTTTGCTAAGGTAGTAAATAGCATGCTCTTTTCGGCCAGACTCGTCATGCTGCCCCAGCACGCACCCCATTGAATTGTCGAGTACTGTTAAGTATAAGATCAGAGGTCTCCCTTCAACTAGAGGCACCAGAATAGGCGGCTCTTGGAGATATTCTTTGATCCTTTCGAAAGCGGCCTAACATTCATCATTCCATCTTACCACTTGATCTCTCTTTAGTAACTTGAAGATTGGCTCACAAGTAGCAGTCAGGTGTGAGATGAATCGGGCAATGTAGTTCAGACGTCCTAGAAAGCCTCTGACCTCTTTCTCTGTTCGGGGAGCTGACATTTCCTGTATAGCCTTTACCTTTGCATGATCCACTTGAATACCTTTATCACTTACGACGAAACCCAGCAGCTTACCAGATCTCACCCCGAAGGTGCACTTATTCGGGTTTAACCTCAGCTTGTATAACTTCAACCTGTCAAACAGCTTCTGAAGATGGTCCATATGTTCTTCCTCAGTTTTGGACCTGGCAATCATGTCGTCAACATATACCTCAATCTCATGATGGATCATGTCATGGAGCAAAGTGACCATGGCGCGCTGATACGTTGCCCCAACATTCTTCAATCCAAACGGCATGACCTTGTAGCAAAAGGTACCCCATTGAGTAACAAAGGTTGTCTTCTCCATATCCTCGGGAGCCATTTTAATTTGATTATAACCGGAGAAACCATCCATAAAGGAGAAGACCTTATGTTGTGCGGTGTTGTCAACCAGAACATCGATATGAGGCAGAGGGAAATCATCCTTGGGGCTTGCCCTGTTCAGATCCCTATAATCAACACATATTCGAACTTTACCATCCTTCTTAGGTACTGGAACCACGTTGGCCACCCATTGTGGGTAAGAAGTAACTGCTAGAAAACCGGCGTCAAACTGCTTCATCACTTCAGCCCAGATTTTCTCAGACATCTCTGGGCGCATTCGGCGGACCTTCTGTTTTACTGGAGAACAATCTTCCTTGGTAGGCAGGCGGTGAACCACAATATCGGTATCCAACCCAGACATATCTTCATAAGACCAGGCAAAGATCTCAACATAGTCACGTAACATCTGAATCAACCGTTTCTTAACACTAGGCTCCAGATTTGCACCAATCTTGACCTCTTTCTTGTCTACCTCTATACCCAGATTTACCGTTTCTACTGGCTCTTTATGCGGCTGAATAACCCTCTCTTCCTGAAGTAACAGTCTATCAAGTTCACTAGGCACTTCGTAATCCTCTTCACCTTCGCTAAGTTGATCAGACTTTCGAAGTCATAACCAGCAGTAGCAGAGTCGTTATCAGTGGGATCCAGAGTGGATGTAGACCTGTATATGTGAGTGTGTGTAAAATAGATGTTTTGCAAGATAAAAAGAAAAACAAGGAGCGCAAAGTTTGAAATGCAAGAAAATGTCCAATGCTTTTATTAATGATATATGAAAATGACACACATAAAGCCCTTACAAACGAAGCCACGGTGCCTCGGGTAAGACACCGGGCCGTAAAGTTCAAAAATTGTCTGTTACAAATTCAAAACAAAAGTCTCATTACTGGGTAATAAAAGAAATTGGGACGAAGTCCTTTGCAGTCCAATTGCTTAGTCCACCATCGACAATCGGGTAAATCCATCTGTCAAACTCAGATTCTTCAACATCGTCTTCAATGGCATTCACTCCTGAATTGCTGATAAACAGGGGAGGTCCTCCGATCCGTGCATGCCGTACATCCCTTTGAGCTTCTTTCTCAATAACAGCCCAGGCATCCTTGAGGGAAGCCATCTTCATTGGAGGATCTTCAGTAACAGTTTCAGTTGACGCCAGCGTCTGAGGGACTTCTTCAAAATGTTGGAAATGGGTTTCAATGAATTCCCCGTCCATATCCACATATCGAAAAGAGTTGAGGTGACTCACCATGTACTCCTCTTCTCCTCGTACCGTAACAATTTTCCCCTTCACTGGGTATTTTAGCATCTGGTGAAGCGTAGAAGTCACTGCCCCAGCTTTGTGGATCCACGGACGACCCAACAAACAAGAATAATATGGCCGAATGTCCATCACATAGAATGTAGACGCGAAGATCTGAGAACCAACCTTAACTGGAATATCCACTTCTCCATGTACCATCCTCTTGGACCCATCAAAGGCCCTAACCACAATGTTACTTGGCTTCAGCTCCAAACCTTCACAGTCCAACCGGTCTAAAGCTTTCTTAGGCAAAACGTTCAACGAGGACCCAATATCCACCAATACATGAGTTAGAGTAGTGCCCCTGCACTCAATGGAGACATGCAGAGCGTCATTGTGATTCCTCCCTTTAGCAGTCAAGTATGCGTCGGAGAAACCCAACCCATTATCCGCTGTCAGACTAGCCACACAATCTTTAAACTGATTAGCTGATGTCTCTTGCGGCACGTGCGGAGTCTTCAGGAAAGCATTCAGAGCCTTAGCATGGGCCTCCGAACACAACAATAAGGATAACATAGAGATCTTAGATGGGGTTTGCTCCAGCTGTTCGACTACATTGTAGTCGCTCTTCTTGATGATTTTCAAAATTTCCTCTATCTCCTGTCTAGAGGCTTCAACGGTAATCTTCTTCGGTGCTTCCGTCCAGGAAGGCTCACCGGTGATCCCTTTGCCCCGAGTATCGGCTGACTCGGTGACAGGGGTAAGAATTGGAACTTGAGCAGGGACAGTAGCAGATGTACTGGCCGGCGTAATAACAACAGGCTTCCGAACAGTTGATGGAGAGATCTCAGGGGAGAAAAGTCTTCCGCTGCGGGTGACTTTACTAGATCCAACAATATTGTTGACGTCAGTATCAGCCTCTTTAGCACTCAAGTCTTGTTTAACCCCATGATAATATACGTCATCCCCGTAGTTCCATGGGAAAACTTTATCTGATGTATAGGGGATAGGCCCAAGAACAATAATGATAAAGGGAGCGATTCTCGGAACAAATGTAATTCTAACAGGCTTTCTCGAGGAAGCCTTGGAAGAATTGTCGAAAATGGTGATTATAGCAACTTCTTCAACAGGAACCATAGGAAAAAAAGTCTTCTCAAACATAATTTATTTATTATCCATCAGGCGTAGGACACCTGACTTCAAAAGATGGCAACCGGTAGGTAGGACGGAACACTGACGACAACCTTCGCCACAACCCGGAAATAAACCGGCTAATAGAAGGTTCTTCTTCACAATCATAAATGGAGTAGCAATGTCTTCCACAGAAACCACAAACGAGTCTTCATCTACAGCAGTCACTCCATGCTTGGGCATAGGAGCAGTCATAACATTAGGCTTTTCGGGCGCTTCAAACTCAATTTCCTTGGCATCAATCAGATCCTGTACCTTATTCTTCAGGACCCAGCAATCATTCGTATCATGCCCCGGGCTATCAGAATGAAAAGCACAGCGGACATTCGGATTGTACAGTGGTGATGTTGTATTGGGATTCTTCGGGGCTTCCTTCAGAATCACCAAGTTGGTCTTTAGCAACTGCGGCAAAATCTGAGACAGGTTCATATGGAGATGAGTGGATTGTCTTCGCGGCCTCTCGGCTCTTGGCTGATTGTTGCGTTGTGTGGCAACAGTTGGTCTTGAAATAACTACCGCATTGACCGCTTGGCGGCGCTCAGGTCTATTCTGGCTTTTTGAACTGTAAACAACACTAGATTCCTTCTTAAAAGGCTTCTTTTTGGTACTTGATGAAGCACCCTTTTGTATCTTGCCGCTCTTAATACCGGCCTTAACTCTTTCCCCGGTCATAATCAGCTCAGTAAACCCGGACGATGAACTTCCAATCAGATGGTTGAAATACGGACCAGACAAGGTCCCCAGAAACATATCCACTAACTCCCTGTTAGCCAAAGGAGGTTGTACTCTCCCAGCGAGGTCCCTCCATTTCTGAGCGTATTCTTTGAAACCTTCGCTCGCACCCATAGACATACCCTGGAGTTGGGTACGCGTGGGAGCGAGGTCGGCATTGTATTGGTACTGCTTGTAAAAAGCAGCAACAAGGTCTTCCCAATTAAGGACGCTAGCCCCTTCTAGTTGATAAAACCATTCAAGTTGAGTCCCTGAGAGACTGTCTTGAAAGAAGTGGATCCAGAGGTTCTTATCAGCAGTGTATGGCTGGATATTTCTAACATACGAGCGGAGGTGTAGCTTTGGGCAGGAGACCCCGTCGTATTTAGCAAAGATTGGTGCTTTAAACTTGTGGGGAATCACCACCCCAGATGACAAACCCAAATCACCAAAGTCCAATCCAGGTACTTTCTGGATCTCCATCGCACTTAACCGGTCTTCAAGCTGTTTATACCTATCCTCAGCAGGAGGATACTGGTCTTCATCAAAGTCAGTCTCATGGTCAGAAACCACAGGGCTAGGAACCCTCCTTTCTTCTTGGTTCTCTCCCCCTCTAGATGAGTGAGATAAGTCAACATCATGCAAATTGTTCCCGAATCTGCGACTGATGTTCAAGAAGACTGTCTTCTTCTTCTTCTTCTTCTTCTTCTTCTTCTTCTTCTTATTCTTCTTATCCTTCAAGATAAGAGTCTTCAGATCTTGCTGACCCTTAGCCAAGTTCATGAACATTTCCTGAAACTGGGCGTTCTGAGCTTGCAGAGCCTTGATAGCTTGATCAGTTGATGTTTCGGAAGACATGATGTGCTGAAATAAACAACGAAGAAGATGAGAAACCTGTAAGGGTACCTGTTATGAGGTGCATGGGAATGATATGTGTATGATATGATTTTAAAGACTTTAGGGATTCAAATTCGTAAACCAAAATGAAACACACTTTATTAGATAAAAAACTTGAAACAATGTTTGACAAATGCCTTTAAGGCGTTACAAAAAGAAATACTGAAAAGTAAATCAAAACTAAAAGCAATAAAAGACATCAGCGCTCCCATGGTCGCTTTCCTCCTGTGCTGACATAGTCGTTGAGGACCTTCTCGTTCTCCAGCTGTTTTGTAAGTTTTAGAATCTTCCGCTCCTGCTCGTGATATTTTTCTCTGTAAGTATCCCGCTCTTCTATTAGCTGAATCCAAGACCTCTTTAATGCCCCAATGTCAGTAGACATGTATGGATGGAGGATGGTAGGTGAAACCCCTTCTTCATCAGTACTCTCAACAATTACCGGTAAGACAACTTCGTAGGGCATTCACAGCTTTTGGGGTGTGAACCCATCGGAGATATGGTTCCATCGGAAGAGAAGTCTTTGCTCCTAGCTCGTGCGGATCGGACATGTTAACCCTATCCCAAGCTCGTATGAATCTACGGAGATGCTCATCACTATCTCCTTAGAAGTCAAAGACAATGCTCGGAAGTAACAACTCATGAGGTCCATCCCTCCTAGGTCGACCAAACTGACGTAAGGCCAAACAAGGATTATAGGTAATACCTCCTCGAATTCCAAGTAGTGGAACATTGGGGTATTCACCACAACCATCAATAATAGCCACTTCTTCCATGTCTTTAGTGCTCCAGATGATGTCAGTGTGAGCGAGAGACATAATTCTGTAGGCCCAACCCATGCCTTCCTTGTTCTTCAAAACAGATTTGGGGAGGTGAGAAATAAACCACCTCGCCAGCAATGGTGCACAACACATAAGGGTTCCCCGTTTTCGAGCAGTACTGGCATAGAGAGTATGCAAAATATCACCCAAGAGAGTGGGCACTGGGTTACGGGACATGAAAATCTTCACCGCGTTCACGTCGACGAAAGAATCTGAGTTAGGAAACTGAACCAAACCATATATGAGAAGATCCAGGATGTCTTCGAATGCTTGAAAATCTAAACTATCCCAAAACTGATTAGCCCGATCAACCAAGAACTTAGCCAAGAAGCCCTTTGTCCCACTTCGAGTCTCCCAGTTAGACATTACCTCAGCCTTTGTCAGATGGAGGGATGAAGCAATCTCTTCTGGCCTAAGGGCTTTCTTCCAACCTGTAAATGGCGTCTGCTCTAGAATAGAAATACCAAGTAGATCAGAGAATTCCTCCAAAGTAGGGACCAACTGGTAGTCCGGGAAAGTGAAGCAATGGTATAGTGGATCAAAGAACTGGCACAAGACACTCATCATCTGCTCATCTAATCTGGAAGTGACCAAACCAAGGAGGTGCCCATGTCTTCTGATAAAGGAGGAAGTATCTGGAACCTTTGCAACCAAATCTCTAAGTTGAGTAGGAATCTGAACAAAACTGACCCGAATAGTGTTTTTATGCATAGGTGCCATGACCTACAAAACAGAACAAAGATGAATCCCCTATGTCTTTGAAATAGGTTAGTCTGATGAAAGATGCATGCAATGTCATGATGCATGATGTCATGATAGAAACACACCACAAGTATTCACAGATAGCAAACATGGTAAGGGAAAACAAGTCACACAGATAGCCCTTAGATTTCAGGCTGTCAAGGAGTTTAGGTATTACCCTCTTTCAGTTTACTTGGTTCAAACTTGTCCTAGAAATAGTAACCGGGTTCTAGAGGATCTCAATATCACTGACCACCCTCGATCGGTCATAATTCCAGTTTAGCAACCTTTTCTTGCGGCCGAAATCATCGCGAGAGTTTGGTCTCAATGAGTGTAGCATACTGCTACTGTTCTATGGCCAAGTTGGTCAATTATAGGTTCTAAGGTCAGTCGGTGCTTAATGACCCCTTAGAAGACCCATATTCTCCTTGTTCCACCACAAGGGATATCGGTACAAACTAAAGTGCCACACCAACGTAGCTACTGCTTCAACCGTATCGGTCTACGCCGTACAATTCCCTTACAGTCTATTGCTACTTACCTAAAGGGTATCCCCAGATCCAGGTTAGGATCTATAGTAACTCCGATTCAAACCCACAAAGATAAAGCATATAAATCAAGCAATTGAAAACATTATGATGAACTATTCCTAAGGTACACCCCACTTATTAGCGTCCCTAGCAGAGTCGCCAGTTCTGTGATACGGTGGGAAGAACTGACTGTTTTTTAAAATGCTGGTTTGCGTTTTGAGTTTGTTTTTGCAAAATGTTGTGGTAAGCAAGAGTCGCCACCGACTTTTATTTTATCCAACAAGGAAAGGAAAAAAGCACAGAAAAATTCCTTTTTTGAGATTTTCTAGGTACGGGGGGGGGGGGGGGGGGGGGGTAGATTATAGAAAGGGAAGGTATTAGTACCCTTTCTATCCGTAGTTATCTACGGGCTCTTAGGTACTTGCTCATCATTTTCAAAATGTTTTCTTAGTGCTTGTGGGTTTTGAAAAGTTTTTGTTTTAACTTCGATTTAACTCTTGCTTCTGTCCTCAAGAGTGTAATGAAGTGTTTTTGAAAACTTTATTTGAAAAGGAGTGTAAGTGTGAGAAAAAGTTTGTTTTGGATGAGAAAGTATATAAGAAATATCTACCTACTCGAAAAAAGGAATCGTTCTATGCTAATTTCCTTTAGACAATGCTATCCCACTATTAATGAGTAGGTAGCACCGTCGTTGGAATTTGAGGGTCAATTCGAATGAGGGACATACGGTCACTAAAGAAATGTTAGGACGCCTTAGCGGTAACCCTAATGTCTTAGATCATTTGTTTGAGGCGACAATATCCGAGGCAACCATTTCGAGGCGACTATGATCTTTTAGACAAGAGGGCGACCTCTAAAACGACCTATACTCAATGACTGTGTACGAAGGAAACCAAGTGGGGTGTACCCTAAGAGTGCGCATATGCGAGTGTGTCGTTTTCAGTTATTTTTATCTTTGCACATGTTAAGGGTGATCTAATTTGATTTTAGTTTAAGCATTCATTCTTGTCATGCAAACCCTATTATCAAACATCTAACAGTTGTAATTTACAGAAATTAAAGGTGCGGAAATTAAATTACAAGGCGTCGGGTATTTACATCGCCAAAAGCAACCCTTTGAAAATAAAATAAAGCGATAAAATAAATAAATGTCCTATTTAACTATTACAAATCGGAAGCAGATACATTAATTGGATAAAGAAAAATAAAGCGCGATGCGGAATTAAATCGAATGCGAATTAGGGTTTTGACCCTTTTTAAAAGAAAATGCTTTTTTTGTTATTTTATTGTAAGAAAAGAAATTAAATCCTAAATTAAATACTGAATTAGAAATTAAATAAATTAATTGATGAAAATTAATAAAAGACATATTTTTGGAGTTTTTGTTAATTTAAGAAAGAAATTAAAATAATTAAATTATGTTAAAACCTAATTAATTCTAATTGATTTTATTTATTTACAAAGATAAATTAAAGTTACCTAGAATTAAAAACCTAATTAATTATTTAGTGTTTATTAATAAAAATAAAATTCTGAATTAAAAAAGTATTTTGGTGATTTTATGATAAATAAAGAAAATTGGTTTATTGGTTAGAAAATTAATTAAATAAAAATAAGGTAAATAAGTTAAATAAATAAAATATAAAGAGAATGAGAAATTGGGCCTGATTTGGGAGGTGTTGAAAGCAATTTTGCTGGCCCATTAAGCTGATCCGTTTGGACTTTTGTGATCCAGCGTATGCGTGTTGACTGGCTTATGGTGTGCCCTTGAAACTTGACCACCAGATCTGGCCATCTGGCCATCTGGCGCTTTGGTAGTGAGTGTCCATGATGGGTCTTAGATTTAAATGTGCACCGAATCACCTGAAAATAAATATCATGAAGAAAATAGGGGACCTGGGATTCGAACCCAGGTCCTGAAGGTATATCCAATGCCAAGCTTGCCACTACGCTGTTCTACTTGTTTTGTCAAAATAATGCAAATTAATAATAATATAAACAAAGCAAACGCACTGATGGATTTTCGCGCGAAATTCAAACAAACCAGTAAGGGGATGACAACGCATCATCCTCTTCCTCCAAAACCTGCAACTTTTACCTGCGGATTTTTATCCGCAGCTAAAAGCGTAGCTTCCTTCTAAAATCTTCCCCAGGCCATATAAACGCATTCTAAGAACATGGTTGAGTTTGTCTCAAGCTATTGATCACAACCATGTCCATCATGAAGATCAACTGTACCTGAAACGAAAACCCCCAAAAAACTCCAAGAAAACCCTAACTATGGTGGATCACAATATAAGTCATATAAACAAAATCAAGTAATACCAAAAGCTTGCAAATGATGAGTGGATTCAGAATATGCAATTATTTTAATCAATGGATGCAAGAATAAAGATCTTTAATTTCAAGAACATGGCAGATCTGTGAGGGACTTACAGTGCTCTAGGAAGCTTGAAAACGCGTGGTTTGGATTGGTTTCGCTTGTAGAGATGGCCAGCAAACGATTGAGACACTTTCCAAGCCTTGAGGAAGCCTCTAGGGTTGATTTCAAAGTCACATTTTTTTCTTCTGGTTTTTAACAAATTTGGTTCTGCCTCTATGCTTGATCTCCAACCCTTATTCTTGTGTCTCTCGCCTCCTTATGTATTGTACAATACATTAGGTCTGAATTCTTTATCCAAATCTCCCTCCATTGATGATTGAATATTTGATTTGATCTTCTTTTAAAACCTTCCAATTTTGGCTTGATTTCAATCTTTTTGTACCCTTATGCCTTGATACGAATTGGGAATCGTTTGCTAGCTGTGATTAAAGCCTGAAACAGTAAAAAAATCCATTGGTATCAATGCTTTGGATTTTATTTGATTTAAATCAAATTAATTCAAATAAAAATCAAAATAATTAATAAAAATGTGATATGGGCACATGGCTAAAGCTAGAGCACGTGGGAAATAATGCAAACTCAAAACAAGTGAAAAAGAATGGGCCCATTTGGCAAAATTTGAAGTTTTGGGGATAGTTGACTTTTGGCAATTATTTTACTTCAACAATGCATAACTTCTTCAATTTTGAACTTTTGGAGGTGTTCTTGGACTTTTTAGAAAGCTTGGGAATTCCTATAACCAAACCTTTTGGTCTCATATCATTTTGATATTCCATACTCAAGTTAGAAGCTTTGACAAAAAAGGTGTTTTTGTTGACTTTTCAAAATGACCTATAATGTACAAATTCATAACTTCTTGTGAGTGCATATTTTGATCTTGGGGTATGAAGATGGATTGTAGGAAATTTCATCCTCTTAAAAATAAGCTTTGGATGGGTCATTTCTCATAAAGTATGAGAAAGGTATGCTTGGTCAAAGTTGAGTTGACTTTTCCTGCAAAACCCTAATTTAGCAACTTTTGAATCTTGATGAATTGTGAGAAATCCTTGATGAATCATGATCAACCCTTGATCAAATGATGAAATATCCTTCAAAATGAGAATGTTGACAAAAAAACTTGAAGTTTTACTGTATTTGGGTCACAATTGACTTTTGCCCTAACACAGTCGACTTTTGGACCTTTGAGCAATTGATTGAGCAAACTTCCTCTGCAAGGCTTGAAATTTGACATGGATGATCTTGAGAACATATTAGGACATTGGTGAGCACTTGGGGTCACTTGGACTCAAGGATCTTGATCCAACACAAAACCCTAATTTGCGGTAGACTGCCTTAGGAGAGAGCTTTTCTGACCAACTCTTGGACTACTTTGAGCAACTTGGAGATTTTTCTTGCAATGTTTTGAGAAATATGGGAGGTAAAATTTTCGGGTACAACACCATGGATTTTTAACGAACCAATCATATCATTCTGTTTTGCCACGCGATTTCTCCAGCGAGTCAGACCACCCCTAACGGTGGTCAGCTCCTTCTTCTCCGATTGCCTTAAAAAACTGCAAAACAACAAGATTTAAAACCCCAAATTAACCCTAATCCCCCTAAATCCTATGCTGCGAATCCATTGGTGATGTCAGTTTTTTCTGAAATGGCCTGGAATTAGGGATACGAAGGCACATAAAAATTCTGCCCTAACAATGGCACGATCTCATTCCCGCGCCTAAACTCACATGTAACACGTTAGGTTTATTCTAAAAATCAATAATAACATGAATGCATTCATAATATTGATTTAAATCACATTTTCAGAGAGTTTGAAACCAATTTTTTTACCAAAACCGTGGGATGATTATGAGGAGGATCTGGGATGCATAAGGCTTGAATTTGGGCTCTGGAGGATTCCTGGGGAACTCAGGAGTGGGTTGATGGTTTTTGTTTGGATTGATATGGGATGGGAGTGCAACTACGAATTTTAAAACTTTTGGAATTTTGCGAATTATGGAGCTCTCCCTTATGCAGTGGTTTTTGCGTGTCCTTTTGATCCTGCCTTGCCTGCATTATATAGAGAAATGGAATGGCTCAACATATATGGAAGAAGATCAAGCCATGATGGCCCTCATCAAACAAAATAAAACACTTTTGAAAAACTTCCATTTTGATGAATTCTTGCCTTCTTGGGTCCTTGCACGAGTTGGCATGTTGCTGGCTTGTACTTGGGCCTTAAAGCTGACCAAAAACCAGGCCCATATGCATTAGCACACAATTTTATAATTTTATTCAATTTATTTTGAATTTATTTGAATAAAAACAAAACAAAATAAAAATAAAACAATAAGAAGGTATAGGGCAAAGTATGAGTGAACTTAGGAGTCTCTCTTAAGGTCATGAGCATGTATGAAGTTCAAAAAGTTAGACCATAAGTTCAAAATCTCAAGCTTGTTCATTTTGCATTTCATGAATTTCCTCAAAATTTCCCAACTTGTGAACTCATACCTTGTTCAATTTTCATCTTTTGAAGATGATCTTAGACTTTTTGAAAAGCTCAAGATATCCTCTACAATTTATCTTTTTATCATCTTTGCATTTGAAGAAATTATCTTGATGTAAGTTGCCTTAACAAAAAGTGTCTTTTGTTGACTTTTGAAAATGACCTATAATGTATTAGCTCATATCTTTCCAATGAAGCATTTTTTGGACTTGAGAATAAAAACAAAGTTGTTGAGAATTGAATTTTCTTCAAAATAGGATTTGGTTGGGGAAAATTTTTATGAAGCATGAGAAAATTATGTTTGGTCAAAGCTCAGTTGACTTCTCCTAAGGAAACCCTAATTTGACAATTCTTGACTTTTGATGATTTGAGAGATTTCCTTGGGGAATCATGATCAACCATTAATTAAATGATGAATATCACTTCAAAATGTTGATGTTGACCAAAAATCTTGAAGTTTGACTGTTTGTTGACCATAATTGACTTTTTACCCAACATAGTTGATTTTCAATCCCGAGCCATTGACTGAGCAAACTTGTGATGTAGGACTTGAAACTTGACATGAACATTGTTGAAGACCTATGGAGAACCATGGAAACCACTTAAGACCTTTGTAACCCAAATTAATTTAGAAACTCAAAACCCTAGTTGTAGATCTTTGGCTTAGGAGGAGCATTTGACTAGTCATCCCTCGAGATTCTTGAGTATTTGAGAAGCCCTGAAGAAATGTCTTGAAGAAAATGGGAGGGCAAATTTTTGGGTACAACATCTACCCCTCTTCAATCTTCTTAAATCTGAAGAGTTAGATTGGCATGTCCTCCATTCGTAACTTGAAGGTGGAAGATGATTGAACACTTAAATGCCCATAAATTTGCACTCGTCTGTGCAAGAAGTGATGTTATTGGTTGATTATGCCGGGAATGGGATTACAGATGCCATTTGGAGAGCTGATGGAGAGTTATCGGAGATGGGCTTATAGATGCCATCCAAAGTAACTATTGACTTCAACTGGAAAAAGTATCAAAATAAATCTATGCTTGATTTAAACTGAGCCAGCATAGGTATATGCCTGTCTTCAACTGGAAGAAGTATCAGACTGAGCCAGAATATATCCATGATATTATTTGTCTAGAAGAAGTATCAGAGTAAACCTACAGTCGATTTAAACTGAGCCAAAAAATATTTCCTTGACCTCAACTGGGAGAAGTATCTGAATAAATCCATGGTCGATTTAAACTGATCCAAAAAATGTTGTCTTGACTTTAATTGGGAGAAGTATCAGAATAAATCTATGTTTGATTTAAACTTAGCCAGAAAATGTCTATGCTTGTCTGCAACTTGGAGAAGTATCAGAATAAATATTTTGTCGATTTAATCCGAGCCAGAAGATATTTATATCCGACTTCGTCTGGAAGAAGTATAAGAATAAATCTTTGGTTGATTTAATCTGAGCTAAAAGATGTCTCTTCGTCTTTAACTGGGAGAAGTATTAGAATAAATCTTTGGTCGATTTAATCTGAGCCAGAAAAGGTATCTTTGTCTTTAACTGGAAGAAGTATAAGAATAAATCTTTGGTCGATTTAATCCGAGCCAACAGATACTTGTGCTCGTTTTTATCTGGAAGAAGTATCAGAATAAATCTAGCTTGATCTAAACTGAGCCAGAAAATGTTTTCGACTGGTAGAAGTATCATAATAAATACACGCTTGATTTAAACTGAGCCATAAGATTTTTATGACTGTTTCCAACTAGGAGAAGTATCAGAATAGATCTACGCTCGATCTAAGTTGAGCCAGAAGAATGTCTACTTGAAAAAGTATCAGAATAAATTTATGCTTGATTTAAACCAAGCCAATATATATTTATGCTTGACTTTAACTAGAAGAATTATCAGAATAAATCAATGCTTAGTTTAATCTGAGCCAGAAAATGTCTACGACTGTATTCAACTGGAAGAAGTATCAGAATAATTCTATGGTTTATTTAATCTGATCCAGAAGATATCCACGCTCGTCTTCAACTGGGAGAAGTATCAAAATAGATCTATGCTCGATCTAAACTGAGCCAGAAGATGCTGTCTTTGATAAGATTGTCTGATTATACCACCATTCGATGATGTTTGTCTATTAATTGATCTTTTTTCGAAAAGGTAAAGATTTAGTTGTATGCAATGTCATGATATATGGAATGCATTGCGTAATGATGTTCTCAAAATAAATGAGACAGTGTTATATGTGTTTTGTATGCATATGCTATGCTGTTCGTAAATGATGTATGAATGTGAAATGTTGTTGAAATGTATTTGTAAACTTGAGCAGCATCTTTGTCTGGGAAAATAAATCCCTGACTGTTGTTGGGGATGAAGAGTATGTGTACCTTAGATCTTTTGGGAATTGTTTCCGCTGGGGACTCTTGATCTCTGTTTGAGGAAGCTCCGCTGGGGAATGTTGATTTCTGCTTGGGAAGAAGAGCTCAAAAAAATTGGTTGCTCCTCGCTCTACTGGGGATTATAATTCTTATATACCTTGACTGGGGATAAAAGAGATGGATATCCTTTCGAGGTGTTGTTTGACCAAGTTTCTGATAAAGGTACCAACTTGTCTGGAGAGAGTAAGGTTGAACGATATCTAATCCGGTTTCAGATTTAGTAGCAACTCTCCGGGGATATCAATTCCGGCTGTCCTTTACTGGAGACAAGAATCTTGCATGTGATCTATGGTAGAAGCAGACTTAAGCTGGGGAGATTGAACTTTGCTGGGGAAATAAACCCTGTTGGGGAAATAAACCCTGTGATACAGTGGCAAAACCGACTATTTTTACTGGTTTGCGTTTTGCTTTTTTTGTTCGCAAAATGTCGCAGTAAGCAAGAGTCGCCATCGACTTTTATTTCATCCAATCATGGAAAAGGAAAAAGAACAGAAAAAACCTTTTTTCGAGATTTCTGAGTACGGGGGGTAGATTATAGAAAGGGAAGGTGTTAACACCCTTTCTATCCGTAGTTTTCTATGGGCTCTTAGGTACTTTCTCATCTTTTTAAATTGCTTGTGTGTGTGCTTGTTTTGAAAAAGAGTTTTACTTTGTGATAACCCTTGTATCAGTCCTCAAGAGTGTGACGAAGTTTGTTTTGAAAATTGGTTTTGAAAGGTGTTTGTGTGAAAAGTTTTGTTGAGCAAGTACTTAATATTCTACCTACTCAAAAAAAGATTGTTCGTTCTCGTTTCCTTTAGACAATGCTATCCTACTATTAAAGAGTAGGTAGCCCTGTCGTTGGAGTTTTTAAGGGACGTTCGAAAGGGACAAGTACAATCACCAAAGCAATGGGGAGGAAACCTTAGTAGTAACCCTAGGCTCTTAAGATATTTCCAAGGCAACATTTCCGAGGCAACATTTTCGAGGCAACATTCGAATGGGACATTTGATCTTTTAGACAGGAGGGCAACCACTAAAATCTCCTATGCTTAAATGAATATTTTACCGAAGACAACCGAAGTGAGGCAAACCATAGGAGTGAATATGTGCATGTGAATTTTTCAGTTAATTAGTCTTTGCATATTAGGTGATCTACCGTTTTAATTTTCAAGCATCTTTCCATACAATCCTATTAGCCATGCATCTAGACAGTTAAAGATTGCGGGAATTTAAAGTGTGAGAAAATAAACCTAGCTATTACAAGGCTTTGGCAGTTACATAATTATCTTGACTGAAAATAAAAATGCGGAATTTAAAACGCTAATTACTATTACAAACTCGGAGCAGTTACAATTATAATAAAAAGAATTAAAATGCACGCGGCGAATTAAATGCGAGAATGGTTAAAAACCCTAAAAATCTAATTGATGAAAATATTTAGGTTATTTTTTAGAAAATAAATTAATTAGGTTATGTACAATTAAAACCCTAATTCTAATTAATTTTAATTATAACGAGGAATTAAATTGCCTTAAATTAATTAAACTAAAATAATTAATTAAAGAAAAAATATTTTTTATGAAAAAAAGATTTTTGGTGTTTTCATCATTTTTTGATTAAATGAAAAAAATGATTTTTGATGTTAATTAAAATAATTAAGGAAATAATTAAAAGAATTAAAAATAAAAAGAATAGAAAAAAGAGAAGAATTAGGCCTGTGTTATGCTGAATGGGGGTGTCTGTTGGAATTCTCCAGGCCCATTAGCCATCCAAGCCCAGTCAACGCTTGATTCCATGTGGTGTTGACCTGAGGGTATACCATGGTCCTTGACATGTGGGACGTTGGATTGAATGGATGATGAATCCATTGGCTGGAGATTGGTAGCGCATGGTAGGATGTTTGGACTAGGGGTGCATTGAATCTGCAAGTGTGAATTAAGAAAACAAAGAAATTCGTTAGGATCTGGGATCGAACCCAAGTCCTCTCACTTACCAACAGATGCCCTTGCCAGCTGTGCTACGTTGATTAGTTGTTTAAGGAATAATAGTAATACATAATATATAAAACAATTTCAATGAAACTGAAACAAAACCGCGCGCGTTGTATTTAAATAAGCCAGTAGGGTGATGACAAATCACTGTCTTCTTCCTTCTGTCCGTCATCTTAGGTAGGTGACTTATACCTACGGACAACGTCTGTAACTACAAGCCTGTGAATTTCCAAAATCATCAACACGCATGATAAATCAACTATGGCGATACCAATCAATTTGTTTTGACCTCACGAGTACGATGGTACCCTTTGTTTAGGCCAATTTAACCTTTATAACAAAACCCCAAAATGCAAGGACAAACCCTAATAATGGCAAATGCATATCTAGGCATCAAAAATTCAATTGAATCATTCAGTCACGTTGCAAACATATCCATAATCACAAATATATCAATCAAATGTGCTAATGATGCAAGGATAGATGTAATCGATTTCAAAAAATAGAGAAAACTGTGTGAGTGGTAGCGTGCGTTTCTGGGCGCGAGAGGACTTGCAAATGATCCAGTTAGCTTCAGAGATGCTCCAGGATGCGATTGGCAATGTTAGAATGGCTTGAATTGGTCTGTAGCTTGAAATCCGATCCACACATTTCTTTGAAATTTTGGAACTTTTTTTGACACTTTGAGGTAAGCTGCGCGTCTGAAAACTTTTGTTCTAGGTCTTTAGGATCCTGGCATAAGTAGTAAATCAATCTAGGGTAATAGAATTGGAAAGAATCGAAAGAATAATGGTATGGTTTTAAGAGAAAATCAAATATTTAAAAATTGCCCAAATATGGATATTTTGTGTCTATTCTTGGCTTGCACGATTTTCTTCTCATTTGACAGCACATAAGATCTTCCTTCAATGCAAAAATCATCCCTAAAACACATTATATGATTTATTTGGATTTATTTGATTTTATTTGAATTTTAAATGAATAAAAATCAAAATTAAATTAAATAAATAAATAAGGCATGGATGGTCCCATAGGTCGTGGACCATGCTAGGAATGAGATTCGATCTTGAAAAGATGGGCCGATGTGGAAAAATGCAATTTTGAGCATTGTTGACTTTGTGCAAATTTCCAAAAATGGACAACTTTGACAAGGCATATATCCTCCAATTTTAACCTTAGAGATGTGTTCTTGGTATTTTAGAAAGCTTAGGATTTCCCCTAAGCAACCCTTTTGGTTTCATTTCCATTGGGTCTTCCATGTTCATGTAAGAAGCTTTGACCCAAAAGGTGTTTTTGTTGACTTTTCAAAAGGACCTATAATGTAGAAATTCATATCATTTTATGAGTACATATTTTGAACTTGTGGGATGAAGATAAGTTGTAGGGAATTGCATGCTCTTCAAAATGAGCCTTGTATGGAAAATTTCTGATAAAGTATGTGGAAGTTATGTTTGGTCAAAGTTTGGTTGACTTTTCCTTGAAGAATAATGATCAACCCTTGATCAAATGATGGATATCACTTCAAAATGTTGATGTTGACCAAAAATCTTGAAGTTTGACTGTGTGTGGGCCACCGTTGACTTTTGACTTAATACGGTCGATTCTCAAGCAACTGAGCAGTTGCCTGAGCAAACTTCTTGTGCAAGGCTTGAAATTTGACATGGAGGGTCTTGAGAACATATTAGGACCATGGAGAGCATATGAGGTCTTTGGAGTCCACCTATCTTGATGAAAATGGAAACCCTAATGTGAGACACACTGCCTTAGGAGAGAGTTTGTCTGGTAAGCTCTTGGGAAAACTTGAGCAAATTGAGGATCTCTAGGAGTATGTATTGAGTAAAAGGAGAGGGCAAATTTTGGGGTACAATAAGTGCCCCCGTTCAATCTTCTTAAACCTGAGGATGTAGATTGGCTCGTCTGCCTTTCGTGATCTGAAGGTGGAAGATGATTGAACACTAGAGTGCCCAGAAATTTGCACTCGCATGAAGTGATACTTGATTTATGATATCGGGAATGGGCTTATAGATGCCATTTGGAAGTTGCTAGAGATTTTTCGGAGATGGTCTTAAAGATTCCATCCAAGATGTGACAGAGTACCGTCGGAGATGGGCTTAAAGATGCCATCTAGAGGATGTTGATTTCCTGAAACATTCCTTCGATGAGAGTTCCTGTTCCTGTTGTTGATGAGGAATCTACTGAGGAATGTTGGTATCTGTCTTGGGAGGAATAGAATTTTAGGAGCTCCAGTTGTCCATTACTCTACTGGGGTAATAACTCCTGCTTGAGGAAGCGGAAGTGAACTGCATATCTAGTCAGGGTACAAGCTGCACCACAACTTACTGGGGATGTGCGAAACCAATCGTGTTTGATCAGGTACAGGTCTTATAGTGTTGTCGACTACTGTCTGGATGTAAGAGAAAAGAAACCTGGATGGTAAGGTTATGAGAAGGAACCTGAATAGTAGGGTTACTTCGAAATGAAATCCTGGATAGTAGGGTTGTGAGAAGGAACCTGGGTCGTAGGGTTACTTCGATATGAAAGCCTGGATAGTAGGGCTGTGAGAAGGAACCTGGGTCGTAAGGTTACTTCGAAATGAAAGCCTGGATAGTAGGGCTATGAGAAAGAACCTGGGTCGTAGGGTTACTTCGATATAAAAGCCTGGATAGTAGGGCTTGTGGTAAGGAACCTGGGTCGTAGGGTTTCTTCGAAATGAAAGCCTGGATAGTAGGGTTGTGAGAAGGAACCTGGATAGTAGGGTTACTTCGATATGAAATCCTGGATAGTAGGGCTGTGAGAAGGAACCTGGGTAGTAGGGTTACTTCGATATGAAAGCCTAGATAGTAGGGCTATAAGAAGGAACCTGGGTCGTAGGGTTACTTCGAAATGAAAGCCTGGATAGTAGGGCTATGAGAAGGAACCTGGACACTAGGGTTACTTCGAGATGAAAGCCTGGATAGTAGGGCTATGAGAAGGAACCTGGATAGTAGGGTTACTTCAAGATGAAAGCTTGGATAGTAGGGCTATGAAAAGGAACCTGGATAGTGGGGTTACTTCGAGATGAAAGCTTGGATAGTAGGGCTATGAGAAGGAACCTGGATAGTAGGGTTACTTCGAGTTGAAAGCCTGGATAGCAGGGCTTATGGGAAGGAACCTGGAAAGTAGGGTTACTTCGATATGAAAGCCTGGATAACAGGGCTTATGGGAAGGAACCTGGATCATAGGGTTACTTCGAGATGAAAGCCTGGATAATAGGGATATGAGAAGGAACCTGGATCATAGGGTTACTTCGAGATGAAAGCCTGGATAATAGGGCTATGAGAAGGAACCTGGATAGTAGGGTTACTTCGAGATGAAAGCCTGGATAGTAGGGCTTATGGGAAGGAACCTGGATAGTAGGGTTACTTCGAGATGAGAGCCTGAATAGTAGGGCTATGAGAAGGAACTTGGATAGTAGGGTTACTTCGAGGTGAAATTCTGGATAGTAGGGCTATGAGAAGGAACCTGGGTCGTAGGGTTACTTCGAGATGAAAGCATGGATAATAGGGCTTGTGGGAAGGAACCTGGGTCGTAGGGTTACTTCAAAATGATAGCCTGGATAGTAGGGCTTGTGGGAAGGAACCTGGGTCGTAGGGTTACTTCGAAATGAAAGCCTGGATAGTAGGGCTTGTGGGAAGGAACCTGGGTCGTAGGGTTACTTCGAAATGAAAGCCTGGATAGTAGGGCTATGGGAAGGAACCTGGGTCGTAGGGTTTCTTCGAGATGGGAGCATGGATAGTAGGGCTATGAGAAGGAACCTGGATAGTAAGGTTTCTTCATTTGGTTGTGTAGATTAGATAACCCGTTTGATCTTCAGGAACTGATTTTCCATTAACTGTCTGTAGATATGACATATATAACTGCTGGAATTGTTGGTGATAATTGTCTTTCCTGAAAATATAACAGGGTTAATTATACGCGATGCATGAAATACATTGTGTAATGATGTTCTCAAAATAAATAAGATTATGCTGTATGTAATATGTATGCGTATGTCATGATGTATGAACATAAAATGCTATTGTGACATATCCGAGTATGGGAAAATAAATCCCTGACTGCTGCTGGAGAGTATTGGAAATTAAATTCCTGATTGTTATAGAAAAAGTGGTTCTTCTACTTCTATAGGAGATGGTGAATGGAGATGACTATTCCGTGGATTTACTCCTTTCTATTTTTGAATATTCTGCCGGGGAGAGACTCTGCTTGAGAATAACTCTGCGGGGGAATAACTCTGTTTGAGAGAGGAGGTGCTTTACTGGAAGATTTTGCCGATTCAGAGAGATAAACTCTATTGAGGGATGAACTTCCGTAGCTGGAGGAATAAACTCTATTAGGGGTTGAGCTTTTGTATTCAGAGAAATAAACTCTGCTTGGGAGACAACTTTACGAACCGCTTGCGATTATAAAATTCGGCTGGGAAATATAGATATCGACTCTCTGAAGGAACTTTGCTGGGGAAAATAGCTCCTGTTTGGGGAAACCGATGTCAAAGTTTTTGGTTGTCTCTACTATGTGGGGAACGTAGACGTCACGGGGTCATATGCTGAGGATACGACGATGACTTTGTATCAAGACGTTTCTGCCTCTGTACCTGTTGGAGAAAGTACCTTCAAAGGTTTGGTGGATAATGATCAGGATGATAAGTCTTCTACTGATAAACAAATGACAAGATGACGGGACATAGTCGTACGCTTCAAATCCCTAACTTTTGCCTGGACCACCCTTTCAGGTTTTCAGTCCACCGGAATACCCTTTTTTGCTCAAGCCGCATTTTCAGGTTTTCAGCTTGCCAGGTGTACATATTTTGTTTTGTTTTTATCCCTAATTTTTGCCCGAACCCTTTTTGGTTCACCGCGATGCCCTTATTTTTGCCTAGGCCAGTCAACCTAGCGGGTCTTTGTTCATGCGTAGTATTTTTCGGCTATGTCCATGTTCACCGGGTACGGAGAATTGTCACTGTCCATAGTAGTAAGTGTTGCCACGCTGCCAGAAGATGCTTGTTTGATTGTACATGATTCGTTGCTGGAATTCATGTCCAATGCCCCAAGTGATTCAGATAGAGATCTACCCCTGACTACTTGGCATCTTTGAGAGATTCCTTGAATCTTGACTTGACTGCCCCAGATGATGGGCAATGATCTTGCCGTGCCCCTTGGTTGGAAGTGTTTTTCCACTTGAGGTGATCCTTTTCATTGAGAAGGTTTTTGTTCATCGAATATCCGTCGTGTGAATTTCTCTGCTGTTGAACAAATAGTCATATGCAAACAATGGTATTTTAAGAATGCAAAGCTTATGTCTGCCTTGAGATTTTTTTTTTTTGAAAATGCAATTTTTTAGTAAAACAGATTTTGCAAGAGATTGATATCAACTCGTGATTTATGGCAAACCTTACAGGAGTCAGGATACCTTTTGTAACCGTATGCTTTCGAACTAACCCATGCTTCAGCTAGGACTTTTAAGGGTTATAACATGGCCTGGTTCACGGTTCAAGAAACAAAGGATAAAGGCTCAAAATTTATTTGTAACCACCCGCTCTTCGTAATGTTCTTCAGTCCTATGCTCAGTTAATTGAGCGTTTAGAATCCCAGTTGAGTTCTAGAATATTGTCCATGATGTTCCGGTGATGGTTCAGATACTGACAGTTTACTTTGAATAGGCAGTCATCTTTTTTGTCGAGGATTTGTAGGACCTCTTTCTTTACTATCTCTGTCTTTTGCCTGAACTATTTCTTTTTATGGTTACAGTCAGCGGGATGCCCCAGTTTTTTCCTTAAGTCTCCTTCATAGGTTTTGACTTAGCGGGCTTTTCTTTTGAACAATAATGACTGCCTGTTCTTAATGATTATGCGGAACCATCACCATCTTATGATTTGGAAGGACGTCTTCGATGCCATTCATTATGTATGAAGTAGAATATTGCGACTGAATGCGCATCTGAATTAACTGAGAAAACTACCATGCCCCAGGTTATTATTAAGGGTTTTAATTTGTGTGAAAATAAAAACTCCTACTTCTTAGGCTCATAGGGGTTGACTAGGGATTATCTTCCTTATTACTCCACTGTTTAGGATTTGAAACAACGCCTGTACATCGTCAGTAAGGTCTGTTCAAAAGCACACTGTATGGATTGTGGTATCGTTTTTGTCATCCTCCCTCTAAAGGCTCAGAGCTTTTGATCGAGAGTTGAATATCACAAAAAGGAAAGTAGTTTAAATATAGTGAATACAAATGAATTGATTCAAAACAGACATATGCAATGCATTGATAAAGTAACAAAGTTTGACATGAATAAATGTTCGAACAATCAAAAGAAAATTACAAATTGAAAATTTTGATGAACGAAAAACCCTCTTGTCAGAACTTGTCACTTCAAATGGTGGGCCTTGGAGGAATGACATAAACATTCCAGTTGACCATCTTGTGTGAATTCCAATGCTCCTTCATCAATCAGGTCTTGAATTTTGTATTTCAACCTCCAACAGTCGTTAGTATCATACCCCGGGCTGTTGGAGTGGTATGCACATCTTGCATCAGGATTGTAGTTAGGGGAAGAAGTCTTGGGATTCAGATAAGATCCTATCAATGTAATCAGATTCATCCTCAACAAGTGTTACAAAGCTTGAGACAATGACATGTTGAGTTTCGTAAACTGCCTTTTGGGTATATCTGACATACTCTGATTAACCCGTTGTTTTTGGCGAGGTTGTTGTTGGACCTGTGATGTGGTAGCAATTTGGAAAAGTCCACTCTTCACAAAACCAGCCTCTTGTCTTCTTGGGAGTTGATCAATGACTTGGTCCCCAACCTCAACTATTTGGTTCATACGGTTGCAGCCGTCTTGATGAAGTTTCTTGATAATGGCTCTCAGCTCTTCATGTCCCCAGGCTAGGCCTTGGATAAGAGCCATCTGCCCCAGCATATGGGTTCTCATCGCTTCTACCTCAGCTTGTAGTTGTTCCAACCGTTCTTCCTTATTGTCTTCAGGACTTTTCTTGGCCAGGTCTCCAGCGAGGAGTGCTTTCAACTCTTCCTGCCCCTTGAATAGGTTTAGGAACATTTGCATGAATTGAGCTTCTTGAGTTTGGAGATCTCTGTTATCTTGTTGGAGAGCCATTTTCCTTGCTGAAATAAACAACGAGAAAATGAGAGACCTGTACTGGAAGACCTATTATGCAAATGACGTGCATGCAAAGTTTTCAAGGATCTCACGGGGTAAATAAGAAAATGTCAGAAGTTGAAATTTGCAGCTTTGATTAAAGAACTTCGTATCGTTGAAATTCCTTCTACAAGAGTCAAAATCACCATATCAAGTGGGTCATAGCCCCTGACTCAAGTTTTCGTGTTTTGGTCTTTTGACGGTATTGGATAGAGGAAAAATAAATCCCCTTGCCCCTTGCTAGATGTCTGATTTATCATAACCTGCATCACAAACCCTTGAGATCCTTGAAATGGTTAAGGAAATGTTGTGGCATGATGTTATGATGTGTATTCTATGCGTTAAGCGAAAATGCAGGGTAAGAAACCAATTTATTAGATTTGTACAAACAAGGTCCTGCAAGGAACACATACAAAGCCCTGCAATGAGTTCAAATTGTTAGGCAAAGAAAGCAAGCAAGTCACACAAGCAGTATTAAATTTAGTCTTGCATGAATTCCATAGGTAAGTACCCTCTTGAAGTTTAGTTGGTTTCAAACCTGTCTTAGAAAAGTAATCGGGTTCTAAGGATTCTCAATATCACTGATCATCCTTTATCGGGCATTGTTTCAGCTCAGGCAATCTTTTCTTGTGGCCGAAATATCTCGAAAGTCTGATCTCAATGAGTGTAGCATCGAGTATCAACCAATCCTCAGTTTTATACCGAGGCCGGCTATCTCACTACTTTCTAATGGCCAAGTTTGTTCAACTAAGGTTCTAAGGTCCGTTAGTGCTTCACGACACCATACGGCGGCCCCATATTCTCCCTGTTTCCACACGAAAGATACCGGTACCAACCAAAGTGTCACACCAACACAGCCATCACTTAAACCATATCGGTCTACGCCGTATAGTCTCCACGATCTATTGCTGTTTACCTAAAGAGTGTCCCCAGATCTGGGTGTAGGATCTTCAACAATACCCAAGCAAAAACCCTTAAAGATAAAGCAGGCAAAACAAAGAAGAAAGCAATTTAAAAATGACATAGATCCTAAGGTAAACCCCACTTTATTTTAGTCCCCAAGAGAGTCACCAATTCTGTGATATGGTGGCAGAACAAACTGTTTTTACTGATTTGCGTTTTGCATTTTTTATTCGCAAAATGTCGCGGTAAGTAAGAGTCGCCACCGACTTTTATTTCATCCAATCATGGAAAAGGAAAAAGAATAGAAAAAACCTTTTTTCGAGATTTCTGAGTACGGGGGGTAGATTATAGAAAGGGAAGGTGTTAGCACCCTTTCTATCCGTAGTTTTCTACGGGCTCTTAGGTACTTGCTCATCTTTTTAAATTGCTTGTGTGTGTGCTTGTTTTGAAAAGAGTTTTACTTCGTGATAACCCTTGTATCAGTCCTCAAGAGTGTGACGAAGTTTGTTTTGAAAATTGGTTTTGAAATGTGTTTGTGTGAAAAGTTTTGTTGAGCAAGTACTTAAGATTCTACCTACTCGAAAAAAGATTGTTTGTTCTCGTTTCCTTTAGACAGTGCTATCCTACTATTAAGGAGTAGGTAGCCCATTCATTGGAGTTTTTAAGGGACGTTCGAAAGGGACAAGTACAATCACCAAAGTAATGGGGGAGGAAACCTTAGTAGTAACCCTAGGGTCTTAAGATCTTTCCGAGGCAACATTTCTGAGGTAACATTCGAATGGGACATTTGATCTTTTAGACAGGAGGGCAACCACTAAAATATCCTATGCTTAAATTACTATTTTACCGAAGGCAACCGAAGTGAGGCAAACCCTAGGAGTGAATATGTGCATGTGAATTTTTCAGTTAATTAGTCTTTGCACATTAGGTGATCTACCGTTTTAATTTTCAAGCATCTTTCCATACAATCCTATTAGCCATGCATCTAGACAGTTAAAGATTGCGGGAATTTAAAGTGTGAGAAAATAAACCTAGCTATTACAAGGCTTTGGCAGTTACATAATTATCTTGACTAAAAATAAAAATGTGGAATTTAAAACCCTAATTACTATTACAAACTCGGAGCAGTTACAATTATAATAAAAAGAATTAAAATGCGCGCGACGAATTAAATGCGAGAATGGTTAAAAACCCTAAAAATCTAATTGATGAAAATATTTAGGTTATTTTTGAGAAAAGAAATTAATTAGGTTATGTACAATTAAAACCCTAATTCTAATTATTTTTAATTATAAAGAGGATTTAAATTTCCCTAAATTAATTAATTAAAGAAAAAAATATTTTTTATGAAAAAAAGATTTTTGGTGTTTTCATGATTTTTTGATTAAATGAAAAAAAATGATTTTTGATGTTAATTAAAATAATTAAGGAAATAATTAAAAATAAAAAGAATAGAAAAAAGAGAAGAATTGGGCCTGTGTTATGCTGAATGGGGGGGTGTCTGTTGGAATTCTCCAGGCCCATTAGCCATCCAAGCCCAGTCAGCACTTGATTCCATGTGGCGTTGACCTGAGGGTATACCATGGTCCTTGACATGTGGGACGTTGGATTGAATGGATGATGAATCCATTGGCTGGAGATTGGTAGTGCACGGTAGGCCGTTTGGACTAGGGGTGCATTGAATCTGAAAGTGTGAATTAAGAAAACAAAGAAATTCGTTGGTACCTGGGATCGAACCCATGTCCTCTCTCTTACCAACAGACGCCCTTGCCAGCTGTGCTACGTTGATAGTTGTTAAAGGAATAATAGTAATACATAATATATAAAACAATTTCAATGAAACTGAAACAAAACCGTGCATGTTGTATTCAAATAAGCCAATAGGGTGATGACAAATCACCGTTTTCTTCCTTCTGTCCGTTGTCTTAGGTAGGTGACTTATACCTACGGACATCGTCTGTAACTACAAGCCTGTGAATTTCAAAAATCATCAACACGCATGATAAATCAACTATGGCTATACCAATCAATTTGTTTTGACCTCAAGAGTACGATGGTACCCTTTGTTTAGGCCAATTTAACCTGTATAACAAAACCCCAAAATGCAAGGACAAACCCTAATAATGGCAAATGCATATCTAGGCATCAAAAATTCAATTGAGTCATTCAGTCACGTTGCAAACATATCCATAATCACAAATATATCAATCAAATATGCTAATGATGCAAGAATTGATGTAATCGATTTAAAAAAATAGAGCAAATTATGTGAGTGGTAGCGTGCGTTTCTGGGCGTGAGAGGACTTGCAAATGATCCAGTTAGATTCAGAGATGCTCCAGGATGCGATTGGCAATGTTAGAATGGCTTGAATTGGCCTGTAGCTTGAAATCCGATCCACACTTTTCTTTGAAATTTTGGAACTTTGTTTGACACTTTGAGGCAAGCCGCGCGTCTGAAAACTTCTGTTCTAGGTCTTTAGGATCCTGGCATAAGTAGTGAATCAATCTTGGGTAATAGAATTGGAAAGAATCCAAAGAATATTGGTATGGTTTTAAGAGAAAATCAAAACTTGAACAATTGCCCAAATATGGATATTTTGTGTCTATTCTTGGCTTGCACGATTTGCTTCTCATTTGACAGCACATAAGATCTTCCTTCAATGCAAAAATCATCCCTAAAACACATTATATGATTTATTTGGATTTATTTGATTTTATTTGAATTTTAAATGAATAAAAATCAAAATAAATTAAATAAATAAACAAATAAGGCATGGAGGGTCCCATAGGTTGTGGACCATGCTAGGAATGAGATTCAATCTTGAAAAGATGGGCCCATGTGGAAAAAAATGCAATTTTGAGTATTGTTGACTTTGTGCAAATTTCCAAAAATGGCCAACTTTGACAAGGAACATCTCCTCTAATTTTAACCCTAGAGATGTGTTCTTGGACTTTTAGAAATCTTAGGATGTCCCCTAATCAACCCTTTTGGTTTCATTTCCATTGGGTCTTCCATGTTCATGTAAGAAGCTTTGACCTAAAAGGTGTTTTTCTTGACTTTTCAAAAGGACCTATAATGTAGAAATTCATATATTTTTATGAGTGCATATTTTGAATTTGTGGGCTGAAGATGAGTTGTAGGGAATTTCATCCTCTTCAAAATTAGCCTTGGATGAAAAATTTATGATAAAGTATGTGTAAGTTATGTTTGGTCAAAGTTTGGTTGACTTTTCCTGAGAAACCCTAATTTAGCAACTTTTGGGTTTTGATGAATTTAGGGCATTTCTTGAAGAATCATGATCAACCCTTGATCAAATGATGGATATAACTTCAAAATGTTGATGTTGACCAAAAATCTTGAAGTTTGACTGTATGTGGGCCACAATTGACTTTTGACCTAATATAGTCGATTCTCAAGCATTTGAGCAGTTGCCTGAGCAAACTTCTTGTGCAAGGCTTGAAATTTGACATGGAGGGTCTTGAGAACATATTATGACCATGGAGAGAATATGAGGTCTTTAGAGTCCACCTATCTTGATGAAAATGGAAACCCTAATTTGAGACACACTGCCTTAGGAGAGAGTTTGTCTGGTCAACTCTTGGGAAAACTTGAGCAAATTGAGGATCTCTAGGAGTATGTATTAAGTAAAAGGAGAGGGAAAATTTTGGGGTACAAAAAACCCCATTGACGAAAATCTGAACTCCATTGGGGAAGTAAACCCTATTGACGGAGGAATACTCTACTGAGGGAAACTCCTTGCTGAGGATAATGAGTTATGCTGGAGAGAAGTAGTCTGCAAGGGATTTTATAGTTTTGAAAACTCAGCTGGGGAGAATAATTTCCATAGACTATAATGATTGGGATTCCGTAGATGGGCGATATTACTGAGAAGAAGACTATACTCCTTTATCTGCCAGAGTGATATGCCGGGAAATTGCGGGGAATGTATGAACTTGCGAAAATTACTTCATAAGGATAATCTCATGGAAGTGGCTCTGTGGGGATTTGTGGATGGCTTGGACGTTATCCCAATTCCTAGAGTCTTGAGTAAATGCTTATTCCTATTTTTGTGCATATATTTGTCAACAGTCAGTTGTATTCATATGCATATGCTTATTCAATTTTAGTCATTGGACGTCTTGCAAACAAAATAGAAAAAGTAAAAACAAAGAGTTTGAATTTTGAAATTGAATTTATTATTGATAATTTTCCCATAAACGGGTGATTTTGTACAAAGAGACAGAGATCCAAATAAGGGGAAATCGTCATGAAACAAAAAGAATACAAAGCGTAAACAAGATAATAGCTATGTGGAAATAATCTCGTTGGGTTCCAACTCTGCTACTGCCCCTATGTCTTCAAGGATCTCATCCCTTGCTTTCATAAGAAGTGGATTGAATTGATTTGTACCGTTTAAACTTTGACTTTGGTAATAAAACTTGCTGTAAGTGATCCAATGGGGACATAGTCGTACGCTTCAATCCCTGATTTTTGCCTGGACTGCCCTTTCGGGTTTTCAGTCCACCGGGATACCCTTTTTTGCCCAAGTCGCCTTTTCAGGTTTTCGACTTTCTGGGTGTATAATCTTTTCATATATATCCCTAATTTTTGCTCGAACCTTTTTGGTTCGCCTGGGTGCCATTATTTTTGCCTAGGCCAGTCAACCTAGCGGGTCATCTTCATGCATAGTATCTTTTGACTATGTCCGCATTCACAGGGTGCGGGAAATCTTTACCATCTATGGTGGTCAGTATCATAGCTCTTCCAGAAAATATTTTCTTGATTACAAATGGCCCTTCATAAGTGGGAGTCCATTTTCCCCTGGGATCACCTTCCGGTATAATAATGCACTTTATTACCAAGTCACCAGCCTGATTTAACTGATGTTTGATCTTCTTATTGAATGCCTTGATCATGCATTTCTGGTACATCTGACCGTGATAAATAGCCACAAGCCTTTTTTCGTCAATTAGATTTAACTGATCCAACCTAGTCTGAATCCACTCATTTTCTTCCAAGTCTGCATCTTTCATGATCCTTAGAGAAGGAATCTGAACCTCGACAAGTAGGATAACTTCCATACCATAAACCTGAGAGAATGGGGTTTCCCCAGTTGATGTTTTAGCTGAAGTGCGGTATGCGTGAAGAGTGAACGGTAACATGTCGTGCCAATCTTTGTATGTCACAACCATCTTCTGTATGATCTTCTTTATGTTCTTATTAGCGGCTTCCACTACACCATTCATTTTTGGACGGTACGAAAAAGAGTTGTGGTGCTTGATCTGGAACTATGTGCAGAGTTCAGTGATTACTGTGTTGTTGAGATTGGTACCGTTGTCTGTGGTAACCCTCTCGGGGATGTCATACTGACAAATCAGGTTATGTTTGATGAACCGGGCGACCACATTCTTGGTAACAGAGGCGAATGAAGCTGCTTCTACCCATTTTGTAAAGTAATCAATGGCGAAGGAAATGAACCAATGTCCGTTAGAAGCAGTAGGCTTGATTTCTCTGATCATATCATTGCCCCACATTGCGAATGGCCAAGGAGCAGTTATGACATTCAAAGGTACCGAAGACACATGAACTTTACAACATAAATTTGGCACTTATGAGAAGTTCTTAAGTGGTGGTGACAATTAGTTTCCATAGTTGACCAATAGTAACCAGCTCTCAAAATCTTTTCATCCATAGTATGCCCACTGGAGGGAGTACCAAAGACGCCTTCGTGCATATCTTGCATAATTTCTTCAGCTTCCTTCTTGTCCATACAACGAAGCAGAGTCGAATCGTGATTGCATTTGTTTAAAATTCCATTGCTCAGGAAGAACTTAGCCGAGAACCTCTGTAGGAAATTGCTGTACCCCAAAATTTTCCCTCCCATATTTATCAAAACATTTCAAGTGAGATCCTCAAATTGCCCAAGGAAGTCCAAGGGTTGACCAAACAAACTCTCTCCTAAGGCAGTCTACCTCAAATTAGGGTTTCATATTGCATCAAGATACTTGAGTCCAAGGGATCACAAATGCTCACCATTGTCCTAATATATTCTCAAGATCATCCATGTCAAGTTTCAAGCCTTGCAGAGGAAGTTTGCTCAGTCAATTGCTCAAAGGCCTGAAAATCGACTGTGCTAGGGCAAAAGTCAACTGTGGCCCACATACAGTCAAACTTCAAGATTTTTGGTCAACATGCTCATTTTAAAGTATTATTCATCATTTGATCAAGTGTTGATCATGATTCCTCAAGGATTGCACACAATTCATCAAAACCCAAAAGTTGCTAAATTAGGGTTTTCTAGGAAAAGTCAACTCAACTTTGACCAAGCATAACTTTCTCATAATTTATTAAGAATGAACCATCCAAAGCTCATTTTGAATAGGATAAAATTACCTACAATTCATCTTCATCTCCCAAGTTCAAAATATGCACTCACAAGAAGTTATGAATTTGAACATTATAGGTCACTTTGAAAAGTCAACAAAATCACCTTTTTTGTCAAAGCTTCATAAATGAACATGGAAGACTCAATTGATATGATACCAAAAAGGTTGCTTAGAGTACATCTTAAGATTTCTAAAAAGTCCAATAACACATCTCTAGGGTCAAAATTGAAGGAGTTATGCATTGGTGAAGTTGACCTTTTTTGCAAAATTGCCAAAAGTCAAAAGTGCCTCAAATTGCAATTTTTGTCAAATGGGCCCAACTTTTTGTACTTGTCTTGAGTTTGTAACATGGTCCACGACCCATGATCCTTCCCACTTGCATTTATTTTATTTTTTCCATTTATTTTTATTTTTATTTCAATTAAATCAAATTAAATCAAAATAAAATCATGGAAATATAAAAATCATTTAAACCTTGAGATTTTGTGCATATTTCAGGTCTCTTATACAGCTAGCAATGAAATCAAATCGTGCAAGGCCTGTTTGTACACAAAAAGATTGGTTTTTGGCTTATTTTGGAAAGATTTACATGAGAATCAAATCTTGATCAATGACCATAATTGAAAAAGATTTAGAGCAAACTTGTAAACCTAATTCACTGAAGGAGATATATAGAACGTTTGCAGACCAAAAGAACAAGGGTTGGAGGCGTGTAGAGTGAAGAACAACTTTCAAAAAATCAAGAAAAAAGTGCAATCTAATTTCATAGTTCCAGGCATTCTCAAGCCTTCCAAGATATCTCATTCGTTTTCTGGGTGTTCAAGGAGTCCATACCAATCCTTAACAAGCATTTTCGTGCACGAAAACTCACTGTAAGTGACTCACGACTTCGCCACTTTCTTGAAATTCAATATCATGATTCTGGAACTTGTAGCATGAATTACTTATATATTCTTGTTCACTGAAACATTTGCAAGCTATTGGTAATGAGTAATTGCATTTTTGCTAACCATACAAAGATCCACCATTGTTAGGGTTTAGGGTTTTTGATTGCAGGAAAAATTGGCCCAAAAGAGGGGTGCTATGGTGTTCATAAGGTCAAGACGAGTTTATCTGCACCTTTAGTTTTGATTTATTGTGCCTGTATGGGATTTTGGAAAATTGCAGGGGTTATAGCTACAGACTTATGTCTGTAGGTAAAAGTCCTTGACTTTTACCAATGGAGGGGGGAAGAAGAAGGTGGCGTGGCACCACCCCATTTGCCCATTTGAAAATTCGCGCGCTGGAAAATTTACATGTTGTGTTTTTCAATATATTTATTGGTTTTATTCCTTATACAACTAAATGCGCTGGATCAGTTGGTCAAGAGGTGAGAGAAAAAGCCATAGGGCATGGGTTCGAATCCCAGGTCCCCTTATTATTTCATAATATTTTTCATTGCATGATCAGGCATATGTATAGGCGTAAGGACCACCATGGACCATCAACTTGTAACCACTAGATCTAAAGCAGATCAAATCCAACGCTTGGCATGTGAGGGTCTACCAAAGGCCCTAGTCAACTTGCAACGTGGAATCATAAGAAGTCAAACGTGGATCCGAGCTATTGGGCTCAGATTGCTATGGACACCCCCCTGATGCTTTGGATACCAGGCCCAATTCTTCCTCTTTCTTTCTATATTTTATTTCTTTATTTATTTAATTTTGGCTAATTTATTTTTTCCTCACATAAAAAATTAATTCTTTTTTTACAAAAATTCATAAAATCAATTTTCATCAAATTAGATTTAGGTTTTATTTTTTTAATAAAAAATTAACTTAGTTAGTTTAATTTAATCTTAGGGTAATTTTAACCTTTTGTAACTAAATTAAAACAAATTAGAAATTAGGGTTTTGTTTAATTTAATTTTTATTTTCTTTTCTTAAAATAACCAAAATACAAAAATAGGTCAAAATTAATTCTTTTTCTCAATTTAATTTAATTAGTAATTAGGTTTGTACTTATTTAATTTAAAACCTTATTTTCTTAAAATAATCAAAAACAACCAAACATGATTTTTCTTTCATTTAGGTTAGATGGGGGTCAAAACCCTAATTTTTTCCTCGTTCTCGATTCATCGCGCGCGTTTATTTGTTTTTACAATATTAATGTAACTTCTCATGGGATGTAATAGTTTAATTAGGATTTTCCTTTCATTTATCGTTTTACGGGTTTTTGGCTATGTAATTAATCCCCCTCCCCGAAGCCTTGTAATAGCGTAGTTTTATTTCGCGCATTTTAATTTTCGCAAATATTAACTGTTAGATGTATGATAATAGGATTGCATGACAAGACTGTATGTAAATTTTAAAATGGTTAGCAAACCCTAAATGTGCAAAGATAATAACTTGAAATCAAATCACTCACACATGCGCACTCCTAGGGTATACTCTCACTTCGGTTGCCTTCGGTAAATGGTCATTAAGTATAGGTTGTTTTAGTGGTCTCCCTCTTGTCTAAACAAAAGATCAAAGTCCCGTTCGGAAATGTTGCCTCGAATATGATCTTAAGACATTAGGGTTATTACTAAGACGTCCTAACATTGCTTTAGTGATCGTACGTCCCTTTCGAATTGACCCTTACAACTCCAACAACGGTGCTACCTACTCACAAATAATGGGATAACGCTGTCTAAAGGAAACAAGAACATAAACATTCTTTTTTTCTAGTAGGTAGATTCTAGTAGGTACTTGCTTAAAACAAACTTTTTCACACTTACACTTTCAAACAAAGTTTTCAAAAGCACTTCGTAACACTCTTGAAGACATAAGCAAGGGTTAAAACGAAGTAAAACAAAAACTTTTCAAAACACACAGACACAAAAGAAATTTTTAAATGATGAGCAAGTACCTAAGAGTCCGTAGAAAACTACGGATAGAAAGGGTGCTAATACCTTCCCTTTCTATAATCTACCCCCCGTACTCAAAATCTCGAAAAAGGAATTTTTCTGTGCTTTTTTCCTTTCCAGTTGGATAAAATAAAAGTCGGTGGCGACTCTTGCTTACCGCGATATTTTGCGAACACAAACGCAAAACGCAAACCAACATTTTCCTAAAACAGTCCAATTCTGCCACCGTATCACAGAACTGGCGACTCTGCTGGGGACTTAATAAGTGGGGGTATACCTTAGGATTAGTTCATCATAAATTGCTTCTCTTGTTTGTTTTGGTTGCTTTACTGTTAAAGGGTTTTGTATTGGGAGTTACTATAGATCCTAACCCGGATCTGGGGACACCTTTTAGGTAAGTAGCAATAAACTGTGAGGGAACTATACGGCATAGACCGATACGGTTGAAGCAGTAGCTACGTTGATGTGGCACATTGGTTGGTATCGGTATCCCTTGTGGAGAAACGAGGAGAATACGGGGCTGCTATGTGTGTCATTAAGCATCAACTGACCTTAGAACCTATAATTGACCAACTTGGCCATAGGAAGTAGTGAGATAGCCGGCCTCGGTGTAAAGCTGAGAACTGGTTGATACTCGATACTACACTCATTGAGACCATACTCTCGAGATAGTTCCGGTCGCAAGAAAAGATTGCATGAGCTGAAACCATGACCGATGGAGGATGGTCAGTGATATTGAGAACCTCTAGAACCCGATTACTATTATTAGGACAGATTGAAACCAACTGAACTTCAAGAGGGTAGCACCTAGACCCCATGCAAGCCTGAAACTTAAAGGGCTTTTGTGTGACTTGTTTGCCTTTATCATGTCTGTTATTTGCTATACCTGCTGTTTGTTTTACCATGACATCATGCATCATAACATAGCATGCATACTTCATTATACTAACCATTTCAAAGACCGAGGGGATTTATCTTTGTTCTGTTTTGCAGATTATGGCTTCCATGCGCAGAAACACCATCCGAGTTAACTTTGTGCAAATATCTGCTCAGCTCAAAGATTTAACTTCGAGAATTTCTGATACTTCTTCATTCATTAGAAGACATGGCCAGCTTCTTAGCTTGGTTACCTCAAAGTTCGATGAGCAGATGCTGAGTGTGCTTTTTCAGTTCTTCGATCTGGTGCATCATTGTTTCACTTTCCCGGATTATCAGCTAGTGCCCACTATGGAAGAGTTTTCTCACTTACTGGGCATATCCATCCTTGAGAAGATGCCTTACACAGGTTTGGAAGAGACTCCTAGACCAGAAGACATTGCTTCAGCTCTGCATCTGACACGGGCTGATGTAATATCCAACTGGGAGACACGAAGCGGGGTTGAAGGTTTCTTAGCCAAGTTTTTGATAGATCAAGCTCAATTGTTCTGGGATAATTTGGACTTTCAGACTTTCGAAGACATCTTGGCCCTCCTTATCTACGGTTTGGTTCTTTTCCCAAATCCAGATTCCTTCATAGATGTGAATGCGGTTAAGATCTTCCTGTCTCGCAATCCTGTACCTGCTCTTCTGGGTGATATCTTGCATGCCCTCTATACTCGTACTGTGCGAAGAAGAGGGACCCTCATGTGTTGCATGCCTTTGCTGGCGAGGTGGTTTATTTTGCACCTCCCCATGTCCGTGTTGAAGAATGAGGAAGGTTTAGGGTGGTTTTACAGGATAATGTCTCTTGCCCATACAGATATTCTTTGGAGTTTTAAGGCTATGGAATGCACTGCTGTCATTGATCATTGTGGGGGATACCCTAATGTCCCGTTGCTTGGAATCAAAGGGGGAATAACCTACAGTCCTTGCTTGGCTTTATGACAGTTTGGTCACGCTCGAAGAGATGGTCCTCATGAGCTACTTCTTATAGATATTGTCTTTGACTACAAGGGGGACATTGATGAGCATCGCCGCAGGGTTATACGAGCTTGGGGCATGGTGAATAGGTCTGACCCTTAAGAGCTAGGACCAAGGACTTATCTGCCTATGCAACCTTATCTCTAGTGGGTCCGAGCTCGAGCCCAGAAGCTTGGGATGACTTATGAAGTTGTGTTGCCAGTGATTATGGAGCTTACCAATGAAGAGGGCGTTCCTTGTACAGTCCTTTATCCCTACATGCCTACTGATCCTGGAGCATTAAAGAGATCCTGGATTCAGTTGAAAGAGGAGAGGGATACCTACCGGGAGAAGTATCATGAGCAAGAAAGGAAGATCTTGAAGCTCACGAGGCAACTTGAGAATGAAAGAACGATCAATGACTACGTCAGCAGGAAGGGGAAGCGTCCATGGGATTTCTAATTTTGCTTTTCTAGTTTAGATTTGTTTTTCATTTACTTCGTTGTAAACGCCTCAAAGGCATTGTTAAACATTTTTACCAGTTTAATCTAATAAAGTGTGTTTTATTTTTGTTTTACAAATTTAAATCTCCCAAAGTCTTTGAAATTATTACATACGCATCCCATTATCATGCACATCATTACAGGTATCATTACAGGTTTCTCATCTTCTTCGCTATTTATTTCAGCAATTATGTCTTCTGAAATGCCTACCGATCAAGCCATCAAAGCTCTTCAGGCACAAAATTCCCAATTCCAAGAGATGTTCTTGAACTTGGCTAAAGGGCAAGAGGATTTGAAGACTCTCATCCTGAAGGAGAAGAAAAAGAAGAAGAATAAGGTGGTTCTTCTGAATATGGGTAACATATTTGGGAATAGGTTGCAACAAGAAGCTGATCTGTCTCTTTCATCCAAGGGAGAGGAGAACCAAGAGGAAGAAAAGGGTCCCAGTCTTGTGGTCTCTGATAATGATACTGATTTTGATGATGAGCAATATCCTCCTGCCGATGATAGGTACAAACAACTTGAAGACCGTCTGAGTGCTATGGAGATTCAGAAGATCTCGGGTTTGGATTTTGGAGATCTGGGACTGGCATCTAGAGTGGTGATCCCTCATAAGTTTAAAGCTCTGGTTTTTGCCAAGTACGATGGAGTATCCTGTCCAAAACTCCATCTCCGCTCGTATGCCCGAAAGATCCAACCTTACACTGCTGATAGGAATTTGTGAGTACATTTCTTTCAAGATAGTCTGTCAGGGACTCAACTTGAATGGTTTTATCAATTGGAAGGAGCTAATGTCCGTAAATGGGAGGACCTTGCTGCTGTTTTTTACAAGCAATATCAGTATAACGCCGACCTTGCTCCCACTCGTACTCAGCCTCAGGGTATGTCTATGGGGGCAAGCAAAAATTTTAAGGACTATGCTCAGAAGTGGAGAGATCTGGCTGGAAGAGTCCAACCCCCTTTGTCTGACAGGGAGTTGGTTGACATGTTTCTAGGGATGTTGTCTAGTCCATTTTTCAATCATCTGATTGGCAGTTCGTCATCTAGGTTTACTGAATTGATTTTGACTGGGGAGAGAGTAGAAGCTGGTATCCGAAGTGGTAAGATACATAAGGATGCATCGTCAAGTGCAGTAAAGAAGCCTTTCACCGGTAAGAAAGAAGGTAGTGCTGTTTACATCTCGAGGAGCCAAAACAGACCTGAACAGCGTCAAGCAGTAAATGCGGTAGCAATATCAAGACCCACCGTTGCCCCACAATGCAACAATCAGCAAAGAATGGAGAGACCACAAAGACAGTACACTCGGCTTAATATGACCTTGTCTCAAATTCTACCACAATTGTTGAAGACTAACCTGGTAACTCTGAGGGAAGCCCGAAGAATCCTAGCACCACATCTCCGTTATATAACCCGAACGCCCACTGCGCCTATCACTCTGATAGCCCAGGTCATGATACAAAAAACTGTTGGGCCTTAAAGAATAAGGTGCAAGATTTGATTGAAGCTAAAGAGATTGAGTTTGACGCTCTGGAGAAACCCAACGTCATAACTGCTCCTATGCCCAAACACGGTCAAGGAGTGAATGCTTTGGATGATGATTTATTTGTGACCTCTGTGGAAGAAGTTTCTACTCATTTGATGAAAATTAAGAAGAATCTATTGTTGGCCAGTTTATTTCTGGGCTGTGGCGAAGGTTGCCACCTATGTTCAATTCTGCCTGCTGGTTGCCATTTATTGAAATCAGGTGTTCAATGCCTGATGGATAACAAAGAGATCCTGTTCGAGAAGACTTTGATTCCGTCAGTTCCAATTGAAGATGTTGCCATAATAACCATTTCCGCCAATCCTTCCAAGGCTTCCTTGAGAAAGCCTGTTAGGATTACACCTGTTCCAAGAATCTCTCTGTTAATCATTACTATCCCGGGTCCTATCCCATATACTTCAGATAAGGCTGTCCCTTGGCACTATAGGGACGATGTGTATTACCATGGAGTTAAACAAGACTTAAAGATTGAAGAAGTTGATGCTTATATCAGCAATATTGTCGGGGTTATCAAGGTCACCAGAAGTGGAAGGCTCTTCTCTCCCAAGATTTCCCCACTGACTGTTCACAAACCTGTTGTCATTCCATCTGCTAGTACATCAGCTACTGTCCCAGTTCCTATCCCAGTTATCACCCCTGTCACCGAGCCATCCAACACTCGGGGAAAAGAAACCACAGGTGAGCCTGCCCAGTTGGAGGCACCTAAAAAGATCATTGTAGAAACCTCTAAGCAGGAGATAGAGGAAATTCTGAAGATCATCAAGAAGAGTGACTACAACATAGTCGAGCAGCTGGGGTAGACCCCGTCAAAAATCTCCATGTTGTCCTTGCTATTGTGTTCAGAAGCCCATGCAAAGGATTTAATTGCTTTCCTCAAAACTGCACATGTGCCGCAGGAAACCTCCGCCGATCAATTCAAAGACTGCGTAGCTAGTTTGACTGCCGACAACGGGTTGGGTTTCTCAGACGCAGATCTGACTGCTAAAGGAAGAAATTACAATGATGCTCTGCACGTCTCGATCGAATGCAGGGGCACTACCATGGCCCATGTACTGGTGGATACTGGGTCCTTATTGAATGTTTTGCCAAAGAAGGCATTAGACCGTCTAGACTATGAAGGTTTGATTCTGAAGCCAAGTAATATTGTGGTTAGAGCTTTTGATCGGTAAAAAAGGATGGTGCACAGGGAGGTGGACGTCCCTATTAAAGTTGGCTCTCAGACTTTTGCATCTACTTTCTATGTGATGGATATCCGACCATCTTATTCTTGCTTGCTGGGTCGCCCTTGGATTCATAAGGCTGGGGCAGTGACTTCTACGCTCCATCAGATGTTGAAATATCCAGTAAAAGGGAAGATCGTCACAGTACGAGGAAAAGAGGAGTACATGGTGAGTCATCTTAATTCCCTTAGCTATGTGGAGATGGATGGGGAGTTCATCGAAACCCCGTGTCAGAACTTTGAAGAGGTCCCCCAGACTTTGGCATCGACTGAAGTTGCTATGGACGAATCTCCGATGAAGATGGCTTCCCTCAAGGATGCCAGGGCTGTAATTGAAAAAGGTGGGTGTGCAAATTGGGGCCAGCTCCCTGATTTTGCACACAAAACTGACAAGTTTGGTTTGGGCTTTACTGCAGAAGCTCAAAGGGCTGTTCGGCGCGCGCGGATTGGAAGACCTCCTTTACACATCAGTAATCAGGGAGTGAATGAAATTGAGGATGATGAAGAAGAGTCAAATATCGACAGCTGGATTTACCCGACTACCAACAGTGGATTGAACAACTGGACGGTGAAGGACTTCGTGCCCGTTTCTTTTATTACACAGTAATAGACTTTTGTTTTGAGATTTGTAACAAACAGTTTAAAACTTTACGGCCCGGTGCCATGCCCGAGGCACCTTGGCTTTGTTTGTGAGGGATTATTATTTGTCATTTTCATATATCATCAATAAAGCATTGGACGTTTTCTTGCATTACAAATTTTGCGCTCCTTGTTTTTCCTTTCTATCTCGCACTTTATCAAAACAGCTATTGTGTTACACACACTCAAATATCATAATGCAGATCCACATCCACTCTGGATCCCATTGATAACGACTCTGCTACTTCCAGTTATGACTTCGAAAATCCGATCAACCAAGCCGAGGACGAAGGTGAGGATGATTTTGAGGTACCTGGAGAACTTGCTAGACTGTTACTACAGGAAGAGAGAGCCATACAGCCTCATGAAGAGCTAGTGGAATCAGTGAATTTGGGTACAGAGGAATACTAGAAAGAGGTCAAAATAAGTGCCAAATCTATGCTGATAAGGTGCATGTACCTCCGGTTCCTCTGAACGTCTTGACAACTCTTTGGCCCTTTACAATATGGGGCATCAATATGATAGGTGAGATCAGACCTACTGCGTCTAACGGACATCGTTTCATTCTGGTAGCGATTGATTATTTCACGAAGTGGGTTGAGGCAGCTTCCTTTGCTACAGTAACCAAAAACGTCGTGGCGCGGTTCATCCGACACAATCTGATCTGTCGATATGGTGTACCAGAGAGGATCATTATGGATAATGGTACAAATCTCAACAATACGATGATCACCAAGCTCTGCAAACAATTTAAGATACAACATCACAACTCTTCTCCTTACCGGTCGAAGATGAATGGGGCTATTGAAGCGGCTAATAAGAATATCAAGAAGATTGTGCAGAAGATGACGGTGACATACAAAGACTGGCACGAGATGTTACCATTCGCTCTTCATGGGTACTACATCTCAGCGCGAACGTCAATAGGGGCAACACCCTACTCTCTGGTGTATGGCGTGGAGGCAGTCTTACCCATTGAAGTCCACATACCCTCTCTTCGGATTATGAAGGATGCAGGTTTGAGCGAAGATGACTGGATACAGACCCGGCATGATCAGCTGAATTTATTCGACGAGAAGAGACTTACTGCTATTTGTCATGGTCATACATATCAAAAATGAATGATCAAGGCTTTTAACAAGAAAGTCAGACGACAAGAGTATCAAGTCGGGGATCTGGTGATCAAGCGCATCATACTGCCGCAAGGTGATCCCAGGGGAAAATGGACCCCCACTTACGAAGGGCTATTTGTGGTTAAGAACATTTTCTTGGGAGGAGCTATGATTCTAACCACCATGGATGGTGACGACCTTCCTCACCCCGTCAATGCAGACATAGTGAAAAAATACTACGCATAATCAAAGACCCGCTAGGTTGACTGGCCTAGGAAAAATTAAGGGCTTCCCGGCGAACCAAAAGGGTTCGGGCAAAAGTAAGGGATGAAAATGAAAAAATCTGTACACCCGGCAATTCGAAAACCTGAAAAGCCGGCTTGGGCAAAAAAGGGTATCCCGGTGGACTGAAAACCCGAAAGGGCGGTTCAGGCAAAAATTAGGGATTAAAGCGTAACACTATGTCTCATTGGATCATCTTGCAACCAGACTTTGGTATCGACTATCAAGCTCGGACGACACCAATCAATCCGATCTACCTTCAACCAAGTAGCAAAGTGATGAGATGCTCGAAGATATAAAGGCAATAGCAGAGTTGGAACTCAGTGGGAATATTCACATAGCTGGTTTTCTTTATTTTTCATAAATTGTATAACTTCTATCTTTCGGCGGCGTTCTCTTACTAGGACGTCATCCTCTTGTACAAAACACCTATTACAGGCCAACTTCAAAGTCAATACAATTCATTTTACAATAAATTTCAAAATTACTTTTCTTTTTCTGTTTTGTTTTGAAGAACGTCCAATGATTCACTTTTGATATATGCAATTGAAAATAATTGTCGCTCACAAATATTTATATGTGAAACAAAAGACGATTACTCGTAATTTCATGAACAGGGGCAAATAAGAAATGTCCAAACCTTACAGTTGCTCTATCCACCAGGTACAGTGATAGACCCAACATGAGAAGATGACTAAGGGTACATACACTCCCCGTAGAGTAAAAGGTGTCTGAAAACAGTGGTGTCAATTCTCCCCAAGCAGAGTTTATCTATCACCAGCACTAGAAGATTATCCCCAGTGGAGTTTATTTCTTCCACAAGCAGAAACTCAATACCCAATCGGGTTCATCATCGCCAACAACGGTAATTCATCCCCAACCGAGGTTATTTCACCAAATCAGCAGATCTTCTGGAAGGATACCTCTCTTCCCCACAGAGTCATTTTTCTCGCCAGTTTATTCTCCAGCCGAGTTATTCTCCCGCCATTTTATTCTCAAATCATCTTCAGTCGTTATCTCCAGCGAGAACGAAGATTTCAGCTCTTTATATTCTCCAGCAGCAGTCCGGGATTTATTTTCCCCAGTTAGAGAATATCATAAAAGCATTGCATATCCATATATCATGACATGTGCATACGCATCACACAATACAATCTCATTTATTTTGAGAACATCATTATTCGATACATGTCATGCATCATGACATTACATACGACTAACTCTTTACCTTTCAGGGAAAGTTACAATCCAAATTCTCACAAGTTTTCTCTTGTTCAGTCAAATCGATGCTAAGATATCTATTCCAGTTCAAGCTATGAAGCCCGGATCCGACCGGATAGTATCTTGATTTCTCCATCATATTGTGAAGCCCGGAGAACGACCAGATAACAGTATCAAAAACCGCGTAGCCTGGAATCGACCAGATAGTGGTTCATCTTAAATTTAAGCTATGAAGCCCGGATTCAACCGGATAATAGTTTAATCCCCCAACAAGTTATTGTGAAGCCTGGATTATGACCAGATAGCAGTACAAGGACACCATGAAGCCTGGATTCGACCAGATAATGGCATATCATAAACACAAGCCGTGAAGCCCGGATCCGACCGGATAACAGCTCAACAAGTTATTGTGAAGCCTGGATTATGACTAGATAGCAATACAAGACACCGTGAAGCCTGGACTCGACCAGATAATGGTATAAGACATTGTGAAGCCTGGTTACGACCAGACAGCAACTAAGAATACTACGAAACCTGGAGTCGACCAGATAGTGGTATATCTTTAATTCAAGTTATGAAGCCCAGATTCGACCGGATAATATCTTGATTTCTCCAAACGCCATGAAGCCTGGATTCGACCAGATAATGGTACAAGACATAGTGAAGCCTGGATTATGACCAGATAGCAGTAAAAGACACTACGAAGCTTGGATTTCGACCAAATAGCAGTCTACCCGACCAATTACTATGAAGCCCGAAAATCGACCGGATATTAGTAGGCCTTGAAGCCAAATGGAAGCCCGGATGCGACCGGATAACCACTTGATTTCTTCTGAAGCCTGGAATACGACCAGATAAGAAGTAAGGTATTGTGAAGCCTGGAATCGACCAGATAACAGTACAAGACACCATGAAGCCTGGATTCGACCAGATAATGGTATGAAACATCGTGAAGCCTGGATTACGACCAGATAGTAGTAAAAGACACTGAAGCCTGGATTACGACCAGATAACAGTAAGGGACACTATAAAGCTTGGATTTCGACCAAATAGCAGTTTACCTGGACAATTACTAAGAAGCCTGGAATCGACCGGATATTAGTATGCCCTAAATTCAAGTTAAAGCCTGGATGCGACCGGATAATAACTTAATTCCTTCTGAAGCCTGGATTACGACCAGATAAGAATTGAGAAATTGTGAAGCATGTAGAACGACCGAATAGCAAGTTTAATCTCATCTCCCCAGTAAGTCACTGTAAAACCTGGAGCACGATCAAATAGCAGTCTATTTTATCACTATGAAGCCTGGATCACGACCAGATAATGGTTCATTTTCACCTCTTCGACCAAGAGACGGTTCCACAATAGAATAACGGACGACCGAAGCTCCTAAAATTCAACTTTCTCTCAAAGACAGAGAACAACATTCCCCAGCGGAATCCTCCTCAACAACAGGTATACAAGCTCTCGCAAAGGAATATCTTATGCGATCGACACTTTTTCGGATGGCACATGTAAGCCCATCCCCTGGCATCAATCTCCAAATGGCATCTATAAGCCCATTCCCGACATCACAGAGACAAGTACCACTTCATGCGAGTGCAAATTTCTGGGCACTCTAGTGTTCAATCATCTTCCACCTTCAGATGACGAAAGGAAAGTGTGATACGGTGGGAGAACTGACTTAGGTTTTGCGTTTGTTTTCGCAAATGTTTCGGTTGAGCAAGAGTCGCCACCGACTTTTTATTTTATCCTAAGGAAAGGTTAAAAAGCACAAGAAAAACCTTTGAGATGTTTTCTTGGGTTCGGGGAGTAGATTATAGAAAGGGAAGGTATTAGCACCCTTTCTATCCATGGTTATCCATGGGATCTTAGTTACTTGCTTAGATCACTTGCCTTTGCTTTTCAATTGTTTGAAATGGTGCTTTGTGTGTGTGGTTTTGAAAATGTTTTGAAAAAAGATGCCTTTGTCTAGGCAACCCTTGTAACAATTCTTTACTCGAATGTTTTACAAAAGGTGTTTGTCTTTTTGAAAAGATGTTTCAAGGTTTTGAAAGTTGTTTGAAAAAGTTGTGTTGTGGAGTGTGTTTTGAAAGTAGGCAAGTGTGTTTTGCAAGTTTGATCAAGTAACTAAGAGTTGTCTACCTCTAAATTTACTTAAAGATTTTTCCTATGTTTTAACCCTTTTAACAATATTGTTCCACCATTGTATTTGGTGGACAATCTTGTGTTAGGATGTTAACGGGACGGGCGCGGGTCATCGTTTAGACCATGAATGCAATAGTGCCAAGTGTCTTTGGCAATTTTTCCTTTAAGGGACTTGATCATTTTTAGGCAACTTGAGAAAGCGTCATCGAGGGACTATGATCATTTGATTTGTTTTGTTTTGCCAAAGAAACTCAACATGCAACATGGCCCATTTTTGAAGGCAACAAGTGGAGTAACCCTAAGGGTGCAAGTGTGATTGGTGTTGTCCATTTTCATGATTGTTTATCTTTGAATTAGTCAAGCTATTTGTTGGTTGATTTTGCATACAAACCCTAGGTCTATCATGGCATAATTTGAAAGCTTTTAAATGCGGAAATTTAAAGTCCTAAATTATTACAACATGATTATGGGGATGGGGGTACAAATGTTTGAATGGGGGGATATTTAGCAAGAAATTTAAATCTAAACTATTACATCCATATTGAATATACAAATTATTTAATTGTACAATAATTAAATAAATACGATAAATATGCAAAATGTGTTATGCACATAAATGGTTTTTTATGTATGTAAAAGTATTTTTCAATATAAAATATAAACAAGATAAAAAAAGGTCAATTTTTGGATATTTTGTTATTTAGGGCAAAACCCTAATTTTTTGAATAAATAGCAATTATTTATTAATTATATACAATATTTATATATTTATTTATACAAAAAATAAATAAAAGAGAAGTATATTGTAAAAAAAGTATTTTTGATGTCATATATTAATAAAAATAAAAATGTATTATTTTCTATTTTTGTCCTAAATATTCTAATAAATATATACAAATATTTATATATTATATATTAAATATACTAAATATATATCAAAATAAATATTAATTATTTACAAAAAATGTATTTTTTATGAAAATGTTTTCAAAATGTAAAATAAAAATAATAACTGAAAATAAATATATTTTTGTATTATTTTTTAGTGTTTTTTAAATAAAAGTATATGTATTATTTTACATGTATAAGTTTAAATAAAACAAACAAATTCCAAATAAATGCAAAAATAGATGGAAAAATATTTTTAATATTTTTTATATTTAAGCAAAAAATAATAAGTCAGAATCAAAAAGAAAAAGTCAAAAATGATCAAAATATCACACAATGAGCCAGGGGGGTGTGAATGGAAAAAAGGGGTGCAAAAAGTAAGTTGACTCAGGCCCAGCCCAAGTCAACTTTGTCTTCAACCTCCAGCCATTTGAAACAGAAAACGCGCGCCCTTCCTTGTTCAACACTAACTCCTGATTCCTTGATTTTTAGCCAAAACTCATAACATAAACAATGTAGAGCATCAAATCACGAATTCATACATATAAAAAACTTGACCTAACTCTCAGAAATGAGGGAGAATTTCTTCATCCCCAATTTCTGACCTAAGTTTTTTTCAATGTTCATGACCAAAATTCTCACAGCACACATAAAATAAATGAAAAGTAATCATATGTATGGCTTCAGGGCTATGAGTAGAGCATGTTTCATTCATAAACCTAAGCCTAACTCTTCCTAGATTGAGAGATAGAAGTTCACATTTTTACCTGTTTCAGCTTGACTTGAACAGAGTAATGTGGCCAACTTCAATGGAGTTTGAGGATTTGTACAGCTTGCCTGAGGTCCAAGGAACCTTCTCCAACACCTAGTTTACTTTGAATCTGCCTGTATCGAGCTATGGAAGTCAACCTGCACAGCTGAAAAGTGAAAATGGCAAACTTGGTTAGGGGTGTTATAGTCTGTGTTTAGGGCTTGAGATAGTTTGTGTGGATGATGTGGAATGTATTGGAACTGGTTTTGGCAAAAACGCACAAGTGGATTGTTCTATGGAGGTCAAGTTGCAGAACTTGCCCTGTTTTGCCACAAAACAGGGATTCTGAGTATTGGGAGGTATGAGGGATGGTTGAGTCGTGTTTTAGGTCAGTTGGGATGTATGGAAGATGAGAACAAAGTTTGCTTAAGCTTGTGTTTGCAGGAAATCAAAGTTGGTATCTCTTTGCAAGATTTCTTGTTGTTGAAGTAAGAAGGCTCAAGTTGCAATGCAGGTCTGTATACCCTCTCTATCTATGCTGCACAATCTTCTCTTGATCAGTGGGATTTGTCTACAAAACTTTGCCTCAAAGATATATCTTATACTTCAAAGATTCAGAATTTGACATAAAGCATTACTTTTCCAAAATGGCAAACTTGCTTTTTCTAATTAAGGATTAGTTTAGCATGTAATGTCCAAATGGATGAAATAATGCAATAATACAATGGTTTGGCATTTAATTAAGGTGTGTAAAACTGGTTTTGAGGCCTGCAAGCTAGCTTTGTACAAGCTGATTTGAAAATGCCATTTGCTATGAACATGTGTTGGTCATGAACAAAAGTGAGTTTTGGCCAACTTTGGAAATTCAATTCTCCCTAACCACAAGGGTGTTTGATGAGTTCTTGGACAATTTGGAAAGCTTGGAATGTGTAATACAATCCATATTTGTAATGCAAATTTAAATTCCAAGTGGAACCATGTGAAAAATGGCCATGAAGTTGGACAAAAATCCTGCCTAGAATAGGTCAAAATTTCTCTAAGTTAAAAATGTTTTGCACCCTTGTTCCAAAAATCATAAATTGAGTTACAAGCTTCTTTTGAGGAAACTTTGTGAACAAAAGTTGTAGATTTTGCAATGGACTACAACTTTCATGTTTTGATTTTTGTTTGAATCCATTTGCATCTTGGTGAAAAAATGGGACAAAGTTAGGAAAAATAAGGAAATTTTATAACTTAGAAAATTTCTAAGTTATGAAATTTCTTCATTTTAAACCCTAATTTGCAATTTTGGGTTTCTTGATGAACAAGTTTCATAATTTGACATGTCTTGATGAAAAATGAATCTTGGCACTTGATTTTGACCAAAAAGTCAAAGTTTGACTTTTCAGTATACAGTCAAATTTTGATCAGTTGACTGAGAAATTCATCTGTCAATCCTGTGCACTTGAGATATTTTGAACTTGTTGAATGTGTCAAGACAATTCCATTGAGTCCTTGAGTCCATATGTGAGCTTGGTTTGCCATTGGTTAGGTCAAACAGTCAAAAATTGCCTTTGTGCAGTCAAAACCCTAAAAATGACCATTTTGCCCTTTTGGTGATCTGATCAAATTTCTTGGGGAATGGTGATCCAAACTTGACCAAATGGTTCATATGAGTTCATAATGTTGATGTGGGTCAAATTTCATGAGGTTTGACTGTCAATTGGCCACAGTTGACTTTTCCCCAATACAGCTGATTTCTAGGTCAACTGTCCAATTAACTGGGCAAAGATTGGAATCAAGGCTTGAAACTTGGTATGGATACACTTGTGAGTCCAACATGAAGCATGAAAGTCACTTTGGGCATTTTAGGTCAAAACATCTTTGTGCAAACTCAAACCCTAATCTGGGTCAACAGTGCAAGGAGGGTCTTGAGCAGAGCAAACCCTAACTTGATCTTGAGTTCCAAGAGTCTTGTGATGAGAAAATGTTGATGAAATGGGAGGGCAAATTTTGGGGTACAACATTTGCCCCTGTTCAATCTTCTTGCACCTGAAGAGTTAGATTGGCAGGTCTGCCTTTCGCGTCTCGAAGGTAAAAGGAGATTGGACACTAGAGTGCCCTTAAATTTGCACTCGTCGAAACGATGGGTGCGAGAATGGGCTTAGAGATGCCATTTGGAGATGGGCTTAAAGATGCCATCTGGAGGGGTGACAGAATCTTGTCGGGGATGGGCTTAAAGATGCCATCTGGAATGAGTATCAGAAAGGTGTCCATGTTTTGGAACATCTCTGAACTGGGGGTCTGAATAAGCAATAGATTGTCATCTGTATCTGGAAGCATCCGTAAACTGTTTTCAAAGGTTGAGTCTGAACAAGCGATAGATTAACATCCGTGTTTGGAGAATCCGTAAACTGTTTTCAGAAGTTTGAAAAATCTGAACAAGCGATAGGTTAACATCCGTGTCTGGAGAACCCGTGAACTGTTTTCAGAAGTCTTGAATCTGAACAAGCGATAGGTTAACATCCGTGTCTAGAGAACCCGTAAACTGTTTTCAGAAGTTGAAGAATCTGAACAAGCGATAGGTTAACATCCGTGTCTGGAGAACCTGTAAACTGTTTTCAGAAGTCTTGGAGATGAATAAGCAATAGATCAGCATCCATGTTGGGAAGCGTCCGTAAACTGTTTTCAAAAGTTGCATCTGAACAAGCGATAGATTAACATCCGTGTCTGGAGAATCTGTAAACTATTTTCAGAAGTCTTGAAAAATCTAAACAAGCGATAGGTTAACATCCGTGTCTGGAGAACCCGTGAACTGTTTTCAGAAGTCTTGAATCTGAACAAGCGATAGGTTGACATCCGTGTTTGGAGAACCCGTAAACTATTTTCAGAAGTTGAAGAATCTGAACAAGCGATAGGTTAACATCATTGTCTGGAGAACCTGTAAACTGTTTTCAGAAGTCTTGGAGATGAATAAGCAATAGATCATCATCCATGTTGGGAAGCGTCCGTAAACTGTTTTCAAAAGTTGCATCTGAACAAGCGATAGATTAACATCCGTGTCTGGAGAATCCGTAAACTGTTTTCAGAAGTCTTGAAAGTGAATAAGGAACCGGTGTAGGGTTGCCTGATGATGAGTCCGTGTAAAACTGCATCTGGATTTGAGAAGGAACCGGTGTAGAGTTTCCTGATGATGAGTCTGTGTAAAACTGCATCTGGATTTGAGGAGGAACCGGTGTAGGGTTTCCTGATGATGAGTCCGTGCAAAACTGCATCTGAAATTGTTAATGATAGCCTTTTATTCTTATCCTGAAAAGGACAAAATGTTAGCTAAACACAAAGTTATGTTGCATGAAATGTATGATGCAATATATGTTATATCAATGTTTATGATATGAATGTAATGAATGCATATGTAAGCTGATGAGCTGTCTTCCTGGGGATAGATGAATCCTGGATGGCTGGAGATAAAAGAATCTTGACTGCTGCCGGGGGAAGTAAATCCTTGACTGCTGCAGGGGAGTGCAAGAATTTTTTGATTGTCGAAAATGAGAAGTCTTGGGACCGCTGTTGGGGAATCAGGAACTTGGATTGTAAACCACTTTGAGAATGAGAATATTCATTCTGTTGGGAATATCAGGAGGTTGGGTGTATGCCAAACTACTGGGGTTTTAAGAATGAGAATCTTCATTCTTGAGAGAAATAGATTTTAGGAGCTTCAGTTGTCCGTTATTATATCGGTGGTTGTAACTTCCAACAGGTGATGAGGGAAATTTGGATGATGATCGTGACTTCCAGCAGGTGATGAAGGAAACTTTGAACGACCTTTCAGCTTGAAATGTAGTTTTTCTTTGGAGAATAAATCCTTGACAAATGTTGGGGAAATAAACCCATAACCGTAGCTGGGGCTTGAAAATCCTTTGATTACTGAGGGTGATAACTCTTGCTGACTGCTGATTGCTTGGGGAGCAAGATCTTCAGTTGTTTGAGGGACCTTAGGACCACTGTTGGGGATAGAAAATAATTGGTGATCTGTAGGGGAATGAGAATTCTGATGAATTCTACTGGGGAGTCCAGAACTTGGTAGACTTATGCTGGAGAAGTAAGACTGGGAATCTTCAATCTGATGGGAAGTATCTCTGTGGGGAGAAGGTGTACTAGTCTGGTTCCGCTGGGGATTGATAGTTGGAAGTTTTAGCTCCACCGGGGATAGGATTTTCAGATTCTTAAGGCTCCACTGGGGATACTGAAACTTAACTCTGTGGGGAATTGAGTTCTGGAAGGCTCTCTGGCTGGGGAAATCAGCTTTGAGAAAGCTTTTGTTCTGCCGAGGATCCTGAAGTTTAACTCTGTTTGGGGAATTAAGTTCTGGATTTTGACTTTGTCGAGGAATTTGGAGTTTAGTTCCGCTGGGGATTCCTTCTGAAAGGGCATCAAGATATCTATCTGTACCTTCAACCTATCAGCCATCATCTTTCTTGATTTGCAAGGAAATGATTATGTTCAAATGCATATGCCTATTTAACAAAACATTGGACGTTTCTCAAATAAAACATAAGTGCAAAAGAGAAAAAGGAAGACAAATCAAATTTCTGTATTTGGAAAAGTATTTGTATTAACTTTTTATGAGTATCTTTGTACAAAGGAGACAGACATCCTAGTAAGAGGATGTTGTCATAAAGAATTGAAAATTTTATACAAAAGAAAGATGGCTATGTGCAACAATTCTATGGGATCCCATTCTGTTATAGCCTTCACAACTCTGAATATCTTGTCCATTCAAATGCTTCGTCCGCCGATGACTGGATTGATCAGAAGCTCGGAGCTTGTTGATGAAGAGATTATTCTTTAAAGTGATCTGACGAGACATAGTCATACGCTTTAATTCCCTAACTTTTGCCTGGATCGCCCTTTCGGGTTTTCAATCCACCGGGAAACCCCTTTTTGCCCAAGCCGCCCTTTCGGGTTTTCGACTTGCCGGGTGTACAATTTTTTTTTGTTTAATCCCTAATTTTTGCTTGAACCGCCCTTTCGGGTTTTCGGTTCACCGGGATGCCCATTTTTGCCCAAGCCGCCCTTTCGGGTTTTTGACTTGTCGGGTTATTTTATGCGTAGTATCTTTTGACTATGTCTGCGTTCGCAGGGTGTGGCAAATCGTCGCCATCCATGGTGGTCAGAATCATTGCACCACCAGAAAATATGCTCTTGATCACAAATGGTCCTTCGTAAGTAGGAGTCCATTTGCCCCTGGGATCACTTTGCGGCAAGATAATCCGCTTGATTACGAGATCTCCGACTTGATATACTTGACGTCTGACTTTCTTGTTGAAAGCCTTGATCATCCGTTTTTGGTACGTCTGACCATGGCAAACAGCAGTGAGTCGCTTCTCGTCGATCAAATTGAGTTGATCAAGTCGGGTCTGAATCCAATCATCTTCATTCAAACCAGCGTCCTTCATAATCCTTAAAGAAGGAATCTGGACTTCCATGGGTAGGACAACTTCCATGCCATATACCAAAGAAAATTGGGTTGCCCCTGTTGAAGTTCGTGCCGTGGTACGGTATCCATGCAGAGCAAACGGTAACATCTCGTGCCAGTCTTTGTAGGTGACTGTCATTTTCTGAATGATCTTTTTGATGTTTTTGTTCGCAGCTTCAACAACACCGTTCATCTTCGGCCGATAGGGAGATGAATTGTGATGATAAATCTTGAACTGTTCGCATAGAGCGATGATCATAGTATTATTCAGATTTGTACCGTTGTCTGTGATGATCCTGTCGGGGACACCATACCGGCATATAAGGTTTTGCTTGATGAAGCGGGAAACCACATTCTTTGTAACAGAGGCGAAGGAAGCTGCTTCGACCCATTTGGTAAAATAGTCAATGGCGACCAGGATGAAGCGATGTCCGTTGGATGCCGTAGGCTTGATCTCTCTAATCATGTCAATCCCCCACATTGCGAATGGCCAAGGAGCTGTCAGAACGTTGAGAGGAACAAGAGGAATATGAATCTTGTCAGCGTAGACTTGACATTTGTGGCAAGTACGGGAATGCTGATGGCAATCAGCTTCCATGGTAGACCAGTAATAGCCTGCCCTTAGAATCTTCTTAGCCATAGTATGCCCGCTCAAGTGGGTACCAAATGTGCCACTGTGTATCTTGGTCATGATTAACTCTGCTTCAGCTTTGTCTACACATCGGAGTAAAACACAATCATGGCTGCGTTTATAAAGGATGCCGTTGCTCAGGAAGAACTTGGCAGCAAATTTCCTTAAGAACTTCTTGTCATTTACGAAAGCTCCTTCGGGATATTCTCTAGTCTGGAGATACCTTTTGATTTCGTGGAACCAGGGTTGTTCCACTACTTCTTCGGTATTAATCTCATGACAATGCGCAGGTTCATCCATTCGCTTGATGGTGATTTGGGGAGCCTCGTTATCCCAGTTGAGTTTAAACATGGAAGACATCGTTGCCAGAGCATCCTCTAGCTGATTCTCTTCTCGCGGGAAATGCTCGAAGGTGATTTGCTCGAAATGAGGCAACAATGTCAGGACATGTTCTTTGTATGGGATAAGATTAGGATGTATGGTGTCCCACTCTCCTTTGATTTGACTGATAACCAAAGCCGAGTCCCCAAATACGATCAAAGATTTTATCCCCAAGTCTATAGCAGCCTTGAGATCAAAAATGCAAGCTTCATATTCAACCATGTTGTTGGTACAGCTGAAGCAAAGTCGGGCCGTGAAAGGTGTGTGGCAACCTTCCGGGGAAATGAGTACCGCACCGATACCGTTTCCAAGTGCATTTGAAGCACCATCAAAGTACAGGGTCCATCGGGATCCTTTTTCAGGTCCGTCATACGGTCCGTTACCTTTAATGCTGTCCAAAGTCATGATGTCCTCGTCTGGGAAGTCGAATCTCATGGGTTGATAATCTTCGATAGCTTGATGAGCTAGATGGTCAACTAGTACACTCCCTTTTATAGCTTTTTGGGTAGTATACTGGATGTCATACTCAGTCAGGATCATCTGCCATCTAGCGATTCTTCCAGATAAAGCAGGCTTTTCGAAGATATACTTGATAGGATCCATTTTGGAAATCAACAAAGTGGTATGAGTCAGCATATATTGCCTTAGTCGGCGAGCAGCCCATACCAAAGCGCAGCAAGTTTTCTCGAGCAGTGAGTAACGAGTCTCACAGTCGGTAAACTTTTTGCTAAGGTAATAAATGGCATGCTCTTTTCGACCAGACTCGTCATGCTGGCCCAATACACACCCCATTGAGTTATCCAAGACGGTCAGATACATGATCAACGGTCTTCCTTCGACGGGTGGCATCAGAATAGGAGGCTCTAGCAAATACTCTTTGATTTTATCAAAAGCAGCTTGGAAATCGTCGTTCCATTCGACTACCTGATCTTTCTTTAATAGTTTGAAAATTGGCTCGCAGGTAGACGTCAGATGAGAGATGAATCTGGCAATATAGTTCAAGCGCCCCAAGAACCCTCTAACCTCCTTTTTAGTACGGGGAGCAGGCATTTCTTGTATTGCTTTCACTTTTGCTGGATCGACCTCAATGCCTTTGTTGCTGACAATAAATCCTAAAAGTTTACCAGACCTAACTCCAAAAGTACACTTACTTGGATTCAGCCTGAGTTTGTACTCCTTCAACCTGGCAAACAACTTTTGTAGATGTTCAAGGTGTTCCTCCTCTGTTTGTGATCGAGCTATCATGTCGTCTACGTAGACTTCGATCTCATGATGTATCATATCATGAAACAAAGCTACCATGGCGCGCTGATAAGTTTCCCCTGCGTTCTTCAGTCCGAACGACATCACCTTGTAGCAGAAGGTACCCCATTGTGTAACAAAGGTTGTTTTCTCCATGTCCTCGGGGGCCATTTTGATCTGGTTGTAGCCCGAGAATCCATCCATGAAGGAAAACACCTTGTGCTGAGCTGTGTTGTCAATTAAAATGTCGATGTGCGGTAGTGGAAAATCATCTTTAGGGCTAGCCCTGTTCAAATCCCGGTAGTCCACACACATTCTGACCTTGCCGTCTTTTTTAGGTACTGGCATAATGTTAGCAACCCATTGTGGATATGATGTAACATCCAGAAATCCAGCGTTGAATTGTTTCATTACTTCTGCTTTAATCTTCTCAGACATGTCGGGCCTCATTCGGCGGACTTTTTGCTTGATCGGTGGACATTCCTCTCTTGTAGGGAGACGGTGAACCACGATATCTGTGTCTAGACCCGACATGTCTTCATAAGACCAGGCGAAGATTTCAACATACTCATTTAACAGCTGTATCAAATGCCCCTTGACACTTGGTTCCAAATTGGCACCCACTTGTACTTCCTTCCTGTCTTCCTCTGTTCCTAAGTTGACAATTTCCAACAACTCTTCATGAGGTAAGATGGCCCTCTCTTCTTTTTGTAGAAGTCTGGCTAGTTCTCCTGGTACTTCACAATCTTCGTCATCTTCGCATTCAGCCTGATTGACCAAATCCTCAGAGTTATTGAAGGATACAACAGAATAGTCACCCATAGAATCCAGAGTGGATGGGTACCTGCATTTGTGAGTGTGGGTGTGTGTAAGGGATAGCCATCCTTAAACAAACAAAAATGCAAAAGGAAAGAAAATGAACACAGCAGTTTATAAATGAAAAACGTCCAATGATTCATTAAACATGGCATATGAATATGAAGAGAATCAAAACCCTTACAAATGGACTTACATACCCCGGGCAAGGCATGAGGTGAAAAAGTAGTGTGCAGATTGTTTAAGAGTAATTATTACAGACCAACAGAAAATGTTCGAAAGATAAATTACTGATTGATGAAAGTAATGGGAACGAAGTCTTTCGCCTCCCAGTTGTGCAGTCCCCCTTCAATGGTTGGGAAGATCCAATCTTCAATGTTGGCCTCTTCGTCTTCGTCTTCCAAAACACTGATTCCATGAGGAGAAATCTTGATGGGTGTTCTTTCAATTTTTGAGCGACGCATAGCTTTTTGCCCCGCAGCGGTAAATCCCAACCCAAACTTGTCTGTCTTGTGGAGAAAGTCAGGCAACTGACCCCATGTTGAGCTCTTTCCCTCCTTTATTGCAGCCTGTGCGTCTTTCAGAGATGCCATCCTGGCCACCTGCTTGGGTTCCTCAGCTACTGCCTTTTCTACAGCAACCTCAGGAGCAATTTCCTCGAAGTGTTGGAATGGTATTTCAATGAATTCGCCCTCCACCTCTACATACCGAAAGGAGTTCAGGTGACTGCTCATATATTCCTCTTCACCGTGTACAGTTATGATCTTTCCTTTGACAGGGTACTTCAGCATCTGATGTAGGGAGGAAGTGACTGCCCCATCGTTATGTATCCATGGTCTCCCTAGCAAGCAAGAGTATGACGGACGGATGTCCATCACATAGAAAGTTGAGGGGAATACTTCAGTTCCTACCTTGATAGGGATGTCGACCTCCCCATGCACCATTCTTTTAGACCCGTCAAAGGCCCTGACGATGATATTACTTGGTTTCAGCTCCAAGCCTTCACAATCTAATCGATCCAAAGCTTTCTTAGGCAGCACGTTCAGAGAAGAACCAGTGTCGACCAAGACATGGGCGAGAGTAGTTCCTCGGCATTCAACTGACACATGCAATGCGTCATTGTGCTTTCTTCCTTTCGGAGTCAAGTCAGCATCAGAGAAACCTAGGCCGTTGTCTGCGGTAAGGCTGGCTACACAATCTTGGAATTGATCGGCTGAAGTTTCCTGGGGAACATGGGCTGTCTTCAGAAATCTTATCAAAGCTTTGGCATGAGCCTCAGAACAAAGCAGCAATGCTAACATGGAGATCTTCGATGGGGTTTGCCCCAGTTGCTCTACCACATCGTAATCACTTTTCTTAATTATTTTCAGAATCTCCTCCATTTCTTTCTTAGAGGTTTCGGGGATAACCAATGGCTGAGCCCTCCTCCTGACGAGCTCATCTTGGATCCCTTTCCCCTTATCAGCAGAAGTAGGAGGGACAACCACAGGAGTAACAACTTCTTCAATTAACGGAGTCCTTGCAGAAAGTTTTATCGGTGCAGGAGTAACTTTGGCAGCAGCTGAGGGTCCAAAGATTGCCTTTGGAGGGGCAATCTCTGGAGAGAAAATTCTCCCACTTCGGGTAATCTTGCTCGTACCGGCAATGTTTCCAATGTCGGCATCTTCTTCGTCAGAGCTCTCTTCAGTTATCTCAATTTGTTTAACACCATGGTAGTAGATTTCTCCACCATAATTCCATGGTATTGATTTATCAGATTTGTAGGGGACAAGCCCATGCATGGTTATTTTCAGAGGAACAAACTTCGTAGCGGATGTAATCTTAACAGGCTTTTTAGGGACCTTGGAAATATTGGTGTAAATGGTGATTATTGAAACATCTTCGATAGGAGTTGGAATAGCAGGAATCTTTTCGAAAAGAATTTGTTGGCTGTCCATTAGGCCTTGGATGCCTATCTTCAGCAATGGACAGTCGATTGGTAGGGAGGAACAACAGTAGCAGTCTTCTTTACATCCTGGGAAAATCCCAGCCTTCAACAGATTCAACTTGATTGTCAACAGTGGGGTTATCAGATCATCAACAACAGAAAAATACAGATCTTCTTCGATAGCATGGACATTGCGACCATGCTTCGGCATCAGAGCAGATATTACATTCGGTTTTTCCAGAGCATCGAACTCAACCTCTTTTGCATCTATCAAGTCTTGAATTTTATGCTTAAGCGCCCAACAATCGTTGGTGTCATGCCCGATGCTGTCAGAATGATAGGCACATTTAGCATTGGGATGATAATGCGGGGAAGATGTGTTCACATTTTTTGGTGCTTCTTTGATAGTGGTGAGATTTAGCTTCAGCAAGTGGGGAAGAACTTGTGCAGGTGTCATGTTGATGTGGGTGAACTGCCATTGTGGCCGTTCTACCCGTTGCTGGTTAGGTCTGGACTGATTGTTACGAGGTTGATCATTTGACGAATTTTGGATCATCACGGCCCCCACAGTCGGCCGGCGCTTAGTTCTTCCCGATCTTTTCTGAGAGTATATAACAGCTGTTTCCTTCTTGGTCGGAAATGATTTCTTAGTAGTTGTAGAGGCAGAGACATCCCTTTGAATCTTTCCATTCTTAATACCAGCTTCCACCCGTTCGCCAGTCAGAATCAATTCAGTAAACCCTGCGGAAGAGCTCTCGATCAAGTGGTTGAAGAACGGGCCAGATAGGGTCCCCAAGAACATGTCAACTAGTTCCCTATCTGAAAGAGGTGGCTGCACTCTTCCAGCCAAGTCGCGCCATTTCTGGGCGTATTCTTTGAATCCCTCATTTGAGGCCATCCCCATACTTTGTAGCTGAGTACGGGTTGGCGCCAAGTCAGCGTTATATTGATACTGGCGATAAAAGGCAGCTGCCAAGTCTTCCCAGTTATGCACTTCTGACCTCTCAAGCTGATAAAACCAGTCTAGTTGTGTACCAGACAGGCTATCCTGAAAAAAGTGTACCCAAAGATTTCTGTCGGATGTATGAGGTTGAATTCTTCTGACATATGACCTCAAGTGCATCTTCGGGCAAGACAGCCCGTCATATTTTGCAAAAATAGGCACCTTAAACTTTGGAGGGATCACAATCCCAGCAATCAATCCCAATTCTTCAAAATCTAACCCAGGAACCCTTTGCAGCTCCATAGCTGCCAGTCTATCCTCCAGGTTTTGGTAATTGTCGTCCGCTGGCGGGTATTGCTGCTCTGAGTAGTCTTTATCTTCCTCAACCTCTTCCTCTTCAGCCTCGGACTCAGAAGGTAACGCAGCTCCTTTTCCTTTACCGGTTCCCTCATCAGATGTGGAGGGAAATACAAGAACCCTTCTAGCTTCATTCTCAAATCTTCTTCCCAGTGTAGCTACCCCAACTCTTTTCTTCTTCTTTTTTCCTTTTTCTGGCTCTTTGTTCCCCAACAGTGCTTTAAGATCCTCCTGACCCTTCGCCAAGGTCATAAGGAGCTGTTGAAGCTGCGAGTTTTGTGCCTGCAGATCTTTGACCGTCTGTTCAAGATCCATCTTACTGAAATAAACAGCAGAAAGATAAGGAAACCTGGTGTGAAGACCTGTTTATGCATATGATGAATGATATGTTTATTCATGTAATGCATTCAAGGATTTAGAAATTCAAAATTGTTGCAGACAAAAAGAACACATGTCATATTAATAAGAAGAAATTTTGTCAGTACATAAATGCCCCATGGGCCAAATATTACAAAAAACTTCTTAAGGTAAAAAGACGTTGCGCATCCTCTTTGGTGCGATGTAAGTGTTGAGGGTCTCCTCCTCGTGAAGTCGACGGGTAAGCTCCAAAACCTTCTTCTCACTGGCGTAGAAGCTGGCTTCAAAAGTATTCCGTTCTTCCTTGAGTTGGATCCAACTCTTTTGCATTTCCTCCCATGATGTTGGCATGTCAGGATGTAGGATGGTGTATGGAACCTCTCCTTCCTTAACAGGCTCTTTAATCAAAGGGAGAATGTGAGGTTACGACATCATAAGACTCTGGGCTCGGGTTCGTACCCACTTGAGGTAAGGCTCAAGAGGGATGGAGTTTTTGTGCCCCAGTGTCTTGCTATCTACCTTGTTAGGCACCCTCCAAGCTCTGATGAATCTTTGTCGAAGTCCTTGCGCATCGTTGTCGAAGTCAAAAACTAGGCCAGGAATCAGCATGTCATGAGGGCCATGCCTCCGTGCATATCCAAATTGTCTCAAAGCTAGACAGGGGTTGTAGGTAATGCCTCCCCTAATTCCAAGTAATGGAACATTAGGGAACTCACCACAACGATCGACGATGATGACATTTTCTCTGGACCGAGAACACCAATGTACATCAGAATGTGTGAGGGTCATCAATCATTGTGACCACCTTAAGCCTTGTTCATTCTTCAAAACAGATTGTGGAAGGTGCGAAATAAACCACCTTGCAAGGAGAGGAGTACAACACATGAGAACACCTCTCTTCCTCATTGTTCGTGTGTAAAATGAGTGGAGGATGTCCCTAAGCAATGTAGGTATGGGATTCCTGGATAGGAAAATCTTGACAGCATTGACATCTATAAGTTGGTCAGGATTTGGGAACAAGACCAACCCATAAATGAGGAGTGCCACAATCTCTTCAAAGGCTTGCAGATCCAAGGAATTCCAACACTCTTGTGCCTTCTCAAACAAGAATTTTGCCAAGAAGCCTTTGACACCACTTCTAGTCTCCCAATGCCCCTTGATGTCAGATGGTTGCAAGTGTAGTGCTTGAGCAACATCTTTAGGCTTTGGTTCTTTTTCCGTACCGTTGTAGGGTAGTTGATTAAGAATAGGAATTCTCAGGAGTTGAGAAAATTCCTCCAAAGTGGGCACCAATTGATAGTCGGGGAATGTGAAACAGTGGTGAAGGGGGTCAAAGAATTGGAACAACACTTTCACCATGTCTTCTTCAATGCTGGTGTTGACTAGGCTGAGCAGTCTACCATGTCTTTCACTGAAGAGAGAGCTTTCTGGGATTCTGGATGTAAGCTCCTTGAGTTGAGGAGGGATTCTTACAAGGTTGACTTGGATAGTTTTCCTGCGAAGAATTTCCATGACCTACAAAACAAGAATAAAGATGAAGATCCAAACCCTTGAAATGGTTAGTGGATGCATATGATGCTTTATGATGTTCATGATGTATGTACAAACATATGTACAAGCAATTCACACAAAAACCCTAGTTTCAGGCTTGCATGAGGTTTCACAGGTAAGTACCCTCTTGAGTGTAGTTGGCTTAAAAACCTGTCCTATAAATAGTAACCGGGTTCTAAGGAGCTCAATATCATTGGATTGTTTTCCATGTTCATTGTTTTGGTTTAGCCACTTAACTAGCGACCAAAATATTCCAAGAAAAAAACCCTCAATGAGTGTAGTATCGAGTATCTACCAACTTCGGACTGCACCAAAGCCGGTCATCTCACTACCCCTAATAAAAGGCCAAGATGGTCAAGTAAGGTTCTAGGTCATTAGTGCTTAGTGACATCACTCAGCGGCCCCGTACTCTCCTTGATTGAACTCAAGGGTTACCGGTACTCACAAATATGTCGCACTAATATAGCTATTGCTTCAACCGTGTCGGTATACCCCGCACAGCTTCCACAATGTATTGCTATCTATGAATGTTTCCCCAAATCCGGGTGTAGGATTTCAAGCCCAAACAAGAGAACAAAAATGCAAAGCAAACAATTAGTCATGCAAAAGGGTGATCTAAGCCCTAAGGTTACTCCACTTTTAAATTTTTCCCCAGCAGAGTCGCCAGTTCTGTGATACGGTGGGAGAACTGACTTAGGTTTTGCGTTTGTTTTCGCAAATGTTTCGGTTGAGCAAGAGTCGCCACTGACTTTTTATTTTATCCTAAGGAAAGGTTAAAAAGCACAGGAAAAACCTTTGAGATGTTTTCTTGGGTTCGGGGAGTAGATTATAGAAATGGAAGGTATTAGCACCCTTTCTATCCATGGTTATCCATGGGCTCTTAGTTACTTGCTTAGATCACATGCCTTTGCTTTTCAATTGTTTGAAATGGTGCTTTGTGTGTGTGGTTTTGAAAATGTTTTGAAAAAAGATGCCTTTGTCTAGGCAACCCTTGTAACAATTCTTTACTCGAATGTTTTACAAAAGGTGTTTGTCTTTTTGAAAAGATGTTTCAAGGTTTTGAAAGTTGTTTGAAAAAGTTGTGTTGTGGAGTGTGTTTTGAAAGTAGGCAAGTGTGTTTTGCAAGTTTGATCAAGTAACTAAGAGTTGTCTACCCCTAAATTTACTCAAAGATTTTTACTATGTTTTAACCCTTTTAACAATATTGTTCCACCATTGTATTTGGTGGACAATCTTGTGTTAGGATGTTAACGGGACGGGCGCGGGTCATCGTTTAGACCATGAATGCAATAGTGCCAAGTGTCTTTGGCAATTTTTCCTTTAAGGGACTTGATCATTTTTAGGCAACTTGAGAAAGCGTCATCGAGGGACTATGATCATTTGATTTGTTTTGTTTTGCCAAAGAAACTCAACATGCAACATGGCCCATTTTTGAAGGTAACAAGTGGAGTAACCCTAAGGGTGCAAGTGTGATTGGTGTTGTCCATTTTCATGCTTGTTTATCTTTGAATTAGTCAAGCTATTTATTGGTTGATTTTGCATACAAACCCTAGGTCTATCATGGCATAATTTGAAAGCTTTTAAATGCGGAAATTTAAAGTCCTAAATTATTACAACATGATTATGGGGATGAGGGTACAAATGTTTGAATGGGGGGATATTTAGCAAGAAATTTAAATCTAAACTATTACATCCATATTGAATATACAAATTATTTAATTGTACAATAATTAAATAAATACGATAAATATGCAAAATGTGTTATTCACAAAAATGGTTTTTTATGTATGTAAAAGTATTTTTCAATATAAAATATAAACAAGATAAAAAAAGGTCAATTTTTGGATATTTTGTTATTTAGGGCAAAACCCTAATTTTTTGAATAAATAGCAATTATTTATTAATTATATACAATATTTATATATTTATTTATACAAAAAATAAATAAAAGAGAAGTATATTGTAAAAAAAGTATTTTTGATGTCATATATTAATAAAAATAAAAATGTATTATTTTCTATTTTTGTCCTAAATATTCTAATAAATATATACAAATATTTATATATTATATATTAAATATACTAAATATATATCAAAATAAAATATTAATTATTTACAAAAAATGTATTTTTTATGAAAATGTTTTCAAAATGTAAAATAAAAATAATAACTGAAAATAAATATATTTTTGTATTATTTTTTAGTGTTTTTTAAATAAAAGTATATGTATTATTTTACATGTATAAGTTTAAATAAAACAAACAAATTCCAAATAAATGCAAAAATAGATGGAAAAATATTTTTAATATTTTTTATATTTAAGCAAAAAATAATAAGTCAGAATCAAAAAGAAAAAGTCAAAAATGATCAAAATATCACACAATGGGCCAGGGGGGTGTGAATGGAAAAAAGGGATGCAAAAAGTAAGTTGACTCAGGCCCAACCCAAGTCAACTTTGTCTTCAACCTCCAGCCATTTGAAACAGAAAACGCGCGCCCTTCCTTGTTCAACACTAACTCCCGATTCCTTGATTTTTAGCCAAAACTCATAACATAAACAATGTAGAGCATCAAATCACGAATTCATACATATAAAAAACTTGACCTAACTCTCAGAAATGAGGGATAATTTCTTCATCCCCAATTTCTGACCTAAGTTTTTTTCAATGTTCATGACCAAAATTCTCACAGCACGCATAAAATAAATGAAAAGTAATCATATGTATGGCTTTAGGGCTATGAGTAGAGCATGTTTCATTCATAAACCTAAGCCTAACTCTTCCTAGATTGAGAGATAGAAGTTCACATTTTTACCTGTTTCAGCTTGACTTGAACAGAGTAATGTGGCCAACTTCAATGGAGTTTGAGGATTTGTACAACTTGCCTGAGGTCCAAGGAACCTTCTCCAACACCTAGTTTGCTTTGAATCTGCCTGTATCGAGCTATGGAAGTCAACCTGCACAGCTGAAAAGTGAAAATGGAAAACTTGGTTAGGGGTGTTACAGTCTATGTTTAGGGCTTGGGATAGTTTGTATGGATGATGTGGAATGTATTGGAACTGGTTTTGGCAAAAACGCACGAGTGGATTGTTCTATGGAGGTCAAGTTGCAGAACTTGCCCTATTTTGCCACAAAACAGGGATTCTGAGTATTGGGAGGTATGAGGGATGGTTGAGTCGTGTTTTAGGTCAGTTGGGATGTATGGAAGATGAGAACAAAGTTTGCTTAAGCTTGTGTTTGCAGGAAATCAAAGTTGGTATCTCTTTGCAAGATTTCTTGTTTTTGAAGTAAGAAGGCTCAAGTTGCAATGCAGGTCTGTGTACCCTCTCTATCTATGCTGCACAATCTTCTCTTGATCAGTGGTATTTGTCTACAAAACTTTGACTCAAAGATATGGCTCGTACTTCAAAGATTCAGAATTTGACATAAAGCATTACTTTTCCAAAATGGCAAACTTGCTTTTTCTAATTAAGGATTAGTTTAGCATGTAATGTCCAAATGGATGAAATAATGCAATAATACAATGGTTTGGCATTTAATTAAGGTGTGTAAAACTGGTTTTGAGGCCTGCAAGCTAGCTTTGTACAAGCTGATTTGAAAATGCCATTTGCTATGAACATGTGTTGGTCATGAACAAAAGTGAGTTTTGGCCAACTTTGCAAATTCGATTCTCCCTAACCACAAGGGTGTTTGATGAGTTCTAGGACAATTTGGAAAGCTTGGGATGTGTACTAAAATCCATCTTTGTAATGAAATTTGAAATTCCAAGTGGAACCATGTGAAAAGTGGCCATGAAGTTGGACAAAAATCCTGCCTAGAATAGGTCAAAATTTCTCTAAGTTAAAAATGTTTTGCACCCTTGTTCCAAAAATCATAACTTGAGCTACAAGCTTATTTTGAGGAAACTTTGTGAATAAAAGTTGTAGATTTTGCAATGGACTACAACTTTCATGTTTTGAGTTTTTTTTGAATCCATTTTCATCTTGGTGAAAAAATGGGACAAAGTTAGGAAAAATAAGGAAATTTTATAACTTAGAAAATTTCTAAGTTATGAAATTTCTTCATTTTAAACCCAAATTTGCAATTTTGGGTTTCTTGATGAACAAGTTTCATAATTTGACATGTCTTGATGAAAAATGAATCTTGGCACTTGATTTTGACCAAAAAGTCAAAGTTTGACTTTTCAGTATACAGTCAAATTTTGATCAGTTGACTGAGAAATTCATTTGTCAATCCTGTGCACTTGAGATCTTTTGAACTTGTTGAATGTGTCAAGACAATTCCATTGAGTCCTTGAGTCCATATGTGAGCTTGGTTTGCCATTGGTTAGGTCAAACAGTCAAAAATTGCCTTTGTGCAGTCAAAACCCTAAAAATGACCATTTTGCTCTTTTGGTGATCTGATCAAATTTCTTGGGGAATGGTGATCCAAACTTGACCAAATGGTTCATATGAGTTCATAATGTTGATGTGGGTCAAATTTCATGAGGTTTGACTGTCAATTGGCCACAATTGACTTTTTCCCCAATACAGCTGATTTCTAGGTCAACTGTCCAATTGACTGGGCAAAAATTGGAATCAAGGCTTGATACTTGGTATGGATACACTTGTGAGTACAGCATGAAGCATGAAAGTCACTTTGGGCATTTTAGGTCAAAACATCTTTGTGCAAACTCAAACCCTAATCTGGGTCAACAGTGCAAGGAGGGTCTTGAGCAGAGCAAACCCTAACTTGATCTTGAGTTCCAAGAGTCTTGTGATGAGAAAATGTTGATGAAATGGGAGGGAAAATTTTGGGGTACAACAGCAAGCAAGCCAATCTACATCCTCAGGTTTAAGAAGATTGAACAGGGGCAGCTGTTGTACCCCAAAATTTTACCTCCCATATTTCTCAAAACATTTCAAGTGAGATCCTCAAATTGCCCAAGGAAGTCCAAGGGTTGACCAGACAAACTCTCTCCTAAGGCAGTCTACCTCAAATTAGGGTTTCATGTTGCATCAAGATACTTGAGTCCAAGGGATCCCAAATGCTCACCATTGTCCTAATATGTTCTCAAGATCATCCATGTCAAGTTTCAAGCTTTGCAGAGGAAGTTTGCTCAGTCAATTGCTCAAAGGCCTGAAAATCGACTATGCTAGGGCAAAAGTCAACTATGGCCCACATACAATCAAACTTCAAGATTTTTGGTCAACATGCTCATTTTGAAGTATTATTCATCATTTTATCAAGGGTTTATCATTATTCCTCAAGGATTGCTCACAATTCATCAAAACCCAAAAGTTGCTAAATTAGGGTTTTGTAAGAAAAGTCAACTCAACTTTGACCAAGCATAACTTTCTCATAATTTATCAAGAATGACCCATCCAAAGCTCATTTTTAATAGGATACAATTCGTTACAATTCATATTCATCTCCCAAGTTAAAAATATGCACTCACAAGAAGTTATGAATTTGGACATTATAGGTCACTTTGAAAAGTCAACAAAATCACCTTTTTTGTCAAAGATTCATACATGAACATGGAAGACTCAATTGAGATGAGACAATTTTTTTTACTTATAGGACATATTAAGCTTTCTAAAAAGTCCAAGAACACATCTCTAGGGTCAAAATTGAAGGAGTTATGCATTGGTGAAGTTGACCTTTTTTGCAAAATTGCCAAAAGTCAAAAGTGCCTCAAATTGCAATTTTTGTCAAATGGGACCAACTTTTTGTACTTGTATTGAGTTTGTAACATGGTCCACGACCCATGATCCTTCGCACTTGCCTTTATTTTATTTTTCCATTTATTTTGATTTTTATTTCAATTAAATCAAATTAAATCAAAATAAAATCATGGAAATAACAAAATCATTTAAACCTTGAGATTTTGTGCATATTTCAGGTCTCTTATACAGCTAGCAATGAAATCAAATCGTGCAAGGCCTGTTTGTACATAAAAAGATTGGTTTTTGGCTTATTTTGGAAAGATTTACACGAGAATCAAATCTTGATCAATGACCATAATTGAAAAAGATTTAGAGCAAACTTGTAAACCTAATTCACTGAAGGACATATATAAAACGTTTGCAGACCAAAAGAACAAGGGTTGAAGGCGTGTAGAATGAAGAACAACTTTCAAAAAATCAAGAAAAAAGTGCAATCTGATTTCATAGTTCCAGGCATTCTCAAGCCTTCCAAACTATCTCATTCGTTTCCTGGGTGTTCAAGGAGTCCATACCAATCCTTAGCAAGCATTTTCGTGCAAGAAAACTCACTGTAAGTGACTCACGACTTCACCACTTTCTTGAAATTCAATATCATGATTCTGGCACTTGTAGCATGAATTACTTATATATTCTTATTCATTGAAACATTTGCAAGCTATTGGTAATGAGTAATTGCATTTTTGCTAACCATACAGAGATCCACCACTGTTAGGGTTTAGGGTTTTTGATTGCAGGCAAAATTGGCCCAAAAGAGGGGTGCTATGGTGTTCATAAGGTCAAGACGAGTTGATCTGCACCTTTAGTTTTGATTTATTGTGCCTGTATGGGATTTTGGAAAATTGCAGGGGTTATAACTACAAACTTATGTCTGTAGGTAAAAGTCCTTGACTTTTACCAATGGAGAGGGGAAGAAGAAGGTGGCGTGGCACCACCCCATTTTCCCATTTGAAAATTCGCGTGCTGGAAAATTTACATGTTGTGTTTTCAATATATTTATTGTTTTTATTCCATATACAACTAAATGCGCTGGATCAGTTGGTCAAGAGGTGAGAGAAAAAGCCACAGGGCCTGGGTTCGAATCCCAGGTCCCCTTATTATTTCATAATATTTTTCATTGCATGATCAGGCATATGTACAAGCGTAAGGACCTCCATGGACCATCAGCTTGTAACCATTGGATCTAAAGCAGATCAAATCCAACGCTTGGCATGTGAGGGTCTACCAAAGGCCCTAGTCAACTTGCAACGTGGAATCATAAGAAGTCAAACGTGGATCCGGGCTATTGGGCTCTGTTGTACCCCAAAATTTTCCCTCCCATATTTCTCAAAACATTTCAAGAATGATACTCAAGTTGCTCAAGGTAGCCCAAGGGTTGACCAAACAAGCTCTCTCCTAAGACAGTCTACCTCAAATTAGGGTTTCATGTTGCATCAAGACACTTGAGTCCAAGTGATCCAAAATTCTCAACATTTTCCTAATATGGTCTCAAGATCATCCATGTCAAGTTTCCACCCCTACAGAGGAAGTTTGCTCAGTCAATTGCTCAAAGGCCCAAAAATCGACTGTGCTAGGGCAAAAGTCAACTATGGCCCGCATACAGTCAAACTTCAAGATTTTTGGTCAACATCCTCATTTTGAAGTATATTTCATCATTTGATAAAGGGTTGATCATGATTCATCAAGGATTGCTCATAATTCATCAAGACTCAAAAGTTGCTAAATTAGGGTTTTGTAGGAAAAGTCAACTCAACTTTGACCAAGCATAACTTTCTCATACTTTATGAGAAATGACCCATCCAAAGCTCATTTTGAAGAGGATGCAATTCCCTACAATCCATATTCATCTCCCAAGATCAAAATATGCACTCACAAGAAGTTATGAATTTGGACATTATAGGTCATTTTGAAAAGTCAACAAAAACACCTTTTTTGTCAAAGCTTCATACATGAGCATGGAATATCAAATTGAGATGAGACGAAAAGGGTTGATTAGAGGACATCTCAAGCTTTCTAAAAAGTCCAAGAACAGCTCCAAAGAGTCAAAATTGAGGAAGTTATGCATTGGTGAAGTTGACCTTTTTTGCAAAATTGCCAAAAGTCAACTATGCCTAAAACTTCAAATTTTGCCAAATGGGCCCAATCTTTTTTACTTGTTTTGAGTTGGAAACATAGTCCACGAGCTCTAGCCCTTGCCACTTATCATTATCATGTTTTTATTATTTATTTTTACTTATATTTAATTTAAATCAATTTAAATCAAAATAAATCATGAGAAAATCTAAAGCATTGAAAACTCAAGATTTTATGTTTGTTTCAGGTCACAAATACAGTTGGCAAGTATTTGAAATCGTGCAAGGCATTGGGGTGGACAAAAAGATTGATTTTAGGCCAATTTTTGAATGATATTCAAGAGAATCAAATCACAATCAAATTCAATAATGGAAGAAGATTGAGTACATTCTATCAACCCTAATCCATTCCTTGATACATATAGAACGAAGGCAGACTAAAAACCAGGAGAGAAGGAGGTGCAACAAGGAGAACCAAACTTGAAAAATTACAACAAAAGTGCTGGATCGAATTCATTGTTCAAGGCATCCTCAAGGCATCCTAGCTATCTCAATCACTTCCTGAGATTCCCAGCAAGCGAAAGCAATCGAAATCAAGCATTTCCAGGCCCTATAATGCACTGTAAGGCATTCACGACACCCACTTTTTCTTGAATTCTATTTGCATAATTCTTGCACATTCAGCATAATATAATCATAGATTCTTGTTCACCATGACAATTGCAAGTTTTCTATAATACCCAATTGCATTTTCATGGACTGAATCGAGAACTGCCATTGTTAGGTTTTTGGATTCCGTTTTAGGGTTTTTGCTTGCAGGTAAAATTAGCCTTCACGAATGGTACCATCATGTTCAGGAGGACAAAACGAATCCAACCATGGCATTAGATGCCATTTATATTGCTCATGGAGGATTTTTGAACGAGCTCTGTTTGCAGTGACGGATAAATGTCTGTAGGTAAAAGTGTTTCACTTTACCAACAGTGCAAGGTTGAAGACGCCTGCGTGTCACCTTTCCATTGGCATATTTGAATCTGGAGCGCATTTTCTTTGATCTCCACTAACCCACTTTGTTTTCCATATTATCATTATTATTTATTTTTTATACAAAAAAGAACAAGTGGCGCAGTTGGTAAGTATAACGTTGGATAATGCTTCAGGACCTGGGTTCGAATCCCAGGTCCCCCCTTTGCTTGCATATTATTTTTCTTTTCAGATTCAGATGCGCTTGCCAAGCCAGGGGATTACCATATGTCCTCACAATCCAGCCAGCCAAGTGTCAGATGGCCAGATCCAAGGGCCATCCATGAGGGAACATCATAAGCCTAGTCAAACGCACATGCATGAGATTCTGAAAGTCAAACATGGACACCCTTGGGCTTGGGCCAGGTTGCTTCTCACACCCTCCAATTACTTTTCAGGCCCATTCTCTCTTTCTATTTTATTTTATATTTTATTTTATTTCATTTAATTTATTTATTTTATTTACTAACCAATAATTATTATTTTCTTTTTATCAAAAAAATCACAAAAAATCATACTTTTCACAAATTAGGTTAGATTTTATTTTTTATCAAAAATTAAATTAATTAAATTAGGTTATTAATTTTAGATAATTTTAATTCTTTTTGTAAATACTTAAAAATAATTAGAAAATTAGGGTTTTGCCCAAATTTAATTATATTTTTCTTTTTTCTAAAATAACAAAAAAAAAAAACCAAAAAATAGGCCATGTAATTATTTTCATTAATTAGTTAAATTAACTAATTAATTTTCATACTTAATTTAGAAAACTTAATTCTTTTATTAAAAACAACAAAAACATTTTCTCTTTTCATTAGGATAGAAGGGTCAAAACCCTAATTTCTTCCCGATCTTAATTTTTCTCGCGCGCTTTATTTTTATTATTTATCATTATGATGTAACTGCCTACAGTTTGTAATAGTTTAATTAGGACATTTATTTACATTTATCGCTTTAATTTCAAAGGGTTTGTTTTTGGATATGTAAAAACCCGAATCCATGTAATAGCGTAGTTTAATTTCCGCACTTTAAAATTCCGCGAAATATTAAACTGTTAGATGTATGACATTAGGATGCAGGACAAGAATGTATGTAATTTTAAAACAGTTAGACAACCCTAAATGTTCAAAGATAATAAATCTGAAACTGAATCACTCGCACATGCGCACTCCTAGGATACACTCCCACTTGGTTGCCTTCGGTAAACAGTCATTGAATATAGGATGCTTTAGTGTTTGTCCTTTTGTCCAAAGATCAAAGTTGCCTCGGAAAGGTTGCCTCGGATATTATTACCTCGAATAATTGATCTAAGACATTAGGGTTACTACTAAGACGTCCTAACATTGCTTTAGTGACTGTACGTACCTTTTCGAATTGACTCTTAAAACTCCAACGACGGTGCTACCTACTCACTAATAGTAGGATAGCACTGCCTAAAGGAAACGAACGTAGAACGATTCTTTTTTCGAGTAGGTAGATTAGTTCTTAAGTACTTGCTCAATCAAAACAAACTTTTCTCACACTTACACTCCTTTACAAACAAAGTTTTCAAAAACACTTCATTACACTCTTGAAGACATAAGCAAGAGTTAAATCGAAGTCGAAACAAAAACTTTCCAAAGCACACAAACACGAAGAAAACAATATTGAAAATGATGAGCAAGTACCTAAGAGCCCGTAGATGACTACAGATAGAAAGGGTGCTAATACCTTCCCTTTCTATAATCTACCCCCCGTACTCAGAAATATCTCGAAAAAGGAATTTTTCTGTTCTTTTTTCCTTTCCTTGTTGGATAAAATAAAAGTCGGTGGCGACTCTTGCTTACCGCGACATTTTGAAAACACAAACGCAAAACGCAAACCAACATTCCTTAAAAAGGGAAACACGTCCCGGTTCTGGCCACCGTATCACAGAACTGGCGACTCTGCTGGGGGTAATAATAAGTGGGGTGTAACTTAGGATTAGTTCATCATATTCTTTTCAATTGTTCGATTTGTTTGCTTTATTTTTGTGGGCTTTGAATCAGAGTTACTATAGATCCTAACCCGGATCTGGGGATACCTTTTAGGTAAGTAGCAATAGACTGTGAGGGAACTGTACAACGTAGACCGATACGGTGGAAGCAGTAGCTACGTTGGTGTGACACATTAGTTGGTACCAATATCCCTTGTGGAGGAATAAGGAGAGTATGGGGCTGCTAATGGGTCATTAAACATCAACTGACCTTAGAACCTATTATTGACCAACTTGGCCATAGAAAGTAGCAGTATGCTACACTCATTGAGACCATACTCTCGAGATGGTTCCGGCTGTAAGAAAAGATTGCTAAACTGGAATTATGACCGATGGAGGATGGTCGGTGATATTGAGAACCTCTAGAATCTGGTTACTATTTCTAGGACAGGTTGAACCAACTAAATTGCAAGAGGGTAGTACCTAAACTCCATACCAGCCTAAAATTTAAGGGCTCTTGTGTGACTTGTTTTCCTTTACCATGTTTGCTATCTGTGATGCCTGTGGTGTGTTTTTATCATGACATCATGCATCATGACATCGCATGCATATTTCATTAGACTAACCATTTCAAAGACCGAGGGGATTCATCTTTGTTCTGTTTTGCAGATCATGGCTTCTATGCGCAAAAATACCATTCGAGTCAGCTTCGTGCAGATACCTGCTCAGCTTAGAGAGTTGGTTTCAAAGGTTCCTAATACTTCTTCCTTTGTTAGAAGACATGGTCATCTCCTTAGCCTGGTCACTTCCAAGTTGGATGAGCAAATGATGAGTGTGTTGTTCCAGTTCTTTGACCCGTTGCATCACTTTTTCACCTTCCCGGACTATCAGCTGGTCCCTACTTTGGAGGAGTTTTCTGATTTACTTGGCATATCTATTCTAGAGCAGAAACTCTTCACAGGTTTGGAGATAGCTCCTAGGCCAGAGGATATTGCTTCATCCCTATATCTAACAATGGCTGATGTAGTATCTAACTGGGAGATTCGGAGCGGGGTTAAAGGTTTCTTAGCTAAGTTCTTGATTGATCAAGCTCAACAGTTCTGGGATAGTTTGGACTTTCAAGCATTTGAAGACATCCTGGCTCTCCTCATCTATGGCTTGGTTCTGTTCTCGAATCCAGATTCTTTTGTCGATGTGAACGCAGTCAAGATCTTCATGTCTCGTAACCCAGTGCCTACTCTTCTAGGTGATACTCTACATGCTCTTTATACCCGTACTGTGAGAAGAAGGGGAACTCTCAAGTGTTGTACACCGCTGCTGGCGAGGTGGTTTATTTCGCACCTCCCCAAATATTTATTAAAGAATGGGGAAGGTGTAGGTTGGGCTTACAGAATCATGTCCCTTGCTCACACGGACATTCTTTGGAGTACTAAAGATATGGAAAGAGTAGCTGTCATTGATCGGTGTGGGAAATACCCCAATGTTCCATTGCTTGAAATTAGAGGAGGAATAACCTATAATCCTTGTTTGGCCTTACGACAGTTTGGACGAGCTCGAAGGGACGGTCCTCATGAGTTGCTGCTTACAAGTATTGTTTTTGACTTCAAGGGGGATGTTGAGGGACATCGCCGCAGATTTATACAAGCTTGGGACAGGATGAACAGGTATGATCCGCATGAGCTAGGAATGAAGACTTCTCTCCCTATGCAACCATATCTCCAGTGGGTTCGAGCCTGTGCTCAAAAGCTGGGAATGCCATATGAAGCTGTTTTGCCGGTAATTATGGAGCATACTGATGAAGAAGGGGTTCCTTATACAATCATCCATCCTTATATGCTTACTGATCTGGGGGCATTGAAGAGATCTTGGATCCAGTTAAAGGAAGAAAGGGATACCTACAGAGAAAAATATCATGAGCAGGAACGGAAGATCCTGAAGCTTACAAGGAAGCTTGAGAATGAGAGGACAATCAACGAATATGTCAGCACGAAAGGAAAATGACCATGGGACTTCTGATGTCTTTTATTGTTTCTAGTTTAGATTTACTTTTCAGTATTTCTTTTGTAACGCCTTAAAGGCATTTGTTAAACATTGTTTTGAGTTTTAATCTAATAAAGTGTGTTTTATGTTGGCTTACAAATTTGAATCTCCCTAAGTCTTTGAAATCATTTCATACGTATTCCATTCCCATGCACCTCATTACAGGTACCATTATAGGTTTCTCATCTTCTTCGCTGTTTATTTCAGCAACATGTGTTCTGAAACACCTACTGATCAAGCTATTAAGGCTCTTCAAGCTCAGAATGCTCAGTTCCAGGAGATGTTATTGAACTTGGCCAAAGGGCAGCAAGATTTGAAGACTCTCGTCTTGAAGGACAAGAAGAAGAAGAAGGTGGTCCTGCTGAATATGGGTCGCAGATTCGGGAACAATTTGCGATAGGAAACTGATTTGTCCCATTCATCTAGAGGGGGATAGAATAAAGAGGAAAGGAAGGGTCCTAGCCCTGTGGTTTCTCACAATGACACCGACTTTGATGAAGACCAGTATCCTCCTGCTGAGTATAGATATAAGCAACTTGAAGACCGATTGAGCGCAATGGAGATCCAGAAGATATCTGGGTTGGACTTCGGAGATTTGGGTTTGGCATCTGGGGTGGTGATCCCCCACAAGTTTAAGGCTCCTGTCTTTGCTAAATACGATGGAGTATCTTGTCCGAAGCTACACCTACGCTCGCATGTCAGAAAGATTCAACCATATACTGCTGATAGGAACCTGTGGGTTCATTTTTTTCAAGATAGTCTGTCAGGGGCTCAACTTGAATGGTTCTATCAACTGGAAGGAGCTAACTTCCGTAACTGGGAGGACCTTGCTGCTGCTTTTTATAAGCAATACCAGTATAATACCGACCTTGCTCCCACGCGTACTCAACTTCAGAGTATGTCTATAGGTACAGGTGAAGGCTTTAAGGACTATGCTCAGAAATGGAGAGATCTTACTGGAAGAGTCCAACCCCCTCTGTCTGATAGGGAGTTGGTGGATATGTTTCTTGGGACTTTTTCTGGTCCATATTTCAATCATTTGATCGGAAGTTCATCGTCTGGTTTCAATGAATTGATTTTGATCGGGGAGAGAGTTGAAGCTGGTATTAAAAGTGGCAAGATACAGAAAGGTGCTTCGTCAAGTACAGAGAAGAAGCCTTTCAGAAAAGAAGCTAGTGCAGTTTACAGCTCGAGGAGCCAAAACCGACCTGAGCGCCGCCAAGCAGTGAATGTGGTGGTAATATCAAGACCTACTATTTCCCCACAACGCAACAATCAGCAAAGAGTAGAGAGACCGCAAAGACAATATACTCGGCTCAGTATGACCTTATCTCAAATTTTGCCACAACTGTTGAAAACCAACTTGGTGACTCTGAAGGAGGCTCCAAAGAATCCCAGTACTACATCACCGCTGTATAATCTGAACGCCCGCTGTGCTTATCACTCTGATAGCCCAGGGCATGATACTAATAACTGTTGGGCTTTAAAGAATAAAGTGCAGGATCTGATTGAAGCTAAGGAGATTGAATTTGAAGCACCAGAAAAGCCAAATGTCATGACTGCTCCTATGCCCAAGCATGGAGTGAATGTTATGGATGATGACTCGTTCGTGACTTCCGTGAAAGACATTTCTACTCCTTTGATGACTGTGAAGAAGAACTTATTGTTGGTCGGTTTATTTCCGGGCTGTGGCGAAGGTTGCCACATGTGTTCCATCCTACCTACTGGTTGCCATCTATTGAAGTTAGGTGTCTAACGCCTGATTGATAACAAATAAATCTTGTTCGAGAAAACTTTGGTTCCGTTGATTCCTGTTGAAGATGTTTCCATAATCACCATTTCCGCCAATCCTTCCAAGGCTTCCTCGAGAAAGCCTGTTAGGATTACATCTATTCCGAGAGTTGCTCCATTGATCATTACTATTTCTGGACCTATCCCTTACACTTCGGATAAGGCTGTCCCGTGGCACTATGGGGCCGATGTGTGTTATCATGGGATCAAACAAGACTTGAAGGTTGAAGAGGCTGATACTGATGTCAGTAACATTGTCAGGTCTAGCAAGGTCACCCGAAGCGGAAGACTCTTCTCTCCTGAGATTTCTCTTCCAACTGTTCAAAAGCTTGTTGTCATTATACCTGCCAGTACATCTGATGTTGTTCCAATTCTCACTCCAGTTATCACCCCTGTCGCCGAGTCGTCTGACACTCGGGGCAAAGGGATCACCGGTGAGCCTTCTCAGATGGAGGCACCGAAGAAGATTATTGTTGAAACCTCTAGGCAGGAGATAGAGTAAATTTTGAAGATCATCAAAAAGAGCGACTACAACGTAGTCGAGCAGCTGGGGCAAACCCCGTCGAAGATCTCTATGTTGTCTTTATTGTTGTGCTCAGAAGCCCACGCCAAGGCTTTAATTGCTTTCCTTAAAACTGCACATGTGCCGCAGGAGACATCTGCTGATCGGTTTAAAGATTGTGTGGCTAGTTTGACCCCTGACAATGGGTTGGGTTTCTCCGACGCAGATCTGACTGCCAAAGGAAAGAATCACAATGATGCTCTGCATGTTTCAATCGAGTGCAGCGGAACTACTCTGGCTCAAGTGCTGGTTGATACTGGGTCCTCGTTAAATGTTTTACCCAAGAAAGCATTAGACCGGTTGGATTGTGAAGGGTTGGTTCTGAAGCCAAGTAATATTGTGGTTAGGGCCTTTGGCGGGTCCAAAAGGATGGTACACGGGGAGGTGGATGTTCCTGTTAAGGTTGGTTCCCATACTTTTGCGTCTACATTCTATGTGATGGAAATCCGACCATCCTATTCTTGTTTGTTGGGTCGCCCGTGGATTCATAAAGCCAGGGCAGTAACTTTTACACTCCATCAGATGTTGAAATATCAAGTGAAGGGTAAAATTGTTATCGTACGAGGAGAAGAGGAGTACATGGTGAGCCACCTTAACTCTTTTTGGTATGTGGAGATGGACAGGGAGTTCATTGAAACCCCGTGTCAAAACTTTGGAGAAGTCCCCCAGACTCTGGCGTCGACTGAAACTGTTACCGAAGATCCTCCAATGAAGATGGCTTCCCTCAAGGATGCCCGGGCTGTTATTGAAAAAGGTGGGTGTGCGAATTGGGGACAACTCCCTGACTTTGCACACAAGACTGACAAGTTTGGTTTGGGTTTTACTGCAGAAGCTCAAAGGGCTGTTCGGCGTGCGTGGATTGGAAGACCTCCCATGCGTATCATTAATCCGGAAGTGAATGCAATTGAAGATGATGATGAAGAGTCTGAGTTTGACAGATGGATTTACCCGACTACCGACGACGGATTAAGCAATTGGACGGAAAAGGACTTGGTGCCCATTTCTTTTATTACACAGTAATAAGACTTTTGTTTTAATATTTGTAAAAGACAATTTAAAACTTTACGGCCCGGTGCCTTGCCCGAGACACCGTGGCTTTGTTTGAGGGATTATTATGTGTCATTTCCATATATCATCAATAAAAGCATTAGACGTTTTCTTGCATTACAAATTTTGCGCTCCTTGTTTTTCTTTTCTATCTTGCACTTTATCAAAATAGCTATTTGTCTTACACACACTCACATATACAGGTCTACATCCACTGTGGATCCCACTGATAACGACTCTGCTACTGCCAGCTATGACTTTGAAAATCCGATCAACCAAGCCGAGGACGAAGGGGAGGATGATTGCGAAGTGCCCGGTGAACTTGCTAGACTGTTACTTTAGGAAGAGAGGGCCATACAGTCGCATGAAGAGCCAGTGGAAACAGTAACTCTGGGTACAGAAGTAGACAAGAAAGAGGTCAAGATCGGTGCAAATTTGGAGTCTACTGTCAAGCGACGGTTGATTCAGATGCTGCGTGACTATGTTGAGATCTTTGCCTGGTCTTATGAAGATATGCCTGGGTTGGATACTGATATCGTGGTACACCGCCTGCCAACCAAAGAAGACTATCCTCCAGTGAAACAAAAAGTTCACCGAATGCGCCCAGAGATGTCTGAGAAAATCAAGGCTAAGGTTATAAAACAGTTTGATGCCGGTTTTCTAGCAGTTACTTCTTACCCGTAGTGGGTTTCCAACGTGGTTCCGGTGCCAAAGAAAGATGGTAAGGTTCGTATGTATGTGGACTATAGGGATCTGAATAGGGCAAGCCCCAAGGACGATTTCCCTCTGTCTCATATCGACATTCTGGTTGACAACACTGCACAGCATAAGGTCTTCTCCTTTATGGATGGTTTCTCTGGTTACAATCAGATTAAGATGGCTCCCGAAGACATGGAGAAGACAACCTTTATTATGCAGTGGGGTACCTTTTGCTACAAGGTCATGTCGTTTGGATTAAAGAATGCTGAGGCAACGTATCAGCGCGCCATGGTCGCTTTGTTCCACGACATGATTCACCATGAGATTGAGGTATACGTTGACGACATGATTGCAAGGTCCCAGACTGAGGAAGAACACCTCGACCATCTTCAGAAGCTATTTGAAAGGTTGAAGTTGTATAAGCTGAGGTTAAACCCGAACAAGTGCACCTTCTGGGTGAGGTCTGGTAAGTTGCTGGGTTTCGTCGTTAGTGATAAAGGTATTCATGTGGATCCTGCAAAGGTGAAGGCTATACAGGAAATGCCATCTCCCCGAACTAAAAAAGAAGTCAGAGGCTTTTTGGGACGTCTGAATTACATTGCCGGATTCATCTCGCACCTGACTGCTACTTGTGAACCAATCTTCAAGCTGTTGAAGAAAGATCAAGTGGTAAGATGGAACGATGAATGTCAGGCTGCTTTCGAAAGGATCAAAGAATATCTCCAAGAGCCACCTATTATGATGCCTCCAGTTGAAGAGAGACCTTTGATCTTATACTTGACAGTACTCGACAATTCAATGGGGTGCGTGCTGGGGCAGCATGACGAGTCTGGTCGAAAAGAGCATGCTATTTATTACCTTAGCAAAAAGTTTACCGACTGTGAGACCTGATACTCACTGCTTGAGAAAACTTGATGTGCTTTGGCATGGGATGCTCGCCGGCTGAGACAGTATATGTTGACTCACACCGCTCTATTGATATCAAAGATGGATCCAATCAAGTATATCTTCGAAAAGCCTGCCTTGTCTGGAAGAATAACAAGATGGCAGATGATCTTGACTGAGTATGACATCCAATACACAACCCAAAAAGCAATCAAGGGAAGTGTGTTGGTAGATCATTTGGCACATCGGGAAGTGGACGATTACCAGTCTATGAACTTCGAGTTCCCGGATGAAAACATCATGTTGATGACTGACTGTGAAACACCTGGACCAGATGAAGGACCTGAGGAGGGATCCCGATGGTCTATGTACTTTGATGGTACTTCAAACGCTTTGGGTAATGGCATTGGCGCCGTGATCATATCTCCTGAAGGTTGTCATACTCCGTTCACCGCCCGACTATGTTTTAACTGCACCAACAACATGGCGGAGTATGAAGCGTGCATCATGGGACTTCGAGCAACTATTGACCTAAGGATTAAATTCTTAAGTGTATTCGGAGATTCCTCTCTCGTAATCAGTCAGATCAAAGGCGAGTGGGATACAAAACACCCAGATCTTATTCCTTACAAAGAGTATGTGTTGACGTTGCTTCCGCACTTCGAGGAGATAACCTCTGAACACTTCCCAAGAGAGGAGAATCAGTTAGCGGACGCGCTAGATACTATGTCTTCTATGTTCAAGGTCAGGTGGGACAATGAGGCTCCCCAGATTACCATTGATAGGTTGGACGAACCTGCACATTGCTGTGACATTGAGACTGAAGAGGTAGCAGATAAACCCTAGTTTAATGAGGTAAAGAGGTATCTTGAGGCTCAAGAGTACCCCTAGGGTGCATCCGTTAATGATAATAAGTTCCCGAGGAGGTTCGCGGCGAAGTTCTTCATTAGAAATGGTATTCTTTACAAGCGTAACCATGATTCAACCTTGCTATGATGTATGGATAAGAACGAGGCAGAAAGGATCATGGCGGAGTTACATGAAGGTACCTTCGGGACTCATTCCATTGGACATACCATGGCAAAGAAAATCCTTCGGGAAGGATATTATTGGTCTACCATGGAAGCCGATTGTTATCAGCATTCTCGAACCTGTCACAAGTGCCAAGTCTATGCTGATAAGGTGCACATACCTCTAGTTCCTATGAATGTTTTGACAGCTCCGTGGCCCTTTGCAATGTGGGGCATCGATATGATCGGCGAGATCAGACCTACTGCGTCTAACGGGCATCGTTTCATCCTGGTAGAAATTGATTACTTTACAAAGTGGGTTGAGGAAGCTTCCTTCGCTACAGTAACCAAGAATGTCGTGGCACGGTTTATTCGGCACAATCTGATCTGTCGATACGGTGTACCAGAGATGATAATTACAAACAATGGTACAAATCTCAATAATAAGATGATCACCAAGCTCTGCAAACAGTTCAAGATACATCCTCATAATTCTTCTCCCTATCGGCCGAAGATGAATGAGGCTGTTGAAGCGGCTAATAAGAACATCAAGAAGATTGTGCAGAAGATGGCAGTGACATACAAAGACTGGCACGAGATGTTACCGTTTTCTCTTCACGGGTACCGTACCTCAGCGCGGACGTCAACAGGGGCAACACCTTATTCCTTGGTATATGGCATGGAGGCCGTCTTGCCCATTGAAGTTCAGATACCCTCTCTTCGGATTATGAAGGATGCAGGTTTGAGTGAAGATGACTGGATCCAGACCAGGCTTGATGAGCTGAACTTAATCGACGAGAAGAGACTTACTGCTATTTGTCATGGTCAGACGTATCAAAAACGGATGATCAAGGCATTTAACAAGAAAGTCAGAAGACAAGAGTATCAAGTCGGGGATCTGGTGATCAAACGTATCATATTACCTCAAGGTGATCCCAGGGGAAAGTGGACCCCTACTTATGAAGGGCCATTTGTGGTTAAGAACATTTTCTCAAGAGGAGCCATGATTCTAACCACCATGGATGGTGACGACCTTCCTCACCCCGTCAATGCAGACATAGTGAAAAAATACTACGCATAATCAAAGACCTGCTAGGTTGACTGGCCTAGGAAAAAATAAGGGCTTCCCGGCAAACCAAAAGGGTTCGGGCAAAAATAAGGGATGAAAATGAAAAAAACTGTACACCCGGCAAGTCGAAAACCTGAAAAGGCGGCTTGGGAAAAAAAGGGTATCTCGGTGGACTGAAAACCAGAAAGGGCGATCCAGGAAAAAATTAGGGATTAAAGCGTAACACTATGTCTCGTTGGATCATCTTGCAACCAGACTTCGGTATCGACTATCAAGCTCGGACGACACTAATCAGTCTGATCCACCTTCAACCAAGTAGTAAAGTGATGAGATGCTCGAGGATATAAAGGAAATAGCAGAGTTGGAATCCAGTGGGATTATTCACATAGCTGTTTTTCTTTCTTTTACACAAATTGTATAAACTCTATTGTTCGACAACATTCTCTTACTAAGACGTCAGCCTCATGTACAAAAAACGCCTATTTACAGGCTGACTTCAAAATCAATACAATTCATTTCCACAAATAAATTTCAAATTATTTTCTTTTTCTGTTTTGTTTTGCAAAAACGTCCAATGGTTCATTTTTGATATATGCATTTGACAATAATTGCTGCTCATAAATATTTACATGCGAAACAAAAGACGATTACTCGTAATATCAGAAATAGGGGCAAATAAGAAATGCCCGAACCGTACAATTGCTCTATCCACCAGGTATAGGGATAGACCTAGTTGGAGAAAATGATTGAAAGTACATTCACTCCCTGCAGAGTAAAAGAAAGACAATGGTGTTAATTCTCCCCAGCTAAGGCTCGCAACCGCGAATGAGTTGGCGACATTTTCCCCAAGCAGAGTTTATCTATCACCAACACTAGAAGATTATCCCCAGAGAAGTTTGGAGAATTATCCCCAGTAGAGTCTGGAAAACTGTCCTAGTAGAGTCTAAAAGATTATCCCCAGTGAAGTCGCAACTGGAAAATCATCCCCAACGGAGTTCATGTCTTCCACAAATAGAAATTCAGTCCCCAACAGGTTTCATTATCACCAGCAACGGTAATTCATCCCCAACTGAGGTTATTCTTCCCAAATCAACAGGTCCTCTAGCAGACTATGTCCTCCCCACATAGTCATTTCCTCGTCAGTCTATTCCCAGTGGAGTTATCCTCTCCGGCAGGTATATTCTCACAATCATCTTCATTCACTATCCCCAGCGGAAACGAATAATTCAACTCTTTTCTCCAGCAGCAATCCGAGATTTATTTTCCCTAGCTAAAAACATCACATTTCCATACATCATGACACATGCATATACACATCATACAAACACAATCTCATTTATTTTGAGAACATCATTGCATGATACATATCATGCATTACATACAGTTAACCTTTACCTTTTAGGAAGGATACAATCAAATTCTCACAAAATTCAAGCTGTGAAGCCCGGGTACGACTGGATAATAATTTAATCCCCAGTAAGTCGCTGTAAAGCCTGGATTATGACCAGATAGCAGTCGGTCTTATCACTATGAAGCCTGGACCACGACCAGATAGTAGTTCATTCTCAACTTTCCTCTTCAATAGAGATGATTCCTCAGTAGAATACGAACGACAGAAGTTCCTAAAATTCAACAGAGATGATTCCTCAGTAGAATACGGACGACCGAAGTTCCTAAAATTCAACAGAGATGATTCCTCAGTAGAATACGGACGACCGAAGTTCCTAAAATTCAACAGAGATGTTTCCTGAGTAGAATACGGACGACCAAAGTTCTTAAAATTCAACAGAGATGATTCCTCAGTAGAATAAGGACGACCGAAGTTCCTAAAATTCAACAGAGATGATTCCTCAGTAGAATACAGACGACCGAAGTTCCTAAAATTCAACAGAGATGATTCCTCAGTAGAATACGAATGACCGAAGTTCCTAAAATTCAATAGAGATGTTTCCTCAGTAGAATACAGACGACCGAAGTTCCTAAAATTCAACAGAGATGTTTCCTCGGTAGAATACGGACGACCGAAGTTCCTAAAATTCAACAGAGATGTTTCCTCAGTAGAATACAGATGACCGAAGTTCCTAAAATTCAACAGAGATGATTCCTCAGTAGAATACGGACGATCGAAGTTCCTAAAATTCAACAGAGATGATTCCTCAGTAGAATACGGACGACTGAAGTTCCTAAAATTCAACAGAGATGATTCCTCAGTAGAATACGGATGACCGAAGTTCCTAAAATTCAACAAAGATGATTCCTCGGTAGAATAACGGACGACCGGAGTTCCTAAAATTCAAACAGAGACGACTCACCAGCAGAATAACGGATGACCGAAGCTCCTAAATTTCTACTTCTCTCAACAGAGATCAACCTTCCCCAGCAGGATCTTCCTCAACGACAGGTATACAAGCTCTCGCTAAGGAATCTCTTATGCGATCGAAACTCCTTCAGATGGCATCTTTAAGCCCATCCCATCGTCAGCAATTTCCAAATGGCATTTGTAACCCCATTCCCGATATCGCAAGACGGACACCACTTCATGCGAGTGCAAATTTCTAGGCACTCTAGTGTTCAATCATCTTCCACCTTCGGATCACGAAAGGCACGAAAGCCAATCTACATCCTCAGGTTTAAGAAGATTGAACAGGGGCAACTGTTTTACCCCAAAATTTACCCTCGCATATTTCTCAAAACATTTCAAGAATGAAACTCAAGTTGCTCAAGGTAGTCCAAGGGTTGACCATACAAGCTCTTTCCTAAGGCAGTCTACCTCAAATTAGGGTTTCATGTTGCATCAAGAAACTTAAGTCCAAGTGATCCCAAATGCTCAACATTGTCCTAATATGGTCTTAAGATCATCCATGTCAAGTTTCCACCCCTACAGAGGAAGTTTGCTCAGTCAATTGCTCAAAGACCCAAAAATCGACTATGTTAGGGCAAAAGTCAACTGTGGCCCACACACAGTCAAAATTCAATATTTTTGGTCAACATACTCATTTTGAAGTATATTTCAGCGTTTGATCAAGGTTTGATCATGATTCATCAAGGATTTCTCATAATTCATCAAGACTCAAAAGTTGCTAAATTAGGGTTTTGTAGGAAAAGTCAACTCAACTTTGACCAAGCATAACTTTCTCATACTTTACGAGAAATGACCCATCCAAATCTCATTTTGAAGAGGATGAAATTCCCTATAATCTATCTTCATCTAACAAGATCAAAATATGCACTCACAAGAAGTTATGAATTTGGACATTATAGGTCATTTTGAAAAGTCAACAAAAACAACTTTTTTTGTCAAAGATTCATACATGAGCATGGAATATCAAATTGAGATGAGACAAAAAGGGTTGATTATAGGACATATCAATCTTTATAAAAAGTCCAAGAACACCTCCAAAGAGTCAAAATTGAGGAAGTTATGCATTGGTGAAGTTGACCTTTTTTGTAAAATTTCCAAAAGTCAACTATGCCTAAAACTTCAAATTTTGCCAAATGGGCCCAATCTTTTTCACTTGTTTTGAGTTGGCAACATAGTCCACGAGCTCTAGCCCTTGCCACTTGTCATTATCATGTTTTTATTATTTATTTTGACTTTTATTTAATTTAAATCAATTTTAATCAAAATAAATCATGAGAAAATCTAAAGCATTGAAAACTCAAGATTTTATGTTTGTTTCAGGTCACAAATATAGTTGGCAAGTATTTGAAATCGTGCAAGGCATTGGGGTGGACAAAAAGATTGATTTTAGGCCAATTTTGGAATGATATTCAAGAGAATCAAATCACAATCAAATTCAATAATGGAAGAAGATTGAGTACATTCTATCAACCCTAATCCATTCCTTGATACATATAGAACGAAGGAAGACCAAAAACCAGGAGAGAAGGAGGCGCACAAGGAGAACCAAACTTGAAAAATCACAACAAAAGTGCTGGATCGAATTCATTGTTCCATGCATCCTCAAGGCATCCTAACTATCTCAATCACTTCCTGAGATTCCCAGCAAGCGAAAGCAATCAAAATCAAGCATTTCCAGGCCCTATAACGCACTGTAAGGCATTCACGACACCCACCTTTTCTTGATTTCTGTTTGCATAATTCTTACACATTCAGCATAATATAATCATAGATTCTTGTTCACCATGACAATTGCAAGCTTTCTATAATACCCAATTGCATTTTCATGGACTGAATCGAGAACTGCCATTGTTAGGTTTTTGGATTCCGTTTTAGGGTTTTTGCTTGCAGGTAGAATTAGCCTTCGTGAGTGGTACCATCATGTTTAGGAGGACAAAACAAATCCAACCTTGGCATTAGATGTCATTTATATTGCTCATGGAGGATTTTGGAACAAGCTCTGTTTGCAGTGACGGAAAAACGTCCGTAGGTAAAAGTGTTTCACTTTTACCAACGGTGCAAGGTTGAAGACGCCTGCGTGTCACCTTTCCATTGGCATATTTGAATCTGGCGCGCGTTTTCTTTGATCTCTACGAACCCTCTTTGTTTTCCATATTATCATTATTATTTATTTGATATACAAAAAAGAACAAGTGGCGCAGTTGGTAAGTATAGTGTTGGATAATGCTTCAGGACCTGGGTTCGAATCCTAGGTCCCCCCTTTGCTTGCATATTATTTTTCTTTTCAGATTCAGATGCGCTTGCCAAGCCAGGGGATTACCATATGTCCTCACAATCCAGCCAGCCAAGTGTCAGATGGCCAGATCCAAGGGCCATCCATGAGGGAACATCATAAGCCTAGTCAAACGCACATGCATGGGATTCTGAAAGTCAAACATGGACACCCTTGGGCTTGGGCCAAATTGCTTCTCACACCCTCCAGTTACTTTTCAGGCCCATTCTCTCTTTCTATTTTATTTTATATTTTATTTCATTTCATTTATTTATTTTATTTACTAACCAATAATTATTATTTTCTTTTTATCAAAAAAATCACAAAAAATCATACTTTTCACAAATTAGGTTAGATTTTATTTTTTATAAAAAATTAAATTAATTTAATTAGGTTATTAATTTTAGATAATTTTTATTCTTTTTGTAAATACTTAAAAATAATTAGAAAATTAGGGTTTTGTCCAAATTTAATTATATTTTTCTTTTTTCTAAAATAACAAAAAAAAACCAAAAAATAGGCCATGTAATTATTTTCATTAATTAATTAAATTAACTAATTAATTTTCATACTTAATTTAGAAAACTTAATTCTTTTATTAAAAACAACAAAAACATTTTCTCTTTTCATTAGGATAGAATGGTCAAAACCCTAATTTCTTCCCGATCTTAATTTTTCTCGCGCGCTTTATTTTTATTATTTATCATATTGATGTAATTGCCTATAGTTTGTAATAGTTTAATTAGGACGTTTATTTACATTTATCGCTTTAATTTCAAAGGGTTTGTTTTTGGATATGTAAATACCCGAAGCCTTGTAATAGCGTAGTTTAATTTCCGCACTTTAAAATTCCGCGAAATATTAAACTATTAGATGTATGATATTAGGATGCAGGACAAGAATGTATGTAATTTTAAAACAGTTAGACAACCCTAAATGTGCAAAGATAATAAATCTGAAACTGAATCACTCGCACATGCGCACTCCTAGGATACACTCCCACTTGGTTGCCTTCGGTAAACGGTCATTGAATATAGGATGCTTTAGTGGTTGTCCTTTTGTTCAAAGATCAAAGTTGCCTCGGAAAGGTTTCCTCGGATATTGTTGCCTCGAATAATTGATCTAAGACATTAGGGTTACTACTAAGACGTCCTAACATTGCTTTAGTGATCGTACGTCCCTTTTCGAATTGACCCTTAAAACTCCAACGACAGTGCTACCTACTCACTAATAGTAGGATAGCACTGTCTAAAGGAAACGAACATAGAACGATTCTTTTTTCGAGTAGGTAGATTAGTTCTTAAGTACTTGCTCAATAAAAACAAACTTTTCTCACACTTACACTCCTTTACAAACAAAGTTTTCAAAAACACTTCATTACACTCTTGAAGACATAAGCAAGAGTTAAATCGAAGTCGAAACAAAAACTTTTCAAAGCACACAAACACGAAGAAAACAATATTGAAAATGATGAGCAAGTACCTAAGAGCCCGTAGATAACTACGGATAGAAAGGGTGCTAATACCTTCCCTTTCTATAATCTACCCCCCGTACTCAGAAATATCTCGAAAAAGGAATTTTTCTGTGCTTTTTTCCTTTCCTTGTTGGATAAAATAAAAGTCAGTTGCGACTCTTGCTTACCGCGACATTTTGAAAACACAAACGCAAAACACAAACCAGCATTCCTTAAAAAGGGAAACACGTCCCGGTTCTGGCCACCGTAACCATATCACAGAACTGGTGACTCTGCTGGGGATAATAATAAGTGGGGTGTACCTTAGGATTAGTTCATCATATTGTTTTCAATTGTTCGAGTTGTTTGCTTTATTTTTGTGGGCTTTGAATCAGAGTTACTATAGATCCTAACCTGGATCTGGGGATACCTTTTAGGTAAGTAGCAATAGACTGTGAGGGAACTGTACAACGTAGACCGATACGGTGGAAGCAGTAGCTACGTTGGTGTGACACATTAGTTGGTACCAATATCCCTTGTGGAGGAATAAGGAGAGTATGGGGCTGCTAATGGGTCATTAAACATCAACTGACCTTAGAACCTATTATTGACCAACTTGGCCATAGAAAGTAGCAGTATGCTACACTCATTGAGACCATACTCTCGAGATGGTTCCGGCTGTAAGAAAAGATTGCTAAACTGGAATTATGACCGATGGAGGATGGTAGGTGATTTTGAGAACCTCTAGAACCTGGTTACTATTTCTAGGACAAGTTGAACCAACTAAACTGCAAGAGGGTAGTACCTAAACTCCATACCAGTATGAAATTTAAGGGCTCTTGTGTGACTTGTTTTCCTTTACCATGTTTGCTATCTGTGATACCTGTGGTGTGTTTTTATCATGACATCATGCATCATGACATCACATGCATATTTCATTAGACTAACCATTTCAAAGACCGAGGGGATTCATCTTTGTTCTGTTTTGCAGATCATGGCTTCTATGCGCAGAAATACCATTCGAGTCAGCTTCGTGCAGATACCTGCTCAGCTTAGAGAGTTGGTTTCAAAGGATCCTGATACTTCTTCCTTTGTTAGAAGACATGGTCATCTCCTTAGCCTGGTCACTTCCAAGTTGGATGAGCAAATGATGAGTGTGTTGTTCCAGTTCTTTGACCCGTTGCATCACTGTTTCACCTTCCCGGACTATCAGCTGGTCCCTACTTTGGAGGAGTTTTCTGATTTACTTGGCATATCTATTCTAGAACAGACACCCTTCACAGGTTTGGAGATAGCTCCTAGGCCAGAGGATATTGCTTCAGCCCTACATCTAACAATGGCTGATGTAGTATCTAACTGGGAGATTCGGAGCGGGGTTAAAGGTTTCTTGGCTAAGTTCTTGATTGATCAAGCTCAACAGTTCTGGGATAGTTTGGACTTTCAAGCATTTGAAGACATCCTGGCTCTCCTCATCTATGGCTTGGTTCTGTTCCCGAATCCAAATTCTTGTCGATGTGAACGCAGTCAAGATCTTCATGTCTCGTAACCCAGTGCCTACTCTTCTAGGTGATACTCTACATGCTCTTTATACCCGTACTGTGAGAAGAAGGGGAACTCTCATGTGTTGTACACCGCTGCTGGCGAGGTGGTTTATTTCGCACCTCACTAAATCTGTATTGAAGAATGAGGAAGGTGTAAGTTGGGCTTACAGAATCATGTCCCTTGCTCATATGGACATCCTTTGGAGTACTAAAGATATGGAAAGAGTAGCTGTCATTGATCGGTGTGGGGAATACCCCAATGTTCCATTGCTTGAAATTAGAGGAGGAATAACCTATAATCCTTGTTTGGCCTTACGACAGTTTGGACGAGCTCGAAGGGACGATCCTCATGAGTTGCTGCTTACAGGCATTGTTTTTGACTTCAAGGGGGATGTTGAGGGACATCGCCGCAGATTTATACGAGCTTGGGACAGGATGAACATGTATGATCCGCATGAGATAGGAATGACGACTTCTCTCCCGATGCAACCATATCTCCAGTGGGTTCGAGCATGTGCTCAAAAGCTGGGAATGCCGTATGAAGCTGTTTTGCCGGTAATTATGGAGCATACTGATGAAGAAGGGGTTCCTTATACAATCATCCATCCTTGTATGTCTACTGATCTGGGGGCATTGAAGAGATCTTGGATCCAGTTAAAGGAATAAAGGGATACCTACAGAGAATATATCATGAGCAGGAATGGAAGATCCTAAAACTTACAAGGAAACTTGAGAATGAGAGGACAATCAACGATTATGTCAGCACGAAAGGAAAACGACCATGGGACTTCTGATGTCTTTTATTGTTTCTAGTTTAGATTTACTTTTCAGTATTTCTTTTGTAACGCCTTAAAGGCATTTGTTAAACATTGTTTCGAGTTTTAATCTAATAAAGTGTGTTTTATGTTGGTTTACAAATTTGAATCTCCCTAAGTCTTTGAAATCATTTCATACGCATTCCATTCCCATGCACCTCATTACAGGTACCATTACAAGTTTCTCATCTTCTTCGCTGTTTATTTCAGCAACATGTCTTCTAAAACACCTACTGATCAAGCTATTAAGGCTCTTCAAGCTCAGAATGCTCAGTTCCAGGAGATGTTCTTGAACTTGGCCAAGGGGAAGCAAGATTTGAAGACTCTCATCTTGAAGGACAAAAAGCCTTGTAATAGCGTAGTTTTATTTCGCACATTTTAATTTTCGCAAATATTAACTGTTAGATGTATGATAATAGGATTGCATGACAAGAATGTATGTAAATTTTAAAATGGTTAGCAAACCCTAAATGTGCAAAGATAATAACTTGAAATCAAATCACTCGCACATGCGCACTCCTAGAGTATACTCTCACTTCGGTTGCCTTCGGTAAACGGTCATTAAGTATAGGGTGTTTTAGTGGTCGCCCTCTTGTCTAAACAAAAGATCAAAGTCCCGTTCGGAAATGTTGCCTCGAAAATGTTGCCTCGAATATGATCTTAAGACATTAGGGTTCTTACTAAGACGTCCTAACATTGCTTTAATGATCGTATGTCCCTTTCGAATTGACCCTTACAACTCCAACGATGGTGCTACCTACTCACAAATAGTGGGATAGCGCTGTCTAAAGGAAACAAGAACAAAAACATTCTTTTTTTCGAGTAGGTAGATGCTAGTAGGTACTTGCTCAAAACAAACTTTTTCACACTTACACTTTCAAACAAAGTTTTCAAAAACACTTCGTAACACTCTTGAAGACAGAAGCAAGGGTTAAAACAAAGTAAAACAAAAGCTTTTCAAAACACACAAACACAGAAGCAATTTTTAAATGATGAGCAAGTACCTAAGAGCCCGTAGAAAACTACAGATAGAAAGGGTGCTAATACCTTCCCTTTCTATAATCTATCCCCCGTACTCAAAATCTCGAAAAAGGAATTTTTCTGTGCTTTTTTCCTTTCCAGTTGGATAAAATAAAAGTCGGTGGCGACTCTTGCTTACCGCGACATTTTGCGAACACAAATGCAAAACACAAACCGACATTTTCCTAAAACAGTCCAGTTCTGCCACCGTATCACAGAACTTCTTGTCATTGATGGATGCTCTTTCAGGGTATTCTTGAACTTCAAAGTACCTTTTCACCTCATGAAACCAAGGTTTTTCCTCTACTCCGTTAGTGTCAATTTCACAGCAGTGTGCCGGTTCGTCAAATCTTTCAATGGTAATTCTGGGAGCCTCATTGTCCTATCTAACCTTGAACATGGATGACATGGTAGCCAATGCGTCTGCCAACTGATTCTCTTCTCTTGGTATGTGTTCAAAGGTAATCTCTTCGAAATACAGGATCAAGGTTAACACATGCTCTTTATAAGGAATGAGACTTGGGTGTTTCACATCCCACTCTCCCTTAACCTGACTGATCACCAAGGCTGAGTCTCCATTCACGCTTAAGAACTTGATTCTCAGGTCAATAGCAGCCCTAAGACCCATGATGCATACTTCATATTCAGCCATATTATTGGTGCAATCAAAGCAAAGTTTGGCGGTGAAGGGCGTATGGAAACCCGCGGGGGAGATGATCACAACACCGATTCTATTTCCAAGTGCATTGGAAGCTCCATCGAAAACCATAGTCCAACGGGATCCTGGCTCAGGTCCTTCATACAGTCCAAGTTCTTCACAATCTGTCACTAGCATAATGTTCTCGTCCGAGAACTCGAAATTCATAGACTGATAGTCATCTACGGATTAATGTGCCAAATGGTCAGTCAGTACACTTCCTTTGATTGAGTTTTGAGTGGTGTACTGGATGTCGTATTTTGTTAAGACCATCTACCATCGAGCTATTCTTCTGGAGAGAGTTGGCTTCTCGAACTTGTACTTGATGGGATCCATTTTAGAGATCAATAAAGTAGTATAGGTCAACATATACTATCTTATTCGGCGAGCAGCCCATGCCAAAGGCGACAAGTTTTATTGAGCAGTGAATATCTTGTTTCACAGTTGGTAAAAGTTTTGCTAAGGTAGTATATTGCATGCTCTTTTTGACCAGACTTGTCATGCTTCCCCAGTACACACCCCATTGAGTTCCTCTAGCACTGTTAAGTACATGATTAGAGGTCGTCCTTCAACTAGTGGCATCAGAGTAGGAGGTTCTTGTAGATACTCCTTAATTTTATCAAAGGCTATTTGACAGTCGTCGTTCCATTTTACTACTTGATCTTTCTTCAGTAGCTTGAGGATTGGTTCACAAGTAGTAGTCAGATGAGAAATGAAACGGGCGATGTAATTTATCCCTCCTAAGAAACCTCTGACCTCCTTCTCGGTACGAGGAGATAACATCTCTTGAATGACTTTAACTTTTGCTGGATCAACCTCAATACCTTTACCACTTATGACGAAACCCAGGAGTTTACCGGATCTCACCGTAAAGGTGCACTTGTTCGGGTTTAGCCTCAATTTATACTTCCTCAGTCTTTCAAACAGTTTATGTAGATGATCAAGATGTTCTCCTTCAGTTTGTGACCAGGCTATCATGTCGTCAATGTAGAACTCTATCTCGTGGTGAATCATGTCATGAAATCAGGCTACCATGGCACGCTGATAAATTGCTCCGACGTTCTTCAACCTGAAAGGTATAACCTTGTAACAAAAAGTGCCCCACTGTGTGACAAAGGTAGTTTCTCCATGTCTTCAGACGCCATCTTGATCTGATTATAACCCGAGAAACCATCCATGAAAGAGAATACCTTATGGTGAGTGGTGTTATCGACCAAAACATCAATATGTGGCAACGGGAAGTCATCTTTGGGGCTTGCCCTGCTCAGGTCCCTGTAATCTATACACATACGTACCTTGCTGTCTTTCTTCGGAACTAGAACAACATTAGAAACCCATTACGGATATGATGTCACTGCTAAGAACCATGCGTTGAATTTCTTCATAACCTCGGCTTTGATCTTTTCTGACATTTTAGGATGCATGCGACGAACCTTCTGCTTTATCAGAGCACAATCCTCTTTCATTGGCACACGACGAACCACAATATCGGTATCAAGCCCTGGCATGTATTCTTATGATCAAACAAATATTTTAACATATTCAAGAAACATCTGGATTAGTATTCTCTTGACACTACTCTCTATGTTGGTGTCGATCTCGACCTCTTTCTTGTCTATCTCGGTACCTAAGTTTACAACTTCGACTGACTCTTCATGTGGTTGGATAGCCTTTTCTTCTTACATTAAGAGTCTGGCAAGTTCTCCAGGTATTTCACAATCTTCCTCACCTTCGTCCTCGTCTTGGTAGATCGGATTTTTGAAGTCATAAAAGACAATAGTAGAATTGTTATCGACGAGATCCAGGGTGGATGAGAATCAACAATGTAGTTTATGGGTGTGTGTAAAAACACATAGCCATTTGAAAACGTAATAAGATAAAAGAAAGACAGAGATATCAAAATTTGCATGCAAAACGTCCAATGTTTTTATTGAATGAACAAATGTTTATGAATTGTAAACCCTTTAACAAATGAACCATTGTGCCCCGGGTAAGCACAAGGTTGTAAATTCATTGTTTATTACATAGCCAAAAACTTTTGAAAAACAATAAGACATGAATATAGCTATTACTTTTGACTAAAAGAGATAGGAAAGATGTCTTCCGCCTTCCAATTATCCATTCCATCACCTATGGTAGGGAATATCCAACTGTTGAAGTCACAATCACTATCTGTATCCTCTATAGAATTAACTCTGTTGTTGCTAATGCAGAACGGGGTCTTCCAGCCGAGCACGAAGAATAACCTTCTGACCTTCTGCAGTAAATTGCAGACCAAACTTGTTAGATTTAAAAGGGATATCAGGTAGCTGACCCCAAATTGTACTACCACCTTCTTCAATAGTAGCCTTAACATATTTCAAGGAGGCCATCTCGTGTGGAGTTTTGGTAATCTTCGGAATGGCAGAAACATCTTGGACAACAGCAGGGGAAATCACTTCAAAGGTTTGACAGGGTGTTTCAATAAATTCTCCATCCATCTCCATGTATCGAAACTAATTGAGGTGGCTGACCATATACTCCTCTTCCCCACAAACAGTAACAACTTTCCCTTTTACTGACTATTTCAGTTTTTGGTGCAAGGTGGAGGTGACAACACCTGCCTCATGGACCTAAGGGCGTCCCAATAGACAAGAATAGGCTGACCAAATGTCCATTACATAGAAAGTCGATTCAAATATATGTGAACCCACTTTGATTAGGAGGTCTACCTCTCCATGCACCATTCTTTTAGACCTGTCAAAGGCTCGAACTATGATATTGCTGGGCTTCAGCACAACCCCTTCACAATCTAGTCGGTCAAGGGTGCCCTTTGGAAGAACATTTAGAGAAGATCTCGTATCAATGAACACAAGGGCCAACATAGTTCCCCTGCATTCAATGGAGATATACATGGCCCTATTGTGATTTCTCCCCTATGGAGTCAAGTCAGCATCGGAGAAACCCAAACCATTGTCAGTTTTCAGACTAGCCACATAGCTTCCAAATTGACCAGTCGAAATTTATTGCGGAACATGGGAAATCTTCAAGAACTTTACTAAAGCCTTTGCATGGGCTTCAAGACACAACAAAAAAGACATCATGGAGATTTTAGACGGGTTTTTCCCCAGCTGTTCAATAATTTTATAATCGCTCCTTCAGATGATCTTTAAAACCTCTTCCAAATCTTGTCCGGAGGTATCCTTGACCGAAGCTTCCTTTGGTGCCTTCATCCGGGCAGGCTCTACCACTAGCTCTTTGCCCCGAGCCTCAATAGTTGTCTTGGTAACTGTAAGTTGAGCAGGTGGAGAGATTTTCAGGGAGAAAATCCTTCCACTTCTGGTAATTTTGCTAGTCCCTGCAATATTGACAATACTGGGATCAGCCTCTTCACCATCTTCACCGGACAACTCTTGTTTAACGCCATGGTAATAGACGTCAGACCCATAATTCCACGGGATAGCCTTTTATGAAGAATATGGGATAGGTGCGGTAATCACATTTGGAGTCTCCAGAGGATCGAATTCAATTTCTTTATTATCGAACATGTCCTGAATCTTGCTCTTCAGAGCCCAACAATTATTGGTGTCATGACCAGGACTGTTTGAATGATAAGCACACCTCGCGTTTGGATTATACTTTGGAGAGGAGGTGTTGGGATTTCGAGGAGGATCCCGTAGTGAAATGAGTTCAGCCTTCAACAAATGCTGTAACGCCTGAGATAAAGGCATGCCAATTTTGGTAAACTTCCTCGGCGAAGCTTCTGTCTGTCGTTGGTTAACCTGTTGTTGTTGAACCAACGCCATATTGGAAATTAACATTGCTCCCACAGACTGATGGCAGTTACTTTTACTACGACTCTTGTCGCTATAGACAACATTGACCTCCTTTTTACTTCCAAATGGCTTCTTCACAACATTAGAAGATGTAGCCATCGAGATCTTCCCACTCTTGATATCACTTTCAATTCTCTCCCCTATCAAAATCATCTCTATAAAACTCGACGAAGAGCTTCCGATCAACAAATTAATGAACGGGCCTGTTAGAGTGCCCATAAACATATCCACCATTTCCCGATCAAACAAGGTAGGTTGCACCCTTCCAGCTAAGTCCCTCCATTTTTGTGCATATTCCTTGAACCCTTCATTCGATCCCATGGACATATTCTGCAGTTGCACTCGAGTCAGTGCCAGGTCAGTGTTGTATTGAATCTTCTTATAGAAAGCAACAACTAAGTCTCCCCATGTGTGTATATTGGTTCCCTCCAGCTGAGAGAACCATTCCAATTGAGTTCCAGCCAAACTTTCTTGGAAAAAATGGATCCATAACTTCTGGTCAGCAGTATGAGGCAGTATTTTCCAAACATACGACCTCAAATGGAGTTTAGGATAAGAGACCCCATCGTATTTAACAAATACGGGGACCTTGAACTTAGGTGGGATGACCACCCCCAGAATCAAACCTAGTTCACCAAAATCTAATCCAGGAACCTTCTGGATTTCCATAGCCTTGAGTCTATCCTCCATCTGCTTATATTTGTCATCCGCAGAAGAATACTATTCGTTAGAAAATTCTACATCTTCATGAGCATTTTCATAACCCTGATTGTTCCTGCCTTCATTCTTGATGCTTCTGCCATCTTCATCATGGTTGTCATCTTCTTCAGAGGATATTTCTTCCACTTGGACAGGTTGAGCAGGACCTTTGAACCTTCTCCCCATATTAAGGACGACAACCGACTTCTTGGTCTTCTTTTTCTTGGCGACGAGCGCTAACAACTCTTTATATCCCTGTGCCAGATTCATGAGAGTTTCTTGGAATTGTACATGTTGAGCCTGAAGATCCTTAACAGTTTGTTCGAGGGCCATTTTTTTGCTAAAATAAACAGCAAGAAAATGAGAAACCTGTATGACAAACCTGTTATGAAATGATGCATGATATGTAAATGCAATGATTTCAAGGACTTCAGGAGATTTAAATTTGCTAACCAAGAGGAAACAAAAACAAAGATTTTATTAGCAAAGTTCAAAGTACAACTGCCTCTTAGGCTTATAATGACAACAAAATCTCTCAAAGAGACAATAAAATAAACTCCTAAAATCTAAGAATCAAATCTCCCATGGACGCTTCCTCTTTGTGCTGATGTATGAATTAAGAATCTGATCCTCATGAAGTTTCCTAGTAAGCTCCAACACTCTCTTTTCACTTGCATATAATTGAGTCTCAAAGGTGTCCCGTTCTTCTTTGAGCTGAATCCAGGATTGCTGCAATTCTTCAAGGTCAGTGGGCATGTATGGATGGAGGATGGTGCGAGAAACGTCTCCTTCGACAACAGGCTCTATGATCACGTAAGATAGCTGGATATGGCATCATCAGGTTTTGAGCATGAGCTCGTACCCATTTGAGATAAGGCTCCAGAGGGATGGAATTCTTCTGTCCTAAAGCCTTACTATCAATCTTACTTACCATGCCCCAAGCACATATAAACCTCTGATGGTAACCTTGAAGATCATTTTCATAATCGAACATAATACCCTGGATAAGTGCGTCATGAGGACCATATCTTCGAGCGTAACCAAACTGACGTAGAGCCAATGTTACTTTCTCATATAGATATCCACTGGTGCTCCCGATCTCATGAGGATATCATTATCATTGATCGCTGCGGGGAGTTCCCTAATGTGCCAATCCTTAAACCTTGTTCATTCTTTATCACTGAGAAAGGAAGGTGCGAAATAAACCCCCTAGATAGAAAAGGAATGAAACACGTGAGAGTTCCTCTCCTCCTTATAATACGAGTGTAAAGAGAATGCAGAATGTCTCCGAGCAAGGTAGGTACAAGATTACGAGCAAGGAAAATCTTGACAGTGTTCATATCTATGAGTTGGTTTGGATTAGGGAATAGTACTATCCCATATATTAGAAAAGCTAAGATATATTCAAAATCCTGGAAACTCATAGCATCTAAGAATAGCCGAGCCTTCTCAATCAGAAATTTAGCCAAAAAACCTTTGACTCCACTTCTCGTTTCCCAATTGGATACAACGTTGGACCGCTTTAGATGTAAGTCTGTTGCAATAATTTTTGGTTTTGGAGCTTCCTCTAAACCGGTGAAGGGCATCTGATCAAGAATAGGTACTCCCAGTAATTGAGAGAACTCATCCATAGTGGGTACCAACTGATAATCGGGAAAAGTGAAACAATGATGTGCAGGGTCGAAGAGCTGGAACATAACACTCATCATGCCTTTGTTAAAACCAAGGGTAACCAGACTGAGTAGTCGACCATGCCTTTTGATAAATGAAGAGCTTTCGAGAACCTCTGAGACTAACTCTTTAATTTGAGGGGGCACCCTTACAAAGTTGACCCGGATAGTGTTTCTGCGAGCAGAGACCATAGTCTGCAATACAGAACAAAGATAAATTCCATGGTCCTTGAAATGGTTAGTAGAAATGAAATGGTATGAATGTTATGATGCATGATGTTATGTTTGAACATTTTAATCATACACAAGCAAAACACACAAGGCCTTAGGTTAAAGCTTGCATGGATTTGTAGGTAAGTACCCTCTTGAAGTTTTAGTTGGCTCAACCTGTCCTAAAAGAAAGTAACCTGGTTCTAGGAGTCTCAATATCACCGACCTTTCTCTCGGGAATTGTTTTAGCACAAGCATATGATTTACAACCGAAATATCCCGATAGTATGACCTCAATGAGTGTAGCATCGAGTATCAACCAACTTCAGTCTGCACCAAAGACGGCTATCTCACTACCTTCTAATGGCAAAGTTATGTCAACTAAGGTTCTAAGGTCAGTTAGTACTTTATGACACCATGCAACAACCCAACATTCTCCTTGACTTAGCTCAAGTGACACCGACACCAACCAATGTGTCGCACTAACGTAGCCATCGCTTCAACTGTATCGGTGTACACCGTATAATTTTCACGATCTATTGCTACTTACCTAAAATGCCTCAGATCCAGGTATATGATCTTTACAAGAATAACCCAAACACCCCCTTTAAAAATAAATCTGGAAAGTCAAAACAATGAAAGAATTTAAATGTGAACTATCTCTAAGGTAACCCCACTTTTGGAATTTCCCAGCAGAGTCGTCAGTTCTGTAATACGGTGGGAAAACTGACTTTACTGGTTTTGCATTTTATCGCAAATGTTACGGTTAGCAAGATTCGTCATCGACTTTTCTTTTATCCAAATTAAGGAAAGGGTGAAAAGAACAGGAAAGACCTTTCGAGAGTTTTCTGAGTAAGGGGGTTAGGTTATGAAAAGGGAAGGTGTTAGCACCTTTTTAATCCGTAGTTATCTACGGGCTCTTAGTTGCTAGCTCACTTTGAAAATTCTTTTTGTGTAAGTGTATTTTGAAAATATTTTGAAAAGATGCCTTAATGCGGAAAAGTTTGTAATGATTCTCGTATCATTGAGAACGCATACAAAGTGTTTTGTCTTTGATAATATTTAGAAAAGAGAGTGCATATATGAGAAATCATTTTTTTTTATGAGCAAGCAACTATATGCTATCTACCTACTCAAAGATCTTTGTTTTTTCCCTCTTTTCCTTTAGATAGTGCTATCCTACTATTAGTTAGTAGGTAACCCTATCATTAGATGTTTTGAGGGACATGCGCGGGTCATTGTACAATCACGAAAACAACTCGTAGGACACTTTAGAAATTATCCTAAGGTACTGAGATCGTTTATCGAGGCAGCATCAGAAGGGTCATCGAGGGACTACAATCTCTTGACCAAAGGATCTTTGCTAAAATATCCCACGTTCGAGAGACGTGACTATTGTTTTCCGAAGGCAACAAGCGAGGGTACCTTAGAGGTGTGCGTGTGTGAAGTGTGTTGTGTTTCAGTTATGTTTATCTTGGATGTTAGGTTTTCCAGCGCTTGTTTTTTTATGTCTTGACATGCATGCCTAATTAATCTAACAGTTAAATATATAATAAGCGTGGAAAGTAAAAATGCGGAAAGTAATCTACACTATTACATCGCTTCAGGAATGGGGGAGTACAAACCAAAAATTGGGGATAAAAATGTAAAAGGATCCTAATTAACTATTAAAAACTTTGGCCAGTTACAATATTGAAAAAATGCAAAAAAAAGTAAATAAACGTGTGGAGATTGAAGAGGGAAAGGATATCTAAGAAAACCCTAAAAAATTCTAAGTGTTTAGAAGAAAAATATTTTTGAGGTTTTTATCTAGAAAAATGTTTGAAGTATGAAATAAATAATTGAACCTAATTCTAGTTAATTTTTAATTAATAAAATAAAATTGATTCAAATAAATTAATTAATTTGTTTATAAAAAAATCAAATCAATTAAATGAAAGAAAAACCTAAATCTAAAACTTTTTATGATTTTTTGATTTTATGATTAAACAATTAAAAAAATGATTAAAGAGAGCTAAATAAATAAAAAAAGAAATAGAAATGGGCCATGCGTTGCAAAAGGGAAAGTGAGGGGTGCACTTCAGAATCTGTTAGGCCCATGCCAAGGAGACCCAGGCTGCTGCGTGATCCTCTATGGTGGCCTTTTGAGTGGTGCATCATGGGGTACTGAATTGGGATGTTAGATCTAGAGTCTTGAGACTCTGATGGTCCAGATGTGAGTTGCATCGTGCTCACACTGGGTTGATTCCTACTAGATCTGCAAGAGAAATATGGAAAAATAAAAACGCCTCACGCCTGGATCAAACCCAGGACCAGGCGTATGAGGGTCTTATGTGCAAGTGTGTTGCCACTGAGGTGGCGTGTTCATCCGGTAATCAAACGCAAAGGAATAAATATATTATAAAATCAATTATATATTTTTATTCCAAAATACGTGTGCCCAGATGGTCCCCATGGATTTTGAACGAACCAATTATATCATTCCGTTTTGCCACGCGATTTCTCCGGCGAGTCAGACCACCCCTCACAGTGGTCAACTCCTTCTTCTCCGATTTCCTTAAAAACAAACCTGCAAAACAATAAGATTTAAAACCCCAAATCAACCCTAACCCCCTAAATTGTATGCTGTGAATCCATTGGTGATGTCAGTTTTGTCTGAAATGGCTTGGAATTAGAGATACGAAGGCACAAAAAAATTCTGCCCTAACAATGGCATGATCTCACTCCCGCGCCCAAATTCACATGTAACACGTTAGATTTATTCTAAACATCAATAATAACATGAATGCATGCATAATATTGATTTAAATCACATGATCAAAGAGTTTGAAACCAAAATTTTTACCAAAACCGTGGGATGATTATGAGGAGGATCTGGGATGCGTAAGGCTTGAATCTGGGGTCTGGAGGATTCCTGGGGAACTCAAGAAGTGGTTGATGGTTTTTGTTTGGATTGATATGGGCTGGGAGTGCAGCTAAGAATTTTGCAACTCTTGGAATTTTGAGAATTATGGAGCTCTCTCTTATGCAGTGGTTATTTCGTGTCCTTTTGCTACCGCCTTGCTTGCATTATATAGAGAAATGGAATGGCTCAGCATATATAGAAGGAGATCAAGCCATGATGGCCCTCATCAAACAAAATAAAACACTTTTTAAAAACTTCCATTTTAATGAATTCTTGCCTTCTTGGGTCCTTGCACGACTTGGCATGTTGCTGGCTTGTACTTGGGCCTTAAAGCTGACCAAAAACCAGGCCCATATGCATTAGCCCACAATTTTATAATTTTATTCAATTTATTTGAATAAAAACAAAACAAAATATAAATAAAATAATAAGAAGGTATAGGGAAAAGTATGAGTGAACTTATGAGTCTCTCTTAAGGTCATGAGCATGTATGAAGATAAAAAAGTTAGGCCATAAGTTCAAAATCTCAAGCTTGTTCATTTTGCATTTCATGGATTTCCTCAAAATTTCCTAACTTGTGCAATCCATAACTTTCTCAATTTTAATATTTTGAAGATGATTGTTGCATTTGAAGACATTATCTTAATGTAAGTTGCCTTGACAAAAAGTGTCTTTTGTTGACTTTTGAAAATGACCTATAATGTATTAGGTCATATCTTTCCAATGAAGCATTTTTTGGACTTGAGCATAAAAACAAAGTTGTAGAGAATTTAATTTTCTTCAAAATTGGCTATTATTTGGGTAAACGTTTATAAAGCATGTGAAAATTATGTTTGGTCAAAGCTCAGTTGACTTCTCCTAAGGAAACCCTAATTTGACAATTCTTGACTTTTGATGATTTGAGAGCTTTCCTTGGGGAATCATGATCAACCATGGATAAAATGATGAATATCACTTCAAAATGTTGATGTTGACCAAAAAAATTGAAGTTTGACTGTATGTTGACCATGATTGACTTTTTATCCAACACAGTTGATTTTCAATCATCTGAGCTATTGACTGAGCAAACTTGTGATTTAGGACTTGAAACTTGACATGAACATTGTTAAAGACCTATGGAGACCCATGGAAAAAACTTGAGACCTTTGTAACCTAAATTTAATTGAGAAGGTCAAAACCTTATTTATAGATCTTTGGCTTAAGAGTAGCATTTGACTGGTCATCCCTTGAGATTCTTGAGTATTTGAGAAGCCCTGAAGAAATGTCTTGAAGAAAATGGGAGGTCAAATTTTTGGTTACAAAGATATTGTTGAAAGATATGTGGGACTTAGATTAAAATATTGTATGGTTCTAATTGGATTCAATTGAGAGAAGCTGCTAATTTTTTTTGTAGTTTTGCTTGATTCGATATCTGTTAGAAATGAGGGTGTAGTATGGTATTGGGAGAGTGAATTTACCAGTTTGTTAGCTTCTGTTGGAAGAATATGAGCTGTGTTGGAGTTACGTGGTTCTGTTGGAATTTTGTTTTTAAAGAAAACTTGTTGAGGTCACTTTTGTTATGAGATTGATTTGTTTCTGAATTGTATGGTATTTCTAACTAGAATGAAAGTTTTTTTATCAATATGTAAAGACCGTGTATTCGTGGTCCATTCAAATTTCTACAAACTTGATTCTCCTCTCTTTCATATTCTGATAATTCCTTGTGATCTTGCGGTTTATCAGAACCAGGAGAGTGGCTGGAGGATGATCTTCAGTCGGGAAGAGGAGAGAGGGGGTTGTACCTGCAAGGTACTCCAACGATCAAGTAAGAGTAGGAGTAAGGAGGTAGTAGAAGAATATCAGGTAGTGAGTAGTAAAAATGTGATACCTGGCCCTCACAGGTGTGAGGGTTTATATAATACCCTTGGAGCATGGCCATTGGTTCCTGATTTCCCACCTAGATATGTGGGTCCAAAAAATCAGGTAACTGCCTGGACTTGGTCAAATCGGGCAGATGTGCTCGTAACTAGTCGTTGGTTCCAGGGGGGGGGCTGGTTACGGATATCTATATGGTCGGTCTCTGGTGGCCTGCACGACACTAGTGTTGGGCAGGCAGATGAGACACTCGATGGGTATCTTGGATCAGTGCTGGACCAGAAGGGCAAGAGGGCGGTATTACCCGACATGTGCGGGCAGTACAGGTCACGGTCAGTGGGTGGCACCCATGAGATGTCTTAGACTGGGTTCACTCATGCTTTCCGGACAGTCCAGAATAGTAGGCCCCCAAGTCGCTGCTTCTGCACATAGGAGCGAAGACTTTTGGTGTCTGCTCGGAGGACGGGGAAATGGAGTTTGTCTGTTGTGCTTATTTGTCGGGGAGGAGAAACGTTTGTCGTCGAGACCGTTGAATTTGGAGAGGTAGCGTGTTTCAGGAAATGCGTCGGTCGAGCGGCGCCAATGATGGCCTAGGGCTAGGGTGTCATGATGACGACCCTAGGGTTCCCAAGGCGCGCGTTTTGCATGCACGGGCCTTTCTAGCTATAAATACATGAGGGACAGGGCGATTAGTATTTTACGCTTCCTTCTTCAACTGTTCGCATTAGCTCGACGGTCGACCACCGACATCTACTCAATTTATTCATTCACGGTTATCTAGCTTCGTCTCTTCTTCTTTCAGTGAGTTTCCGATTCTCCATTGTTTGCATGCTTTTGTTTTTTGTATCTTAGATGTTCATGCGATTAGGATTTAGGGTTCTGTTAGGGAGGAGACCGTTAGAGACCCTAGGTGGGGGACATCGTTCTCGCAGCACATGGCTGCCCGGGCCTCTGTGGAGCTCTCCAACGGTGTGCTATAGGCGATTCATTTAGGGTTTGATTGTTCTCTGCAACCCGTGCCTGTTAGAATACCTTAGCATAGTTCTGGATTATTTTTGTGTTTTTTGCTCGGCAGCGCGCCTCGGGGAGGGTTCTGGTCGGGGATAAGATCCTCGTCTCCCAGCGCCCTTTCACATGTTTAGTGGTGGAAGGGTGGTTCTGGCATTAATGTCGAGCTCACCCTTTTCCTCTGCTTTTCAGGTGCTATGGCTGATGACACGCATGTTATTATTTCGAGAGAACCCACAGAATCTTCTAGGAGCTCCTCGAGCGGGACCAGTAGCAGCTCGTCGAGCATTTTGGAAATTTTTGAAGGGCAGCAAAATCTGGTGGATCAACAGGCGGGGGAGCCTGTCGTAGGGGTGACCTCTTTGGTATGGGAAGGCCTATTTCTTCCTCGAGATGACGAGGACCCTAGAGATTGGGTAGCTAAGGACCCCTGGGAGTGGCGGTCATACTTTTATGAGTACGGGGAAGACGTGTTCACCGATGTTTACGTGCACGAGGAGGGGGTTCAGGAGGAATGGTCATTATACATCCCCGGGAAAGATAGAAGGATTTGCTCGAGGTACGATAGGAGGCTGATTCCTATGTACGACATAGTTTTCCGGGAGATGGGTCTCCGCCATCCTTTCTCTGATTTTGAAGTGGTCGTTTTTCGGCATCTGCGTGTGGCCCCCTCTCTGTTGCACTCGAACGGGATTGCATTTATATGGGCATTCTAGATAATGTGCGACTATCTGAAGATCGGGGCCACGATCCCGTTGTTCTTCTACTGTTTCCATATTCAGAGGAGCCGAAATGACGGGCGATGGGGATGGGTCTCCCTCAAACAGGGCAATGGAAAGTTGTTCAAGGCCTATTTGGATTCTGTGTGCCATTTCAAAGACAAGTATATATTGGTGCAGCCCACATCATCGAAGGCGATACTGAATGTTTTCAGGAGCCGTCTGTCTCTCAACAAGTATGGGACTCCTTGATTCAACGAGCTGGGGGGGCCTACTACAACACTGGTCGCCAAGTTTCCGTTCCAATGGACTAGCAGACACTTTGAGAAGGAGATGGGCTCTTATGTATGGAGAAAGGGAGAGCTCGGGGGAGAGGACCTGTCGAGCTTCACTACTTTGACCGTGTTTATTGATCGTATCCCTTCGATCCAGCGAGTCGGTCGAGGGGGTAGGATAGTTTTGGACAAAAACAGGGACCCCATGTTCGAGCCGGGCCTCATAAAGGCTCAGGAACTCCTTGGGAGCGAGGATCCCGTCAGATATTTGGGTATAGATTTTCTTTCTTCAGTATGTGATCGTTGTTTGTTTGGCCGATCGTTTTACTGACTTCTATTATTTCTTTGTTTTGCAGAAAATATGAATCCTGCCCAAGAACGTCTGGCTAAGACACTCGCTGCTCGGGCGAGGAAGGCCAAGAAGGATACTCAAACTAGCGTGGGGCCAACTCCTACTCCTGGGTCAGGCGGATCATCCTCGACCCCGTCTACCACTGCTTTATCTCTGTCTGCTGTGTCCTCGAAGGCGAAGAGGCCTCGACTTGAGGGGAGCGTTGATCTCAATGGGGAGACGAGAAAAGAGGTGTATGATCTGCCTCCATGCTGGATGGATATGTAATTTTTCGAGAGCGCGACACTTTGTCTTCCCAGGGCCGAATCTCTCCTTCTCGAGGGGATGAGTCGTCCAGAGAAGAGGGCGATGCTGGCTCAAGATGCGGGCGGCTTGATGCAGATCTTGGAGATGGCCGTGGAGTATACCGAGGGAAGTTCATCCCAAGAAACGGAAATCAGGAACCTCTGAGCCAAGTTGGCGGCGGCCGAGAAGGCCTTGGTTGAAAAATACAAAGTCCTGAAGCTGGTCGAGGCGGAGTCGGGGAAGTTGGCCAAGGAGCGCAGTGCTTTCATGCTCAAGAGAGAGAGTCTTGGAGGAAAGGTGGCGGCCCTGACTGTCGAGCTAGCGCCCGCCGAGGATGGACTGAAAGACACCAAGGATCTGAAGACTCGGGTTGAGCTAGTTGAAACTACACGGCCGAAACCTATCATCTGGATGTTAATGAAACATCAATGAAGTCGCCACCGAACGTCTTTTATCCCGTCGAGAGAGAAAGGTAAACATCGAGAAAACCTGAAAAGGGAGAAATCACGGTCTTTCGACCGAGAGATCGGGTAAGGGAGTCGGTTATGCGAGGGGAAGGTGTTAGCACCCCACACACCCGTAGTACTCTATGGTATCCACTCTTGTTGTCTAATCTAATGGGTGTGGTCAAATCCTATGTCTATGGCTTAAAGCTGAAAAGGGAATGCATGCAAAAGAAAAATAAAATAATGTAGGGAAAACAAAATATGTGCTCAGTTGGGCCCTACCCCAATGCCTACGTATCCCTTTTTAGGAATCAGAGCAGCCGTAGTCCGGCTTACATATTTTGGTTGGTTTGTGTTTTTTAGTTAAGACAACAAAACAGTCAAGATGGCAAAACATCAAATAAAGCAATGAACAAATGAGATGATAAAACATCGACTAAATAATAACAAAGTAAAATGTCAAAGATGGCAAAACATCAAATGATAAAACAATCACACCTAACAATGACATTGAGAGTCAAAGTAGGATAACCAACACGTGCGATGGCCAACCATCGGCTTCAAACAAATTTGCGATGGCGAAACATCGGCTAAAAGATGACAAAGTCATGGCAAACATGGCGAAACATCAATAAAACGGATGACAAAACATCACACCTAACAATGATATTGAGAATCAAAGTAGGATAACAAACGTGTGCGATAGCGAAACATCGACTTCAAGATAACAAGATATCATGGAAAAGATGGTGAAACATCAATAAAACGGATGACAAAACATCACACCTAACAATGATATTGAGAATCAAAGTAGGAAAAAAAACATGTGCGATGGCGAAACATCGACTTCAAGATTACAAGATATCATGGCAAAGATGGCAAAACATCAATAAAACGGATGACAAAACATCACACCTAACAATGACATTGAGAATCAAAGTAGGATAACAAACATGTGCGATGGTGAAACACCGACTTCAAGATAACAAGATATCATGGCAAAGATGGTGAAACATCAATAAAACGGATGACGAAACATCACACCTAACAATGATATTGAGAATCAAAGTAGGATAACAAACATGTGCGATGGTGAAACACCGACTTCAAGATAACAAGATATCATGGCAAAGATGGTGAAACATCAATAAAACGGATGACGAAACATCACACCTAACAATGATATTGAGAATCAAAGTAGGATAACAAACATGTGCGATGGCGAAACATCGGCTTCAAGCAAAAGTGCAATGGCGAAACATCGGCTAAAAGATAACAAGAACAAAGTAAAATTGGTTTGTATCTTTTACTTTGAAGATGGATTTGAGTTCATTAGAGGTGTCTTATGATTTGCCAAGAAACAAAATTTTGTTTTAGGATGCAAAATGAAAATAAAGGTAAAAATAACTAAGGGGAGCTAGTCTAGCACTATCCCTAGTGTTATCATACAATGGTCAATCCTAGAGTCGAGGATAAGGGAAAATCCTACCCTAATTCACATGCTAGAGGGAGCTTAACAAGACTATCCTATAGGGAACATGCCATGAGAGCTAAGTCGTGATCTCAATTTCTAAATTGAGTGACTCATCGATCAACAATTTTAAGAAGAAAAGCAATAGACATCCTATAGGGAACATGCAATGAGAGTGAAGTCGTGATCTCAATTTCTAAATTGAGTGACTCATCGATCAACAATTAAATAAGAAAAGCAATAAACATCCTATAGGGAACATGCAATGAGAGCGAAGTCGTGATCTCAATTTCTAAATTGAGTGACTCATCGATCAAAAACAAACACAACACACGCAATCAGACAAAAACCAAAGGGCCTCCTGACATATATCAGCAACAGAGGTCCCATCATGCAGTCAGAGAATTATGCAAAATGAAAATGTGAGAAAGGAAGTAGTACAATACCAAACAGATAACTATCTGTAGCAATCAAGCAAGAATAAAAGAAAACTAGAGAAACTTCAAGCAAGCTGGCATCAGTAGACAAATTGAGTCAGAAATTACACCATCAGGATGTAAGTAATTTATCAGATATGAACAAATCCCATGGGCAATGTGTAAAATTCACAATCAAATGTATGTATATCCTGCATAAACCATCAAACATGCCAAGCAGAAAAAATAATGTCAGTACAATAAATTGTGTTCCACAAATAAAGTAAAACACAAAAGCCTCAAACCAAAAGTAGCAACTTTCTCAGAGTACCTCACACATTCAACAACCAAGTTAGTATTCCATATGGTGAAAAATTGAGAACAACATGGTAGCAATTATCAAACATTAGACATGATAGGCAAGAGGAAGCAAGCATATGCACAGATTAGGTCAAAAGAATCAGAGGAATATTGCTCCTTTATATCACCATGTTGAATTGACAATTGAATGTCAATCAAGGATCATAAGAGCTTGAGAATAATGTGAACAAAGGACATGAAGGTCAGTAGAAAACACATTTTAATCATGCACAATTAATTCAATCACAACTTCATGAACACAATAGGAGATGAAACCTACATAATGCATTTAATGGTTCAAAACATTCAAACATGAGGCTCCTAAGTGAAATGGCTTGAGCTAACATGGACAATCAGAATCAAAATTATCATTAGGTCCCCAATTATAGGCCTCACTCAAGTTCATTGGCCATCAAACAAATTGCAACAAGACATGCAAACATAATTGGGTACCTTCACTTCAAAATTACATCAAAAATGGAAATAATGGTTTATAATTCAAACCAAAAACATATTAGTTTCTTTGAAAGGTATGGAAGTCAGAATGCAAGCCCTTAGTTCATGAATGATTGGGGAGGAGGCCAAATTAAGTTCAAAGTTCAAGACTAGTTGGCAAAACTACCAAACTAGGCAAGTTTTCAAAATTATTTGTGGAAAAATGTGAAACAAAGTCAAATAATTCAAGAAAAATGGTTTTCAAATCCCCAACACATTCATGAACCATAATCAAGACCTGAATTCCAAGAAAAGTCCAAGGCATAGTGGTTTTGAAAACAAAACTTACACCATAAGCAATAAAACCCTAGATTTTGACTTTTAATCCTAAATATTGATTAAATAGGATCAAAACTCAAACAAATCAAACCAAGGTCATAACAATCAACAAGAAACCTTAAATGTCAGAATATACATTTTTCCATATTTTTTTTTGAATTAGGAAAAGTCAAGAAAGAAATTAAACTCAAACAATCATGCAATTAACAAATATTCACATATCAAAATAATATTTAAATCAAAAAGTCAGAAAAATGGCCAATCAAAATTATATTCAAATATTAGGGATAAAAACACACATCCCTGAATTTTTGTGAGTTTTTGAATTAAAGTAAAATATTAAAACTAAAAAATACAAACAATTAACAATTAAACTATTATTTAAGGGCAAAAAATTCAAATCCTAACCAAAAATCACGAAAAGAGCAAAATAAAAATATATTCAACTTCTATGGTTAAAAACAAGATTACATGATTTTTTAAAGAATTTTTGAATCAAAGGAAGTATTAAAATAAAAATTACAAGGGAAAAATTCAAAATAAACCTCTCAAATTAAAATTCTAATCAAAAATGGAAAATATGCTAGACCAATTTCAGAATCAAATTTTACATTATTTTGTGAGTCTATAATATTTTTTGTGGAATTTTTTGGATCCAAGAAATATTAAAATAAAAATTATCTTGAACAATTAATTAATTAAGCCTATGAATTTTTTAAACCAATCATATTATTTTAAAAAAAAATCCTAAAAAATATGACAAATACTAGAAAATAATATTGACCTATGGTAATTTTTTTGTGATTTTTGAAAGTGTTTTGATCAGAAAACAAAATTAAACAAAATGTCAAATAAAACAAAAATTCAAATGAGACAAAAATTCAAACGGACCAATCACACACTGCCACCACATCATCTTCAACCTTTGGACATCAAAAACACGCGCAACATTCAGGTTTAGGGCTCACTTTCAGATCAACATAACATACTCCATTTCACACCATTTTTCATGAAATCAAGGACAATTTAAAGCTACCATGGCAAGGAATCCATAGCAATTCGAATTAAACAACATCATCAAGTATAGATCCAGTATGAATCTCATGAAAACTGAAGAAAACATTCTGTACACAAAGTTTCAGAAACTTCAAATCACGATTCAAGCTCAAATCAAACGCAAAGTATACATCAGACCTATTTGCCTGTCCAGCTAATACACTATGGATGTGAAATAATTCATCAAATCATGCTAAACAAGGCAAATCGAAGTTCAAAGATCTCACCTCAATGCGAAACTGGAAACCTTGATTCCTTAGTTCCATAAGCTAAAAAACCCCATGGTCTTGATCTATACACTTCAAATAATATGAATCTACTGGAAATTTGATGAATGTGTGAAGAAGATGAGAGAATTGAAGAAAACTTCAGTAACAGCAAAAAAAATTCAGATCCAGTTCTGTGATGAATGAAGCGCGTCCCCTGTGAAACGAGGCTTGCAATGCATTATATAGTGTGAGTAGAGAAGGTTAGAAGAGGAAATTGATCCTCAAAACTGTTTAGGGGCAAGTTTGGAAGATTTGGCCAAAAGATGGATGCACATGGGTCTCAGTTGTTTGCTCGTGCGTTTCCTCATTTTCCTTGCATTTTATGAGCTAAATAACCTCAGAAATAGATCCTTAAAGGGCCAGGTCATGATCATTTCAAATGAGAGTTGTATGGATCAATTTGCTAGATTGGGCAAGTTCATCATTTTGTAACCAAGCAAACTCTAATGCTCCATGGAACATGAAACTGCTGGAATTATGGGCCTTAGCAAGTCATAAATAAGTCATGGACTGGATTAGTATTAAAGAGAATGGCTGAAACCCAAGTTTCCATGAATTGGTCATTTTGCACTTTTGCCAAATTTCAATAAAATGCTCCAAAGTTCCAAGACTCATAACTTGCTCATGCTTTTGAGTTTTGATACAAATAAGAACAATTTGGAAAGGTATTGAAAAGATATACAAACCCTTAGTTTAGAGTTTTTGCAAATTAATCCATTAAGGTCCTCAAAATTTGAATTTTTTTTCTTAATAACCATGTATTAAAATAATATTTCGCAAATAACCGGGTTTCGGAAAAAATTACGCAAATAACCATGTTTCAGATGGCTCCACAAAGGAGGAGCCATCTCACTTGGCGCCTCTACCTAGGGTTTTGCCCTAGGCGCCATCTCACTTGGCGCCTCCCTTGGCTTTTAGCCAAGTGAGATGGCGCATGCTCCTTAAAAATGAGAGGAGGCGCCATCTCACTTGGCGCCTAGGGCAAAACTAGGGCAAAATGCTGTTTTATAAATAAGTCGTTCGTTTCTTCGAAATTTCTCACACTTTCTCGCACTGTATTTTTATTTTGTACTCCGTTATTTGCGTAATGACGTCGCCTATGATTTTTAGCAGAGATGGTTACGTTATATTCTCCGCCACGAAACCTGCGATGAAAATGAAATTCTGGCACATTCACTCCATGGAGCGTCTGAAGCGGGAGTTGATGCGGTGGCTAGACGGAGACATCGCAGAGGGGGAAAAAATTCGAAGGATCCAGCGAAAACGAACAACAACCTCACATGCGACAGGAAGCCCTAATGTGTGGTTGGAGGAAGTCAAAACAGACAGTGATGTAATGCTGATGATGCATGGGTCAGATGAAATTGTGTTAACAGTAGTAATTTCCTAGATTGAATATCGTTAATTATTGTTGTACGCGTTTTATTAACTGTAGCAAAATCTGTTAACGAAAAACCCTAATGTTTACAACACAAATATTGAAAAGATTTATTGTATTACAATATTTATGTGGTCGAGCCAGACGCCCGATTCGGACAGTTTTTGCGATTGTGTCCGACCTGACGGCATAAACCACACTTTCTTTCCAACCTGTCTAGATCGTCCATTTCTGTTGTGATGCGCCTACTTTTGGGACGACCCTTCTTGTTCCTTCGCATTTGGTCATTGTGCCAAACTATATCGCCGTTGTATTCAGGCCAATAATCCGGTTTTGCCACCAAAGGAAAGTTGTTGTTGTAAACAGTGAGAAACGTTTCAGATTTGTAAACGTTTGACAGCAGTTGAAGCGCGTCTTGATGGGTATGAGCACAAGCGGGAATGACATGAGAGCAAGGCATACGAAATGCTTGAAACCTGCCACAATCACACCATTGAGAAGGTAAAATGACCCTGTATTCTTATCTTGGCAGGCCTTCATTGTGGTCGATTGTCTCTTTCACAATGAAGTTGTGGCTGTGTCGGTCAAACCGTGTAACCATGTGATTGTTGGCTTTAGCACTTTCAGCCTTAATGTATTTCATGCAGCTTTCACTCCATAGTTGTCCTGATTGCAACACCGCATTCCACATTTCACCTCTTTTGGCAAATAATGCAGCCATCCTAAAATACGTAGATTTTACCAAGGCAGTGATTGGAAGGTTTCGTATGCCCTTGAATACCCCATTCATTGATTCAATAAGATTCGTTGTCATATGCCCCCATCTTTGGCCATTGTCGTATGACCTAGTCCACTTTTCGACCGGAATATTGTCGATCCACGTACCGGCTTCTGGATTAGACAAACGGATCTCGTTGCGGTAATATTTGAATGTGGGTTGTGTCAATGCATATCCCGCATTCATAACCACTTTCCTCAATGTTTTGTCCTTGACCTCCCTCGAGAAATTCTGGACGATATGCCTGACGCAGTAGACATGCGTAGAAGGAGGGTCATGCCAACCATTTGCTGGATTATTATAGGCACTTTCAATGGAGGCATGTCTATCCGAGATCAAACAGAGATCTGGTTGAGGAGCCACGTGTGTCCGAAGATTTTTCAGGAAAAAGCTCCAAGCACCACCGGTCTCCCCCTCGACAAGGGCAAACGCAACGGGGAAAATGTTATTGTTGCCATCTTGTGCAACTGCCATCAATAGCGTGCCTTTGTACTTCCCATACAACCAAGTCCCGTCAATTTGTAGAATTGGTTTGCATGATGCAAACCCTGTGATGCATGGTTGAAATGCCCAAAACACGCGACTGAATATTCCGTTGCCATGCAGTAGACTACCATCTTGGGCGTACGTTGGCAATGTTTCCAGAACATAAACACTACCTGGAGAATACGTCTTGAGTGCATTCAGGTAGCAGGGAAGTTCTCGGTATGACTCCTCCCAGTTTCCGTACACCCTTTCAATCGCCTTAGTCTTTGCTAACCACGCCTTACGGTAAGACGGAGTGTAGTTAAAAACTGTGGTGATGTGGGAGATGATTGTTTTCACCTTCAAAGATGGATCGTTGCTGACCAGGGGTAGGATTTCTTGACAGATTAAATCATGGTTGAGTTTTCGGTGGTCCTGTAATTGAGTGGAACTTACACAAGTGTGGGTAGTCATGGAACCTATGACCCAACAGTCACCCCTTAATCTGTATGATGCGGTCAGCTTGAACATACAGTCAGGGTGGACACACTTGATCTTGTATCTTTCCGGGTTGACACGATCCACCTTAAAATCAACCGAGTTGAGCATGTGAAATTTTTTAATGGCCCTGATGCATTCCTCTCTGTTACGAAACTTGTCCTTCTCTTTTAAATTTTCATCCGACTGCATATACGGTTTGAAAAATAAGTCAGTAGAAGGTTCATCTCCGCCCATGTTGAAGTTTGTCATGTGCGGAGGTGGTGTGTAGATTTTGTATGTAGGAATACTAGGGATGCCATCATCGTCAGAATCATCGTTCACCATTTCATCAAACTCTAACTCGTTATCTTCTTCTTCATCATCAACTGCATCTACCTCATCTTGTTCATTCTCCAAAGGATCAACCTCCTGTGTCACCGGAGGCTCTACCTCCTGTGTCACCGGAGGCTCTTGAAGCAAAACGTATAACTCAATAGAGTCGTATCCAGAATAGACATGGCTGGAAATCATATTCTGGAGATCCTCGTCATCTTGAACTTCAACCTTATAAAAAATTACTTGGTTGTTTCCAAAAAAATCTGGATTCTGATAAAATATCTGGGATACCGGGCCTCGTTCAAGTTTGGCCTCCAATCTTTTCTTGAAGTACGAGAAATTGGCTTTCCTGTTTAAGAGAAATCGAACGTTGTCGGTGTTTCTAAACAAAAACCCAACTGTGGGACAAATGTATGTCTCACCGTTGAAATGTGCTTTGACGACAAATTATGGTGAAGAGGCCATTGCGTAGAATTGTTTTAAGGTTTGAAGGTTGGAATGTTTGAGGTTTATTGATTGTATGAAGGTATGAATGGTGTAATGTTTGAAGGTTGGAATGTATGAATTTGATGACTGATTCGAAGGTTGGAAGATTTAACAGATTATGTGAATCAATGTTATGTTAAACATAAGGCTAAAAATTTCAATTAAGTAAGGGATGCAACCCCCCAAGGCTGCCAATAATATTACATGCAATAATGAAACCCCATAGGCTGGGATGACAATTAAGTAAGGGATGCAACCTCCCTTACTGTCCAATCGTGATACATGCATGGGCTGCCATAACCCCATAGGCTGCCACCTATCCTGGCCCTATTCTGCACATATACATGTTTTTTGTAAGACTCCACCCATCAACTCCAATGGCCTTGCATGCAATAAAGAAAGGAATCCCAAAGGCTGTCACGTAGCCTGAGCCTATGCTGTAACAAATGATACCTCTTATTCTCCATATGGGGTGGCGACACCATTCATTTTTGTACTCTTTCGCCAAGTCCAATGGCGCCTCCCTTACTGTCCAATCGTGATACATGCATGGGCTTCCACCTAGCCTGCAAGAGTGACACCTTACATTTTTTGTACATGCATGCATGCATATGTGTAACCCCCTAAGCATGCAAATGTGACACTTCGCAGGCATGCAAGCACAAGCAACCACTACATCAAACTTATTTGCCTATAAATACATACCATATGAAACATCTCTCACACCCACACAACTCTCACTCTCTGCTACGAAATATTTCATAAGTCTATCATACTCTCTATCTCTTCCTAAGTCTTTCATACTCTCAAGCATTCTAAACAATGGCTCTTCTAACAATGGGGGATACTCACAGAGGCACAAGGGAAAACATTGCTGCATTTGTAAGTCTCTTCTTTGGTTATACATTTTTCATACTTCAAATAACGCGTTGTTCATCTTAATTAATCTTACAACTGTTAAATTATGATCTCAGGACACAAAAAGATTCAGAATCCGTTCGCACAACTACCTGGCTCCCGACCCATTTATCGTCCCTTATCTGGAATACGCTGGTTTTGGACATGTGATAAAGATCTCCAACTGCACCATTGACTCAAAGTTCATTCTTGCAATGTTGGAAAGGTGGAGACCGGAGACCCATACATTTCACCTACCAATAGGTGAATGTACCATCACGGTCGAGGATGTGTACATGCTACTGGGCCTCCCTATCAACGGTAAGGCGGTGAACGGGTCAGTTCAACAATCCAACTCACAGTGTGAAGAACTGTTGGGTAGGGATATGGTAGAAGGTGGTGGAGCAAGAGGGCAGGGAATACTACTCACTGACCTGAAACGTCATTATGCAAGTATGGATTTAAATGAAAATTCCTCAGAGAATGACCGAGTAGTAAAAGCCAGAACGTATCTTATGATACTTTTTGGTACATTTTTATTTCCCGAAAGTACGGGAAATAGTGTAAATTTTATGTACTTACATTTACTAACAAATTTTGAAAAAACTAGAAAATATAGTCGGGGTTCTGCAGTATTAGCCCACCTATACAGTTCCTTGTGCAAAAACGCAGTCAAGGAAAAATGTACATTTTATGGGTGCGCATTTTTACTACAAGCATGGGGTTGGTGAAGGATGGAGTCCTTAAACCCCATCAACAACAACACTTTTGGTTTCCCGTACACAAAAAAGTAAGTCATTAAGTTATAGCATTTATAACTATTCTGCTCTTTCCAAAATATATGCTAAAAATAACATGTTTCTCATTTCCTATAGGTACTGCGTGACGGGTATGGATTACGGCAAGAATCCAAGATTCAATGTCGCACTCTACCGGAATCTGTTGGATCACTTAGGCCCAGATGACGTACGTTGTAGCTTTTAACTTTTGTTCATTTTAATTATTTATACATTACTTTTGCGCTAACCTGATTTAAATTTTATCGCAGTTCGTCTGGAGACCATATTTGGGTTTGGGCCATGCTCCAAACCCGGAGGATCAGCAACTTGGACTGCAAAGACTGCACTCATTCGGTTCAACATTATGGAGATGCACCACAGCGACCGTGTGAAGATGCAGTTCGAAATGCATCAAGAGATACCAAGTGATCCAACAGATTTGTCCCCATGGCATCTTAAAAGGGTCGACGCCTAGTGGGGTCTTACCAACTGGAAAGACTTTGCTCCGGAATGGTGTAAGATGTGGCAGAGGCGTCACCGCTACGTCTTGCAATTCCCGGTTTTCCTTACTCAAGGTAACATGCGACACACGGATCAATATATGTCGTGGTACAGGTCGGTTAGTAACCCAGAAATGCACGTGTCTCATCCGAGGTACTTGGTTGACCCATGCACACAATGGGCACAACCCTCGATTCCCCATCAACAAACCCAAAACCCATCAACCTCCAACCAACCCCCAAGAAGAAACAGACCCACAAACACCCAACCACATTCCCCACCACAACACAACTACAATCAAATGCCGTACTACCAACCATAATCACCACCAAACTACCAATACCCCGATATGCCTCAAACCCAACCACAATACCAACCCCAATACCAGCACACCCACATGCCCCAAACACAATTTCAGTCTTCCACATATCCCAATATGGCGCCCTCAACATCCAGCCTTAGCCCTGATATGGGAATGTCAGAAGATTATGACCAAGCCGACCAAACCTACCATCACCCACCATATCACCAAACCACCCAACATCCACAATACCAAACACCCCAAGATCCATTTCCTTTCTACCCCCATACTCAGACGACCAATGCTACCGACCAACCATGGAACCCCACCCACCGGCAACACGACCAAACTTTGAGGGTATGGGTAACCGACTGTACCAGAGCGGATCTTCGAGATATGGAGATCTTACTGATTTTATGGATTCGGACGGCATTGACTTCGCTGGGCCATCGACCTTGCCGCAGCAGGAAACGCGACGGCACCCAGCAAGAGAAAGGCGAGGACGGGAATGCGGAACCGGGGGTCATTACCGGGTTCCGGGGGATCACTGATGTATCTTTTTTTTTTCCAGTATTTTTGTATCCATTTTTTTACTGTTCTTTTAATGTAATACCGTTGAATGTAATTATTTTTTTTTAATAAAAAGTCCATTTTGTTGATCTCTGTCCAATAGGCAACGCACAGGAAAAAAAATTAAAAAAAAATTTTTTGCCCTAAAATTACACTTAGGCGCCATCTCACTTGGCTTAGGGCATGCCCTAAGCACATAGGCGCCAAGTGAGATGGCGCCTCCCTTAAAAAAGGAGGTGCATGCGCCAAGTGAGATGGCTCCTCCTTTGTGGAGCCATCTGAAATATGGTTATTTGCGTAATTTTTTTCGAAACCCGGTTATTTGCGAAATATAATTTTAATACATGGTTATTAATAAAAAAAATTCTCAAAATTTAGCTTGAAATTCACTAATTTTGAAAAATGACCTATAATTTTGTGACTTCAAAAGACCATAACTCTTGATTCCTTGCCAATTTGGACATGAGACCAAAAGGAGGTGAAAGATCATTCTCTTAGCTTTCTAAGCATATTTCATTTGCATCTTCTTGATCAAGGGTGAATAAAATATGATTTTTTGAAATTAGGTCCTTATTTTCCAAAATTAGTAACTTTTATGGTTTCTTCAAGAACAAGCTTCAACCCAAACCTCAATCCCTTTGATCCAATGATCAAAATGGACTTGAAATATGAAAAGTACATCCTTGAATTGATGGTTGGCCAAAAATTCACTTGGTCAACATTGACTTTGATTGATTTTGACCAAAATGACCATTTTGCCCCTCTGAATCAATTGATGCACTTCCCTTCAAAATTGATGATCAAAACTTCAAACATATGATCTTCCAAATATATAGAGGCCATGTACAAAGTTTCACTTCAAAATTATCAAGAAAACCTGATGAAATCCCAAACCCTAGTTTTGGTCAACACCTTAGAGGACTGATGAATCATCTTCAAAACTTCAAATCCTTTGGGTATCTTGACCAATTTCTTGTACAAAGACCTTATAAATATCAAAGAAATGTTATAGCTCCCAAAATCAAGACTTGTGCCTTGGCCAATAGCCTTGCTCAAACAAAACCCTAATTTGACTGGTGCATCCAAAGAGATGGATGAAATATCTTAAGATATGCCATAACCTTTGAGCTTGAAAGATCCAGAGGTTTGGATGGTAAGATATTTCTTGAGAAACTTGCCAATGCAATCAGCCTTCAAAGCTTAAGGAAGACTTGATAACCAAAGTACTTTGATCCCATCACAATGTATGAATGCAATGCAATATGATATTCATGATGAAGCATAAGCCAGAATCAAGAGGGTAAATTTTAGGGTGCAACACTAGTAGCCCGTTTTCAGCTCGTGGTGGATGATGGCCAGGCTGCTTCCAAGAGGAGATTTGACAACACGGTGAATCAGATATGTGTGTTGAATCCCAGAGTTGAGCTCAACACTTCGAGCATGGGGGTCAACTACTACATGGCTGACAGGCAGATTCTGGTTCCCGACTTCTTGAGGGACGTCATTGACCAACCAGCTGGGGATTCCGCTCAACTATCGCCTATCATTGAGGGAGAAGTGGAGGGATGATCATTTGTTTGTATCGGCCTGTGTTCCGTTTTTTATAAGATTTGTTGTTTCTCGGGCATGTTGCCCATTTATGTAATATTTGCACAATTTTTACCCAAGTGGTCATTTTATTTATTTTCCGGCCATTGGTCGTTTTGCTTTGAATAATCAATGTGTTATTTATATGATTGTTGACAAGTTATCCCGATTAGGAATTTTGTGCTTCGTAGAGTTTGTATCGAGGATGTGCTCGTTTTTACATGTTCGTCGGTGCATGGAAACCGATCAAACTGCCGGGGTGAAAGTCGGGCGAGAGCCGGAATCCAGGTCTTATTTTTTAGGGACCCAGATTCGGCAGCGTGAACTTCCCGTCACGAGTCGGGCATTCTACCGTCATGGCACAAAGACTGTGGAGCTTGGTCGAGTTATCCACGTCGAGCTGAGGGTACGCTCGTCAATAGAGTGGAGCCTCGCCCCTTCTAAATACTTTTGGGTGCTACGCTCGTGCCTAGGCACGCACGTGTGGTCGAGTTCTGAGGGGTTTGTCTTGTCGACCGATCTTGCCGACAATTTAGTGTTTTCAGTTGTAGTATTATTTTAGCTTTTCAGTGTTCCATGATCGAACGAGTTGTTCCCCTTGTAAACTTTCTAGGTAATACACTCCGGTTCCCGTTTTGGCGTAGACGCGATAATGGCCTTCCTAGTTTGCCGCGAGCTTGCCCTCGCGAGATTCTTTATGATTTCTCTTCAGGACAAGGATGCTGACTTCGAACTCTCGGCGTATTACCCTGGCGTTATAGCGCATGGATATTTTTTGTTTGAGTGAGGCCTCTCGCATGGCCGCTCCCATTCTAATTTCTTCCACTAGGTCGAGCTCCTCTCTGAGGGCGACATCATTCATATCCTCATCGAGAGGTGCCTCGGTTCGTATGGAAGGTTTCTCGATCTCCACGAGGATAACAGCTTCCGTCCCGTATGCTAGTCAGAACAGAGATTCCCCGGTAGATAAGTGAGTGGTCGTTCGATACGCCCAGAGCATGCTGTGCAGCTCCTCGACCCATCGCTTCTTGGATTGGTCCAACCTTCGCTTGAGACCTCTGAGTATCACCCTGTTTGCAGCCTCGGCCTGGCCGTTGGTCTGGGGGTGCTCGATGGATGCGAAATGTTGGGCCGTACCAAGCTTTGTGACGAATTCGTGGAAGGTGTGATCCGTGAATTAGGTCCCGTTGTCGGTGACTATCGCTTGTGGGATGCCGAAACAAGCCAAAATATTTCTCTTGTAGAAGTGAAGGACGTTCTGGGCAGTGATTTTGGCCAGGGCTTCGGCCTCTATCCACTTAGTGAAGTAGTTGTCCGTGACAATCAGATATTTGTTCTGATTGGTCCCAACCACAAATGGACCGAGGAGGTCTAGTCCCCACCAGGCAAAAGGCCAGGGAGATAAGAGGAATTTGAGCTCACTAGGAGGAGCTAAATGCATGTCCCAGTGTCTTTGAAATTTATCGCATTTCTTCACGTCCTCTCTTGCATCGTGCTGCATGGTGAGCCAGTAGTATCCTGCCCACAAGGTTTTCCTCGCGAGAGATCTTCCGCCCAGATGTTGACTGCCGATGCCTTCGTGGATTTCATGTAGTATTAGTTCTGATGCGCTTCGGTCGACACACTTGAGGAGTGGGATGGAAAATCCTCTTCTGTAGAGTTGCCCTCGATCAACATGTACGAGCTGACCTTTCGTCTGATGACGACCAACTCTTTCGGATCATCGGGGAGTTTTCCCTTGGTGAGGTAATCGTGTACGGGGGTCATCCAACAATCGATGTCCCGATGGCGAATATTCCTAAGGTGGCATATGGTTTCTGGGTGCTCGGTTGAGGGAGTACCTCTTGTATTACATATTTATTTCTTCCCTTCTTCTTTGTGCTCGCCAGTTTGTATAAAATGTTTGTGCAGGCGTTGTGCTTACGAGGGACGTGTTGGACATCCACAAATATGAATTTCTTCTTCGCCTCTTGGACCAGGGCCCAATATTTGGAGAGTTGGTCATTTTTGACCTGGTATTCTCCTCGAACTTGTGAGGCGACCAATTGAGAGTCAGTGAAGATTTTCACTTCCTCGGCTCCCAAATCTTCGGCTAGCTGTAGTCCCGCGAGGAATGCCTCGTACTCGACTTGATTATTGGAGGTTGGGAAAGACAGGGCAAGGGAAACTTCGACAAGGGTACCTTCCTCATTCTCTAATATGATGCTCGCTCCGCTTCCGGTCATACTGGAGGCGCCATCGACGAAGATCATCCAGCGGCGTGAGCCTTCCGGATCCCCGGGCAAGGTCATTTCCGCTTTGAAGTCGGCCAAGGCTTGGGCTTTAAGGAATTTCCTACTTTTGTATTGGATATTGAATTTGGAGAGTTCCAGAGACCATTTCAGCATTCTTCTGGCCATGTCTGGTCTTCCGAGCAGATGTTTTATTGGCTGATCCGTTCGGACCACTATGGTATGGGCCAGGAAGTAGTGTCTTAATCTCCTCGCGGAGTTAACGAGGCCAAGGATACTTTCTCTATTTTCTGATACCTTGCTTCCGAGACTTGCAGCGCTTTGCTCGTGAAGTAAATTGGCCTTTGTCCCTCGGGGGTTTCCCTTATTAGTGTCGCGCTTACTGCCTCAGAGGCGAAAACTAGATAAAGGTAGAGGACTTCGTCTTTCCCGGGCCGGGATAAGACGGGTGGCTGTGAGAGCGCTTTTTTCAAGTGGGCGAGGGCTTGCTCGCATTTGGGCATTCACTCGAAGGCGGCTTCCTTGCGTAGGAGTTTGAACAAGGGGAACACGTGCTAGGAGGATTTTTCCACGAATCGAGAAAGAGAAGTGAGCATGCCGTTTAAGATTTGGATGGATTTCTTCGAGGTGGGCATTGGAAACTCAGAGAAGGCTCGACACTTATTGGGGTTCTCCTTGATGCCTCGTTCCGTCAGATAGAAACTGAGGAACTTTCCTGCCCGTACACCGAAGGTGCATTTTTCTGGATTGAATCGCATCCGGCATTTTCGGGCTTGCTCGAACACCTTTTTCAAATGGGCGGCATGGTCAAGCTCTTCGGTGGACTTGACAATCATGTCGTCCATATAGACTTTGAGCATGTCGCCTATCTCGTTGCAAAGGACTTTGTTCATCATACGCTGGTAGGTACCGCCCGCGTTCTTCAAGATGAAGGGAATTACGTTGTAGTAATAATTTCCCAACTCGGTCATGAAGCCGGTATATTTTTTGTCCGTTTTCGCCATGGGAATCTGGTTGTAACCAGAGTACGCTTCCATGAAAGATAATAGTTTGAAACTGGCCAAATTGTTGACTAGTTTGTCAATGTTGGGGAGGGGATAAGCATCTTTCAGGAAAGCCCAGTTGAGATCAGTATAGTCAATGCACATTCGCCATTTTCCATTAGATGTTTTAATGAGGACTACATTGGAAAGCCAGGCTATGTACTGGGCTTCGGAAATAAAATATCCTTCTAGGAGGTCTTTTACAGCTAATTCAGCAGCGTGTGACTTATCGGTCGACTATTTTCTTCTGCTCTACACGACCGCCTTGATGGTGGGATCAATGGTCCGGTGATGACATGCGACCTCGGGGTCTACACCGGGCATCTCGGCCGTACTCCAGGCAAAGATATCATCATTCTCCCGCAGACAAGCTTTGAGTTGCCTTTTAGCCAAGTCGGGGAGGTCCGCTCCGATCTTTACTCCCCTGGTGGGGTCTTCTCCAAGGGGAACCAGCTCGAAGTCGCCATCCAGGATGGGTCGTGCGTGACTTGAGAGCTCATTGTGGCCAACAGAGGAGGTTGACCCTTCATCTTCGACCATAGGCTCCTTCCCTTTCTTCCTTTGCTTGACCCTGTCCTCCATGAAGAAGCGACTGTCGAGGTCAATGGTGTCGACCCTTGGCAGTGGCCTGGAATCCTCGGAGCTGGAGGGAAGCGTGGCTCGAGTGGCTATTCGAGGTTGGGTGTTGATGGAGCTGAGGCCTTTCACAGAAGCTTCAAAGCATCTCCTGGATGCTTGGATGTCCCCGTGAAGAGTGGTGACCAAACCTTCGGCCGTGTAGTATTTCATCTTGAGATGAACGGTGGAGGGGACCATGATGAGCTCGGTGAGAGTGGGTCTCCCGAAGATGCATTGATAGAGGGACGGGAAATCCACCACCAAGAATTAGGTCTTGATGGCCCTGGCTGTTACCCCCCTCCAAAAGGTGACGATCAACTCGACATACCCCCATGGCTTCGTGCTGGCCCCGTTGAACCCTTGAAGATTAGAGCCTACGTAGGGGGTTAGGTGGCTCTCATTCAGCTGCAGAGTGTTGAACAGTTGGGCGTACATGATGTCAACCGAACTGCCCCGGTCGACCAAAATGCAACGCGCGTCGAAATTAGCCATCCGAGCTCTCACGAGTAGTGGGATGCTCGAATTTGGGGCTTTTCCCAGTAACTCTTCTCTGTAGAATGCGATGGGGTGAGATCCTCCTCGAAACTTGTCGAGCGTGGCATCTATCTCAGAATTGGCCTCGATGAGTTGGTTGAATCTTCTCTTCATTGATCCGACCGTATGCCTGTTGAACCCTCCGCTGGAGATGAACATGGATGCGATGAAGGATTCCCACAGATTATGGGTGGAGAAGTACAAGGGGACGTCCTCCATGTCCGGAAAGTAGAAGTCTTCCGGCCGCGAGATGCTCAAGGCGACTGGAATATTGTCGAGGTCGAGGCATTTCTTCCCTTCTTTGACATTCTTTGTCTCTGGTGCTTCCTCACGGGAGGCCTCCTTATTCTTGTATTGTTTTAGGTGCCCGTCTTTGATTAATATTTCGATTGCATCCTTGAGATGGATGCAATCCTCTGTGTTGTGGCCATTACTTTTATGGAACTTGGAGTACTTGCTCTTGTCGGTTTCAGGCTTCGACGGTATTTGTCGGGGGAAGCGCACCCCGACTTGTTTGAAGTATGAATTGGCGCATTCGGAAAGAATATGCTCTCTTGAGGTTGTCAGGGGGGCGTAGTCGTGAAAACGACTGGCCGGCCCCTTGTAGTCTTTAGGATCATGGGACCTGTCCTCCCGTTTCTTCTCCCCCCGAGGGGATGTCGAGGGCTCGTCATTCTTTGAGGGTCTGGCACTCTCCTTGTGCCTGGATTCCCGGGTGTTGTTAGTTGTCTCCTTCTTCTCATACTGTATGTACGCCCGGGCCTTCAGGAGAAGGGAATCGAGTGTGGCTGGTGTTTCTATGCCCACATCCTTGGAAAAGTCGCTGCGGGGATGGAGCCCACGCTCGAGCAGGTATTTTTTCATTATGTCCATTGTCGGGACTTGAACATCTTCTTTGTTGAAGAGCTCGATGTACGCTCGCAGAGATTCGTCTCTGCCTTGTATGATTTCCTTGAGAGAAGCTTTTGATTTAGGATGTCGGCGCGAGGCAATGAAATGCCATGAAAACATTTTCTCGAGTTGTTTCCACAAGGTGATGGATTCGTCGGGCAAACTTTTGTACCATTCCATCCCCCCTTTCTTAAGAGTATTCGGGAAGAGCCTGCATTTGTTGGCGCCCCGGACCCCCTGTAGTCGAGGAGCGCATCAATATTCTCAATATGCTCGTCAGAATCCTTCATGCCGTCAAAGGTCCCTAGAGTGGGAGGCTTCTCTAGGCCGACAGAGAGTGGGGCTTCGGTGATCTCCCAGATAGAGGGCCGCGGGACTCGTCATCTTCACTGTTGACGGGAGATGGAGAAGGAGAGTGGTAGTTTCTCCCCTGTCGGTCGTTGCGGTCCCGTCGAGGGGAGGGGCTCCTTAGCTTTTGCGTTGGCTCGGGAGAGGGCAGTCGAGCGCGATCGATCTGCCTGCTGTCCTTCCTCTTCTTGAACGAAAGGGAATCTTGATCTCGGGCAGGATGTGTGCGATTGCGTTTCTTGAAGAAAGTAACATCGCGCCTTTCCTTCTTGGACGGTGGACCACGCCTGGGTGGTGATGCACTGGGGGAACTTCGTCTTCGAGTCCTCCGGGGAGGAGATCTTGAACTCCTATTATCTAAGGCTCCTATCCTCTGATTTTGTTGAAGGATGAGGGCGTTGGTCTGATTCAGGGCAGCGAGCAGTGCTGCCATGGCAGGATCCGTGTTGACAGGGATATGGACCGGTTGTAAGATTTTCTGGGAGTTCCTCAACAGGATTCATGGAACGCCCTTCATCCAAGAGTTGATCGTCGCCACGTCGGGCATCAGCGGAATCGGGGGAAGCATTTTGTCCGTCACGGGGGCCCAGGTTGTCCTCAAGTCGAGGGTGTTCCTGGCCTCCATCAATCTTGCGAACGGGGGAAAGGATGGACTTTCCGGACAGGTAGAGATCATTATGGTCGGCCATGGTAAGAGAGATGGTTCTTGAAAGAAGAGTTGCTTTGGTCTTAGGTTATGAGGGAAGAAAGATGGGGATAGCAGATTCCCACAGACGGTGCAACTGATCTTGCGGTTGATCAGAACCTGGAGAGTGGCCGGAGGATGATCTTCAGTTGGGAAGAGGAGAGAGGGGGTTGTACCTGCAAGGTACTCCAACGATCAAGTAAGAGTGGGAGTAAGGAGGTACTAGCAGAATATCAGGTAGTGAGTAGTAAAAATGTGATACCTGGCCCTCACAGGTGTAAGGGTTTATATAATTCCCCTAGTGGTGGCCATTGGTTCCTGATTTCTCGCCTAAATATGCGGGTCTATAAAATCAGGTAACTTCCAGGACTTGGTCAAACCAGGCAGATGTGCTCTTAACTATTCGTTGGTTCTGGAGAGAGGGCTGGTTACGGGCATCTCTCTGGTCGGTCCCTGGTGGGATGCATGACGCTGGTGTCAGGCATGCAGAGGAGACAATCGATGGGCATCTTGGATCGGTGTTGGACCATAAGGGCAAGATGGCGGTATTGCCCAACATGTGCGGGCAGTCTGGGTCACGGTCAGTGGGTGGCATCCATGAGATGTCTTAGACTGGGTTCACTCAAGCTTTCTGGCTAGTCCAGAACACCTTGTGATCCAAATCCTTTTTTTCTTTTGTGAGCTTTACCTTGGAGTATGGAGGGCTTGATGGAAAACCGATGATGGACGACATCAATGCAAACTTTGCTTCATTCCCTTTCCCTTAATTTATTTGGTCTATTATGTTTTTTTTCTTCCTTTTTTTTCTTTAGTGTATCTTTGTTTCAGTGAGTCCCACCTGATTGGGGAAGTAGCCAATAGGAGAGAAACATGAGAATATTCCCTCTACTATAATGTGGAAAAATTTGTATTGATGTAATAAAATAAAAAAGTAGATCATCCCTTACTTTCCTTAACTTTTGGTGCACTAAAAATGTTATATTTCCCCTTGCAAAGTAAAAAAAAGGTTGTCTACAAAAACCAACTTAAATTTAAACAAACCTCCAAAATTGGAAACTAAAAAAAATAAATAACCAAAGTAACTTCTAAACAAAAATAAAAGAAACTTCTCCCCAGGTATTTCCTAAGATATGCAAATGAACAAGACTTGGGTTGATTAAAATAAAATAAAATTGATTATGAAAATCTAACTATCGTTAGTTAATAATAGTTAAAAATCCAAACATAATCAAAAAGTAAAGTGCAATGCACATGAATGGAACAACAGAGAATCAAGTTCAAATTGTAAATCTTTTGTTTCTTTCATGGATTCAAAGGAATTTGAAATATTAAAAAAGAAATAGATCAAATTAAGTGCAAGTTAATGGTATAATGTTTAGTGAACATAATGATCAATGATCCTGACCAAATGAAATGTCCAGAACATGCTAATTCTAATGAAAAACAGATAGGGGAAATTTAAAGTATGAAGTTGTCCTATTTAAACATCTTTAACTGGATTATTTAAAGAAACAGTTTTCAAATAGTTAGAATGTAAGATAGTTTAAATACCAAAGACCCAAATTTTTCCCCTAGGATTCCATGCGTATAAGGTGGGTGAAGTGAGATAAAATTAGATTAAAAAGCTCTCATGACTTCCTAATCAAGAATTAATGACTAGAATGGATGTGTTATACCCCAATTTTTGCCCATAAGATTTCTCATCATCTCACTTTTATCAATACATTAAGATCACACATTAGGGTTGAGTCTCTCTTTCTACTTTATCCTATCTTTAAGTTTTCTCTTGAGGGATCACCAAGCATCTTGAAATGTGCATCTTGTACATGTGTTCTATTAACTAACATCAATATGTGTGTATATGTTTCTTTGAATGTTCATATTGTTGGTGATCACAATTGCATTCATCTTACTATCTAACCTAGGGTTTGGAAGGATGGTTCTTAGTCAAATGTTTCTTCAATAGATTGCAAGAGTTCAAGCTTCAAGGCTATGTCTATGATATCTAAGATTTGTGGTTCAAAGGGTTCCCTCACTTTATTTTGGTTAAACTTTACTCAAAGTTGGTGGTGGAATTCATCAAGAAGATTCATAGATTCATGTGTTTATTTCCATGACTTCTTCAACAAGTTTCATTGAGACTTTAGCTCCATATTTGAGTGTTCTTCAAGACGACAACATTTCAACGCCTCTTATGATTCATCATGCTTTATTTTTCAAAGAAAGTTCAAAGAGATTTAAGGTTGGCTCAACAAGTTTGACCTAATTGAGTAAATGCTTGATTCAGTGATCACAAGTGCATAACTCTCTTAATTTTCAACATTTTGAGTTGGTTATTTTCTATGGATTTTTATCATCATCAACAACAATCTCTCTTCATATGACAATATCCAATTGTGCAAGAAAATCATCAAAAGTTGAAAGGGGTTTTAAGTCATTTTGACACTCTGAGCTAGGGTTTGTTGACTTTTAAGGATCACATCTTGCTCATTTTTTGAGATTTTTGATTAATTCTAAAGCCATGATTCTCTTTAAAGGGTCCTTAACAAGATCTATTCAGAAATCTAAGGCTAATTTTGAATGGAAGATCACTAATGGTTGAGAAAGTTTACAAGTCTCCATGAAAGGCCTTTGAATTTTAGGGTTTGACTTCAAATGATCATAACTTGGTCAATTTTTATCTCCTTGAGACCATTCTTTTTCCAAAATAATCTTTGGGATGTCTACTACAACTTTGTTTTTATGTGCAAGACTTGACAATGCTTGAAAAATGGTTGAAGAATTGAAAAGATTACAGGTCTTTTGTGATTTTCCCCAAATTTGTTCACCTCTTTCAAAGACCATAACTCTTTCAATTTTTTTTAATGATTTTTGAGTGATCTCAATTCCACACTTCAATTCAAGAGGTCTAATTCATGTCATCTTCAGATATCAAGATCAAATTTTAAGTAGAAAGTCATTTAATTTTGAAGAACATTATAGGTCATTTTGAAGTTCAACACTTAGAATTTTTTGAAGTACAAAACATCTGGGTGTTTTTCACAAATTCAATTGGACATAACTTTTTCTCAAGTATCCAAATGATGTATTTCTTGGCACATTTTAAAGATTGTGACCTCATCTTCCAAATGCTTCAAGAATCATGTCATAAAGCCTTTTGAGTTGTTTGTACCATGGATTCAAAGTTGGCACCATGAAACTGAATTTTTGCTTGCAGTCAGTTTGCAATTTCCATAATGTGGTTTCTAATGACCATTTTGCTGCATGTTTTTCATTTAAACATGTTTAACAAAGTTCCAAAGCATGATTATAGCATTGAAACATAAGAACTAACCGAGTTTTGAGCAAGTTCAAGTCACACTTTTATCATTTTCGGGATTCACTCAATTTCCCTCCAAACCTCACTATTTATTCTAATTCTTTTCACCATATTTCACTCATTTCATCAAGCTTGGATAACCAAAATTACCCTGCCACCTTCTCTCCACAACTCAATTTTCTGAGTTTTCGAATTCACTCTTTCTTTGTTTTTCAATTCAATTTCTTGTGCTATTCTTCTTTAGTGAACTTGTGTGGAGTTTCTCAAACAAAAAGCAAGCCAAATCGTGCCCTATTCTGTTCAAGCAAAGTCAAGTTTCAGAGCAATTTCAGTAGACTTTGTTCAGGTAGATTAAGGCACCAATTCTTCTAACTCAAATTACTGGAGCGATTTATGATATTTGTTAATGCTTGCTATTAACTTAATTTTGGTGAATAAATGCATTTGATGCTTCTGTTTTTTTATTTTAAAATTTTCAAAACACTCTGGTTTTTTCCAAATCGAGTAAGTTGTGCTTTATATAAAATTCGCGCGAGGATATGATTGTGATCGTCTTGAAGAGACGCATCCAATGATACCACTATGAGCATCTAAATTTACATATTTAAGAATCTTGATCTCACCCTAGTTGCAGGGTAGCTGGAGGTTAAAGATGACCTGTGTGTCTTCTTTAACCAATGAGAGCGTGACAATTGAAATGTTCTAATTGATCTGACTTTTGTGACTTCAGTGCGCGCTTGTTGACCATTGATCACCATACATCATCACTACTGAGCCATTAGATGTGCCAGCGTGTTTTAATGAGCCAGATCCAACGCCTCATATTATTTCTGATTTATTTTATTTTACAAAATTTGTTTTAATTTCAAAAATTCATAACTCTCTTATTTTTTATCCAAAAATAATGAAAATAATATACAAAAATACTTTGGATTATTTCAGACTTCGTGAATATTTACAAAAATATGTTTTAAAAATACTTTTCTTGATTTTAAAATTCTAGAAAAATTATGGAAGGATCCAATGACCTCTTGGTAAATATTGGTGACTTCATTTTACTTTTATTTCTGATTTTACTATTTTTCATAAATTTTGGTTTATTTTGCTTATTTCTTTAAATTTTAAAAATAGTTTATGACTTTAAAAATTCTGAAATTTTTTGTCAACATTTATTGACTCATGTTTAACCTCTGAATTTTTTTAAGGATTTTTATTTTATGTTTTAATATACTTTGTGTATTTTACCAGTTATTTCCCTTTTATTAATCATTTAAATATTGTTTTATTGAATATTATTTTATTATTTTTGATTGGTCCTGATTTAGGTGTTATTTTGGGACAAGTTCTTCAACCTCATTGGATCTTGGGTGTTGATAGGTTCAAAAACCAAATCCACCAAAATGGATGAACGATATTGATGATATTTGAAACCCTAATTTCATCTGATACATCCCTCCCCTCTTTATCTTATACCTTTCTTACTTGTACTACATGTTGTTGGAGAATGATTTGCATATCGTTTCTCTAACATGTGGTACATAGATTGCTATTTACCGGTTGCCAAATATGTGTGACTTCTACATAAGTCCACTTACGATTGCTTAACATAACACTAAATTTGTCCCGATTCGAGAAATGATCATTCGTGGCCCAAACCTATGTTTGCAAGCCCAAGTATGTTAATTTGAAACCTTTGATCCAATAATCTCGAGGTTCATTGTTAGGAGGATTTGATCTTATCAATCCTCTAATTAATTTTCATGAATTTTGGTCTAAGTGGATCATTTAAACATCATTGATCATATATGCTTACCTTGAGCATTTGAAATGAATGATATACTTGACAAAAAACAAATGAAACTTGTTGTCGAGAAGCTTTGATTTTATCTTCTAATGAGTTTTTAAATGCAAGTTTCAAGATGGTCATTCAACTAACCTCTAACTTCTAATTCATTAACAATTGACTTTATTTTGTGCTTTTACTTTGTGCTTTTACTCTGTGCTTTTACTTTATGCCTTTTATTTTTTATGCCTTTACTTTTATGTACCATTTACTTTAGAATTTACATTTCATTATTTTTTTAATCTTTTCTCATTTGAGCATTTATCTTTATGTATTTTTATTTTTGCTCACTTGAGCTTTCTTTTCTTTTTGAAGATACTTAATAACCAACTTGAACATAAAAAGCTTTAAGGTTACTTGGACTATTTCGTTACTATCCTTGAAATCATAGAGTTATGGACCTCTTGGACTTAGGATTAGAAGCTTTGATTACCCTTGGGACCTTGTGACTCTGTTGTTATTTTGTCTGGATTTCTCGGGGCTTACTCCAAGACATTGGGTTGATTTTATTTGTGTGCAAGTTATTCTGGTTATGTGCTTTGTCTGTGATTGGGAATTCCTCTTTATACAGCCGTTACTCTGTCCAATTTTTATGAAGACTTAATTCTTCTGAAGCTTGGCATTCTTGAGAGGTTTAGTATCTTTGCTTGCTTGGTTTCAATCCAAAGGATGGGAATTATACATTGACTTCTTTATGTCAAGTGTTGGCTTCTTGCTGGTTAGATGGTTTTTTCCCTTAACTTTTACCTTATGATTTAGGATAGTCCCTTCATCTCCTCCCATCTTCTTTAATTTCAAAATCTTCTCCCTCCTTTTCAAAACTCTTATTGTTTTCTTACTTGAACCTCTTTCATAATAAACTTGGATTTAGGTCCATGCATTTTTAAAAATCTTTTCTTAATCAAACATTAACCAACTTAATCATACTTTGACATTTTTTATGAGAAGACTAAAATTCAATTAACCTCATTCAAACCATTTTGCCACTTTGGCTATTTACTTTAAAAAAATATTTCTCAAAAAAGATTAGACTCTTTTCGGTTCTTGTAGTGATGCGAGCTACTATACTTCTACAATATGTAGTAAAGTGAGATATTTTCCACTTGGGTGTTGAGTGAGGCTTTGTTGATTTTAAAATCTAAGCTATATCCTCCACTTTGAGATGATGCAAGTTCTCCCTTCTCATAATTGTTGGTAGTAAGTATGTTTTCCACTCAGATTCCTCCACTTCGTCATTATCCCCAATAGCATTTACTCCATGGTTGGGCATGGGAGCCGTCACCACATTAGGCCTCTCGGGTGCCTCAAACTGTACCTCTTTAGCATCAATAAGGTCTTGAACCTTATTCCTCATAGCCCAACAATCATCAGTAGAATGCCCCGGGTTATCGGAGTGATAAGCGCAACGGGCGTTGGGGTTGTACTTTGGAGAGGTTGTGTTCACTACCTTTGGAGCTTCTTTAACAGTTACCAGATTGGTTGACAACAGTTGCGGCAGAATCTGAGACAGGGTCATGCTGAGCAGAGTATACTGTCTTTTGGGCCTCTCAACTCTTGGCTGGTTGTATTGCTGAGGAGCAGCAGCAGGCTTAGAAATTACCACCGCGTTGACAGCTTGGCGGCGTTCTGGTTTGTTCTGTCTCCTGGGACCATAAACAACACTAGCTTCCTTCTTGAAGGGCTTCTTTTCAGTGCTCGAGGAGGCACCCTTCTGTATCTTCCCCGATTTGATACCAGCTTCGATCCTCTCACCATTCAGGATCAGGTCTGTAAACCCAGCAGAGGAATTACCAATCAGGTGATTGAAGAAGGGACCAGACAGGGTCCCCAAGAACATGTCCACAAGTTCACGATCAGTCAACGGTGGCTGCACCCTGCCAGCCAGGTCTCTCCATTTGTGCGTACTCCTTAAAACCTTCACCCGTTCCTAGTGACATACCCTGGAGTTGGGTACGCGTAGGAGCGAGGTCGGAATTGTACTGATACTGCTTATAAAAAGCAGTAGCCAAGTCCTCCCAGTTACGAATGTTGGTTCCATCCAGCTGATAGAACCATTCGAGATGAGTCCCTGAAAGACTCTCCTGGAAGAAATGGATCCATAAGTTCTTGTCTGCAGTGTAAGGCTGGATCTTCCTTACATAAGAGCGGAGGTGCAGTTTAGGACAGGAAGCCCCGTCGTACTTCACAAAGGCAGGCGCCTTGAACTTGTGTGGGATCACCACCCCAAAAGATAACCCTAAGTCTCCAAAATCCAACCCAGGCACACGTTGAATCTCCATAGCATTTAACCGGTCCTCCAGTTGTTTGTACCTGTCCTCAGCAGGAGGGTACTGTTCATCATTGAAATCTGTCTCTGTGTCAGAGACCACGGGACTAGGAACCCTTCCCTCCTGGTGACTGCCTTCCCCAACAGATGGAGTAGTCCTCTCAGCTTCATTCTGCAGTGTATTCCCGAGTCTGCGTCCAGTGTTGAACAACACAGTCCTCTTCTTCTTCTTCTTCAGGAGCAAAGACTTCAACTCCTGCTGTCCTTGGGCTAAGTTCATGACCATCTCTTGAAACTGGGCGTTCTGGGCCTGGAGGGCCTTGATAGCTTGTTCAGTAGTTGGTTCAGGATCATGATGATTGAGTGCTGAAATAAACAGCGAAGAAGATTAAGTAACCTTTAGAAAAGGGTACCTGTGATGCATATGATGAATGAAATGCGTATGAATTATGTTTTCAAAGACAATCGGGAATCAACTTTGTAGACAAAAGGAACACACTTTATTAGATTTAAACTTTGGAATTTAAATTGTTCAACAAATTGCCCTTAGGCATTACAGGAATGAAAATACTGAAAAGGAAATAAAAGCTGTAAAGGAAACATCCAAAGCCCATCAGTGCTCCCATGGCCTCATCTTCTCAGTACGGATGTAGTCATTCATGATCCGCTCATTCTCCAATTGCTTGGTCAGCTTCTGGATCTTCTGTTCCTGTTCGTTGAACTTTTCCCGATAATAATCCCGCTCTTCCTGTAGTTGCGCCCAAGACCTCTTTAGGGTATCAACATCAGTGCGTATCTGAGGAGGGAGTATGGTTGGAGGAACCCCGTCTCTATCAGGAATTTCAAGAATGATAGGCCTGACAGCTTCATATGGCATACCTAACTTCTGAGCACGGATGCGGACACATCTATAATAGGGTTCCATTGGTAGAGAAGTCTTCGGTCCCAACTCATGTGGGTCAGCTTTGTGAATTATGTCCCAAGCTTTGATGAATCTACGGCGCAGTTCGTCACTATCTACCTGAAACTCAAAACTGATGTGAGGCACCAACATCTCACGAGGCCCTGCTCTTCTGGCTCTTCCAAACTGACGGAGAGCTAAACATGGATTATAAGAGATTCCGCCCTGAGTACCAATCAATGGAACATTAGAATATTCTCCGCAACGATCAATAACAACCACCTCATCCAAACCTCTGAGAGTCCAAATGATGTCATTATCAGTGAGAGACATTAACCTATGAGCCCATACTCTTCCTTCTTGGTTCTCCAGCACGAACTTGGGGAGGTGCGAAATAAACCACCTCACTAACAAAGGAGTACAACACCACATGGTTCCTCGTCTTCGGGCAGTACGAGCATAGAGTTGTTGCAGGATATCACCCAAGAGAGTGGGTACAGGGTTCTGAGACATGAAGATCCTTATGGCATTGATATTGACAAAGTTATCAGGATTTGGAAACAATACTAGACCATAGATTAAGAGAGCGAGAATGTCCTCGTACGCCCTGAAGTCTAAGTCATTCCAGAAACTGTTAGCTTTACCAATCAGAAACTTAGCCAAGAAGCCCTTAACTCCGCTTCTAGTCACCCAGTTGTCCATTACCTCCTTGTTGGTCAAGGGAAGGGCTGCAGCAATCTCCTCAAGCCTAAGAGTCTTTTCCCAACCAGTGAATGGGGTCTGATCCAAGATAGGGATACCAAGCAAATCAGAGAATTCTTCCAGGGTAGGGACCAGCTGGAAGTCTTGAAAGGTGAAGCAATTGTACAAGGGATCATAAAACTGGGTCAAGACACTCATCAGTTGTTGGTCCCACTTTGAAGTGACTAAACCGAGAAGAGAACCATGCCTCTGGATGAAGGAAGCAGTGTTTGGAATTCTGTCAACCAACTCTTTAAGCAAATCAGGTGGGTGAACAAAGTTGAGCCGGATAGTGTTCCTTCGCACAGGCATCATGATGTCCTACAAAACAGAGCAAAGGTGAAACCCTCTTGTCTTTGAAATAGGTTAGTCCTTATGCAGGATGCATGCAAAGGTATGATGGTATGATGTTATGGTAAAGCACACCACAAGTATTCACAAAGGCAAACATGACAAGGCACACAAGTCACACCAGACAACCCTTAGAGTTTAGGCCAGCATGAAGTTCAGGTACTACCCTTTTTCAGTTTCGTTGGTTAAGACCTGTCCTATCAAAAGTAACCAGGTTCTAGAGGATCCCAATATCACTGACTACCCTCAATCGGTCATAACTCTAGCATCGCAATCTTTTCTTGCAACCAGAACCATCGCGAGAGTTTAGCCTCAATGGGTGTAGCATACTGCTACTGTTCTATGGCCAAGTTGGGTCACATTAGGGTTCTAAGGTCAGTTGGTGCTTAATGACTCCTCAGAAGACCCATATTCTCCTCGTTGCAACACAAGGGATATCGGTACAGACCAAGGTGCCACACCAACGTAGCCACTGCTTCACCCGTGTCGGTCTACGCCGGACAGGTCCCTCACAGCTTATGCTACCTAAAAGGGTATCCCCAGATCCGGGTTAGGATCTATGAAACTCCGATGCAAAGCCCACAAATATAAAGCAATCAAAGCAAAGCAATTGAAAACATAAGTATGATATAATCCTAAGGTACACCTCACTTTTATAGTCCCCAGCAGAGTCGCCAGTTCTGTGATCGGTGGAAATAGAACTGACTGTTTTTTAAGCTGGTTTCGCGAAATGTCACGGTAAGCAAGAGTCGCCACCGTCTTTTATGTTCTCCAACATGGAAAGGACAAAAGCACAGCAAAATTCCTTCTTTGAGATTTCTTTTGGTTCGGGAGGTAGATTTATAGAAAGGGAAGGTGTTAGCACCCTTTCTATCCGTGGTTATCCACGGGCTCTTAGGTACTTGCTCTTATGTTTTCAAAAATTTGTTTGCTTTTCAAGTGTGTGTGGGTTTTGAAAAAGTTTCGTTTGAAAAATTTCTAAGTAACTCTTGTATCAGTCCTCAAGAGTGTATGAAATGTTTATGTTTGAAAACTTTTTGAAAGTGTGGGGTGTAAAAAGATGTTTTTTTGTTTGTTTTGAAAAGAGCAAGTACCCATGAGATCTACCTACTCTAAGGAATTAGGCTGTGTAAGAGTCCTTTAGATAGTGATATCCCACCATTGAGAGGTAGGTAGCACCATCGTTGGAGGTATTCGGGTCAATTCGATTATCGGGACAGTGTGGTCACCGAAGCAACGGTAGGACACCTTAGAAGTAACCCTAATGTCCTAGATCCTTTTATCCGATGCAACCGTTTCGAGGCAACTGGATCTTTAGACAAAGGGCGACCTCTAAGACACCCTATACTTGATGACCATGTTCGAGGCAACCAGTGAGGCGTACCCTAAGAGTGGCATGTGCTTGTGTATTGTTTTCATGTTATGTTTATCTTGTACATGTTATTTGTGAGCTACAGATTGGTTTTATTATTCATACATTCTTTCATGCATTTTTTAACAGTTAGGAGTGCGGAAAATAAATTGCGGAAAGATAAATTCTAACTATTACAAGGCGCGGGTCGATACATCGCCAAAAACAAAGACCCGTTTTGAAAAATAAAAATGCAAGAAATTAAAAGAAAGCAATAAAGTCCTAATTAACTATTACATATCCGGAAACAGTTACATAAATATAATAAAAAGGAATTAAAGCGCGAAAAGAAATTAAATCGGAACGTCCTAGGGTTTTGACCCTTTTTGAATAAGAATTGAATTTTGTCCCTTGTAATTAATGAAATTAAAATTAATAACTAATTAATTAATTAAGAAAATATTTTTTGTGTTTTTATGTTTTAATGAAATAAAATAAAAAAGGAATTAAAAATATCAAAAGAAAAGCCTAAGTCTAAATTATTTTATTCATTGAAAAAATGTTAAAATTAAACTAATTAAACTAATTAGTTTATTAGTATTTTATTTACAAAATAAGTTAATAAATAATAAAAAAAATGTTTTGGTTTCATGGAATTTTATGGGAAAAAATTAGTTTGTTAGGTTAATTAACAATAATGATAATAAAAAAAAAGAAAATGAAAAGAAAAGGAAAATAGAAAAAAAAAGGAAATAGAAACCAAAGGGGGTGTTGATGGCCCAATGGAGGTGTGAAGCCTGGAAATTGCTGGCCCATTAACCAGCCTTGTTGACTTTTGGAGATTGCCTGGAGCACGTTGACTGAAGAACATGGTGCTTCTTCCCTTGTAGCCATTGGATTTGCATTAGGAGACACATGGTTGGCTGATACGCTGGACTCCATGGTGGAACATGGTTGTGAATCTGCATATGATTATGGTATGAAAAATAACAGAATTTTGGGGGGACCTGGGAATCGAACCCAGGTCCTAACGATTGCCAGACGCGTCATCAACCACTGAGCCATTATGTTGTGTTTGTTAATAAAATAAGAAACAAATACAATATATGAAAAACAAGTCACATGCTGAAACTAAAGAAAAAGCGCGCGCCATTTGAATCATCCAGCCATGCGTGGACACCTCATCATCGTCTTCATTTATCTGCAAAATAAAAACAAGATAGCGGGGGTTTTTAACCCCCACAATGCAAAACTGCCAAGAATAGCGATTAGGCATATAGTGAACATAAAAAGGGCGCGATGGTTGGGTTGAATTCGTCTGGCCTTGACGAATTCAACCATAGGCGTTATGTGGTCCAATTTTCCTCATGCTGTAAAGCCCCAATCTAGAAGCTTGGAAACCCTAAATTTCTCCCATGGCAACTTGCGTTTCAGGGCATCTTAATGAAATTAAATCACACCAAAAGCTTCACCGAATGCTATGAACACAAAACAATCAACAAAAGGTATTAAAAATGCATGAATCAAAGGTTATAATTTTGGAAGAAAAGTGATAAACCGTGAATCTGTTAGAGCGTTCTCTTGAGCTTTAAGGCTTGTTCTCGATGGCAATGTGTTCCTGGAAGGTCCAGCAATGTATTGGAAACAAGAAAAGGGTTCGAATTGGCCTGCAAGTGAGAATTCAGTTTTCAACTTTTCTTCAAGTTTTTGGAATTTTGTTTGGCCGTTTCAATTAGCTCTTGGTCCTGCCTCAGGTTGGAGAGGCTTGCATATGTATGTATCAAGGGATTTAAGTCAGCATTAGGAGCCTTTAACTTGTGCATTGAAGTTTTGGATTTCCTCTTAACCACCATTAAAGGCCTTTCAAAGCTTTGTCCAAATTTTGAATTTTCATGCATAAATGAGCTTTACACGAATTTGGCAACTAGAATATGCTTCATGAAGGCTAATCAAACCACAAGATACCATTTAATCAATTTTTTTTTTATTTTACTTGAATTATTATGGATTAAAATGAATTAAATCCATAAAAATTAAATAAAAATAGAAAAATAATTATTTGGTCTTGAAATTGATCATGGGACACGTGGGTGGTATGACAAGGCTGAATCAAGTGGAAAAAAGTGGGCCCTTTTGTCAAAAATTGAAGTTTCAAGGATAGTTGACTTTTGCCATTTCATGATAATTTCCCAACTTCTCCAATGCATATCTTGCTCAATTTTGATCATATGAACATGTTCTTGGACATTTTGGAAAGGTCTTGAAGTCCTCTAACCAATGCCTTTGGTCCCATGTCATTTGAATTTACAAATCTCAAGTTATGGTCTTTGACTTAAAGTGCCTTTTTGTTGACTTTTGAAAATGACCTATAATGTTGAAATTGATAACTTTTTGTGAGAGCATTTCTTGGACTTGGAATGTGAAGATGAGTTGTAGGAAATGTTATCCCCTTCAAAATGAGCATTGGATGGGATTTTTCTGATGAACCATGAAAAAGTTATGCCTTGGTTAAGTTATAGTTGACTTTTCAACTGTCCAAAAATAGAAACTTTTGCATCTTGATGATTTTTGAGCCATTCTTGTGAAATCATGGTCAAGATTTGACCAAATGATGATTGTGGCTTCAAAATAAGATGTTGACCAAAATTTTTGACTTTTGACTGCCAAATGACCATTTTACCCCTGTAGTTGATTGTGAACCAATTAGGGCTTTTGACTGTGCAATTTGATGCTGTGAGTCTTGCAACTTGGCATGTAGATGCTTGACAATGTGTATAGGCATATGGGACTTGATTGAGCCCTTGAAAACCTCAACTTCTTTGAGAGAACCAAAACCCTAGTTTTGAACTGGCTTAGGAGGATGCTTGGACTGTACATCCTTTGAGTAGACTTGAGCAAATTGAGATGATGCTTGTCAAAACTTGAAGAATATGGGAGGGAAAATTTTGGGGTACAACAGTTGCTCTTGTTCAATCTTCTTAGACCTGAGGATGTAGATTGGCTTGCGTGCCTTTCGTGATCCGAAGGTGGAAGATGATTGAACACTAGAGTGCCCAGAAATTTGCACTCGCATAGTGGAGTATCAGTAGTGTGATGTCAGGAATGGGCTTACAGATACCATTTGGAGAGATGATGGATAGGAGGATGGGCTTATAGATGCCATCTGGAGATGTGACAGAACCTTGTCGGGAATGGGCTTATAGATGCCACTTGGATAGATGGTATAGTGGTGGAGATGGGCTTAAAGATGCACTCGGAGTGTCGATCGCGTAAGAGATTCCTTAGAGAGAACTTGCGTACTTGAGGAAGAAAGATGGTTTCCTGGCCTGTTGCAGGTGTTGATCTTCAGACTCTTCATGTAGATGTGCTCTGGCTGGATACAGGTATCGAATCTACAAACAATCGCTCACAGACGTGCCCTGGCTAGATACAGGAATCGAATCCGGAACTTCAAAAGGTTGCTTACAGACGTGCCCTGGCTAGATACAAGAATCGAATCTGGAATTAGTCGTCTACAGATGTGCCCTGGCTGGATACAGGAATCAAATCTTCAAACTCTTCAGATGTGCCCTGGCTAGATATAGGAATCGAATATGGAATTAGTCGTCTATAGATGTGCCCTGGTTGGATACAGGAATCGAATCTTCAAACTCTTCAGATGTTCCCTGGATAGATACAGGAATCGAATCTGGAATTAGTCGTCTACAGATGTGCCCTGGCTGGATACAGGAATCGAATCTTCAAACTCTTCAAATGTGCCCTGGCTAGATACAGGAATCGAATCTGGAATTAGTCGTCTACAGATGTGCCCTGGCTGGATACAGGAATTGAATCTTCAAACTCTTCAGATGTGCCCTGGCTAGATACAGGAATCGAATCTGGAATTAGTCGTCTACAGATGTGCCCTGGCTGGATACAGGAATCGAATCTTCAAACTCTTCAGATGTGCCCTGGCTAGATACAGGAATCGAATCTGGAATTAGTCGTCTACAGATGTGCCCTGGCTGGATACAGGTATCGAATCTTCAAACTCTTCAGATATGCCCTGGCTAGATACAGGAATCGAATCTGGAATTTGTCGTCAACAGATATGCCCTGGCTAGATACAGGTATCGAATCTGGAATTGCGACGGTTGATAGTAATTATCTTTGGATTGACCTTTTTCCTGAAAAGGCAAAACATCAGTTGTATGCAATGTCATGATGCATGATGTCATGATGTTCTCAAAAATAAATGAGATTGTGTGTTTACGATGCGTATATGCATGCGTCATGGTGTATGATAATGTAATGTTTATGAATGTATTTTCGTCTAGGCAAATAAATCCTTGACGAATGCCGGGAGCTTGAATCCTGGGCTGATGTTGAAGAGTAGAGTTCTTCGTTTCCGCTGGGGGATGATGGTTGCAAGCATAAACCAGTAGGAGAAGATGACTCCGTTGGGGAATAAACTTGTTGGAGAGATTACTCTGCGGGGAATACTCTGTGGGAAGAGATACTTTGCTGAGGATTTGATGACAACTCCGCTGGGGACTCCGTTGATATGTTATGGTGAGGATTTGATGAACTCCGCTGGGGGATAGGAAGAACTTCGCCGAGGACGATCTTTCCATGGTAATTAGCTGAGGATAACCCAGTTATAAGCTCTGGTGAGGAATAACTTTTGAATAAAGCCGGGGAGACACGTCCGTGCTCTGCAAGGGATAAGCTTCCAGAATCTACTGGGGATAAGCTTTCAGAATCTACTGAGGATATTGATTCGACTCTCCTGGGGAAACTTTTGAGCTGTACTGGGGAAGTGCTCCGCTGGGGTGTCTGGTATTCCGCCGGGGAACAATCTTAGATTAAGACTGCCGGGGATGCTTGTTTAGGAAAATATGTATACTCCGCTGGGGAATATTGAGATTTTTTGGGGATACCCAACTTCCTTAAGGCTGGCAGTAGACTAACTCTGCTTGGGGAGAGTGTTGCTGTCTTGCTAGGGATATTGTGCCTTTTCAGGGCTGATGGGAGACCAACTCTGCTTTAGGAGAGTATTGCTGGGTCTTGTCTTACTCTGCGGGGAGTGAAGGTATCCTGGTTGCGTTCTTCAGCCGAACCTACCTTGGTACCTTGGTGGACAGAGAAACTAGATTGCTTAGACAACTCGTTATTGCCCCTGTTTCTGATGTCACTTGTAATTAGTCCTTTGTTTCGCATGCAAATATTTATGAGTTTAGCAATTAATGTCAAATGCATATATCAAAAATGAACATTGGACGTTCTTTGCAAAACAAAACAGATAAAGGAAAAACAATTAGAAATTTGTCTGGTAAAGTGAATTTGTATTGATTTTTGAATTTGCCCGTAAATAGGCGTTTTTGTACAAGAGGCTGACGTCCTAGTAGGAGAACGCCGCTGAACAAAAGAGTTTATACAATTTTGAAAAGAAAAACAAAACAGCTATGTGAAAAATCCCCCTGGGTTCCAACTCTGCTATCGCCTTTATGTCTTCAAGCATCTCATCACTTTGCTGCTTAGTTGAAGAGGAATCTGATTGATTGATGCCGTCGGAACCTGTTAGTTGATGCCGAATTCTGGATGTAGGGTGATCCAATGAGACATAGTATTACGCTTTAATCCCTAACTTTTGCCTGGACCGCCCTTTCGGGTTTTCAGTCCACCGGGATGCCCATTTTTTCCCAAGCCGCCTTTTCAGGTTTTCGACTTGCCGGGTGTACAAATTTTTTCATTTCATCCCTTATTTTTGCCCGAACCCTTTTGGTTCGCCGGGAAGCCCTTATTTTTGCCTAGGTGTGTCAACCTAGCGGGTCTTTTATCATGCGTAGTATGTTTTTACTATGTCTGCATTGGCAGGGCGAGGAAGGTCGTCACCATCCATGGTGGTTAGAATCATAGCTCCTCCTGAGAAGATATTCTTAACCACAAATGGCCCTTCGTACGTGGGGGTCCATTTTCCCCTGGGATCACTTTGAGGAAGAATGATGCGCTTGATTACCAGGTCTCCGACTTGATACTCTTGTCGTCTGACTTTCTTGTTAAAGGCCCTGATCATCCGTTTTTGGTACGCTTGACCATGACAAATAGCAGTGAGTCTTTTTTCGTTGATTAGATTTAATTGATCAAGTCGATTCTGGATCCAGTCATCTTTGCTCAAACCTGCATCCTTCATTATCCGGAGAGAGGGTATCTGGACTTCAATAGGCAAGACTGCCTCCATGCCATAGACCAAGGAAAAGGGAGTTTCCCTTGTTGACGTCCGTGCTGAGGTATGGTACCCATGAAGAGCAAACGATAACATTTCGTGCCAATCTTTGTAGGTCACTGTCATCTTCTGCACAATCTTTTTGATATTCTTATTTGCTGCCTCTACAGCCCCATTCATCTTCGGTCGGTAAGGAGAAGAGTTGTGGTGCTGTATCTTGAATTGCTCGCAGAGCTCAGTGATCATCTTGTTGTTAAGATTGGTACCATTGTCCGTAATGATCCTCTCCGGGACGCTGTATCGACAGATCAGGTTATGCCGAATGAACCGTGCCACGACGTTCTTGGTTACCGTAGCGTAGGAAGCTGCTTCAACCCACTTTGTAAAATAATCAATCGCCACTAGGATGAAGCGATGCCCATTGGATGCCGTAGGTCTGATCTCGCCGATCATATCAATGCCCCACATTGCAAAAGGCCAAGGTGCTGTCAAGACGTTTAGAGGAACTGGAGGAACGTGCACCTTATCAGCATAGATCTGGCATTTATGACACGTCCGAGAGTGTTGGTAACAGTCGGCTTCCATTGTGGACCAGAAATATCATGCCCGAATGATTTTCTTTGCCGTGGTATGTCCACTAGAATGAGTTCCGAAGGTACCTTCATGTAGCTTTGTCATGATCTTTTCTGCTTCAGTCTTATCCACACAACGCAGTAAGGTTGAATCATGGTTTCGCTTGTATAGAATGCCATTGCTAAGGAAGAACTTTGCAGCGAATCTTCTCAGGAACTTCTTGTCGTTGACAGATGCACCCTCGGGGTATTCTTGAGCTTCCAAGTACCTCTTCACTTCATGATACCAAGGCTTTTCAGTTACCTCTTCAGCCTCAAGATCACAGCAATGTGCAGGTTCGTCCAATTTCCAGATAATGATCCGGGGAGCCTCGTTATCCCATTTGACTTTGAACATAGAAGACATCGTAGCTAGCGCGTCCGCCAACTAATTCTCCTCTCTTGGGAAATGTTCAAAAGTTATCTCTTCGAAATGGGGGATCAACGTCAACACATACTCTTTGTAAGGAATAAGATTTGGGTGTTTCGTATCCCACTCGCCTTTGATCTGATTGATCACGAGAGCGGAATCTCTGAAGACACTCAGAAACTTGATCCTTAGGTCAATTGCAGCTTGAAGACCCATGATGCATGCCTCATACTCTGCCATGTTGTTGGTGCAGTTGAAACATAGTCGGGCAGTGAGTGGATTATGAGTGCCTTCAGGGGATATGATCACAGCACCGACACCGTTACCCAAAGCGTTTGAGGCTCCGTCAAATTGCATAGACCATCGGGATCCTTCCTCAGGTCCTTCATCCGGTCCAGGTACTTCACAATCAGTTACTACCATGATATCCTCGTCTGGAAATTCAAAGTTCATAGATTGGTAGTCGTCCACTGCCTGGTGTGCCAAATGGTCTGCCAATACACTTCCCTTGATTGCTTTCTGAGTCGTGTACTGGATGTCATATTCTGTCAAGATCATTTGCCATCTTGCTATTCTTCCGGACAAGGCAGGCTTTTCGAATATGTACTTGATTGGATCCATTTTTGAAATCAACAGAGTAGTGTGAGTCAACATATACTGTCTCAGCCGGCGAGCAGCCCATACCAAAGCGCAACAAGTTTTCTCGAGCAGTGAGTATCGGGTCTCACAGTCGGTAAACTTTTTGCTAAGGTAATAAATAGCGTGCTCTTTTCGGCCAGACTCGTCATGCTGCCCCAGCACACACCCCATTGAGCTGTCAAGTACTGTTAAGTATAGTATTAGAGGTCTCCCTTCAACCGGTGGCATAAGAATGGTTGGTTCTTGGAGATACTCTTTGATTCTTTCGAAAGCGGCCTGGCATTCATCGTTCCAACGTACTACTTGATCTTTCTTCAGTAGCTTGAAGATTGGTTCACAGGTAGCCGTTAGATGTAAGATGAATCGGGAAATGTAGTTCAGCCGTCCTAGAAAGCCTCTGACTTCTTTCTCTATCTTGGGAGCTGGCATCTCTTGTATGGATTTCACCTTGGCAGGGTCCACTTGAATACCTTTGTCGCTTACGACGAAGCCTGGCAATTTTCCAGATCTCACCCTGAAGGTGCACTTGTTTGGGTTCAACCTCAGCTTGTACAACTTCAAACGGTCAAACAGCTTCTGTAGATGGTCAATGTGTTCCTCCTCAGTTTGGGACCTTGCAATCATATCGTCGACATATACTTCAATCTCATGATAGATCATGTCATGAAACAAAGCAACCATGGCACGTTGGTAGGTTGCCCCAGCATTTTTCAACCCAAAAGGCATGACCTTGTAGCAAAAGGTGCCCCACTGAGTAACAAAAGTGGTCTTCTCCATGTCTTCAGGAGCCATCTTGATCTGATTATAACCTGAGAAGCCGTCCATGAAGGAGAAAACTTTATGCTGAGCAGTGTTGTCAACCAGAACGTCGATATGAGGCAGAGGGAAGTCATCCTTAGGGCTGGCCCTATTCAAATCCCTGTAGTCAACACACATTCGGACCTTACCATCTTTCTTCGGCACTAGAACCACGTTGGCGACCCACTGAGGGTAAGAAGTCACTGCTAGAAACCCGGCATCAAATTGTTTCATAACCTCAACCTTGATTTTCTCGGACATCTCTGGACGCATACGACGGACCTTCTGTTTAACCAGAGGGCAGTCTTCCTTGATAGGAAGGTGATGAACCACAATGTCAGTATCCAACCCGGGCATGTCTTTGTAAGACCAGGCAAAGATTTCCACATAGTCATGTAGAATTTGAATCAACCGTTGTTTCACACTGAGCTCTAGATTGGCACCAATCTTGACTTCCTTTCTGTCTGTCTCAGTACCCAGATTTACCGTTTCCACTGGCTCTTCATGTGGCTGAATGGCCCTCTCTTCCTAGAGTAACAGTCTTGCAAGCTCACCAGGCACTTCGCAATCATCTTCACCTTCGTCTTCGGCTAAGTTGATTGGATTTTCGAAGTCATAACTGGCAGTAGAAGAGTCGTTACCATTGAGATCCATAGTGGATTGGAACCTGTATGGGTGAGTGCGTGTAAATATAGCTGTTCTGCAATATAATAATAAAGAAAGAAAAGGAGCACAAGATTTGAAATGTGAAAAACGTCCAATGCTTTTATTCATGATATATGAAGGTGACAAATAATAAGCCCTCACAAATGATGCCACAGTGCCCCGGGTAAGACACCGGGCCATAGAGTTTCAAATTATTGCTTGTTACAAATTCAAAACAAAGGAGTTCATTACTGAGTGACTAAAGTAATAGGTGTAAAGTCTTTCGCATTCCAGTTGCTTGGTCCACTGTCGGTCGTTGGGTAGATCCAGCCGTTGAATTCAGATTCCTCCACTTCGTCATCATCCCCAATAGCATTTACTCTATGGTTGGGCATGGGAGCCGTCACCACATTAGGCCTCTCGGGTGCCTCAAACTGTACCTCTTTAGCATCAATAAGGTCTTGAACCTTATTCCTCAGAGCCCAACAATCATCAGTAGAATGCCCCGGGCTATCAGAGTGATAAGCGCAACGGGCGTTGGGGTTGTACTTTGTAGAGGTTGTGTTCACTACCTTTGGAGCTTCTTTAACAGTTACCAGATTGGTTGACAGCAGTTGCGGCAGAATCTGAGACAGGGTCATGCTGAGCCGAGTATACTTTCTTTTGGGCCTCTCAACTCTTGGCTGGTTGTATTGTTGAGGAGCAGCAGCAGGCTTAGAAATTACCACTGTGTTGACAGCTTGGAGGCGTTCTGGTTTGTTTTGTCTCCTGGGACCATAAACAGCACTAGCTTCCTTCTTGAAGGGCTTCTTTTCAGTGCTCGAGGAGGCACCCTTCTGTATCTTCCCCGATTTGATACCAGCTTCGATCCTCTCACCAGTCAGGATCAGGTCTGTAAACCCAGCAGAGGAATTACCAATCAGGTGATTGAAGAATGGACCAGACAGGGTCCCCAAGAACATGTCCACGAGTTCACGATCAGTCAACGGTGGCTGCACCGTGCCAGCCAGGTCTCTCCATTTCTGTGCGTACTCCTTAAAACCTTCACCCGTTCCTAGTGACATACCCTGGAGTTGGGTACGCGTAGGAGCGAGGTTGGAATTATACTGATACTGCTTATAAAAAGCAGTAGCCAAGTCCTCCCAGTTACGAATGTTGGTTCCATCCAGCTGATAGAACCATTCGAGATGAGTCCCTGAAAGACTCTCCTGGAAGAAATGGATCCATAAGTTCTTGTCTGCAGTGTAAGGCTGGATCTTCCTTACATAAGAGCGGAGGTGCAGTTTAGGACAGGAAGCCCCGTCGTACTTCACAAAGGCAGGCGCCTTGAACTTGTGTGGGATCACCACCCCAGAAGATAACCCTAAGTCTCCAAAATCCAACCCAGGCACACGTTGAATCTCCATAGCATTTAACTGGTCCTCCAGTTGTTTGTACCTAGCCTCAGCAGGAGGTTACTGTTCATCATTGAAATCTGTCTCTGTGTCAGAGACCACGGGACTAGGAACCCTTCCCTCCTGGTGACTGCCTTCCCCAACAGATGGAGTAGTCCTCTCAGCTTCATTCTGCAGTGTATTCCCGAGTCTGCGTCCAGTGTTGAACAGCACAGTCCTCTTCTTCTTCTTCTTCTTCAGGAGCAAAGCCTTCAACTTCTGCTGTCCTTGGGCTAAGTTCATGACCATCTCTTGAAACTGGGCGTTCTGGGCCTGGAGGGCCTTGATAGCTTGTTCAGTAGTTGGTTCAGGATTCATGATGATTGAGTGCTGAAATAAACAGCGAAGAAGAATAAGCAACCTGTAGAAAAGGGTACCTGTGATGCATATGATGAATGAAATGCGTATGAATTATGTTTTCAAAGACAATCGGGAATCAACTTTGTATACAAAAGGAACACACTTTATTAGATTTAAACTTTGGAATTTAAACTGTTCAACAAATTGCCCTTAGGCGTTACAGGAATGAAAATACTGAAAAGGAAATAAAAGCTGTAAAGGAAACATCCAAAGCTCATCAGTGCTCCCATGGCCTCCTCTTCTCAGTACGAATGTAGTCATTCATGATCCGCTTGTTCTCCAATTGCTTGGTCAGCTTCTGGATCTTATGTTCCTGTTCGTTGAACTTTTCCCGATAATAATCCCGCTCTTCCTGTAGTTGCGCCCAAGACCTCTTTAGGGTATCAACATCAGTGGGTATCTGCGGAGGGAGTATGGTTGGAGGAACCCCGTCTCTATCAGGAATTTCAAGAATGATAGGCCTGACAGCTTCATATGGCATACCTAACTTCTGAGCACGGATGAGGACCCATCTGTAATAGGGTTCCATTGGTAGAGAAGTCTTCGGTCCCAACTCATGTGGGTCAGCTTTGTGAATTTTGTCCCAAGCTTTGATGAATCTACGACACAGTTCGCCACTATCTACCTGAAACTCAAAACTGATGTGAGGCACCAACATCTCATGAGGCCCTGCTCTTCTGGCTCTTCCAAACTGAAGGAGAGCTAAACATGGATTATAAGAGATTCCTCCCTGAGTACCAATCAATGGAACATTAGGATATTCTCCGCAACGATCAATAACAGTCACCTCATCTAAACCTCTGAGAGTCCAAATGATGTCATTATCAGTGAGAGACATTAACCTATGAGCCCATCCTCTTCCTTCTTGGTTCTTCAGCACGAACTTGGGGAGGTGCGAAATAAACCACCTCACTAAAAAAGGAGTACAACACCACAGGGTTCCTCGTCTTCGGGCAGTACGAGCATAGAGTTGTTGCTGGATATCACCCAAGAGAGTGGGCACAGGGTTCCAAGACATGAAGATCCTTATGGCATTGATATTGACAAAGTTATCAGGATTTGGAAACAATACTAGACCATAGATTGAGAGAGCGAGAATGTCCTCATACGCCCTGAAGTCTAAGTCATTCCAGAAACTGTTAGCTTTACCAATCAGAAACTTAGCCAAGAAGCCCTTAACTCCGCTTCTAGTCACCCAGTTGTCCATTACCTCCTTGTTGGTCAAGGGAAGGGCTGCAACAATCTCCTCAAGCCTAAGAGTCTTTTCCCAACCAGTGAATGGGGTCTGATCCAAGATAGGGATACCAAGCAAATCAGAGAATTCTTCCAGGGTAGGGACCAGCTGGAAGTCTTGAAAGGTGAAGCAATTGTACAAGGGATCATAAAACTGGGTCAAGACACTCATCAGTTGTTGGTCCCACTTTGAAGTGACTAAACCGAGAAGAGAACCATGCCTCTGGATGAAGGAAGCAGTGTTTGGAATTCTGTCAACCAACTCTTTAAGCAAATCAGGTGGGTGAACAAAGTTGAGCCGGATAGTGTTCCTTCGCACATGCATCATGATGTCCTACAAAACAGAGCAAAGGTGAAACCCTCTTGTCTTTGAAATAGGTCAGTCCTTATGCAGGATGCATGCAATGGTATGATGGTATGATGTTATGGTAAAGCACACCACAAGTATTCACAAAGGCAAACATGACAAGGCACACAAGTCACACCAGACAATCCTTAGAGTTTAGGCCAGCATGAAGTTCAGGTACTACCCTCTTTCAGTTTCGTTGGTTAAGACCTGTCCTATCAAAAGTAACCGGGTTCTAGAGGATCCCAATATCACTGACTACCCTCAATCGCTCATAACTCCAGCGTCGCAATCTTTTCTTGCGGCCAGAACCATCGCGAGAGTTTAGCCTCAATGGGTGTAGCATACTGCTACTGTTCTATGGCCAAGTTGGGTCACATTAGGGTTCTAAGGTCGGTTGGTGCTTAATGACTCCTCAGAAGACCCATATTCTCCTCGTTGCAACACAAGGGATATCGGTACAGACCAAGGTGCCACACCAATGTAGCCACTGCTTCACCCGTGTCGGTCTACGCCGGACAGGTCCCTCACAGCTTATGCTACCTAAAAGGGTATCCCCAGATCCGGGTTAGGATCTATGAAACTCCGATGCAAAGCCCACAAATATAAAGCTATCAAAGCAAAGCAATTGAAAACATAAGTATGATCTAATCCTAAGGCACACCTCACTTTTATAGTCCCCAGCAGAGTCGCCAGTTCTGTGATCGGTGGAAATAGAACTGACTATTTTTTAAGCTGGTTTCGCGAAATGTCGCGGTAAGCAAGAGTCGCCACCGTCTTTTATGTTCTCCAACATGGAAAGGACAAAAGCACAACAAAATTCCTTCTTTGAGATTTCTCTCGGTTTGGGAGGTAGATTTATAGAAAGGGAAGGTGTTAGCACCCTTTCTATCCGTGGTTATCCACGGGCTCTTAGGTACTTGCTCTTATGTTTTCAAAAATTTGTTTGCTTTTCAAGTGTGTGTGGGTTTTGAAAAAGTTTCGTTTGAAAATTTCTAAGTAACTCTTGTATCAGTCCTCAAGAGTGTATGAAATGTTTTGTTTGAAAACTTTTTGAAAGTGTGGGGTGTAAAAAGATGTTTTTTTGTTTGTTTTGAAAAGAGCAAGTACCCATGAGATCTACCTACTCTAAGGAGTTATGTTGTGTAAGAGTCCTTTAGATAGTGTTATCCCACCATTGAGAGGTAGGTAGCATCATCGTTGGAGGTATTCGGGTCAATTCGATTATCGGGACAGTGTGGTCACCGAAGCAATGGTAGGACACCTTAGAAGTAACCCTAATGTCCTAGATCCTTTTATCCGAGGCAACCGTTTCGAGGCAACTGGATCTTTAGACAAAGGGCAACCTCTAAGACACCCTATACTTGATGACCACGTTCGAGGCAACCAGTGAGGCGTACCCTAAGAGTGGCATGTGCTTGTGTATTGTTTTCATGTTATGTTTATCTTGTACATGTTATTTGTGAGCTACGGATTGGTTTTATTATTCATACATTCTTTCATGCATTTTTTAACAGTTAGGAGTGCGGAAAATAAATTGCGGAAAGATAAATTCTAACTATTACAAGGCGTGGGTCTATACATCGCCAAAAACAAAGACCCGTTTTGAAAAATAAAAATGCAAGAAATTAAAAGAAAGCAATAAAGTCCTAATTAACTATTACATATCCGGAAACAGTTACATAAATATAATAAAAAGGAATTAAAGCGCGAAAAGAAATTAAATCGGAACGTCCTAGGGTTTTGACCCTTTTTGAATAAGAATTGAATTTTGTCCCTTGTAATTAATGAAATTAAAATTAATAACTAATTATTTAATTAATTAAGAAAATATTTTTTGTGTTTTTATGTTTTAATGAAATAAAATAAAAAAGGAATTAAAAATATCAAAAGAAAAGCCTAAGTCTAAATTATTTTATTCATTGAAAAAATGTTAAAACTAAACTAATTAAACTAATTAATTTATTAGTATTTTATTTACAAAATAAGTTAATAAATAATAAAATGTTTTTTTTTTGGTTTCATGGAATATTATGGGAAAAAATTAGTTTGTTAGGTTAATTAACAATAATGATAATAAAAAAAAAGAAAATGAAAAGAAAAGGAAAATAGAAAAAAAAAGGAAATAGAAACCAAAGGGGGTGTTGATGGCCCAATGGAGGTGTGAAGCCTGGAAATTGCTGGCCCATTAACCAGCCTTGTTGACTTTTGGAGATTGCCTGGAGCACGTTGACTGAAGAACATGGTGCTTCTTCCCTTGTAGCCATTGGATTTGCATTAGGAGACACATGGCTGCCTGATACGCTGGACTCCATGGTGGAACATGGTTGTGAATCTGCATATGATTATGGTATGAAAAATAACATAGAATTTTGGGGGGACCTGGGAATCGAACCCAGGTCTCAACGATTTCCAGACGCGTCATCAACCACTGAGCCATTGTGCTGTGTTTGTTAATAAAATAAGAAACAAATACAATATATGAAAAACAAGTCACATGCTGAAACTAAAGAAAAAGCGCGCGCCATTTGAATCAGCCAGCCATGCGTGGACACCTCATCATCGTCTTCATTTATCTGCAAAATGAAAACAAGATAGCGAGGGTTTTTAACCCCCACAATGCAAAACTGCCAAGAATAGCGATTAGGCATATAGTGAACATAAAAAGGGCGCGATGGTTGGGTTGAATTCGTCTGGCCTTGACGAATTCAACCATAGGCGTTATGTGGTCCAATTTTCCTCATGCTGTAAAGCCCCAATCTAGAAGCTTGGAAACCCTAAATTTCTCCCATGGCAACTTGCGTTTCAGGGCATCTTAATGAAATTAAATCACACCAAAAGCTTCACCTGAATGCTATGAACACAAAACAATCAACAAAAGGTATTAAAAATGCATGAATCAAAGGTTATGATTTTGGAAGAAAAGTGATAAACCGTGAATCTGTTAGAGCGTTCTCTTGAGCTTTAAGGCTTGTTCTCGATGGCAATGTGTTCCTGGAAGGTCCAGCAATGTATTGGAAACAAGAAAAGGGTTCGAATTGGCCTGCAAGTGAGAATTCAGTTTTCAACTTTTCTTCAAGTTTTTGGAATTTTGTTTGGCCGTTTCAATGAGCTCTAGGTCCTGCCTCAGGTTGGAGAGGCTTGCATATGTATGTATCAAGGGATTTAAGTCAGCATTAGGAGCCTTTAACTTGTGCATTGAAGTTTTGGATTTCCTCTTAACCACCATTAAAGGCCTTTCAAAGCTTTGTCCAAATTTTGAATTTTCATGCATAAATGAGCTTTACACGAATTTGGCAACTAGAATATGCTTCATGAAGGCTAATCAAACCACAAGATACCATTTAATCAATTTTTTTGATTTTACTTGAATTATTATGGATTAAAATGAATTAAATCCATAAAAATTAAATAAAAATAGAAAAATAATTATTTGGTATTGAAATTGATCATGGGACACGTGGGTGGCATGACAAGGCTGAATCAAGTGGAAAAAAGTGGGCCCTTTTGTCAAAAATTGAAGTTTCAAGGATAGTTGACTTTTGCCATTTCATGAAAATTTCCCAACTTCTCCAATGCATATCTTGCTCAATTTTGATCATATAAACATGTTCTTGGACATTTTGGAAAGGTCTTGAAGTCCTCTAACCAATGCCTTTGGTCCCATGTCATTTTAATTTACCAATATCAAGTTATGGTCTTTGACTTAAAGTGCCTTTTTGTTGACTTTTGAAAATGACCTATAATGTTGAAATTGATAACTTTTTGTGAGAGCATTTCTTGGACTTGGAATGTGAAGATGAGTTGTAGGAAATGTTATCCCCTTCAAAATGAGCATTGGATGGTATTTTCATGATGAACCATGAAAAAGTTATGCCTTGGTCAAGTTACAGTTGACTTTTCAACTGTCCAAAAATAGAAACTTTTGCATCTTGATGATTTTTGAGCCATTCTTGTGAAATCATGGTCAAGATTTGACCAAATGATGATTGTGGCTTCAAAATAAGATGTTGACCAAAATTTTTGACTTTTGACTGCCAAATGACCATTTTACCCCTGTAGTTGATTGTGAACCAATTAGGGCTTTTGACTGTGCAATTTGATGCTGTGAGTCTTGCAACTTGGCATGTAGATGCTTGACAATGTGTATAGGCATATGGGACTTGATTGAGCCCTTGAAAACCTCAACTTCTTTGAGAGAACCAAAACCCTAGTTTTGAACTGGCTTAGGAGGATGCTTGGACTGTACATCCTTTGAGTAGACTTGAGCAAATTGAGATGATGCTTGTCAAAACTTGAAGAATATGGGAGGGCAAATTTTGGGGTACAACAGGGATGACAGATCATGTCTAGTCGGTCAAAACTAGCATGAATATTTCCAAAATTGACAAATCCTCGTCATGCCGGCAACTTGCTGACAGTAGATTGCCATGTAACAAACTAACTTCAATGGGGATAAAAACAAACCATATTCAGCGCACTAACTGACATGGATGTTTCCAAAGTTGACAAAGCTTAATTCCTATCAACATTTTTCTAATAGTATTCTACATCGTATATGTAACATGTTAAACATGCTTTGATGTTGAAAAAATCCTCGTCCTGCCAACAATCAGCTAACAGGGGTTGCAACAAACATGTAAAAAATGTAATAAGCTTTAATCTTGACAAAAATCCTCGTCCCACCAGCAATTAGCTACCAGAGGTTTGCAGCAAAACAAGAAAACTTTAATGTTGATAGATCCTCGTCCCGCCAGCAATTAGCTAACAATGGTTGCAACAAACATGTCACAACATGTTAAATAAGCTTTAATGTTGACAAAATCCTCGTCCAGCAAGCAACCAAATACCAGAGGTATGCAACAAACAAGCAAACTTTAATGTTAAAAGATCCTCGTTCCTTCGTAAAAATTGTAGACAACGAATCCCAACATGCAAACAAATAGTTAACATAACATCTTCCTGCTAGAATCAACTAACAGCCTTCTGTAACAAAACATGTAACAACATGTTCAAAACTTCAATGCGGACAATTCATCTTCTGCCAATAACAACTAACAGTAGAATGCAACATAAGTAAACTTCGATGTTGTTAAATTCTCTCTCCATCGGAAAACTTGCAGATAGCAAACCACAACATAGAAATAAATAGTTAACAAAACATCTCCCTGCCAAAATCAAACTAACATCCGCCTGTAACAAAACATGTAACAACATGTTCAAAACTTCATGCTGATAATTCATCTCATTGCTAAAAATAGCTAAAAGTAGAATGCAACAGAAGCAAACTTTGAAGTTGATAAACTCTCTCTATCAACAAACTTGCAAACATCGAATCACAACATACAAACAAATAGTTAACAGAACATCTCCCTGTCGGAAGCAACTAACAACCGTCTATAAAAAAACCATGTAACAACATGTTCAAAACTTCAATGCTGACAATTCATCTCACTGCTAACAACAACTAATAGTAGAATGCAACATAAACAAACTTAGATGTTGATAAATTCTCTCTCTATCAACAAACTTGTAGACATCAAATTCCAACATACGGGCAAATAGTTTGAAATTTTGGTATGACATAACTCATGTGTCCTATGACATGTTAGGACATATGATCCGACATAAGCAAACAGGCAAGGTATTAGAAATAAAAATAGTACTGAAAATAAATAAGAAGCACACAGAATTGTTAACCCAGTTCGGAACAACCTTCCTACTTTGGGGGCATACCAAGCCAAGGACAAATCCACTATGATAATATCAATTCATATACCCTATAGCAAATCTCTAGTTTACATCCTAATCACTTAATCAATACCCTTGCTAGATTTCTATATAAGACTTACCTAAATATGAGGCCCTCCTCAATCTCTCTTCAATCACAAACAACGATTGAATCGATAATATAATTCTGAACAAACAGGAAGACACACTTCCATGACAATCTCTAGCCAAGACTCTTGACTAAGATCACAACTTGGAGTTGCTTTAAAGCTTTCTCCAAGAACAATACTCACTCATTACCTATATGTTTCTGAGTGAGAACACAATGACCATCTCATAATCCAAGTGATTCACTTGCACCAACTCTCCTAGAGAGAGGCAAAAAGACAAAGCCATAGACTTCTACATCTTGAACCCATATCTTTTCTAGGTTACAGACACTTCTATTTATAACCTATACCCAACTGGATTTGGGCCTTCAAAAAAATACAGCATATCAACTGTAACAACCAGCAGTAACTTCTGCTACAAACAAGGTCTTCAATCATTAGTTTCCTAAAATATCTCCTTATTTAGAAACTGCATAATTTTCAACATTCTGATTTGATTCTTCTTGAGCTTAAAATCAGCGCCATATAATATTTCTTAATATTCCCAGAATATTCTGCATCTGTTAAATCATGATAGAATCTAACTGTCCACTTTAACTCAGGTGTGATGTCGTATGCTCCTTCATAGGACATCTTATCCGACATGTTGCCAGATGTTGAAACACTTCAACTCAACATGTCCTAACATAAGATAGGACTTCTTACTCAACCTGTTCCTGTTAGTAAGTTGATACTTCCTATTTAACATATTTTTATCTTATTTGTTTTACAAAAATTGATGCCAATCCTAAAAATAGAGAACTTACAATCCCCCCTTTGACAAATTTTAACTAAAACAAATAAATAAAAATTACAGTCTAATATTACAACAATAACAAAACAATCCTTCAACAGTAGTCTTCAGCAACTACTGAATTCAACAATATAATACAATGGAGTCACTCTTCAGATAAGATGTCAGGACATCTTGTTCGACATCTTCTTTCCAGCATTTGAATAAGCTCAATTGTAGTACCAAACCCATCACCAAAGAATAACATCTTTAAGAAAAGGAATAGAAAGTCCTGAAGTTATTTGGTGTACACGAGGAAGAAGATAACTGACACTCCCCCTCAAACCAGGAACCATTCCTTGTCACAAAAGACCAATGATGGAATAAGAGATTACTTAACCACTTTTTAATCATCAGCCACCAGTCGAACTAGACAAACCAACCACCACTCAAAGTAACTCAAAACACAGGTCACAATTGTGTTTATAACTCAGATCATAAGTCACAAACTCAAACACAACAGGATGAAAGATCCAATCGAACATGTTTGTGATAGATATGGAAAACCAGTCTCCATATTAATCAGCCGAGCACCTTGAGCACTTTGATCATCACATTTCTCCCCCTTTTTAGCAAAAACATGGCAAAGGAAGCCTTCACAACACCAGACCCAGGCACAACTTGCCCAAATTCGAATAAAACCCATTATGATGATGAACACTCGAATGGTGAAATAGGACAGGAGAACCCTCTATAAATAGTTGGTCATTTACTTGGGAAATAACGATCCTTGAATGTAGCAATAATCTTGGTCAAAGGAAACATTATTTGAGGAGAAAAGTCCACTAAAAGCAATATGCACCGTCCAAGAACAAATTTGAACGACTTTAATAGGCCCTACTGCCTCTTTAGAATCCCACATAAAACCATGATCAGGATCTAAGCTTAGAAAACTGTTTGAGTTTTCATTAAGAGTGTAATTGTTATCATCCCAAGGCGCCACATTCGCCAAGGGCTGGTCGAAATATTTATTTCCATCTTTAACCTCATCGACCTTATAGGAGCTCTGACCAGCCTCTATATTTACCACCACGCCGTCTTTTCTCCAAATGGAAATCCTCTGGTGCAATTTCGACGGGACTGCACCTATTCCATGAATCCATTCACGACCAAGTAATAAATTGAAGTTTTCTTTGGAATTTATCACCACGAACAAAGTTGACCTGATGGTTGTTCCAACAACCAATTTGACCTGGATGACCCCAAGTATACTACTAGTTTTTCCTTCATAGTTGGACAAAACCATGTTATGAGGTCGAAGATCTGACCCATACTTCCCCATTTTCTTGAATAGAGCATGTGTCATTAAGCTCACAGCTGCCCCACTATCGATAAACACTTTGTTCACCATCATGCCATCTACCTTTGTCCTTATAAATAAAGGCTTAAGATGATACAACATCCTTGGGCTTGGTTTTTCAAACACAACCTTTTGCTCTTCGATGACACTACAACTCATAAGATGGTAGCACATAGGCTTTTCATCATCCGCCTCGTCGGAAGTGAAATCTTCTTCATTTTATGATACCTCTGACACTTTGTCATATTCTGCAGGCATAATCGATACAATTCCATAATTAATGATGAATTCTTCACCATAATCACCATCCACCATATCATCTTCTGGCGAAGGTCCATAATCAGGCTCTTCCTCTTCTTCACCCTAAGACGTGGGAGTATACTCAAGTGGAGGAGTATATCCAACATTTTGTGTTGCTACCAACTCTTTGTTGCCTAAAAGAGCTACCTTCATAGCCAACCTTTTGTTTTCTATGATCTTCTCCTTTTCAGTTAACATTGACCTTAGATAGAATCCTTTCTGAACTAGAGTTTCACCAAATTTTGTAACTGAAACAACTGGAAAAATCATCAAAGATAAAACTCAATGAAGTCGCCATAGAACGTCTTTTATCCCTCCGAAAGGGAAAGGTAAACATCGAGGAAACCTGAAGGGGTGAAATCACGGTCTTGTGACCATAGAGATCGGGTAAGGAAGTCGGTTACGCGAGGGGAAGGTGTTAACACCCCACACGTCTATGGTACTCCACAGAATCCACTCATGTTTGTTCTAATCTAAGGGTGAAATTCTGGCTGCAGATACTCAATGTCACGTTCAATGTTGTGACACCGTATCTGACTTTCTATGAGACAGTAAATACAAAAAACAATAAAGAACACAGTCAATTGTTTACCCAGTTCAGTGTGCAACAACACCTACTCTGGGGGCTACCAAGCCAGGGAGGAAATCCACTATAAGAGATGTTAATTCAGGAATAAACCAACCAGTTTATCTCCTTCACTTAAGACCTACCCAATGCAACTTCAATCTAAGTACAACTTTCTGAGTTCCTACTCACTCCCCCTCAATCACAGCAGTGATACATAAAACAATTTGACTAATGAATTGATGAAGACACTCTTCAAAAACATACACTTGATTAAGCTTCACAGCTTTTTAATCAAGCAACACAACCACTCTTGCTTCACAGCTTTGAGTGATACACACACCTAACTTGACTCTGCTTCACAGCTTTAGTCAAGAGACATACAAACACTCTTGCTTCAAAGCTTTGAGTGCTACACAAACCTAACTTGACTTTGCTTCACAGCTTTAGTCAAGAGACATACAAACACTCTTGCTTCAAAGCTTTGAGTGTTACACAACCCTTACAATTAAAACCTATTCCAAGTCACTTATCACAATGATAATTGCTTGGATTACAATAGTAAAAACTATACAACTTCTAAATGATCTTCTGTCAAAAAGGGATTTCTTTCAAAACAGCAGCTCTGTTGAATATATAGCAGCTGCATCTTCAGTTAGGGTTTCCACAAAAAGCCAGGGTTAATTCCATTTGACCTTAATACTAGGTCACAGGACTTTATCAACCAGGTTAGGGTTGAGCTAGGTTAACCCAAAGAAAACGCAGGATTCTGTTCTGGAAAGACTGAGTCATTTTCCTGAAAAAACTCAGAATTAACCAAACTGCAAACCTGTTAGTTCAGAACAGGATGTCTTAACATTTGTTATGACATCTGAATTCCTGTTTACTGATTTTGGTAAATGTGATCATTTTGCAAAATGCTCAGATACACACTCATAAACATCAGTACCTGTATGACAATATTTTTCTGCAAAGGTACCTAATGAATCAGTACAACTAAACTAGAATGTTATGACATCAGTCATGACATTCACACATACACTTGGGATTTACCAAAAATGCAAGCCAATAACTAAACAACTACAAACTCCCCCTTTGGCAGATTTTTGGCTAAAGACCCTAAGCAATCAGAGATAGTTAGCAGCAGAAGGAAATGACTGCAGAAAAATAGAATGTCTAATTAAGTAAGTACCAAAATATATCTCCCCCTCTTTAGCCACAAATGGGCCAAAAATACATGTTCATAAAAATTATACAGTCATCCAGAAAAAAGTAATAAGAGCTGCAGCTAAAAACTGAACACACTTCCAAACTCCACCAGGGACCAGCATCAACTCCACCAAACAACAACCAACCTTTAAGCACTGTCATCAGACTCAGAGGAGCTAGTTTATTCAGTATTGAGATGACCTTCAGCTTCTACACCCTCTTCCCTTCTGTTTCCTTCAGCTTCCTCCTTTTCTAACCTGGCAATTAGGATTTCTAGGGTCTTTTTCCTAGCTTCCAGTTCTTTGCAGGTCTCTTTTAATACAGCTATGACATCAGATGTCTTGGACTGGGTCTTCACAGACGATGTCTCAGCTGATGTTATGACAATATCAGGAGCATGAGATCCCTGAAACACTTTGTAGTGCAACCCAAGGGCAGGAGCTCTTTTGCAAGCAGTATCTCTTGCCACCAGGATATCAGGGTATTGTGCAAGGATAATTCCATAAAGGAGGGAGGGAAAGGCAATTGGTCCTTTGACAGCATAACTACCAGCATGTTTTAAAGTTTGTTCAAAAATATACCTGCCATAGTCAAAAGCAGTCTTGGTTCCCACAGCATAAATAAATCTCCCCAATCCTGTGGAAGTAGTTGATTTATGATTTGTAGGCACCCAGTTGGCTGCACCAATCTTGTGCAGGATGGCAAATTTCATGCTAAGTTTGCTGGCATTCAGCTTGCCTTTCAAGGGCCAGCACTTCACTTGCCTTACTGTGATGGTTTGACAAACTTCATTGTCAGTGACTTCCAGATCAGGACAATCCTCATTTGTTCTTCCAAGAAATTTGTTAATTTCTGATGGAGAGAAATTAACCCTTCTTCCTCTAACAAAAACACTTTCAAAGTCAGCTGACCTTCCATCAGCACAATCATTAGACAAGTTGACTATGAACTCCTTGACCAGATTTTCATAACACTTGTTAAATTTTATCACTGTCTTCATCAGTCCAGCATTCTTGATCAGGTCCATGATGTCTTTGCACTCCATGGCATCATTGTTGAGTTCTCTTTCTAAAGCTATTCTCTTTAAGCAAACATACTTCCATCTGTTTGCATTGTCAGGATGATGAAAAGAGATGTTGTCTGTTGGGACTTCAGGAACTCTAACAATTTTGCTGGAGGGGAGCTTCCTTCTGATAGGAATTTCTTCAGCATCAATCTCAAACTCTGATTCCTCATCAGAATCAGAAGATTCAGGTTCTTTTCTCTTCTTTGAAATTGGTTGTCTAGCAGTATGCACCTGGGCTTTCACCTTCCCTTTAGACTGAATATTTTTCACAGATTCTACCCCAGCCATGCCTTCAGCCTTGGATTTCTTAACAGCAGGTTTATCTTTGGACACACATTTTGCATCATTCTGATTACCCTTTCTTTTCATCAATCTCCTAGCTATGCTAGGGTTTACATTGGCAATCAGATCATTATCTGAGTAATCCTCATCCACATCAATGATAGGTGGATCAGCAGTCTTTTCTGAAGGGTTCTGAATGTTGTCATTTTGTGTCACAACATTCTCAGAGACATCTACATTCTCATAGACGTCCACATTTGGGCTTCCTGATTGATTTAAAGGGACAGAAATCCCCGGTACAGGTTGGTTTCCGCTTAGTATACTAGTAACAAGCCTAGCAATAGCTTGATGAACTTGAACTGATCCTTCTCTATTTGGTACAGAAGAAGAAGGATGAGAAGGATTACCAGAGGCTGCAGCTTGAGCTCTTCCTGCATGTCTAGTTCTCAGCTTTTTGACTTTGGCGAGGTCAGTTGCCATCTCTCTGAGAGGAGTGACCTCAAGAACTTCAGATTCTATGCATGTGGTGATTGCTCTAGAGTCTTGGTCAGATGATGAAGATGATGAGGATGATGAAGTCGCCTTGGTTGAAGATGATGTCTGAGACATTTTGATTGACTTAGAGCACCAGTAGCAATTTGAGAGAAAATTTTGATTGAGAGAAGGGAACAGGTTGCAAAGTCGAGAGAGGTAGGAGGCAAACGAGAGTCTTTTCAACTTCTTAAGTATTTTGAAAGAATTTGGAAAACATATGATTAACCCACTAAAAATAGACTTAACAAAATTAACTCCTTCAACCCTTGTTTTAAGCAAAATTAATTGCTATAATTTCTCATGTTGGCAAATACCCAACCTGCCCCTCAAGTTTTCAAGTTTATTTCCAACAAGAGCCTTGGTAGAAGAATCAGCCAGCTGAAGCTTAATGATACCATGTTCCAGTTTAATTGACTTCTTCTTTACAAAGTCAATGTGCTTGGTCCTGCTATGCTGAATAGGGTACATGGAAATATTGATTGTATTCAGATTGTCACAATATAATGTCACAACATCTTGTGAGACATTATACTCAGTGAGCATCTGTTTTGTCCAGATATTTTGAGAACAGTTATTCCTAGCTGCAACCATTTCCGCACAGAGTTGGGAAGGCATTCTTTTGACATGAATCATAGTTCTGGTTGATTCTTGAATGATTTTCTTTTTGTCCACTCCATTATGATGGAGAGTTATAGGAGAAGAGACTTCACGACTCATTTCTTCAGGGAAACAAAATTTATTAGACTTGTTGTTTCCAACATCCTTGTCATGATTACTTCTGGTTCTGACAACACATCCTTCTTCAAGTTTATTCACCACATCATAGACATGTTTCTTTTTACCAAGCCTTTCAATTTTAAGTTCACCACAAACCCTTCTTTTATCAACCTGTAGTTTTGGAGTCCTTCTGACTGCTTCCATAGAGATATCTCTTTTCATTCATCTTAGATGACCAAGCTTATGATGCCACAGGTTCATCTCTTTTTCTTCTTTGGTAATTGGACACATAGTGGAGTTATTAGTGTTCTCAGGCTGCCACAAGTAACAGTTATCTTTGGATCTGATTCCTTTCATTACAACTTCTAGTTTTTCATTAATTACTAGACATTCAGGTTTTGAGAAGTTGACCTTGAATCCTAGATCACATAATTGACTGATACTAATGAGATTAGCAGTCAGCCCTTTTACCAGCAAGACTTCACTCAGACTTGGAACTTCAGGGCAGTCCAAATTACCAACTCCTTTGATTTCACCTTTAGCACCATCTCCAAAGGTCACATAACTAGTGTTGTGAGGTTTAACATGATTGAGAATGTTCTTTATTCCAGTCATGTGTTTAGAACACCCACTGTCAAAGTACCAGCCTTCCTTTGCAGACACTCTCAGGGAAGTATGGGCTATCAGGGCAGTAGCCTTTTTCTTCCATTGAGGAGTATGTGGTACCTTTTTAGACTTAGGTTTGACACCTGAGTTTTGATTGGGGTATCCATGCAATCTGAAGCAGAAGGGCTTTATGTGGCCATATCTCCCACAATGATGACATCTCCATCTTTGGTACCTTTTCTTCATATGTCTCTGTTCCTGATGTTGAGAGTTGTGTTGAGACATCAGCTTTGACAATTGTTTAACAAGCCTGATCTTCTTGTCTGCACCAGATTTCTTAGCTTCCACAAATCCTAGTCCAGATTTATTTCCCACATTTTGTCCAACTTGAAGAATCTCTTCCAATTTATCTGTTCCATTGGTCAGCATCTTGACAGATTTGGTCATATGGTTCAGTTGTGAGTTCAGCAATTGAACTTCCCCTTCTAGATGACTTATAGTTTCAAGATCTGCCATTTTTTCAGCCTCTAGCTTTATAATGAGTTTTGATTGTTTCTCATTCTGCACACAGACTTCAGCACTTCTGATACACAATTTCTTGTAGGTATCAGCCAGTTCTTCAAATGCCACTTCTTCATCACTGGTGTCACTTTCAGATGTACAAACACCAGTTAGAGCAGTAACTAGTTTGGCAGATTCTTCATCAGAATTACTTTCTGAATCATAGTCAGACCAAGTCGCAGTCATTCCTTTCTTTTGTTTCTTAAGAAAGGTTGGACATTCAGCTCGAATATGCCCATATCCTTCACAACCATGGCATTGAATTTCTCTGCCTTGGTTTCCCTTCTCTTCCGACCTTGGTCTTCTGCTGGAACTGTCAATGTCAGAGGGAATGTTATGAACATTAGACCTTGACTTTGGATCCATTCTTTTGATGACCTTGTTGAACTGTCTTCCAAGCATGGCTATAGCTTCTGAAATATTTTCTTCTTCATCCTCCTTGTTTTCAACATCAGTGTTGGATACAAGTGTTATGCTCTTGTTCTTCTTGTCACCATTATCAGTGATCCCCATCTCAAAAGTCTGAAGAGACCCAATAAGTTCATCCACTTTCAACTTGCTGATGTCCTGGGCTTCTTCTATGGCAGTTACCTTCATTGCAAATCTTTTGGGAAAGGATCTGAGAATCTTTCTCACCAATTTTTCTTCTGCCATTTTTTCTCCCAGTGCTCCTGAGGTGTTGGCAATCTCCAAGATGTTCATGTGAAACTCATGAATGGTTTCATCTTCCATCATTTTTAGATTTTCAAACTTGGTAGTCAACATCTGAAGCCTTGACATTTTTACTTTGGAAGTGCCCTCATGAGTAGTTTTGAGAGTGTCCCAAACTTCCTTGGCCAGTTCATATTGATGTACTAGTCTGAAAATGTTTCTATCAATTCCATTGAACAAGGCATTTAAAGCTTTGGAATTTCCCAGGGCTAACTCATCTTCTTCTTTACTCCAATCTTCCTCAGGCTTCAGACTGATTGTTCCATCTTTCACAGTTATGGTGGGATGGTTCCATCCTTTGTCAGCAGCTCTCCAAGCCTTTTTGTCCAGAGATTTTAAGAAGGCAATCATACGAGGTTTCCAGTAGTCATAATTAGTTCCATCCAGAATGGGTGGTCTATTTCCAAAAACTCCTTCTTTGTCCATAGTGCCAGAAAGTGATATCCCTAGATCTCACCCAGTAATACAGGCAGGGTGCCTGCTCTGATGCCAATTGAAATTCTGGCTGCAGATACTCAATGTCACGTTCAATGTTGTGACACCGTATCTGACTTTCTATGAGACAGTAAATACAAAAAACAGTAAAGAACACAGTCAATTGTTTACCCAGTTCAGTGTGCAACAACACCTACTCTGGGGGCTACCAAGCCAGGGAGGAAATCCACTATAAGAGATGTTAATTCAGGAATAAACCAACCAGTTTATCTCCTTCACTTAAGACCTACCCAATGCAACTTCAATCTAAGTACAACTTAAATCTGAGTTCCTACTCACTCCCCCTCAATCACAGCAGTGATACATAAAACAATTTGACTAATGAATTGATGAAGACACTCTTTAAAAACATACACTTGATTAAGCTTCACAGCTTTTTAATCAAGCAACACAACCACTCTTGCTTCACAGCTTTGAGTGATACACACACCTAACTTGACTCTGCTTCACAGCTTTAGTCAAGAGACATACAAACACTCTTGCTTCAAAGCTTTGAGTGCTACACAAACCTAACTTGACTTTGCTTCACAGCTTTAGTCAAGAGACATACAAACACTCTTGCTTCAAAGCTTTGAGTGTTACACAACCCTTACAATTAAAACCTATTCCAAGTCACTTATCACAATGATAATTGCTTGGATTACAATAGTAAAAACTATACAGCTTCTAAATGATCTTCTGTCAAAAAGGGATTTCTTTCAAAACAGCAGCTCTGTTGAATATATAGCAGCTGCATCTTCAGTTAGGGTTTCCACAAAAAGCTAGGGTTAATTCCATTTGACCTTAAGACTAGGTCACAGGACTTTATCAACCAGGTTAGGGTTGAGCTAGGTTAACCCAAAGAAAACGCAGGATTCTGTTCTGGAAAGACTGAGTCATTTTCCTGAAAAAACTCAGAATTAACCAAACTGCAAACCTGTTAGTTCAGAACAGGATGTCTTAACATTTGTTATGACATCTGAATTCCTGTTTACTGATTTTGGTAAATGTGATTGTGATCGGTGGATCTGGAACTGACTGTTTAACGCTGGTTCGCGAAATGTCGCGGAAGCAAGAGTCGCCACCGTCTTTTATTTTCTCCAAATGGAAAGGACAAAAGCACAGAAAAATTCCTTAAAGAGATTGCTCTCGGTTCGGGAGGTAGGTTATAGAAAGGGAAGGTGTTAGCACCCTTTCTATCCATGGTTATCCATGGGCTCTTAGATACTTGCTCAATGTGTTTTCAAAATTGTTTGTTTGCTTTTCAACTGTGGGTTTAAAAAGTTTCTTTGAAAAATTTCAGTTCGACTCGTACGTCAGAGTGTTTGAAAAAAATTGCTTCGAAAGCTTTTGAAAAGTGTCGGTGTGAAAAGATTTCAGTTTGTTTTGAAGAGAGCAAGTATCCATGAGTCGTCTACCTACCCTAAGGAATTAGTCTGTGTAAATGTCCTTTAAAGTAGTGCCATCCCACCATTGAGAGGTAGGTAGCACCACCGTTGGAGGTGTTCGGGTCAATTCGAGTTTGTAGGGACATGGTGATCACCGGAGAAATGGGAAGACACCTTAGAAGCTACCCTCATGCCAGGTTCCCGGATCATGAGGACTTACTAAGACATCCTCTACTCGACGATCACCTTTCGAGGGCAAGGCAACAGTGAGGCGTACCCTAGGGGTGGTGTGTGCGATTCGTGTGTCGTTTTCATTGATATTTGTCTTGTCATGTTCATTGTGATCTACGCTTGATTTTAATTCATTCTTGCATGCTTTGTTAACAGTTAATATTTGCGAGGAAAATAAAACTAAAGCTATTACAAATGGCGCGGGTCCACATCGCCAAAATTAAACCGGACCCGATTTGACGGAAAATAAAGAAAGCAAAAGAAATAAAAGTGCGAGAAGTTTGAATTACACGGCTTTGGGAGAATTACATAATTATTTAAGCAATAAAATAAATATGCAAATTAAACAATTAAAAATATGGGCGTTGGACCCTTTTGCAAAATTAAAATTAACAATGAATTAAAATTAAGAATTAAATGTTTTTGGTATTTTTAGTGTTTTTAGGAATTAATGGGAAAAAGAGAATTAATCAAAATTAAAATTAAGTGTAAACCCTAATTCTAATGGTTTTTAGATTTATTATGAAAAACATTGAATTTTTAACTAATTTAAACCTAAGTTAATTTGCATGCATTTTTAATTATGAAAATAAATATTATTATTATAAAAAAAAGGAAATTAAAAGGAATCAAGATTAATTAAACCTATTTCTACATATTTTTTTGTATTTCTGTTATTTAAAAGAAATTGAAATTATATCCTAATTAAAACTAAATATTTACATGTTAATTTATTTACAAGAAAATATGCAAATTAAATATTTTTTATGTTTTTATCTTTCTTTCTGATTTTTATGAAGTTTTTATATTTTGTAGAAAAATAATTAATTAATTAAAACAATAAAAATAAATAACACAATAATTAAAAAATATGAAGAGAAAAGCAAACCAGGAGGGGTTCAGGCCCTATTGTGAGGTGTTATTAGTGAAATTCTGGCCCATTTAATATGCAGATCCATTGACTTTCCCAGGCCTTATGTGGCACGTTGACTGGGGTTTTAGGATGTTCATCCCACCTATGCCCTTGATCTGAGCATGCTAGACACGTGGACGCTGGGATGATGATGGAGCATGATACGCTTCAACGTTGTGCCTGCATGGGAACTTGAGTTGAAAAATAACATGAAATATTATACAGACCTGGGACTCGAACCCAGGTCTTAGACATTGCAAAGGCAACACCTGTGCCACTAACCCATTACTGCGCGTTTATTATATAAATAACAACTAAGTAATATAAAGACAACAACGCGTTTAGCGGATCCTGCGCGCCAACTTTCAAACACACCAATCACCGCGTGACACAAAGTCATCTTCCTCACCATCCCTGTAAAACAAAACAAAAAGACCACGGTTTTACACGTGTTGCATTAGACAGGCTATTGAAAAATAGCGACTAGCGCCATGGTGCCCATAAATTGGGCGCGACAGGTGATTCATGTTCGTCCAAGCTTGTCAAATGGAATGGTGGTACTGAGGATGTCCAATTTTTCCTCTTTTAAGAATCCCTAAATTGAAGCTCTGGAAACCCTAACATTCAATCATGGTATAATCGTATATATGGCATAAAAAAGCAATTGGATATGTTGGTTAGCATCAAAACATTGTAATGAACATGAATCCATAAATAAACTTCACAAATAATGCTTAGATCATGATGTACGAATGACAATTTTTCTCTGTACAGTTTGAGATTGTTTTACCAATTCTTGAAGCTTGAGTTGATGTTAGGGATTGGAATGTACTCAGGAGACCACAAGGAAGCTTTTGGAATGAATTTCGTGCCTTGAATTAACTTCTATCAATGAATTCAGTTTTTGAATTTTATGGCAATTTTTCAAGTTTGCAAATTGGTCTCTAGCGCAACATTTAGTGTGTGGGCATTAGGTTTTGACTCAGCACTTATGAGGGAAGGGAATTAGGTCATTAGATGGCCTTGATCCATGCCCATGAGAGAATTAGTCTTAGGTCTTTCACCATTAACAAACTTTCCCTTTTTTAAGCAAAACCAAGACTTGGTGTACAACATAACCCTAGCATGAGTTTGTGAGCTGGCACATGATATATGGAAGCTATTCCAATTCAAATGGCACTATCCCATTGATTTTTAAATTTTATTTGAATTTTTAAAGATTTAAAATGAATTAAATTAATAAAAATTAAATAAAATAGAAAAATCAATGTTTGATCTTGAAATTAATCATGGGACACGTGTGTGGCATGACAAGGCTGAATCAAGTGGAAGAAAGTGGGCCCTTTTGTCAAAAATTGAAGTTTCAAGGATAGTTGACTTTTGCCATTTCACAAAAATTTCCCAACTTCTCCAATGCATAACTTGCTCAATTTTTAAGCTTTTCTCATGTTCTTGGACATTTTGGAAAGGTCTTCGAGTCCTTTAACCAATGCCTTTGGTCCCATGTCATTTTGATTTTCCAATCTCAAGTTATGGCCTTTGACTTAAAGTCCCTTTTTGTTGACTTTTGAAAATGACCTATAATGTTGAAATTGATAACTTTTTGTGAGAGCATTTCTTGGACTTGAAGTATGAAGATGAGTTGTAGGAAATGTCTTTCTCTTCAAAATTAGCTTTGGATGGAATTTTTCTGATAATCCATGTGAAAGTTATGCCCTGGTCAATTTCAGTTGACTTTTTCAGCTGTCCAAATATAGTAACTTTTGCATCTTTGATGATTTCTGAGCCAAATTTTGAGAATCATGATCAAGCATTGATCAAATGATGTTTGTGGCTTCAAAATGATATGTTGATCAAAAATTTGAACTTTTGACTGTCAAATGACCATTTTGCCCCTACAGTTGACTGTAGTGCAATTTAGGGTTTTGACTGTGCAATTTTGAGCTGAATGCCTTGAAACTTGATATGAGGATGCTTGACCATGTTTGTAAGCATATGAGACTTGATTGGGCCTTTGAACACTTCCTTTTCTTGATCAGACTCAAAACCCTAATTTTGACTGTTTAGGAGGCCCTTGCACTGTGCAACCCTTGGGGAATTTTGTGACTTGGCTTGGCAATTTCTTGAAGAATATGGGAGGGCAAATTTTGGGGTATAACAGTGATCATTTTGCAAAATGCTCAGATACACATTCATAAACATCAGTACCTGTATGACAATATTTTTCTGCAAAGGTACCTAATGAATTAGTACAACTAAACTAGAATGTTATGACATCAGTCATGACATTCACACATACACTTGGGATTTACCAAAAATGCAAGCCAATAACTAAACAACTACAAAGGGTGTGTAAAATCTATGTATAAAGCTTAAGAGCTAAAAGGAAAGATGCAAAAGGGAATGAATGCAAAAGAGAAAACACAGGGAAAAGAAAGAAAGATTACAAAGTTCACTCGGCTGAGCCCTGTGACCAGATGCCTACGTATCCTTTTTAAGGAATCAGAGTTCCATAGTTCGGCTCACATGTTTTGGTTTGTTTGTGTTTTTTAGTTAAAAAGACAAAAGCACTAATCAAGATGGTGAAACATCAAATACAATGACAAAACATCAACAATAATAGCAAGACAACGATAATGATGGCAAAATATCAACAACAATGGCAGAACATACACAATGATGGCAAAACATCCACAATAAAGGAAAACATCAACAATGATGGAAAAACATCAACAATTATGGCAAAACATCACAAATTAGATGATAAAACATCACACCTAACAATTATATTAAAAATCAAAGTAGGATAACAAACATACGTGATGGCGAAACATCGATACAAAGATAGCAAAATATGGCAAGGATGGCAAAACATTACAATTTAGATGATAAAACATCACACCTAACAATGATATTGAAAATCAAAGTAGGATAACAAACATACACGATGGCGAAACGTCGACACAAGATAGAAAAATATCATGGTAAAGGCGGTAAGATGTCAACTCAACAAGGTTTAAAACAAAGCCAAAAGGCGCACAAACAAATAAGATAGGTTTGTATTTTTTACCTTGAAGAAAGATTTATGTTCATTAGAGATATTGTATGATTTTCCAAGAAAAAGAAGGTTTTTGTTTTAAGATGCAATATGCAAAGAAAAGAAAACAACTAAGGGAGACTATCATAATCTCTAGCCCTAGTGTAATCATACAATGATAGCCCTATGTCAAGGAAGAAAGGGAAATATCTACCTAAGTAAACATACATGGATATATATCTTAATGTCCAGCTCGAGGACTAATCCTACACGAGCAATCCTAAGGGAGCATGGCATATCAAACAAGTGCTTTGGCAAAAGCACACAATCGGGGTATACTGACTCAGGAGACTTGGGAAAAAAAGGGTATCCCGGTGGACTGAAAACCAGAAAGGGTGGTCCAGGCAAAAGTTAGGGAATTAAGGCATACGACTATGTCCCGTTTGGGTCACCTTATAGACAAACTTTGGCTTCGACTGACAAACTCAGCAGTTCTGATCAATCCAATCAACTTCGGACAAGGCAGCAAATGGACAAGACGCTCAGAGACACGAAGGCTATAGCAGAATGGGAACCCCATGGGATTATTACACATAGCTATCTTTTCTTTGTACCAAATTTTCATTTTTTACATTGACATTCTCTTGCTAGAATGTTCGTCTCATTGTACGAAAAATACTTATTCAAAGTTAATACAAAGATACCCCTTTGAAAGTGCAAAACTATATGTTTTTTTCTTTATTTCTGTGTTTTGTTTACAAAAACGTCCAATGATTTATTTTTGAACATATGTATTTGAACGTAACTACTATTTACAAATGAGCAAAAATAGAGGACAATCACTAACAGCTTTAAGAAATAGGATAATATCTTTAGACTATTCGATAAAATCCCCCACAATGTGCAGCTTAATGATGTCAAGTTCTCTTACATCCCCGGCGGAACAAAGCTTCCAGTTTATCACTCCCCAGTAAAGGTCGTCCAATTTCTCAGGATTCCCCAACAGGATTTCACAAGCAATACACGACGTTTCCCTTACAACATAGTTTATTTCTCTAACAAATAGGAGCCTATCAACTCATCAGTACTTCAAAACATGAGGACTTACACTCCACGTCCCCAACAACAGTCAGGGATTTATTTTCCCTAAAGTATTATAACAGCATAGCTTACATGCCCATACATCGCATCCATACGTCATAACATTGACAACACGAACACATACAACATAATCTCATTCATTTTATTGAGAACATCATTATACAATGCATTTCATACATCATGACATTGCATACAACGAAACTTTCATCTTTTCAGGAAAGATCACTCAACATATGGCTATCATCAACAATTTGTAAAATGTCAGAGATTGATACCTGAAACAAGCCAGGACAATTATCTACGCGACCAACTGAGCTTTCAGATACAGTTCAGATACGCTCCAGACACGGACGCCATTCTGATACTCATTCAAATTCAGCTTTCAGATACATTTCAGATACGCTCTAGACACAGGCGCCATTCTGATACTCATTCAGATTCAACTTTCAGATACAGTTCAGATACGCTCCAGACACAGACGGCATTCTGATACTCATTCAGATTCAACTCTTAGATATAGTTCAGATATGCTCCAGACACGGACGCCATTATGATACTCATTCAGATTCAGCTTTCAGATACAATTTAGATACGCTCCAGACACAGACGTCATTCTGATACTCATTCAGATTCAACTTTCAGATACAGTTCAGATACGCTCCAGACGCGGACGCCATTCTGATACTCATTCAGATCCAGTTTTCAGACACAGTTTAGATACTCTCCAAACACGGATGCCATTCTGATACTCATTCGAATTCAACTTTCAGAAATAAGCCAAATACAATCCATTTATGGATATTATTCTGGTACTCAACCCCACACATCCAGTACTTCAGTATGAATCAAATAGAGATTTATTCTGACACTTCTTCCCTTCCCATCAACAATCATTTTTGGATGACATCTGTAAGCCCATCTCCCACAACTTTCCATCATCTCTCCAAATGGCATCTTTTAAGCCTATTCCCTACACCATCAACCATCACATCCTCGAGTGCAAATTTCTGGGCACTCTAGTGTCCAATCATCTTCCACCTTTCAAGTCACGAATGGCAAATCCGCCAATCTAACTCTTCAGGTTTAAGAAGATTGAATAGGGGCAGTTGTTGTACCCCAAAATTTGCCCTCTCACTTATCAAATATTTTCTCACAAAGATCTCTCTTGGTTCAAGACCGCACTAGGGTTGATCAACTTAAGACATCTCCTTAAGCACTGATGATTGAAATTAGGGTTTGAGATTGCAAAAGGATAATTGAACTTTAAATGCTTCATATAACTTTCATGGATCATTATGGACCCCCAAGACTACTCATGAAAAGTTTCAAGCCTTGGATCACACTTTTGCTCGGTCAATTGAGCAGTTGACCTAAAAATCAACTATATCGGGGAAAAGTCAACTGTCGCAAATTTACAGTCAAAATTCATAATTTTTTATCCATATAAACATTATAAACTCATATTTATCATTTGATCAAGTTTGGACCATAATTCCTCAATAAATTTGATCAAATCATCAAAATGGTAAAATGGTCAAAATTAGGGTTTTGACTGAGAAAGGGCAATTTCTGATTTTTGACCTAGCTAATGGTTAGTTGGTTTGAGGCATGATCTTAAGAGTTCAATTGCATCATTTTTACCTAATGGCATGACCCAAAACATTTCTCAAGATCAATTGGATGGATAGTCAATTTTCAATCAACTGATCAAAAGTCAATTGTACACTGAAAAGTCAAACTTTAACTTTTTGGTCAAAATCAAATGTCAAAGATCACAATTCATCAAAACATGTCAAAATATGAAACTTATTCATCAAGAAATCAAAAATTCAAGATTTCATTTTGAAAAGTCAAAGTTTTCTAACTTATAAATTTTTCTAAGTGTTTAAAACTTCATGTTTTTTCACAACTTTGAGCCAATTTTTCACCATGATGCAAGATGATTCAAAAGAAACTTTCAACATAAAAGTTGTAGATCTCCATGATATCTACACCATTCATTTACACAACTTATTATAAAAATGCTTGGATCTCAAGTTATTAATTCATAAAGTCATGGTTTTGGAATTAAACACTTAGTGAAATTTTGCCCTAGTTTAGGCAGGATTTTGACCTAACTTCATGGCACTTTTTCATATAGTTCCAAGGGGAATTTTAAAAAGTGATTCAAAGAGGGGTTGTATAGTATACTACAAGCTTTCCAAAATGTCCAAGAACTCCTTGATATCATTCTTTAGCATGGAGAATCGAAGAGAGGAAGTTAGGGTTTTCAAACTTGAATTACAAGTCATTTTTGATGAACACATGAACCAAATCCATGCTAGTGTAAAAACAACCTTCTCAATGCACTTTTTTTTGATGAAGACAAACCATGATTGTCAAAGAAGGAAAATATTTTTGACTCAGCTAAAAGTATTTGTGAATAAAGTCTTCAGTTCAAGCACTTAGCAAAATTTCAAGGTATAATGATAATACTTACTTTGAACTTAAGACATAGATGCTCAATGGTAAAAAGAAATATTTTATATTGTCCAAACCTTTACTCAAGTTTTTCTAAGCTAAAAATCATTTTTCACTTGAGTGCAATCGATTTGCATATTAGTGCAATCGATTGCATGCTTCAATTTTTTCAAATCTTTAGCTACTGTTTCTCAGTGCAATCGATTTTCATGTTTGTGCAATCGATTGCACTCAATCAATTTTTGCTACTGTTTCTCAGTGACATCGATTTGCATGTTTGTGAAATCGATTGCACTCAATCAATTTTTTCTACTGACTTCACATGCAATCAATTTACACTCTTGTGCAATCGATTGCACACTCAAAACTTTTGAAATTCTAGCTGTTGAAACCTCGTGCAATCGATTTACACAAAGGGTGCAATCGATTGCATGCTGCACGATTTTGAAAAACATCATCTTTACACATACTTGTTCATAACACCATTTCATGGAAACCTTTCACTCAATCTTGGCAATTGTTCATGATTTATTTAAAGAACTTTATGTTGTTTCAAAAAGGTGCTATGAACATATAAATACTCATTTTCAAAATCATTTCAACACCTCTTCCAATTATATTTTCTGAATTTTCAAATATCAAACTCAAGCTTTTCTTCACTTTCATACACAAAGTTTTTCTGAACACTTTCACATATTGTTAACCAGAAAACATTGAGAATTATATATCTTGATTCATTGTATACTATTATCATTGGAAGAGAAGATCAATTCATTTGATAAAATCACTTATAGTGATTATTACACTACAAACTCACTCAAATCAAATATTGCTATATACGTGCATATTTTTCAGGATTGTTGAAAATAAGTTCAAGTGATTTTAAAATCTTTTTTTCCAGGATTGTTGGATACAAGTAAGGTCACCTTGAGAGGATTGTTCTAATTGTTGACATAGTGAAAATCCAAGAGGATTGTTCTTGGTCCAAGAGGATTGTTCTTGGTGGTTTTATTGGTTAGAGTCTTGTATAGAAGGACTAGGGTGTCTTGTCTAGAGATCTAAAATAAGGAAATCTCTTTCATATTGAAATGGGACTGGAGTACTCTCGGACTGTGAGGGGAACAAGGATACATCTTTGTGTTCTTTACTTTTCCGCATTTACCGCTTTCATCACTAGTCATAAACCAGAAAAGAAAGAAACACATTTGTAAACTCATGCACTAAACCAGAAAAATAATATCCATCATCACTAAAATGGTAAAACTATTAAAGTACCTAATTCACCCCCCTCTTAAGTGCACTCTCATACTTACAATTGGTATCAGAGCAGGTTATAGGTAACCTAATCCTAAAAGATCCAGAATGGCTTCTGCAAATCAAAATCCCATTTTCAGAGATGGTAGTAGTAACAACAAGGAAGGTTATATGCTTTGAATGTGGAGAAAAGGGACATGTTAAAAGTGAATGTCCTACACTTGAAAAGAATAAGAAATATTTCAAGAGAAATAAAGATAAGAAGTCAAAGAAAGCATATATAGCATGGGAAAGTTCATCTTCCGATTCCAAAAACAATCAACGTGTTAATCTCGCATTGATGGCCTCACACCATTCCGATAGTGAAGATGACGAGGTTATTAATGAATTTTCTCTTTTTGATAGTGATGCACAAGGTGCTATAGATGAACTATTAAATGAATGCAAAATTCTGTACAAAACTATTTCATCTCAAAAGAAACAAATTTCATCTTTAGAAGAAAAATGCGAGTCTATGGAAAAAGATCTCAAACATGAAAAACAAAAATTTTATAAGCAAAAACAGAATTTTGTATAAAAAAATTATGAATCACTCTCTTTCCAAATTATCCAATTAAAAAGAGTTATTGAAAGATATGAAAAAGATCAAATTGGATTGGAAGGTGTTCTTAGCCAACAAAGATATTCCAATGATAAAAGTGGACTTGGATGTTCAAAGTTTTCAAAACCAAGTTCTAATAAATCTATGTTTGTTAAAGCTAGTGATCAATCATCCGTAGAGAAAGTGAACAAACCTAAAGTAGTTCATCAATATCCTAAAAAGAAAAGATTTGTTAACAAGAAATCTTACCCTTCTAGATATAGAAGTAACTTTGAACCTACTTGTTTTTATTATGGTATGGTTGGCCATACACCTAATGCTTGCTATGTTAGAAACCTTAGTGTAGCTAGTGGGCATCATGTGTGGGTTAAGAAGGGAACTAACTATGATGGACCCAAAGCACATTGGGTACCAAATCAAACTTAATTTGTTTTGTAGGTATGCTTGAAGACCACATGCAATCTTTGATATCTTGATAGTGGTTGTTCAAAGCAGATGACGGGAGACATACACTAACTTTCAAATCTAGTTCAAGTCCAAAGATTATTTCACATATGGGAAATACCTTAAAGGAAGAATTCTTGGCATTGGCAATGTTGATACACTAACTTTCATATCCATTAAAGATGTACTTCATGATTGAAGAACAAAAGACAACTTTGATGAAAAGGCTTCAAATTCATCAAGGATGAATGATTTATGAAGTCACTCTTGAGGTGAAACTCATTGGTATAAATTGTTTTTACTTTAAATAATTTCTTTATGTATTATAAGGCTTTTCCCATCATTTTTTTAATGACAAAAGGGGGGAGAAGATATATATATATATATATATATATATATATATATATATATATATATATATATATATATATATATATATATATATATATATATATATATATATATATATATATATATATATATATATATATATATATATATATATATATATATATATATATATATATATATATATATATATATATATATATATATATATATATATATATATATATATATATATTGGTATAAATTGTTTTTACTTTAAATAATTTCTTTATGTATTATAAGGCTTTTCCCATCATTTTTTTAATGACAAAAGGGGGAGAAGATATATATATATATATATATATATATATATATATATATATATATATATATATATATATATATATATATATATATATATATATATATATATATATATATATATATATATATATATATATATATATATATATATATATATATATATATATATATATATATATATATATATATATATCTGTGTGTGTGTGTGTGTGTGTGTGTGTGTGTGTGTGTGTGTGTGTGTGTGCTTGTCTCTAACTATTGCAGCCCAAAGAAAGATGCAAATTCTCTATGATTTAAGGAATAATTTTGATCAATAGGGAGTTATCAAAGATGGGGGGAGCATTCACATAAGAGTTTATCATTCTTTCTAAAAGAGTCAAGCATCTTCAACATTATGTTTTGATGAAGATAACTACTATGTGAATTTATCAAAGGATGAGAAAAAGCATCTTGGAGAAATATGGCTATGGTTAAGCTTTCAATATTATTACATATATTTTTGTCCTTTTTTTTATTGCATCTTTCCCTTCTTTTTGATAATGTCAAATGGGGAGAAGGATGTGGTACTTTATGCTTGTATATTTCCTTGTCTTAAATTTCTAAGGTACTCTTCAACCAAGATGAACAAATTCAAAGGATTCCAACCTTCTCATACAAAGGGGGAGTTATGCATCTTAAGGGGAGAAGCTCTTTCCGGAAATTACATCGCATCAAGCAAGATCGTTTGTCATCATCAAAAGGGGCGAGAATGTAAAAGAAACCTTCTCAAATGCACTTTTGTTTTAATGAAGACAAACCATGATTGTCAAAGAAGGCAAAGTTTTTTGACTCAGCTAAAAGCATCTGTGAATAAAGTCTTCAGTTCAAGCACTTAGCAAAATTTCAAGGTATAATGATAATACTTACTTTTATCTTAAGACATAGATGCTCAATGGTGAAAAGAAATATTTTATATTTCCAAACCTTTACTCAAGTTTTTCTAAGCTAAACATCATTTTTCACTTGAGTGCAATCGATTTGCATATTAGTGCAATCGATTGTATTCTTAGATTTTTTTCAAATCTTTTGCTACTGTTTCTCAGTGCAATCGATTTGCATGTTTGTGCAATAAATTGCACTCAATCAATATTTGCTATTGTTTCTCAGTGCAATCGATTTTCAATTCCGAAAACAATCAACGTGTTAATCTCACATTGATGGCCTCACACCATTCCGATAGTGAAGATGACGAGGTTAGTAATGAATTTTATCTTTTTGATAGTGATGCACAAGGTGCTATAGATGAACTATTAAATGAATGCAAAATTCTGTACAAAACTATTTCATCTCAAAAGAAACAAATTTCATCTTTAGAAGAAAAATGTGATTCTATGGAAAAAGATCTCAAAGATGAAAAACAAAAATTTTGTGAGCAAAAACAGAATTTTGTATGCAAAAATTATGAATCACTCTCTTTCCAAATTGTCCAATTAAAAAGAGTTATTGAAAGATATGAAAAATGTCAAATTGGATTGGAAGGTGTTCTTAGCCAACAAAGATATTCCAATTATAAAAGTGGACTTGGATATTCAAAGTTTTCAAAACCAAGTTCTAGTAAAACTATCTTTGTTAAAGCTAGTGATCAATCATCCACAAAGAGAAAGTGAACAAACCCTAAAGTAGTTCTTCAATATCCTACAAAATAAAATATTTATTAAGAAGAAATCTTACCCTTCTAGATATAGAAGTAACTTTGAACCTACTTGTTTTTATTATGGTATGGTTGGCCATACACCTAATACTTGCTATGTTAGAAAACTTAGTGTAGCAAGTGGGCATTATGTGTGGGTTAACGAAGGGAACTAAATATGATTGACACAAAGCACATTGGGTACCAAATCAAACTTAATTGTTTTGTAGGTATGCTTGAAGACCACATGCAATCTTTGGTATCTTGATAGTGGTTGTTCAAGCATATGACGGGAGACATACACTAACTTTCCAATCTAGTTCAAGTCCAAGGATTATTTCACATATGGGAAATACCTTAAAGGAATAATTCCTGGCATTGGATATGTTGATACACTAACTTTCATATCCATTGAATATGTACTTCATGATTGAAGAACAAAAGACCAAATTTGTTGAAAAGGCTTCAAATTCATCAAGGATGAATGATTTATGAAGTCACTCTTGAGGTAAAACTCATTGGTATAAATTGTTTTTACTTTCAATAATTTATTTAAGTATTATAAGGATTTTTCCCCATCCTTTTTTAATGACAAATGGGGGAGAAGATAGATATATATATATATATATATATATTATATATATATACTATATATATATATATATATATATATATATATATATATATATATATATATATATATATATATATATTATATATATATATATATATATATATTATTATATATATATATTTATATATATATATATATATATATATATATATATATATATATATATATATATATATTATATAGTATATATATATATATATATATATGTGTGTGTGTGTGTGTGTGTGTGTGTGTGTATGTGTATGCTTGTCTCTAACAATTGCAACCCAAAGAAAGATGCAAATTCTCTATGATTCAAGGGAGAATTTTGATCAAGAGGGAGTTATCAAAGATAGGGGGAGCATTCACATAAGATTTTCTCATTCTTTCTAAAAGAGTCAAGCATCTTCAACATTATGTTTTTATGAAGATAACTACTATGTGCATTTATCAAAGGATGAGAAAAAGCATCTTAGAGCAATATGGATATGGTTAAGTTTTCAATATTATTAAATATATTTTTTTCCATTTTTTTATTGCATCTTTCCCTTCTTTTTGATAATGTCAAAGGGGGAGAAGGATGTGGTAATTTATGCTTGTATATTTCCTTGTCTTAAATTTCTAAGGTACTCTTCAACCAAGATGAACAAATTCAAAGGAATCCAACCTTCTCATACAAAGGGGGAGTTATGCATCTTAGGGGGAGAAGATCTTTCCGGAAATTACATTGCATCAAGCAAGATCGTTTGTCATCATCAAAAGGGGGGAGAATGTAAAAGCAACCTTCTCAAATGCACTTTTGTTTTGATGAAGACAAACCATGATTGTCAAAGAAGGCAAAGATTTTTGACTCAGCTAAAAGCATCTGTGAATAAAGTCTTCAGTTCAAGCACTTAGAAAAATTTCAAGATATAATGATAATACTTACTTTGAACTTAAGACATAGATGCTCAATGGTAAAAAGAAATATTTTATATTTCCAAACCATTACTCAATTTTTTTCTAAGCTAAAAATCATTTTTCACTTAAGTGCAATTGATTTGCATATTAGTGCAATCGATTGCATGCTTCAATTTTTTCAAATCTTTTGCTACTGTTTCTCAGTGCAACGGATTTGCATGTTTGTGCAATCGATTGAACTCAATCAATTTTTGCTACTGTTTCTCAGTGCAATCGATTTGCATGTTTGTGCAATCGATTGCACTCAATCAATTTTTGCTACTTACTTCTCATGCAATCGATTTACACTCTTGTTCAATCGATTGCACACTTAAAACTTTTGAAATTCTAGCTATTGAAACCCCGTGCAATCAATTTACACAAAGGGTTTAATCGATTGCATGCTGTAAGATTTTGAAAAACATCAGCTTTACACATACTTGTTCATAACACCATTTCATGGAAACCTTTCACTCAATCTTGGCAATTGTTCATGATTTATTTACAGAAATTTATGCTTTTTAAAAAAGGTGTTATGAACATATAAATACTAATTTTCAAAATCATTTGAACACCTCTTCCAATTATATTTTCTAAATTTTCAAATATCAAACTCAAGCTTTTCTTCACTTTCATACACAAAGTTTTTCTGCACACTTTCACATATTGTTAACCAGAAAACTTTGAGCATTATATATCTTGAGTCATTATATACTATTATCATTGGAAGAGAAGATCAATTCATTTGATAAAATCACTTATAGTGATTATTACACTACAAACTCACTCAAATCAAATATTGCTATATACTTGCTTATTTTTCAGGATTGTTGAAAATAAGTTCAAGTGATTTTAAATTCTTGTTTTTCAAGGATTGTTGGATACAAGTAAGGTCAACTTGAGAGGATTGTTCTCATTGTTGACATAGTGAAAATCCAAGAGGATTGTTCTTGGTGGTTTTATTGGCTAGAGTCTTGTATAGAAGGACTAGGGTGTCTTGTCTAGAGATCTAACAATAAGGAAATCTCTTTCATGTTGAAAGGGGACTGGAGTACTCTCGGACTATGAGGGGAACCAGGATAAATATTTGTGTTATTTACTTTTCCGCATTTTCCACTTTCATCACTAGTCATAAACCAGAAAATAAAGAAACACATTTGTAAACTCATGCACTAAACCAGAAAAATAATATCCATCATCACTATAACGGTAAAACTATTAAAGTACCTAATTCACCCCCCCTTCTTAGGCGCACTCTCATACTTACAATTGGTATCAGAGCAGGTTATAGGTAACCTACTCCTAAAAGATCCAGAATGGCTTCCACAAATTAAAATCTCGTTTTCATAGATGGTGGTAGTAACAACAAGCCTCCTCTATTTTGTGGTGAATATTTTGACTTCTGGAAAATACGCATAAAGGAACATCTAGAAGCACAAGGAAAAGAAATATGGGATGCCGTCGAGAATGGTCCATTTATCCCTATAACGGTAATCAATGGTACTGGCTCATCAAAGCCTAAGGCTGCATGGGACGAAGATGATAAGAAGAAGGTTCTCTATGATAAAAAGGAAATAAATCTTCTTTAAGGTGCACTTAGCATGAATGAATTGTTCCGTGTCTCAGCATGTAAAACGGAGAAAGAAATATGGGATACCTTGGTATAAACTCATGAAGGAAGCGCTGAAGTTAAAAGAACGAGATTAAATACATTGAGTCAAGAATACGAACTATTTAGAATGCAGCCCTGAGAATCAATCCTCGACTTGCAAAAAAGATTTATACACTTGACAAATCATTTGAAATCACTCGGTAAGATTTTAACTAATGATGAACTTAATCTTAAAGTGCTTAGATCTTTATCCAGGGAATGGCAACCAAAAGTGACATCAATATCCGAGAAGAAGAATCTATCCATAATGACTTCTGCCACTTTGTTCGGAAAACTTCAAGAATATGAGACAGAACTTGCAAGACTTGAAAAGCATGAAATCCAAGTAAAAGATTCAAAAGACATGGCTCTAAATACAAGGATAAAAAATCATGATAGAAATCAAGAGGAGAATCCACTAGTAGTGAAGATGATGATCATATCAAGAAGATTGAAAAGGTTCTACGAAAAGAAAGAAAAAGGGAAGCACCAACAAGGAAGGTTATATGCTTTGAATGTGGAGAAAAGGGACATGTTAAAAGTGAATGTCCTACACTTGAAAAGAAGAAGAAATATTTCAAGAGAAATAAAGATAATAAGTCAAAGAAAGCATATATAGCATGCGAAAGTTCATCTTCCGATTCCGAAAACAATCAACGTGTTAATCTCGCATTTATGGCCTCACACCATTCTGATAGTGAAGATGACGAGGTTAGTAATGAATTTTCTCTTTTTGATAGTTATGCACAAGGTTCTATAGATGAACTATTAAATGAATGCAAAATTCTGTATAAAACTATTTCATCTCAAAAGAAATAAATTTCATCTTTAGAAGAAAAATGTGAGTCTATGAAAAAAGATCTCAAAGATGAAAAACAAAAATTTTGTGAGCAAAAACAGAATTTTGTATGCAAAAATTATGAATCACTCTCTTTCCAAATTTTCCAATTAAAAAGAGTTATTGAAAGATATGAAAAAGGTTAAATTGTATTGGAAGGTGTTCTTAGCCAACAAAGATATTCCAATGATAAAAGTGGACTTGGATATTCAAAATTTTCAAAGCCAAGTTCTAATAAAACTATCTTTGTTAAAGCTAGTGATTAATCATCCAAAGAGAAAGTGAACAAACCTAAAGTAGTTCATCAATATCCCAAAAAGAAAATATTTATTAAGAAGAAATCTTACCCTTCTAGATATAGAAGTAAATTTGAACCTACTTGTTTTTTTTATGGTATGGTTGGCCATACACCTAATGCTTGCTATGTTAGAAACCTTAGTGTAGCAAGTGGGCATAATGTGTGGGTTAAGAAGGGAACTAAATATGATGGACCCAAAGCACGTTGGGTACCAAATCAAATTTAATTTGTTTTGTAGGTATGCTTGAAAACCACATGCAATCTTTGGTATCTTGATAGTGGTTGTTCAAAGCATATCACGGAAGACATACACTAACTTTCAAATTTAGTTCAAGTCCAAGGATTATTTCACATATGGGAAATACCTTAAAGGAAGAATTCTTGGCATTGGCAATGTTAATACACTAAATTTCATATCCATTAAAGATGTACTTCATGATTGAAGAACAAAAGACAACTTTGTTGAAAAGGCTTCAAATTCATCAAGGATGAATGATTTATGAAGTCACACTTGAGGTGAAACTCATTGGTATAAAATGTATTTACTTTCAATAATTTCTTTATGTATTATAAGGCTTTTCCCATCCTTTTTTTAATGACAAAAGGGGGAAAAGATATATATATATATATATATATATATATATATATATATATATATATATATATATATATATATATATATATATATATATATATATATATATATATATATATATATATATATATATATATATATATATATATATATATATATATATATATATATATATATATATATCTGTGTGTGTGTGTGTGTGTGTATGTGTATGCTTGTCTCTAACTATTGCAGCCCAAAGAAAGATGCAAATTCTCTATGATTCAAGGGAGAATTTTGATCAAGAGGGAGTTATCAAAGATAGGGGGAGCATTCACATAAGAGTTTCTCATTCTTTATAAAAGATTCAAGCATCTTCAACATTATGTTTTTATGAAGATAACTACTATGTGCATTTATCAAAGGATGAGAAAAAGCATCTTGGAGCAATATGGCTATGGTTAAGCTTTCAATATTATTACATTTATTTTTGTCCATTTTTTTATTGCATCTTTCCCTTTTTTTGATAATGTCAAAGAGGGAGAAGGATGTGGTACTTTATGCTTGTATATTTTCTTGTCTTAAATTTCTAAGGTACTCTTCAACCAAGATGAACAAATTCAAAGGATTTCAACCTTCTCATACAAATGGGGAGTTATGCATCTTAGGGGGAGAAGCTCTTTCCGGAAATTACATCGCATCAAGCAAGATCGTTTGTCATAATCAAAAGGGGGGAGAATGTAAAAGCAACCTTCTCAAATGCACTTTTGTTTTGATGAAGACAAACCATGATTGTCAAAGAAGGCAAAGATTTTTGACTCAGCTAAAAGCATCTGTGAATAAAGTCTTCAGTTCAAGCACTTAGCAAAATTTCAAGGTATAATGATAATACTTACTTTGAACTTAAGACATAGATGCTCAATGGTAAAAAGAAATATTTTATATTTCAAAATCTTTACTCAAGTTTTTCTAAGCTAAAAATCATTTTTCACTTGAGTGCAATCGATTTTCATATTAGTGCAATCGATTGCATGCTTCAATTTTTTCAAATCTTTTGCTACTGTTTCTCAGTGCAACCGATTTGCATGTTTGTGCAATCGATTGAGCTCAATCAATTTTTGCTACTGTTTCTCAGTGCAATCGATTACACTCAATCAATTTTTGCTACTTACTTCACATGAAATCAATTTACACTCTTGTGCAATCGATTGCACACTCAAAACTTTTGAAATTATAGCTGTCGAAACCCCGTGCAATCAATTTACACAAAGGGTGCAATCGATTGCATGCTGCACGATTTTGAAAAACATCAGCTTTACTCATACTTGTTCATAACACCATTTCATGGAAACCTTTCACTCAATCTTGGCAATTGTTCATGATTTATTTACAGAACTTTATGATGTTTCAAAAAGGTGCTATGAACATATAAATACTCATTTTCAAAATCATTTCAACACCTCTTCCAATTATTTTTTCTGAATTTTCAAATATCAAACTCAAGCTTTTCTTCACTTTCATACACAAAGTTTTTCTGCACACTTTCACATATTGTTAACCAGAAAACTTTGAGCATTATATATCTTGAGTCATTATATACTATTATCATTGGAAGAGAAGATCAATTCATTTGATAAAATCACTTATAGTGATTATTACACTACAAACTCACTCAAATCAAATATTGCTATATACTTGCTTATTTTTCAGGATTGTTGAAAATAAGTTCAAGTGATTTTAAATTCTTGTTTTTCCAGGATTGTTGGATACAAGTAAGGTCACCTTGAGAGGATTGTTCTCATTATTGACATAGTGAAAATCCAAGAGGATTTTTCTTGGTGGTTTTATTGGTTAGAGTCTTGTATAGAAGGACTAGGGTGCCTTGTCTAGAGATCTAACAATAAGGAAATCTCATTCATGTTGAAAGCGGACTGGAGTACTCTCGAACTGTGAGGGGAACCAGGATACATATTTGTGTTATTTAATTTTCCGCATTTACAACTTTCATCACTAGTCATAAACCAGAAAAGAAAGAAACACATTTGTAAACTCATACACTAAACCAGAAAAATAATATCCATCACCACTAAAATGGTAAAACTGTTAAAGTACCTAATTAATCCCCCATCTTAGGCGCACTATCATACTTACCATTGGTATCAGAGCAGGTTATAAGTAACCTGCTCCTAAAAGATCCAGAATGGATTCCGCAAATCAAAATCTTGTTTTCAGATATGGGGGTAGTAACAACAAGCCTCCTCTATTTTGTGGTGAATATTTTGACTTCTGGAAAATACGCATGAAGGAACATCTAGAAGCACAAGGAAAAGAAATATGGGATGCCGTCGAGAATGGTTCATTTATCCCTATAACGGTAATCAATGGTGCTGGCTCATCAAAGCCTAAGGCTGCATGGGAAGAAGATGATAAGAAGAAGGTTCTCTATGATAAAAAGGCAATAAATCTTCTTTAAGGTGCACTTAGCATGGATGAATTCTTCCGTGTCTCAGCATGTAAAACAGCGAAAGAAATATGGGATACCTTGGTATAAACTCATGAAGGAAGCGCTGAAGTTAAAAGATCGAGATTAAATACATTGAGTCAAGAATATAAACTATTTAGAATGCAGCCCTGAGAATTAATCCTCGACTTGCAAAAAAGATTTGTACACTTGACAAATAATTTGAAATCACTCGGTAAGATTTTAACTAATGATGAACTTAATCTTAAAGTGCTTAGATCTTTATCCAGGGAATGGCAACCAAAAGTGACATCAATATCCGAGAAGAAGAATCTATCCACAATGACTTCCGCCACTTTGTTCGGAAAACTTCAAGAATATGAGACGGAACTTGCAAGATTTGAAAAGCATGAAATCCAAGTAAAAGATTCAAAAGACATGGCTCTAAATACAAGGATAAAAAATCATGATAGAAATCAAGAGGAGAATCCACTAGTAGTGAAGATGGTGATCTTATCAAGAAGATTGAAAAGGTTCTACGAAAAGAAAGAATAAGGGAAGCACCAACAAGGAAGGTTATATGCTTTGAATGTGGAGAAAAGGGACATGTTAAAAGTGAATGTCCTACACTTGAAAAGAAGAAGAAATATTTCAAGAGAAATAAAGATAATAAGTCAAAGAAAGCATATATAGCATGGGAAAGTTCATCTTCCGATTCCGAAAACAATCAACGTGTTAATCTCGCATTGATGGCCTCACACCATTCTGATAGTGAAGATGATGAGGTTAGTAATGAATTTTCTCTTTTTGATAGTTATGCACAAGGTGCTATAGATGAACTATTAAATGAATGCAAAATTCTGTACAAAACTATTTCATCTCAAAAGAAAAAGATTTCATCTTTAGAAGAAAAATGTGAGTCTATGAAAAAAGATCTCAAAGATGAAAAACAAAAATTTTGTGAGCAAAAACAGAATTTTGTATGCAAAATTATGAATCACTCTCTTTCCAAATTTTCCAATTAAAAAGAGTTATTGAAAGATATGAAAAAGGTTAAATTGTATTGGAAGGTATTCTTAGCCAACAAAGATATTCCAATGATAAAAGTGGACTTGGATATTCAAAATTTTCAAAACCAAGTTCTAATAAAACTATCTTTGTTAAAGCTAGTGATTAATCATCCAAAGAGAAAGTGAACAAACCTAAAGTAGTTCATCAATATCCCAAAAAGAAAATATTTATTAAGAAGAAATCTTACCCTTCTAGATATAGAAGTAACTTTGAACCTACTTGTTTTTATTATGGTATGGTTGGCCATACACCTAATGCTTGCTATGTTAGAAACTTTAGTGTAGCAAGTGGACATTATGTGTGGGTTAAGAAGGGAACGAAATATGATGGACCCAAAGCACGTTGGGTACCAAATCAAATTTAATTTGTTTTGTAGGTATGCTTGAAAACCACATGCAATCTTTGGTATCTTGATAGTGGTTGTTCAAAGCATATGACGGAAGACATACACTAACTTTCAAATTTAGTTCAAGTCCAAGGATCATTTCACATATGGGAAATACCTTAAAGGAAGAATTCTTGGAATTGGCAATGTTGATACACTAACTTTCATATCCATTGAAGATGTACTTCATGATTGAAGAACAAAAGACAACTTTGTTGAAAATGCTTCAAATTCATCAAGGATGAATGATTTATGAAGTCACTCTTGAGGTGAAACTCATTGGTATAAATTGTTTTTACTTTCAATAATTTCTTTATGTATTATAAGGCTTTTCCCATCCTTTTTTTAATGACAAAGGGGGGAGAGGATATATATATATATATATATATATATATATATATATATATATATATATATATATATATATATATATATATATATATATATATATATATATATATATATATATATATATATATCTGTGTGTGTGTGTGTGTGTGTGTGTGTGTATGTGTGTGTGTGTGTGTGTGTGTGTGTATGTGTGTGTGTGTGTGTGCGTGTGTGTGTGTGTGTGTGTATGTGTATGCTTGTCTCTAACTATTGCAGCCCAAAGAAAGATGCAAATTCTCTATGATTCAAGGGAGAATTTTGATCAAGAGGGAGTTATCAAAGATAGGGGGAGCATTCACATAAGAGTTTCTCATTCTTTATAAAAGATTCAAGCATCTTCAACATTATGTTTTTATGAAGATAACTACTATGTGCATTTATCAAAGGATGAGAAAAAGCATCTTGGAGCAATATGGCTATGGTTAAGCTTTCAATATTATTACATATATTTTTGTCCATTTTTTTATTGCATCTTTCCCTTTTTTTGATAATGTCAAAGGGGGAGAAGGATGTGGTACTTTATGCTTGTATATTTTCTTGTCTTAAATTTCTAAGGTACTCTTCAACTAAGATGAACAAATTCAAAGGATTCCAACCTTCTCATACAAAGGGGGAGTTATGCATCTTAGGGGGAGAAGCTCTTTCCGGAAATTACATTGCATCAAGCAAGATCGTTTGTCATCATCAAAAGGGGGGAGAATGTAAAAGCAACCTTCTCAAATGCACTTTTGTTTTGATGAAGACAAACCATGATTGTCAAAGAAGGAAAAGATTTTTGACTCAGCTAAAAGCATCTGTGAATAAAGTCTTCAGTTCAAGCACTTAGCAAAATTTCAAGGTATAATGATAATACTTACTTTAAACTTAAGACATAGATGCTCAATGGTAAAAATAAATATTTTATATTTCCAAACCTTTACTCAAGTTTTTTTAAGCTAAAAATCATTTTTCACTTGAGTCCAATCGATTTGCATATTAGTGCAATCGATTGCATGCTTCAATATTTTCAAATCTTTTGCTACTGTTTCTCAGTGCAACCGATTTGCATGTTTGTGCAATCGATTGAGCTCAATCAATTTTTGCTACTGTTTCTCAGTGCAATCGATTACACTCAATCAATTTTTGCTACTTACTTCACATGCAATCGATTTACACTCTTGTGCAATCGATTGCACACTCAAAACTTTTGAAATTATAGCTGTTGAAACCCCGTGCAATCAATTTACACAAAGGGTGCAATCGATTGCATGCTGCACGATTTTGAAAAACATCATCTTTACCAATACTTGTTCATAACACCATTTCATGGAAACCTTTCACTCAATCTTGGCAATTGTTCATGATTTATTTACAGAACTTTATGTTGTTTCAAAAAGGTGCTATGAACATATAAATACTCATTTTCAAAATCATTTCAACACCTCTTCCAATTATATTTTCTGAATTTTCAAATATCAAACTCAAGCTTTTCTTCACTTTCATACACAAAGTTTTTCTGCACACTTTCACATATTGTTAACCAGAAAACTTTGAGCATTATATATCTTGAGTCATTATATACTATTATCATTGGAAGAGAAGATCAATTCATTTGATAAAATCACTTATAGTGATTATAACACTACAAACTCACTCAAATCAAATATTGTTATATACTTGCTTATTTTTCAGGATTGTTGAAAATAAGTTCAAGTGATTTTAAATTTTTGTTTTTCCAGGATTGTTGGATACAAGTAAGGTCACCTTGAGAGGATTGTTCTCATTATTGACATAGTGAAAATCCAAGAGGATTTTTCTTGGTGGTTTTATTGGTTAGAGTCTTGTATAGAAGGACTAGGGTGTCTTGTCTAGAGATCTAACAATAAGGAAATCTCTTTCATGTTGAAAGGGGACTGGAGTAATCTCGAACTGTGAGGGGAACCAGGATACATATTTGTGTTCTTTAATTTTCCGCATTTACCACTTTCATCACTAGTCATAAACCAGAAAAGAATGAAACACATTTGTAAACTCATGTACTAAACCAGAAAAATAATATCCATCATCACTATAACGGTAAAACTATTAAAGTACCTAATTCACCCCCCATCTTAGGCGCACTATCATACTTACCATTGGTATCAGAGCAGGTTATAGGTAACCTGCTCCTAAAAGATCCAGAATGGCTTCCGCAAATCAAAATCTCATTTTCAGAGATGGTGGTAGTAACAACAAGCCTCCTCTATTTTGTGGTGAATATTTTGACTTCTGGAAAATACGCATGAAGGAACATATAGAAGCACAAGGAAAAGAAATATGGGATGTCATCGAGAATGGTTCATTTATCCCTATAACGATAATCAATGGTGCTGGCTCATCAAAGCCTAAGGTTGCATGGGACGAAGATGATTAGAAGAAGGTTCTCTATGATAAAAAGGCAATAAATCTTCTTTAAGATGCACTAAGCATGGATGAATTCTTCCGTGTCTCAGCATGTAAAATGGCGAAAGAAATATGGGATACCTTGGTATAAACTCATAAAGGAACCGCTGAAGTTAAAAGATCAAGATTAAATACATTGAGTCAAGAATACGAACTATTCAGAATGCAGCTCTAAGAATCAATCCTCGACTTGCAAAAAAGATTTGTACACTTGACAAATCATTTGAAAGCACTCGGTAAGATTTTAACTAATGATGAACTTAATCTTAAAGTGCTTAGATCTTTATCCAGGGAATGCCAACCAAAAGTGACAGCAATATCCAAGAAGAAGAATCTATCCACAATGACTTCCGCCACTTTGTTCGGAAAACTTCAAGAATATGAGACGGAACTTGCAAGACTTGAAAAGCACGAAATCCAAGTAAAAGATTCAAAATACATGGCTCTAAATACAAGGATAAAAAATAATGATAGAAATCAAGAGGATGAATCCACTAGTAGTGAAGATGATGATCTTATCAAGAAGATTGAAAAGGTTCTACGAAAAGAAAGAAAAAGGGAAGCACCAACAAGAAAGGTTATATGCCTTGAATGTGGAGAAAAGGGACATGTTAAAAGTGAATGTCCTACACTTGAAAAGAAGAAGAAATATTTCAAGGCAAATAAAGATAAGAAGTCAAAGAAAGCATATATAGCATGCGAAAGTTCATCTTCCGATTCCGAAAACAATCAACGTGTTAATCTCACATTGATGGCCTCACACCATTCCGATAGTGAAGATGACGAGGTTAGTAATGAATTTTCTCTTTTTGATAGTGATGCACAAGGTTCTATAGATGAACTATTAAATGAATGCAAAATTCTGTACAAAACTATTTCATCTCAAAAGAAATAAATTTCATTTTTAGAAGAAAAATGTGAATCTATGGAAAAAGATCTCAAAGATGAAAAACAAAAATTTTGTGAGCAAAAACAGAATTTTGTATGCAAAAATTATGAATCACTATCTTTCCAAATTGTCCAATTAAAAAGAGTTATTGAAAGATATGAAAAAGGTCAAATTGGATTGGAAGGTGTTCTTAGCCAACAAAGATATTCCAATGATAAAAGTGGACTTGGATATTCAAAGTTTTCAAAACAATTTTCTAATAAAACTATCTTTCTTAAAGCTAGAGATCAATCATCCAAAGAGAAAGTGAACAAACCTAAAGTAGTTCATCAATATCCTAAAAAGAAAATATTTATTAAGAAGAAATCTTACCCTTCTTGATATAGAAGTAACTTTGAACCTACTTGTTTTTATTATGGTGTGGTTGGCCATACACCTAATGCTTGCTATGTTAGAAACCTTAGTGTAGCAAGTGGGCATTATGTGTGGGTTAAGAAGGGAACTAAATATGATGGACCCAAGGCACATTGGGTACCAAATCAAACTTAATTTTGTTTTGTAGGTATGCTTGAAGACCACATGCAATCTTTGGTATCTTGATATTGGTTGTTCAAAGCATATGACGGGAGACATACACTAACTTTCAAATTTAGTTCAAGTCCAAGGATATTTCACATATGGGAAATACCTTAAAGGAAGAATTCTTGGCATTGGCAATTTTGATACACTAAATTTCATATCCATTGAAGATGTACTTCATGATTGAAGAACAAAAGACAACTTTGTTGAAAACGCTTCAAATTCATCAAGGATGAATGATTTATGAAGTCACTCTTGAGGTGAAACTCATTGGTATAAAATGTTTTTACTTTCCATAATTTATTTATGTATTATAAGGATTTTCCCATCCTTTTTTTAATGACAAAAGGGGTATGCTTGTCTCTAACTGTTGCAGCCCAAAGAAAGATGCACATTCTCTATGATTCAAGGGAGAATTTTGATCAAGAGGGAGTTATCAAAGATAGGGGGAGCATTCACATAAGAGTCTCTCATTCTTTCTAGAAGAGTTAAGCATCTTCAACATTATGTTTTTATGAAGATAACTACTATGTGCATTTATCAAAGGATGAGAAAAAGCATCTTGGAGCAATACGGCTATGGTTAAGCTTTCAATATTATTACATATATTTTTGTCCATTTTTTTATTGAATCTTTCCCTTCTTTTTGATAATGTCAAAGGGGGAGAAGGATGTGGTACTTTATGCTTGTATATTTCCTTGTCTTAAATTTATAAGGTACTCTTCAACCAAGATGAACTAATTCAAAGGATTCCAACCTTCTCATACAAAGGGGGAGTTATGCATCATAGGGGGAGAAGCTCTTTCCAGAAATTACATCGCATCAAGCAAGATCGTTTTACATCATCAAAAGGGGGGGGGGAATGTAAAAGCAACCTTCTCAAATGCACTTTTGTTTTGATGAAGATAAACCATGATTGTCAAAGAAGGCAAAGATTTTTGACTCAGTTAAAAGCATCTGTGAATAAAGTCTTCATTTCAAGCACTTAGCAAAATTTCAAGATATAATGATAATACTTACTTTGAACTTAAGACATAGGTGCTCAATGGTAAAAAGAAATATTTTATATTTCCAAACCTTTACTCAAGTTTTCTAAGCTAAAAATCATTTTTCACTTGAGTGCAATCGATTTGCATATTAGTGCAATCGATTGCATGCTTCAATTTTTTCAAATCTTTTGCTACTGTTTCTCAGTGCAACCGATTTGCATGTTTGTGCAATCGATTGAACTCAATCAATTTTTGCTATTGTTTCTCAGTGCAATATAGTTTCATGTTTGTGCAATCGATTGCACTCAATCAATTTTTGCTACTTACTTCACATGCAATCGATTTACACTCTTGTGCAATCGATTGCACACTCAAAACTTTTGATATTCTAGCTGTTGAAACCCTGTGCAATCAATTTACACAAAGGGTGCAATCGATTGCATGCTGCACGATTTTGAAAAACATCAGCTTTAGACATACTTGTTCATAACACCATTTCATGGAAACCTTTCACTCAATCTTGGCAATTGTTCATGATTTATTTACAGAACTTTATGTTGTTTCAAAAAGGTGCTATGAACATATAAATACTCATTTTTAAAATCATTTCAACACCTCTTCCAATTATATTTTCTGAATTTTCAAATATCAAACTCAAGATTTTCTTCACTTTCATACACAATGTTTTTCTGCACACTTTCACATATTGTTAACCAGAAAACTTTGAGCATTATATATCTTGAGTCATTATATACTATTATCATTGGAATAGAAGATCAATTCATTTGATAAAATCACTTATAGTGATTATTACACTACAAACTCACTCAAATCAAATATTGCTATATACTTGCTTATTTTTCAGGATTGTTGAAAATAAGTTCAAGTGATTTTAAATTCTTGTTTTTCCAGGATTGTTGGATACAAGTAAGGTCACCTTGAGAGGATTGTTCTCATTGTTGACATAGTGAAAATCCAAGAGGATTGTTCTTGGTGGTTTTATTGGTTAGAGTCTTGTATAGAAGGACTAGGGTGTCTTGTCTAGAGATCTAACAATACGGAAATCTCTTTCATGTTGAAATGGGACTAGAGTACTCTCGAACTGTGAGGGGAACCAGGATACATCTTTGTGTTCTTTAATTTTTCGCATTTACCACTTTCATCACTAGTCATAAACCAGAAAAGAAAGAAACACATTTGTAAACTCATGCACTAAACCAGAAAAATAATATCCATCATCACTAAAATGGTAAAACTATTAAAGTACCTAATTCACCCCCCATCTTAGGCGCACTCTCATACTTACAATTGGTATCAGAGCAGGTTATAGGTAACCTGCTCCAAAAAGATCCAGAATGGCTTCCGCAAATCAAAATCTCGTTTTCAGAGATGGTGGTAGTAACAACAAGCCTCCTCTATTTTGTGGTGAATATTTTGACTTCTGGAAAATACGCATGAAGGAACATCTAGAAGCACAAGGAAAAGAAATATGGGATGCCGTCGAGAATGGTCCATTTATCCCTATAACGGTAATCAATGGTGCTGGATCATCAAAGCCTAAGGCTGCATGGGACGAAGATGATAAGAAGAAGGTTCTCTATGATAAAAAGGCAATAAATCTTCTTTAAGGTGCACTTAGCATGGATGAATTATTCCGTGTCTCAGCATGTAAAACGGAGAAAGAAATATGGGATACCTTGGTATAAACTCATGAAGGAACCGCTGAAGTTAAAAGATCGAGATTAAATACATTGAGTTAAGAATACGAACTATTCAGAATACAGCCCTGAGAATCAATCCTCGACTTGCAGAAAAGATTTGTACACTTGACAAATCATTTGAAAGCACTCGGTAAGATTTTAGCTAATGATGAACTTAATCTTAAAGTGCTTAGATCTTTATCCAGGGAATGGCAACCAAAAGTGACTGCAATATCTGAGAAGAAGAATCTATCCACAATGACTTCCGCCACTTTGTTCGGAAAACTTAAAGAATATGAGACAGAACTTGCAAGACTTGAAAAGCAGTAAATCAAAGTAAAAGATTCAAAGACATGGCTATAAATACAAGGATAAAAAATCATGATAGAAATCAAGAGGATGAATCCACTAGTAGTGAAGATGATGATGATCTTATCAAGAAGATTGAAAAGGTTCTACGAAAAGAAATATTTTATATTGTCCAAACCTTTACTCAAGTTTTTCTAAGCTAAAAATCATTTTTCACTTGAGTGTAATCGATTGCATGCTTCAATTTTTTCAAATATTTTGCTACTGTTTCTCAGTGCAATCGATTTGCATGTTTATGCAATCGATTACACTCAATCAATTTTTGCTATTGTTTCTCAGTGCAATCGATTTGCATGTTTGTGAAATCGATTGCACTCAATCAATTTTTCTATTGACTTCACATGCAATCTATTTACACTCTTGTGCAATTGATTGCATACTCAAAACGTTTGAAATTCTAGCTGTTGAAACCCCGTGCAATCAATTTACACAAAGGGTGCAATCGATTGCATGCTGCACGATTTTGAAAAACACCAGCTTTACACATACATGTTCATAACACCATTTCAGGGAAACCTTTCACTCAATTTTGGCAATTGTTCATGATTTATTTATAGAACTTTATGTTGTTTCAAAAAGGTGTTATGAACATATAAATACTCATTTTCAAAAGCATTTCAACACCTTTTCCAATTATATTTTCTGAATTTTCAAATATTAAACTCAAGCTTTTCTTCACTTTCACACACAAAGTTTTTTTGCACACTTTCACATATTGTTAACCAGAAAAATTTGAGCATTATATATCTTAAGTCATTGTATACTATTATCATTGGAAGAGAAGATCAATTCATTTGATAAAATCACTTATAGTGATTATTACACTACAAACTCACTCAAATAAAATATTGCTATATACTTGCTTATTTTTCCGGATTGTTGAAAATAAGTTCAAGTGATATTAAAATCTTGTTTTTCCAGGATTGTTGGATACAAGTAAGGTCACCTTGATAGGATTATTCTCATTGTTGACATAGTGAAAATCCAAGAGGATTGTTCTTGGTCCAAGAGGATTGTTCTTGGTGATTTTATTGGTTAGAGTCTTTTATTGGTTAGTACCTAATTCACCCCCCCCCCCCCCCTCTTAGGCGCACTCTCATACTTACAGCTAGGCTGCATAATCTTTGCTTTGCAGGCCTCAAACTTGTTTGTCACTCCATAATTAAATGTTTACACAGCTGTTAGAGCTTTGATCCAAACAATTGAGCTATTATCCAAGTTGCATTTCCATTAATGGCACAAAGTTAACATTGCCATTCTTGTAAAGCAAGCTTTATGCACAAAGTCAGCTTCTTGAGCTCCCAACTTGTTTTCCTTGATTACACTTCATCCACAAAGTCAGAAGTATTGTGTTTAAAGTGGTTAACAACTCTATGAACCAAGTAGAAGGCATGGAAACTTGAATTTCTCAAAAAATCACATGTTATGCATAAACTTGTGATTTTGAATTCTGATCAACAAGAAATCTCCAAACTTGTTTCTTATAAATAGAGTCACTATTTTTGAGCTAGGGGACGAGCTTAAGCACCCTGAAACACTCCCAAACTCCCTCTAGCCAGAAATTGCACAAAAAATTCCATTAATACACAATTTTGACCTTAAACTTGTATCTCTCATTTCCCTCATGCGTTTTCCCTCAAATTCATTCCTAAAGCTTCCTTACATCAAATATAGTCCATCCCTGTCCTTGGTTTGAACTGTAACTCCATCTTCATCATCCTTCATAACCAAAAACAGAGGTCTTCAACTTGACTTCTCCAGACCATTCTAGCCATCCATTGCTCAAGCAAACCATTGCATTAGCTTCCTGGGAAGTTGAGGAAGCTAACCTAATCATTGCAGCACCTTGAATCAAGCTCATATTTCACGATTTCCAGTTTTGAGGTATTTTTCTTGAACTTCTATTTTCATATTTAGGCATTGTTGGGCTTGCATTTGTGAAGATAAAATGTAGACATCATTGCCCTAAAACTATACATGTCCATAGATTTCATTTATTTTGATTGAGCTAGGAGAATTTTGAGTTTGATCTTTCTGAAATATTTAGGTCAGAATTTGGTACTTTTAGAAATTCTCATTCTCTTTGATTTATAGCTTATGATATTTATATGGTTGGATTTGTGTGAAAAAATGGAGTAATTTTCATGTTTATATTTTTGCAAATGGTTGAGAAATGAGCAAGTTACAGATCATTTGGCTAGAGGTTGAAGATGAAGCATAGTCAGGGCAGGTTTTATGTTATGTATTTATCATTTTATACAAGTTAACAGATGTATCACCATTCCAGTGGTTAAAGCGCGCGTCTGTCACTATGAGGTCCTGGGTTCAAGCCCCAGCGTGACCTTTTTTTTTTTCATTTTTCCACTTATTTTTGACATTTTTTGTTTTTGCAGCGCCTGGGCTTCCAACAATTGCGCCTTGTTTTTTTTGCTTTTGCTAACCCCTGTTGTTACTTCCATACACCTGACCTAAACTTTTTTCTAATTTTTTTTATCTTTTATTTATTATTATTATTAATACTATTATTATTATTATTATTATTTTCATTAATCATGAAAAATCCAAAAATATTTCATTTATTATTTACACTTATTTATTTTATTTTCTTATGAAACAAAAATATTAAAAACATTTTCTTTTAACAAATTAATTTCTCTTTTAAATAATTAAATATTTTGACTTAGGTTTAACAATTATTTTATTTTTCTTAACTAAAATTAACTTAGAATTTAGGTTTCTTTTAATTATTCAATTTTCATTTTTATTATTATTTAACTTAAAACCTTTTCATAGAAAAAACCTAAAAATCTTTTTAATTTAATTTCTTTTCTCAATTAGTTTAAGTTAATTTTATTTCAATTTTAACTAATCATTTTTCTTAATTAGGTTTAGGTTAAACCCTTTTCATGAAAACCAAACAAAAATCATCTCTTTTTTTATATTCTTATATTTACATATTATTATTTATTCAATTATTTGTACATATTCAATATGGTTGTAATAGATAATTAGGTTTAATTTTCTTGCAAAAATCCTCATTTGTAATTTGTACACCCCCCTCCCCTAAGTATTGTAATAGCGTAGTAATTTTAAATTCCGCAACTTATTATTTTATATACAAATGCCTGTAATTAGGGTTTTGTATGGAAAGACAAAAACCAATCAACAACAAACCCTAATTAAAGATAAATTAAGCATGAAAATCAATCCAGTTGCACATAAACATCCCTAGGGTAAATCCACTTGGTTGCCTTACAAAAATGGCCATATTACGCATGTGAGGTATCTTAGCAAAGACAAGCAAAATTCAAGATCGCAGTCCCTCAATGACGCTATCAAAAGTTTCCTTTCAAAATGATCTTAGTCCCTAAAGAAAAATGCTAAGATACCTTGCAACATTGCTAATCATGGTTATACGATGACCCACGCTCGTCCTGTTTACATCCAAAGATAGGGTTACTTACCAAATCGATGGTAAGATAACAATATCAAAGGAAAAAAGAAATGGACATGAAAGACTTTTGAGTAGGTAGAATGTTCCTAGTTACTTGCTCCATTTCAAAACAAAAACATCCTTTCTATTTTCAAAAACAAACACCTACACTTTCAAAACACTTTTCAAACTTGAAAACATTTTTAAAAAGATCAACACCTTTGTATACATTCATACGAACGAGAATCATTACAAAGTTTGCCTAAACAATGGCCTCTTTTCAAAAGTACTTTCAAAACCACACAAAGCACAATTTCAAACAAAATCAAGTGATCTAGTAAGTAACTAAGAGCTCATGGAAAACCATGGATGAAAAGGGTGCTAACACCTTCCCTTTTCATAATCTACCCCCCGAACTCAAGAAACAATCTCAAAGGTCTTTCCTATGATTTTCCACCTATCCTTATGGATAAAAGAAAAGTCGGTGGCGACTCTTGCTAACCGCAACATTTGCGATCAAACACAAAACACCCAAGTCAGTTCTCCCACCGTATCACATACATGATCTTCACAAATCCAAAGCGTTGATGTACAACATGATCCCAGGATGACACAGACTAGAATGTGCGGGGTTCGATTGTGACCCTTTTCGCGCGCCTCCTTTTGAGGACTTATTGGGATGGGGGATATGCGAGCACAAATGTAAACACACCTGTAGAATACCTACTTCAAAGGTAGGATTTTAAACAAACACAAGTAGCAAACAAGGCATATATGCAAAATTGCCTTAAACATGTCTTTGGATAAACCAGAGGGATTCCTGACAGATATCAACAACAAAGATCTCTTTCATGCATCTCTATTCCTACTTGACATGGCAAGGAAAGCAGTAAAATCCTACTTGACATGGCAAGGAAAGCAGTAAAATCCTACTTGACATGATCTCTGGAAAGCATTAAAATGCAGAGATGAAGAATGAAGTCACGATGATACCTAACAGAGTAGGTCCGTTGCCTCTTCAAAGCCACGCAAGAAAAACAGAGAAACCCATAAAACTTCAAGTAATCTTCACCAAGAAATAAAGAAGAGTCAGCAAGCAAATGCTCGGAATAAGCGTCGAAGCATCATTGATGTGAAAATAAATCACAATCGAAAACTCAAGCATAACCGCATATCACACAATAAACTTGTATAAGACTTAAATCTCACTAAGCAAAGGTGAATCACAAGAAATGGAAACCAAATTAAACATAGTCGATAATATAAAAATATAATTAAATTTCTAAAAAGAAATATTAGAAAAGTTCTATTATACTCTACTATTTTTACTCATACATTTTTATCAACAAAATCTACGGAAATTGTTGGAAAGAAAAAGGTGACTCAAAAAAATTAACATAAACCACTACAGAGAGGGGTGTATCAAATCGACAACATGATTAAAAGTCTACACAAACAGACAATTCAGACCAATCGAAATATTAAATAACTAATTAATTTGAATTATCTTATTTAATAGAATTAATTAACAAAATAATAAATTCTATTAAATATTATTTTTCAACCTAATTAATCATTTAAAACAAATAATATTTTTTGTATTCTTTATTTGATATAAATCAAAATAAATAAAGAAAATAAAATAATAAACAAAAATTAAATGAAAGACATGGAAAGAAAATTAAATGGGCCTGCCTGAAGTAATTATGGGGCGTGAAGGAATATAAATTCGCTAGGGCCAATAGATGTAAAGCCCAGACTTCAATGAATTCCTGCAGGATCTTGTGTGGCTGGCTGCTTGTTGTACCCCAAAATCTGCCCTCCTGTTTTTCCACAAGAAATCACAGCTTCGGGTTTTCCCTGACTTTTTCAGATTGGCGTAAGAATCAGTCAAACAGACTTTTTCTTATCAGTCTATCCAAATTAGGGTTTTCATGGACTCTGGAACAGTTTAAGCAGATTTCTAGGTTTTGTTTGAGTTTGGCTCAGGGTTTGATCAGGCGAATGTTTCTTTGACATTAAATCAAGAATTAGGGTTTGTGCGCGCATTCTCAGAAAGAATTAATTCTACAGCTCTTTTCAATTTACTCTGGAATATGGGCTGAGGCATTTGAATTGAGAACTTGCAGTGGTTGGTATAATCAGTAAAAGAAAAGACATGTGGACATTTGTTGTGATTAATTGTGCATTGCTATGGTTAATTGGGGCGCCGGGTTTATTATTGATTAATGCTAAGCCAGAAGACTACAGTGTTTATTAATTAATTATTTATTCTAAGTTAGAATAGTTGGGATTTATTTCCAGTTATTATAATTTAAGAATTATAAATAATTAAATAAACAATTGAAGAAGAATTAAAAGGGATTAATTGACAAAAGAGCTTTTATTTATTTTTAATTATTAAGTACAAATGTTATTTGAATACATTTACAGTATTTACAAATAATGTTATTACAAATAATTGGAAATAAAATAAAGCTATCCTAAAGTTTCCTAAATCTTCATCCTCTATTTGTTGCTCCCCATTGCTCAATTGATTTTCATCTGCAAAAACAAGAAAAGAAGGAAGTCAAATGCAGATGAAATAAAAAAAAGAAGACAGTTAATTTAAAAAGCTCATCATTAAAAGTGACTGGCCGGAATCAGTTTATTCACCCTCTCTGCAAATCACAAGAAATTCTTGGTTCACAAAGAGGGATAGAAATATGCTTGCAAAAAAATATGAAGTGCACAAAGCTACAATATTGCACAAATTCAAAATTGTCAAACAAGCTGCATAGTTCATAATTCCAAAATTGTCAACCAAAGAGGCAAACTGAACAGCTACATGGAAATATACAAGGCTGCATAAATTGTCAAGTAAAGAGGCAAACTGAACTGCACAAATTGCAAGTGAATAAGCCAACCAAGTTGCATTTTTCAAACTAATCAAACTGTCAAAGAAACTAAACCAAGTCCAATGTCAACTAAAAAAGCTGTCCAAAGAAAGGCTGTCAAAAAGATATCAAGAAGTACACAATATGCAGGAAATCTGGAAAGTGTGCAGAGGAAAACTACAAATGCAAGCAAACATATTCAAAAAATCATCATTTTCCAGCCAGTTACTTTTTCAGAATAGTACAGTAAACAATAAACAAATGCTTTTTCTGATAGAGAGAGAGAAGAGAGAGAATAGGCTTACAGGCTTGAGGCTTAGAAAAAGATATAAACAAAGAAATATCAGAACACAAAAGAGAGAGGCAGAAAATACCAAGAAATAACACAAACTGAACTGTAACATTCAAAACTGCCTCAAAACTTCCTCCAACACAAACTGTGTCAAACATTCAAACACCTCAAAACCTGTTACATAACAATGGCCACCAAACTGCATAAACAAACCTAAACCTTAAACCTGCTTCAAAGCTAAACCAGAAAAAACTCAGTAAATAGCAAGCAGTAATACAAGCCTGTAGCTTCAAACACAGCCTTTCAAGACTCAGCCTAAAACCTGTGCAAGCCACAAACACCAAGCCTAAAACATGTGCAAGCCACAAACACCAAGCCTTCACCTGCAGAACCACAAGCCCCAAGCCTTTCAAGACTCAGTCATCAACCTGCCTGCAAACCTGTTCAAACCCTTAAGCCATACCAGCATACCAAGCCTCAAAATTGTCTAGCAAACATATCAAGCCCAAACCTAATATCCAAACAAACTCAGAAGAATCAAGCAAGTCCTAAACCCTCAGAATATGTTATTCATAGGGTTAGTCTATCCAACATCAAAACAATATTCAGAATAAACCTCAATATATCATCATTAATATCAGAGCAAGCAAGCAAGCTATTCAAAAGCGAAGCAAATAAGCAATCAGAAGCTCACTCAAAGTTTCAGAAGAAGCAACAACATCATACAAAGCCAGCAATCAGAAGGAGGAAAAGAGGATGCAGAAGTGAAAAACTAGGTTTTCATACATTCATCATTAAACCATAAAAAGCGAATACGAGTACCAGTTTTCCACAGAGCAAGCTCAGCATCGCGCTCCCTCGCCTTGGCCGCCCTAGGACGCCTCATGTCCACCTCCAGAACCTCCCTCTCCAAGCGACGAACCCCAAAGGTAGTATCTCTTCCTTTTTCTTTTCACGCACCTCAAACAGAAAACAAATATCAACATAAAGATCAGGGCTAAGAAAAGATAAAACACGAGCAAGACAAAATACGAAACCCTAAGACGTAAAGAAGGGGAAGCTGTTACCTTTTTTGTCGGTGTTATGCTCGACCATGGAGAGAGAAGGAGCTGACGGCGGCGCCTGGTGGCCATGGGCGAAGACTTTGTTCAGAAAAGCTTGGCAGGAGAAGGTGAAGAGGACGGAGAAGAAGATAAGCGGCGCCGTTCTAAGTAACGCTGTAACCCTAATTCAGAAATGAAGCAAGACAATGAGAACCCTAAAGCAAATGTGTAAAATGCGTTGGGCCGGATCCCATTAACATGCCTAAGCCCATACAAAACCTGGCGTACATACCCCCCCCCCCCTTTGCTTAAAGCCGTTCGCTTGGGCCTGCCCCTCTTACTAGACTAAAGCCCATTCTCTTTTTTTTTTGTACATAAACTAATATCTTTTACTTATCATTTTACTTTTCTTTTCATAATTTAAACTAATCTATTTTATTTATTTTGTTAAATAAAACAATACATTATTTTTATACAAAACTTTCTTTTATTTTATTATATTTAAAAAATACATGAATATTAGATTTAATTAGGTTAATAGACTTTTATCTTAAAATTCTTTTTCATAAATTTTTTTCATACATAAAGACATTAATACATAAACAATGGATTTTTATTAAGTTAATCTTTTTCTTTCATTAAACCTTTTGTATATAAAACATTAACAAAATACATAAAAAATAGATTTTTTAAGTTAAATACTTTTCTATAACTAAAACATTTGTTTGTACATAATTAACAAAAATCCAAAAATAAATAAAATACTTAATATTGCATTAAATTAACATACTTTTCTCATCTTGTAAATAATCATATACACATTTTACAATACTTCTAATACATTTGCTTTTATTCTTATACATTGCTACATTGACATTGAGAATGCGATTCGATTTGGTTGTAAATATATTTGGACACTACTCTCCTAATAAGTCTTATCCCCATTTGTAAATATTTGTACCCCCATTCCCGGATACTTATTTGTAATAGCTTAGACTTTAAATTCCCGCAATTTATCGCTTTCTATATACTGTATAGTAATTAGGGTTTGTATGCGAAGATTCGAAATCAACCGCTAGATAACCTAATACAAAGACAAATGCATGAAAATCAATACACCAATCACACTTGCACCCCTAGGGTAATCCCGCTTGTTGCCTTCAAAAATGGGCCATGCTTGCATGTTGAGTTTCTTTGGCAAAATAAAACAAATCAAATGATCATAGTCCCTCGATGACGCTCTCGAAGTTGCCTAAACAAAATGATCATAGTCCCTCAAGCAAATTGCCAAAGACACTTGGCACCATTGCATTCATGGTCTAAACGATGACCCGCGCCCGTCCCGTTAACATCCTAACACAAGATTGTCCACCAAATACAATGGTGGAACAATACTGTTAAAAGGGTTAAAACATGAGAAAAACCTTTGAGTAAATTTAGGGGTAGACAACTCTTAGTTACTTGATCAAACTTGCAAAACACACTTGCCTACTTTTCAAAACACACTTCACAAACACAGCTTTCAAAACAACTTTCAAAAACATTGAAACATCTTTTCGAAAAGACACACACCTTTGTAAAACATTCGAGTAAAGAATTGTTACAACGGTTGCCTAGACAAGACATCTTTTTCAAAACATTTTCAAACACACACACACACCACCATTTCAAGCAATTGAAAATCAAAGGCAAGTGATCTAAAAACAAGTAACTAAGAGCCCATGGATAACCATGGATAGAAAGGGTGCTAATACCTTCCCTTTCTATAATCTACCCCCCGAACCCACGAAACATCTCAAAAGGTTTCTCCTGTGCTTTTTAACCTTTCCTTTAGGATAAAATAAAAAGTCGGTGGCGACTCTTGCTAAAACCGAACAAGTGTGAATACAAACACAAAACCTCAAGTCAGTTCTCCCACCGTATCACAGAACTGGCGACTCTGCTGGGGATAAACTTAAAAGTGGGGTTACCTTAGGGTTTAGATCACATTTACATACTCGCTTTGATTGCTTTGATTGCTTTACTTTTTGGGTCCTTGTTTGGGTTTGTTGTAAATCCTACACCCGGATTTGGGGGACCTTTTTAGGTAAATAGCAATAAAACTGTGTGGGGTATACCGACATGGTTGAAGCAGTAAGCTATGTTAGTGTGACATATTTGTGAGTACCGGTAACCCTTGAGTTCAATCAAGGAGAGTACGGGGCCGCTGAGTGATGTCGTGAAGCACTAACGAACTCTTAGAACCTTACTTGACCATCTTAGCCTTTTTAGGGGTAGTGAGATGACCGACTTTGGTGCAGTCCGAAGTTGGTAGATACTCGATACTACACTCATTGAGGGTTGTTTTCTTGGAATATTTTGGTCGCCAGTTAAGTGGCTAAACCAAAACAATGAACACAGAAAATAATCTAATGATATTGAGCTCCTTAGAACCCGGTTTCTATGTTAGGACAGGATGAGCCAACTAACTTCAAGAGGGTACTTACCTACAAACCCCATGCAAGCCTAAACCTAAGGACTTGTTTGCTTTGTGTGAATATGACTGTTTGTATATACACTTACTTGTTTTTGCATACATGTACATAACATCATAACATCATACCATAGCATTTTCAATAACCATTTCAAGGATCTCGAGGGTCTTTTGATGCAGGGTCACGTTGAACCAGACATCTGCCAAGGGGCAAGAGGTTTTCTCCTCTAAACAAATGCCATCAAAGATCAAGTGCAACAACTTGAATCAGGGGCTATGACCCACTTGACATGGTGAGCTTGATTCTCGTGGAAAGACATCCACATGTGCAAAGTTCTCCAATCAAAGATCAGAGTTCAACCTCTAACATTCTCTTGTGTTTACCCCAAGGGATCCTTGAAAACATTGCATACATATATCATACATATCATTGCATAGCAGGTTTCTCCCATACAGGTTTCCTTATCTTCCTACTGTTTATTTCAGTAAGATGGATATGGAACAAACGGTGAAAGATCTCCAAGCTCAAAACGCTCAATTCCAGCAAATGCTTCTGGCTATGGGTAAAGGGCAAGAGGATCTGACAACTCTCCTCCTCAAAGACAAGAAGAAGAAGTCCAAGAAGACAACGGGAATCCTGAGAAGAAGACCTAAAACCTTGAATCTTTCAACTCCACCCAGCATAGGGGTCAGTCTTGAAGAAGACTACAATTTGGAGATTGATGAAGCTGGTTGCTCTGAAGAACAATATCCTCTCGCTGATGACAAGTACAAACAGTTGGAGGATCGCCTCAATGCTATGGAGGTTCAACAAATACCTGGCTTGGATTTAGGAGACATGGGTTTGGTTCCTGGATTGGTCATCCCTCCAAAGTTCAAAGTCCCTACCTTGGCTCTGTATGATGGAGTCTCTTGCCCTAAGATGCATCTTGTTGTACCCCAAAATTTTCCCTCCCATTTTTCATTGATTTCTCATCACAAAGTCCTTGGAAATCAAAATCCAGTTAGGGTTTCATCTGCTCAAGACTTCTCCTTGCACTGTTGACCCAAATTAGGGTTTGTGTTTGCACAAAGATGTTCTGACCTAAAATGCCTAAGATGACTTTCATGCTTCATATTGGACTCCCAAGTTTATCCATATCAAGTTTCAAGCCTTGATTCCAAGTTTTGCCCAGTCAATTGGACAGTTGACCTAGAAATCAACTGTATTGGGGAAAAAGTCAACTGTGGCCAATTGACAGTCAAATCTCATGAAAATTGACCCACATCAACATTATGAACTCACATGGACCATTTGATCAAGTTTGGATCACAATTCCACAAGAAATTTGATCAGATCACCAAAAGGGCAAAATGGTCATTTTTAGGGTTTTGACTTCACAAAGGCAATTTTTGACTGTTTGACCTAGCCAATGGCAAACCAAGCTCACATATGGATTCAAGGACCCCATGGAATTGTCTTGACATGCTCAACAAGTTCAAAAGATCCCAAGTACACAAGATTGACAATTGAATTTCCCAGTCAATTGATCAATTTTGACTGTATACTGAAAAGTCAAACTTTGACTTTTTGGTCAAAATCAAGAGTCAAGATTCATTTTTCATCAAAACATGCCAAATCATGAAACTTGTTCATCAAGAAATCAAAAAATGCAAATTAGGGTTAGAAATGAGAATTTTTCATAACTTAGAATTTTTCTAAGTTATGAAAAACCCTAATTTTTTCCCAACTTTGCCTCACTTTCTCACCAAGATTCATTTGGATTCAAGCAAAAGTCAAAACATGAAAGTTGTAGCCTATCGCATAATCTACAACTTTGATTCACAAAGTTTTCCCAAAAGAGGCTTGTATCTCAAGTTACAATTTTTGGAATAAGGGTACTAAACCATTCTTAACTTAGTGAAAATTTGACCTATTTTGGCAAGGTTTTCTACCTAACTTCAAGACCATTTTTCATATACTTCCACTTGGAATTTCAATTTGCATTTCAAATATGGATTGTATTACACATTCCAAGATTTCCAAAATGTCCAAGAACTCATCAAACAACCTCATAACTTGAGAGAATCGAATTTTGCAATATGGCAAAAACTCACTTTTGAATTGGTCATGTACATGTTCATAACTTATGCCATTTTCAAGTCAGCTTGGTTTGTGCTACATTACAGGCCTCTAAACCATCTGACACTCAATAATTTAATGCATGTTCATTGTGCTAAGGCCTTGTTTCATGAGTTTATGCATTACATGTTGAATTAAGCCATTTATGGAAAAAGTGAAATAACCATTTTTGCAAAAGCAAGCTTTATGTCATAATGCAAATCCAAGAAGTACAGATCAAATCTAATTGGCACAAGTTTATGAGTTAATCACACTAATCAAGGAGAGGCTTTGCAGCATGTTTAGGGGTCCTCTACCTTCCTAGAAACTCAAGTGGCCTTTGCTTGCTTAAGTGTTAAGAAACTTGGCATTTCACAACATAACTTTGATCTCAGCATTAGAACACTTAAGCAAATTTTTTGTACACTTTCTAATCATCAAACCCAAGCTAGAACACGAGCAAACAAGGTCTCAAACACTCCCATTCCCAGAATCACTCTCAAACTGCAGAAACAGGGCAGGGTCTGCAGATTGAATCCCATCTCTCATTCCTTTCATGATTTCTTGCCCAAAGCTCATCAAACACATTCCCTATCATCACTTGAAGCTAACCAAAACACAAAACACGACCTGTAATTCCTCTAACCAGTTCCACCATTTTCACTTTCTTGTTTTACAGTTGGAGGTCCATAGCTCGATTCAAGGTGTTTCAAAGCAAAGTAAACATTGGAATAGCATCACCACACTTCAGGCAAACTATACAGATCATCATCTTGCTCTGAAAGCTCCCCCATTGCCAGATAGAACTTCAACTGAACAGGTATCTTCTTGAACTTGTAACTCTTAGTCTAGGCATCATTAGCTCTAAGTTTGTGAATAAGAAGTGTTCTACTCATGCCCCTGAATCTGTACATGCTTTTACTTTTCATTTATTTTGCTTGAGCTGTGAGAATTTAAGGTTTGAATATGGAAGAAAAGTTAGGTCAGGATTTGGGAATGTCAAAATTCTCTCTCATTTCTGAGAGGTAGGATGAGTTCTTTATATATTTAGAATCGTGATTCAATGCTTAACATTTCTTATGTTGTGAGTTTGTGCAAAAGATCAAAGAATCCAGATGTTTGAACTTGGAAAACAGGCGCGCGTTTTGGAACATTTTTTGTCTGAAGGTTGAAGAAGAAGCTTCATGGGCTGGGCCTGTTGTGTTATTTCTTTTCACACCTTGTTTTTGGTTTCATACCCCCTGAGCCCATTATGTTTATTTTCATGATTTTTGACTTTTCTTTATTTCATTTTGGCTTATTTATTTTTGCTAATAATATTAAAAACATGAAAAATATTTTTTACACCATTTTTATATTTTTTAAGTATTTATTTGTTTATATGGACATTTGTACATAAATATATATATACTATTATTTAGAAAAAACTAGAAAAAATAATGTAAATATATTTCATTTCTGATTTTTATTTCATTTTTTTTTTCTTTTGAAAATATTTTATGCAAAATATACTTTTTTATAAATATTAAATATTATTATTTTTATATATATATAATACATATTTAGAAATTAATACATATATATATATATATATATATATATATATATATATATATATATATATATATATATATATATATATATATATATATATATATATATATATATATATATATATATATATATATATATATATATATATATATATATATATATATATATATATATATATATATATATATATATATATATATATATATATATATATATATATATATATATATATATATATATATATATATATATATATATATATATATATATATATATATATATATATATATATATATATATATATATATATATATATATATATATATATATATTAGTATATTTAGGTTAAAATACAAAAAATATATACATTTTTTTATTTTATTAATATTTGATATGAAAAATACTTTTTTTATGAATATACTCCATTTTATTTTATTTTTTGGCATATAATTATTAAATATTATACATATTAAATAGTTAATATATTTATTTAATGAAATTAGGGTTTTACCCTTAAAACACAAAAACTCCAAAAATAATACTTTTATTTTATTTTATTTATTTGACATAAATAATACTTTTTTTCATACATATAAAAACCCTTTTTGCATTTTGCATCTTTATTTTCCATTTAATTTATGCAATCAATTATTTTGTAAATATTCCAAAAATTGATGTAATAGCTAGGTTTAAATTCCTTGTCTAAATATCCCCCCCATTTGAATATTTGTACCCCCCTTCCCATATTGTGTTGTAATAGTGTAGGAATTTTACTTTTCGCACTTTAACGCTTTCTAAATATGCCATGCTAGAACTAGGGTTTGTATGCAAATAAAAAGAAAAATAGTTTGACCTAATTTCAAGATAATCAAAGCATGAAAATGGACAACACATATCACACTTGCACCCCTAGGGTATTCCACTTGTTGCCTTCAAATAAATGGGCCATATTGCATGTTAGGTTTCTTTGGGCAAAAACAAAGCAAACAATCAAAATGATCATAGTCCCTCGATGACGCTTTCGAAAAGTTGTCTAAAATGATCAAGTCCCTTTCAAAGAAAAATTGCCCAAAGATACTTAGCACTATTGCAATTATGGTCTAAACGATGACCCGCGTCCGTCCCTTTCACCTCCTAACACAAGATTGTCCACCAAATGCAATGGTGGAACAAAATTGTTAAAAGGGTTAAAACATAGCATAAATCTTTGAGAACTGTAGGGTAGATAGCTCTTAAGTACTTGTCAATTTGCAAAAGAAAACACTTGCCTATTTTCAAACTACACTTCACAAACACTTTCAAAACAAACTTTCAAAAACCTTGGAATATCTTTTCAAAAAGACAAACACCTTTTGTAAAACATTCGAGTAAAGAATTGTTACAAGGGTAGCCTATACAAGGCATCTTTTTCAAAACATTTTCAAAATCACACACCAAGCACCATTTCAAACAATTGAAAACCAAGGCAAGTTGATCTAAGCAAGTACCTAAGAGCCCATGGATAACCATGGATAGAAAGGGTGCTAATACCTTCCCTTTCTATAATCTACTCCCCGAACCCAAGAAAAATCTCAAAGGTTTTTGCTGTGCTTTTTAAACCTTTCCTTAGGATAAAATAAAAAGTCGGTGGCGACTCTTGCTCAACCGAAATATTTGCGAAAACAAACGCAAAACCATAGTCAGTTCTCCCACCGTATCACAGAACTGGCGACTCTGCTGGGAAAAATTTTAAAAGTGGAGTAACCTTAGGGATTAGATCACCCTCTTGCATGACTAATTGTTTGAATTGTTTGCTTTATATCTTGGCTCTATTGTTTGGGTTTGCAATCCTACACCCGGATTTTGGGAAACATTCATAGATAGCAATACGTTGTGGAAACTGTGTAGGGTATACCGACACGGTCGAAGCAATAGCTATATTAGTGCGACATATTTGTGAGTACCGGTAACCCTTGAGTTCAATCAAGGAGAGTACGGGGCCGCTGAGTGATGTCACTAAGCACTAATGACCTAGAACCTTACTTGACCATCTTGGCCTCTTATTAGGGGTAGTGAGATGACCGGCTTTGGTGCAGTCCGAAGTTGGTAGATACTCGATACTACACTCATTGAGGGTTATTTTCTTGGAATATTTTGGTCGCTAGTTAAGTGGCTAAACCAAAACAATGAACATTGAAAACAATCCAATGATATTGAGCTCCTTAGAACCCGGTTACTATTTATAGGACAGGTTTTTAAGCCAACTACACTCAAGAGGGTACTTACCTATGAAACCCCATGCAAGCCTGAAACTAGGGTTTGGTGTGATTTGCTTGTACATATGTTTTGTGCATACATCATAAACATCATAAAACAACATATGCATTCACTAACCATTTCAAGGGTTTGGATCTTCATCTTTGTTCTTGTTTTGTAGGTCATGGAAACTCCTCGCAGAAACACCATTCAAGTCAACCTCGTGAGAATCTCTCCTCAACTCAAGGAGCTCACCTCAAGAATTCCGGAAAACTCATCCTTCAGTGAAAGACATGGTAGACTGCTCAACCTAGTCAACACCAACATTGAAGAAGACATGATGAAAGTGCTATTCCAGTTCTTTGACCCTCTTCACCACTGCTTCACTTTCCCTGATTATCAGTTGGTACCCACTTTGGAGGAGTTTTCTCAACTCTTGAGAATTCCTATCCTTAATCAACTACCCTTCAACGGTACGGAAAAGGAACCAAAGCCGGAAGATGTTGCTCGAGCATTACATCTACAACTGTCCGACATCAAGGGGCATTGGGAAACCAGAAGCGGCGTCAAAGGATTCTTAGCAAAATTCTTGTTTGAGAAGGCACAAGAATGTTGGAACTCATTGGACCTACAAGCCTTTGAAGAGATTATGGCACTCCTTATCTATGGGTTGGTCTTGTTCCCAAATCCTGACCAATTGGTAGATGTCAACACCGTCAAAATCTTCTTGTCCAGAAATCCCATACCAACATTGCTTGGGGACATCCTTCACTCATTTTACACACGAACAATGAGAAAGAGGGGTGTTCTCATGTGCTGTACTCCTCACCTTGCAAGGTGGTTTATTTCGCACCTTCCACAATCTGTCCTGAAGAATGACCAAGGCTCAAGGTGGTCCCAACGGTTGATGACTCTTACTCACTCTGATGTACATTGGTGTTCTCGGTCCAGAGAAAATGTCATCATCGTCGATCGTTGCGGAGAATTTCCTAATGTTCCTTTACTTGGAATCAGAGGAGGTATCACCTACAACCCTTGCCTAGCTTTGAGGCAATTTGGATATGCACGGAGGGATGGCCCTCATGATATGTTGATTCCTGACCTAGTTTTTGACTTCGACAATGATGCGCAAGGACTTCGCCAAAGATTCATCAGAGCTTGGGGAAGACCCAACAAGGTTGATAGCAAGACTCTGGGACACAAGAACTCCATCCCTCTTGAGCCTTATCTCAAGTGGGTACGAGCCCGAGCCCAAAGTTTGATGATGCCTTATCGTCATGTTCTCCCTGTGATTAAAGAGCCCGTTAATGAAGGAGAGGTTCCCTACACCATCCTACATCCTGACATGCCTACATCGTGGGAGGAAATGCAGAAAAGTTGGATTCAGCTCAAGGAGGAACGGAACACTTTTGAAGCTAGCTTCTACGCCAGTGAGAAGAAGGTTCTAGAGCTTACCCGCCGACTCCATGAGAAAGAGGCCCTCAACACCTACATCACACCAAAGAGGATGCGCAATGTATTTTTGCCTTGAGAAGTTATTTTGTAATATTTGGCCCATGGGGCATTTATGTACTAACAAATTTCTTCTTATTAATACGACGTGCGTTCTTCTTTGTCTGCAACAATTTTGAATGTTCTAAATCCTTGAATGCATTGCATACATAAGCATACCATTCATCATGTGCATAAGCAGGTCTCACTCCAGGTTTCCTTATCTGTCTGTTGTTTATTTCAGTAGGATGGATCTCGAGCAAACAGTCAAAGACCTACAAGCTCATAATGCACAGTTTCAGCAACTCTTGACCACCTTGGCTAAAGGTCAGGAGGATCTCAAGACCTTGCTGGGGAATAAAGACCCAGTGAAAAAGAAGAAAAAGAGACTCGGGGTGGCTACTTTGGGGAGAAGATTTGACGGAGAAGCTCAGCGAGTGCTTGAATTTCCTCCTACTTCTGATGAAGGAACCAGCAAAGGAGGTGGGGCTGCGGTACCTTCCGAGTCTGATGTGGAAGAAGAAGAGGTCGAAGAGGATGAAGATTATTCTGATCAGCAATACCCTCCAGCTGATGATAAATACAAAGGGCTAGAAGACAGATTGGCCGCCATAGAGCTACAAAGAGTACCGGGTTTGGATTTTGAAGACTTGGGTTTGGTCGTCGGGATTGTGATTCCCCCAAAATTCAAAGTGCCAGTGTTTGTGAGGTATGATGGGCTGTCCTGTCCAAAAATGCATCTCAGGTCCTACGTGAGAAAGATTCAACCCTATACGGCAGATAAAAACCTGTGGATTCATTTCTTTCAAGACAGCCTTTCTGGAGCTCAATTGGAGTGGTTTTATAAGCTAGAAGGAACCAGTGTCAGAAATTGGGAAGACTTAGCCACCGCCTTCTACAAACAATACCAGTATAATTCTGACCTTGCTCCTACTCGTACCCAACTTCAGGGTATGTCATTAGGAACAAGCGAAGGATTCAAAGAATATGCACAAAAATGGAGGGATTTGGCTGGCAGGGTGCAGCCTCCTTTAACCGACCGTGAACTTGTTGATATGTTTCTTGGGACCCTATCTGGGCCATTTTTCAATCATCTAATTGGTAACTCTTCTGCGGGGTTTACCGATTTGATCTTAACAGGCGAGAGAATAGAAGCTGGCATCAAGTCAGGAAAGATTCAGAAGGGTGTTGCTGCAAGTGTTGAGAAGAAGCCTTTTAAGAAGGAAACAACTGTGGTATATTCTCAGAGAGGAACAGGGAAGACGGAGCATCGACCAACTATGGGGGCCATAATGATTCAAAACACTCCAAGTGAGCAGCTTTGCTATAACCAGTCCAGACCAAATCAACAACGAGTGGAACGGCCACAACGGCAGTTCACCCGTATTAATATGACTCCAGCGCAAGTGCTTCCCCATCTGTTAAAGTTGAATCTCGCCACCATCAAGGAGGCACCAAAGAATGTGAATACATCCTCTCCTCATTATCATCCTAATGCTAAATGCGCCTACCATTCTGACAGTGTTGGGCACGATACCAATGATTGTTGGGCACTCAAGCATAAGATCCAAGACCTGATAGAGGCGAAGGAGGTGGAGTTTGACGCTCCGGAGAAGCCTAATGTGATATCTGCACCCATGCCGAAGCACAGCCGAAATGTCAATGCCATTGAAGAAGATTTGTATGTTGCTGACGTCAATGATCTGGTAACTCCATTGCTAACCATCAAGTTGAATTTGTTAAGGGCCGGGATCCTCCCGGGATGTAAAGAAGACTGCTACTGTTGTTACTCTCTGCCATTTGATTGTCCGTTACTGAAGAAAGGCATCCAAGGCCTTATAGATAGTCGACAAATTTTGTTTGAAAAAGTTTCTGCTGCTCCAATCGAAGATGTCTCAATCATAACCATTCACGCCAATCTTTCCAAGGCCGTCAAAAAGCCTGTTAAGATTACACCAGCTACGAAATCTGTTCCTTTGAAGATAACAATGCCAGGGCATGTCCCCTATGTCTCTAAGAAGTCGATACCATGGAACTATGGCGGTGATGTCTACTACCATGGTATTAAACAAATCGAAATAACTGAAGAAAGTTCGGATGATGAAGAAGCCAGCATTAGTAACATTGCAGGCACTAGCAAAATCACCAGGAGCGGGAGAATATCTTTTCCAGAAATTGCCCCTCCAAGAGCAATCTTTGGACCCTCATTAGCTGATAAGGTCATCCCTGCACCAATAAAACTCTCTGCTAGAACCCCTTTGATTGAAGATGTTGTTGTTCCTAGTACTGTCCCTCCTACCGCTGCTGACAAAGTTAAGGGAATCCAGGATGAGCTCGTCAGGACGAGGGCTCAACCCTTGGTCATCCCGGAAACCTCCAAGAAGGAAATGGATGAGATTTTGAGGATAATCAAAAGGAGTGATTACGATGTGGTAGAACAACTGGGGAAAACCCCCTCAAAGATCTCCATGCTGGCACTACTACTTTGCTCGGAAGCGCACGCTAAAGCTCTGATAAAATTCCTGAAGGCAGCCCATGTGCCCCAGGAAACCTCTGCGGATCAATTTCAAAATTGCGTGGCTAGCCTGACCGCGGACAATGGATTAGGTTTCTCTGATGCCGACCTAACTCCTAAAGGTAGAAACCACAATGATGCTTTGCACATTTCAGTCGAGTGCCGAGGAACTACCCTCGCACATGTATTGGTCGATACCGGTTCGTCGCTGAATGTACTGCCTAAGAAGGCCTTGGACCGACTAGATTGTGAAGGGTTGGAGTTGAAACTGAGTGATATTGTTGTCAGAGCTTTCAATGGTTCAAAGAGGATGGTCCATGGGGAGGTTGAAATTCCCATCAAGATAGGCACTGAGGTGTTTAAATCTACTTTCTATGTGATGGACATCCGTCCGTCATACTCTTGCTTGTTGGGTAGGCCTTGGATACACCATGCTGGGGCAGTCACCTCCTCCTTACATCAGATGTTGAAGTATCCTGTCAAGGGAAAGATCATTACTGTCCATGGAGAAGAGGAGTACATGATTAGCCACTTGAACTCTTTCCGATATGTGGAGGTTGAAGGGGAGTTCATTGAAACGCCTTTTCAGCATTTCGAAGAAGTCCTTCCTAAAATAACAGTAGCAAAGTTGGCAGCTGAGACACCGAGGCAGATGGCCAGGATGGCATCTCTAGAGGACGCAAGGGCCGCAATAAAGGAAGGGAAGAATTCAGCATGAGGGCAGTTACCTGACATTCCACATAAAACCGACAAATTTGGATTAGGGTTCACTACCGCAGGCCAGAAAGCTATGCGCCATTTGAAGATTGAAAGAGCGCCGGTCAAAATTTCTCCCTACGGAATCAATGCTTTGGAGGACGAAGACAAAGAGAGTAACATTGAAGAGTGGATTTACCCAACTGTCAAAGGAGGATTGAGCAACTGGGAGGCAAAAGACTTTGTCCCCATCACTTTTATTCATCAGTAATTTATCTGTTAAACATTTCCTATTTGGTCTGTAATATTTATTTTCAAAACAATTCGTACACTATCTTTTCACCTCATGCCTTGCCCGGGGCATGTAGGTCCATTTGTAAGGGTTTTTGATTATTTTTCATATCCATATGCCATGTTTAATGATTCATTGGACGTTTTTCATTTGATAAACTGCTTGTGTTCATTTTCTTTCCTTTTGCATTTTTTGTTTAAGGATGGCTATCCCTTACACACACCCACACTCACCAATGCAGGTACCCATCCACTCCGGATTCCATGGGTGACTATTCTGCTATATCCTTCAATAACTTTGAAGATCTGGTCAATCAAGCCGAGTATGAAGATGACGAAGGTTGTGAAGTACCAGGGGAACTAGCCAGACTTCTACAACAAGAGGAAAGGGCCATCTTACCGCACGAAGATTCATTGGAAACTGTCAACCTGGGGACCGAGGAAGACCGGAAAGAGGTGCAAGTGGGCGCCAATCTGGAACCGAGTGTCAAGGAACGCCTGATACAGTTGTTGAATGAGTATGTTGAAATCTTCGCTTGGTCTTATGAAGACATGCCGGGTTTAGACACAGACATCGTGGTTCACCGTCTCCCCACAAGAGAGGATTGTCCACCGATCAAGCAAAAACTCCGCCGAATGAGGCCTGACATGTCTGAAAAGATCAAAGCAGAAGTGATGAAGCAATTCGATGCTGGCTTTCTGGCTGTTACGTCCTATCCTCAATGGGTCGCTAACATTGTACCAGTACCTAAGAAAGATGGCAAAGTCAGGATGTGTGTGGACTACCGGGATTTGAATAGGGCCAGCCCCAAAGATGATTTTCCGCTGCCACACATTGACATTTTGATCGACAATACAGCTCAACACAAAGTGTTTTCCTTCATGGATGGATTCTCGGGCTACAATCAAATCAAAATGGCCCCCGAGGATATGGAGAAAACAACTTTTGTCACACAATGGGGCACTTTCTGTTACAAGGTGATGCCGTTCGGGCTGAAGAACGCAGGGGCAACTTATCAACGCGCCATGGTAGCTTTATTTCATGATATGATACATCATGAGATTGAAGTTTACGTAGACGATATGATAGCTCGGTCACAAACAGAGGAAGAGCACCTTGAACATCTGGAGAAGCTGTTTGCCAGATTGAAAGAATACAAGCTCAGGCTGAATCCAAGCAAGTGCACTTTTGGAGTTAGGTCTGGTAAACTCCTGGGATTCATTGTAAGCAACAAAGGCATTGAAGTCGATCCAGCAAAAGTAAAAGCAATACAAGAAATGCCTGCTCCCCGTACTGAAAAGGAGGTTAGAGGGTTCTTGGGGCGCTTGAACTATATTGCCAGATTCATCTCTCATCTGACTTCTACCTGCGAGCCAATTTTCAAACTCTTGAAGAAAGATCAGGTAGTCGAATGGAACGACGATTGCCAAGCTGCTTTTGATAGAATCAAGGAGTATTTGCTAGAACCTCCTATTCTGATGCCACCCGTCGAAGGAAGACCATTGATCATGTATTTGACCGTCTTGGATAACTCAATGGGGTGTGTTTTGGGCCAGCATGACGAGTCTGGTCGAAAAGAGCATGCTATTTATTACCTTAGCAAAAAGTTTACCGACTGTGAGACTCGCTACTCACTGCTCGAGAAAACTTGCTGCGCTTTGGTATGGGCTGCTCGCCGACTAAGACAGTATATGTTGACTCATACTACCTTGTTGATTTCCAAAATGGATCCTATCAAGTATATCTTTGAAAAGCCCGCTTTATCTGGAAGGATAGCTAGATGGCAAATGATCCTAGCTGAGTATGACATCCAGTACACCACCCAAAAAGCTATAAAAGGGAGTGTACTAGCTGACCATCTGGATCATCAGGCTATCGAAGATTATCAACCCATGAGATTTGACTTCCCAAACGAGGACATCATGAATTTGGACAACATTGAAGGTAACGGACCGTATGACGGACCCGAAAAGGGATCCCGATGGACCCTGTACTTTGATGGTGCTTCAAATGCACTTGGAAACGGTATCGGCGCGGTACTCATTTCTCCAGAAGGCTGTCACACACCTTTCACGGCCCGACTTTGCTTCAGCTGCACAAATAACATGGCTGAATACGAAGCTTGCATCTTTGGTCTCAAGGCTGCTATAGACTTGGGAATCAAATCTTTGATCGTATTTGGGGACTCGGCTTTGGTCATCAGCCAAATCAAAGGAGAGTGGGATACCAAGCATCCTAATCTTATCCCATAAAAAGAACATGTCTTGACGTTGTTGCCTCATTTCGAGCAAATTACCTTCGATCATTTCCTGCGAGAAGAGAGTCAGCTAGCAGATGCTCTAGCCACAATGTCCTCCATGTTTAAACTCAACTGGGATAACGAGGCTCCCCAAATCACCATCGAGCGAATGGATGAACCTGCGTATTGCCACGAGATTAATACCGAAGAAGTAGTGGAACAACCTTGGTTCCATGAAATCAAAAGGTATCTCGAGACCAGAGATTATCCCGAAGGAGCTTCCGTAAACGACAAGAAGTTCTTAAGGAAATTTGTTGCCAAGTTCTTCCTGAGCAACGACATCCTTTACAAACGAAGCCATGATTGTGTATTACTCCGATGTGTAGACAAAGCTGAAGCAGAGTTGATCATGACTGATATACACAGCGACACATTTGGCACTCACTTGAGCGGGCATACAATGGCTAAGAAGATCCTAAGGGCAGGCTATTACTGGTCTACCATGGAAGCTGACTGCCATCAACATTCCCGTACTTGCCACAAATGCAAAATCTACGCTGACAAAGTTCATATCCCTCCGGTTCCTCTCAATGTTCTGACTGCTCCTTGGCCCTTTTCAATGTGGGGCATTGACATGATTGGAGAGATCAAGCCCACGTCTTCTAATGGACATCGTTTCATCCTGGTTGCCATTGACTATTTCACCAAATGGGTCGAAGCAGCTTCCTTCGCCTCTGTTACTAAAAATGTGGTTGCCCGCTTTATCAAGCAAAATCTCATATGTCGGTATGGTGTTCCAGACAGGATCATCACAGACAGCGGTACAAATCTAAATAACACAATGATCACCGCTTTGTGCGAACAGTTCAAGATTTATCATCACAATTCATCTCCCTATCGACCGAAGATGAACGGTGCCGTTGAAGCTGCGAACAGAAACATTAAGAAGATCATCCAGAAAATGACAGTCACTTACAAAGACTGGCATGAGATGTTACCGTTTGCTCTGCATGGATACCGTACGACGGCGCGTACTTCAACCAGGGCAACCCCGTTTTCTTTGGTATATGGCATGGAAGCTGTCTTGCCTATGGAAGTCCAGATTCCTTCTCCAAGGATTATGAAGGATGTAGGTTTGAATGAAGATGATTGGATGCAGACCCGACTTGATCAACTCAATTTGATCGACGAGAAGCGACTCGCTGCTATATGCCATGGTCAGACATATCAAAAACGGATGATCAAGGCCTTCAATAAGAAAGTCAGACGTCAGGTGTATCAAGTCGGAGATCTCGTAATCAAGCGGATTATCTTGCCGCAAAGTGATCCCAGGGGCAAATGGACTCCTACATATGAAGGACCATTTGTGATCAAGAGCATATTTTCTGGTGGTGCGATGATTCTAACCACCATGGACGGCGACGATTTTCCGCACCCTGCGAACGCAGACATAGTCAAAAGATACTACGCATAAAATAACCCGACAAGTCGAAAACCCGAAAGGGCGGCTTGGGAAAAAATGGGCATCCCGGTGGATCGAAAACCCGAAAGGGCGGTTCAGGAAAAAGTTAGGGATAAAAAATAAAAAAATTTGTACACCCGGCAAGTTGAAAACCCGAAAGGGCGGCTTGGGCAAAAAGGGGTTTCCCAGTGGATCGAAAACCCGAAAGGGCGATTCAGGCAAAAATTAGGGAATTAAAGCGTATGACTATGTCTCGTCGGAACACTTCAAAGACAATCTCTTCATCAACCAGTTCCAGGTTTCTGATCAATCCAGTCATCGGCAAACGAAGCATCGAATGGACAGATATTCAGAGTTGTGAAGGCAATAGCAGAATGGAATCCCATGGAATTATTTCACATAGCCATCTTTATTTTGTATAAATCTTTCAATATTTACGACAAAATCCTCTTACTAGGATGATTGTTTCCTTTGTACAAACATACTCAGAGAAAGCTAATACCAATACTTTTCCCAGAAATTTGTGTCATTTCCTTTTTCTTTTCTCTTGCACTATTTGTTTATTTTTGAGAAACGTCCAATGTTTTGTTAAATAGGCATATGCATTTGAACATAATCATTTCCTTACGAATCCAGAAAGAGGATTACTGATAGGTCAAAAGTGCAGTCGGATATCTTGATGCCCTTCAAGGGAAACCCCCAGGAGATTTGGAATCCATATCCCCAGCAAACCTTGAAGCTTATCCCCAGTAGATTTTGGAAGCTTATCCCCTGCAGAGTACGGACGTCTCTCCCGAGTTTTATTCAAAGTTATTCCTCATAAGGGCTTATAACTGGGTTATCCTCGGCTTACTGCCACGGAAGATCGCACTCGCCAAAATTCTTCCTACCTCCACCGGAGTTCATCAGAGTTCCCCAGCATAACTTATCAATACAATCCCCCAGAGAAGCCTATCTTTGTAATCCCCAGCCAGAGAATCCTCCAAAACTCAGTTCCCCTCAGAGTTTAAGTTTCAGTATCCCCAGCCGAAGCTAAAACTTCAATTTATCAATCCCCGGCGGAGCCAGACTAGTGAACCTTCTCCCCACAGAGTTTTAGGAAAGCAAATCTTGAGTTCCCCAGTGAAGTTGCCAGAGATACTTCCCTCCAAGCTGAAGATTCTCAGTCTTACCTCCCTATCATGAGTCTATTAGATTGGAATTCCCCAGTAGAAGTCATCAGGAATTCCCCAGAAGATTGGTATACAACCCAAGCTCCTTATTCTCCAGCAACAACCAGGAATTATTCTTCCCGGCAGCAGTCAAGATACCTTTATCTTCAGCCATCTCGGATTCATCTATCCTTTGCAAGACAGCTCTCCAGCTTACATGCGCATCCATTTACATTCATATCATATAACATACGTTATATCATGCATCATGACATTGCACATAACTAACTCTTTACCTATTCAGGTAAGATCTGTCGAAAGACTAAAATCATTATCTTCCGAGATTCTTTCCAGGAATAGTTCAGATGTGACCCAGACATGGCAACATTCTAATGCTTATTCCAGATTTATCCAGATGCAGTTTTACACGAGCTCATCATCAGGGAACCCCACACCGGTTCTTCCTAATTCAAGACTTCTGAAAACAGTTCACGGGTTCTCCAAGTAACGGATGTTAACCTATCGCTTGTTCAGTTTCTTCTCAAGACTTCTGAAAACAGTTTATGGATTCTTCCCAATAACGGATGTTAATCTATCAACTTGTTCAGATGCAACTTTTGAAAACAGTTTACGGATGCCTCCCAACAACGGATGCTGCTCTATTGCTTATTCAACTCCAAGACTTCTGAAAACAGTTTACGGGTTCTCCAAGTAACGGATGTTAACCTATCGCTTGTTCAGATTCTTTTCCAGACTTCTGAAAACAGCTTATGGATTCTTCCCAACAACGGATGTTAATCTATCAACTTGTTCAGATGCAATTTTTGAAAACAGTTTACGTATTCCTCCCAACAACGGATGTCAATCTATTGCTTATTCAGACCCCCAGTTCAGAGATGGTCCCAAGCATGGATACCTCTCTGATATTCATTCCAGATGGCATCTTTAAGCCCATCCCTGACAAGTTTCTGTCACTCTTCCAGATGGCATCGTTAAGCCCATCTCCAAATGGCATCTCTAAGCCCATTCCCACATCCATTGCTTTGACGAGTGCAAATTTAAGGGCACTCTAGTGTCCAATCTCCTTTTACCCTCGAGTCACGAAAGGCAAGCTTGCCAATCTAACTCTTCGGATTCAAGAAGATTGAACAGGGGCAACTGTTGTACCCCAAAATTTGCCCTCCCATTTTTCATTGATTTCTCATCACAAAGTCCTTGGAAATCAAAATCCAGTTAGGGTTTCATCTGCTCAAGACTTCTCCTTGCACTGTTGACTCAAATTAGGGTTTGTGTTTGCACAAAGATGTTCTGACCTAAAATGCCTAAGATGACTTTCATGCTTCATATTGGACTCCCAAGTTTATCCATATCAAGTTTCAAGCCTTGATTCCAAGTTTTGCCCAGTCAATTGGACAGTTGACCTAGAAATCAACTGTATTGGGGAAAAAGTCAACTGTGGCCAATTGACAGTCAAATCTCATGAAAATTGACCCACATCAACATTATGAACTCACATGGACCATTTGATCAAGTTTAGATCACAATTCCACAAGAAATTTGATCAGATCACCAAAAGGGCAAAATGGTCATTTTTAGGGTTTTGACTGCACAAAGGCAATTTTTGACTGTTTGACCTAGCCAATGGCAAACCAAGCTCACATATGGATTCAAGGACCCCATGGAATTGTCTTGACATGCTCAACAAGTTCAAAAGATCCCAAGTACACAAGATTGACAATTGAATTTCCCAGTCAATTGATCAATTTTGACTGTATACTGAAAAGTCAAACTTTGACTTTTTGGTCAAAATCAAGAGTCAAGATTCATTTTTCATCAAAACATGCCAAATCATGAAACTTGTTCATCAAGAAATCAAAAAATGCAAATTAGGGTTAGAAATGAGAATTTTTCATAACTTAGAATTTTTCTAAGTTATGAAAAACCCTAATTTTTTCCCAACTTTGCCTCACTTTCTCACCAAGATTCATTTGGATTCAAGCAAAAGTCAAAACATGAAAGTTGTAGCCTATTGCATAATCTACAACTTTGATTCACAAAGTTTTCCCAAAAGAGGCTTGTATCTCAAGTTACAATTTTTGGAATAAGGGTACTAAACCATTCTTAACTTAGTGAAAATTTGACCTATTTTGGCAAGGTTTTCTACCTAACTTCAAGACCATTTTTCATATACTTCCACTTGGAATTTCAATTTGCATTTCAAAGATGGATTGTATTACACATTCCAAGATTTCCAAAATGTCCAAGAACTCATCAAACAACCTCATAACTTGAGAGAATCGAATTTTGCAATATGGCAAAAACTCACTTTTGAATTGGTCATGTACATGTTCATAACTTATGCCATTTTCAAGTCAGCTTGGTTTGTGCTACATTACAGGCCTCTAAACCATCTGACACTCAATAATTTAATGCATGTTCATTGTGCTAAGGCCTTGTTTCATGAGTTTATGCATTACATGTTGAATTAAGCCATTTATGGAAAAAGTGAAATAACCATTTTTGCAAAAGCAAGCTTTATGTCATAATGCAAATCCAAGAAGTACAGATCAAATCTAATTGGCACAAGTTTATGAGTTAATCACACTAATCAAGGAGAGGCTTTGCAGCATGTTTAGGGGTCCTCTACCTTCCTAGAAACTCAAGTGGCCTTTGCTTGCTTAAGTGTTAAGAAACTTGGCATTTCACAACATAACTTTGATCTCAGCATTAGAACACTTAAGCAAATTTTTTGTACACTTTCTAATCATCAAACCCAAGCTAGAACACGAGCAAACAAGGTCTCAAACACTCCCATTCCCAGAATCACTCTCAAACTGCAGAAACAGGGCAGGGTCTGCAGATTGAATCCCATCTCTCATTCCTTTCATGATTTCTTGCCCAAAGCTCATCAAACACATTCCCTAGCATCACTTGAAGCTAACCAAAACACAAAACACGACTTGTAATTCCTCTAACCAGTTCCACCATTTTCACTTTCTTGTTTTATAGTTGGAGGTCCATAGCTCGATTCAAGGTGTTTCAAAGCAAAGTAAACATTGGAATAGCATCACCACACTTCAGGCAAGCTATACAGATCATCATCTTGCTCTGAAAGCTCCCCCATTGCCAGATAGAACTTCAACTGAACAGGTATCTTCTTGAACTTCTAACTCTTAGTCTAGGCATCATTAGCTCTAAGTTTGTGAATAAGAAGTGTTCTACTCATGCCCCTGAATCTGTACATGCTTTTACTTTTCATTTATTTTGCTTGAGCTGTGAGAATTTAAGGTTTGAATATGGAAGAAAAGTTAGGTCAGGATTTGGGAATGTCAAAATTCTCTCTCATTTCTGAGAGTTAGGATGAGTTCTTTATATATTTAGAATCGTGATTCAATGCTTAACATTTCTTATGTTGTGAGTTTGTGCAAAAGATCAAAGAATCCAGATGTTTGAACTTGGAAAACAGGCGCGCGTTTTGGAACATTTTTTGTCTGAAGGTTGAAGAAGAAGCTTCATGGGCTGGGCCTGCTGTGTTATTTCTTTTCACACCTTGTTTTTGGTTTCATACCCCCTGAGCCCATTATGTTTATTTTCATGATTTTTGACTTTTCTTTTTTTCATTTTGGCTTATTTATTTTTGCTAATAATATTAAAAACATGAAAAATATTTTTTACACCATTTTTATATTTTTTAAGTATTTATTTGTTTATATGGACATTTGTACATAAATATATATATACTATTATTTAGAAAAAACTAGAAAAAAATAATGTAAATATATTTCATTTCTGATTTTTATTTCATTTTTTTTTCTTTTGAAAATATTTTATGCAAAATATACTTTTTTTATAAATATTAAATATTATTATTTTTATATATATAATACATATTTAGAAATTAATACATACATATATATATATATATATATATATATATATATATAATATATATATATATATATATATATATATATATATATATATATATATATATATATATATATATATATATATATATATATATATATATATATATATATATATATATATATATATATATATATATATATATATATATATATATATATATAATATATATATATATAATATATATATATATATATATATATATATATATATATATATATATATATATAATATATATATATATATATAATATATATATATATATATATATATATATATATATATATATATATATCTATATATATATATATATATATATATATATATATATATATATATATATATATATATATATATATATATATATATATATATTATATATATATATATATATATATATTTATTAGTATATTTAGGTTAAAATACAAAAAATATATACATTTTTTTATTTTATTAATATTTGATATGAAAAATACTTTTTTTTATGAATATACTCCATTTTATTTTATTTTTTGGCATATAATTATTAAATATTATACATATTAAATAGTTAATATATTTATTTAATGAAATTAGGGTTTTACCCTTAAAACACAAAAACTCCAAAAATAATACTTTTTTTTATTTTATTTATTTGACATAAATAATACTTTTTTTTCATACATATAAAAACCCTTTTTGCATTTTGCATCTTTATTTTCCATTTAATTTATGCAATCAATTATTTTGTAAATATTCCAAAAATTGATGTAATAGCTAGGTTTAAATTCCTTGTCTAAATATCCCCCCCCATTTGAACATTTGTACCCCCCTTCCCATATTGTGTTGTAATAGTGTAGAAATTTTACTTTTCGCACTTTAACGCTTTCTAAATATGCCATGCTAGAACTAGGGTTTGTATGCAAATAAAAAGAAAAATAGTTTAACCTAATTTCAAGATAATCAAAGCATGAAAATGGACAACACATATCACACTTGCACCCCTAGGGTATTCCACTTGTTGCCTTCAAATAAATGGGCCATATTGCATGTTAGGTTTCTTTGGGCAAAAACAAAGCAAACAATCAAAATCATCATAGTCCCTCGATGACGCTTTCGAAAAGTTGCCTAAAATGATCAAGTCCCTTTCAAAGAAAAATTGCCCAAAGATACTTAGCACTATTGCAATTATGGTCTAAACGATGACCCGCGTCCGTCCCTTTCACCTCCTAACACAAGATTGTCCACCAAATGCAATGGTGGAACAAAATTGTTAAAAGGGTTAAAACATAGCATAAATCTTTGAGAACTTTAGGGTAGATAGCTCTTAAGTACTTGTCAATTTGCAAAAGAAAACACTTGCTTATTTTCAAACTACACTTCACAAACACTTTCAAAACAAACTTTCAAAAACCTTGGAATATCTTTTCAAAAAGACAAACACCTTTTGTAAAACATTCGAGTAAAGAATTGTTACAAGGGTAGCCTATACAAGGCATCTTTTTCAAAACATTTTCAAAATCACACACCAAGCACCATTTCAAACAATTGAAAACCAAGGCAAGTTGATCTAAGCAAGTACCTAAGAGCCCATGGATAACCATGGATAGAAAGGGTGCTAATACCTTCCCTTTCTATAATCTACTCCCCGAACCCAAGAAAAATCTCAAAGGTTTTTGCTGTGCTTTTTAAACCTTTCCTTAGGATAAAATAAAAAGTCGGTGGCGACTCTTGCTCAACCGAAACATTTGCGAAAACAAACGCAAAACCATAGTCAGTTCTCCCACCGTATCACACATCTAAAGTCTTATGTCCGCAAGATTCAACCATACACAACTGATCCAAAGCTTTGGATCCATTTCTTCCAAGAAAGCCTGGTAGGGGCTCAACTCGAGTGGTTCGATCAATTGAAGAGTTCTCGCATCCACACCTGGAACGACGTAGTTGTTGATTTTTATGAGCAGTATCAGTAAAATGCTGATCTTGCACCAACGCGCGTGCAATTGCAGAGCATGACCATGGGTTCCGATGAGAGCTTCAGAGGATACGCTCAAAAATGGAGAGATCTGGCTGGTAGGGTGCAACTCCCTTTAACTGACAGAGAGTTGATTGACATCTTCATGGGAACTTTGACAAGGCCTTTCTTCAATCACTTAATTGGAAGCTCCTCAGTTGGGTTCACCGAGCTAATACTGACCGGCGAAAGGGTCGAAGCTGGCACCAAAAGTGGAAAGATCCAAGGAGCTACACCCTCGGATACTCAGATAATTCCCTACAACGGAAAGAAAGAGTCCAATGCTGTGAACAGTCAAAAGGGTCGTCGTGACCAACATGTAGGGGCAGTCCTGATCTCTGGTTCTACGTCACACCGACAACAGCCAAAGGGAAATCAACGAAGGCCAGACGCGCCTAAAAGACAATACACTAAGATCAACATGTCACTGGCTCAAGTGCTACAACACATGTTGGAGAAAGAGCTGATCACATTAAAGGCTCCTCATCCGAATCCTAAGACTTCTTCTCCAAACTACAACCCGGATGCAAGATGTGCTTACCACTGTGATAGCCCAGGGCATGACACAAACAACTGTTGGGCTTTGAAGAACAGGGTCCAAGACATGATTGATGCCAAAGAGATCGAGTTTGACCCTCCAGAGACTCTAGCATAATCACTGCTCCTTTGACGAATCATTGAGAGCGCCTTTGTTTCATTTGAATTTTCAAGTTGTAATTTCTTTGTTATTCAAACAATTATCTTTTAATGTCAAACTCTGTTTCATTAATGCATTGCATATGTTTGTCTTGAATTCATCTATTCGTTTTCACTACTCTTATGCTTTCTTTATGATATTTAACTCTTGATAAAAAGCTGCAAGCCTTTAGAGGGAGGATGACGAAACAATACCATAATCTCATACATTATGCTTTTGAACAGACCTTGCTGATGATGTACAGGCGTTTCTTTCAATTCCCAAACACTGGAGTTATAAGGAAGATAATCCCTAGTCAACCCCTTCGAGCCAAAGAAGTAGGAGTTCTATGTTCTAAACAAATCGAAACCTTTGATTTAAACCTGGGGCAGGGTAGTCTCTCAGTTAATTCAAAAAAGATGCGCATTGAAGTCGCAAACTCTCAGTTCGTAATACAACGAACGACATAAAAAAAAAGACATTCCTTTGGAATCAAAAGACAGTGATGGTTCCCTATCTCATAGGCAGTCATTATCTCTCAAAAGAGAAAAGCCCACTAAGCTAAAACCTACAAAGGAAGCTTAAAGAAGCTGGGGCATCCCGCTGACTGTAATCCCGAAAATAGGAACAGTCAGGCAAAAGTTAGGGATAACAAATCAAAAGAAAGAGGTCATTACAAATCCTCAACAACATGAAAAATGTTGCAAAAGAAAAAGGAGATAATGACTGCCTCCCAAAATTCAACTTGTGTGAACCATCACCCAAAAGTGGTTCCAAATTCGAAAAGAGTCTGACGCACAATTAACTGAGTTTAGGATTGAAGAACATCACGAAGAGCGGGTGGGTACAAATATACTTTGAGCCTTTATCCTTTGTTTCTTAAACCGTGAACCAAGCCACGTTACAACCCTTCAAAAGTCCTAATTGAAGCATGAGTTAGTTCGAAAGCATACTGTTACAAAAGGTATCCTGACTCCTGTAAGGCTTTGCTCTAAATCTTGTGTTGATTTTGTCTTATGAAAAGTTTTCTGCTAAAAAACGCATTTTTCAAAACTTTGAGACAAGCATAAACTTTGCATTATTTGAATATCGTTGTTTGCACATGGTTATTTGTTTGACAGCGAAGAAATTCCTACAGCGAATGTTCGGAGGAACGAAAACTCTCTCTGTGAGTAAAATCACTTCCAGAAGGATGACACTTCCATTGACAAATCTCCTATCAACAAGGGGGCATGATATGTCACTATCCATCACGCCTGGGGCAGTCCAGTCGAGATTTCAACAAAATATTTCAAAGCTCAATTAACCTGGGGAAGTCCAGTCAAGGTTTCAACAGATCTTTCAAAGTTCAATTAACCTGGGGCAGTCCAGTCAAGATTTCAAGAAATCTCTCAATTTACAGACTAACTTGGGGCAAGTCTCCTTCATCATCACTTGGGGCATTTGAATGTCAAAAGTGTTCAACAATTCCTTCATCACCTGTTGGAAGATGTAGTTTTACACGGACTCATCATGAAGCAACCCTACACCGGTTCCTTCTCAAAATCCAATATGTACTTTTACACGGACTCATCATGAAGCAACCCTACACCGGTTCCTTCTCAAAATCCAAGATGTAGTTTTACAAGGACTCATCATGAAGCAACCCTACACCGGTTCCTTCTCAAAATCCAAGATGTAGTTTTACACGGACTCATCATGAAGCAACCCTACACCGGTTCCTTCTCAAAATCCAAGATGTAGTTTTACACGGACTCATCATGAAGCAACCCTACACCGGTTCCTTCTCAAAATCCAAGATGTAGTTTTACACGGACTCATCATGAAGCAACCCTACACCGGTTCCTTCTCAAAATCCAAGATGTAGTTTTACACGGACTCATCATGAAGCAACCCTACACCGGTTCCTTCTCAAAGTCCAAGATGTAGTTTTACACAGACTCATCATGAAGCAACCCTACACCGGTTCCTTCTCAAAATCCAAGATGTAGTTTTACACGGACTCATCATGAAGCAACCCTACACTGGTTCCTTCTCAAAATCCAAGATGCAGTTTTACACTGACTCATCATTAGGAAACCCTACACCGGTTCCTTCTCAAAACTTCAGATGCAGTTTTACACAGACTCATCATGAAGCAACCCTACACCGGTTCCTTCTCAAAATCCAAGATGTAGTTTTACACGGACTCATCATGAAGCAACCCTACATCGGTTCCTTCTCAAAATCCAAGATGTAGTTTTACACGGACTCATCATGAAGAAACCCTACACCGGTTCCTTCTCAAAATCCAAGATGTAGTTTTACACAGACTCATCATGAAGCAACCCTACACCGGTTCCTTCTCAAAATACAAGATGTAGTTTTACACGGACTCATCATGAAGCAACCCTACACCGGTTCCTTCTCAAAATCCAAGATGTAGTTTTACACGGACTCATCATGAAGCAACCCTACACCGGTTCCTTCTCAAAATCCAAGATGCAGTTTTACACGGACTCATCATTAAGAAACCCTACACTGGTCCCTTCTCAAAACTTCAGATGCAGTTTTACACGGACTCATCATCAGGAAACCCTACACCGGTTCCTTCTCAAATTCAGATGCAGTTTTACACGGACTCATCATCAGAAGACCCTACACAGGTCAGAGATTAATACCTGAAACCAGTGGACAACTATCTCCCCGACCAACCTTTTCAAGATCCCAGACCAACACCTGCAGCAATCAAAAGATTCTTGCAACCCCCAGCGGAGCTAAAACTTCCAACTATCAATCCCCAAGCAGAATGAAGACTCTCATTCTCAATTCCTCACAGAGTATTCAAATATTCTCCAGTGAAGATCCCCTCAAAACAGGAATCCCCAGTAGATTGGCATACAACCCAAGCTCCTGATTCCCCAACAGCGGTCCCAGGACTTCTCATTTTCAACGATCAAAGGATTTTCAATCCCCTGCAGTAGTCAAGGAATTACTTTCCCCGGAAGTAGTCAAGATTCTATTATCTCCAGCCATCCAGGATTCATCCATCCTCAGCAAGACAGCTCATCAGCTTACATGCGCATTCATCACATTCATATCATAAACATTGATATAACATACATTGCATCATGCATCATGACATTGCATACAACTAACTCTTTGCCTTTTCAGGAAAGATCAGTCGACAGACAAAGATCATCATCTTCCGAGATTCTTTTTAGAAATAGTTCAGATGTGACCCAGAGACGGCGACATTCTGATACTTATTCCAGATTCATCCAGATGCAGTTTTACACGGACTCATCATCAGGAAACCCTACACCGGTTCCTTCTCCACTTCTCAACTTTTGAAAACAGTTTACGGACGCTTCCCAACAACGGATGCTGCTCTATTGCTTATTCAACTTCAAGACTTCTGAAAACAGTTTACGGGTTCTCCAGACACGGATGTTAACCTATCGCTTGTTCAGATTCTTCTCAACTTTTGAAAACAGTTTACGGACGCTTCCCAACAACGGATGCTGCTATATTGCTTATTCAACTTCAAGACTTCTGAAAACAGTTTACGGGTTCTCCAGACACGGATGTTAACCTATCGCTTGTTCAGATTCTTCTCAACTTTTGAAAACAGTTTACGAACGCTTCCCAACAACGGATGCTGCTCTATTACTTATTCAACTTCAAGACTTCTGAAAACAGTTTACGGGTTCTCCAGACACGGATGTTAACCTATCGCTTGTTCAGATTCTTCTCAACTTTTGAAAACAGTTTACGGACGCTTCCCAACAACGGATGCTGCTCTATTGCTTATTCAACTTCAAGACTTATGAAAACAGTTTACGGGTTCTCCAGACATGGATGTTAACCTATCGCTTGTTCAGATTCTTCAACTTCTGAAAACAGTTTACGGACGCTTCCTAATAACGGATGCTGCTCTATTGCTTATTCAATTTCAAGACTTCTGAAAACAGTTTACGGATTCTCCAAACACGGATGTTAATCTATCACTTGTTCAGATGCAACTTTTGAAAACAGTTTACGGATGCTTCCAGATACGGATGTCAATCTATTGCTTATTCAGACCCTCTAGTTCAGAGATGTTCCAAAACAAGGATACCTTTCTGATACTCACTCACTCATCAACGACCTACAGTTCAACAATCACCTTCAGATGGCATCTCTAAGCCCATCCTCCTACCAGTAACTTCCAGATGGCATCTCTAAGCCCATCCCCCGACAAGATTCTGTCACATCCCTAGATGGCATCTCTAAGCCCATCACCAAATGGCATCTTTAAGCCCATTCCCTCTACCATCACTTCACCGAGTGCAAATTTTTTGGGCACTCTAGTGTCCAATCTTCTTTTACCCTCGAGTTGCGAAAGGCAAACTTGCCAATCTAACTCTTCAAGTTCAAGAAGATTGAACAAGGGCAACTGTTGTACCCCAAAATTTGCCCTCCTATTTTTCCACAAGAAATCACAGCTTCGGGTTTTCCCTGACTTTTTCAGATTGGCGTAAGAATCAGTCAAACAGACTTTTTCTTATCAGTCTATCCAAATTAGGGTTTTCATGGACTCTGGAACAGTTTAAGTTGATTGCTAGGTTTTGTTTGAGTTTGGCTCAGGGTTTGATTAGGCGAATGTTTCTTTGACATTAAATCAAGAATTAGGGTTTGTGCGCGCATTCTCAGAAAGAATTAATTCTATAGCTCTTTTCAATTTACTCTGGAATATGGGCTGAGGCATTTGAATTGAGAACTTGCAGTGGTTGGTATAATCAGTAAAAGAAAAGACATGTGGACATTTGTTGTGATTAATTGTGCATTGCTATGGTTAATTGGGGCACCGGGTTTATTATTGATTAATGCTAAGCCAGAAGACTACAGTGTTTATTAATTAATTATTTATTCTAAGTTAGAATAGTTGGGATTTATTTCCAGTTATTATAATTTAAGAATTATAAATAATTAAATAAACAATTGAAGAAGAATTAAAAGGGATTAATTGACAAAAGAGCTTTTATTTATTTTTAATTATTAAGTACAAATGTTATTTGAATACATTTACAGTATTTACAAATAATGTTCTTACAAATAATTGGAAATAAAATAAAGTTATCCTAAAGTTTCCTAAATCTTCATCCTCTATTTGCTGCTCCTCATTGCTCAATTGATTTTCATCTGCAAAAACAAGAAAAGAAGGAAGTCAAATGCAGATGAAATAAAAAAAAGCAGACAGTTAATTTAAAAAGCTCGTCATTAAAAGTGACTGGCCGGAATCAGTTTATTCACCCTCTCTGTGAATCACAAGAAATTCTTGGTTCACAAAGAGGGATAGAAATATGCTTGCAAAAAAATATGAAGTGCACAAAGCTACAATATTGCACAAATTCAAAATTGTCAAACAAGCTGCATAGTTCATAATTCCAAAATTGTCAACCAAAGAGGCAAACTGAACAGCTACATGGAAATATACAAGGCTGCATAAAATGTCAAGTAAAGAGGCAAACTGAACTGCACAAATTGCAAGTGAATAAGCCAACCAAGTTGCATTTTTCAAACTAATCAAACTGTCAAAGAAACTAAACCAAGTCCAATGTTAACTAAAAAAGCTGTCCAAAGAAAGGCTGTCAAAAAGATATCAAGAAGTACACAATATGCAGGAAATCTGGAAAGTGTGCAGAGGAAAACTACAAATGCAAGCAAACATATTCAAAAAATCATCATTTTCCAGCCAGTTACTTTTTCAGAATAGTACAGTAAACAATAAACAAATGCTTTTTCTGATAGAGAGAGAGAAGAGAGGGAATAGGCTTACAGGCTTGAGGCTTAGAAAAAGATATAAACAAAGAAATATCAGAACACAAAAGAGAGAGGCAGAAAATACCAAGAAATAACACAAACTGAACTGTAACATTCAAAACTGCCTCAAAACTACCTCCAACACAAACTGTGTCAAACATTCAAACACCTCAAAACCTGTTACATAACAATGGCCACCAAACTGCATAAACAAACCTAAACCTTAAACCTGCTTCAAAGCTAAACCAGAAAAACTCAGTAAATAGCAAGCAGTAATACAAGCCTGTAGCTTCAAACACAGCCTTTCAAGACTCAGCCTAAAACCTGTGCAAGCCACAAACACCAAGCCTAAAACCTGTGCAAGCCACAAACACCAAGCCTTCACCTGCAGAACCACAAGCCCCAAGCCTTTCAAGACTCAGTCATCAACCTGCCTGCAAACCTGTTCAAACCCTTAAGCCATACCAGCATACCAAGCCTCAAAATTGTCTAGCAAACATATCAAGCCCAAACCTAATATCCAAACAAACTCAGAAGAATCAAGCAAGTCCTAAACCCTCAGAATATGTTATTCATAGGGTTAGTCTATCCAACATCAAAACAATATTCAGAATAAACCTCAACATATCATCATTAATATCAGAGCAAGCAAGCAAGCTATTCAAAAGCGAAGCAAATAAGCAATCAGAAGCTCACTCAAAGTTTCAGAAGAAGCAAGAACATCATACAAAGCCAGCAATCAGAAGGAGGAAAAGAGGATGCAGAAGTGAAAAACTAGGTTTTCAGACATTCATCATTAAACCATAAAAAGCGAATACGAGTACCAGTTTTCCACAGAGCAAGCTCAGCATCGCGCTCCCTCGCCTTGGCCGCCCTAGGACGCCTCATGTCCACCTCCAGAACCTCCCTCTCCAAGCGACGAACCCCAAAGGTAGTATCTCTTCCTTTTTCTTTTCACGCACCTCAAACAGAAAACAAATAACAACATAAAGATCAGGGCTAAGAAAAGATAAAACACGAGCAAGACAAAATACGAAACCCTAAGACGTAAAGAAGGGGAAGCTGTTACCTTTTTTGTCGCTGTTATGCTCGACCATGGAGAGAGAAGGAGCTGACGGCGGCGCCTGGTGGCCATGGGCGGAGACTTTGTTCAGAAAAGCTTGGCAGGAGAAGGTGAAGAGGACGGAGAAGAAGATAAGCGGCGCCGTTCTAAGTAACGCTGTAACCCTAATTCAGAAATGAAGCAAGACAATGAGAACCCTAAAGCAAATGTGTAAAATGCGTTGGGCCGGATCCCATTAACATGCCTAAGCCCATACAAAACCTGGCGTACATACCCCCCCCCCCCCCCCTTTTGCATAAAGCCGTTCGCTTGGGCCTGCCCCTCTTACTAGACTAAAGCACATTCTCTTTTTTTTTGTTTTGTACATAAACTAATATCTTTTACTTTTCTTTTCATAATTTAAACTAATCTATTTTATTTATTTTGTTAAATAAAACAATACATTATTTTTATACAAAACTTTCTTTTATTTTATTATATTTGAAAAATACATGAATATTAGATTTAATTAGGTTAATAGACTTTTATCTTAAAATTCTTTTTCATAAATCTTTTTCATACATAAAGACATTAATACATAAACAATGGATTTTATTAAGTTAATCTTTTTCTTTCATTAAACCTTTTGTATATAAAACATTAACAAAATACATAAAAAATAGATTTTTTAAGTTAAATACTTTTCTATAACTAAAACATTTGTTTGTACATAATTAACAAAAATCCAAAAATAAATAAAATACTTAATATTGCATTAAATTAACATACTTTTTTCATCTTGTAAATAATCATATACACATTTTACAATACTTCTAATACATTTGCTTTTATTCTTATACATTGCTACATTGACATTGAGAATGCGATTCGATTTGGTTGTAAATATATTTGGACAATACTCTCCTAATAAGTCTCATCCCCATTTGTAAATATTTGTACCCCTATTCCCGGATACTTATTTGTAATAGCTTAGACTTTAAATTCCCGCAATTTATCGCTTTCTATATACTGTATAGTAATTAGGGTTTGTATGCGAAGATTCGAAATCAACCGCTAGATAACCTGATACAAAGACAAATGCATGAAAATCAATACACCAATCACACTTGCACCCCTAGGGTAATCCCGCTTGTTGCCTTCAAAAATGGGCCATGCTTGCATGTTGAGTTTCTTTGGCAAAACAAAACAAATCAAATTATCATAGTCCCTCGATGACGCTCTCGAAGTTGCCTAAACAAAATGATAATAGTCCCTTAAGCAAATTGCCAAAGACACTTGGCACCATTGCATTCATGGTCTAAACGATGACCCGCGCCCGTCCCGTTAACATCCTAACACAAGATTGTCCACCAAATACAATGGTGGAATAATACTGTTAAAAGGGTTAAAACATGAGAAAAACCTTTGAGTAAATTTAGGGGTAGACAACTCTTAGTTACTTGATCAAACTTGCAAAACACACTTGCCTACTTTTCAAAACACACTTCACAAACACAACTTTCAAAACAACTTTCAAAAACATTGAAACATCTTTTCGAAAAGACACACACCTTTGTAAAACATTTGAGTAAAGAATTGTTACAACGGTTGCCTAGACAAGGCATCTTTTTCAAAACTTTTTCAAACACACACACACACCACCATTTCAAGCAATTGAAAATCAAAGGCAAGTGATCTAAAAACAAGTAACTAAGAGCCCATGGATAACCATGGATAGAAAGGGTGCTAATACCTTCCCTTTCTATAATCTACCCCCCGAACCCACGAAACATCTCAAAAGGTTTTTCCTGTGCTTTTTAACCTTTCCTTTTGGATAAAATAAAAAGTCGGTGGCGACTCTTGCTAAAACCGAACAAGTGCGAATACAAACGCAAAAACTCAAGTCAGTTCTCCCACCGTATCACACTCCTGAAGGTTCATCAAGAGGAGGTGCTTCTGGAACATCTGATCTAGATCCATAGAGATCTGGTGGTGAGGATTCAGGAGGTGCATGGTAAGATCGATGGAAAGAAATGTCCAATAATCCTCTGTATTCGATCCAGCGTGAGTAGCCCTTGAGGGAGCACGATGGAAAACCCATTTTAAGTTGTTGGATGATTATTAGACGATGCTGAATGAGAGACCATGGCAGCTACGGTGGGTGTACCTATGCAAAATCAGAAAATAGCCACAAATGTGATGACACTTGTCACCACTGGATTAGTGATGTAATCCACCATTAATTAAAAAAAGAAAAAACTAAACCATAATTAAAACAAATGAGAAAATAATCTCTCTCTCTCTCTCTTAAACGTTTATGCTTTCGTTCTATCTCAGATGGCGATCATCGGAGAAGGCAAACCCAATGTGCTTAGAATCGCCTCACGGAGGCGGCCGCGGTGACGAAAGGAGTTTCGACCATGATTGTGATCGGTGGATCTGGAACTGACTGTTTAACGCTGGTTCGCGAAATGTCGCGGAAGCAAGAGTCGCCACCGTCTTTTATTTTCTCCAATAGGAAAGGACAAAAGCACAGAAAAATTCCTTTTAAGAGATTGCTCTCGGTTCGGGAGGTAGGTTATAGAAAGGGAAGGTGTTAGCACTCTTTCTATCCATGGTTATCCATGGGCTCTTAGATACTTGCTCATTGTGTTTTCAAAATTGTTTGTTTGCTTTTCAATGTGGGTTTAAAAAAGTTTCTTTGAAAATTTCAGATCGACTCGTACGTCAGAGTGTTTGAAAAATTTGATGTGAAAGCTTTTGAAAAGTGTTGGTGTGAAAAGTCTTTGAATTTTTGTTTTGAAGAGAGCAAGTATCCATGAGTCGTCTACCTACCCTAAGGAATTCGTCTGTGTAAATGTCCTTTAAAGTAGTGCCATCCCACCATTGAGAGGTAGGTAGCACCACCGTTGGAGGTGTTCGGGTCAATTCGAGTTTGTAGGGACATGGTGATCACCAGAGCAATGGGAAGACACCTTAGAAGCTACCCTCATGCCAGGTTCCCGGATCATGAGGACTTACTAAGACATCCTCTACTCGACGATCACCTTTCGAGTCAAGGCAACAGTGAGGCGTACCCTAGGGGTGGTGTGTGCGATTCGTGTGTCATGTTTCAGTTATTTGTCTTGTCATGTTTGTCGTGTTCTACGCTTGATTTTAATTAGACATTCATTCTTTCATGCTCGATTAACAGTTAGGAGTGCGGAAAAGATAAATCTACGACTATTACAAATGGCGCGGGTCCACATCGCCAAAATTAAACTGGACCCGATTTAGCGAAAAAAATAAATAATGCGAAGAAACAAAGTGCGAAAAGTAAATTACATGGCTTAGGGACAATTACATAATTATAATTACACGGCATAAGATAAATGCGCAAATTAAATAATTGAAACGAAACCAGGGCGTTGGACCCCTTTTTGCAAATAATTAAAAGTTAATGAGAATTAAAAATTAAATGATTAAATGTTTTTTTGGTATTTTGTATTTTTTAGATTTAATGAGAAAAAAGGAGAATTAATTAAAATTAAATTAAACGGCAAACCCTAATTCTAATATTTTTTATTTATTAAGACAGAATTAAAATATGACCTAAATTAACCTAATTCATTATGCACAATTTAAATAGGAAAATAAATAAATAAATAGTAATTATTATTCTAAAAAAAAAGGGAAAAATATTAAAAGGAATAAAAAATAGCAATTAACCTAATTCTACATTTTTTTGGATTTTTATTAAAAAAGAAATTAATATTAAAACCTAATTAAACTAAGTAATCTACATTTTTATTTATTCATGAAAATAGTTAATATATAAATATTTATTAATTTTTGTATTTTTTGATTTTTATAATGTTTTTATATTTTATGGAAAAAATTAATTAATTGAATTAAGACAGTAAAATAAATAAAACAATAAAAATAAAAGTGAGAAAAAAAATATAAAATGCAAACCAGGGTGGGGTGTTGCCCCAAATAAGGAGGTGTTTTTGTGAAAAGCCTGGCCCAATAAGCTGGACGTTGGTTGACTTTTTGAATTGTGTGTGATGCCATTGACCTGATATATAGTACCCTTTGAATTTAAGCCTTTGATCTGTTCCCCAGGACACATGGCTGGTGGATTCTTGAGGATGCATAGCATGGATCGTTACTAGCGCTGCATAGAACTTTAGTTTGAAAAATAATATGGCAAATATGCAAGACCTGGGATTTGAACCCAGGTCTTTGGGGTTACAAACATAGCGTGTTACCACTGAGCCATCACGTTCACATTTAATATATAATATAACACAATTAATATAAAAAGAACATGTTAATGCTGTTGGAAATTCGCGCGCAATTCAAAAATAGCCTATCACGTGGTGACAACGAGGTTGTCTTCTTCCTTTTGTCTGAAACACACACGTATGGCCACTGTTTTCAGGCGTGGTCTTAGGCAAGCAACGAAAAAATAGCGAATAGCTCGTTTCTCATCATAAATTGGGCGCGATGGCATGGATCTCTTCGTCTCTAAGCCCTGAATTCAACCATGGTATCCAGAAGTCCTAATTTTTCTTGTATTGGGAAACCCCCTTTTTGAATTCCTGAAACCCTAAAGACCATTCATGGCAGATTCACGTATATTGCTCAAAAACAAAATTAGTTAGTATGGTTAGCTTTAGAACATCATGAGAAACATGAATATACAAACAAAAATGCAAAAAGATGTCTAAATCATGCTATGCGATTTCAACATTTTCCTGGTTCAGTTTGACTTTGTGATACCGTTTCAAGGCGTTTGACTTGTCGTTTGTGATTGAGAAACGTCTAGGGATATCTCAGGATGCTATTGAAATACAAATTGGAGCTTGAATCACCCTAAAACCTTGATTTCAGTACTTGAGTTTTTGGACAATTTTCAAGTTTGTGTTTTTGCTTTCTGAGCGCAGCTTCAGTCTCTAGGGCATTAGGTTTTCATCTTGAATATGTATAGAACGATTTTAGGTCAAGAAAACTAGACAAAATCCATTGCATTGATGATTTCCAATATTTGATTTTGTTAATATCCTTTTGAATCTTTTTCCATGGCTTTTGTGTTCAATCAGCTCAAATCTTATCAAAACTTGCCATAATCAATTAAGCACGAAATATTGAGCTTATAATGTGCATGAAAAGATTTTTTGAGGTTAGTTTGATATTTTTCATATATTAAAATCATTTAACTGAATATAAATTAATATTAATTCAAATAAATAATTAAAAAATATGAGAATACTTCCCTTTGGGCCTAGTGGTCGTGCATAGGCTTGGCATGAAGAAATTTGGAAGATAATTGGGCCCATTTGCATTTTTAGGCCTTTTGCATCATTGTTGATTTTCAAAAATTTCCAAAAATTTCCCAACTTCCACAAGGCATAACTTGGTCAATTTTTGAGCTTTTCACATGTTCTTGGACATTTTGGAAAGGTCTTTGAGTCCTTTAACCAATGCCTTTGGTCCCATGTCATTTTGATTTACCAATCTCAAGTTATGGCCTTTGACTTAAAGTCACTTTTTGTTGACTTTTGAAAATGACCTATAATGTTGAAATTGATAACTTTTTGTGAGAGCATTTCTTGGACTTGGAACATGAAGATGAATTGTAGGAAATGTCTTTCTCTTCAAAATGAGCTTTGGATGGAAATTTTCTGATAATCCATGTGAAAGTTATGCCCTGGTCAATTTCAGTTGACTTTTTTCAACTGTCCAAATATAGCAACTTTTGCATCTTTGATGATTTCTGAGCCAAATCTTGAGAATCATGATCAAGCATTGATCAAATGATGTTTGTGGCTTCAAAATGATATATTGACCAAAAATTTGAACTTTTGACTGTCAAATGACCATTTTGCCCCTACAGTTGACTGTAGTGCAATCTAGGGTTTTGACTGTGCAATTTTGAGCTGAATGCCTTGAAACTTGATATGAGGATACTTGACCATCTTTGTAGGCATGTGAGGCTTGATTGGGTCTTTGAAAAGTTCATTTGCTTGACCAGAACTCAAACCCTAGTTTTGATTGTATAGGAGACAGTTGAACTACATAACCCTTGGGGAATCTTATGACCTTGACTTGGCAATTCTTGATGAATATGGGAGGGCAAATTTTGGGGTACAACAGTTGCCCCTGTTCAATCTTCTTAGACCTGAGGATGCAGATTGGCTGACGTGCCTTTCGTAATCCGAGGGTAGAAGATGATTGGACACTAGAGTGCCCAGAAATTTGCGCTCACATAGTAGCAGTGATGATGAGGGAATGGGCTTATAGATGCCATTTGGATGTTGCTTGGATAGGATGATGGGCTTGCAGATGCCATCTGGATGTTGATCGCGTAAGAGATTCTTTCGCGAGAACCTGTATACCTGCAAAACAGAAAAATGAGTACCTGACACGTCGCAGGAGCTGATTTTAGATGCTTGATATAGCTATGTCCTGACTGGTTACAGGAGCTGGGTCTGGAGCTTCAAACGCTGATGAATGAACCAGGGATGGTTACTGCCTTAGCCTGAATGATAAGTGAACCTTGGATGATTTTAACTTCAGCAACGCTTATTGAAAAAATCTTGGTGAGGATTACCATCTTCGTAGTGTCAGGAAGAGAACCAAAGGACATTATAATCTCAAAGGGAGTCACCTCACTCGCCGTTGGAGAGGGAACTATAGGAAATTATAATCTGGAAGGAAATATCACCTCACGCTCATGCCGGAGAGGGAAACATCTGAAGAAGGAATTACCGCCTCACACGCCGTTGGAGAGGGGACCATAAGACTATCACCTCACGCTCATCGTCGGAGAGGAAAACATCTTGAAAAAGGAATTACCACCTCACGCTCACCGTCGGAGAGGGGACCACAAAACACTATCACCTCACGCTCATCGTCGGAGAGGAAAACATCTTGAAGAAGGAATTACCACCTCACGCTCACCGTCGGAGAGGGGACCACAAAAGACTATCACCTCACGCTCATCGTCGGAGAGGAAAACATCTTGAAGAAGGAATTACCACCTCACGCTCACCGTCGGAGAGGGGACCACAAAAGACTATCACCTCACGCTCATCGTCGGAGAGGAAAACATCTTGAAAAAGGAATTACCACCTCACGCTCACCGTCGGAGAGGAAAACATCTTGAAAAAGGAATTACCACCTCACGCTCACCGTCGGAGAGGGGACCATAAGAAACTTTAACTTCAACAACGCTCGTTGAGGAAAAATCTTGGTGACCTCAACAACGCTCGTTGAGGAAATCTTGGTGACCTCAACAACGCTCGTTAAGGAAATCTTGGTGACCTCAACAACGCTCGTTAAGGAAATCTTGGGTGACTTTATCTTCAACAACGCTCGTTGAGAAAAGTCTTGGTGTCTTCTACTGGGATAAGAATCAGGGAGGTCTTGGGGACGACTTAACTGAACCGGTCTAGGTCTTGAAATATCATTGAGAATTTGAACTGCATCTTTCCTGAAAGGTAAAGGTCAGTCATATGCAATGCATGATATGGATCAAGCAATGATGTTCTCAACATAAAGGAGATTTGTATGATGCAGTGCGTTATGCATGCTATGATGATGTATGTGAATGTTTTATGTATGTTTTTGTCTAGGGAAGTAAATCCTTGACCGGCGCCAGGAGGTCGTATCCTGGGCTGATGTTGAGGAAGAGATTTTGCTTCCGCTGTGGATGATTGTTGCAAGAATACTGGTAGGAGAAGATAACTCCGTTAAGGAATAAACTTGGCAAACGAAATAATTCTGCGGGAGAAAAGGTACTCTAGCGATCATGATGGGGAGTGCTACTCTGTGGGGATAGCGATGCTTTGCTGAGTTGATGAAGATAACTCCGCTGGGGATATCCTTGTTGTCGGAAGTGTTGATAGACTTCGCTGGGGGTAGGAGGATACTTTGCCGAGGACACTTTTTCCGTGGCTTTTGGCTGAGGATAACCCAGTTATATCCTGTTATGGAAATAACTCTTTAAATCAAGCCGGGACGACACGTTCGTGCTCTGCGAGGGGATAAGCTTCCAGAATCTACTGGGGATAAGCTTGCTGCTTGGGGAGATATGAATTCCAACTTTCCTGGGGAAACTGGATTGGACTCTTCTGGGGGAAGTTTTAGACTGCGGGGAAGTGATTCCTTTGAATGGTGGTATACCGCCGGGGAACAATCTTTAGACCAAGACTGCCGGGGATGCTTGTTAAGAATGCGTGCTGCTGGGGAAGTATTGAGATTTACAGGAGGATACTCAATTTCCTTGATGATTGTAATTTTACTTGGAGAGACATGTATTGTTTTACTGAGTTACTCTCTGGGGGAATTAAGATACTGGTCATGTTCTTTAGCTGAACCCATCTTGGTACCTTGGAGGACAGAACAATTAGACTGCTCAGACAACTCTTTATTGCCCCTGTTTCTGTGGGAGGAGGCCCCTGTGAAAATGTTTGATAGTTGTTGATGGACCAATCTTCTTCTGGTAGGCAGGTGACAAGATGACAGGACATAGTCGTACGCTTTGATCCCTAACTTTTGCCTGGACCGCCCTTTCGGGTTTTCGGTCCACCGGGATACCCATTTTTGCCCAAGCCGCCTTTTCAGGTTTTCGACTTGCCGGGTGTACAGATTTATTTCATCCCTTCATTTTGCCCGAACCCTTTTGGTTCGCCGGGAATCCCTTATTTTTGCCTAGGTGTGTCAATCCTAGCGGGTCTTTGATTATGCGCAGTGTCTTTTCGACTATGTCCATGTTCTTAGAATGCAGGTAGGTGCCCCTGGCTACTTGTGTTGCCATATTACCAGAAGGTGGCTGATCGCGCAAGATTCGTTGTTGGAATGCCCCAAGTAACTCAGGTGGAGACTTGCCCCAGGCTATTTGGCCTTTTGAGAGATTCTCTGGATCTTGACTTAACTGCCCCAGATGATGGACAATAGTCATGCCGTGCCCCTTGATTGGAAGTATTTTTGTTCACTAGGTATTCATCGTGCGAATTTCCCTGCTGTTCAAACAAAAAGTCATATGTAAACAAAGTTATGTTAAAAATGCAAAGCTTATGTCTGTCTCGAAGATTTTGAAAATGCATTCTTTTCATACAACAAGTGAATGTTTGTAAAACGTGATGTCAACTCCGTATTTACTGTAGGCCTTAAGGAGTCAGGATACCTTTCGTAACAGTATGCTTTCGAACTAACCCATGCTTCAGCTAGGACTTTTAAGGGTTATAACGTGGCCTGGTTCACGGTTTAAGAAACAAAGGATAAAGGCTCAAATTTTATTTGTACCCACCCGCTCTTCGTGATGTTCTCCAAACCTAAACTCAGTTGATCGTGCGTTAGATCTTGTTTGAGTCTTTGCTCTGATTTTCCAGCGATGGTTCGGATGTTTGACAATTTATAGGCAGTCATTCCTTTTTTTGTTGAGGGTTTGTAAGACCTCTTTCTTGATGTTGTTGTCCCTTTCCTTTTTTTGCCTGAACTGTTTCCTTTTTGGAATCACAGTCAGCGGGATGCCCCAGTTTCATAAGTCCCCTTTGTAGGTTTAGACTTTTTGGGCTTTTCATTTATGATTTTTGATGATGACTGCCTGTCCTTTTGATTGTTCTGAACCATTACTGTCTTTGTTCGTTTCGTAAAGATCTCTTCGGTGCCGTTCGTCATGCACTTGGATCAACTGAGAGAACTACCCTGCCCCAGGTTATGATTAAGGGTTTTGATTTTCGAAAATAAAAACTCCTACTTCTTTGGCTCTGATGGGTTGACAAGGGATTATCATCCTTATAACTCCAGTGTTTAGGGGTTGAAACAATGCCTGTACCTCATCAGCGGGGTTTGTTCAAAAGCATACTGTAATGATCGCGGTATCGTTTTCGTCATCCTCCCTCAAGAGGCTTAGAATTATTAATTGAGAGTTGACATCAGAAAAAATATGAGAATAATTTGCGTATAGTGAATACGAATATATTGGTTCAAAAATAGACATAGGCGATGCATTAATGGAATAACAATGTTTTAACATGAATAAATGTTTAAACGGTCAAAAGAAAGAAACACAGCTTGAACATTCGAATGAACAAAAAGTTTCCTAGTCTCGGAGTTTGTCACTTCAACTGATGAGCCTTGGAGGAATGGTAGAAAAATTCAACCTGTCCATCTTGTGTGAACTCCACCGTCCCTTCATCGATCAGGTTCTGGATTTTGTTCCTCAGCTCCCAACATTCATTGGTGTCATGTCCTGGGCTAGCAGAGTGGTAGGCACACCTCTTATTGGGGTCATAGGCAGGAGATGCTGTGTTGGGGTTCCGGGGATGAGCCTTTAATGTGATCAGATTCAACCTCAATAGGCGTTGCAAAGCTTGAAACAGCGACATGTTGAGCTGGGTGAATTGCCTCCTGGGCTTGTCTAGCTGAACTCGGCGAGGTTGGTGTTGAATTTGTGGTACTGGAGTCATTTGAGGAGCTTTCCCCTTATCCTCTTGTCTCGAGGATGATTGGATGATGAATGGCTTTTTACTCTCAGATGTTTGCCCCAGTAGGTTGCCCTGAAGCAGTTGGTTGAAGAGAAACCAGAGTTCCTCTTGTCTTTGAACTAGGCAGTGAATGATATTCCTCTGTCCCAGCATCTGGGCTTTCATAGCATCCATCTCAGCTTGTAGGTGTTCCAACTTTCCATCCTCAGCATTGCCCCTGGCGGAGGGCTCTGTGAGAAGTATCCTTAGCTCCTCCTCCCCCTTGGATAGATTCAGGAGGATTTCCCCGAACCGAGTCTCTTGAGCAAGAAAGTCCTGGTTGTCTTGTGGGCAAGCCATTGCTGAAATAAACAGCGAGAAGGGTGAGTGACCTGCAGAAGGGATACCTGTAATGCAATGATGTGTATGATATGCATGCAATGTTTTCAAGGACCTCGCAGGGTAAACAAGAAACTTGTTAGCATTGGAAACCGGTGACTTGACTGAAAGCACTTCATATTGTTGGGAGTCCTTCTTCAAGGGTCAAAGGCTCACCATATCCGGTGGGTCATAGCCCCTGACTTTAATCATCATGTCTGGTTTTGATTTCCAAACAACCTTGGTCAAGGGAACCTTCTTCAGGAGTCAGAGCTCACCATATCAAGTGGGTCATAGCCTCTGACGACCTTAGCTGGAGGAAAATAAATCCTCTTTGCCCCTTGCTGGGCAGTTGGTTCATCATGACCTGCATCATAAGCCCTTGAGATCCTTGAAATGGGTTAGGATGTATGCAATGGTATGATGTCATGATGCACGGGGTAATGTAGGTAACCCTGTTATGAGTCCCAATTAAGGACTGCGAACCCAAAACCTGCAAGAAACTTGATAAACTTGTTATGAGTCCTGGTTAAGGACTAAAACAAACCCTGCAAGAAATTTGGTTAACCCTGTCATGAGTCCTAGTTAAGGACTATAAACAGAACCTGCAAGACATTCGGTAAACTTTGTTATGAGTCCTAATTAAGGACTATAAACCAAACCTGCAAGAACTCAAGGGTTAGACAACAAGCATGCGAATAGTCAAGTACGAAGGCACACAAGTCACACAAAGAGCCCTTAGAGTTTAGGCCAGCATGAGGTCTGGGTATTACCCTCTTGAAGTTGGTGGGCTCAACCTGTCCTATCAGAAGTAACCGGGTTCTAAGGGTCCCAATATCACGGGATTGCTTTCATTGTTCATCGTTTCGATTTAGCCACTGAACTGGCGACCGAAATATTCCAGGAAAGCAACCCTCAATTGAGCGTAGTATCGAGTATCAACCAACCTCGGACTGCACCAAAGTCAGTTATCTCACTACCCTAAAGAGGCCAAGATAGTTCAATTAAGGTTCCTAAGGTCTGTTGATGCTTCATGACACCACGCGGAGGCCCCGTACTCTCCTTGACTGAACTCAAGGGTTACCGGTACACACCAAAGTGCCACATCAACGTAGCAGACTGTTTCAACCATGTCGGTATACCCCGCACAGTTCCCTCACAGCCTTGTTGCTACTTTCTAAGAAAGGTATCCCCAGATCCGGGTTTAGGATCTATAGAACTCCCAAGCAACCCACAATAATAAAGCAAGCAAAGAAGACAATTGAAAACACAGTGATCTTAGTCCTAAGGTACACCTCACTTTATAAAGATATCCCCAGCAGAGTCGCCAGTTCTGTGATCGGTGGATCTGGAACTGACTGTTTAACGCTGGTTCGCGAAATGTCGCGGAAGCAAGAGTCGCCACCGTCTTTTATTTTCTCCAATAGGAAAGGACAAAAGCACAGAAAAATTCCTTTTAAGAGATTGCTCTCGGTTCGGGAGGTAGGTTATAGAAAGGGAAGGTGTTAGCACTCTTTCTATCCATGGTTATCCATGGGCTCTTAGATACTTGCTCATTGTGTTTTCAAAATTGTTTGTTTGCTTTTCAATGTGGGTTTAAAAAAGTTTCTTTGAAAATTTCAGATCGACTCGTACGTCAGAGTGTTTGAAAAATTTGATGTGAAAGCTTTTGAAAAGTGTTGGTGTGAAAAGTCTTTGAATTTTTGTTTTGAAGAGAGCAAGTATCCATGAGTCGTCTACCTACCCTAAGGAATTCGTCTGTGTAAATGTCCTTTAAAGTAGTGCCATCCCACCATTGAGAGGTAGGTAGCACCACCGTTGGAGGTGTTCGGGTCAATTCGAGTTTGTAGGGACATGGTGATCACCAGAGCAATGGGAAGACACCTTAGAAGCTACCCTCATGCCAGGTTCCCGGATCATGAGGACTTACTAAGACATCCTCTACTCGACGATCACCTTTCGAGTCAAGGCAACAGTGAGGCGTACCCTAGGGGTGGTGTGTGCGATTCGTGTGTCATGTTTCAGTTATTTGTCTTGTCATGTTTGTCGTGTTCTACGCTTGATTTTAATTAGACATTCATTCTTTCATGCTCGATTAACAGTTAGGAGTGCGGAAAAGATAAATCTACGACTATTACAAATGGCGCGGGTCCACATCGCCAAAATTAAACTGGACCCGATTTAGCGAAAAAAATAAATAATGCGAAGAAACAAAGTGCGAAAAGTAAATTACATGGCTTAGGGACAATTACATAATTATAATTACACGGCATAAGATAAATGCGCAAATTAAATAATTGAAACGAAACCAGGGCGTTGGACCCCTTTTTGCAAATAATTAAAAGTTAATGAGAATTAAAAATTAAATGATTAAATGTTTTTTTGGTATTTTGTATTTTTTAGATTTAATGAGAAAAAAGGAGAATTAATTAAAATTAAATTAAACGGCAAACCCTAATTCTAATATTTTTTATTTATTAAGACAGAATTAAAATATGACCTAAATTAACCTAATTCATTATGCACAATTTAAATAGGAAAATAAATAAATAAATAGTAATTATTATTCTAAAAAAAAAGGGAAAAATATTAAAAGGAATAAAAAATAGCAATTAACCTAATTCTACATTTTTTTGGATTTTTATTAAAAAAGAAATTAATATTAAAACCTAATTAAACTAAGTAATCTACATTTTTATTTATTCATGAAAATAGTTAATATATAAATATTTATTAATTTTTGTATTTTTTGATTTTTATAATGTTTTTATATTTTATGGAAAAAATTAATTAATTGAATTAAGACAGTAAAATAAATAAAACAATAAAAATAAAAGTGAGAAAAAAAATATAAAATGCAAACCAGGGTGGGGTGTTGCCCCAAATAAGGAGGTGTTTTTGTGAAAAGCCTGGCCCAATAAGCTGGACGTTGGTTGACTTTTTGAATTGTGTGTGATGCCATTGACCTGATATATAGTACCCTTTGAATTTAAGCCTTTGATCTGTTCCCCAGGACACATGGCTGGTGGATTCTTGAGGATGCATAGCATGGATCGTTACTAGCGCTGCATAGAACTTTAGTTTGAAAAATAATATGGCAAATATGCAAGACCTGGGATTTGAACCCAGGTCTTTGGGGTTACAAACATAGCGTGTTACCACTGAGCCATCACGTTCACATTTAATATATAATATAACACAATTAATATAAAAAGAACATGTTAATGCTGTTGGAAATTCGCGCGCAATTCAAAAATAGCCTATCACGTGGTGACAACGAGGTTGTCTTCTTCCTTTTGTCTGAAACACACACGTATGGCCACGGTTTTCAGGCGTGGTCTTAGGCAAGCAACGAAAAAATAGCGAATAGCTCGTTTCTCATCATAAATTGGGCGCGATGGCATGGATCTCTTCGTCTCTAAGCCCTGAATTCAACCATGGTATCCAGAAGTCCTAATTTTTCTTGTATTGGGAAACCCCCTTTTTGAATTCCTGAAACCCTAAAGACCATTCATGGCAGATTCACGTATATTGCTCAAAAACAAAATTAGTTAGTATGGTTAGCTTTAGAACATCATGAGAAACATGAATATACAAACAAAAATGCAAAAAGATGTCTAAATCATGCTATGCGATTTCAACATTTTCCTGGTTCAGTTTGACTTTGTGATACCGTTTCAAGGCGTTTGACTTGTCGTTTGTGATTGAGAAACGTCTAGGGATATCTCAGGATGCTATTGAAATACAAATTGGAGCTTGAATCACCCTAAAACCTTGATTTCAGTACTTGAGTTTTTGGACAATTTTCAAGTTTGTGTTTTTGCTTTCTGAGCGCAGCTTCAGTCTCTAGGGCATTAGGTTTTCATCTTGAATATGTATAGAACGATTTTAGGTCAAGAAAACTAGACAAAATCCATTGCATTGATGATTTCCAATATTTGATTTTGTTAATATCCTTTTGAATCTTTTTCCATGGCTTTTGTGTTCAATCAGCTCAAATCTTATCAAAACTTGCCATAATCAATTAAGCACGAAATATTGAGCTTATAATGTGCATGAAAAGATTTTTTGAGGTTAGTTTGATATTTTTCATATATTAAAATCATTTAACTGAATATAAATTAATATTAATTCAAATAAATAATTAAAAAATATGAGAATACTTCCCTTTGGGCCTAGTGGTCGTGCATAGGCTTGGCATGAAGAAATTTGGAAGATAATTGGGCCCATTTGCATTTTTAGGCCTTTTGCATCATTGTTGATTTTCAAAAATTTCCAAAAATTTCCCAACTTCCACAAGGCATAACTTGGTCAATTTTTGAGCTTTTCACATGTTCTTGGACATTTTGGAAAGGTCTTTGAGTCCTTTAACCAATGCCTTTGGTCCCATGTCATTTTGATTTACCAATCTCAAGTTATGGCCTTTGACTTAAAGTCACTTTTTGTTGACTTTTGAAAATGACCTATAATGTTGAAATTGATAACTTTTTGTGAGAGCATTTCTTGGACTTGGAACATGAAGATGAATTGTAGGAAATGTCTTTCTCTTCAAAATGAGCTTTGGATGGAAATTTTCTGATAATCCATGTGAAAGTTATGCCCTGGTCAATTTCAGTTGACTTTTTTCAACTGTCCAAATATAGCAACTTTTGCATCTTTGATGATTTCTGAGCCAAATCTTGAGAATCATGATCAAGCATTGATCAAATGATGTTTGTGGCTTCAAAATGATATATTGACCAAAAATTTGAACTTTTGACTGTCAAATGACCATTTTGCCCCTACAGTTGACTGTAGTGCAATCTAGGGTTTTGACTGTGCAATTTTGAGCTGAATGCCTTGAAACTTGATATGAGGATACTTGACCATCTTTGTAGGCATGTGAGGCTTGATTGGGTCTTTGAAAAGTTCATTTGCTTGACCAGAACTCAAACCCTAGTTTTGATTGTATAGGAGACAGTTGAACTACATAACCCTTGGGGAATCTTATGACCTTGACTTGGCAATTCTTGATGAATATGGGAGGGCAAATTTTGGGGTACAACAATGATCTTCAATCTGTTTGCATATTCTGAGTCGTCTCTCTCTTCTGATCACGATTCCATGGCTTAATTTTGCAGGAAAATGATGGATCTGAGTAGATCTGAAAGGGGATTTTGAAACCCTAGATTTCTTAGATCGGTCGATTAGCCAAGATTATGCACGAATGATGGCAGGCAGTAAAGAAATGGGAAAGACGCATAGGAGAGGAGACGAGATTCGGTCCGTGAGGATCGAATCTGTGCATTTTGTATCAATACTTCTGGTGAGATCTTTCCGTCTCTGAACTCTGGCTTTCTCAGACTCTCTGTGGTTGTGATTTCGAATTCTCTTCCTCTTCTTCTTTCTCGAATTTCTGAAGGGATTTGTGTTAGGAAAAAGATGATAGGGTTAGGGTTTTTTATGTGAATGATGAAAATGAATCATGAATATGAGAGAGCAAAGAGAATTTCTGTGGAGATTTTTCTGTGATTCTTCCAGAAATTAGAGAATGAAATTGATTCAAAATGAGTTTTTGTTTTATAGTTCTGTCATTTTGAAAAACAGTTAGAACTTGATTTGATTTGAGCTGTTCATTGTGAGAGTTTATTATATCAATGGATGGTGAGGATCGCATATAAATTCTAGCTTGCTTAAGAAGTTTTACTGAGCAGGAATTGAATTTCTGATCTGTTACTTGACAGACTTGTAATGAAATCTGTATTAGGCCCTTTTTTATATATGTTTTTTGTTATTGTTTGTGTGACTAAAATCTACTGCAATACTCTTGCTTGAGACGCGAAATCTTTTACTGATATGTTGTGATTACAGACTTGCTGAATTATTGTGATGTTGGGTTGTGCAATTTTCTGCTATATTTTTTTATTTTGACTGAACTGTGAACTTTGCATTGGGCTTAGAACTTGAACTCTGTACTGCTTTATGACGATGTGCACTAAACTTGCAGTAACTTTGTCTCTCTTTGTCTTTACTATGAACCAAATTGATTTTTGTGATTTGCAGTGAAGAACTCAGCCCATGATTGCTTGTTTGAAATCTGACTTGTGTGAAACAAAATTGTATGAGGCTTTGGTTGTTGTTAGGCTTAAACATGATTGAAAACCACCCTTAAACTATGATTTCTACACAAACCCTAATAATGAATTCAAAAAACCTTTTTCTTGACAAATTCTTTGGTTATGTTCAATGTTCTTGATTGCTTTGATTGCTTGCTAACAACTTTCTTTTCATTGATTCATGAACAAAGGTGATGTTTGAAGTTATACCCCAAAATTTACCCTCCCATTTTTTAAGGCAATTGATTAAAGACACCTCCTCATGCTTCTAGGGTTCTCAATTGCTCAAGAATACTCAAGGGTTTGAATATACAAGTATCTCTCCTAAGCAACGACCTACAATTATAGTCTTGTATTTCTCAAAGAAAATTGAGTTTCTAATGCCTCAAGTGAGTCTCATGGTTCCTCATATGCTTCAAGGTACCCTCATTACAAGTTTCAAGCCTTGCATCAAAAGTTTGCTCAGTCAATTGCTTAAATGAGTGAAAATCAACTATATTAGACAAAACGCCAATTATGGTCAACATACAGTCAAACTTCAAGATTTTTGGTCAACATTAATATTTTGATGTCACATTCATCATTTTATCAAGGTTTGATCATGATTCATCAAGAAAACTCAAGATTCATCAAAAGTAAAAAATTGCTAAATTAGGGTTTTCTTTAGAAGAAGTCAACTGAACTTTGACCAAGCATAACTTTCACATGCTTCATCAGAAAATTCTTAAACAAAGCCCATTCTGATGGAAATTCAATTCTCTATAACTTTGTATGTATAAGCTCAAGTCCAAAAAATGCTTCATTTAAGGGATATTAGCCAAAACATTACATGTCATTTTGAAAGTCAACAAAAAGACATCTTTTGTCAAAGAAATTTACATCAAGTTAAAGACTACAAATGAAAAATTGACCAACATGAGAGTTGTAGGGGACATTTTGAGCTTTCAAAAAAGTCCAAGATCACCTTCATATGACAAAAATTGAGTGAGATATTGTTGGTGCCATTTGAGAAATTCTTGAGAAATGCATGAAACCTAAATTGAGCAATTTTTTTGAAATTTTGGACTAGTGGACCTATCTTCTAAGGTCTAAACGTGTTCATGACCTTATAGAGGACTCATAAAATCATTCATATCTTACAATGATTTTTTTATTTTTTTATATTTATTTTTATTTTTATTCAATTAAATACAAAATAAATTAAATAAAATAACAAATGATGGACCAAGGCATGTGGGCTTGGTTTTAGATCAGATTGGAGGCCCAAGAACAAATATCCAACATGCCAAAATCGTGTTGCCTCAATATAGGAAGAGTTTCACTTGTTTTGGAAGGTTTTTAATTGGTTTTGGAAAGAAATCATACCATAATTACATAAGGTTCCATACCACATTTGTTGACCTAGAATAATTGGCTTATAAATAGACAAACATCAAACAAAGAGGAGGACCACAAAATTCTATCTCAAAAGCTAGTTCAAAAAATCACCAAAAAGTCAAGAATTAGAGCATATTCGAATTCCATTTTTCAGTGGTTTTCAGTCCAAACCAAGGACTGAACCATCATCCTGACATTCCCAGGAACACGTCCAGATCAAGAAATAAGCAATTCCACACCCAATATCATCATACATACACTCACCATTTGCGTAGGGTTTTGAAAATTCAAATATATTAATTTATGCATGCTTAACTGTTTTTGTGTGTCCAAACATATTCTACAGGATGATTAGAACAGGTTTGAGCCAAAACATGCAAGGTTGAGTGCATGAATCATGACTTGCCATTGCTAGGGCATAGTCATGGTGAAGCTTCAAATCTCTACTCACAGGCACTTTCAGACTAAACGGAGGGTGCCATTCAATTCTCACCCTATGCAATTTCTTTCAACACTTGTTTATAACCTTTTTCCTTTCTTATATTTCCATAAATTTATTTATTTCTTTTACAATTAAAATCAAAAGACAATAAAAAAATACAAAAAAAATCAGTTTTTAGGACTTAAAAAAATCTTTCTAACTTTTTTTATTTATCTTTTGCATTTAAATTCATAGAAACAATTGTATATATCGCACGGTTTTTTTAACTAATAGCTTAGTGTTAATTTATCGCAAAGTTTTAATTATTATGTAACTCTCCCGAGGCTATGTAATAGTGTTAGGTTTTATCTTCTACACTTTATTTTTTCTGCACTTATACTTTATGCCTATATATATATATATATATATATATATATATATATATATATATATATATATATATATATATATATATATATATATATATATATATATATATATATATATATATATATATATATATATATATATATATATATATATATATAACTGTGTAGTAAATAGGCTTGTTAGGCAAGATAAATCGGTAGATAACCTTAAACATTTCCAAGATAAATATAACTGAACTAAATCACTTTTGCACACTTTGCACCTCCAGGGTAACCTCTCTTTGTTGGCTTCGGAAAACATTGGTCTTGTCCCTCGAAAGTAAGGGTACTTTAGCAAAGACCCTCAATTAAATCATCATAGTCTCTTCGAATAAAGATCATGGTCCCACGATGTTCCTCGAGTTGCTTACGAAAAATGATCTAGTCCCTTGTTGCCTACGAATAACATGATGACCATCCCTTCGAATTGCTAAAGTATCTTTACCATTTGCTTTCTATGACCATTCGACGACCCTTCGCCCGTCCATTCACATCCAATAGAGAGGGCTACCTACCGACTAATAGTACATATAACACTATCTCTAAAGGAGAGGGAAAATAATAAGAACGACCTTGAGTAGGGTAAGAACTTTTAATTTCTTGCTCACAACTTTTCTCAAAACATTTTTTCACACATCACTTTCTAACGAAATATTTTCTAAAACACTTTGTATGCATTCTTGAGGACTGATACAAGAATTATTACAAATTTGGCCTTACATTGGCTTTTCAAAATATTTTCAAACAAATCACACACACAAAGCAAGATTTTCAAAAAGTGAGCTAGAGATTAAGAGCCTGTAGATAACTACGGATGAAAAGGGTGCTAACACCTTCCCTTTTCATAACTTACACCCTGAACTCAAAATCTATCAAGGTATTTCCTATTCTTTTCAGCCTTTCCTTATATTGGATAAAATAAAAGTTGGTGGTGACTCTTGCTAACCACAACATTTGCGATGAAATGCTAACCAAGTCAGTTCTTCCATCGTATTACAGAACTGGAGACTCTGCTAGGAACATAATTAAAAGAGGGGTTACCTTAAGAGTTTAGATCACTTTACTTGCTTAAATTGCGTGCTTTGTCTGTGTTAACTTTAAGGGCTTGCTTGGGTTTATTATTCGTAAGATCATACACCTTGGATCTAGGGATGCCTTAGGTAAGTAGTAATAGATCATCGAAACTGTACGGCGTAGACCGATATGGTCGAAATGATGGCTACGGTTAGTGCGACACATTGGATTATACTAATGTGCCTTGAGTCAGTCAAGGATAACATTAAGCTTCTTCATGGTGTCATTAACACTAACTTACCTTTAGAACCTTAATTGACCCATACTAGACATTATAAGGTAGTGAGATGGTCGGCTTTGGTGCAATCTAAGGTTGGTTAATACTCGATGCTATGATCATTGATATTCGACTCTCGGGATGTTTTGGTGGCAAGCCAGTTGTCGTGCTAAAATAAAGCCTGAAAGATCGGTGATATGAGATTCCTAGAACTCGGTTGTTATTTTTAGGAAAGGTTAAACCAACTTAACTTCAATAGAGAAGGGTACTTACCTATGGACCTCATGCAAGCCTTTAAACCTAAGGCTCTTATGTGATTTGTTTGTGTTTTCTACTTGTTTAAACATGTACATAACATCATGACATCATAAAATCATGACATGGTATTTTTACTAACCATTTCAAGGATCTTAGGGACCTTTGGTGCAGGATTATCATAAGCCAGATTGGTAGCAAGGGGCAAGAGGATTTATTTTCCTCTAACCAGATGTCGTCAACGATCAAAGTACGTTCTCTTGAGTCAAAGGCTAAGACCCACTTGATATGGTGAGTTTGATTCTTATAGAAGGCGTTCAAAATAAAGACTCAAAGTTCTTCAAGATAAAGCTGCAACCATATGCATTTTCAAATTTTTAATCCCGCAAGATCCTTAAAAACATTGCATATGCATCTACATGTCATGCATATCATAACAGGTGTTCTCAAGATAAGTTTATCATCTTCTTGATGTTTATTTCAACAGAAAATGGCTCTCGAATAGACAGTCAAAGATCTCCAGGCTCAGAATACCAAGTTCCCACATATGTTCCTAAACTTAGCCAAGGGGCAGGAAGAGCTGAAGGCACTCATCACCAAAGAGAAGAAGAAAAAGACGAAGAAACCAGCCGACATCCTTAACATGGGAAGAAGGTGCAGGGGTCTAGTCAAGCGAGTTCAGGATCCCTATACTCCATTACACGAAGATGACGAACAAGATAAATACGATAAGAGTGATGAAACTGAAAAAAGCAACCATGATCCTATTAAATACTCTGATGAAGAAGAAGAAGATGATTTGAATGAACAATATCCCCCTGCTGATGAAAAATACAAGTAGCTAGAAGATCTTCTAAATGCTATGGAGAACCAGAAAGTTCCTGGGTTGGATTTTGAGGATTTGGGTTTGGTCTCATGAGTCGTCATTCCTCCCAAGTTCAAAACTCCTACCTTTGCTAAGTATGACGGGTTTCTTACCCGAAGCTGCATTTGAGGTCATATGTTCGGAAAATCCAGCCACACACTGCTGACAAGAAATTATAGGTTCATTTCTTCCAAGAGAGCCTGTATGGAACGCAGTTGGAATGGTTCTATCAACTAGAAGGGACCAATATTCATACCTGGGAAGATTTGGACGTTGCTTTCTACAAGCAGTACCAGTATAATGCTGATCTCGCACCAACTCATATGCAATTACAAATTATGTCTATGGGCTCTAATGAAAGCTTCAAAGAGTACGCCCAGAAATGGAGAGATCTTGTAGGAAGGTTTCAACCTCCTTTAGCTGACAGGGAATTGGTTGACATGTTCATGAGCACGCTGACAGGTCCTTTCTATGATCACCTACTTGGAAATTTTTCAGCCGGTTTCACTGAACTGATATTGACAGGGGAACATGTTGAGAATGGAATCAGAAGTGGTAAAATCCAGGTTCCTACCTCTTCCGGTACTCAGAAGAAGTCATACAACAGGAAGAAAGAGTCCAATGTTGTGTACGACCAGAAGGGTCGTAATAAGAGAGACCACAACCAATCTGTGGGGGCAGTACTGATCTCTAATCCTGCACCAGTGCAACAACGACAATAGGGTAATCAGCATAAGCAGGATACACGTAAAAGACAATTTACCAAAATCAACATGTCACTAGCTCAAGCATTGCAACACATGTTAAAGGCAGAGTTAATTACGTTGAAGGATCGTTCTCAAAATCCCAACACTTCCCCTTCTAGCTATCACCCCAATGCAAGGTGTGCATACCACTATAATAGTCCTGGACATGATACAAATGGTTGTTGGGCGTTGAAGAATAAGATTCAAGATATGAATGATGCTAAGGAGATTGAGTTTGACCCTCCCGAGACTCCTAATGTGATCACTGTTCCCATTCCAAATCATGACTAAAATTGAGAGCGTCCAATTCATTTGAATTTTTAGTTGTAATTTCTTTTGTTTGTTCGAACACTTATCTTTATGTCAAACTTTATTTTCTTTACATTAATGCATTGCATATGTTTGTCTTGAATTAACCCATTCGTTTTCACAATATTTAAACTGTGATTTTTCACTTCCTTTTTGTGATATTCAACTCCCGTTAAAAGCTATAAGCCTTTAGAGGGAGGATGACGAAAACGATACCATAATCTCATACATTATGATTTTGAACAGACCTTGCTGACGTTGTACATGCATTGCTTCAATTCCTAAACAGTGGAGATATAAGGAAGTTAATCCCTAGTCAACCACTTTGAGCCTAAGAAGTATGAGTTTTCTTTTTCATGCAAATTGAAACCCTTAATCATAACCTGGGGCAGGGTAGTTTCTCACTTAATTCAATTGTGCATTCAATCACAAGCTTTTCCTTCATACACAGCAGGTAGTATCAAAGACATCCTTCTAAATCAAAATTCGGTGTTGGTTTCCCGTAATCATTAAGTCGGGAAGTCATTATCTTTCAAAAGAAAAGCCCGCTAAGTTGAAACCTATAAAGGATAATTAGGAAAAAAATTGGGGCATCTCGCTAACTGTAATCTCAAACAAATCAGTTCAGGTAAAGTTAGGGATAATAAATTCAAAAAGAGGTTGCTACAAATCCTCAACAAAAGAAATATGTTACAAGAAAAAATGACTGCCTTCTCAAATAAACTTTCGGTTTCTGAACCATCACCAAGTTTCAGTTCTATAATTCCAAACTCTATTGGAACCTAAATGCATAATTAACTGAGTATAGGACTGAAGGACATCATGGAGAACGGGTTGGGTACGAATAAACTTTGAGCCTTTATCCTTTGTTTCTTAAACCGTGAACCAGGCCACGTTACAACCCTTCAAAGTCCTAACTAAAGCATGGGTTAGTTCGAAAATATACTGTTATAAAAAGGTATCCTGACTCCTGTAAGGCTTACTATAAATCCTGAGTTGATATCACATTCTTACAAATTTTGTTTTATTAAAAAATGCATTTTTTAAACTTCAAGACAAACATAAGCTTTGCATTTCAATACCACTATTTGCATATGACTAAGTGTTTGACAACAAAGAAATTTGCATGACGAATATTCAATGAATGAAAATCCTCCCAATGGATAGAACTACTTTAGAGGATGGGTCAAATAGAAATACACTTCCAGTAACAGGAATTTCATGGACACAATTGGTTATAAATCAAGGGGAATGACATGTTATTGTCCAACTCATATGTGGAAGCCAAGTTAAGATTCAAAGAATCTCTCAAAAGTGTTGAATAGCCAGGGGAAGATCTCCATCTGAATCACTTGGGGCATGTTACATTGATCGTGAGTTTTAGCAAAAGCCACTATGAAAAATGAATCTTCGATATCACAAAATTGCTTGTCTATGTCAGCAATATCAGATAGTTTCATTCTGGCGTGGCAATTCTTAGAAAAATACTGAGGAAGGTCAAGACTATCAGAAACCTGGTAATTAATGGTTGATCAATAACTTCAAACGTCGGGTGCATCAGACTAATCCCAAGAGAAAATGGACTCCTGCATACGAAGGGCCATGTATGATCAAGAAAATGTTTTATGGAAGTGCTACAACACTTACTACCATGAAGGGTGAAAATTCCCTGCGCCCTGTGAAAGGGGACATAGTATAAAATTCTACGCATGAAAAAGAGACCCGCTAGGTTGATTGGCCTAGGAAAAATAAGGGCATCCCGACGAACCAAAACGGTTCGGGAAAAATTAGGGACATATAAATAAAATTGTACACCCGGCAAGTCGAAAACCTGAGAAGGCGGCTTGGGCAAAAAAGGGTATCCCGGTGGACTGCAAATCAGAAAAGATAGTCCACGCAAAAGTTAGGGATTAAAGCGTACGACTATGTCTTGTCATCTCATCACTTGTTTATCACTTTGATAATCATTTACTAAAGACTCTAGGAGTTGGGATAATGTTCAAGTCATCCACAAATCTCCACAGAGCAATCTCCATGGAATTATCTCTATAGAGCTATCTTCACAAGCTCATCCCCAACAGAGATATATTCCCCAACAAGTCTAATATGACCTGAGGCATAAATTGGGGCATCTTCCAGCAATTAACCTCCATGTCCCTGATAGATAGCTTGACATGATCATCTTCCTTAATAGGTCCCCTAGCATATAAGGAGGTTTGATCATTTCCCGAGCATCTTGCAGAAACTTCCTCAGCACAACCTATGAGATTCTAATCCCCATCAGAGTTATTTTCCTCGACACAGTTTACAGGAATTTAATTCCCCAGCGGAGTTTATTACACCAACACCGAAAATCCCTAACAAAATTCTCTTCTCCAGTAGGGTTTAATCAAAGTTTCTATCCCTAGAAGAGTTGTTACGGTATCTAAAACCTGGACAGATAGCACACCAGAGGAATATCCATCTCTTTTATCCCCAATCAGGATACGTAAGCATCAAATCCTTCAACAAAAATAATGGTGAACGATCGACTCTCCTTGAATGCTTTTATCCTTAAGCAGAAGTCGAAAATCCCTAGAGAAATATCCTCAAATAGAAAGCAGGAATCCCAGCAAAAAACTTCCCAGTAGAAATTTAAGAATCACTTTCTTTATCCCTAACAACAATCCTGGATTTATTTTCCCGGCTAGACATTGTTACAAGGAGCTACTGATACGCTTCAACGACATATTGTGTCCATATATTATTTCACAATACATCATAGCATATGCATAACGAAAAACATATGACATTCTCATTTATTTTGAGAGCATCATTACGCAATGCATTACATACATCATGACATTACATAAAGCTATTTTTTCTTTTCAGGAAAAGTTCACAAACAGACAAATATCATCAACAATTTTCAAACAGGTCAGAGATTAATTCCCGAAACAGGACAGGGCAACTATCTATATGACCAGGCGGTATGAATTCCCGAAACAGGATGAGTTTACAAACAAAAAAATAGGTCGCAAATTAATTCCAAAAACAAGACGGGGAAACTATCTATATGACCAGGCAGTATGAATTCCCGAAACAGGACAGGGTTACCAACAAAAAAAACAGGTCACAGATTAATTCCCGAAACAGGACATGGCAACTATCTATATGACCAAGCGGTATGAAATTACGAAACAAGACGGGTTTACAAAAAAAAAGTAGGTCAGAGATTAATTCTCGAAACAAGATGGGGCAACTATCTATATGACCAAGTAGTATGAATTCCCAAAACAGGATGGGTTTACCAACAAAAATCAGATTGCAGATTAATTCCTGAAACAAGACGAGGCAACTATCTATATAACCAAGCGATATGAATTCCCAAAACAGGACGAGTTTACTAACAAAAACCAGGTCAAAGATTAATTCCTGAAACAGGACGAGGCAATCATCTATATGACCAGGCTATATGAATTCCCGAAATAGGACGAGTTTACCCATGAAAAATAGATTGTAGATCAATTCCCGAAATAGGACGGGGCGACTATCTACATGACCAAATAATTTCCTTCAGATACTGAATTCTGACGAGCATTCCCCCTGAGACTGAATTCTGGCGAGCATTTTCTTCAGAGGTTTATTATGAAAAGCATCTCCTCTGGGACTTCGTTCTAAAAAGCATATCCTCCAGAAGTTTATTCTAGAAAGCATTCCCCTCAAAGACTTAATTCTGGTGAGAATTTTCCTTCTAAAAAGCATCCTTCGGATACAGTCAGGCGTAGATTCATTCTGATACTCCAATCAATAGTTACTTTGGGTGGCATCTGTAAGCCCATCTTCGACGACACTCTATCACCTCTCCGAATGGAATCTTTAAGCCCATTCAAGCAATATAATCAACCAACAATGTCACTTCGCGCACATGTGAATGCAAATTTCTGGGCACTTAAGCGTTCAATCCTCTTCCACCTTCAAATCACGAATGGCGGATATGCCAATCTAACTCTTCAGGTTTAAGAAGATTGAACAGGGGCAGCTGTTGTACCCCAAAATTTTCCCTCACGTTTTTGAAGACAATCGATTCAAGACACCTCATCATGCTCCTAGGGTTCTCAATTTCTCAAGAATACTTAAGGGTTTGAACATACAAGCATTTCTCCTAAATAATGACCTAAAATTAGGGTTTTATGTTTCTCAAAGAAAATTGAGTTTATAATGCCTCAAGTAAGTCTCTTGGTTCCTCATATGCTTCAAGGTACCCTCATGTAAAGTTTCAAGCCTTGCATCACAAGTTTGCTCAGTCAATTGCTCAGATGAGTGAAAATCAATTGTATTGGACAAAAAGTCAAATATGGTCAACATACAGCCAAACTTCAAGATTTTTGGTCAACATCAATATTTTGAGGTCACATTCATCATTTTATCAAGGGTTAATCATGATTCATCAATAAAACTCAAGATTCATCAAAAGTAAAAAATTGCTAATTTAGGGTTTTCTTTAGGGGAAGTCAACTGAACTTTGACCAAGCATAAATTTCACATGCTTCATCATAAAATTCTCAACCAAAGCCCATTTTGATGGAAATTTAATTCTCTACAACTTTGTCTCTCTAAGCCAAGTCTAAAAAATGCTTCATTTGAGAGATATGATCCAAAACATTACTGGTCATTTTGAAAGTCAACAAAAAGACATATTTTGTCAAAGCAATTTACATCAGGTTAAAGACTTCAAATGAAAAGGTGACCAACAGGAGAGTTGTAGGGGACATCTTGAGATTTCTAAAAAGTCCAAGATCACCTTAATATGACAAAAATTGAGTGAGATATGATTGGTGAAAGTTGAGATATTCTTGAGAATTGCATGAAACCTCAATTGAGCAATTTTGAAATTTGTGACTAGTGGATGTATCTTCTAAGGTCTAAACAAGCTCATGACCTTATAGAGGACTCCTAAACTCATTCATACCTTACCGTGATTTATTTATTTATTTATATTTATTTTGATTTTTATTCAATTAAATAAAAAATAAATAAAATAAAATAACAAATGATGGACAAAGGCGTGTGGGATTGGTTTTGGATCAGATTTGAGGTCCAAGAAAACATATCCAACTTTCCAAAACCATGTTGCCTCAATATGGGAAGAATTTCACTTGTTTTGGAAGGTTTTTAATTGGTTTTGGAAAGAAATCATGCCATAATTACATATGGTTCCATACCATATTTGTTGACCTAGAATAATTGGCTTATAAATAGACAAACATCAAACCAAGAGGAGGACCATGAAATTCTACCTCAAAATCTAGTTCAAAAATCACCAAAAAGTCAAGAATCAGGACATATTCGAATTCCATTTTTCAGTGGTTTTCAGTCCAAACCAAGGACTGAACCATCATCCTGACATTCCCAAGAACACGCCCAGATCAAGAACTAAGCAATTCCACACCCAAGATCATCATACTCACTAGGGTTTTGAAAATTAAAATCTATAAATTTATACATGCTTAACTATTTTTGTGTGTCCAAACATATTCTACAGCATGATTAGAACATGTTTGAGCCAAAACATGCAAGGTTGAGCGCATGAATTGTTACTTGCCATTGTTAGGGCATACTCATGGTGAAGCTTTTAATCGCTACTCACGGGAACTTTCTGACTAAACGGAGGGTGCCATTCGATTCCCACCCCATGCAATTTCTTTTAACACTTGTTTCTAACCTTTTTCCTTTCTTATATTTCCATTAATTTATTTATTTATTTTTTACAATTAAAATCAAAAGACAATAAAAAAATACAAACAAATATCTTTTAACACCTAGAGTTTTTAGGACTTTAAAAAATATTTCTAAATTTTTTTATTTATCTTTTGAATTTAAATTCCTAGAAACAATTATATAGGTCGCACGGGTTTTTTATGTAATAGCTTAGTTTTTATTTCCCGCAATGTTTTAATTATTATGTAACTCTCCCGAGGCCATGTAATAGTGTTAGGTTTTATCTTTCGCACTTTATGTTTTCCGAACTTATACTTTATGCCTTGTATATATATAACTGTGTAGTAAATAGGCTTGTATGGCAATATTAATCGGTAGATAATCTTAAACATTTACAAGATGAATATAACTGAACTGAATCACTTTTCACACTTTGCACCTTTATGGTAACCTCTCTTTGTTGCCTTAGGAAAACATTGTTCATGTCCCTCGAAAGTAAGGGTCTCTTAGCAAAGAACATCGATTAAATTATCATAGTATCTTCGAATAAAGATCATGGTCCCGCGATGTCCCTCGAGTTGCTTACGAAAAATGATCTAGTCCCTTGTTGCCTACGAATAATATGATGACAATCCCTTCGAATTGCTAAAGTATCTTTACCAGTTGCTTTCTATGACCATTCTGTTGTATCCCAAAATTTGCCCTCTCAATTCTCAAGGGTTTTCTCACAAAGATTCTCCGAATTCAAACTTGTACAAGTGTATTGGGATTTTCCAATACCAAAATTAAAAGGAAACTGTCAAAAAGGGAGAAAACAGATAAAAATAATATTTTAACAAATTTGGAGAAAATAGGCCTCCTTCAATTCAGCCTTTCGATTGGACAAGTGTGCTTCCATCATGCTTGCAATCGAAGGCCATAACATGATGTCCACACGTGCCCCCTACAAGGCAAACTCTTCGTTTGGGCAAATGCTGCCTACGAGCCTGCTTCAATTGGACAAAATAGCTACCTGCAAGCCTGCTTTGATTTGGATAAGTTTTGTTGCGTACAGGCTTTCGATTGAGTCACAATTTCCTTCTTGCATGCAAGAGGCACCCACAAGACCAGCAGGCACAAGGAAAAAAGCCTACTATAGCCTCCTTCTATTCCAAAGCAAAAGGCTTCCTTTTAGCATCCTTCGATTTGCACTTTTTGCCTCCTATGTACCTTTCATTTGGGCACATGAATCCTTCAGCACAAGGTTTTGGTCAAACCTTTCATTTGGACATTTTGGCCTCTTGCATGCACCTTTCGTTTGGCCACATGTGACCCCTGAAAAACAAACCTTCGATTGGACAGAAGCAACCTACATACAAAGCTTCGATTGGAGCTTTGATTCCCTTCGAATCAGCTCCCTTCGAACCCAATCTGAGTCATTCGAAGCAGCTTTCGTTTGAAGCAAATTTGAGGAAATCCCATGACCAGCTACTTGTCAGGCTACTTTGCTTTCAAATCTTCACATAATCAGAAGTTTACACAAGTTTGGGATACATTTCCTAATTGTTCGAAAGTTTATCCACTGGATAGTACCATTCCTGGACGAAATGGCAAAGGACTGTGTACCCTTTCTTCATAAAAGGTACTCTTATCACAAAAGCGGCTCCAAACCTGAATTTCGTCTGAACGAAAAGCAGGTCCAGAAGCACAAGTCTAATCAACTGCCAACAGGCCCCCCACATGTACTTTCACGTTACCTATTATTTTATTGTTTTTGCAAGGCTGGCTACTTCAACGTCTCCCAAGCATTTCCTCTGTAAATAGAGGAACCATGAACGAGGAAGGGGAGGATTTTTGGACCAGAGGAACGAATCTCCCAAATTTTCTCAAACACAACAAAATCTCCCAAGTCCTTGAGCACTTGTGAAGAACAAACCTAGAATCCCTTTGTCACTTCTTTTTCGATTCTAAAGAACAAATACTTTACATTCCATCGAATCCCCTCCTTCTAGCGCCAGCAGTTCAAGCTCGAAGCCCACACACCAGCTTTGAGGTAAGTCATTCTGACTCTAAGCTTTTCGTTTCAAATATCATGTACATAACATTTTTTTGCTCTTTTCGTTTCCACCCCCCTTAACATGTTTTCAGAGCTAACCCCCTTTCGCGTTGCTGCTTGTTTACTTAAATATGCTTTAACTATTAAACTATTTGCAAGACAAATATTAGCATGGCCTTAGGCCATGTTGCCATTTAATGCCTTAAACAAAAGAAACAAGGGAAAGGAAACATGAAATGAAGCCTTGGGCTTCCTTACTGACATCCAAGAAAGGCAGGCTGCACCACGCTGGTTCCCAGGTAGAATCGAAAGGCAGAACCTTGGGCTTCACCACACACTGACTTCCAGGCCAATCTAAGAATATGACCTCACTGGTGCCAGCCCCCAATCGAAAGGCACAACCTGCTGCTTCCAGGCCCAGTCGAAGGATACCATATGCTGACTTCCCAGCCCCAGAATGCCAGAATCGAAGGCCATGACCTTACTGGCGCAAACTCCCATTCGAAGGCCATGACCTTGCTGATGCCAGCCCCCAATCGAAGGATGCCAACAGAATGAAAATCGAAGGATGTCTCCCCCTAATAGAAAGACACCCATTCTCCTTACTTTTATCTTATTTTTTTCCTTTATGTTTCCATGCAATTCGATATGGTTGTAATAGTGAAGGTTTTATTTCTTGCATTCTTTATTGCTTTTGTATAAATGCTAGTAACTAGGATGTATGGCAAGATAAAACCAACACGTAGACAACCCCTAATCAAGACAAAATGCATGCAATCAAACACACTTTGCACAGATGCACCCTTAGGGTAATCTCACTTGTTGCCTATCTGAAAATAGTTATATCCCTCGAACATGGGCGTTTTAGCAAAGACCCTCGATAAAATATCGTAGTCTCTCAATGACCCTCGATGTTGCCTTCGGTAAACAATCTAGTCCCTAAACAACATTGCTAAAACATCCCATAGGTTTCCTTCTATGACTATACAAACGTCCCACGCCCGTCCCTTCACATCCAACGATGGGGCTTCTTACCAAAACAATGTTAAGATAGAAACATCTAAAGGAGGAAGAAAGGAACATCTAAGACCTTTTGAGTAGGTAGATTTGCTCCTAGTTGCTCGCTTGTCACAACAAAAACATTCTTATACACCAACACACTCATTTAAAACATTTTCCAAAGATAAACACTTTGTACGCGTTCTTATAGAAACGAGAACCATTACAAAGACACCTTTTCAAAATCACTTTCAAAAACACAATCCACAAACACTTCTTTGAACTATTTTCAAAACAACACTTTGTACGCATTCTTATAGAAACGAGAGGCATTACAAAGTCACATTTTCAAAATACTTTCAAAACCCACACCACAAGCACACTTTCAAACAAAAGCAAGTGATTTAGCAAGCAACTAAGAGCCCGTAGATAACTATGGATGAAAAGGGTGCTAATACTTTCCCTTTTCATAATCTACCCCCCGAACTCAAGAAAACATCTCGAAAGGTATTTCCTGTTCTTTTTATCCTTTTCTTATTGGATAAAAGAAAATTCGGTGGTGACTCTTACTATCCGCAACAATTGTGATAAAATGCAAAACACCCAAGTAAGTTCTCCCACCACGTTACAGAACTGGCAACTCTGTTGGGGAGAAACTTAAAAGTGGGGTTACCTTAGGGCTAGATCACATTTACTTGCTTTCCTTGTTTGACTTGCTTGCTTTACATTATGGTTCCTTGTATGGGGTTGCTTTGATCCTCTACCCGGATCTGGGACACCTTTTAGGTAAGTAGCAATAGATTGTGGAAAATGTACGGTATAGACCGATATGGTTGACACAATGGCTACGTTAGTGTGACACATTTATTGGTACTGGTATCCCTTGTTTTGAATCGAGGAGAATACGGGGCCGCTGAGCAGCGTCATGAAGCACTAACTGACCTTAGAACCTTAATTTAACAAAATTGGAAAATTAAGACGCAGTGAGATAACCGGTTTCGGTGGAAAGCTGAATATTGGTTGATACTCGATGCTACACTCATTAAGACCGTACTTTTGGGATATCTCAGCCGCAAGAAAAGATTGATATGAGCTGAGACAATGCCTAAAAGAAAGGTCAGTGATATTGAGATCCCTTAGAACCCGGTTACTATTAACTATGACACGTTGAGCCAACTAAACTTTAAGAGGATACTTACCTATAAACCCCATGCAATTCTAAACCTAAGGACTTGTCTGCTTTGTGTGAATATGATTATTTATACTTGCTTACTTTGCATACTTGTACATAACATCATGACATCATACCATAGCATTTTCAATAACCATTTCAAGGATCTCAAGGGTCTATGATGCAGGGTCACATTGAACCAGACATCTATCAAGGGGCAAGAGGATTTATTTTCCTCTAAACTAACACCGTCAAAGATCAAGTACAACAAACTTGAGTGAAGGGCTATGACCCACTTGACATGGTGAGCTTAATTCTCGTGGAAGGACATCCACCGATATAAGGTTCTCCAAACAAAGCTGTTGATCAAAGTTCAACTTCTAACTTTTTCTTGTGTTTACCCCGCGAGATCCTTGAAAACATGCATCCACATATCATGCATCATATCATGACAAGTTTCTCCCATACAGCTTTCCTTATCTTCTCACTGTTTACTTCAGTGAGATAGATATGGAACAAACAGTGAAAGATCTCCAAGCTCAAAACGCTCAATTCCAACAAATGTTCATGGCCATGGCTAAGGGGCAAGAGGACCTGAACACTCTTCTTCTCAAAGACAAGAAGAAAAAGCCTAAGAAGCCAGTAGGCGTCCTGAACTTGGGAAGAAGACTTAAAGGACTAGCCAAGAGAGCTCTAGATCTCTCAACTCCATCCAACATTGGGGATAGTCATGAAGAAGACAACAATCTGGATATTGATGAAGTCGAAGCTGACTACTCTGAGGAACAATATCCTCCCGCTGATGCCAAGTACAAACAATTGGAGGATCGCCTCAATGCTATGGAGATTCAGCAGATACCTGGCTTGGATTTAGGAGACATGGGTTTGGTTTCTGGAGTGGTCATTCCGCCAAAGTTTAAAATCCCTGCCTTTGCCCTGTACGATGGGGTCTCTTGCCCTAAGATGCACTTAAAGTCTTATGTCCGCAAGATTCAACCATACACAACTGATCTGAAGCTTTGGATCCATTTCTTCCAAAAGAGCCTAGTAGGGACTCAACTTGAATGGTTATATCAATTTGAGAGTTCTCGCATCCACACCTGGGAGGATCTAGCTGCTGCTTTCTACAAGCAGTGCCAATACAACGCTGATCTTGCACCAACTCGTGTGCAGTTACAGAACATGACCATGGGTCCCAACGAGATCTTCAAAGGATACGCCCAAAAGTGGAGAGATCTGGCTGGTAGGGTGTAGCCCCCTTTAACTGACAGGGAGTTGATTTATATCTTCATGGGAACTTTGATGGGACCTTTCTTCAAACACCTAATTGGAAGCTCCTCGGCCGGGTTCACCGAGATAATACTGACCGGTGAAAAGGTCGAAGATGGCATCAAAAGCGGAAATATCCAAGGAGCTACATCCTCTGATGCTCATAAAAAGCCATACAATGGGAAGAAAGAGTTCAATGTTGTGTATGGTCAAAAGAGTCGTCATGACCAACATGTTGGGGCAATCTTGATCTCTAATCCTACACTTGTTCAACAAATACAGTGCAATAGGCGTAAGGTAAGATATTAAGAAAGGAAGTACACTAACATCAACATGCCTTTGTCTCAAGTGTTACAAAATTTGTTGATGGTGAAACTGATCACACTAAAGGATTCTCCTCAAAACCCCGATACCTCCTCTTCTAAATACAATCCAAGCATAGGATGTGCCTACCATTCTGATAGTCCCGGACATGACACTGACAGCTGTTGGACTTTGAAGAACAAGATTCAAGACTTGATTGATGCCAAGGAGATCGAGTTTGACTCTCCAGAGACTTCAAACATGATCACTGCTCCTATGCCGAATCATTGAGAGTGTCTTGTTCATTTTGAATTTTCAATTGTATTTTCTTTTATTATTCAAACAATTATCTATTAATGTTAAAATATGTTTCATTAATGCATTGCATATTGTTGTACCCCAAAATTTTCCCTCCCATATTCTTCAAGATTTGCAAAGATCAAGCTTCAAAGTCTCTCAAGGGTTGCACAGTCCAATTGCCTCCTAACACAGTCAAAATTAGGGTTTTGGTTCTGGCAAAGAAATTGAAGTTTTCAAGGGTCCAATCAAGTCCCACATGCCCACATATATTGTCAAGCATTCATATGCCAAGTTTCAAGACTCACAGCATCAAGTTGCACAGTCAAAAACCCTAATTGCTTCACAGTCAACTACAGGGGCAAAATGGTCATTTGACAGTCAAAAGTCAAATTTTTTTGTCAACATCTTATTTTGAAGCCACAAACATCATTTTATCAATTCTTGATCATGATTCTCAAATCATGGCTCAAAAAGTCTCAAGATGCAAAAGTTTCTATTTTTGGGCAGCTGAAAAAGTCAACTGCAAATTGACCAAGGCATAACTTCTTCATGGTTTATTAGAAAAATTCCATCCAAAGCTCATTTTGAAGAGAATGACATTTCCTACAACTCATCTTCACACTCCAAGTCCAAGAAATGCTCTCACAAAAAGTTATCAATTTCAATATTATAGGTCATTTTCAAAAGTCAACAAAAAGGCACTTTAAGTCAAAGACCATAATTTGAGATTGGTAAATCCAAATGCCATGGGACCAAAGACATTGGTTAGTGAACTTCAAGACCTTTCCAAAATGTCCAAGAACATGTTCATAGCTTCAAAATTGAGCAAGATATGCCTTGTAGAAGTTGGGAAATTTTTGGGAATTTTGAAAAGTTAACTTTGCTTCAAAAGCTTCAAAATTGCTAATGGGCCACAAATTCTTCCATGAATCATTACCCAAAGGCTATGCACGACCCACTAAGCTCAAAGGGAGTTATTTTCTCATTTTTTATTAATTATTTGAATTTTTATTATCATTAATTCATTTAATTAAATTTAAATATAAGGAAAATACCAAATCAATGGTTTTAAATCTTTTTATGCAGAAAATATCTTCCACACATGTAAGAGATCTCGTGCACCTTCTCAAGGGGACCAAATCATCCATATTTGGCAAGTTTCCATGGCAAAAAGATTGGAAAAAGATGTGAACAAAATCAAATATTGGAATCATCAATACATGGACTTTGGGCTTGGCTTTTTGACCTAATTCCATTCAGATACATATGCACAACATGACCTAATGCTCATACACACGAAAAACTGCATACAAGTTGCATACAAAATTGCAAATTCTCATCAAATTTTTGGAATCTGAAAACATAGCTATAGCACGATTCAAAGCCTAAAACTTATTCCAAACGCTTTCTGGGACTTCCTTGAACGTGTTTCAATCCCTTTCCAGTCTCCACGCACAAAGGATTGGTAGAACATAATTGCTTTCTTCTTGAACTTTTCCATAATCGTGTTTTACTTTTTATGCATTGTTCATGTATTTCATTTGTTGATTCTTGCTAATATCGATGTCCTGAAGCCATTGGTAGCAATTAATTGAACTAATACTGCCTGTAGCCAGATCTGCCATGGACGTGTTTTAGGGTTTCAGAAGCTCTAAATTAGGGTTTCCCTCATATGGAAAAATTGGATCCTAAAACCTATGCCATTAAAATCGTGACGTCCAAACGAAGCAAATTGACTACTCGCGCCTTTTTTATATTTGCCCAGGTGCTAATCGCTATTTTTTCTGGTTGAGTTTAGTGGGGGTTTAAAACCCCCGCTATTTGTTTGATAATTGCAGGAAAAATAAGGAAGACGAAGGACGTGGCCTGATTGTTGGCTCCTAAATTCGACACCCTTGTTTTATTAATATCAGCCATTAAAGCTGAAGGATGTTTTTGACCAGCTGGGTCTGTCGAAATGCCCATCGAAAGGTGGAAATGTACTTAGAGGATTTCTTCCAAGGGAGAAGTTGGTTGCCTTCGACGTCGAAGGTGTTTCTCGTCGAAGATGCTTCTCGACGAAGGTGTTCGATGGTTCAGAGTGGAACGGTTTGAAATTCAAGCGTTTGGAGGGAAGACGGTTTCCAGCAGTTACCAAGTGCAACGTGCAAAGATCTGGAGCGTCGAACGCTGAGAACGTGCCAAGTGGAGTCATCTCGAAGCAGTGTAACTGCCCGACGGTTACTTGGGATGTTTTAGTATAAATAGTAGTAGCTCACGCAGTTTCTCGCGTGTGTTCACAAATATATACAAAGTCACTCATATAGATTCGAGTACCCAGCGTGTGAGAAAGAATTGTTGAGAATGTATGTGTGAAACACCACTTTTATTAATCAAAGTCATTTACTTTCCAGAAACTTTACTTGCTTTCTTCTTTACTTTTCCTGTCGAAGCCCTTTATTTCAAGCCTTCATTTATTTTATCAAGCCCATTTCTTCATGCAATTTACTTAAAGCCTCTTTATTTTCTTGTCATTTAACCATTATCCAACTTAATCAAAACCTCAAAATCAACCATGTCTTAGGATCAATCTGATCGATCCTGCGAGTAACCAAATAAGTAACCATTTGGAGGATCAGTGGTTGTTTACCAATAACCACGGTAAACAAATTGGCACGCCCGGTGGGACTGTGTGTTGATTGTTGAAGTTTAACCTTTTAAACATAATCTCATCTTTTTCGAGGAGTGTTGTATGTTATTGAGAAGTGGTAGAATATACACTAACGATACCAATACTGCCAGAAGAAGGGAAGAGATGGCGAATCCGCCAAACAATAACGAAATCCCACAAACAAATGTGGGAGCAACGGTTATCCCGACCGTAAGTGAAGCGATAACCGCTGGTTCAACACCAGCAGTAACGGTCACAACAACGGGGCCATTACCTCCGTTCAAAGGCCCCAGAGTGCCTTTGGGAACTCCCCCACCAAGGGGAAATTTAGGCACAAGGCCTTATGTTCCCCCAGGATTTATGACAAGCGGTCATAATCGAGAACCACTCTATGGCATGCCAACTTCTGACTTGGCTAGCCTGACGAACGCTGCGTCCACTTTTTCAGACCCTTTAGTGAGTGCCTCTTCGCCACTCCAAGGTTCTGGAGTAGGTATGGCGAATAGAAATAGGACCCAACTCTTAGGAGGAACGTCCCAAGTAGCACATGGCCTTACAAATGCCTCGACAGCAGTCTTGAGGCAACAAATGGACGAAAGCAACCATGATATGGTTCAAATGTTGGCACAAACTTTAAGTACAGTGCTGAACCCTCTAATATAAAACACTACTCAATCGAATCAGCAGATGACAGCGCAAATGACGCGTTTGGCTGATTTCTTTGGAGTACCCCAACCTATTCGACAGCCCCAAAGGGCGCAAATAAGGGGAAACCAGGGTGTATTCTTAGAGGAAGAAACCACTATCAACCAGGTCCAACAGCCTGTCGAAGAAAACCTTAGGGCACGATTGGAGCAACCTGTCGAGGAACCTAGGGTAATAACCCCAGAGGTAAGGTTAGTTAACAGAAACCAAAATGCTGACGAAGTAGTTCAGCATATCCAATACCAAAACATGGGTCTGGAAAATAATCTGGCAACCATGATCGAAAGGATCATGACTCAAAATGGGATGAACATGGGCTTTCGAAGGCCCAACTTTACATCCCCGCTGTCAGAATACGTGTTACAAACAGACTTACCTCCTAGATGTAAAGTCCCTAAATTCACTAAGTTCTCTGGGGACACGACAGAATCTACTGTCGAACATGTGGCGAGATACTTGATCGAAGCAGGAGATATTTCGAATAACGAAAACCTGAGGATTAAGTACTTCCCAAGTTCTTTAACAAAGAACGCTTTTACTTGGTTTACAACTCTCCCCCCCAATTCGATCCATCATTGGACCCAGTTGGAAAGATTGTTCTACGAGCAATTCTACATGGGGCAAACCAAGATAAGCCTGAAAGAATTGGCCAGTGTAAAGAGACGTTTCACTGAACCTATAGACGAATATCTAAATAGGTTTAGGTTGCTCAAAGCGAGATGTTTTACACAAGTGCCGGAACATGAGTTAGTCGAAATAGCCGCAGGCGGTTTAGATTATTCCATTAGGAAGAAGTTAGACACTCAATTCCTGAGAGACATGGCCCAACTGGCCGATAGAGTTCGACAGGTAGAACGCCTCAAAGCTGAAAAAGCAAAGGCAACGAAAACTCATAAGAGAGAGAGGATAGCGTATGTTGAGATGGATGACGAAGATCCAGAATCCTTCGACGATACTATAAATGTCGAAGGAGAAGTCGATTTAGCGGAACTAAAACAAGGGCCACCATACTCTTGCAAACTGTTAGTCCCCTCAAGTGGGAAAAATCCCACTGGTCCAGAAAGGACCAACGATAGGTTCCCCAAAAAGACTTATAGTTTTGATATTACAAAATGTGATGAGATCTTTGACTTGCTTGTAAAAGATGGCCAAATGATAATACCCCCAGGGGTAAAAGTGCCTCCTCTTGATCAAAGAAAGAAGAGAGGCTTTTGTAAATATCATAATTTTCTGGGCCATAAAACGTCTCAATGTTTTCTTTTCAGGAATCTTGTGCAAGACGCTATCGAAGAAGGGAGGTTGAAGTTTGCTGACAAGACCCCCATGGCTGTGGATTCTAATCCGTTGCAGGCTGAAGCCCACTATGCTGAACCTTCAGAGGTTAACGTGATCGAGGCATCCAGAAGCCAGTCGAGGAGGCCAGGAATCACAATGGTCGAAGTCTCAAAGGACCATGTCAACATGCCAATCTTTGGCAGTTTTTCTGGGAATTTATCCAGAAAGACAATTGAAGCGGTTCAGAAAGCGGTCGAAAGCCCAAAGCTGGAGACAGTTGAAGCCCAAAAATCTGGACCAGAACCCAGTTCTCACTTGGCCACAGTTCAAGGCCAGACAGAGGACTTGGAGATTCAAATGAAGCAGTTGACTCTTGCCAACAAAGATACCATGAATGTCAACATGGTCGAAGTCTCTAAACCAAAAGCATCAGAGGAGGCCATGAGGCAAGAACAAGCTAACAAGACTGCTTTCCCTCGGGAGAATGAAAATCTGGCAGATTTCCTGCAAAGATGCCAGAAAAAGAAGTCAGAAGTGATGTTGTGTCCAAGATGCAGTTCGATCTTTGACAAAAAAGCTGCTGAACATATTCAAGGCGTAAGAGCAGCAAATAAGAGAAGGGAAAATGTTGATCTTCGACATGACCCCAGAAGAGCCTCCCAAAGAGGCTCAAACCAAGAAAAGAGGCCATTGACTTTCAGGCCTCCAACTAATGTGCCAGTAGATACATGGTACAAAACATCTGGTCGAAAGAGGCCAAGCGAGGAGAGATGGCATTCTTTCGATGTGCCAATGGGTTCATCTTTAACACAAAAGAAAGAGCCTCAAGTTGCTGCCCCTAAAGTTACACAGGTGTCAAGCAACTACAAAGGGAAAAATCCCATGTCTCGATCTCAATGGAGGAGATACCAGAGGCGACGAAAAGCTGAGAGGGAGGCTGCCAATGAACCAAAGGCAGAAACCAGTTCAAATGTTCCTCTAAGGAAGCAAAGGAAACCTCTGGAAAGAGAGCCAGTAACCAGCAGGCTAGTTTGGCCTAACCAAGGTGAAATTGAGGACGAAGATGGTTCTGAGTCTGATGATACTTTGGACATCATGGTGAATATAGTCTCAGTGCTGCCCAGAGAGTTCGACCGACAGGTGGAGGTCGAAGCAAGTGATTGGGAAGTGGAGCAAGAAATGGCCAAACATAGGCCAGTGTGCTATTTCGTCATGGACAATGGCACTACTGAGGAACAAAATGGGTTCTTCGAGCCACCTACAGAGGCGATGAAAAATCACCTCAAGCCTTTATTTATAAGGGCTAAACTCGAAGAAACTACAGTGAATAAAATCTTGGTAGATTGTGGGGCAACCATCAACATTATTCCTCACTCTATGCTAAGGAAAATAGGCAAAAGGGATGAGGACATCAAGCCTCACAACATGGTCCTGTCGAACTATGAGGGCGGCATAGGGACCACTATGGGAGTGATCCAACTGGATATCAAGGTAGGATCTATCCTTCGACCAACAACGTTTATGGTCATATCGGCCAAACCTAACTATAATCTCTTGTTGGGTCGTGAATGGATTCATGGTGTTGGAGCTGTGCCATCATCAATGCACCAGAGGTTGCTGCTATGGCGTCCAGATGGGATGGTCGAAAACATAGAGGCAGATCAAAGCTATTACCTGGGCGAAGTGAATCACCTGGGGCTGGCGGATTTCGACAAGAATTTGGCTCACATAGGGCCATGTCCAACACCTGACTTCGACTTGGCGCCAGCGCCAAATACTTTTTGTTCCCTATACCTGCACCCTGAGCATGGTTTTCAATGGGACAGAGAAGACTTGTCCCACATAGACTTCAGTGGTTTAACTGATATCCAACCAACTGGTTGGGGAAGTGAATTCAGTGATAATGACTGAGTCACAATCTTTGAAGCGAATTTCGGCTTATGTAGCTGAAACGAAGATGATAACGGCTCTCGAAGCCGAAGTAAAGTACATGGCCACACAGGCCAATGATCAACAGTTATCTGCTGCAGGTCCAGGAAAGGATTTCGATCCAGAACCTCCTGATATCATGCCAGAAGAAATGCAGGAACAGAGGCTCGACGCCATCTATGACGATGAGCCTTTGGGCTTCGAAAAGGACCCTTTGGCGAACAACATTAAAATGTTAGCGCAAGATCCTTTAGAAGAAATCAACTTAGGCGAAGGGTCAGAGAAAAGGCCAACTTACATCAGCGCCAAAATCGACCCAGAACTTAGGTTGGAAGTAATCCAATTGTTGAAAGAGTTCAAGGACTGTTTTGCATGGGATTACGACGAAATGCCTGGTCTCGACAGAGGATTGGTAGAACTTCAGTTGCCAATCAAACCTGGGAAGAAGCCAATCAAGCAAAGTCCAAGACGCTTCGCTCCAGAAATACTGTCGAAGATCAAAACGGAAGTCGAAAGACTGCTGAAGTGCAAATTCATACGCGTTACAAGGTATGTCGAATGGATTGCAAACATTGTGCCAGTAATTAAGAAAAATGGTACATTGAGGGTGTGCATAGATTTCAAAGATTTGAATGCTGCGACACCCAAAGATGAATATCCTATGCCTGTGGCGGAAATGCTAGTCGATTCTGCCGCTGGCTATGAATACCTGAGTATGCTCGATGGTTATTCAGGATATAATCAAATATTCATTGCTGAAGAGGATGTGTCGAAAACAGCTTTTCGATGCCCTGGGGCTCTAGGCACTTACAAATGGGTAGTGATTCCTTTTGGCCTAAAGAACGCCGGGGCAACATACCAGCGAGCAATGAATTCTATCTTCCATGATTTTATTAAGACTTTTATGCAAGTATATATTGATGACATTGTTATAAAATCTGTTTCCAGGAAGAATCATATTGACCACCTTCGACAATCATTCGAAAGAATGAGAGAACATGGTCTGAAGATGAACCCTTTGAAGTGTGCATTCTGTGTGAAAGCTGGAGATTTCTTGGGCTTCGTTGTCCACAAGAAAGGAATCGAAATCAACTAGAACAAGACGAAGGCTATTTTGGAAGCGAAAGCGCCATCGAATAAGAAGGAACTGCAATCTCTGTTAGGCAAGATAAATTTCTTAAGGAGATTTATATCTAACCTAAGTGGGAAAGCTCAAGCCTTTTCACCCTTGCTTCGACTGAATAAAGAGGGATTCGAGTGGGGCAAGAGCAACAAGAAGCCTTCGACAAAATCAAAGCGTACCTCACCAAGCCACCTATTTTGGTGCCTCCTTGTAGCAATAGGAGTATGAGATTGTACATAGTTGCATCCGACAAAACTTTGGGAAGCATGTTAGCCCAAGAAGATGAGAATGGAGTCGAAAGACCCATTTACTATCTTAGTAGAGTTTTGAACGATGCAGAAACTAGATATAGCGAAGTTGAAAAATTGTGCCTATGTCTGTATTTCTCTTGTACAAAACTCAAGCAATATATAAAACTAGTTGATGTGTATGTTTCGTCTCATTTTGATGTTTTCAAGTACATGTTGTCGAAACCCATCTTGCACAGTCGAATTGGCAAGTGGGCACTAGCATTAACTGAATACTCCTTGACCTTTATGCCTCTTAAGGCAGTGAAAGGACAAGTGGTTGCAGACTTTATAGTCGACCACTCAATTCAAGTTGAGGATATTAATTATGTGGAGATAGAACCTTGGAAATTCTACTTCGATGGTTCCAGCCATAAAGATGGAACAGGAGTAGGAGTCTTGATCATTTCTCCAGAAAAAATTCCAACAACATTCAAGTACAAGATATCAGGTTCTTGTTCGAACAATGAGGCTGAGTATGAAGCTCTAATTACTGGCCTTGAAATATTGTTGGAATTGGGGGAAACTCGAGTCGAAATAATGGGAGACTCAGAGTTAGTCATTAAGCAAGTCACAAAAGAATATAAATGCATAAGAGAAAATCTCATTATGTACTTTGTGATAGCAAATCGTTTATTGAAAAAATTTGAAATGGTCAATATTTGACACATACCCAGATTGGAAAATCAAATAGCCAACGACTTGGCACAAATTGCATCTGGGTACAAGATTTCAAAAACGAGATTACAAAGAGCAATCGAAGTTCGAGAAAAGATAAAAGCAACTTGTCTATCACCAACAGACTTGGAATCGACAAGACTAGGATATGCTGATCAAAGTAACTTCGAAATTTCGTTCATAGATAATTTGTCAGAGCAAGATTGGAGGAAGCCCATTGTGGATTATCTTCAAAATCCAGCAGCTTCGACAGAACGAAAAACAAAGTACAGGGCGTTGAGTTACGTACTCATGGGTAATGAGTTATTTAAAAAGACGCCTGAAGGGGTATTGCTAAAATGTTTAAGTGAAACTGAGGCATACATAGCCCTTTCGACTACGCACGCTGGAGCATGTGGGGCTCACCAAGTAGGCCATAAGATGAAATGGTTGTTGTTTCGACAAGGACTATACTGGCCCACCATGTTGAAAGATTGTGTCGAGTTCGCTAAAGGTTGCCAAGAATGTCAAGTCCATACAGGCATCCAACATGTACCAGCAAGCGAACTTCACTCGATAGTGAAACCTTGGCCTTTTAGAGGATGGGCGTTGGACCTCATTGGAGAGATTCGACCAGCATCATCAAAGAGCCAGAAGTATATATTGGTAGGCATTGATTATTTTACTAAGTGGATCGAAGCTATCCCTTTAGTCAATGTGGACCAAGAAAATGTCATTGAATTTATTCAAAAGAACATTATCTTTAGATATGGAATTCCTGAGACTATAACAACTGATCAAGGATCAGTTTTCACCGGTCGAAAGATGCAGGAATTCGCTCAGGAAACAAGTTTTAAACTCCTAACATCAACGCCTTATTATGCACAGGCAAATGGTCAAGTCGAAGCAGCGAACAAAGTAGTGACTGGCTTGATAAAAAAACATGTTGGGAAGAAGCCAAAAAATTGGCACAAGACGTTAGACCAGATTTTGTGGGCCTGTCGAACGTCCCCAAAAGAAGCCATAGGTACAACGCCATATAGGCTAACTTTTGGCCATGACGCAGTGTTGCCATCAGAAATTTGTCTTCAATCTGCAAGGGTTCAGAAACATTACGATATTCCCTCTGAAATTTATTGGGATATGATGTTAGACGAACTAGTGGAGTTAGACGAAGAAAGATTGCGCGCTCTTGACCTACTCAGGCTTCAGAAGAAAAGAGTAGAAGACTCTTATAATAAAAAGGTGAAACCTAAGGTATTTTCGCCTGAAGAACTAGTTTGGAAGGTGATTCTTCCCATGGATCGAAGGGATCGAAGCATGGGAAAATGGTCACCCAAATGGGAAGGACCATTCAGAGTTATCCAGACTTTTTCTGGTGGAGCTTATGAAGTCGAAGAGCTAGGTGAAGATAAAAGGCTCTTGAGAGTAAATGGTAAGTATTTGAAAAAGTATAAACCTATACTCCAAGAGATAAAAATAAAATAACAAGTAACGATTAAATTAACCATAAATAAGCCAAAATGGAAATTTTTTATAAATTAGCCAAAATGGCAATATTGTCGAATACATATTACAATATATGGTTAAAGGGCTGAAACAATCAGAAGGGGATGGAGTCCTTGAGTCGAAGGTATTTGGTTTGCTGCAGCTCCAATCTTTTGTTGCACAAGACATTCGCCTGCGCAAGCTTGGCAATTTGATCGTCGAAGGCTTGAGCTTTCTCAGCAAATTCTAGGCCTTGTGTGATTTCAGCTTGACTTTCGGTGTCTGGAACAGTCGAGAGAAGTTCCTCCTTGCGCTTAGTATTGGCATTTATCTTAGCCTCTATTTCTTCGATTTGCGCCTTGAGGGAAGCATTCTCTCGATCGATGGCATCAACTTCTTCTTGTTTAGATGTTTTTTGCTTCGACAACTCCGCAATTCGAGAAGTTGTCTCTGCTACAGCAGTCCATGCAGAAGAGCTTTTGCCATATAGCACTTCAAGCTGGCTATTAAAGCCCCTTTGTCGCCGATAATCTGCTGAGACTTGATCAATAATGGAGTGTAACTCCATGATAAAGCCTGAAACTTCCGGAGGCACAGCTAGCAAGTCTACGGCATTCAAAACAGCCCCCAAATATGATGGAGCAGTAGGGTCCCCCTCCAAAGCTTTCATCAAGTCCTTCTTGAAAAACTGAGCCTTAACCTTCGTCAAAGCCTCATCGAGAGGAGAAGTTTCAGTGGACTTCCCCGACAGAGTAGGAACCTCCTGACTAGCATCAGACGAACTTTTGCTCTCGATGATGGCATTCAGATAGCCAACAGGATCAGTTTGCTTCAAGAGTTCTAAGTCTTCTTTCGACCTATGCTTTGTTGAGGTGATAACCTTTGCAACAACGTTGTCTTGGGGTTGAGGCTGTTGAATAGCATTTGCCTCGACTTGGCTCTCTTCGACTCGGACTGCGGCAGTACCAGCGTCATCATGGTCCCCTTCGCCAGCGTCACCTTGATCCTCTTCGCCAGCGTCACCGCGGTCCCCATCGTCACGATTTTCTTCCGACAGATCCACCACCTGAATCTCTTTTGGTTGTTGCTCTTCTGTTTGTGGATCTTCTGTTGGTTGTTCTGCTGTCTCAGCATTGGCTTCATTTATTTCAGTATTGGCTTCATCGTTCGCCAAGTCTTTTTCTTGTGGCCTGCTGAGTTCAGCAGAATCCAATGTTTCAGAAGTCCTTGGCGCTGAGCTTTCAGTGGTGTCCTGAAAAGAGAAGGAGAAGAATCTTCTAAATTCGAAAGAGACATAATCGAACGTAGGTATCGACACCTGAGTTACAAAGGGATCAAAGAGATTACCTATAAAGGAGCTTCAGCCCCAGGGCTGGAATTGTCGCTTTCGACAGGTTTATTGAGAAGAACATTTAATTCCTCCTCCGTTGGCTCTTCAATGATTACTGGAGGTGGCCTGGGTTTTCTCCCAGCAACCTTTATTCTAATTGTTCGAGCCTCAAGAAGAGGAGCGTCCTTCTTCAGCTTTCGCCTTTTAAGAGGAGCAGGGGGAGAATCATCTTCTTCGTCACTCCCAGATTCGACCGTCAGTGCTGGCCGTTTCTTGGGTGAAGGTGCCTAAAAAACCAATTGGAGTTCGATTTAGAAGTTGCATCGAAAGTCAGAAAGTTAAAGCCAGAAGAAAATAATAAGAGTCTGGTTACCGATGCAGAAGGCTTTTTCGAAGGGCCTTCCCCCTGTTGGTTTGTTGTGGTCTTCGTCGGCGCTATAGTCTTCGCCGGTGGTGGAGGTTTTGTTAAGGGGCCTCCTCCCTGTTGGCCTTCTGCAACCTTCTTGGCCGCATGCTTTCGAACAACTGAAAGTAGACAAAATAATTAACAGGCTACCAGTCGAAAGGGAAAGACAAAGTACTTCGGAAAGATGAACTTACATTTCTTTATTTTGTCCAAGACAAGGACAAAAGACTTCTGAAGTTCTTCCACGAAGTCCTTCTCGTCGAAAAACTCCTCAGTGTAGTAACTTTTCCACCACTCCTCGAAGGATGGTGAGCAGAGAAAGTTAAGCTGATAGTCAAACAACGAAAGAACTGTTCGACCAGCATATCTGCCGATATGCTTAGTGGCAGCGTCTTCAGTGTAGTCGTTGCAGAAGTATAACATAGACTTCTCCCTGGGAAAAATTGGAGAAGGTAGTGTTTGAATAATACCAAACTGGCGAGACACCAGGTTTGGTTGATATGCGATTAGACTCAAGTGAGTCTTGGAGCTCTTGAATCGCAGGGGCATTATTCTTGGTGTAAGAAATTCCTCCCACACTGTTGTATGTTCGTCGACCTGAGGACCACTCGACGCCCTAGGATGTGGCCTTGTGAACCATTCTGGGCCAACCTTTCGTCGAGCAAACGGAGCCATGGTCGAAGCAAACTCTTTCCTTTTAGAAAACATCAAGACGAAGTTTGTAAAAGTTTGTTGAAGCTCCAGCCCATCTTCCGTTGGAGTCAACAGAGCCAATCCGGTGCCTTCGATGCGCCTATTTGCTATTTCTGGAGCCTGCTCATTTATTTGAGTCTTCTTAGGCAAGAAAGACTCGAAGGTGGCATTGAGCCACAGCTGAAGCAGCCAAAAAGGTCCAGCAAGCAGCAGACTGGCTCTGTTCTCGATGATCTTCAGAAGAGTCGCTCCGTTGCTAATCGACTCGTATAGACTCGCCAAAATCAATTCTGCCAAACAGATATTTTGGCCATGGTGGAGTTGAGTGGCGAGAGTGACCATCTTCTTGGTCACCTGTAAGGACTTGGAGCAAAACACAAAGCCTGTCAGCCATAAGGCTAGAAACGCGATATGTTCTACGTCCGACACAGCGTCCGTCGACTTATCGTGGTAGTGATTGATGAAGGTGGTATAGGTTGGTTTTGTGGAAGAGAATCCAATCTGATCCTCCGACATTTCCTCCGGGTCGAAGTAGTCCCCAGTGGGTCGAAGGCCAGTGATGGCGGCCACGTCGAAGAGCGTGGGAGTCAACATTCCACAGGGAAGATGGAAGGTGAAATGGGTGTAATCCCAGAAGAGTAAAGAAGCTATCAACATCTCTGGGGAATAGTTAAGACCTGTCTTCGACAGCATAACCAGGTCGAATATCCCCATGTCTTTCCAGATCGAAGCCTGGCGTTTCTCCATTTTTTCCAGCCAAGCACTATAATCAGGAGTGAGGCTAGGGCCAGACCTGAAAGCCCTAACACCTTTATTGAAGAAACGGAGGTCAATTTTCTCCTTAGCAGGATCTTCATTATCCTCTGCATCTTTCTTGGAGCATCCAACCGGTTTGAGTCTCTCAAGTACCGGAAAGTAACTTTTGATCTTCATGGCTTCAGCAATGCTTGGGTATAACGGGCAGACATGGCAAAGATTTGGTTGGAATATCCAACCGGAATCATGAGGTGGCGTGAATAAGCATCACGTACAGCAATGTCCAAAGGCTCAGGGACCCTTCATTGGCCCGTGGGAGTCACTACGGGAGTGGTGGAGAAAATCCTAGGTTTGACATTTCCAGAGGGAGTGTTGGCGCTAGGAGCGTTGGAAGAACCAGATGCCATTGTTGATATTAATTTTGAAGATGAAGTGGGGAACAGGTGGTTTGCAAAGGTTGCAAGAGTTTGTGTGCAATGAGGGATATCTGAAAGCAAAGTAGCGTGAAAAAGTCCCACAATGGGTACTTACCGCTATTTATAGTAGTTGGGGAAATCCCCAAATTCGAGGACATTAAATGTCATTTAATGTTGCAGAAGGTAGTGGGACACGTGGCGTCTCCCTGTTGTTGTAGCCGTTCTGCAGAAATGAAAGGGTGCAGCGTGCGCCCTCGTTTTTGGGAATTGTCATGATGACAATTTGTGAAAAGACGTTTGGCACACTGCACGCCGTACTGAAGTGACGTCTTAGGTACGGATGAAATGATGGCTTTTCCTTGGGATTGTCAGTGGTTGGTAGAAGACAGAAAAAGTGCACAATTTAATTTGTGACTAAGAATGAAAAGACAGGTGTCGAATGGCATTTCAAAGAATGCCTTTTTCTTTCAGAGTCGAAATAAGGCATTCTTGGGGGGCAATTTGTTGGCTCCTAAATTCTACACCCTTGTTTTATTAATATCAGCCATTAAAGCTGAAGGATGTTTTCGACCAGCTGGGTCTGTCGAAATGCCCATCGAAAGGTGGCAATGTACTTAGAGGATTTCTTCCAAGGGAGAAGTTGGTTGCCTTCGACGTCGAAGGTGTTTCTCGTCGAAGATGCTTCTCGACGAAGGTGTTCGATGGTTCAGAGTGGAACGGTTTGAAATTCAAGCGTTTGGAGGGAAGACGGTTTCCAGCGGTTACCAAGTGCAACGTGCAAAGATCTGGAGCGTCGAACGCTGAGAACGTGCCAAGTGGAGTCATCTCGAAGCAGTGTAACTGCCCGACGGTTACTTGGGATGTTTTAGTATAAATAGTAGTAGGTCACGCAGTTTCTCGTGTGTGTTCACAAATATATACAAAGTCACTCATATAGATTCGAGTACCCAGCGTGTGAGAAAGAATTGTTGAGAATGTATGTGTGAAACACCACTTTTATTAATCAAAGTCATTTAATTTCCAGAAACTTTACTTGCTTTCTTCTTTACTTTTCCTGTCGAAGCCCTTTATTTCAAGCCTTCATTTATTTTATCAAGCCCATTTCTTCATGCAATTTACTTAAAGCCTCTTTATTTTCTTGTCATTTAACCATTATCCAACTTAATCAAAACCTCAAAATCAACCATGTCTTAGGATCAATCTGATCGATCCTGCGAGTAACCAAATAAGTAACCATTTGGAGGATCAGCGGTTGTTTACCAATAACCACGGTAAACACTGATGCTATAGGGCAATTCAAAACCTGGCGCGTTTTTTATTGTTTGATATCATTAACTTTGGTTTCTTTTTATATTATTCATGTTCCATTAACATTACAAATACGCGCATTAGCTCAGTTGGTGGGTGAGTTGGCTTGCAGGTATTGGGACCTGGGTTCGATTCCCAGGTCCCCCCATATATTTCATATTTTTCCTCTTAACATGTTCATATGTAGCGCCTCTCCCAGGGTTCATCATACAACCCCACATTCTAGCTTGCCACACGCCCATGAGCTTCAATCCAATGGCCATAACGTGAACTCCAGGATACGCCCAAGTCAACCAGCATACACACAAACTGGAAATTCAATGCAGGCCTTGCAATCTTGGGCCCAAATTACTCTACAAAAACCTCCAAAAAGGGCCAGACACCCCTCCTTGTTTGTATTCCTTCTTTTAATTTTCTTTTCTTTTATTCTTTTCAATTATTCTTTCTAATTGTTTTATTTAATCCACATAAATTAATTTTCACAATATAAAATACAGAAAAATTAAAATATGTTTAATTATATTTAATTTCTATTAATTTTGTAAATAAACCTTAATAATTAACTAGTTAAATTAGGTTTTAAAACTTCAATCTTTTTCTTAATAAATTAAAATATGTAGAAATTAGGGTTTTTAACTTTTCATCATTTTTTTTTATAAATAATTTTCTCATCATTATTATTATTATTATTAATTATTAAATATTTTTGTAAATAAACATATACATTAAATATTTAGTAAATTAGGTTAAACCTAATATTTTTTTTCATTAATGATTAAAAACAACTTAGAATTAGGGTTTCTCTTCAATTTTAATTTCTTTATCTCATAAATACCAAAAACTTAAAAAACAATTTCTTTTCTTTTTATTAAATAATTAATTAACTCTTAATTCCATTTAATTTCAAAAGGGTCCAACGCCCTCGAACATTCCATTTTTATTCTTTCGCGCATTTATTCTTATTTTCTTTGTGAATATTATGTAACTGTTCAAGCCATGTAATAGTAATTAGGAATTTATTTTACTTTCTGCATTTTTATTAAAACGGGTCTTTGTAATTTGGCGATGTATAGACCCGCGCCTTGTAATAGCGTAGGATTTTATTTTCCGCATTTAAATTTCCGCACTTTTAAACTGCTAACTTGCATGAAAGAATGAATGGCCAAATTAAAAACAAGCGTAGCTCACCATAATGCATGATCAAAGATAATGGTTAAACTGAAAACAATACACAAATACACACACCACTCTTCGGGTACGCCTCACTGTTGCCTTGCCTTCGAAACGTGGTCGTCGAGTATAGGACGTCTTAGTAAGTCCTTATGTCCATTGATCCCGTTGCCTCAAAACAAGTTGCCTCGAAACGGTTGCCTCAGAATAGTTGCCTCGAAACGGTTGCCTCGAACTAAAAAAGGATCAATGGCATAAGGGTGGCTTCTAAGGTGTCCTACTGTTGCTCTGGTGACCACACTGTCCCTACAAACGAATTGACCCGAACACCTCCAACGGTGATGCTACCTACCTCTCAATGGTGGGATAGCACTACCTTAAGGACATTTACACAGCCTAATTCCTTAGGGTAGGTAGATGACTCGTAGATACTTGCTCTATTCAAAAACAATCAAAACTCTTTTCACACCGACACTTTCAAAAAGCTTTCAAAACAATTTTTCAAACACTCTTGAGGACTGATACAAGAGTTATTCAGAAAACTTTGACGAAACTTTTTCAAACCCACTCACAATTGAAAAGCAAACACTTTTGAAAACACAATGAGCAAGTATCTAAGAGCCCATGGATAACCATGGATAGAAAGGGTGCTAACACCTTCCCTTTCTATAAATCTACCTCCCGAACCGAGAAACTATCTCATAAGGAATTTTGCTGTGCTTTTGTCCTGTCCATGTTGGAGAAAATAAAAGACGGTGGCGACTCTTGCTTCCGCGACATTTCACGAACCAGCTTTAAACAGTCAGTTCTAAATCCACCGATCACAGAACTGGCGACTCTGCTGGGGACACTTAAAGTGAGGTGTACCTTAGGATAGCTCAGACTTGTGTTTTCAATTGCTGTGTTTGTTTGCTTTATTATTGTGGGCTGCATCGGAGTTACATAGATCATAACCCGGATCTGGGGATACCCTGTTAGGTAGCATAAGCTGTGAGGGACCTGTCCGGCGTAGACCGACATGGGTGAAGCAGTGGCTACATTGGTGTGGCACATTGGTCTGTACCGATATCCCTTGTGTCGCAACGAGGAGAATATGGGTCTTCTGAGGAGTCGTTAAGCACCAACCGACCTTAGAACCTTAAACGACCCAACTTGGCCCATAGAACAGTAGCAGTATGCTACGCCCATTAAGGCTAAACTCTCGTGATGGTTCTGGCCGCAAGAAAAGATTGCGATGCTGGAGTTATGACCGATTGAGGGTAGTCAGTGATATTGGGATCCTCTAGAACCCGGTTACTTCTGATAGGACAGGTCTTAACCAACAAACTAAAAGAGGGTAGTACCCAAACTTCATGCTGGCCTAAACTCTAAGAGCTGTCTTGTGTGACTTGTGTGCCTTCCAACTTGACTATTTGCATGCTTGTTATCTGACACTTGAGTTTCTTGCAGGGTTTGTTTACAGTCCTTAATCTGGGCTCATAATAGGGTTTACCTACATTACCCCATGCATAGCATAACATTATACCATCGCATGCATCCTGCATAAAGACTAACCCGTTTCAAGGATCTCAAGGGCTTGTGATGCAGGTCATGATGAACCAACTATCTAGCAAGGGGCAAAGGGGATTTATTTTCCTCTAGCCAAGGTTGTCAGGGGCTATGACCCACTCGATATGGTGAGCCTTGACTCTTGAAGAAGGCCTCTCAATAATACGCAGTGCCTTTCATCAAGCTACAAAATGCAGATTCTAACAAAGTTTCTTGTTTACCCCGCGAGATCCTTGAAAACATTGCATGCATACATATACATCATTGCATAACAGGTACCCTTATTGCAGGCCACTTACCCTTCTTCGCTGTTTATTTCAGCAATGGCTTCCCAATAAGATAACCAGGGTCTTTATGCTCAAGAGACTCAATTCAGGGAGATCTTCCTAAGCCTATCCAAGGGGCAGGAAGAGTTGAGAACACTCATCATAGAGACTTTGGTCAGGAACAGTGCTGAGGACGACAAGGATGAACGGCTAAAACGTCTACAAGCTGAGGTAGATACATTGAAAACCCAGATGCTGGGGCAAAGGGCTCTCATCCAAGGTTTAGCTCGGGAGCAAGAAGAGTTGAGGACCATGATCAGTCAACTCCACCAAGACTGATCCAACATGAAGCAACCAGTCCAAGTCAGGAACCAGGTCAGTGATCAACTTCCAAGAGGACAAGAGTCTGGTATGGCGAGGAATAGACCTCTCCAAATTGCTACCACTTCACAAGCCCAGCATCAACCTCGCCCGGAGCAACAGGCTGATCAGAGTAAGCCAAGCAGGTCCAAGAGGCAGTTCACCCAGCTCAACATGCCATTGTTTCAAGCTCTACAACACCTGCTGAGGTTGAATCTGATTACACTAAGGTCTCCTCCACGGAACCCCAACATCTCTGCTCCTAACTATCATCCCAACAAAAGATGTGCATACCACTCCGATAGTCCCGGACATGACACTGCCGACTGCTGGGCTCTGAAGAACAAAGTCCAGGACCTGATTAATGAAGGGGAAGTGGATTTCACCCAAGTGGGTCAGGCTGAATGCTTCTACCATCCCTACAGGATTCACCATTTGAAGTAACAAGTCCTGAGATGAGAAGACTTTTTGTCCATTAGAATTTTCAAGTTGTAATTTTCTTTTAATTGTTCAAACAATTATCATGTCAAACGTTGTTATTTCATTAATGCATCGCATATGTTTGATTTGAAGTAATTGTGTTCACTATATTCAAAATTGCTTTTATTTTTGATGTCAACTCTCGATTAATAATTCTAAGCCTCTTGAGGGAGGATGACAAAAACGATACCACGATCTTTACAGTATGCTTTTGAACAGACCCCGCTGATGAGGTACAAGCATTGTTTCAATTCCTAAACACTGGAGTTATAAGGAAGATAATCCCTCGTCAACCCCTTTGAGCCAAAGAAGTTGGAGTTTTTCTTTTCGAAAATTAAAACCCTTAATCATAACCTGGGGCAGGGTAGTTCTCTCAGTTGATCCAAGTGCATAATGAATGGCACCAAAGAGGTCCTTACAAAACAAAAGACAATGATGGTTCCGAATAATCATAAAGACAGGCAGTCATTACCAAAAAAAAAAAAACTAAAGCCCAATAAGTCAAAACCTATGAAGGAGACTTACAAAACTGGGGCATCCCGCTGACTGTAATTCCAAAAGAAACAGTTCAGGAAAAAAACAGGGATAACGAAATCAAAAAGAAAGAGGTCCTACAAACCCTCAACAAAAAAGGAAATGACTGCCTAATCAAAATAAATCGTCAGTATCCGAACCATCACTGGTATATCAAAGCAAAGACTCAACAAGGTCTAACGCACGATTAGCTGAGTTTAGGATTGAAGAACATCACGAAGAACGGGTGGGTATAAATAAATTTGAGCCTTTATCCTTTGTTTCTTGAACCATGAACCAGGCCACGTTATAACCCTTAAAAGTCCTAGCTGAAGCATGGGTTAGTTCGAAAGCATACTGTTACGAAAGGTATCCCGACTCCTTAAGGCTTGCGGTAAAATAACGAGTTGACATTACAGTTTACAAAAAAATTCACTTGCTTTTATTGAAAAATGCATTTTCAAAAATTTCAAGACAGACATAAGCTTTGCATTCTTAAGATAACATTGTTTGCATATGATTATTTATTTGAACAGCAGAGAACTTTGCGCAACGAATATCCGATGAACGAAGCTCTTCTCAACAAAAGAGTCACCTCCAGTGGAAGAAACACTTCCAATCAAGGGGCATGGCATGATCAGTGTCCATTATCTGGGGCAGTCCAGTCAAGATTCGGAGAATCTCTCAAAAGGCCAACCAGCCTGGGGCAAATCTCCATCTGGATCACTTGGAGCGTTGGACGATCAAACAAAGATCTTCTGGTAGTATGGCAACACTACACTACTGACAGGGGCACCTCCCTACATCCTGAGAGTATGGACATAGTCGAAAAAATACTACGCAAAATCAAAGACCCGCTAGGTTGACACACCTAGGCAAAAATAAGGGCTTCCCGGCGAACCAAAAGGGTTCGGGCAAAAATAAGGGATGAATATGAAAAAATCTGTACACCCGGCAAGTCGAAAACCTGAAAAGGCGGCTTGGGCAAAAATGGGTATCCCGGTGGACTGAAAACCCGAAAGGGCGGTCCAGGCAAAAATTAGGGATCAAAGCGTACGACTATGTCCTGGCATCTCGTCACCTGTCTACCAGAAGATTTGTCAATTACCCCCACAGGTGCCTTCTCCCACTGAAACTGGGGCAATAATGAGTTGGCTAAGCGATCTAGTTGCTTTGCCATCAAGGTACCAAGGCAAGTTCAGCTGAAGAATGACCAAGATACACTGATTCCTTCTCAATTTTCAGACGAAGTCTTACACGGACTTATCATCAAAGTAACCCTACACCGGTTCCTTTTCTTTCAGAAGAAGTCTCACACGGACTTATCATCAAAGTAACCCTACACCAGTTCCTTTTATTTCAGAAGAAGTCTTACACGGATTTACCCAGCAGTAACCTTACCCCGGTTCCTCCAGAAGTCTTACACGGACTTATCTCAAGATGACCTTACCCCGGTTCATCAAGAAGTTTTACACGAACTTACCCTGCAGTAACCTCACCCCGGTTCCTCCAGAAGTCTTACACGGACTTATCTCATGGCAACCCTACACCGGTTCCTCCCAAAGTTTTACACGAACTTATCCTGCAGTAACCTTACCCCGGTTCCTCCAGAAGTCTTACACGGACTTATCTCAAGATGACCTTACCCCGGTTCATCAAGAAGTTTTACACGAACTTACCCTGAAGTAACCTCACCCCGATTCATCAAGAAGTTTTACACGAACTTACCCTGCAGTAACCTCACCCCGGTTCCTCCAGAAGTCTTACACGGACTTATCTCATGGCAACCCTACACCGGTTCCTCCCAAAGTTTTACACGAACTTATCCTGCAGTAACCTTACCCCGGTTCCTCTAGAAGTCTTACACGGACTTATCTCAAGATGACCTTACCCCGGTTTATCAAGAAGTTTTACACGAACTTACCCTGCAGTAACCTCACCCCAGTTCCTCCAGAAGTCTTACACGGACTTATCTCATGGTAACCCTACACCGGTTCCTCCCAAAGTTTTACACGAACTTATCCTGCAGTAACCTTACCCCGGTTCCTCCAGAAGTCTTACACGGACTTATCTCAAGATAACCTTACCCCGGTTCCTCCAGAAGCCTTACACAGACTTGTCCCGAAGTAACCTTACCCCGTTTCCTCCAGAAGTTTTACACGAACTTATCCCGAAGAAACCCTACACAGGTTCTCTCTCCCCCAAAGATGCAGTTTTACACGGACTCGTCATCAGAAACCCTACCCAGGTTTTACTTCTTCCAGGATGCAGTTTTACACGGGCTCATCGTCAAAGTAACCCCACATAGGTTCCCTTCTCAAACTCTAGACATAGTTTTACACGGACTCGTCATCAGTAAACCCTACACAGATTTCCTTCTCAGCTCTAGATACGGTTTTACACGGACTCGTCATCAAAGTAACCCTACACAGGTTCCTTCTCCATTTCAGATGCAGTCTTATACGGACTCATTATCAGTAAACCCCACACAGGTTTCCTCCCCCCAAAGATGCAGTTTTACATGAGCTCACCATCAGGAAACCCTACACAAACTCCCCAAGCAGAGTTAGCCTACTCAGTCAACCTTAAGGAAGTTGGATTATCCCCAGTACATCTCAAAAATTTCCCCAGGAGAGTCCAGTCCAAAAGTTTCCCCAGGAAAGTGGAATCCATCTCCCCAGCAGGAAGCTTATCCCCAGTAGATTCTGGAAGCTTATCCCCTGTAGAGCACGAACGCATCTCCCGGCTTTATTCAAAGGTTATTCTCCACCAGAACTTATAACTGGGTTATCCTCAGCCAATTACCATGGAAAGATCGTCCTCGGCGAAGTCTTCCTATCCCCAGCGGAGTTCATCAAAATCTTCCAACATAACATAACAATGGTATCCCCAGCGGAGTTATCATCAACCTCAGCAAAGTACCTCTCTTCCCACAGAATTCACTCCCCGCAGAGTAATCTATTCGCCAAGTTTATTCCCCAACGGACTTATCTTCTCCCACCGGTATTCTTGCAACTATCATCCCCAGCAAAAACAACGAAGCTCTATTCCTCAACATCAGCCCAGGATTTGACTTCCCGGCACCCGTCAAGGATTTATTCCCCTAAGACAAAAACATACATTCATAAACATCGCATCTTCATACATTATAGCATGCATATACGCATCATGAACATACAATCTCACTTATTCTGAGAACATCTCGCATGTCATACATCATGACATTACACACAACTAACGTTTTGTCTTTTCAGGACAAAGGTTAACACAAAGATGATTACCATCAACGGTCGCAACTAAAGATCTGATTCCTGTATCTTGCCAGGGTGTATCTGTTGACGACTGATTCCAGACTCGATTCCTGTATCTTGCCAGGGCACGTCTGAAGAGTTTGAGGATCTGATTCCTGTATCTTGCCAGGGTGTATCTGTTGACGACTAACATTACCAGACTCAATTCCTGTATCCTGCCAGGGCACGTCTAAAGAGTTTGAGGATCCGATTCTTGTATCTTGCCAGGGTGTATCTGTTGACGACTAACATTACCAGACTCGATTCCTGTATCCTGCCAGGGCACGTCTGAAGAGTTTGAGGATCCGATTCATGTATCTTGCCAGGGTGTATCTGTTGATGACTAACATTACTAGACTTGATTCATGTATCCTGCCAGGGCACGTCTGAAGAGTTTGAGGATCCGATTCCTGTATCTTGCCAGGGTGTATCTGTTGACGACTAACATTACAAGACTCGATTCCTGTATCTTGCCAGGGCACGTCTGAAGAGTTTGAGGATCTGATTCCTGTATCTTGCCAGGGTGTATCTGTTGACGACTAACATTACCAGACTCGATTCCTGTATCTTGCCAGGGCACGTCTGAAGAGTTCGAAGATCCGATTCCTGTATCTTGCCAGGTTGTATCTGTTGACGACTATATTCTCCGGACTCGATTCCTGTATCTTGCCAGGGCACGTCTGAAGAGTTTAAAGATTCGATTCCTGTATCCAGCCAGGGCACATCTGCATAAAGAGTTTGAAGATCAACTCCTGTAACAGGCCAGGTAATTATTTTCTTTCCTCAGGTACGCAAGTTCTCGCTAAGGAATCTCTTACGCAATCGACAACCTCCCGATGGCATCTATAAGCCCATCCCCCTATCCATCTCTCCAAATGGCATCTGTAAGCCCATTCCCGCTATCACACTGCTAATACTCTACTATGTGAGTGCAAATTTCTGGGCACTCTAGTGTTCAATCATCTTCCACCTTCGGATTACGAAAGGCACGCCAGCCAATCTACATCCTCAGGTCTAAGAAGATTGAACAGGGGCAACTGTTGTACCCCAAAATTTGCCCTCCCATATTCTTCAAGATTTGCAAAGATCAAGCTTCAAAGTCTCTCAAGGGTTGCACAGTCCAATTGCCTCCTAACACAGTCAAAATTAGGGTTTTGGTTCTGGTAAAGAAATTGAAGTTTTCAAGGGTCCAATCAAGTCCCACATGCCCACATATATTGTCAAGCATTCATATGCCAAGTTTCAAGACTCACAGCATCAAGTTGCACAGTCAAAAACCCTAATTGCTTCACAGTCAAATGCAGGGGCAAAATGGTCATTTGACAGTCAAAAGTCAAAAATTTTGGTCAACATCTTATTTTGAAGCCACAAACATCATTTGATCAATTCTTGATCATGATTCTCAAAGCATGGCTCAAAAAGTCTCAAGATGCAAAAGTTTCTATTTTTGGGCAGCTGAAAAAGTCAACTGCAAATTGACCAAGGCATAATTTCTTCATGGTTTATTAGAAAAATTCCATCCAAAGCTCATTTTGAAGAGAATGACATTTCCTACAACTCATCTTCACACTTCAAGTCCAAGAAATGCTCTCACAAAAAGTTATCAATTTCAACATTATAGGTCATTTTCAAAAGTCAACAAAAAGGCACTTTAAGTCAAAGACCATAATTTGAGATTTGTAAATCAAAATGACATGGGACCAAAGACATTGGTTATAGAACTTCAAGACCTTTCCAAAATGTCCAAGAACATGTTCATAGCTTCAAAATTGAGCAAGATATGCCTTGTAGAAGTTGGGAAATTTTTGGGAATTTTGAAAAGTCAACTTTACTTCAAAAGCTTCAAAATTGCTAATGGGCCACAAATTCTTCCATGAATCATTACCCAAAGGCTATGCACGACCCACTAAGCTCAAAGGGAGTTATTTTCTCATTTTTGATTAATTATTTGAATTTTTATTATCATTAATTCATTTAATTAAATTTAAATATAAGGAAAATACCAAATCAATGGTTTTAAATCTTTTTATGCAGAAAATATCTTCCACACATGTAAGAGATCTCGTGCACCTTCTCAAGGGGACCAAATCATCCATATTTGGCAAGTTTCCATGGCAAAAAGATTGGAAAAAGATGTGAACAAAATCAAATATTGGAATCATCAATACATGGACTTTGGGCTTGGCTATTTGACCTAATTCCATTCAGATACATATGCACAACATGACCTAATGCTCATACACACTAAAAACTGCATACAAGCTGCATACAAAATTGCAAATTCTCATCAAATTTTTGGAATCTGAAAACATAGCTACAGCACGATTCAAAGCCTAAAACTTATTCCAAACGCTTGCTGGGACTTCCTTGAACGTGTTTCAATCCCTTTCCAGTCTCCACGCACAAAGGATTGGTAGAACATAATTGCTTTCTTCTTGAACTTTTCCATAATCGTGTTTTACTTTTTATGCATTGTTCATGTATTTCATTTGTTGATTCTTGCTAATATTGATGTCCTGAAGCCATTGGTAGCAATTAATTAAACTAATACTGCCTGTAGCCAGATCTGCCATGGACGTGTTTTATGGTTTCAGAAGCTCTAAATTAGGGTTTCCCTCATATGGAAAAATTGGATCCTAAAACCTATGCCATTAAAATCGTGACGTCCAAACGAAGCAAATTGACTACTCGCGCCTTTTTTATATTTACCCAGGTGCTAATCGCTATTTTTTCTTGTTGAGTTTAGTGGGGGTTTAAAACCCCCGCTATTTGTTTGATAATTGCAGGAAAAATAAGGAAGACGAAGGACGTGGCCTGATGCTATAGGGCAATTCAAAACCTGGCGCGTTTTTTATTATTTGATATCATTAACTTTGGTTTCTTTTTATATTATTCATGTTCCATTAACATTACAAATACACGCATTAGCTCAGTTGGTGGGTGAGTTGGCTTGCAGGTATTGGGACCTGGGTTCGATTCCCAGGTCCCCCCATATATTTCATATTTTTCCTCTTAACATGTTCATATGTAGCGCCTCTCCCAGGGTTCATCATACAACCCCACATCCTAGCTTGCCACACGCCCATGAGCTTCAATCCAATGGCTATAACGTGAACTCCAGGATACGCCCAAGTCAACCAGCATACACACAAACTGGAAAGTCAACGCAGGCCTTGCAATCTTGGGCCCAAATTACTCTACAAAAACCTCCAAAAAGGGCCAGACACCCCTCCTTGTTTGTATTCCTTCTTTTAATTTTCTTTTCTTTTATTCTTTTCAATTATTCTTTCTAATTGTTTTATTTAATCCACATAAATTAATTTTCACAATATAAAATACAGAAAAATTAAAATATGTTTAATTATATTTAATTTCTATTAATTTTGTAAATAAACCTTAATAATTAACTAGTTAAATTAGGTTTTAAAACTTCAATCTTTTTCTTAATAAATTAAAATATGTAGAAATTAGGGTTTTTAACTTTTCATCATTTTTTTTATAAATAATTTTCTCATCATTATTATTATTATTAATTATTAAATATTTTTGTAAATAAACATATACATTAAATATTTAGTAAATTAGGTTAAACCTAATATTTTTTTTCATTAATGATTAAAAACAACTTAGAATTAGGGTTTCTCTTCAATTTTAATTTCTTTATCTCATAAATACCAAAAACTTAAAAAACAATTTCTTTTCTTTTTATTAAATAATTAATTAACTCTTAATTCCATTTAATTTCAAAAGGGTCCAACGCCCTCGAACATTCCATTTTTATTCTTTCGCGCATTTATTCTTATTTTCTTTGTGAATATTATGTAACTGTTCAAGCCATGTAATAGTAATTAGGAATTTATTTTACTTTCTGCATTTTTATTAAAACGGGTCTTTGTAATTTGGCGATGTATAGACTCGCGCCTTGTAATAGCGTAGGATTTTATTTTCCGCATTTAAATTTCCGCACTTTTAAACTGCTAACTTGCATGAAAGAATGAATGGCCAAATTAAAAACAAGCGTAGCTCACCATAATGCATGATCAAAGATAATGGTTAAACTGAAAACAATACACAAATACACACACCACTCTTCGGGTACACCTCACTGTTGCCTTGCCTTCGAAACGTGGTCGTCGAGTATAGGACGTCTTAGTAAGTCCTGTCCATTGATCCCGTTGCCTCAAAACAAGTTGCCTCGAAACGGTTGCCTCGGAATAGTTGCCTCGAAACGGTTGCCTCGAACTAAAAAAGGATCAATGGCATAAGGGTAGCTTCTAAGGTGTCCTACTGTTGCTCCGGTGACCACATTGTCCCTACAAACGAATTGACCCGAACACCTCCAACGGTGATGCTACCTACCTCTCAATGGTGGGATAGCACTACCTTAAGGACATTTACACAGCCTAATTCCTTAGGGTAGGTAGATGACTCGTAGATACTTTCTCTATTCAAAAACAATCAAAACTCTTTTCACACCGACACTTTCAAAAAGCTTTCAAAACAATTTTTCAAACACTCTTGAGGACTGATACAAGAGTTATTCAGAAAACTTTGACGAAACTTTTTCAAACCCACTCACAATTGAAAAGCAAACACTTTTGAAAACACAATGAGCAAGTATCTAAGAGCCCATGGATAACCATGGATAGAAAGGGTGCTAACACCTTCCCTTTCTATAAATCTACCTCCCGAACCGAGAAACTATCTCATAAGGAATTTTGCTATGCTTTTGTCCTGTCCATGTTGGAGAAAATAAAAGACGGTGGCGACTCTTGCTTCCGCGACATTTCGCGAACCATCTTTAAACAGTCAGTTCTAAATCCACCGATCACACATATGTTTGTCTTGAATTGATCCATTCGTTTTCATTACATTTAAACTATGCTTTATGACATTCAACTCTTGCTAAAAGTTACAAGCCTTTAGAGGGAGGATGACGAAAACAATGCCTTCATCTCATACAATATGCTTTTGGAAAGACCCTACTGACGATGTACAAGCGTTCTTTCAAATCTTAAACACTGGAGTTATAAGGAAGATAATCCCTAGTCAACCCCTTTGAGCCAAAGAAGTAGAAGTTTTCTTTTTACACAAATTGAAATCTTTAATCAAAACCTGGGGCAGGGTAGTCTCTCAGTTAATTCAAATGCGCGTTCAGTCACAAACTTTCACTTCATATACAACGATTGATATCAAAAACATTCCTCTGGAATCAAAAGATAGTGATGGTTCCCTACCAAATAGGCGAACATTATCTCTCAAAAAGAAAAGCCCACTAAGTCAAAACCTACAAAGGAGACTTAAGAAAAATTGGAGCATCCCACTGATCGTAATCTCAAAACAAGAACAGTCTGGAAAAAACCAGGGATAATAAATCAAAAAAAGAAGTCACTACAAATCCTTAACAACATGAAAAATGTTGCAAAAAATGATTGCCTTCCGACAAACTAAACTTGTCTGAACCATCACCAAAACGTCCCTCCAGACTCAATTGGAGTTCAAACGCATAATTAACTGAGTTTAGGACTGAAGAACATCACGAAGAACGAATGGGTACAAATTCACTTTGAGCCTTTATCCATTGTTTCTTAAACCATGAACCAAGCCACATTACAACCCTTCAAAAGTCCTAATTGAAGCATGGGTTAGTTCGAAAGCATATTGTTACAAAAGGTATCCCGACTCCTGTAAGGCTTTACTCTAAATTCTGAGTTGATTTCATATTATTAAAAAACTCTTTACTTGCTCAAACGCATTTTCAAAACTTCAAGACAAGCATAGACTTTGCATTATTTGAATATCGTTGTTTGCATATGGATATTTATTTGACAGCGGAGAAATTCACACAACGAATATCCGATGAACGAAAGCTCTCTCAGTGAACAAAATCACTTCAAATGGGATGACACTTCCAACGACAAATCTCCTATAAACAAGGGGACATGACATGTCACTATCCAGCACACCTGGGGCAGTCCGGTCAAGATTCCAGGAATTCTCTCAAGAAGTGTAGAATAACCAGGGGCAGGTCTCCATCCAAATCACTTGAGGCATTGAACGCAAATCCCAACAAAGGGATACATACAGTCAATTAGTTCCTGGAAGTGCCACAAACACCTGCTACTAGGGTCAGTGAGAAATCTCCCCCCAACATCCTGTTCATAGGATAGCCACCAGCCAGGGTTTCAATCTCTGAAAACTTCTCCCCAACTGAGTCGACCTCAAGAATCCTCGAGGATTTCTGCCAGTGAAGTCACCGCCTCCTCAACAGACTGGCAACAGGGTTTATTTACCCAACAAACGGCAGGATTCCCCAGCTTGAGTTTGCCTCTCCGACTACTACAAATCAAAGGACCACAACTCATATTCCCCAATAGACTACTCTATAATCCTCAGCAAGTTATTGTGAAGCCCGGACCTGACCAGACATCAGTTCAACTTCGACTCCCCTGTAGAGCAACGGACAACCAAGGATCATGAACTCTTTTCCCCAAACAGGAATCAATACTCTCCACAGAGTTTTCAACATTCCCCAGCGGAATTATCCTCAAACAACAAAACAGGAATCCCCGGTGGAAACATTCTAAGCAAAGTTTGAAGACACACCAATCCGTGATTTAATAACTCCCTAACACTTGTCAAGGATTTATTTTCCAAGACAAAATTACATTTCAACAACATTCATAGCATATGCATAAAAAATACATATAACACAAATCTCATTTATTTTGAGAACATCATTGCACCATGCATTTCATACATTATGACATTGCATACAGTTAACGTTTTACCTTTTTCAGGAAAAGGTTAATCAACAGATGGCTATTGTCAACAATCTTCAAAAGGTCAGAAATTAATACCTGTAACAAGCCAGAGCAATTATCTACATGACCAGCTGAAGCAATCCTACACGGACTCCTTCTCATACACGCCTCTAGAAACAGTTCAGATGCGATCCAGATATGGCTGACATTTTGATATTTACTCCAGATTCCTTCTAGAAACAGTTCAGATGCGATCCAGATACGGCTGACATTCTGACACTTACTCCAGATTCCTTCTAGATACGGTCCAGATACGATCCAGATTCGGATGTCATTTTGTCACTCATTCAAATATAGTCCAGATACGGTCCAGATTCAGATGTCATTCTATCACTCATTCAAATACAGTCTAGATACGATCCAGATTCAGATGTCATTCTGTCACTCGTTCAACATACCTTTCAAATACAGTCAAGATACAATCCAGATTCGGATGTCATTCTGTCACTCATCCAACATACCTTTCAAATAAAATCTAGATACGATCTAGATTCGGATGTCATTCTGTCACTCATTCAAATACAGTCCAGATACAATCCAGATTCGGATGTCATTCTGTCACTCATTCAAACACAGTCCAGATACGATCCAGATTCAAATGTCATTCTGTCACTCATTCAACATACCTTTCAAATGCAGCCCAGATATGGATATCATTCTGATACTTATTTCAGCATACCTTTCCAATATCGTCTAGATACGATCAAGATACATATGTCATTCTAACGCTCATTCAGTACATCTCTCAGATACAAGTCAGATACAATTCATTTATAGATATTATTTTGATCCTTATCCCAAGACCTTTATGGTTCAATTTAAATCTCTCAATGGTTTATCCTGATTATTTCCTGTAGACATTTTCTCTGGTTCAGATAAATCGCTCCAAGATTTATTCTGATTCTTTCCAGTTAAAGAAAATTCAAGACCTCTGTTGGTTCAGTTTAAATCTCTTAATGGTTTATCCTGATTCTTTCCGGTAGACACTTTCTCTAGTTCAGATAAATCGCTCCAAGATTTATTTTGATTCTTTCCAATTAAAGAAAATTCAAGACCTCTATTGGTTCAGTTTAAATCTCTCAATGGTTTATCCTGATTTCTTTCCTGTAGACATTTTCTCTAGTTCAGATAAATTGCTCCAAGATTTATTCTGATTCTTTCCAGACCTCTGTTGGTTCAGTTTAAATCTCTCAACGGTTTATCCTGATTCTTTCCGGTAGACACTTTCTCTGGTTCAGATAAATCGCTACAAGATTTATTTTGATTCTTTCCAGTTAAAGAAAATTCAAGACCTCTACTAGTTCAGTTTAAATCTCTCAACGGTTTATCCTGATTCTTTCCCGTAGACATCTTCTCTGGTTCAAATAAGTCGCTCTTCTGATTCTTCTCCAGACCACTGCTGGTTCAGTTTAAATCTCTCAACGGTTTATCATGTTTCTTTCCCGCAGACATCTTTTTCTGGTTCAGATAAATCGCTCCAAGATTTATTCTGATTCTTTCCAGTTAAAGAAAATTCAAGACCTCTACTGGTTCATTTTAAATCTCTCAATGGTTTATCCTGATTCTTTCCTATAGAAACTTTCTCTGGTTCAGATAAGTCACTCCAAGATTTATTCTGATTTTTCTCCAGACCATTGCTGGTTCAATTTAAATCTCTCAACGGTTTATTCTGATTCTTTCCCGCAGACATCTTTCTCTGGTTTAGATAAATTGCTCCAAGTTTTATTCTGATTCTTTCCAGTTAAAGAAAAATCAAGACCTCTACTGGTTCAGTTTAAATCTCTCAATGGTTTATTCTGATTCTTTCCGGTTGACATCTTCTCTGGTTCAGATAAGTCGCTCCAAGATTTATTCTGATTCTTCTCCAGACCACTGCTGGTTCGGTTTAAATCCCTCAACGGTTTATTCTGATTATTTCCCGCAGATATCTTCTCTGGTTCAGATAAGTCGCTCCAAGATTTATTTTGATTCTTCTCCAGACCACTGATGGTTCAGTTTAAATCTCTCAACGGTTTATCCTGATTCTTTCCTATAGACATTTTCTCTGGTTCAGATAAATCGCCCCAAGATTTTTTCTGACTCTTTCCAGACCTCTTCCAGTTCAGTTTAAATCTCTCAATGGTTTATTCTGATTCTTTCTGGTAGATATTTCCTCTGGTTCAGATAAATTGCTCCAAATATTTATTCTGATTCTTCTCCAGTTGAAGTCAAAATTTAGACTTTGTCTAATTTCTGTCAACAGTCACCTTTGGATGACATCTATAAGCCCATCTCCAACAACTATCCATCATTTCTCCAAATGGCATCTTTAAGCCCATTCCCTACATAATCAACCACCACATCATCAAGTGCAAATTTGTATGCACTCTAGTGTTCAATCATCTTCCACCTTCAAGTAACGAATGGTAGATTTGCCAAATCTAACTCTTCAGGTGTAAGAAGATTGAACAGGGGCAGTTGTTGTACCCCAAAATTTTCCCTCTCAATTCTCAAGGGTTTTCTCACATTCTCAGGATTCAAACTTGCACAAGTGTATGAGGATTTTCCAATACCAAAATTAAAAGGAAACTGTCAAAAAGGGAGAAAACAGATAAAAATAACATTTTGACAAATTTGGAGAAAATAGGCCTCCTTCGATTCAGCCTTTCGATTGGACAAGTGTGATGCCAGCATGCTTGCAATCTAAGGCCATAACATGTTGGCCACACGTGCCCCCTGCAAGGCAAACTCTTCTTTTGGGCATATGCTGCCTACAAGCCTGCTTCGATTGGACAAAATAGTTGCCTGCAAGACTGCTTCGATTTGGACAAGTTTTGTTGTGTACAGGCTTTCGATTGAGTCACAATTTACTTCTTGCATGCAAGAGGCACCCACAAGACCATAATGCACAAGGAAAAAATCCTACTAAAGCCTCCTTCGATTCCAAGGCAAAAGGCTCCCTTTTAGCATCCTTCGATTTGCACTTTTTGCCTCCTATGTGCCTCTTTCGAATTTGGGCATTTTGGCCTCCAGCATGTACCTTTCGTTTGGGCACATGAATCCTTCAGCACAAGGTTTTGGTCAAACCTTTCATTTGGACAATTTGGCCTCTTGCATGCACCTTTCGTTTGGCTACATGTGACCCTGAAAAACAAACCTTTGATTGGACAAAAGCAACCTACATACAAAGCTTTGATTGGAGCTTTGATACCCTTCGAATCAGCTCCCTTCGAACTCGATCTGAGTCATTCGAACTAGTTTTTGTTTGAAGAAAATCTGAGGAAATCCCGTGACCAACTACTTGTCAGGCTACTTTGCTTTCAAATCTTCATAAAATCAGAAGTTTACACAAGTTTGGGATACATTGCCTAATGGTTCGAAAGTTTATCCACTGGATAGTACCATTCCTGGACGAAATGGCAAAGGACTATGTACCCTTTCTTCATAAAAGGTACTCTTATCACAAAAGCGGCTCCAAACTTGAATTTCGTCTAAATGAAAAAAAGGGCCAGAAGCACAAGTCTAATCAACTGCCAACAGCCCCCCCCCCCCCCCCACATGTACTTTCACGTTACCTATTATTTTATTGTTTTTGCAAGGCTGGCTACTTCAACGTCTCCCAAGCATTTCCTCTATAAATAGAGGAACCATGAACGAGGAAGGGGAGGATTTTTGGACCAGAGGAACGAATCTCCCAAATTTTCTCAAACACAACAAAATCTCCCAAGTCCTTGAGAACTTGTGAAGAACAAACCCAGAATCCCTTTGTCACTTCTTTTTTGATTCTGAAGAACAAACACTTTACATTCCTTCGAATCCCCTCCTTCTAGCGCCAGCAGTTCAAGCTCGAAGCCCACACACCAGCTTTGAGGTAAGTCATTCTGACTCTAAGCTTTTTGTTTCAAATATCATGTACATAACTTTTTTTTTCTCTTTTCGTTTCCACCCCCCTTAACATGTTTTCAGAGCTAACCCCCTTTCGTGTTGCTGCCTGTTTACTTAAATATGCTTTAACTATTAAACTATTTACAAGACAAATATTAGCATGGCCTTAGGCCATGTTGCCATTTAATGCCTTAAACGAAAGAAATAGGGGAAAGGAAACATGAAACGAAGCCTTGGGCTTCCTTGCTGACATCCAAGAAAGGCATGCTGCACCACACTAGTTCCTAGGAAGAATCTAAAGGCAGAACCTTGGGCTTCGCCACACACTGAATTCCAGGCCATTCAAAGGACAGGACCTCACTAGTGCCAGCCCCCAATCAAAAGTCACAACCTGCTGCTTCCAGGCCCAGTCGAAGGATACCATATGCTGACTTCCCAGCCCCAGAATGCCAGAATCGAAGGCCATGACCTTACTGGCACAAACTCCCATTCAAAGGCCATGACCTTGTTGATGCCAGCCCCCAATCGAAGGAGGCCAACATAATGCAAATCGAATGTTGTCTCCCCCCAATTGAAAGACACCCATTCTCCTTACTTTTATCTTATTTTTTGCCTTTACATTTCCATGCAATTTGATATGGTTGTAATAGTGTAGGTTTTATTTATTGCATTCTTTATTGCTTTTGTATAAATGCTAGTAACTAGGATGTATGGCAAGATAAAACCAATAAGTAGACAACCCCTAATCAAGACAAAATGCATGCAATTAAACAAACTTTGCACACATGCACCCTTAGGGTAATATCACTTGTTGCCTATCGGAAAATAGTCATGTCCCTCGAACATGGGCGTTTTAGCAAAGACCCTCGATAAAAGATCGTAGTCCCTCGATTACCCTTGATGTTGCCTTCGGTAAACGATCTAGTCCCTAAATAACATTGCTAAAACGTCCCATAGGTTACCTTTTATGACTATACAAACGTCCCACGCCCGTCCCTTCACATCCAACGATGGGACTTCTTACCAAAACAATGGTAAGATAGAAACATCTAAAGGAGGAAGAAAAGAACATCTAACACCTTTTGAGTAGGTAGATTTGCTCCTATTTGCTCGCTTGCTCACAACAAAAACGTTCTTATACACCAACACACTCATTTGAAACATTTTTAAAAGACAAACACTTTGTACGCATTCTTATAGAAACGGGAACCATTACAAAGATACATTTTCAAAATCACTTTAAAAAACACAATCCACAAACACTTCTTTGAACTATTTTCAAAACAACACTTTGTACGCATTCTTATAGAAACGAGAGCCATTACAAAGTCACATTTTCAAAATACTTTCAAAACCCACACCACAAGCACACTTTCAAACAAAAGCAAGTGATCTAGGAAGAAACTAAGAGCCCGTAGATAACTGCAGATGAAAAGGGTGCTAATACCTTCCCTTTTCATAATCTACCCCCCGAACTCAAGAAAACATCTCGAAAGGTCTTTCCCGTTCTTTTCATCCTTTCCTTATTGGATAAAAGAAAAGTCGGTGGCGACTCTTGCAATCCGCAACAATTGCGATAAAACACAAAACACCCAAGTCAGTTCTCCCACCACGTTACACATTCGATGGCCCTTCGCCCGTCCCTTCATATCTAATAGATAGAGCTACCTATAAACTAATGGTACGGATAACATTATCTCTAAAGGAGAGGGAAAAGAATAAGAATGACCTTGAGTAGGGTAAGAATTTTTAATCGCTTGCTCAAAACATTTTTCACACATCATTTTCAAACGAAATATTTTCTAAAACACTTTGTACGCATTCTTGAGGACTGATACAAGAATCATTACAAAGTTGGCCTTACATTAGCTTTTCAAAATATTTTCAAACAAATCACACACAAAGAAAGATTTTAAAAAAGGGAGCTAGCGATTAAGAACACGTAGATAACTACGGATGAAAAGGGTGATAGCACCTTCCCTTTTCATAACTTACCCCCTGAACTCAAAATCTATCAAGGTCTTTCCCGTTCTTTTCATCCTTTCCTTATATTGGATAAAAGAAAAGTCGGTGGCGACTCTTGCTAACTGCAACATTTGCGATAAAAAAACTAGACAAATCAGTTCTCCCACTGTATTATAGTTGGTGTTGTACCCCAAAATTTTCCCTCCCATTTTTTTCAAGACAAGTTAGTTCAATGTATCTTCTCATGCTCCTAAGGTTCTGAAGTACTCAAGACTATTCAAGAATTGATCAGATGAACCCTCCTCCTAAGAAGTGGCCTACAATTAGGGTTTTGGTTTTCTCAAAAAAATTGAGCTTCTAATGCCTCATGTGAGTTTCATGGTTCCTCATATGCCTCAAAGAATCCTCATGTCAAGTTTCAAACCTTACATCACAAATTTGTTCAGTCAATTGCTCATATGAGTGAAAATAAACTATATTGGGCAAAAAGACAATTGTGGTCAACATATAGTCAAACTTCAATTTTTTTGGTTAATATCAAGATTTTGAGGTCACATTCATCATTTGATCAAGAGTTGATCGTGATTCATCAAGAAAACTCAAGATTCATCAAAAGTCAAAAGTTACTAAATTAGGGTTTTCTTTAAAAGAAGTCAACTATACTTTGACCAACCATAACTTTCACATGCTTCATCAGAAAATTCTCAACGAAAGCCCATATTGATGGAAATTCAATTCTCTACAACTTTGTATCTATAAGCTCAAGGCAAAAAATGCCATTTGAGAAATATGGGCCAAAGCATTGCAGGTCGTTTTAAAAGTCAACAAAAAGACACTTTTTGTCAAAGTAATTTACATCAAGATAAAGTCTTCAAATGAGAAAATGAACAACATTAAGATTGTAGGGGACATCTTGAGGGTTCCAAAAAGTAAAAGATTACCTTCATATTATGAAAATTGAGTGAGATATGATTTGTGCAAGTTGAGCATTTTTTGAGAAATGCTTGAAGTCCACTTTGAGCAAAGTTGAATTTTTGGGCTAATGGGCCTAAGTTTTTAGGTTCAAACATGTTAATGACACATTAGAGGACATCTAAGTCCATTCATACCTTACCATAATTTTTATTTTTATTTATTTTTATTTTTATTCAATTAAATACAAAATAAATTAAATAAAAAACAAGATAAATGGTAATAGGCGCATGGATATTTGTTTTGATCAGAATTGGAGTCCGAAAAGATTGTGACAACTAATAGTAACCATGTGGAGTATTTTTGAAGCAAATCTTGACCAAAATTAGAAAGTTTTAAGATGATTTTTCAATCAAATCTTCACCTCATGATAACATGGATTCCTTTCGCTTTTGTTGACCTAATTTCATCCTCTATATAAGCACAACACATTCAGTTGCTCAGGACACAAATTACTGCCTCCAAGAACTCTCAAAAAAATATCAAAATTTCTCAAACTAGGGCAAACACAAAACCCTATTTGCAGCCTCCTTCAATCGAAACCAAGCATCCAAACAAACTCCTGAAGTTCCCAGGATCACTACCAAGCCAAGAAGCAAGCCTGTCCATGCCTGGAATCGTTCATTCAAGCCCACCAGTTTTAGTAAAATTTCTCAATTACAAACTCTTAATTCTCACGCTATAAATCATTTATAAGCATTCATACATGTTCATACTGATGTTTGGAATATTTTAAAGAACCATTGCTTTTGAGTTTTGATGCAGGGATAAGAAAATGCCATTGTTAGGGCGTGAAGCTCCAGCTTCACCGTATCTCCTTTTACATGAACTTTGAGGCGAAAATAAGACCACCAATGAATCTGAATCCATGGATTTAGGGGGATAGGGTCCTATTTTATTTCTAACATGCGTTATTTTTGCAGGACCATGAAACACCTAGCCGGAGAAGACGACCGAAGCTAGGGCTCTCGCGCTTCTCCAGTGCATTGATTTTGTTTTATATGTAATGTTTTTGTTTTATTATATTAACATATGGACACGTTAGCTCTGTTGGTGGAAGGCACACATGATGAATGAAGGGGTGTGGGTTAGATTGCTTACGTTTTGCATTTTTTGTGTTTTTCCAGATTAATGTATAGTCTCAAATATAATCAGTACATTCTGACTCCTAACACCAACAACGCGCTGGTACAATGGCAAGCAATGCAGCGCAAAAGCTAGGGGGCGTGGGTTCAACACCCACCCCAAACATTCTTTTTTCATTAACCCTTATTTATTTATTTTTCTTATTTATTTCCTAATTAACTTCTAACAAACCCTAATCCTTTTTCAAAACCCTAACAAAATAGGTTTAGTTTTAATTAATTAATTAACTTTTTCTTAAATATTAAAATCAATTAGAATTTAGGTTTTTTTAATCAATTAGACATTAGGGTTTTTATTAACTTAATTTTCTTAAAATTGATTAGAATTAGGTTTAATTACTCATTAACACTCAAATCATTTTCTAAACAAAAACACCAAGATATTTTTCCTAACCCTTAGAATTTTAGGGCATTTGACATTTTTTCCTAACATTTTTTTTTTGCATTTAAATTCCTAGTATAGGTTTATTTCTTGCATTCTTTTATCCTTATGTAACTGCTCTAAAGCCTTGTAATAGCATAGGGTTTACCTTCCACCCCTTTACTTTTCCTGATATATTTTATATTGCTAGTAAATAGGTTTTGTATGGCAAGAATAAAATCAATCGATAGAAAACCCTAATTCTCAAGATAAATATAACTAAACTGAACACACTTTTCACACTCACACCTCTAGGGTAACCTCTCTTTGTTGCCTTCGGAGACAATGGTCATGTCCCTCAAAAGTAGGGATACTTTACCAAAAGACCCTTACGAATAAAGATCATAGTCCCTCGATGAACCTTCGGTGTTGCCTATGAAAAATGATCTAGTCCCTCTAATACAATTGCTAAAGTATCTCTACATGTTGCCTTCAATAACCATTCGATGACCCTACGTCTGTCCCTTCACATCCAATAGATAAGGCTACCTACCAAGTAATGGTATGGATAGCACTATCTCTAAAGGAGAAGGAAAAGAATAAGAATGGCCTTTAGTGGGTAGGGAACTCTTAATCACTTGCTCATAACTCTTTTCTGAAATAAACATTTTTTCACATCACACTTTTCAAACAAAATATTTTCAAACACTTTGTATACATTCTTGAGGACTGATAAAAGAATCATTACAAAGTTAGCCTTACATTGGCTTTTCAAAATATTTTCAAACAAATCACACACAAAGCAAATTTCAAAAGTGAGCTAGCAATTAAGAGTCCGTAGATAACTATAGATGAAAATGGTGCTAACACCTTCCCTTTTCATAACTTACCCCCCAAACTCAAAATCTATCAAGGTCTTTCCTGTTCTTTTTATCCTTTCCTAAATATTAGATAAAAGAAAAGTTGGTGGTGACTCTTTCTATCCGCACATTTGGATAAAACCAAAAAAGTCAGTTCTCCCACCGAATTACAGAACTGGCGACTCTGCTGGGGATTTACTAAAAAGAGGGGTTTCCTTAGGGATATATCATTTTACCTGCTTTCTTTGTTTGCTTTGTTTGCTTTAAATTTAAGGGTTGCTTGGGTTTATTATTGCTTGTAAGATCCTATACCCGGATCTAAGGATGCCTTAGGTAAGTAGCAATAGATCATGAAGATTGTACGGCGTAGAATGATATGGTTGAAGTGATGGCTACGGTTAGTGCGACACTTTTGATTGTACTAATGCTCCTTGAGTCAGTCAAGGATAACATTAGGCTTCCATGTGGTGTCATTAGCACTAAATTACTTTTAGAACCTTAATTGACCTATCTTGGCCATTAGAAGGTAGTGAGATGGTCGTCTTTGGTGCAGTCCAAGGTTGGTTGATACTCGATGCTACGCTCATGGAGTTTCGAATCTCGAGATGTTTTATTGGCAAGCCAATTGTGGTGCTAAAATAAATCATGTGATAAAGATCGGTGATATGATATTCCTAGAACTCGATTACTATTTTTAGGACAGGTTGAGCCAACTTAACTCTAATGGGGAAGGGTACTTACCTATGGACTTCATGCAAGCCTTTAAACTTAGGGTTATTGTGTGACTTGTTTGTGTTTTCTTATTTAAACATGACATCATAACATCATACCATCATGACATGGAATTTTTACTAACCATTTCAAGGATATTAGGGATCTTTGGTGCAAGATTATCATAAGCCATATTTCTAGTAAGGGGTAAGAGGATTTATTTTCCTCTAGCCAGATGTCGTCAAGATCAAAGTACATTATCTTAAGTCAGAGGCTAGAACCCACTTGATATGGTGAACTTAATTCTTATGGAAAGACGTTCAAAGTTGAAGACTCAAAGTTCTTCAGACAAAGCTGCAACCAGACTCAGTTTCTGATATTTAAAATTTTTAATTGCGCGAGATCCTTGAAAAAATTGCATATGCATCTACATGTCATGCATATCATTACATAACAGGTGTTCTCAAGACAGGCTTTCTCATCTTCTTGCTGTTTATTTTAGTAGAAATGGCTCTTGAACAGACAGTCAAAGATCTCCAAGCTTAGAATGCCTAATTCCAACAGATGTTCCTAAACTTAGCCAATGGGCAGGAATAATTGAAGGCACTTGTCACTATTGTGAAGAAGAAGACAAAGAAACCAATCGGCATCCTCAACATGGGGAAGAGGTTCAGAGGTCCAGTTAAGCAATCTCGAGGTCTTAATATCCCATCGAATGAATATGACAAATAGGATGAAGATGGTAAGAGTGTGAAAACTGAAAGAAGGAGTCTTGGTTCTGACAAATCTCCTGATGAATAGGAAGATGATTATTTGGATGAGCAATATCCCCCTGCTGATGAGAAGTATAAGCTGGAGGAAGAGTGTCTGAGAGCTATGGAAATCTAGAAGGTGCCTGGATTGAACTTTGATGATTTGGGTCTGGTTTCAGGAGTTGTCGTTCCTCCTAAATTCAAAACTCCTATATTTTCCAAGTATGGTGGCATTTCCTGCCCAAAGTTGCACTTGAGGTCATTTGTTCAGAAAATACAACCGTACACTATTGACAAGAAGCTGTGGGTTCATTTCTTTCAAGAGAGTCTGTTTGGAACGCAGTTGGAATGGTTCTATCAACTAGAAGGGACCAATATTCATACCTGGGAAGATTTGGATGCTGCTTTCTATAAGAAATACCAGTATAATACTGATCTTGCACCAACCCGTATGCAACTACAGAGCACGACCATGGGTTCTGAGAAAGGTTTCAAAGAGTACGCACATAAATGGAGGGATCTTGCGGGTAGAGTTTAACCTCTTTTGGATGATAGAGAGTTGGTTGACATCTTCATGAGTACACTGACAAGTCCTTTCTATAATCACCTACTTGGAAGTTCTTCGACTGGTTTCACTGAACTGATATTGATAAGGGAACATGTTGATAATGGAATTAGAAGCAGTAAAATCCAGGTGGCCACGTCTTCAAATATTATGAAGAAGGCTTATAATGGTAAGAGAGAATCCAATGAGGTGTACGGTCAGAAGGGTCGTAATAAGAGTGATCGTAACCAATCTATGGGGGAAGTACTGATCTATAATCCCACGCCAGTGAAACAACAACAACAAAATAATCAGGGTAGGCAGGATGTACCCAAGAGACAGTTCACAAAAATCAAGATGTCATTGGCTCACGCATCGCAACACATGTTGAAGTCAGGGTTGATTACATTGAGAGAACCGCCTCAAAATCCCAACACTTCCTTTCCCCGCTATAATCCCAATGCAAGGTGTGCATATCACTCTGACAGTCTCGGGCATGATACTAGTAACTGTTAGGCTCTAAAGAATAAGATCCAAAACATGATTGACACTAAGGAAATTGAATTTGATCCTCCTGAGATTCCTAATGTGATTAGTGAACCCATGCCTAAGCATAACAAGGGAGTTAATGTTATTGATGATACTTCTGTTGTGGAAGACACTGATAGCGACTGCGACATAAACAGTTGGACCTTCTCTACTAACGATAGTGGGATCAACTATTGGAAGAATGAAGACTTTGTCCTAATCTCCTTTAGTCAGGAGTAAATGCTCTTTTCTATTTTCTTACTTTCAATTTTTTTTTTGGTTATGTAATTTAAACAATAAACTTTAAGCCTTGTGCCTTACCCGGGGCACAATGGTCCATTTGTTAGGGTTGTCATTATTCATCGACATATTTTCATTTAATAAATAATTGGATGTTTGCATTCAAATTTTGTGCTACTTGTCTTTCTTTTACTTTACTGTTTTTAAAATATCTATGTATTCTTACACACACCCATATAACAAATTTCAGATCCATATCCACCCTGAATCCCATTGATAACAACTCCACTATTTCCAATTATGACTTCGAAAATCCGATCTACCAAGCCGAGGACGAAGGTGATGAAGATTGTGAAATACCTGGAGAGCTTGTTAGGCTCTTAATGCAAGAAGAAAGAGCCATACGACCGCATGAGGAACCAATCGAGGTTATGAATTTGGGTACTGAAGAGGACAAGAAACAAATCAAGATAGGTACCAACCTAGATGGTGGTTTCAAAAAGAGATTAATCCAGATGTTGCGTGACTATGTTGAGATCTTTGCTTGGTCGTACGAAGATATGCCAAGGATTGATACTGACATTATGGTTCACCGTCTATCGATGAAGGAAGGTTGCCTTCCTATAAAGCAGAAGGTTTGTTGTATACATCCTGAGATATCAGAAAAGATCAAGGTTGAGGTTATGAAACAATTAAATGCAGGTTCCTTAGTTGTTACGTACTATCCTCAGTGGGTTGCAAATGTGGTGCCAGTACCTAAGAAAGATGGTAGGTGTGTATATGTATAGACTACATGGATCTGAATAGAGAAAGCGCCAAAGATGACTTTTGATTCCACATATTGATGTTCTGGTTGACAACACCTCTCATCACAAGGTATTTTCCTTCATGGATGGTTTCTCTGGTTATAATCAAATCAAGATGGCCCCTAAAGACATGGAGAAGACTACTTTTGTCACATAGCGGGGCACTTTATGTTACAAAGTTATGCCTTTTGGTTTGAAGAACACCGGTGCAACATATCAGCATGCTATGGTAGCTTTGTTCCATGATATGGTCCATCACGAGATAGAGGTTTACGTTGATGACATGATAGCCAGGTCCCAAACTGAAGAAGAACATCTTGACCACCTGCACAAGCTGCTTGAGAGATTGAAGAATTACAAGTTGAGGTTGAACCCAAACAAGTGCACCTTTGGGGTAAGATCTGATAAACTCCCAGGTTTCGTCGTCAGTGGTAAAGGTATTGAAGTTGATCCGGCCAAGGTTAAAGACATTTAAGAAATTCCATCTCCCCGTACTGAGAATAAAGTCAGAGGTTTCTTGGGACGATTGAACTACATTGCCAGATTTATTTCCCATATAACTGCTACTTGTGAGCTAATCTTCAAGTTACTAAAGAAAGATCAAGTAGTGAAGTGGAACGACGACTGTCAGATAGCCTTCGATAAAATCAAGGAGTACATCCAAGAACCTATGATTCTAATGCCACCGGTTAAAGGATGACCTCTGATCATGTACCTGATAGTATTATAGAATTTAATGGGGTGTGTATTGAGGCAACATGACGAGTCTGGTCGAAAAGAGTATGCAATATACTACCTTAGAAAAAAGTTTACCGACTGTGAAACAAGATACTCACTGTTCGAGAAGACTTGTTGCGCTTCGGTATGAGCTGCTCACCGACTAAGACAATATATTTTGACTCATACTATTTTGTTGATCTCTAAGATGGATCCAATAAAATACATATTCAAGAAACCCTCTCTCTCTGGAAGAATAGCAAGATGGCAAATGGTCTTGACAGAATATGACATTCAATGCACTACTCAAAAGGCAATCAAAGGAAGTGTACTGGAAAATCATCTGGCTCATCAGGCTGTAGATGACTACCAGACTATGAATTTTGAGTTCTCAGATGAGAATATTATACTAATTACTGAATATGAAGAACCTGGACCGTATGAAGGACCCGAGTCGGGATCACGATGGACTATGGTTTTTGATGGAGCTTCTAACGCACTTGGTAATGGATTGTGTTATGATTGTCTCTCCCAAGGGTTGCCATATGCCCTTCACCGCCAGGTTATATTTTGATTGTACCAATAACATGGTCGAATACGAAACGTGCATCATGGTATCAAGGCTGCTATCGATATGAGAATTAAACTTTTGAATGTATATGGGGACTCAACCTTAGTGATCAGTCATATTAAGAGAGAATGGGATATGAAACATCCGAATCTCATTCCTTATCGAGAGCATGTATTGACATTATTTCCGTACTTCTAAGAAATCAATTTTGAACATATTCCATGAGAAGAATCAATTGGCAGACATATTGGCTACCATGTCATCTATGTTCAGAGTCAGATGGGACAATGAAGCTCCTTGAGTTACTATTGAGAGACTAGACGAACCAACACATTCTACGAAGTTGATACAGATTGAGTAGAGGAAAAGCCTTGGTACCATGAAGTAAAAAGATACCTCGAGACTCAAGAGTGTCCTGAAGGGGCATCTATTAACGATAAGAAATTTCTACGGAGGTTCTATGCCAAGTTCTTTCTGAGTAACGGAATCTTGTACAAGCGCAACCATGATTCGACTTTGCTTCACTGTATAGACAAGAAGGAAGCTGAGAAAATAATGGAAGATATGCACGAAGGAGTCTTTTGTACTCACTCCAGTGGGCATATGATGGCTAAGAAAATTCTGAGAGCGGGTTATTATTGGTCGACTATGGAAACTGATTGCCATCGTCATTCTAGAACTTGTCACAATGCCAGATTTATGCTGACAAAGTACATGTTCCTCCGGTTTCCTGAATTTCTTGACTGCTCCTTGGTTGTTTGCAATGTGGGGCATCGATATGATTGGAGACATTAAGCCTACCGCTTCTAATGGGCATGGTTTCATCCTGGTCATTATTGATTACTTCACAAAGTGGGTAGAAGCATCCTCAATTGCCTCTGTTACCAAGAATGTTATGGCCCGGTTCATTAAGAATAACCTCATATGTCGGTATGGCATACCCGAAAGGATCATCACAGATAATGGTACCAATATCAATAATATTGTGATCACAGAACTCTGCATGCAGTTCAAGATTAAGCACCACAACTCTTCTCCGTATCGACCAAAAATGAATGGCACATTGGAAGCCTCTAACAAGAATATCAAGAAGATCTTGCAGAAGATGATGGTGACATACAAATATTGGCACGAGATGTTACCATTTGCTCTTCATGGTTATCGCACTTTAGTACGTACATCAACCGTGGAAACCAAGTTCTCTCTAGTCTATGATATGAAGGTTGTCTTACCTGTCGAAGTCCAGATTCCTTCCCTAGGGATTATGAAAGATGCAGGTTTAGATGGAGATGAGTGGATTCAGACTAGGCTCGACCAGATAAATTTAATTGATGAAAAAAGACTTGTGGTTGTTTATCATGGTCAGATGTATCAGAAGCACATGATCAAGGCCTTTAACAAGAAAGTCAAACACCAGGTGTATCAGGCTGGTGATTTGGTGATAAAGCGCATCATCCTACCACAAGGTGATCCCAGGGGCAAATGGACTCCCACATACGAAGGGCCATTTGTGATCAAGAAGATATTTTCTGGCGGTGCTATAATACTTACCACCATGGACGGTGAAGATTTTCCGCACCCTGTGAACGCGAACATAATCAAAAAATACTATGCATAAAAGATACCAGCTAGGTTGACAGGCCTAGACAAAAATAAGGGCATCCCAACGAAACAAAAGGGTTCGTACAAAAATTAGGGATATATATAAAAAAATTGTACACCCGACAAGTCGAAAACCTGAAAAGGCGACTTGGGCAAAAAAGGATATCTCGGTGGATTGAAAACCCGAAAGGGCGGTCCAGGAAAAAGTTGGGGATTAAAGCATACGACCATGTCCCGTTGGATCATCCATCTATTTACAGCCAGCATAATTACCAACGTCAAGTTCAAATGGTACAAGATCAGTTCAATCAACTTCTTCCGACAATAAGGGATGAGATGTTTGAAGACATAGGGGCAATAGCAGAGTTGAAACTCGATGGGATCATTTCCACACAGTTGTTTTTATTTGTTTTTCTTTGTACCACTTTTTCTTTTACGACGACTTCCTCTTACTAGGATTTTTGTCTCCTTGTATAAAACTGTCTATTTATAGGCAAACCTTCAAACTCAATACAATCAATTTCAAATTCAAAAATGTTCTTACTTTCTCTGTTTTGTTTGCAAAAACATCCAATGATTATATTGAATAAACGTATGCATTTGAGTATGATTACTATTTATAAATATATGCATGAAAACAGGATTAGCATTTACTGAAGACTCTAGGAGTCTCGATAACATTCAAAGTTGACCATAAATCCCCATAGAGCAATCTCCCCAGAACTATTTTCACAAGCTAATTCTCGTCGGAGTTTATCTCCTCAACATGGTCTATAGGGTTTATTTCCCTAACGGAGTTTATTTCTCCAATATTGTGAGTTCCCCAACAAGATTCTCTTCTCTGACCAGATATCATATGATGTTGTCCTCCCCAGAAGAGCTAATTCTCATATCCAAAACCTAGTCAGATAACACATCAGAGGATTATCCGTCTCTTTTATCCCCAATCAGGAATCAAATCCTTCAAAGAACAATGAATATCCGACTCTCCTTGAATGCTTCTATCCCCAATCAGAAGTCAAAAATCCCCAGCGGAGTATCCTCAAATAGAAAACAGAAATCCCCAGTAGAGGCATTCTAAACAAAGCTAAAGAATGACTATCTTCATCCTCAGCAACAGTCAGGGATTTATTTTCCCCAGTCAGACATTATTACACGAAGCTACTAATACGCACCAATAAAATATTTCATTCACATACACTATGCTCATTTATTTTGAGAGCATCATTACACAATGCATTACATACATCATGACCTTGCATAGAATTAACTTTGTCTTTTCGGGTTAAGTTCACAAACAGACAAATATTATCAGCAACTTATGGACACATTATGGATCAATTCGCAAAACAGAATGGGGCGACTATCTACATAACCAGCATTCTCCTTCAGAGGTTTATTCTGAAAAGCATCTCCTTCAAGGCTTTGTTCTGAAAAGTATTCCCATTCAGAAGTTTATTCTGAAAAGCATTCCCCCCAGGGACCAAATTCTGGAGAGCATTTCCTTCAGAGGTTTATTCTGAAAAGCATTCCCCTTTAGAGGTTTATTCTAAAAAGCATCTCCTTTAGGGCCTTCATTCTGAAAAGCATTCCCCCAGAGACCGAATTCTAGCAAGCATTTCCTTTAGAGATTTATTCTGAAAAGCATTTCCCCTTTAGAGACTGAATTTTAAAAAGCATCTCCTTCAAAGACTGAATTCTAAAAAGCATCTCCTTCGGGGCCTTCGTTCTAAAAATAATTCCCCTTCAGAAGTTTATTCTGAAAAGAAATCCCCTTCAGAAGTTTATTCTGAAAAGCATTCCTCTTCAGAATTTTATTCTGAAAAGCATTCCCCTTTAAAAGTTTATTCTGAAAAGCATTCCCCCCAGAGACTAAATTCTGGCGAACATTTCCTTCAAAGTTTTATTTTGAAAAGCAGCTCCTTCTGGGGCTTCATTCTAAAAAGAATTTTCCTTCAAAGGTTTATTCTGAAAAGTAGCTCTTTCAGGGCCTTCATTTTGAAAAGCATTCTCTTTCAGAGGTTTATTCTGAAAAGCAATCTCCTTCAGGGCCTTTGTTCTAAAAAGCATCTCCTTCAGAAGTTTATTCTGAAAAGCATTCCCCCCAGAGACTGAATTCTGGTGAGCATTTCCTTTGGAGGTTTATTCTGAAAAGCATTCTCCTTCAGAAGTTTATTTTGAAAAGCATTCCACTTCAGAGACTGAATTCTGAAAAGCATCTCCAACTACAGAGAGGGGTGTATCAAATCGACAACATGATTAAAAGTCTACACAAACAGACAATTCAAAGCAATCGAAATATTAAATAACTAATTAAATTGAATTATCTTATTTAATAGAATTAATTAACAAAATAATCAATTCTATTAAATATTATTTTCAAACCTAATTAATCATTTAAGACAAATAATATTTTTTTTATTTTTATTTGATAGAAATAAAAATAAAGAAAGAAAATAAAATAATAAACAAAAATTAAATGAAAGATATAGAAAGAAAATTAAATGGGCCCACATGAAGTAATTATGGGGCGTGAGGGATAGAAATTCGCTAGGCCCAATAGATGTAAAGCCTAGACTTCAATGAATTCCTGCAGGATCTTGTGTGGCTGGCTCCTGAAGGATCATCATGAGGAGGTGCTTCTAGAATGTTCGATCTAGATCCATGGAGATCTGGTGGTGAGAATTGAGGAGGTGCATGGTAAGATCGATGGAGAGAAACATCCAATAATCCTATGCATTTGATCCAGCGTGAGTAGTCCTTGAGGGAGCATGGTGGATAACACATTTTGAGCTATTGGATGATGATTAGATAATGCTGAGTGAGAGACCATGGCAGCTACGGTGGGTGCACCTATGAAAAATTGGAAAATAACCACAAATTAGGTGACACTTGTCACCACCGGATTAGTGATGTAATCCAGCAGTAATTAACAAAAGAAAAAACAAAACCATAATTAAAACAAATTATAAAAACAATCTCTCTCTTAAAAATTTATGCTCTCGTTCTATCTCTGATGGCGATCACTGGAGAAGGCAAACCCGTCGCGTCGGGAATCACCTCAAGGTGGCGGCCACGACGGAAGGCGTTTCGAATCTGATTTTCAATCTGTTTGCATATTATGAATCATTTCTCTCTTCTTATCACGATTCCATGGCTTAATTTTACAGGAAAATGATGGATCTGAGTAGATCTGAAAGGGGATTTCGAAACCCTAGATTTCTTAGATCGGCCGATTAGCCAAGATTATGCACGAATGATGATAGGCAGAGGAGATGAGATTCGGCTTGTGAGGCTCGAACCTGTGTGTTTTGTATCAATACTTCCAGTGAGATCTTTCGGTATCTAAGCTCTGGCTTTCTCTGACTCTCTGTGCTTGTGATTTCAAAATCTTTTCCTCTTCTTCTTTCTCAAATTTCTGGAGGGATTTGTGTTAGGAAAATGATGATGGGGTTAGGGTTTTTTCTGTGAATGATGAAAATGAATCATGAACTTGAGAGAGCGGAGAGAATTTTTGTGGAGATTCTTTTCTGTGATTCTTCTATAAATTGGAGAATTTTCATTTTTATAGTTCTGTCATTTTGAAAAATTGTTAGAGCTTGATTTGATCTGAGTTAGTAATTGTGAGAGTTTGTGATATCAATGGATGGTGAGGATCACATCTGAATTCTAGCTTGCTTGAGAAGTTTTGCTGAGCTGGAATTGAGTTTTTGATCTGTTACTTGACAGACTTGGAACGAAATTTGTATTGGGCCCTTTTTATATATGTTTTTTTGTTATTGTTTGTGTGACTAAAATCTACTGCAGTACTCTTGCTTGAGACGCAAAATCTTTTACTGATATGTTGTGATGTTGGGCTGCATAAGTTTCTGCTATATTTTTTTGTTTTGACTGAACTGTTAACTTTGCATTGGACTTAGAACTTGAACTTTTCACCGCTTTGTGATGATGTGCACTAAAGTTGCAGTAACTTTGTCTCTATTTGTCTTTACTGTGAACCAAATTGGTTTTTGTGATTTGTAGTGAAGAACTCGGCCCATGATTGCTTGTTTGAAATTTGACTTGTGTGAAACAAAATTATATGAGGATTTGGTTGTTGTTGGGCTTAAACATGATTGAAAACCAACCTTAAGCTTTGATTCCTACACAAACCTAATGATGAATTCAGAGAACCTTTTTCTTGACAAATTCTTTGGTTATGTACAATTTTCTTGATTGCTTTGATTGCTTGCTAACAACTTTCTTTTCTTTGATTCATGAACAAAGGTGATGGTTGGTGTTGTACCCCAAAAATTTCCCTCCCTTTTTTTTCAAGACAAGTTGGTTCAAGATATCTTCTCATGGTCCCAAGGTTCTCAAGTACTCAAGACTATTCAAGAATTGATCAGATGAACCCTCCTCCTAAGTAGTGGCCTACAATTAGGTTTCTGGTTTTCTCAAATAAAATTGAGCTTATAATGCCTCAAGTGAGTTTCATGGTTCCTCATATGCCTCAAATAATCCTCATGTCAAGTTTCAAACCTTACATCATAAATTTTCTCAGTCAATTGCTCAGATGAGTGAAAATCAACTGTATTGGACAAAAAGTCAATTATGGTCAACATACAGTTAAACTTCAAGATTTTTGGTCAACATCAAGATTTTGAGGTCACATTAAACATTTGATCAAGGTGTGATAATGATTCATCAAGAAAACTGAAGGTTCATCAAAAGTCAAAAGTTACTAAATTAAGGTTTTCTTTAGGAGAAGTCAACTGAACTTTGACCAAACATAACTTTCACATGCTTCATCAGAAAATTCTAAACCAAAGCCCATTTTGATGGAAATTCAATTCTATACAACTTTGCCTCTCTATGCTCAAAGCCAAAAATGCTTCATTTGATAGATATGTGCCACAACATTACATGTCATTTTAAAAGTCAACAAAAAGACACTTTTTATCAAAGCAATTTACATCAAGATAAAGTCTTCAAATGAGAAAATGAACAACATGAAGATATAGTCTTTTATTGATTTTTATTCAATTAAATACAAAATAAATTAAATAAAAAACAAGATAAATGGTAATAGGCGCATGGATATTTATTTTGATCAGAATTGGAGTCCGAAAAGATTGTGATAACTCATAGTAACCATGTGGAGTATTTTTGAAGCAAATCTTGACCAAAATTAGAAAGTTTTAAGATGATTTTTCAATCAAATCTACACCTCATGATCACATGGATTCCTTTCGCTTTTGTTGACCTAATTCCATCCTCTATATAAGCACAACACATTCAGATGCTTAGGACACGAATTACTGCCTCCAAGAACTCTAAAAAAAAACTCAAAATTTTTCAAACTAGGGCAAACACAAAACCCTATTTTCAGCCTCCTTCAATCGAAACCAAGCATCCAAATGCATTCCTGAAGTTCCCAGGATCACTACCAAGCCAAAGCCTGTCCACGCCTGAAATCGTTCATTCAAGCCCACCGGTTTTGGTAAAATTTCTCAATTACAAACTCTTAATTCTCACTTTGTAAATCGTTTATAAGCATTCATACATGTTCATACTGATGTTTGGAATGTTTTAAAACCATTGATTTTGAGTTTTGATGCAGGGATAAGAAAACCCCATTATTAGGGCGTGAAGCTCCGACTTCATTGTATCTCCTTTTACAGACACTTACAGGCCAAAATAAGACCACCAATGAATTTGCAACCATGGATTTATGGGGATAGGGTCCTCTTTTCTTTCTAACACGCGTTGTTTTTGCAGGACCATGAAACACCTAGCCGGAGAAGATGACCGGAGCTAGGGCTCCAGCGCTTCTTCGGTGCATTGATTTTGTTTTATATATATTGTTTTTGTTTTATTATATTAACAGATGGGCGCGTTATCTCAGTTGGTGGAAGGCACACATGATGAACGAAGGGGCGTGGGTTTGATTCCCTGCATTTTTCATTTTTTGTGTTTTCCATATTAATGTACATGTCTCAAATATAATCAGCACATTCTGATTCCTAACACCAACAGCGCGTTGGCGCAGTGGCAAGCAATGCAGCATGAAAGCTAGGGGCGTGGGTTCAACACCCACCCAAACAATCTTTTTTCACTAACCCTTATTTGTTTCTTTTTCTTATTTATTTCTTAATTAACTTATAACAAACCCTAATCCTTTTTCAAAACCCTAACAAATTAGTTTTAGTTTTAATTAATTAATTAATCAAATTTTTCTTAAATATTAAAATCAATTAGACTTTAGGTTTTTTTAATAAATCAGACATTAGGGTTTTTATTAACTTAATTTTCTTAAAATTGATTAGAATTAGGTTTAATTACTTATTAACACTCAAATCATTTTCTAAACAAAAACACCAAGATATTTTTCCTAACCCTTAGAATGTTAGGGCATTTGACATTTTTTCCTAACATTTCTTTTGCATTTAAATTCCTAGTATAGGTTTATTTCTCGCATTCTTTTATCCTTATGCAACTTCCCCAAAGCCTTGTAATAGTGTAGGGTTTACTTTACGCACCTTTACTTTTCCTGCTATATTTTATATTGCTAGTAACTAGGGTTTGTATGGCAAGACTAAAATCAATCGATAAACAACCATAATTCTTAAGATAAATATAACTGAAATGAACACACTTTTCACACTCACACCTCTAGGGTAACCTCTCTTTGTTGCCTTCGGAAACAATGGCCATGTCTCTCGAAAGTAGGGATACTTTAGAAAAATACCCTTACTAATAAAGATCATAGTCACACGATGACCCTTCGATGTTGCCTATGAAAAATGACATAGTCCCTCTGATACAATTGCTAAAGTATCTCTACATGTTTCCTTCAATGATCATTCGATGACCCTACGCCTGTCCCTTCACATCCAATAGATAGGGCTACCTACCAACTAATGGTATGGATAACACTATCTCTAAAGGAGAAGGAAAAAGAATAAGAACGACCTTTAATGGGTAAGGAACTTTTAATCGCTTGATCGCAACTCTTTTATGAAATAAACATTTTTTCACATTACACTTTTCAAACAAAATATTTTCAAATACTTTGTATGTATTCTTGAGGACTGATACAAGAATAATTACAAAGTTAGCCTTACATTGGCTTTTCAAAATATTTTTAAACAAATCACACACAAAGCAAATTTTCAAAAGTGAGCTAGCAATTAAGAGCCCGTAGATAACTACAGATGATAAGGATGCTAACACCTTCCCTTTTCATAACTTACCTCCCGAACTCAAAATCTATCAAGGTCTTTCCTGTTCTTTTCACCTTTCTTAAATATTGGATAAAATAAAAGTCTTTGGTGACTCTTTCTATCTGCACATTTGGATAAAACCAAAAAATCCAGTTCTCCCACTGTATTACAGTTGGCAAGGAGAAACCGTAGCATGACTTGGCATAGAATTAAGCATGGAGAGAAGCTTGAAGAAGAAGAAGTCTTGGAAGAATCAAACTCAAGAGCTTGGAAATATTTAGACTTAGGAAAATCTTGAATTGTTGTAATTACTTGAGTTCTTCAATGACAACCTTGATGTAACTTTGAATTTGATTGTGTTTAAAAGAATTTTTGTAAACAAACTTTTAAACATTGGAACTTTCTTTGTAAGCCTTGTATGGAAACATGTAAAATTGAATGAATGTGGCACTTGAACGTCTTTTAGAAGCTTTGTGAAACTTGTAGTATTGAAATAATTGTACTCAAGTTTAGAAAAACTTTGAATGATGAGAGGAATGACTTGAATTGTAACATGAAATTTTCTTTAATTAATGAAACATGAGAGATCTTGAAATATCTTTGGTTAAAGTATTTGCAAATTGTAGCAATTAAACCAATCTTATCCATAACGCAATAGAATTACTTGGTTCAAAATAACAAGCTTGCAATCTCTCTTCACTTCCAATCTTGGCAAGAAAATTGCAAAACATTCTATGTAGCCAAAAGGAAAAACTTTCCCTCCAATAGCCTCTTTAAAATTCAAACTCTAAAAAGCCGAAAATGTACTCTAAAAAGCCCAAAGAATCTTCACTAGGCTTTGCATAATAACTTCACCACTAGAACTCAAAATTGAATCAACAAGTAAACAAATGTTCACTTGATCTCAGAAGCCAGATAAAATCTCTTCTAAATGAAAATCCAAATAGAAACTCAGTTGATTGTTGAAGGTGTACTGAGATAAAACTCATGACGCCAATTTTTTAAGAATTTTGACAGGAGAGATGTCACATACTTCAGCGATTAAACCCTTGCACAAAAGCCAAAGGATTAGAGAAAATTTAATTCAAGATTCAACACTTGTAATTCTCAATTTTTTGATGACACAAAGAATCAAATGAGATGTCTTGAGGCTTTGAGAAGCCTTGGTAGCCTGAATGATCATAATAAATAGGAGATGAGATCTATCTTGGACTGATTGGAGACATAATCAAACTTTGTTGCTTGAAGAGATCTTGAGAAACAAAATAACCTTGATCCCATCACAATGTATGAAATGCATATGATGAAATATAAGCCACTAAAAGTAAAATGAGGAGGGAAAATTTTGGGGTGGAACAACTACCCCTATTCAATCATCTTAAACCTGATAAGTGATAAAAACGTGACAACTTTCAAACTTTCAAGGTGGAATAGGATTGAATACTAAAATAACCCAAAAATTTGCTCTCTGAATAAAATAGAAACGCATAAATACTGGTAACTACATTTTGTAAGGATGACACCAAGCGAGCTGGATGGAAGATGAGAAAATCAGTGAATACTGAATATTATCAAAGAGTGTCAGATAAAACTGGACTCAAGAAATATACCAAGTAGAAATTGGTTTTGAACAACGAGCCAAGACGAGACTTGGACTCGAAAAGTAAGCCAAGTAGAAACTGGTCTTATACCAAAGAACTAGTGGATACTAGTCTTTGCAGAGAAAAATGGCTAGAGTGCACGTTTCTAGAAACACTTACTAGTCTCAAACCAAGGGAAGATAGTGTGAAGGAACTGAAAGATCCCAAAGGCTTGTAAAAGAGACGTCTCAACCAAGGATAGACTGTAAGAAGGAACTGAAATATCCCAAGGTGTAAAAGAGAGATAAAAGAGATAGATACTCGACTCATGGATACTAGTATATCAAAATTTTACTAGAAATGAGTACCGGGACAAAATCTGGATTCTACGCATAGTTAACGAGACAAAACTCGACTTAAAGCAAAGTGACGAGAGTGCATGTTTCTCATAGCACTTGCTAGTCTCAGACTAAAGGGTAGGCAGTAAGATGGAAGTGAAAGAACCCAAAAGTTATAAAAGAGACATCTCTATCCAGGATAGACAGTAAGAAGGAACTGAAAGATCCCAAGGTGTAAAAGATACTAGTTTTAACCTAAGATAGACAGTATGAAGGAACTGAAAGAATCTAGGGAATAAGAAACAAAACAAGATGAAACTCGACTATTGAAGACTAGTTAGATGAAACTAAACTATAGATGAGTACCAGGACAAAAACTGGATTTTATGCACAGGTAACGAGACAAACTCGGCCAAAGAGCACTAGATAAAAATAGGCTAAAGATGAATATCATGGTGAGATTGTATTCAAAGGGTATACCAATAGAAATTGGAAGTTTGGAAAAATTCAGTGGACACTAAACTCAAGAAAACGGATCAGGCAAGAATGAAATATAGTAAGGATAACAAGTATATGTAAGTACAAAGTGCGCCTAAGAGGGGGGGGGGGTGAATTAGGTACTTTGAAAAATTCTGGTTTTAGTGATGATGGATATTATTTTTCTGGATTATGGTGAGTTTAGGAAAGAGTAAAGTGCAGAAAAATAAAGACACACGAGCGATATATCCTGGTTCCCCTCACAGTCCAAGAGTACTCCAGTCCCTTTTCAACATGAAAGAGATTTCCTTATTGTGGCAAACTTAAACAAGAACTACCAAAAAGCCAAGAACAATCCTCTTGGATTTTCACTATGTCAACAATGAGAACAATCCTCTCAAAGTGACTACACTTGTATCCAACAATCCTGGAAAGACAAGATTTAAAAAAAACCACTAAACTTATTTCCAACAATCCTGGAAAAATAAGTAAGTATCTATCAATATTTGATTTTGAGTGAGTTGAGTAGTAATGATCACTTAGAGTGATTTATAAATGAATGATCTTCTCTTCCAATGATAATATTGTACAATGACTCAAGATATAAATGCTCAAAGTTTTTCTGGTTAACAGTATATGAAAGTATGCAGAAAACTTATGTATGAAAGTGAAGAAAAGCTTGAGTTTGTATTTTGAAAATTCAGAAAATATATTTGGAAGAGGTGTTGAAAATGATTTTGAAAATGAGTATTTATATGTTCATAGCACCTTTTTGAAACATCATAAAGTTCTGTAAATCAATCATGAACAATTGCCAAGGTTGAGTGAAAGGTTTCCATGAAAAGGTATTATGAACGGGCATGTGGAAAGCTGCTAATTTTCAAAAGCGTGCAGCATGCAATCGATTGCACCCTTTGTGTAAATCGATTGCACAGGGTTTTAACAACTATATTTTCAAAAGTTTTAAGTGTGCAATCAATTGCACAAGAATTTAAATCGATTGCATGTGAAGTCAGTAGCAAAAAATGATTGAGTGCAATCGATTGCAAAAGCAATATAAATCGATTGCACTGAGAAACAGAAGCAAATGTTTTGAAAATTTTAAGCATGCAATCGATTGCACTTAATATGCAAATCGATTGCATGTGAAGTCAGTAGCAAAAAATTATTGAGTGAAATTGATTGCAAAAGCAATGTAAATCGATTGCACTGAGAAACAGAAGACAATGATCTGAAAAATTGAAGCATGCAATCGATTGCACTAATATGAAAATCGATTTCACTCAAGTGAAAAATGAATTTTAACTTAGAAAAACTTGAGTAAGGTTTTATAAAACATTTATTTTCACCATTGAGCATCTATATCTTAAGTTCAAAGTAAGTATTATCATTATACCTTGAAAGTTGCTAAGAGCTTGAACTGAAGACTTTGTCCATAGATGCTTTGAGCTTGATCATAAGTCTTTGCCTTCTTTGTCAATCATGGTTTGTCTTCATCAAAACAAAAGTTCATTTGAGAAGATGGATTTTACATTCTCCCCCTTTTTGATGATGACAAACAATCTTTCTTGATGCGTTGTAATTTCCGGAAAGAGCTTCTCCCCCTAAGATGCATAACTCCCCCTATGTATGAGAAGGTTGGAATCCTTCGAATTTGTTCATCTTGGTTGGAGAGTACCTTAAAAATTTAAGACAAGGAAATATACAAGCATAAAGTACCACATCCTTCTCCCCCTTTGACATTATCAAAAAGAAGGGAAAGATGCAAAAACAAACAGTAATAAAGCAATACTTCTAGGAAAACTTTAATTAAACATGCAACACAAATTGTCTAACGATTACACAAAACATAGAATAACAGGAAAATAATAGAAAATAATAGACATAATAAAGTTGGACAAAAATTTTATGGTTGATGCATGTCCTGGTTGTGATAGGACCAAGATCCTTGATTCAAAAATTGTTGTTGTAGAGGAGGTTATGTGTAATGTTGTGGAGGTGCTTCTGGATTATTTGGATCATATGTGCGAAAGTCATTAATCTGGGTTGTTGTAGAATCATTGATCGTATTCCATTGGTTGTTGATGTTGGTGTTCATGGAAGCAAATTGTTGAGACATGAAATCCATAAGATCTTGATTGCTTGGACCAGAGGGAGCAGTAGGTGGAGGAGGTACAGCTTCACCGCCTTCGACTTCTTGATTGTTCCCTTCATCATCAACCACATCTTCACCAATGTAAGTGATAGTTTTTGTTTCCGGATTATAATGCACGCCCATTCTTGAGTCAACATTCTTGATGGAAATCTTATTCAGATTTGGATCCATATTGACTTTCTCAAAACTAGCAAAATCCACTCCAAATTCCTCCATAATTAAAGTAACAAAATAAGCATATGGTAGAAATTTCGATTTTGCATCGACTCTCAGCATATGAACCATTATAAGGCTTGCCCAGTTAACACTTATTCCTTTCTTTCTTGCATAAATCAGCTGCATTTCCAGGTAGATCACAGTGCAGTGGTTTCCAGATGATGGACAATAATTACGTCTGCCCCTTGATTGGAAGTGCTTTTGTTCACTAGGTATTCATTGTGCAAATTTCCCTGTTGTTCAAACAAATAGTCACATGCAAACAATGTTATATCAAAAATGCAAAGCTTATGTCTGTCTTGAAGATTTTGAAAATGCATTCTTTTTCATAAAACAAGTGAATGTTTGTAAAACATGATGTCAACTCCGTATTTACCGTAGGCCTTAAGGAGTCAGGATACCTTTCATAACAGTATGCTTTCAAACTAACCCATGCTTCAGCTAGGACTTTTAAGGGTTATAACGTGGCCTGGTTCATGGTTTAAGAAACAAAGGATAAAGGCTCAAATTGTTTGTACCCACCCGCTCTTCATGATGTTCTTCAAACCTAAACTCAGCTGATCGTGCGTTAGACCTTGTTTGAGTCTTTGCTTTGATGCTCCGGTGATGGTTCGGATGTTGACAGTTTATTTTGAATAGGCAGTCATTTCCTTTTTTGTTGAGGGTTGTAGGACCTCCTTCTTTTTTGATTTCGTTATCCCTGTTTTTTGCCTGAACTGTTTCTTTTGGAATTACAGTCAGCGGGATGCCCCAGTTTTGTGAGTCTCCTTCATAGGTTTTGATTTAATGGGCTTTTATTTCTGAGAGACAATGACTGCCTGTCTTTATGATTATTCGGAACCATCACTGTCTTTTGTTTATTTAAGGACCTCTTTAGTGCCATTCGTTATGCACCTGGATCAACTGAGAGACTACCCTGCCCCAGGTTATGATTAAGGGTTTTAATTTTCGAAAAGAAAAACCCCTACTTCTTTGGCTCAGAGGGGTTGACGAGGGATTATCTTCCTTATAACTCCAGTGTTTAGGAATTGAAACAATGCCTATACCTCATCAGCGGGGTTTGTTCAAAAGCATACTGTAAAAGATCGTGGTATCGTTTTCGTCATCCTCCCTCAAGAGGCTTAGCATTATTACCAAGAGTTGATCATCACAAAAATATGAAAACAGTTTTAAGTATAGTAAACATAATTAATTCAAGACAGACATGTGTAATGCATTCATGAAATAAAAGAGTTTAACATGGCAATTGTTTATTTGAACAAGAAAAGAAAAATACAACTTGAATTCAAATGAACAAAAATCTCTCAATCCTAGCCATGTTTTGGCAAAGGAGCAGTGGCCACAACGGGAGTCTCAGCTGACTCGAATTCGATCTCCTTAGCGTCGATCATATTCTGGATCTTATACTTCAGCGCCCAACAGTCCTCTGTATCGTGCCCCGGGCTATTAGAATGATAAGCACACCTCGCCTCTGGATTGTAGTTTGGAGAGGAGGTCTTGGGATTGGCAGGAGGGTTGATCACCGCAATCAGGTTCATTTTCAACATGTGCTGCAATGCTTGTGACCATGACATGTTGATGTTGGTGAATTGTCTTTTAGGCTCGTCCGGCCTTCGCTGATTTCCCTTTTGTAGTTGTCGGCGTGGTGCAGCACCAGAGATCATGACTGCCCCTGCTTGTTGGTCACGACGACTCTTTTGACCGTATGCAGCATTAGACTCTTTCTTGCCCGTGTAAGGCTTTTTGTGAGTATCAGAAGGTGTGGCCTCTTGAATCTTCCCGCTCTTGATACCAGCTTCAATTCTTTCCCCAGTCAGAATGAGGTCGGTGAATCCTGCAGATGAATTACCAATGAGATGATTGAAGAACGGCCCGGACAGGGTCCCCAAGAACATATCAACGAGTTCCCGGTCAGTTAATGGAGGTTGCACCCTGCCAGCCAGGTCCCTCCACTTTTGTGCGTACTCTTTAAAACCTTCACTTGGCCCTAGCGACATACCCTAGAGTTGGGTACGTGTAGGAGCAAGGTCGGCATTATATTGATACTGCTTGTAAAAAGCAGTAGCCAACTCCTCCCAGTTACGAACTTTGGTCCCATCCAGCTGATAGAACCATTCGAGGTGAATCCCTGAAAGACTCTCCTGGAAGAAATGGATCCACAAGTTCTTGTCCACAGTGTATGGTTGAATCTTCCGCACGTAAGATCTTAGATGCGGCCTGGGACAGGATGCCCCATCATACTTAGCAAAAGAAGGAACCTTGAATTTGTGTGGGATCACCACACCAGAAGATAGACCCAGGTCTCTGAAATCCAACCCCGGCACTTGTTGAATTTCCATGGCATTCAGACAATCCTCTAGTTGTTTGTACCGGTCCTCAGCTGGAGGGTATTGCTCATCATTGAACTTCGTCTCGTTGTCGGAGACCACTGGACTAGGCACCTCTCTCTCATGGGGACTGTCTTTCCCCACAGATGGAGTTGTCCTCTCAGCTTCATCCTGCAGTGTGTTCCCAAATCTGCGTCTAGGGCTGAACAGAACAGTCCTTTTCTTCTTCTTCTGAATCAGAGTCTTCAATTCCTTTTGACCCTGAGCTAGGCTCGCAATCAACTCCTGGAACTGGGCATTCTGGGCCTGGAGAGCCTTGATGGATTGCTCAGTAGACGATTCAGGATTCATGACGATCGGCTGAAATAAACAGCGAAGAAGGTAAGCAACCTGTCAAAAGGGTACCTGTAATGCAATGATATGCATGATATGCATGCAATGTTTTCAAGGATCTCGCGGGGTAAACAAGAAAATCGTTAGAATTTGAATTTGGTGGCTTGATTGAAGGAACTTCATGTTGTTGAGAGTCCTTCTTCAGGAGTCAAGGCTCACCATATCGAGTGGGTCATAGCCCCTGACAACTCTGTCTAGTGGAAAATAAATCCTCTTTGCCCCTTGCTGGGATAGTTGATTCACCATGACCTGCATCACAAGCCCTTGAGATCCTTGAAATGGGTTAGGATGTATGCAATGGTATGATGTTATGGTATGCATGGGATAATGTGAGTAACCCTGTTATGAGTCCCAATTAAGGACTGTAAACAAAACCTGTAAGAAATTCAAGTGTCAGATAACGAGCATGCAAATAGGCAAGTACGAAGGCACACAAGTCACACAAGAGAAGCCCTTAGAGTTTAGGCCAGCATGGGGTCTGGGTAGTACCCTCTTGAAGTTGGTGGGCTCAACCTGTCCTATTAGAAGTAACCGGGTTCTAAGGGTCCCAATATCACGGGATTGCTTTCATTGTTCATCGTTTCGATTTAGCCACTGAACTGGCGACCGAAATATTCCAGGAAAGCAACCCTCAATTGAGTGTAGTATCGAGTATCAACCAACCTCGGACTGCACCAAAGTCAGTTATCTCACTACCCTAAAGAGGCCAAGATAGTTCAATTAAGGTTCCTAAGGTCAGTTGATGCTTCATGACACCACGCGGAGGCCCCGTACTCTCCTTGACTGAACTCAAGGGTTACCGGTACACACCAAAGTGCCACATCAACGTAGCAGACTGTTTCAACCATGTCGGTATACCCCGCACAGTTCCCTCACAGCCTTGTTGCTACTTTCTAAGAAGGTATCCCCAGATCCGGGTTAGGATCTATAGAACTCCCAAGACAGTCCCACAATAATAAAGCAAGCAAAGAAAGCAATTGAAAACACAGTGATCTTAGTCCTAAGGTACACCTCACTTTATAAGTAGTCCCCAGCAGAGTCTCCAGTTCTGTGATCGGTGGATCTGGAACTGACTGTTTAACGCTGGTTCGCGAAATGTCGCGGAAGCAAGAGTCACCACCGTCTTTTATTTTCTCCAAATGGAAAGGACAAAAGCACAGAAAAATTCCTTATAGAGATCGCTCTCGGTTCGGGAGGTAGATTATAGAAAGGGAAGGTGTTAGCACCCTTTCTATCCATGGTTATCCATGGGCTCTTAGATACTTGCCCATTGTGTTTTCAAAAATGGTTTGTTTGCTTTTCAACGGTGGGTTTTAAAAAAGTTTCTTTGAAAATTTCAGTTCGACTCTTGTATCAGTCCTCAAGAGTGTTTGAAAAGTTGCTTTCGAAAGCTTTTTGAAAAGGTGTCGGTGTGAAAAGAAGTTTTTGATTTGTTTTGAAATTAGAGCAAGTATCTATGAGTTCTCTACCTACCCTAAGGAATTCGTATGTGTAGATGTCCTTTAAAGTAGTGCCATCCCACCATTGAGAGGTAGGTAGCACCACCGTTGGAGGTGTTCGGGTCAATTCGAGGGTTCGGGACATGGTGATCACCAGAGCAATAGGAAGACACCTTAGAAGCTACCCTCATGCCAGGTTCCCGGATCATGAGGACTTACTAAGACATCCTCTACTCGACGATCACCTTTCGAGAGGCAAGGCAACAGTGAGGCGTACCCTAGGGGTGGTGTATGATTCGTGTGTCGTTTTCATTTGTATTTATCTTGTTCATGTCGCGGGTGATCTACGCTTTTGTTTTTATTTTGACATTCATTCTTGCATGCAATTGTTAACAGTTAAAAATTTGCGAGAAATATAAAATTCCTAAACTATTACAAAGGCGCAAGTCCACATCGCCAAATTTAATCCAGGACCCGATTTGACAATAAAATAAAGAAATAAAATGCGAGAAATATAAAATGTCCGAGTTACATGGCTTTGGGAGAATTACATTAATATTTAAAAGAAGGAATAAGAATGCGAAGAGAATTAAATCGAAAGCGGGGGCGTTGGACCCTTTTTAAAGAAATTAAATTATATTAACAAATTAATTAAAATAAAATAAAAAGAAATTATTTTTTTGAGTTTTTGTATTTATGAATTTTTTAATGAGAACTAAATGAAATTAATTAATTAACCCTAATTCTAGTTATTTTTTTTAATTTGTTAAGAAAAGCATTAAAATTTAACCTAAAATTAAACCTAATTAATTAATACAATTTTATTTACAAAAATATAGTAATTAATAATTAATGATGATAAAAGAAAAGAAAAAGATAAAAATTGATTAAAACCCTAATTCTACAAATTTTAAGTTTATTAAGAAAAATGTCAAAATTAATCCTAGAATTGAAAACTAAATTAATTAATGATTTTTATTTACAAAAATACTAAAATAAAATATATTTAAATTTTTATGACTTTCTGATTTTTTTTGTTATTTTTATGAAAATAAATTAGTTTAAAGAATTAAAGAGAAATTAATTAAAACAAATAAAATAGAAAAATATAAAAAGGAATAAAAGAAGCAAACCATGGGGGGTTCTGTCCCCAGTTGGAGGTTAAATTCAGCATTTTTTTGGCCCAATAGCCCTTGGCCTTGTTGACTTTCATGGAAGCGTGTGTACATGTTGAGTGATGCCTAGGATGTTCTTCAAATCTCCACCTTTAGATTGCCTCCAGTGGCCATGTGGCACACCTGGATTAGGGGCGTATGATGGTCTTCAGGGAAGAAACTGCACAGGATGATATTAGGAAAAATATAATTGAAAGGGAGGGGGACCTGGGGTTCGAACCCAGGTCCCAGAGGTTACCAATACTACGCTTGACCAGTGGAGCTATGAACGCGCTTTGAATATATAATAGCAAATAAATATCATAAGATAAAACAAGCGTTAGTGGCTGATTTTAGCGCGAAATTTAAACGAGCCAACCATGCCTTGCCACCTAGTCTTCTTCTTCCTCGTTTGCATTTTTACCTGAAACATAAAAGGAATTAGCGGGGGTTTTGAACCCCCCCAAACTTCAAGCTTTTCAAAAATAGCGATTAGGCCATCTTGCTATATAAATTGGGCGCGACTGTTGCATTCGATTCGTCCAAGTGCCCTGATTTTGACCATGGCCCTGAGATGTTCTAATTTTACAAGATGCGTAAACGCCCAATTCAAAACTTGAGGAACCCCAAAACATTCCAATGGCAATTTTCGTTACAAGCATTGTTAGTCAAATTAAAGGTCACCATTAGTCTCAGAACCTTCATGTTAGTCTAAATCAACAGTCAAAATGTATCAAAAATGCATGCATATTAGAATACGATTATAGCAAAGTTTTGAGAAAGCTTGACACCCATATACCAATTTTGGAGGCGTGGGGACTGGAAAACGATTCAGGAAGCTTCCTTGACGCTTTTGCAAGCTATTGGGATTGTTACTTTGCCTTGAAAAGCCTTGGAACCACGTTTTCAGTTTTCAATTTTTTTCACAAAAACTCAAACTTGGTTCTTGATGTGTGGCGCAGCATTCCGGTTTTTGGCATTAGGGTTATCATGTATATATATGTGTGAGTGTTTTAGGTCAACAAAATAAGCCAAATATCCATGGAATCAATGCTTTTGATTTTGTGATTTTGCATAATATTTTCAAATCTTTTTATCATGAAACCTAGCCAATTTGCATGAAATCTTCCTTCTTTGGGCATGCACGTGATCTTGAATGAGTAATGAGTGATTGTTCTGCACAAAAAGATTTGATTACATTGGTTTAGTATTTTTTCCACATTTTAATTAATTAAATGAATTAATTGTAATTAAAAATTCAAATAAATAATAAAAATGATGAAAAAAATCCCTTTTGGGCCAAATGGTCGTGCACATGCTTTGGATGATCAATCTTGGAAGAAAATGTGGCCCATTAACAATTTTAAGGCATTTGAAGCAATGTTGACTTTTCAAAATACCCAAACATTTCCCAACTTCCACAAGGCATATCTTGCTCAATTTTTAAGCTTTGCTCATGTTCTTGGACATTTTGGAAAGTTCTTGAAGTCCTATAACCAATGCCTTTGGTCCCATGTCATTTTGATTTACCAATCTCAAGTTATGGCATTTGACTTAAAGTCCCTTTTTGTTGACTTTTGAAAATGACCTATAATGTTGAAATTGATAACTTTTTGTGAGAGCATTTCTTGGGCTTGAAGTGTGAAGAGGAGTTGTAGGAAATGTCTTTCTCTTAAAAATGAGCTTTGGATGGAATTTTTCTGATAATCCATGTGGAAGTTATGCCTTGGTCAAGTTACAGTTGACTTTTTCAACTGTCCAAATATGGAAACTTTTGCATCTTGAGACTTTTTGAGCCAAGCTTTGAGAATAATGATCAAGCATTGATCAAATGATGTTTGTGGCTTCAAAATGAGATGTTGACCAAAAATTTGAACTTTTGACTGTCAAATGACCATTTTGCCCCTACAGTTGACTGTAGTGCAATTAGGGTTTTTGACTGTGCAATTTTGTGCTGTAAGTCTCGAAACTTGGTATGAGGATGCTTGACCATGTTTGTAGGCATGTGGGACTTGATTTGACCCTTGGAAACTTCATTTTCTTTGTCAAAACCAAAACCCTAATTTTGACTGTTAGGAGGCCCTTGAACTGTGCAACCCTTGGGGAATTTTGAAGCATGCTCTTTGCAATTCTTGAATAATATGGGAGGGCAAATTTTGGGGTACAACAGTTGCCCCTGTTCAATCTTCTTAGACCTGAGGATGCAGATTGGCTGACGTGCCTTTCGTAATCCGAAGGTGGAAGATGATTGAACACTAGAGTGCCCAGAAATTTGCGCTCACATAGTAGTGTGATGTGGGGAATGGGCTTATAGATGCCATTTGGAGATTGATGGATAGGGTGATGGGCTTATAGATGCCATGCTAAGAGATGATGGAAGGTGGATGGGCTTATAGATGCCATCTGGATGTCGATCGCGTAAGAGATTCCTTAGCGAGAACTTGCGTACCTGCAAAAGAAAAGGATTACCTGACCCGTTACAGGAGCTGGTCTTCAAACTCTTTGTATAGATGTGTCCTGACTGGTTACAGGAGCTGAATCTGGAGCTTCAAACGGTGATGAATGAACTAGGGATGGTTACTACCTCAACGGGACGGTGAGAGAACCTTGGGCGATTACTATCTCAACAGGAACGCTGAGAGAACCTTGGACGACTTCAACCTCAATAGTATCATTGAGAGAATCTTGGGCGACTTCAACCTCAACAGTAACGCTGAGAGAATATGGGGATGATTACTACCTCCACAGTAACGGGGAGAGAACCATAGGCGACTTCAACCTCAACAGTAATCATTGAGAGAATCTTGGGCGACTTCAACCTCAACAGTAACGCTGAGAGAATCTGGGGATGATTACTACCTCCGCAGTAACGGGGAGAGAACCATAGGCGACTTCAACCTCAAAAGTAATCATTGAGAGAATCTTGGGCGACTTCAACCTCAACAGTAACACTGAGAGAATCTGGGGATGATTACTACCTCCGCAGTAACGGGGAGAGAACCATAGGCGACTTCAACCTCAACAGTAATCATTGAGAGAATCTTGGGCGACTTCAACCTCAACAATAACGCTGAGAGAATCTGGGGATGATTACTACCTCCGCAGTAACGGGGAGAGAACCATAGGCGACTTCAACCTCAACAGTAATCATTGAGAGAATCTTGGGCGACTTCAACCTCAACAGTAACGCTGAGAGAATCTGGGGATGATTACTACCTCCGCAGTAACGGGGAGAGAACCATAGGCGACTACAACCTCAACAGTATCATTGAGAGAATCTTGGACGACTTCAACCTCAACAGTAACGCTGAGAGAATCTTGGATATCTTCTACTGAGTCTTTATCAGGAAAATCTGTTAGGGGTCGATTTAGCTGGACTAGAGAAGGCCTTGGACTGGATAAGAAACAGAAAAATCTTAGGGTCGACTTAACTGAACCAGAGAAGGCCTTGGAATGTAGCTGAGAACTTAACTGGATCTTTCCTGAAAGGTAAAGGTCAGTCATATGCAATGCATGATATGGATCAAGCAAATGATGTTCTCAACATAAATGAGATTTGTAAGATATGATGCGTATATGCATGCTACAATGTATGTGATGTTTATGAATGTATGTTTTCGTCTTAGGAAAATAAATCCTTGACGGGTGCCGGGAAGTCATTCCTGGGCTGATATTGAAGAATTAGATCTTTGCTTCCGCTGGGGATGATAGTTGCAAGAATACCGGTAGGAGAAGATAACTCCGTTGGGGAATGAACTTGGCGAATGGATTACTCTGCGGGGAGAAAAGTCTAACGATCTTGCTGGGGCGCAATACTCTGTCGGGAGAGAGGTACTTTATTGAGTTGTTGATAATAACTTGCTGGGGATACCCTTGTTGTGTTGGAAGTGTTGATAGACTTTGCTAGGGATAAGAAGACTTCGTCGAGGACGCTCTTTCCGTGGCTTTTGGCTGAGGATAACCCAGTTATATCCTGGTAAGGAAATAACTCTGAATAAAGCCGGGAGACACGTTCGTGCTCTGCAAGGATAAGCTTCCAGAATCTACTGGGGATAAGCTTGCTGCTTGGGGAGATGGATTGAACTTTCCTGGGGAAACCTTTGGATTGGACTCTCCTGGGGAAAATCTTGGGATGTAATTTTTGTAAGTTGAAAGAGGGAACCTATGTAGGGTTGCCTGATGATGAGCTCGTGTAAAACTGCATCTTGGGAAGAAGGACACCTGTGTAGGGTTACTAATGACGAGTCCGTGTAAAAATACGTCTGGAGCTTGAGAAAGGGAACCTGTGTGGGGTTACTTTGACGATGAGCCCGTGTAAAACTGCATCTTTGAAGAGGTAAAACCTGGGTAGGGTTTCTGATGACGAGTCCGTGTAAAACTGCATCTTTGGGGAGAGAGAACTTGTGTAGGGTTTCTTCAGGATAAGTTTGTGTAAAAATTTTGGAGGAACCGGGGTAAGGTTATCTTGAGATAAGTCCGTGTAAGACTTCTGGAGGAATCGGGGTAAGGTTACTGCAGGATAAGTTCGTGTAAAACTTTGGGAGGAACCGGTGTAGGGTCACTATGAGATAAGTCCGTGTAAGACTTCTGGAGGAACCGGGGTGAGGTTACTGCAGGGTAAGTTCGTGTAAAACTTTGGGAGGAACCGGTGTAGGGTTACCATGAGATAAGTCCGTGTAAGACTTCTGGGGGAACCGGGGTGAGGTTACTGCGGGATAAGTTCGTGTAAAACTTTGGGAGGAACCGGGGTAAGGCTACCATGAGATAAGTCCGTGTAAGACTTCTGGGGGAACCGGGGTGAGGTTACTGCAGGATAAGTTCGTGTAAAACTTTGGGAGGAACCGGTGTAGGGTTACCATGAGATAAGTCCGTGTAAGACTTCTGGGGGAACCGGGGTGAGGTTACTGCAGGATAAGTTCGTGTAAAACTTCTTGATGAACCGGGGTAAGGTCATCTTGAGATAAATCCGTGTAAGACTTCTGGAGGAACCGGTGTAGGGTTGCCTGTGGATGAGTCTGTGTAAGACTTTGTTTGAAAGTTGAAAAGGAACGGGTGTAGGGTTGCCTGATAATGATCAAATGGATGATTGTCCTGTTTGGTTTCGGATATTAACCCACGATCTGGAATTTGTAAAGATAGATGGTAATCATCTTTGTATTAACCTTCCTTGGTACTTTGGTTGACAGAGCAAATGGATCGCCTGGACGACTCATTATTGCCCCTGTTTCTGAGGTGAGGGGAAAAGATATCTTGTGGAGGTAGTTGACAAATCTTCTAGTAGACAGGTGATTAGATACCGGGACATAGTCGTACGCTTTGATCCCTAACTTTTGCCTGGACTGCCCTTTCGGGTTTTCAGTCCATCGGGATACCCTTTTTTGCCCAAGCCGCCTTTTCAGGTTTTCGACTTGCCGGGTGCACAGATTTTTTTCATTTCATCCCTTATTTTGCCTGAACCCTTTTGGTTCGCCGAGAAGCCCTTATTTTTGCCTAGGTGTGTCAACCTAGCGGGTCTTTGATTATGCGCAGTATTTTTTTTCGACTATGTCCACGCTCTCATGATGTAGGGAGGTGCCCCTGTTGTAGCGTTGTGTCGCCATACCAGAAGATCTTCGTTTGATCGTCCGATGCCCCAAGTGATCCAGATGGAGGTTTGCCCTTGGTTGTTTGGCCTTTTGAGAGATTCTTCGAATCTTGACTTAATTGCCCCAGATGATGGACAATAATCACGTCTGCCCCTTGATTGGAAGTGCTTTTGTTCACTAGGTATTCATTGTGCAAATTTCCCTGCTGTTCAAACAAATAGTCACATGCAAACAATGTTATATCAAAAATGCAAAGCTTATGTCTGTCTTGAAGATTTTGAAAATGCATTCTTTTTCATAAAACAAGTGAATGTTTGTAAAACATGATGTCAACTCCGTATTTACCGTAGGCCTTAAGGAGTCAGGATACCTTTCGTAACAGTATGCTTTCAAACTAACCCATGCTTCAGCTAGGACTTTTAAGGGTTATAACGTGGCCTAGTTCATGGTTTAAGAAACAAAGGATAAAGGCTCAAATTGTTTGTACCCACCCGCTCTTCATGTTGTTCTTCAAACCTAAACTCAGCTGATCGTGCGTTAGACCTTGTTTGAGTCTTTGCTTTGATGCTCCGGTGATGGTTCGGATGTTGACAGTTTATTTTGAATAGGCAGTCATTTCCTTTTTTGTTGAGGGTTTGTAGGACCTCCTTCTTTTTTGATTTCGTTATCCCTGTTTTTTGCCTGAACTGTTTCTTTTGGAATTACAGTCAGCGGGATGCCCCAGTTTTGTGAGTCTCCTTCATAGGTTTTGATTTAATGGGCTTTTATTTCTGAGAGACAATGACTGCCTGTCTTTATGATTATTCGGAACCATCACTGTCTTTTGTTTATTTAAGGACCTCTTTAGTGCCATTCGTTATGCACCTGGATCAACTGAGAGACTACCCTGCCCCAGGTTATGATTAAGGGTTTTAATTTTCGAAAAGAAAAACTCCTACTTCTTTGGCTCAGAGGGGTTGACGAGGGATTATCTTCCTTATAACTCAAGTGTTTAGGAATTGAAACAATGCCTGTACCTCATCAGCGGGATCTGTTCAAAAGCATATTGTAAAAGATCGTGGTATCGTTTTCGTCATCCTCCCTCAAGAGGCTTAGCATTATTACCAAGAGTTGATCATCACAAAAATATGAAAACAGTTTTAAGTATAGTAAACATAATTAATTCAAGACATACATGTGTAATGCATTCATGAAATAAAAGAGTTTAACATGGCAATTGTTTATTTGAACAAGAAAAGAAAAATACAACTTGAATTCAAATGAACAAAAATCTCTCAATCCTAGCCATGTTTTGGCAAAGGAGCAGTGGTCACAACGGGAGTCTCAGCTGACTTGAATTCGATCTCCTTAGCGTCGATCATATTCTGGATCTTATACTTCAGCGCCCAACAGTCCTCCGTATCGTGCCCCGGGCTATTAGAATGATAAGCACACCTCGCCTCTGGATTGTAGTTTGGAGAGGAGGTCTTGGGATTGGCAGGAGGGTTGATCACCGCAATCAGGTTCATTTTCAACATGTGTTGCAATGCTTGTGACCATGACATGTTGATGTTGGTGAATTGTCTTTTAGGCTCGTTCGGCCTTCGCTGATTTCCCTTTTGTAGTTGTCGGCGTGGTGCAGCACCAGAGATCATGACTGCACCTGCTTGTTGGTCACGACGACTCTTTTGACCGTATGCAGCATTAGACTCTTTCTTGCCCGTGTAAGGCTTTTTGTGAGTATCAGAAGGTGTGGCCTCTTGAATCTTCCCGCTCTTGATACCAGCTTCAATTCTTTCCCCAGTCAGAATGAGGTCGGTGAATCCTGCAGATGAATTACCAATGAGATGATTGAAGAACGGCCCAGACAGGGTCCCCAAGAACATATCAACGAGTTCCCGGTCAGTTAATGGAGGTTGCACCCTGCCAGCCAGGTCCCTCCACTTCTGTGCGTACTCTTTAAAACCTTCACTTGGCCCTAGCGACATACCCTGGAGTTGGGTACGTGTAGGAGCAAGTTCGGCATTATATTGATACTGCTTGTAAAAAGCAGTAGCCAACTCCTCCCAGTTACGAACTTTGGTCCCATCCAGCTGATAGAACCATTCGAGGTGAGTCCCTGAAAGACTCTCCTGGAAGAAATGGATCCACAAGTTCTTGTCCACAATGTATGGTTGAATCTTCCGCACGTAAGATCTGAGATGCAACCTGGGACAGGATGCCCCATCATACTTAGCAAAAGAAGGAACCTTGAATTTGTGTGGGATCACCACACCAGAAGATAGACCCAGGTCTCTGAAATCCAACCCCGGCACTTGTTGAATTTCCATGGCATTCAGACGATCCTCTAGTTGTTTGTACCGGCCCTTAGCTGGAGGGTACTGCTCATCATTGAACTCCGTCTCGTTGTCGGAGACCACTGGACTAGGCACCTCTCTCTCATGGGGACTGTCTTTCCCCACAGATGGAGTTGTCCTCTCAGCTTCATCCTGCAGTGTGTTCCCAGATCTGCGTCTAGGGCTGAATAGAACAGTCCTCTTCTTCTTCTTCTGAATCAGAGTCTTCAATTCCTTTTGACCCTGAGCTAGGCTCGCAATCAACTCCTGTAACTGGGCATTCTGGGCCTGGAGAGCCTTGATGGATTGCTCAGTAGACGATTTAGGATTCATGACGATCGGCTGAAATAAACAGCGAAGAAGGTAAGCAACCTGTCAAAAGGGTACCTGCAATGCAATGATATGCATGATATGCATGCAATGTTTTCAAGGATCTCGCGGGGTAAACAAGAAAACCGTTAGAATTTGAATTTGGTGGCTTGATTGAAGGAACTTCCTGTTGTTGAGAGTCCTTCTTCAGGAGTCAAGGCTCACCATATCGAGTGGGTCATAGCCCCTGACAACTCTGTCTAGTGGAAAATAAATCCTCTTTGCCCCTTGCTGGGATAGTTGATTCACCATGACCTGCATCACAAGCCCTTGAGATCCTTGAAATGGGTTAGGATGTATGCAATGGTATGATGTTATGGTATGCATGGGATAATGTGAGTAACCCTGTTATGAGTCCCAATTAAGGACTGTAAACAAAACCTGTAAGAAATTCAAGTGTCAGATAACGAGCATGCAAATTGGCAAGTACGAAGGCACACAAGTCACACAAGAGAAGCCCTTAGAGTTCAGGCCAGCATGGGGTCTGGGTAGTACCCTCTTGAAGTTGGTGGGCTCAACCTGTCCTATTAGAAGTAACCGGGTTCTAAGGGTCCCAATATCACGGGATTGCTTTCATTGTTCATCGTTTCGATTTAGCCACTGAACTGGCGACCGAAATATTCCAGGAAAGCAACCCTCAATTGAGTGTAGTATCGAGTATCAACCAACCTCGGACTGCACCAAAGTCAGTTATCTCACTACCCTAAAGAGGCCAAGATAGTTCAATTAAGGTTCCTAAGGTCAGTTGATGCTTCATGACACCACGCGGAGGCCCCGTACTCTCCTTGACTGAACTCAAGGGTTACCGGTACACACCAAAGTGCCACATCAACGTAGCAGACTGTTTCAACCATGTCGGTATACCCCGCACAGTTCCCTCACAGCCTTGTTGCTACTTTCTAAGAAGGTATCCCCAGATCCGGGTTAGGATCTATAGAACTCCCAAGACAGTCCCACAATAATAAAGCAAGCAAAGAAAGCAATTGAAAACACAGTGATCTTAGTCCTAAGGTACACCTCACTTTATAAGTAGTCCCCAGCAGAGTCGCCAGTTCTGTGATCGGTGGATCTGGAACTGACTGTTTAACGCTGGTTCGCGAAATGTCGTGGAAGCAAGAGTCACCACCGTCTTTTATTTTCTCCAAATGGAAAGGACAAAAGCACAGAAAAATTCCTTATAGAGATCGCTCTCGGTTCGGGAGGTAGATTATAGAAAGGGAAGGTGTTAGCACCCTTTCTATCCATGGTTATCCATGGGCTCTTAGATACTTGCCCATTGTGTTTTCAAAAATGGTTTGTTTGCTTTTCAACGGTGGGTTTTAAAAAAGTTTCTTTGAAAATTTCAGTTCGACTCTTGTATCAGTCCTCAAGAGTGTTTGAAAAGTTGCTTTCGAAAGCTTTTTGAAAAGGTGTCGGTGTGAAAAGAAGTTTTTGATTTGTTTTGAAATTAGAGCAAGTATCTATGAGTTCTCTACCTACCCTAAGGAATTCGTCTGTGTAGATGTCCTTTAAAGTAGTGCCATCCCACCATTGAGAGGTAGGTAGCACCACCGTTGGAGGTGTTCGGGTCAATTCGAGGGTTCGGGACATGGTGATCACCAGAGCAATAGGAAGACACCTTAGAAGCTACCCTCATGCCAGGTTCCCGGATCATGAGGACTTACTAAGACATCCTCTACTCGACGATCACCTTTCGAGAGGCAAGGCAACAGTGAGGCGTACCCTAGGGGTGGTGTGTGATTCGTGTGTCGTTTTCATTTGTATTTATCTTGTTCATGTCGCGGGTGATCTACGCTTTTGTTTTTATTTTGACATCCATTCTTGCATGCAATTGTTAACAGTTAAAAAGTTGCGAGAAATATAAAATTCCTAAACTATTACAAAGGCGCGGGTCCACATCGCCAAATTTAATCCAGGACCCGATTTGACAATAAAATAAAGAAATAAAATGCAAGAAATATAAAATGTCCGAGTTACATGGCTTTGGGAGAATTACATTAATATTTAAAAGAAGGAATAAGAATGCGAAGAGAATTAAATCGAAAGCGAGGGCGTTGGACCCTTTTTAAAGAAATTAAATTATATTAACAAATTAATTAAAATAAAATAAAAAGAAATTATTTTTTTGAGTTTTTGTATTTATGAATTTTTTAATGAGAACTAAATGAAATTAATTAATTAACCCTAATTCTAGTTATTTTTTTAATTTGTTAAGAAAAGCATTAAAATTTAACCTAAAATTAAACCTAATTAATTAATACAATTTTATTTACAAAAATATAGTAATTAATAATTAATGATGATAAAAGAAAAGAAAAAGATAAAAATTGATTAAAACCCTAATTCTACAAATTTTAAGTTTATTAAGAAAAATGTCAAAATTAATCCTAGAATTGAAAACTAAATTAATTAATGATTTTTATTTACAAAAATACTAAAATAAAATATATTTAAATTTTTATGACTTTCTGATTTTTTTTGTTATTTTTATTTTTATGAAAATAAATTAGTTTAAAGAATTAAAGAGAAATTAATTAAAACAAATAAAATAGAAAAATATAAAAAGGAATAAAAGAAGCAAACCATGGGGGGTTCTGTCCCCAGTTGGAGGTTAAATTCAGCATTTTTTTGGCCCAATAGCCCTTGGCCTTGTTGACTTTCATGGAAGCGTGTGTACATGTTGACTGATGCCTAGGATGTTCTTCAAATCTCCACCTTTAGATTGCCTCCAGTGGCCATGTGGCACACCTGGATTAGGGGCGTATGATGGTCTTCAGGGAAGAAACTGCACAGGATGATATTAGGAAAAATATAATTGAAAGGTAGGGGGACCTGGGGTTCGAACCCAGGTCCCAGAGGTTACCAATACTACGCTTGACCAGTGGAGCTATGAACGTGCTTTGAATATATAATAGCAAATAAATATCATAAGATAAAACAAGCGTTAGTGGCTGATTTTAGCGCGAAATTTAAACGAGCCAACCATGCCTTGCCACCTAGTCTTCTTCTTCCTCGTTTGCATTTTTACCTGAAACATAAAAGGAATTAGCGGGGGATTTGAACCCCCCCCCCAAACTGCAAGCTTTTCAAAAATAGCGATTAGGCCATCTTGCTATATAAATTGGGCGCGACTGTTGCATTTGATTCGTCCAAGTGCCCTGATTTTGACCATGGCCCTGAGATGTTCTAATTTTACAAGATGCGTAAACGCCCAATTCAAAACTTGAGGAACCCTAAAACATTCCAATGGCAATTTTCGTTACAAGCATTGTTAGTCAAATTAAAGGTCACCATTAGTCTCAGAACCTTCATGTTAGTCTAAATCAACAGTCAAAATGTATCAAAAATGCATGCATATTAGAATACGATTATAGCAAAGTTTTGAGAAAGTTTGACACCCATATACCAATTCTGGAGGCGTGGGGACTGGAAAACGATTCAGGAAGCTTCCTTGACGCTTTTGCAAGCTATTGGGATTGTTACTTTGCCTTGAAAAGCCTTGGAACCACGTTTTCAGTTTTCAATTTTTTTCACAAAAACTCAAACTTGGTTCTTGATGTGTGGCGCAGCATTCCGGTTTTTGGCATTAGGGTTATCATGTATATATATGTGTGAGTGTTTTAGGTCAACAAAATAAGCCAAATATCCATGGAATCAATGCTTTTGATTTTGTGATTTTGCATAATCTTTTCAAATCTTTTTATCATGAAACCTAGCCAATTTGCATGAAATCTTCCTTCTTTGGGCATGCACGTGATCTTGAATGAGTAATGAGTGATTGTTCTGCACAAAAAGATTTGATTACATTGGTTTAGTATTTTTTCCACATTTTAATTAATTAAATGAATTAATTGTAATTAAAAATTCAAATAAATAATAAAAATGATGAAAAAAATCCCTTTTGGGCCAAATGGTCGTGCACATGCTTTGGATGATCAATCTTGGAAGAAAATGTGGCCCATTAACAATTTTAAGGCATTTGAAGCAATGTTGACTTTTCAAAATACCCAAAAATTTCCCAACTTCCACAAGGCATATCTTGCTCAATTTTTAAGCTTTGCTCATGTTCTTGGACATTTTGGAAAGGTCTTGAAGTCCTATAACCAATGCCTTTGGTCCCATGTCATTTTTATTTACCAATCTCAAGTTATGGCCTTTGACTTAAAGTCCCTTTTTGTTGACTTTTGAAAATGACCTATAATGTTGAAATTGATAACTTTTTGTGAGAGCATTTCTTGGGCTTGAAGTGTGAAGAGGAGTTGTAGTAAATGTCTTTCTCTTCAAAATGAGCTTTGGATGGAATTTTTCTGATAATCCATGTGGAAGTTATGCCTTGGTCAAGTTACAGTTGACTTTTTCAACTGTCCAAATATAGAAACTTTTGCATCTTTAGACTTTTTGAGCCAAGCTTTGAGAATCATGATCAAGCATTGATCAAATGATGTTTGTGGCTTCAAAATGAGATGTTGACCAAAAATTTGAACTTTTGACTGTCAAATGACCATTTTGCCCCTACAGTTGATTGTAGTGCATTTAGGGTTTTTGACTGTGCAATTTTGTGCTGTAAGTCTCGAAACTTGGTATGAGGATGCTTGACCATGTTTGTAGGCATGTGGGACTTTATTGGACCCTTGTAAACTTCATTTTCTTTGTCAAAACCAAAACCCTAATTTTGACTGTTAGGAGGCCCTTGAACTGTGCAACCCTTGGGGAATTTTGAAGCATGCTCTTTGTAATTCTTGAAGAATATGGGAGGGCAAATTTTGGGGTACAACACTTACTAATAAAGATCATAGTCCCACGATGACCCTTCGATGTTGCCTATGAAAAATGACATAGTCCCTCTGATACAATTGCTAAAGTATCTCTACATGTTTCCTTCAATGATCATTCGATGACCCTACGCCTGTCCCTTCACATCCAATAGATAGGGCTACCTACCAACTAATGGTATGGATAACACTATCTCTAAAGGAGAAGGAAAAAGAATAAGAACGACCTTTAATGGGTAAGGAACTTTTAATCGCTTGATCGCAACTCTTTTATGAAATAAACATTTTTTCACATTACACTTTTCAAACAAAATATTTTCAAATACTTTGTATGTATTCTTGAGGACTGATACAAGAATAATTACAAAGTTAGCCTTACATTGGCTTTTCAAAATATTTTTAAACAAATCACACACAAAGCAAATTTTCAAAAGTGAGCTAGCAATTAAGAGCCCGTAGATAACTACAGATGATAAGGATGCTAACACCTTCCCTTTTCATAACTTACCTCCCGAACTCAAAATCTATCAAGGTCTTTCCTGTTCTTTTCACCTTTCTTAAATATTGGATAAAATAAAAGTCTTTGGTGACTCTTTCTATCTGCACATTTGGATAAAACCAAAAAATCCAGTTCTCCCACTGTATTACAGTTGGCAAGGAGAAACCATAGCATGACTTGGCATAGAATTAAGCATGGAGAGAAGCTTGAAGAAGAAGAAGTCTTGGAAGAATCAAACTCAAGAGCTTGGAAATATTTAGACTTAGGAAAATCTTGAATTGTTGTAATTACTTGAGTTCTTCAATGACAACCTTGATGTAACTTTGAATTTGATTGTGTTTAAAAGAATTTTTGTAAACAAACTTTTAAACATTGGAACTTTCTTTGTAAGCCTTGTATGGAAACATGTAAAATTGAATGAATGTGGCACTTGAACGTCTTTTAGAAGCTTTGTGAAACTTGTAGTATTGAAATAATTGTACTCAAGTTTAGAAAAACTTTGAATGATGAGAGGAATGACTTGAATTGTAACATGAAATGTTCTTTAATTAATGAAACATGAGAGATCTTGAAATATCTTTGGTTAAAGTATTTGCAAATTGTAGCAATTAAACCAATCTTATCCATAACGCAATAGAATTCCTTGGTTCAAAATAACAAGCTTGCAATCTCTCTTCACTTCCAATCTTGGCAAGAAAATTGCAAAACATTCTATGTAGCCAAAAGGAAAAACTTTCCCTCCAATAGCCTCTTTAAAATTCAAACTCTAAAAAGCCAAAAATGTACTCTAAAAAGCCCAAAGAATCTTCACTAGGCTTTGCATAATAACTTCACCACTAGAACTCAAAATTGAATCAACAAGTAAACAAATGTTCACTTGATCTCAGAAGCCAGATAAAATCTCTTCTAAATGAAAATCCAAATAGAAACTCAGTTGATTGTTGAAGGTGTACTGAGATAAAACTCATGACGCCAATTTTTTAAGAATTTTGACAGGAGAGACGTCACATACTTCAGCGATTAAACCCTTGCACAAAAGCCAAAGGATTAGAGAAAATTTAATTCAAGATTCAACACTTGTAATTCTCAATTTTTTGATGACACAAAGAATCAAATGAGATGTCTTGAGGCTTTGAGAAGCCTTGGTAGCCTGAATGATCATAATAAATAGGAGATGAGATCTATCTTGGACTGATTGGAGACATAATCAAACTTTGTTGCTTGAAGAGATCTTGAGAAACAAAATAACCTTGATCCCATCACAATGTATGAAATGCATATGATGAAATATAAGCCACTAAAAGTAAAATGAGGAGGGAAAATTTTGGGGTGGAACAACTACCCCTATTCAATCATCTTAAACCTGATAAGTGATAAAAACGCGACAACTTTCAAACTTTCAAGGTGGAATAGGATTGAATACTAAAATAACCCAAAAATTTGCTCTCTGAATAAAATAGAAACGCATAAATACTGGTAACTACATTTTGTAAGGATGACACCAAGCGAGCTGGATGGAAGATGAGAAAATCAGTGAATACTGAATCTTATCAAAGAGTGTCAGATAAAACTGGACTCAAGAAATATACCAAGTAGAAATTGGTTTTGAACAACGAGCCAAGACGAGACTTGGACTCGAAAAGTAAGCCAAGTAGAAACTGGTCTTATACCAAAGAACTAGTGGATACTAGTCTTTGCAGAGAAAAATGGCTAGAGTGCACGTTTCTAGAAACACTTACTAGTCTCAAACCAAGGGAAGATAGTGTGAAGGAACTGAAAGATCCCAAAGGCTTGTAAAAGAGACGTCTCAACCAAGGATAGACTGTAAGAAGGAACTGAAATATCCCAAGGTGTAAAAGAGAGATAAAAGAGATAGATACTCGACTCATGGATACTAGTATATCAAAATTTTACTAGAAATGAGTACCGGGACAAAATCTGGATTCTACGCATAGTTAACGAGACAAAACTCGACTTAAAGCAAAGTGACGAGAGTGCATGTTTCTCATAGCACTTGCTAGTCTCAGACTAAAGGGTAGGCAGTAAGATGGAAGTGAAAGAACCCAAAAGTTATAAAAGAGACATCTCTATCCAGGATAGACAGTAAGAAGGAACTGAAAGATCCCAAGGTGTAAAAGATACTAGTTTTAACCTAAGATAGACAGTATGAAGGAACTGAAAGAATCTAGGGAATAAGAAACAAAACAAGATGAAACTCGACTATTGAAGACTAGTTAGATGAAACTAAACTATAGATGAGTACCAGGACAAAAACTGGATTTTATGCACAGGTAACGAGACAAACTCGGCCAAAGAGCACTAGATAAAAATAGGCTAAAGATGAATATCATGGTGAGATTGTATTCAAAGGGTAACCAATAGAAATTGGAAGTTTGGAAAAATTCAGTGGACACTAAACTCAAGAAAACGGATCAGGCAAGACTGAAATATAGTAAGGATAACAAGTATATGTAAGTACAAAGTGCGCCTAAGAGGGGGGGGTGAATTAGGTACTTTGAAAAATTCTGGTTTTAGTGATGATGGATATTATTTTTCTGGATTATGGTGAGTTTAGGAAAGAGTAAAGTGCAGAAAAATAAAGACACGCGAGCGATATATCCTGGTTCCCCTCACAGTCCAAGAGTACTCCAGTCCCTTTTCAACATGAAAGAGATTTCCTTATTGTGGCAAACTTAAACAAGAACTACCAAAAAGCCAAGAACAATCCTCTTGGATTTTCACTATGTCAACAATGAGAACAATCCTCTCAAAGTGACTACACTTGTATCCAACAATCCTGGAAAGACAAGATTTAAAAAAAAACCACTAAACTTATTTCCAACAATCCTGGAAAAATAAGTAAGTATCTATCAATATTTGATTTTGAGTGAGTTGAGTAGTAATGATCACTTAGAGTGATTTATAAATGAATGATCTTCTCTTCCAATGATAATATTGTACAATGACTCAAGATATAAATGCTCAAAGTTTTTCTGGTTAACAGTATATGAAAGTATGCAGAAAACTTATGTATGAAAGTGAAGAAAAGCTTGAGTTTGTATTTTGAAAATTCAGAAAATATATTTGGAAGAGGTGTTGAAAATGATTTTGAAAATGAGTATTTATATGTTCATAGCACCTTTTTGAAACATCATAAAGTTCTGTAAATCAATCATGAACAATTGCCAAGGTTGAGTGAAAGGTTTCCATGAAAAGGTATTATGAACGGGCATGTGGAAAGCTGCTAATTTTCAAAAGCATGCAGCATGCAATCGATTGCACCCTTTGTGTAAATCGATTGCACAGGGTTTTAACAACTATATTTTCAAAAGTTTTAAGTGTGCAATCAATTGCACAAGAATTTAAATCGATTGCATGTGAAGTCAGTAGCAAAAAATGATTGAGTGCAATCGATTGCAAAAGCAATATAAATCGATTGCACTGAGAAACAGAAGCAAATGTTTTGAAAATTTTAAGCATGCAATCGATTGCACTTAATATGCAAATCGATTGCATGTGAAGTCAGTAGCAAAAAATTATTGAGTGAAATTGATTGCAAAAGCAATGTAAATCGATTGCACTGAGAAACAGAAGACAATGATCTGAAAAATTGAAGCATGCAATCGATTGCACTAATATGAAAATCGATTTCACTCAAGTGAAAAATGAATTTTAACTTAGAAAAACTTGAGTAAGGTTTTATAAAACATTTATTTTCACCATTGAGCATCTATATCTTAAGTTCAAAGTAAGTATTATCATTATACCTTGAAAGTTGCTAAGAGCTTGAACTGAAGACTTTGTCCATAGATGCTTTGAGCTTGATCATAAGTCTTTGCCTTCTTTGTCAATCATGGTTTGTCTTCATCAAAACAAAAGTTCATTTGAGAAGATGGATTTTACATTCTCCCCCTTTTTGATGATGACAAACAATCTTTCTTGATGCGTTGTAATTTCTGGAAAGAGCTTCTCCCCCTAAGATGCATAACTCCCCCTATGTATGAGAAGGTTGGAATCCTTTGAATTTGTTCATCTTGGTTGGAGAGTACCTTAAAAATTTAAGACAAGGAAATATACAAGCATAAAGTACCACATCCTTCTCCCCCTTTGACATTATCAAAAAGAAGGGAAAGATGCAAAAACAAACAGTAATAAAGCAATACTTCTAGGAAAACTTTAATTAAACATGCAACACAAATTGTCTAACGATTACACAAAACATAGAATAACAGGAAAATAATAGAAAATAATAGACATAATAAAGTTGGACAAAAATTTTATGGTTGATGCATGTCCTGGTTGTGATAGGACCAAGATCCTTGATTCAAAAATTGTTGTTGTAGAGGAGGTTATGTGTAATGTTGTGGAGGTGCTTTTGGATTATTTGGATCATATGTGCGAAAGTCATTAATCCGGGTTGTTGTAGAATCATTGATCGTATTCCATTGGTTGTTGATGTTGGTGTTCATGGAAGCAAATTGTTGAGACATGAAATCCATATGATCTTGATTGCTTGGACCAGAGGGAGCAGTAGGTGGAGGAGGTACAGCTTCACCGCCTTCGACTTCTTGATTGTTCCCTTCATCATCAACCACATCTTCACCAATGTAAGTGATAGTTTTTGTTTCCGGATTATAATGCACGCCCATTCTTGAGTCAACATTCTTGATGGAAATCTTATTCAGATTTGGATCCATATTGACTTTCTCAAAACTAGCAAAATCCACTCCAAATTCCTCCATAATTAAAGTAACAAAATAAGCATATGGTAGAAATTTCGATTTTGCATCGACTCTCAGCATATGAACCATTATAAGGCTTGCCCAGTTAACACTTATTCCTTTCTTTCTTGCATAAATCAGCTGCATTTCCAGGTCGATCACAGTGCAGTGGTTTCCAGCTCTTGGAAACATAATATAGACCATAAAGTAATGAAATAGTTTATCGTCTATATAAAAGTTACTTGCACTCCATGAGTCTCTGGATGGAATTACTCCGCCTAGACCACGAATTCGTTTGGCACGAAATTTAGCTTCACTTAATCGCCCAATGCTGTAATAGAAATCCTTTTTCCAATAGTCATCCCATGCCTCATTTTTAGGTCATACAGGGAACTTCCGGTGTAGGGAATATGAAGAATCTCACCAACAACCTTGGGAGTTAGAGAGATACGAGTACCCAGCACATATGTCACCATTTTGCCTTTGTGGGGAGTTAAATTGCTGAAAAACACTCTTACCAGATCCGAATAATATGGACCGAATGATGAAATTAATGGTTCTAGACCATAAGCAGCTAAATCATTTTGAAAAGAGAAGCATTCTTGGGGAAAGGATGATAGCATACCATATTTAGGATTGGACACTATTTTCCTTTGAAAGTCCTTTGTGAATCTGGCTTCTTGTTCTTCGGAGAGAGATGAAAGTAATGGATTAGAGGATGAATCAACCTTCTTCTTCCCTTTTTCTGAAGCTGGCACCTTCCTTTTTTTTCTTAAAGCCATGGGTAAGGTATTTTAGGGTTTTGAGGATTTTAGGTTTTTTGAGAGAGAAGGGTGTTTGAGAGATGAAATTTGGATATGATTTGAGTAGATAGAAATGAGTGCGTTGTATTAAAGTTTATTTGGCTTGGGAATATGAGAGAGGGAGAGAGAGGAATTCTTACCAACAAATATTTCTGTCATAAAAGCAAGTTACAGTAGGTGCAATCGATTTGCATACAGATGCAATCGATTTGCACATAAAATAGAACCAAAAAAAAACTGAAACACACAGAGTGCAATTGATTTGCACTTATGGTGCAATCAATTTGCACTTGAAACATAAAGGTTAAAATTAAAAACACTCAGTGAGCAATCGATTTACACTATTGTGCAATCGATTTGCATCAACCAAAAATGACCAAAAACATATTTTTCTTAAAATTAAACACCATTTAACATATATATTCACATATAGCATGGTTAAAAACATATGTAAAATCATAACAAGGATAGAAGGCACCTTATATGTCGTGTTCGTCAAGTATGCCAAGCTCTCATCGAATCTTATAAAACGGTTTTCTTGCCAAAGGTTTAGTGAAGATATCGGCAAGTTGATTATGAGTATCTACAAAGGTTACCTCGACATCTCCTTGAAGTACATGATCACGAAGGAAATGATGTCGTATGTCTATGTGTTTAGTTCTTGAATGCATGACTGGATTCTTCGTAATGTTTATTGCACTTGTATTGTCGCACCGTAGAGGAATGCATCCTAGATCGAGTCCGTAGTCACGAAGTTGTTGTTTGAGCCACAAAATTTGAGTGCAACTACTACCCACTGCAATATATTCTGCTTTGGCTGTGCTAAGAGCAACTCATGCTTGTTTCTTGCAGGCCCGTGATACTAATGCATTTCCAAGGATGTGACAAGTACCACTTGTGCTTTTTCTATCAGTTTTACAACCTGCATAATCCACATCAGAATAACCAACTAAGTTGCAAACACTACCTTTAGGATACCATAATCCGACATTTGTTGTTCCTTTGAGATACTTCATGATCCTCTTCACCGCCGTAAGATGAGATTCCTTTGGATTTGCTTGAAAGCGGGCACATAGACAAACACTAAACATTATTTCAGGACGGCTTGCCGTCAAATATAATAAGGAGCCAATCATACCTCGATACTTTGTAATGTCGATGGAAACACCTAATTCATCTTGATAAACATATGTACCGGAACCCATTGGTGTAGATATTGCCTTACAGTTATCCATGTCAAATCTTTTCAAGAGTTCCTTGCAACACTTGGATTGGTTGATGAAGATGCCATCTTGTAATTGTTTGATTTGAAGTCCAAGAAAATAATTCATTTTACCCATCATGGACATCTCAAATTCTCCTTGCATCATTGCTGAAAATTCTTCACACATTTCTTGATTTGAAGATCCGAAGATGATATCATCAACATAGACTTGAGCTAGAAAAGTGTGATCTTTGATTTTCTTGATAAACAGAGTCTTGTCAACTTTGCCCTTTTCAAAACCTTTTTCGCATAAGAAGTTTATTAAACGATCATACCATGCCCTTGGTGCTTGTTTCAATCCATAGAGAGCTTTTCTCAGTTTAAATACATGAGATGGATTCTTGAAATCTTCGAACCCCGGGGGTTGCTTAACGTAGACTTCTTCAGTGATATATCCATTCAAGAATGTGCTTTTGACATCCATTTAGAAAAGCTGAAAATTTAATGAACAAGCATAGGCAAGTAAGAGACGAATACCTTCTAACCTTGCAACCGGGGCGAAAGTTTCTTCAAAATCTATTCCTTCTTCTTGATTGTAGCCTTGTGCTACCAACCTTGCTTTGTTCCGAACAATTATTCCATTCTTGTCAAGTTTGTTTTTAAACACCCATCTTGTTCCAATAATGTGTTTGTTGCTTGGCCTAGGGACAAGTTCCCAAACTTGATTCCTTTCAAACTGATTTAATTCTTCTTGCATCGCGATAATCCATTGGTCATCGCCTAAGGCTTCATCAACTTTGGAAGGTTCAATTTGAGAGAAAAACGCCATGTTTAGGCAAGCATCTTTGAGATTTAATCTTGTTGACACACCTTGACTTATATCACCAATTACTTTATTGATAGGATGATCTCTATGATTTCTCCATTCTTTTGGTAGATCATTGAGATTTGATTCTTGTTGGGGTGATTCTTTGTGTCGAATTGGTTGATCTTTGGAAGAATTTTCTTGAGGACCTTCTAGTATTTCATCATCATCATCATTACAAACAATACTATCCTCCTTTGAGGGGTTAGATTCATCAAAATATACATGCATTGATTCTTCAATTGTTAAAGTTCTTTTGTTGTAGATTCTATATGCCTTACTAGAAAGAGAGTAGCCAAAAAAAATACATTCATCGTATTTTTCATCAAACTTACCAAGGTTATCTTTGTCGTTGTTTAAGAAAAAGCATTTGCATCCGAAAATGTGAAAGAAAGCAATGTTTGGTTTCCTCCCTTTGAAGAGTTCATATGGAGTTTTCTTTAAGATCGGTCTTATGTTAACTCTATTGCTAATAAAACATGACGTGCTCACCGCATCCGCCTAAAAATATTTTGGAAGATTTGAATCTCTAAGCATTGTTCTAGCAAGTTCCACAAGAGACCTATTCTTTCTTTCTACCACTCCATTTTGTTGAGGAGTCCTTGGTGCCGGGAAGTTGTGAGATATTCCATGTTCTCCATAAAATTCTTCAAATAGGACATTTTAAAATTCTCCGCCATGATCACTTCTTATGGAGGCAATTGTTAGAGACTTCTCATTTTGAATTTGTTTAGCATAATTCTTGAACGCCTTGAATGCATTACTTTTCTGCACTAAAAAGAATGTCCAAGTATATCTAGAGAAATCGTCAACAATAACCAAAGCATATACATTACCTCTGAAACTTCTTGTTCTTGATGGACCAAATAAGTCCATATGTAACAATTGTAGTGGCCTTGTAGTAGACACCACATTCTTAGATTTGAAAGTTGATTTTGTTTGTTTCCCCTTTTGACAAGCATCGCAGAGTCTATCTTTGACGAAATTTCTCTTAGGCAACCCAATGACAAGATCATGCTTGATTAGTTTATTCAAGTGTTCCATGTGAATATGAGCAATTCTTTTGTGCCATATCCATGAATCATCGTTGTTCTCCATGAGAAATTTTACCTTCAAAATGGATCATCAAGGGAAATCATGAATATATTATTGATTCTTTTACCTTTAAGTATAACCTCATGTGTGACTTCGTCTTCTATCAAGCATTCATCCTTGGTGAACTTGATCTTGAAGCCTTTGTCACAAAGTTGGATAATACTAAGAATATTGTGCTTTAGTCCTTCAACATAAAGAACATCTTCAATGGATGTGAAAGGTGGAGCACCAAATTTGCCTTTGCCAAGGATTCTTCCCTTATTATTGTCTCCATAAGTGACAAAACCCTTGGCCTTTAGCACAAGATTTGAAAATTGGTTTATGTCTCCCGTCATATGCTTTGAACAACCACTATCAAGATACCAAAGATTGCATGTGGTCTTCAAGAATACCTGCAAAACAAATTAGGCTTTGTTAGGTACCCAAGTTGCTTTGGGTCCTTCGTAATTAGTGCCTTTCTTTACCCACACATAATGCCCACTTGCCACACTAAAGTTTCTAACATAGCAAGCATTAGGTGTATGGCCTTTAATGCCACAATAAAAACAAGTAGGTTCAAAGTTACTTCTATATCTAGAAGGATAAGATTTCTTCTTAGGAAATGTTTTCTTTTTAGGATATTGGTGAACTATTTTAGGTTTGTTCACTTTCTCTTTGGATGATTGATCACTAGCCTTAACAAAGATAGTCTTATTAGAACTTGGTTTTGAAAACTTTGAATATCCAAGCCCACTTTTGTCATTGGAGTATCTTTGTTGGCTAAGAACACCTTCCAATCCAACTTGGCCTTTTTCATATCTTTCAATGACTCTTTTTAATTGGACAATTTGGAAAGAGAGTGATCCATAATTTTTGCATACAAAATTCTGTTTTTGTTAATCACTTGATTTTTGTTTTTCTTCTTTGAAATCTTTTTCCATAGATTCACATTTTTCTTCTAAGGATGAAATTTGTTTCTTTTGTGATGAAATTGTTTTATACAAAATTTTGCATTCATTCAATAGTTCATCTATAGCACCTTGTGCATCACTATCAAAAAGAGGAAATTCATTACTAACCTCATTGTCTTCATTATCAGAATGGTGTAAGGCCATCAACGCTAGATTTGCACTTTCATCACTATCGGAATCAGATGAGGAACTTATTTCATTATCCTCCCATGCAACATAGGCCTTTTTGTTCTTGAATCCCTTTTTGCTTTTGTAGCCACCTTTCTTGGAGAGTTTCGGACAATCCGGCTTGATATGACCTTGCTTACCACATTCATAGCATGTGACTTCTTGTGTTGATGTGGAAGCTTCCTTTTTCTTGAATTGTTTCTTTCCTTTTGAATGAGAAAAGGGTTTGTCATTTCTACCAAAGAACTTACAAAGCCTTTTAACAAGAAGCATGAAATTTTCATCTTCTTCCAGATTGTCTTCCTTTTCAACTTCCTTGGAATCTATCTTCAAAGCAATATTCTTGGATTTCTTCTCTTGATTTTCATGTTTTTTAAGTCTTCTAAGTTCCGTTTCATATTCTTAAAGTTTCCCAAACAATGTTGCGGATGTCATGGAGGAAAGACTTTTCTTTTCTGAGATTGTCGTTACCTTTGGTTGCCATTCCCTAGTTAAGGACCTAAGTACTTTCAGATTTAGTTCATCATTCGTCAAAGTCTTACCGAGAGCACTTAGATGATTTGTCAAGTGCACAAATCTCTTTTGTAGGTCAAGAATGGTTTCTCCGGGCTGCATTCGAAATAATTTGTATTCTTGACTCAGGGTATTTAGTCTTGATCTTTGTACTTTAACCGTTCCTTCATGAGTTTGTACCAAGGTATCCCATATTTATTTTTCTGTTTTGCATGCCGAGACACGGAAGAATTCATCCATGCTAAGTGCACCTTGAAGAAGGTTTATTGCCTTTTTATCATAGAGAAATTTCTTCTTATCATCATCGTCCCATGCAGTTTTAGGCTTTGATGAGCCAGCACCATTGATTACTATTATAGGGATAAATGGGCCATTCTCGACGGCATCCCATATTTCTTCTCCTTGTGCTTCTAGATGTGCCTTTATGCATATTTTCCAGAAGTCAAAATATTCACCACAAAATAGAGGAGGCTTGTTGTTACTACCACCATCTCTGAAAACGGGATTTTGATTTGCGGAAGCCATTCTGGATCTTTTAGGAACAGGTTACCTATAACCTTCTCTGATGCCAATTGTAAGTACGAAGTGCGCCTAAGAGGGGGGGTGAATTAGGTACTTTAAAAAATTATGGTTTTAGTGATGATGGATATTATTTTTCTGGATTATGGTGAGTTTAGGAAAGAGTAAAGTGCAGAAAAATAAAGAGACACGGGCGATATATCCTGGTTCCCCTCACAGTCCGAGAGTACTCCAGTCCCCTTCCAACATGAAAGAGATTTCCTTATTGTGTAAAACTTAAACAAGAATTACCAAAAAGCCAAGAACAATCCTCTTGGACCAAGAACAATCCTCTTGGATTTTCACTATGTCAACAATGAGAATAATCCTCTCAAAGTGACTACACTTGTATCCAACAATCCTTGAAAGATAAGATTAAAAAAAAACACTTAAACTTATTTCCAACAATCCTGGAAAAATAAGTATCTATCAATATTTGATTTTGAGTGAGTTGAGTAGTAATGATCACTTAGAGTGATTTATCAATGAATGATCTTCTCTTCCAATGATAATATTGTACAATGACTCAAGATATAAATGCTAAAAAAATTTCTGGTTAACAGTATATGAAAGTGTGCAGAAAACTTATGTATGAAAGTGAAGAAAAGCTTGAGTTTGTATTTTGAAAATTCAGAAAATATATTTGGAAGAGGTGTTGAAAATGATTTTGAAAATGAGTATTTATATGTTCATAGCACCATTTTGAAACATCATAAAGTTCTGTAAATCAATCATGAACAATTGCCAAGATTGAGTGAAAGGTTTCCATGAAAAGGTATTATGAACAGTGTCATACCCCAATTTTTGACCTAAGATCCCTGCTTCATCTGCATTATTTTTTATACACATCAAGGTCACAGAATACGGTAGGTTTCGAACATTTCGAGCTTTGACTATGTAGAGATTACCGAGTGTTGTGAGCATTTCATTTTATGAATGACTAACCACTAATCAAGCACGAAGTGTATGTTTTGTTGTTTTGTTTTCATGTACAGAAAATAGGTCTGAAAGAAGAGCATCAGACGTTGTACGTCGATCAAGATTTCGAGTCTCAGAACAGAAATGTTGTCGTTCATTAATTTCCAAAAGACTGGTTCATCAAAGAATTTCATAGAATTGTGCGTTTATTTCCACACTCTGTCCAGCAAATGGTCTCCGTTTTTCTCCGAATATTTTTCAGGAAGAACAGTCAAAATTCTACCGGCTTTGGTTCATGTGTGTTTCACATTATTTTAAAATACAAGAAAAACATGTTATACCGTCATTTTCGATTTCTTGGACCAAAAGTCATCGGAAAATTTTCTCATGACGCGGGTTGAATTTCGCCGAAATGGGATAATTAGATTCAAAACCGTTCTAGAAGAATTTATTCAGAATATTCAGAATATTTGGAATTTTCTTTATTTGAATTCAAGTGATAATTAAAAAGGAGCTATCAAGAAATCTCATCCAAGAATATTCATTTATCGCATTAAATATTTATTCAAGATTATTCTTGTGATTATTTTGGTAAATCTACATCATGTTTATTTGAATACATGAAGCATTATTTCAAGAAGTTAGTGGGGAATTCTATTTAACTACATGAGGAATTTTATTTGATTACAAAATTAATCCATGTGATTTATTTGGATTTCTATTACAAAAGTGCAAGATTAAAGTCCAAGACTTGCATTATTATTTATTCTTCATTCAAAAATTCATCCAAGTATTATTCAATTATTTCCCAAATTTAAATGGAAGATCTTGAATTTTTATCAAGATATATCAAGATTCATGTTTATGTGAAGATTCAAGATTATTCATAACTATCAAAGAAAGTGGAAATATATTGAAGAATACATGTTTATACATGTCACAATTTATTTGAGTTTATTACAAGGTTGCAAAGAAGCTACAAGTGTGTACAAAGGTATTTTCAACACTAAAAAAATTCAGCAAAGTTGCTAATGCAGTCCACTTTGCAACCCATCTTCAAGCCCAATTTTGTTGTATTTTTGTTCGTCAATAATGCTCCAAACAGCCTAAAAAAAACAGCAAAGAGAGATGTTGTAAAATGCTACAAACAGTAAAAAAAACAGCAACATACAGCAGCTCCAATTGCTGCCAAAATCTGCTCCAACCTGCATCAAAGTAGCCACAGTTTGCATTAAAATGGCTAAAATGAATTGTATGAACAAAGCATGGAAACAGCTTGCCAAAACAGTTCAAATTTCTACTGTTTTTCCCCCTCAAATCCCACATACTCCACTATAAATAAGAGCCTTTGTCAACACAAAATGAAAAAGAGAAGAAAAATTCAGCAGTTGAAGAAAACAGAAAATTGGTGTTGTTCTAAAAAAAATTCAGCAAGTAAGAAAAAACAGAAAAAATAGAGTCTTTGTTCTAAAAATTCCAGCAAGGAAGAAAGCATAAGCAAATCAAGAAAACTTACCATTTTTTTAGAAGCCCCATCGGAGAGGCTCCGATAGGTATTACTTTTTCCTCCTCTCTATCTACTGTTGCATATATTCATGCTTGAATCCCTTGCTGTACCATTTTTTTCTTTGCCATGCAATATTTGTCTTATCATTCTTTTCTTTGTTGTACTGTATTTGAGTTGAGTTGTTGCATGATTGTTAGCATTTAAACATGTTTTTATTCATAATATCGGTAATAATAACAAGTGTAATAAAAAGCTTACTTCTTACGTCGCATAACACCAATTTATCGCTTGTTGTCCGATTTATCGCTTGTTGTCCGGTTTATCGCTTGTTGTCCGGTTTATCGCTTGTTGTCTGATTTATCGCTTGCTGTCCGGTTTATCACTCGCTGTCCCAAATACTTGTTATCCATTTTGCTATTACAAAATCTTAAAAATCCAAAAAAAAACCATATGCTGTTGCAAAATCCAAACACCATTTTGCTGTTACAAAATCCAAAAAAACACCCTTGCTGTCCCAAATACTTGTTATCCATTTTGCTGTTACAAAATCTTAAAAATCAAAAAAAAAACATATGTTGTTGTAAAGTCCAAAAAACCATTTTGTTGTTACAAAATTTTTAAACCACTTGCTGTCCAAATGTTTAACCCATTCAAAAACCAAGTCCTTAAAACCAGCCTAACATATAAAGAACTTTGAACTTGTTCCAAAACTGAACCCGTTGTATCAAACCTTAACCCCTGCTGTCAAACCAACATGAAATCTCCAAAAAAACATTAGAACATGTAAAACCTGTATACTAAACTAGTCCGGTTCAAAAAAAAAACAATACACTAACCATGTCCACCAGCACCGATCACCACGAAGAGAAAGATGTCCCCATCGGAGACGATGAAGGCACCAGAGCTCAGGTCATTCTGATCATCAGACTCGAAGAGGTTGCTGTCTCCACCGGAGAAGAAGAGGAAGAAGCGATTCTCGACCTCAAAGCAAAACTGTATCGTTTTGACAAGGAAGGGAATCAGTGGAAAGAACGAGGTGCTGGAACTGTGAAGTTTCTGAAGCATAAAGTTACTGGAAAAATGTAGGAAAGAAAGATGAAGAGAAATCTGAGGACAAAACTAAGGAGTCTGGAGATGAAATAAAGGAGCAAGAATCTGCACCGGAAAAAGAAAGCAAGAAAGAGGAAGAAAGAGAGTTGTTGCATGATGAGAGAGGAAGAGGAGAAGCGATTCATTGTGAGAGAGGATAACTTGGTTTTTTTATTTTACAAAACTCCTATTACTGTCTTTTTTTGTTTTTATTAACATATAATAATGAATTTATTCTTCCTATTCTCAATAAAACATTAATAACCATAATTAAATACATTATTTATTTTGTTTTCCCCATGTGCCAGTACAGCATAAGCTATGTGCCGCGCCTCCCTAGCTTTAAGTCCTTGTTACCGTTTTGTTGTTTTTTATAAAAAAAATATAATAACATTAATATGTTTCCCTCTTTTCAATAACAAAGCATATTAATAATAGTTTTTGTTTTTCCTTCCCTATGCATACAGTAGCAAGCGGCGCCCTTACTTAGCATTAGGGTTACTTATTTTTTTGTTCCTTCCATTCTTCTTTATTTAAAAAACATACTATTATTTTCCTTCTATTATAAAAAACACATAAAAAACGTTTAATTAAAAATTTCATCTTTTATTTAATTTTGTCAACATACTATTAATTCTATTTTATTTTTGTGTTGTTGTTTATTTAATTATTCTAAAATACATGTTTCATGATTTAATTTTGTTATGTGTTTAATTATTAAAAATCTATGATTTCGTAATTTAATCTTCATGTACTTTTGATTATTTATTTAATCGTTAAAATGCATGCTAGTATGTTTTAAATTTACATTAGTCAATTATTCAAGCGTAATTTTTATTAATTTTATCGTTAATCTTTATATCTTTCGTCCGTCTCAAATCCAAGGGAATCGTTAATTTTTGTCGACTTCATGTCATTGAACACATAGTGCGAATACCCTCATTCACCTTTCGTTTATTATTTTGTTAAAAAACTTAAGATAATTTTCCCAAAATATTCAACCTTTCAAAACTCATACCTTTTAAGTCAAAACTTCGACGTTAGGTCGTCGTATCTTCGAAAACTCGTCCATACCCATTTTTGGCTAAACAATTTGTTTTTAATCAAACAAACATTTTTAATAAACAGATATTTCAAAAGGTTCCTATAGAATACTATAGATACATTGGGTGCTAATACCTTCTCATTGTATAACCAACCCCCGAACTCCATATCTCTTTTCAAAAACGCCTTGTATTTTCATTACTTTTAAAGTACTATTTTACATTGCATATTTTAGGGTTTTATTTCGCTCTTTTCCCTTTTCCCTTGGAAATAATAAAGCGCGGTGGAGACTCTTGCTTTTGTGAGACGAGTTAATTAATAGCTCGATCTCCGATTTACCCCGCTATATTTTTTATCGCTACAGAAATGGCGACTCTGCTGGGGAAAGATTGACCTCTTGCTGGTCCATCCCTAAGTGGGTTAAGCCTAGTTTGTTTTATCTGTTTTATTATTATTTGATTTGTTTGATTATGTGTTTATATTGGGGTTGTTTGGGTTTTTTTGCAAAGGACGAATCCTATACTCGGATTAAGTTACACCTAAGAATAGGTCGGGCGGTATAGTCATGTTAACTTTGAGGGAGTAATCCCGAAGAAGGAGGCATGAAATCCCCCACTCAGTGGAAGGCCCTTTTGAACGTAATATTTGTTTATCGAGTAATCGGGAAGACATTATTATTTTCGACCTGGGAGCCAGAGAAGCTGAGAACCGTAGAACCCTAACTCATCTTGGCCTTTTAGGTGTAGCACGGAGACTATAACGGAGTAATCCGAAAGTAGTTGTCACGCGATGCTACGCTCGGATGAGTTTCTCTTGAGAATATTGCTAATTATTGAGTAATCAAGACGTTGGTAATATCCGAAGGAGGAATGTAGACTCTAAGAACTCTTAGAACCTTGTCTTACAGGTGTGATTAAACCGTTAGTACATACCCTAGGGTGAGCTTTACTTTTGACTCCATGCTCGAAGCGTTGAACCTTTAAACCCAATGTTTGTGAACTTGTGTGTAATTGTTACATTATCATTCATCCATACATCCATAAACATTTTTTTTTGTAAAAACTTGTTTTTCAAGGAACTTAAGAATGATTTTTGCAGACATCTCAGGTACTGTTATTATGGATTTTGGAAGAAGAAACACTCGAAGTTGATTCTGAGTGACCTCTAGTTCTTAGTTTTTATTATTTTTACTTATGTCATTTTGTAAAACTCTGTAAAAGGGCTTCATGTTCCAAAATTGTAATTTACTGTTTTTTATTATTGGGTTGTTGTCCCAAAGTTGTAATTTATTGTTTTGTTGTTCCAAAGTTGTAAGTTGTAATTTACCGCTTTGATTAATGAATTGAGTTTTTGTTGTTCCAAATTCCTTTACCATTGATGCGTGCAAAATTATCGAAGTTCCTTGAAAAATGATCATTTGCATCGCATACCATGCATCATCCAACATTCCACTTCACATGTTTTCTAGAGTCTTATCCTTGTTTCTTTTTCCACTGCGATAGATTGTCAAGCTGTCTCATCGGTACGATACCCGAGCCAATCGTCAAAGGAAGATGGAAAATCTGGAACAGGAAAACCCCGAGCTTCGCAAGGAGGTTGCTACCCTTCGTGTCGGAATGGAAAAGTTAACTGCGCTAGTGGAAAGCTTGATGGCTGCTCAGAATCATCCATCGACTGCAACTGCTGAGATTCAGACTTCAACTACTGTGGTTTCTGAGATTGTCACCGTTCCAACGTCTGTGACTCAAGTCAACTCTCCGCTTCAACATCAGATGCCAAAAGGTTTTCCATGGGGAATGCCTTATAACTTCATGCCAGAAGGGTATCAGCCTGCCGTACAATCCTTGATTCAACCTACTGTGTCCTTTCCTCAACCAGAGACAACTACTATGTCGCCTATAATTCCGTCTGTGGCACCTTTCCCTCAACCAGTGATGACAACCGCCGCTCCTGTGGTTCATTCTATACCATACCTGAATGAGCCTACTTATCATGCTGAGCCTGCTGAAAGTCTGGGTCTTTTCGATAGAATGGAGGAATTTCAAGACCTGTTTCAAGAGATGCAGAGGGAGATCAGAGCGCTGAAAGGGAAAGATTTGTTTAGAAATAATGCTCATGATTTGTGTTTAGTTCCAAATGTAAAGATTCCAGCCAAATTCAAAGTGCCGGACTTTGAAAGGTATAAAGGTGACTCGTGTCCGCGGAGTCATTTAACCGTGTATGTAAGAAAGATGTATACATATTCTGATGATCATAATTTGTTAATTCACTACTTTCAAGACAGTTTGACTAGTGCCGCTCTAAAATGGTACATGGGTTTGGACAGCACCCGGATCCGTAATTTCAACGATATTAGTGAAGCTTTTGTTCGCCAGTATAAGTACAACGTCGACATGGCGCCGGACAGAGATCAACTTCGGGCGATGTCCCAGAAAGACAGAGAGTCCTTTAAAGAATATGCCCAGAGGTGGCGCGAGATTGCTGCTCAGATTTATCCCCCACTTGAAGAGAAGGAAATGACAAAGATATTCCTGAAGACTTTAGGTTCTTTTTATTATGAAAGAATGATTGCGAGCGCACCCAGTGATTTCACCGAAATGGTAAGTATGGGCATGCAGTTGGAAGAAGGGATTCGTGAGGGACGTTTGGTTAAAGAAGGAAGTCCATCTAGCAGTATCAAGAAGTTCGGAAGTGTTTTCCCTAAAAGGAAAGAACAAGATGTCAATGTAATTTTTCCTGGGAGACCAAGGAGAGGCTACTCACATGTTGCGGCAGTCACTCCGGCTGTCCGCACAACAATGGTTACCCCAACTCATCAAACCCCACCAATTCAGCAACGGCCATTTCAACAGCAGCCTCGACAACAGGCTTATCAATTTAATAACCAGAATCGTTCACCAAGGAAACCGCAATTTGATGCCATTCCCATGACTTACACTGAGTTTTTCCCCGCCCTGATCAGGAAAAACCTCATAACGACGAAGCCTCCTCCTGTCGCACCGAATAGTACTTCTCTGTGGTACAAGGCGGATCAGTTCTGTGAATATCATCAAGGGTCGCTGGGGCACAACATTTAAAATTGCTTTGCTTTAAAGGTGGATGTGCAGAGGTTAATTAAGAACGGTATTTTGTCTTTCAAGGATGTTAACCCGAATGTTAGAGATAATCCTTTGCCTCGACATGGGTCAGCATCAGTGAATATGGTGGAAGGTTGTCCGGGAAAGTTTCGAGTTTTTCAAGTTGAACACATAAGAGATTCGTTGATCAGGTTACATCAGAGCTTAAGAAGACTTGCCTTTTTTAGGCATCAGCATGATTATGATGTTTGTGAATTTTGTTCAAGAGGAGTTGATTTCCCTATTGTGAAGGAGGGTATTCAAAAATTGTTAGACCAGAGGGTTATCACTATTACACATGATAGAGATCTAGCTAATGAAGTGAATGTTATAATACCATAATTCAACTTGCCTGAACCAGTAGAGATCATTTACGACAGTCAGACTGCACCTATTGCTCCTTTGATCATTTATCCACCTGGTCCTGTGCCTTACAATTCAGACCAAGCTATACCCTACAAGTATAATGCCACAATGATCAAGAACGGGGTAGAAGTCCCTATACCGATAATGCCATCTTTTGTTAACATCGCTGATGTGAGCAGAGTTACGAGAAGCAGACGTATCTTTGCAGCAGTACCTTTGAAGAGACCAGAAGTTCAAGTCAGGAGGCCCATACCGGCAGAAATTCCAACGAGAAATGTTGAACCCAGGGTTGAGGTAGGCCAATTCAATGAACCTATACCACACCCCGATGATGATGAGATCTTGAAGCTCATCAAGAGGAGTGAATACAAGATTATGGACCAACTATTGCAAACTCCTTCCAAGATTTCTTTGCTTGTTTACTGAGAGATTCTGGTGCCCATAGAGAAGATTTGATGAAGGTCTTGAACCAGGCATTCATAGATTATGATGTGACGGTTTACCAATTTGATGGAATTGTGGGAAATATTACTTCGTGTAACAATCTTGGTTTCAGTGATGAAGAGCTTCCGGAGGAGGGAAGGAACCATAATATGGCATTGCATAACTCAATAAGTTATGGAAATGATACTTTATCAAGTGTGCTAGTAGATACAGGTTCGTCATTAAATGTAATGCCCAAAACTACATTATCTCGACTTTCATACCAAGGTGCTCCCATGAGACCTAGTGGGGTAATTGTCAAAGCGTTTGATGGTTCTAGGAAGACTGTCATTGGTGAGGTGGATCTTCCTATAATAATAGGTCCTCATACCTTTCAGATAAATTTTCAAGTAATGGATATTCGTGCCGCCTACAGTTGCCTATTGAGTCGTCCATGGGTTCATGATGCAGGGGCAGTCACTTTCACGCTCCATCAGAGATTGAAGTTTGTAAGGAATGGAAAGCTGGTAATGATTGGTGGAGAGAAGGCTATGGTGGTAAGCCACTTGTCATCTTTCTCTTTTATTGATGCTGATGAGGATGTTGGAACCCAATTCTAAGCTCTATCTGTTGCTAATAATAAACTGAAGAAGCAAGGGACATCTATTTCTTCTTTTGAGGATGCGCGACGAGTGGTTGAAAGTGGTTCGGCTGAAGGTTGGGGCCAGGTGTTGACCTTGCCTGAGAACAAGTCTGGAGAAGGTCTTGGTTTTCATCCCGTGTCTAGAAGAGTTAAGCAGGATACAGTTACCCGTCCGATATAAGAAGTTTTCCGAAGCGCAGGTTTTATCCATCCGACTCCGCCTGAAGTTGATGTTATAATAGGAGACGATTCTGAAGAGGATTTACCCGACTTTGTAACACATGAAGGGGTTTGCCAAAACTGGATTGCTGTTGATATTCCTGTTGTGATGCACATTTCTGAGTAATGTTTTGTTTTATTTTTGAGAAAAAAAACTTTCGCTCTGCCCAAGGCAAAAAAGTATTTGTGTCGGGCTATGTTGAAAATAAATCCTTTTGCTCTGCCCAAGGCAAAAGAGAATATGCCCGGGCTCTTTTGTTTCAAGTATTGCCAATCATGAATAAAAATGTTATTTTTTCCATTATTGTTTTTATTTTTTTTATTTTTTTCACTTTTTCTGGAAAATGGAATTGAAAATTAATTGGTAGTAATAGGAAAATATAATAACTTCTCTTTTTATATCTGTACAACATTCATATTAATCGATTTCTAAAATAAAGCATAATCATATGTGCAGATTAATCTATGACTTAACCATTGAAAACAATGATCCTATGCCCCCTCCCAACTTTGAATTCCCTGTGTTCAGAGCCGAGGAAGAACATAGTGAAGAGATTCCTGATGAAATTTCCCGTTTACTTGAGCACAATGAAAAGACTATTCAGCCGTTTAAAGAGCCTATAGAGATGATCAATTTGGGTAATGAAGAAGATAAAAAGGAGGTCAAGGTCGGAGCATTGCTTATCCCAGAGGTCAAAGAGAAAATGTTGGAGCTTCTCAGAGAGTATATTGATGTGTTTGCTTGGTCCTACCAAGACATGCCAGGTTTGGATAACAATATTGTGGAGCATCGTTTGCCGTTGAGACCTGAATGTCCGCCGATTAAGCAGAAGTTGAGAAGGACTCATCCCGATATGGCTGACGCTTTAGCTACTTTGTCTTCAATGTTTCAAGTGAATGGTTGGAATGATGTGCCTACAATCAGAGTTATGCGCCTTGACAGACCTGCTCATGTGTTCTCAGTAGAAGAGGTCACCGACGACAAACCGTGGTTCTATGACATTAAACGTGTTCTTCAAACTCAAGAGTACCCGCCTGGGGCTGTTGAAGCTGCTAACAAGAACATCAAAAAGATTGTCCAGAAGATGGTGGTAACATATAAATATTGGCATGAAATGCTTCCGTTTGCTTTACATGGATACCGTACTTCAGTTCAAACTTCAACAGGCGCAACCCCATTTTCCCTAGTTTATGGCATGGAAGCAGTACTCCCCGTAGAGGTTGAGATCCCGTCTATGAGAGTTTTGATGGAAGCTAAACTTTCTGAGGATGAATGGTGTCAAAGTAGATATGATCAGTTGAATTTAATTGAAGAAAAGAGATTGACAGCGCTGTGTCATGGTCAATTATATCAGCAAAGAATGAAGAAGGCTTTTGATAAGAAGGTTCGACCACGCGAGTTCAGAGAAGGTGACCTCGTGATCAAGAAGATATTATCTTTCCAAACTGATTCTAGGGGCAAGTGGGCTCCGAATTATGAAGGACCGTATGTCGTTAAGAAGGTTTTCTCTGGAGGTTCCATGATTCTCACAAATATGGACGGTGAAGAGCTCCCGCGCTCTGTGAACGTCGATGCAGTCAAGAAGTATTTCGCCTAGGTTTGAGTTGACAGTTCACTGAGTTGAAAATCCGAAGGGGCTGCTTAGGCAGGCTTTTGGTCAGACCAGTCTTGGCATTTGAGCACATTTCGGAATTCGGAGTTGTTAGGGAGAATAGTGATCATTGTTTTTGTGTAACCTTTTTCTTTCACGTACTATTTCCCAAACTTTTGTAAACCGTTGGAGTCGCGTTGTTAGCGAACTACCATTTTATTAATGAAATTTGAGCATTTATCTTTTTGTGGCCAAAATTTCAGCTTTTACGGCAATATTTGAAACAAAGTTATTTAACGCATTCCTATTTTTAAATGTGTCGTGAATAATGAAAGGAATATTAACAGTTGCTCCGAGGATGGTCAAGCCATGAAATGCAAAACAATACAGTAATTTATCCTTGCATGATGAACATGTTTTATTTCAAAATCGTCATGAGGTATTGGTTGTGTAAACTTACGTTTCTAGTGGTACTAAACTTGGTGACTCCCCAGCAATTTCGGTTAAGCTTTGTTTCAGTTGTTTTAATTTGAGCGGATTTCTGAGGTGTGGTACGTTTTGTATCATGTCAGTGGTCTATTGGTGTTAGAAGATTGGATTTGAATACTTTTCTCCCCAGAAGACTTGAGCCTTGTAGCGTGATACGCTTTGACGTTGCTTTTTGGTTCCAGTTCCAATTTATTTTCCGTCTCTTTAAAATTGGTCGAGTATTTATCATTTCGTGATATCTTATCATCTTCAAGATATTTCTCTGTCTGTTTTTTCAGCATAACATTCATTTACTCATTTACACTTATATCACGCATGCACATTCACATTTGTCGTTGATTTTGGGTCGTATACCTTGTTTATGCTTATTCAGACAGCGTACATGTTCTTTCCAAGAAGAATGTTAACATAGGCAAAAAATGTGCTTCCTTTCTAATTCCCCCGGCTGAGCTAATCCTCGTGGATGAATTTTTTATTTAGCCTTCCTTGTCCATTTCTGGATAGGATGAATCCCCAATTGAGTTATTTTCTCATTAGGTGGAGTCTTGTTTGACTGTCTTCTCTCTGGTTTATTCCTGGAGGGAGTTGTTGTCTCTTACATAGGCTATCTCGTGGTTTTCTCCAGGCTAGACAACCTAGATGAATGGTGCATTTATTTTGCGCATTTAGGTATCTGATTTCCTCAAGAAGGATCTATTCATGGCTCCCTTTGAAGAAGAATTTTATTCTCTGGAAGTGTTATCGCAACTTTCTTCTTAAACATTTTTGGAAAATGGCAAGCGGCGGTCTCTTCATGAGCAACTTGTGCGTTATTATTATTTTTGGAAAACGACAAGAGGCGGTCTCTTCATGAGCAACTTGTGCATTATTATTATTTTTGGAAAACGACAAGCGGCGGTCTCTTCATGAGCAACTTGTGCGTTATTATTATTTTTTGGAAAATGACAAGCGGCGGTCTCTTCATGAGCAACTTGTGCGTTTTATTTTTGGAAAACGACAAGCGGCGGTCTCTTCATGAGCAACTTGTGCGTTATTATTATTTTTGGGAAACGACAAGCGGCGGTCTCTTCATGAGCAACTTGTGCGTTATTATTTTTGGAAAACAGCAAGCGGCGGTCTCTTCATGAGCAACTTGTGCGTTATTATTTTTGGAAAATGGCAAGCGGCGGTCTCTTCATGAGCAACTTGTGCATTATTAATATCTTTGGAAAACGACAAGCGGCAGTCTCTTCATGAGCAACTTGTTGTTATTGATTTTTGGAAAACGGCAAGCGGCGGTCTCTTCATGAGCAACTTGTGCATTATTATTATTTTTTGGAAAATGACAAGCGGCGGTCTCTTCATGAGCAACTTGTGCGTTATTTTTATTTTTGGAAAACGAAAAGCGGCGGTCTCTTCATGAGCAACTTGTGCGTTATTATATTTTTGGAAAACAGCAAGTGGCGGCTTCTTTATTTGAGCAGCTTGTATGTTATAGTATTTTTGGAAGACAGCAAGTGGCGGCTTCTTTATTTGAGCAGTTTGTATGTTATAGTATTTTAGGAAGACAGCAAGTGGCGGCTTCTTTATTTGAGCAGCTTGTATGTCATAGTATTTTTGGAAGACAGCAAGTGACGGCTTATTTATTTGAGCAGCTTGTATATAGTATTTTTGGAAGACAGCAAGTGGTGGCTTCTTTATTTGAGCAGCTTGTATGTTATAGACATCCTTTGAAGACAGCAAGTGGCGGCTTCTTTATTTGAGCAGCTTGTGTATCTACAACCATATTATTATCTCGGCATTAATTGGTATCTCTCCGAAAATTTCACAGAGAAGTTTGTTGTGAATCTTCGCCTTCAGAAGTCGGTAGTCCATTATCAGCAAAAAATTGATACATCTTTTTGTCTATCTTTGACCTTGAGTTGTGAACTCACAACCATTTTGGGTCAATAATCTGTTTTTTGTGGCCTATGCAAGACGTCTTCTTTGTTAGGGTCAGAGGTCGTATTTTCTCAGATTGTATTCTCCGTTAAGAGTCTATCATTCGAAGTTGGTGACTCATTTCCTCAGTAGTGTATAATCTATGTTCATATGGTTTGTTGGTGTTTGGTTTCTCCAGCATTATTTTGTCTCATACAGTATCATTCTCTATGAATTTAAATACTACATTCATATCATAAACATAATGGAGGTATCTTAGGGCAAAAATTGCGCATTATGTATTTAAGTACCTTCAATCTCGTTGAGACGAAGATTTTAATCTTCATATCTCCGGATAGAAGAAACTTAAATAGGGGCAGCTGTCATACCCCAATTTTTGACCTAAGATCCCTGCTTCATCTGCATTATTTTTTATACACATCAAGGTCACAGAATACGGTAGGTTTCGAATGTTCCGAGCTTTGACTATGTAGAGATTACCGAGTGTTGTGAGCATTTCATTTTATGAATGACTAACCACTAATCAAGCATGAAGTGTATGTTTTGCTGTTTTGTTTTCATGTGCAGAAAATAGGTCTGAAAGAAGAGCATCAGACGTTTTATGTCCATCAGGATTTCGAGTCTCAGAACAGAAATGTTGTCGTTCGTTAATTTCCAAAAGACTGGTTCATCAAAGAATTTCAGAGAATTTTGCATTTATTTCCATGCTCTGTCCAGCAAATGGTCTCCATTTTTCTCTGAATATTTATCAGGAAGAACAGTCAAAATTCTACCGGCTTTCGTTCATGTGTGTTTCACATTGTTTTAAAATACAAGAAAAACAAGTTATACCGTGATTTTCGATTTCTTGGACCAAAATTCATCGGCAAATTTTCTCATGACGCGGGTTGAATTTCGCCGAAATGGGATAATTAGATTCAAAACCATTCTAGAAGAATTTATTCGGAATATTCAGAATATTTGGAATTTTCTTTATTTGAATCCAAGTGATAATTAAAGAGGAGCTATCAAGAAATCTCATCCAAGAATATTCATTTATCGCATGAAATATTTATTCAAGATTATTCTTGTGATTATTTTGGTAAATCTACATCATGGTTATTTGAATACATGAAGCATTATTTCAAGAAGTTAGTGGGGATTTCTATTTAACTACATGAGGAATTTTATTTGATTACAAAATTAATCCATGTGATTTATTTGGATTTCTATTACAAAAGTGCAAGATTAAAGTCCAAGACTTGCATTATTATTTATTCTTCATTCAACAATTCGTCCAAGTATTATTCAATTATTTCCCAAATTTAAATGGAAGATCTTGAATTTTTATCAAGATATATCAAGATTCATGTTTATGTGAAGATTCAAGATTATTCATAACTATCAAAGGAAGTGGAAATATATTGAAGAATACATGTTTATACATGTCACAATTTATTTGAGTTTATTACAAGGTTGCAAAGAAGCTACAAGTGTGTACAAAGGTATTTTCAACACTAAAAAAATTCAGTAAAGTTGCTAATGCAGTCCACTTTGCAACCCATCTTCAAGCCCAATTTTGTTGTATTTTTGTTGGTCAACAATGCTCCAAACAGCCTGGAAAAAAAACAGCAAAGAGAGATGTTGTAAAATGCTACAAACAGTAAAAAAAACAGCAGCATACAGCAGCTCCAAGTGCTGCCAAAATCTGCTCCAACCTGCATCAAAGTAGCCACAGTTTGCATCAAAATGGCTAAAATGAATTGTATGAACAAAGCATGGAAACAGCTTGCCAAAACAGTTCAAATTTCTACTGTTTCCCCCCCCCCCCCCCCTCAAATCCCACATACTCCATTATAAATAAGAGCCTTTGTCAACACAAAAAGAAAAAGAGAAGAAAAATTCAGCAGTTGAAGAAAACAGAAAATTGGTGTTGTTCTAAAAAAATTTCAGCAAGTAAGAAAAAACAGAAAAAAATAGAGTCTTTGTTCTAAAAAATCCAGCAAGGAAGAAAGCATAAGCGAATTCAAGAAAACTTACCATTTTGTTAGAAGCCCCATCAGAGAGGCTCCGATAGGTATTATTTTTTCCTCCTCTCTATCTACTGCTGCATATATTCATGCTTGAATCACTTGCTGTACCATTTTTTTTCTTTGCCATGCAATATTTGCCTTATCATTCTTTTCTTTGTTGTACTGTATTTGAGTTGAGTTGTTGCATGATTGTTAGCATTTAAACATGTTAGTATTCATAATATCGGTAATAATAACAAGTGTAATAAAAAGCTTCCTTCTTCTGTCGCGTAACACCAATTTATCGCTTGTTGTCTGATTTATCGCTTGTTGTTCGGTTTATCGCTTGCTGTCCGGTTTATCGCTTGTTGTCCAATTTATCGCTTGTTGTCCAATTTATCACTCGTTGTCCCAAATACTTGTTATCCATTTTGCTGTTACAAAATCTTAAAAATCCAAAAAAAAACATATGCTGTTGCAAAATCCAAACACCATTTTGCTGTTACAAAATCCAAAAAAAAACACCCTTGCTGTCCCAAATACTTGTTATTCATTTTGCTGTTACAAAATCTTAAAAATCCAAAAAAAACATATGTTGTTGCAAAGTCCAAATAACCATTTTGTTGTTACAAAATTTTTAAACCACTTGCTGTCCAAATGTTTAACCCATTCAAAAACCAAGTCCTTAAAACCAGCCTAACCTGTAAAGAACTTTGAACTTGTTCCAAAACCGAACCCGCTGTATCTAACCTTAACCCCTGCTGTCAAACCAACATGAAATATCCAAAAAACATTAGAACATGTAAAACCTGTATACTAAACTAGTCCAGTTAAAAAAAACCAACAATACACTAACCATGTCCACTAGCACCGATCCCCACAAAGAGGAAGATGTCCCCGTCGGAGACGACGAAGGCACCAGAGCTCAAGTCATTCCGATCGTCAGACTCGAAGAGGTTGTTGTCTCCATCGGAGAAGAAGAGGAAGAAGCGATTCTCGACCTCAAAGCGAAACTGTACCGTTTTGACAAGGAAGGGAATCAATGGAAAGAACGAGGTGCTGGAACTGTGAAGTTTCTGAAGCATAAAGTTACTGGAAAAATGCAGGAAAGAAAGATGAAGAGAAATCTGAGGACAAAACTAAGGAGTCTGGAGATGAAATAAAGGAGCAAGAATCTGCACCAGAAAAAGAAAGCAAGAAAGAGGAAGAAAGAGAGTTTTTGCGTGATGAGAGAGGAAGAGGAGAAGCGATTCATTGTGAGAGAGGATAACTTGGTTTTTTTATTTTACAAAACTCCTATTACTGTCTTTTTTTGTTTTTATTAACATATAATAATGAATCTATTCTTCCTATTCTCAATAAAACATTAATTACCATAATAAAATACATTATTTATTTTGTTTTCCCCATGTGCCAGTATAACATAAGCTATGTGCCGCGCCACGCTAGCTTTAAGTCCTTGTTACCGTTTTGTTGTTTTTTATAAAAAAAATATAATAACATTAATATGTTTCCCTCTTTTCAATAACAAAGCATATTAATAATAATTTTTGTTTTTCCTTCCCTATGCATACAGTAGCAAGCGGCGCCCTTACTTAGCATTAGGGTTACTTATTTTTTTGTTCCTTCCATTCTTCTTTATTTAAAAAACATACTATTATTTTCCTTCTATTATAAAAAACACATAAAAAACGTTTAATTAAAATTTTCATCTTTTATTTAATTTTGTCAACATACTATTAGTTCTATTTTATTTTTATGTTGTTGTTTATTTAATTATTCTAAAATACATGTTTCATGATTTAATTTTGTTATGTGTTTAATTATTAAAAATCTATGATTTCGTAATTTAATCTTCATGTACTTTTGATTATTTATTTAATCGTTAAAATGCATGCTAGTATGTTTTAAATTTACATTAGTCAATTATTCAAGCGTAATTTTTATTAATTTTATCGTTAATCTTTATATCTTTCGTCCGTCTCAAATCCAACGGAATCGTTAATTTTTGTCGACTTCATGTCATCGAACACATAGTGCGAATACCCTCATTCATCTTTCGTTTATCATTTTGTTAAAAAACTTAAGATAATTTTCCCAAAATATTCAACCTTTCAAAACTCATACCTTTTAAGTCAAAACTTCGACGTTAGGTCGTCGTATCTTCGAAAACTCGTCCATACCCATTTTTGGCCAAACAATTTATTTTCAATCAAACAAACATTTTTAATAAACAGATATTTCAAAAGGTTCCTATAGAATACTATAGATACATTGGGTGCTAATACCTTCCCATTGTATAACCAACCCCCGAACTCCATATCTCTTTTCAAAAACGCCTTGTATTTTCATTACTTTTAAAGTACTATTTTACATTGCATATTTTAGGGTTTTATTTCGCTCTTTTCCCTTTTCCCTTGGAAATAATAAAGCGCGGTGGCGACTCTTGCTTTTGTGAGACGAGTTAATTAATATCTAGATCTCTGATTTACCCCGCTACATTTTTTATCACTACAAACAGGCATGTGCAAAGCTGTTGTTTTTCAAAATCATGCAGCATGCAATCTATTTCACCCTTTGTGTAAATCGATTGCACGGGGTTTCAACCGCTATATTTTCAAAAGTTTTAAGTGTTCAATCGATTACACAAGAATGTAAATCGATTGCATATGAAGTCAGTAGCAAAAAATGATTGAGTGCAATCGATTGCAAAAGCAATGTAAATCGATTGCACTGAGAAACAGAAGCAAATGTTTTGAAAATTTTAAGCATGCAATCAATTGCACTTAATATGCAAATCGATTGCATGTGAAGTCAGTAGCAAAAAATGATTTAGTGCAATCGATTGCAAAAGCAATGTAAATCGATTGCACTGAGAAACAGAAGCAAATGATCTGAAAAATTGAAGCATGCAATCGATTGCACTAAATGCAAATCAATTGCACTCAAGTGAAAAATGAATTTTAACTTAGAAAAACTTGAGTAAGGTTTTATAAAACATTTCTTTTCACCATTGAGCATCTATATCTTAAGTTCGAAGTAAGTATTATCATTATACCTTGAAAGTTGCTAAGAGCTTGAACTGAAGACTTTATCCATAGATGCTTTGAGCTTGATCATAAATCTTTGCCTTCTTTGTCAATCATGGTTTGTCTTCATCAAAACAAAAGTTCATTTGAGAAGCTTGATTTTACAGTATATACTCGTCTTTCTGGGGACTATTATCACCTGGAGATCTGTAATAGAAGATTTGAGACACTGAAAATAAAGTGACCGCACTGGGGATATAAGATGAAGAATCTTGATAACTTCATCGGGGAGTAGAGAACTCAGAGTGACTTATGTTTTGATGCATGTTTGAATTATTCTTCTATGGAATAATGTTACAAAAGAGAATGGAAACACTATACTTTGAGGATGCAATATAATGATGCATGTTAACGTTTCACTAGCGAATGGCCAATTGAGAAGCCAACAATCATCAGGCCGAGACCTGATAGGATTTCCAAAAATAAATTTTCGACTTTACTGAGGAGAAATAAACATGTTGCACATTCCGAACGAGGACGTCACAGGGGTTTAAACATTGTCGGGAGTACCAATAACCATTGGATTTATGGAGAATTAATTGTTGACTTCTTCGATGAGGGAACAGAAAAATCCCAGAAAAAATACATCCATGCGCTTTGGCCCATTCGAGTACATCAACTCCACTGGAGAAGGAGAGGAAATTTCACAAAGAAAGCCCTTATTGGGGTGAAAAATATTCCAACACAATTTGATTGGAGAAAAGAGTAAAATTTCTCTACTAGAGAAAACTTCTGCTTTATGAGTGACTACTCACTAATAGGTTCACCCTCGCGAACATTCATAGGGAATTTACGAATATTCATCAGGCTTCACCAAACCATTTGCTGAGGAGAAGAAAACTTCACTGAAGAATAAATCATCATTTGGGGAGAAAAGAATTTTTGAGAAAAAAAGTACTCTTAAACTTTGACTTCCTCCAGGGACGGATACAAAATCTCTGGTTGTTGGGGAGTGAGCGAAATCTTAGAAGAAAGCTCATTGATGTAGATTGTGCTGGAAAAGCAATCCTCGTAAAGCAATTATTGGTATATAATCTCACTTGGGAGGGGCCACTTCCTGAAATCCAGAGAGGTGTAGACTTTATGGGGAATAAGGAAAATATCCATAATTCATCGGAGAGTAACGACCTCCATAAGGATGAATCAAGATATCTTCCTGAGGATATGAGAATTCTTAAGAGAACTCTAAAAAAATGATAGTCACACTGGGGAGGTAAACCGTTGTACCGAACCCACCAATACACGCTTTGCTTCCCTTGGGATTAGAGAAAATTGGATTAAGGAGACTGTACTGGGGAGTACGTTCTATCAGGAACCATTTCTTGAATGGCATCAAAGTGAAGACAACTCTAGCCTAGAATCCACTAAGGAGAAGCGGGCTTTTACGCACTTCACTGGGGAGAGTATTATACTCCAAACAACCTTAATAGATGAACTTCTTTTGAACATAAATGCTGACCACACTAGGGAAGAAACATTTGTTTGAGAAACAAATTGTCTTATCAAGAACTTCACGTTGGTAACAACCTCAAGAGCTCGTTTTTTTTTTGTTGGAGCAAAGAAGATGTAAGGATCCATTGCAAAGGGATCCTTGAAAAGTTGAAACTCTATGGAGAGTAATAAACTAAGTAACTGATGTCTACAGGCTATTCTCTCTAAACGGAGTTGCAAAAATAAATTGCAAAATTTCGCTGGAGAAGATCTGGAGAAGATCAAGACTGCAAATCCTGAGGAATAGAGATTCTATATCAAGAAATCTTATTATTCACAATATTCCGAGGGGAGATTTTCTTCTTGGTAATGCTGGGGGGAAGAGCTTCAAGTAACACTGGGGAATCATCTCAGAATCTCCATATCAATCAAAGTTTTAGCCATAAACCCTTTGCTTGGGTAATACTCACTAGGGAGAAGTAGAAACTTAAATGCTACTGGGGAAACAACCCAAGCTCAGGATACCATAGTCATTATTGAAAGAAGTGTTATGCTAGTATTGGTAATCCACACATAATTGAGTGAACGACAGTTCTGCCCAACAAATCACACCAAATGTGCCTTATGTACAGTATAAAGGAGTTTCACTTTGAGGAGGTCTTTGTAGCAACATGGACTGAACTGATTCAAGGTGAAATGTCCTTGCATAATGTCTTGCCCCAGTCTGTAGGGTTGTTGAAGAACTTTCCTTGAAAGGACTTCTTAAGATTTGTACCATCCAGATAAACTGCCCCGGTGTTATAAATTTTGAAATACAGCCTCTGACTAATCAATATTAGAAGTAACTTCAATGAAACTTGGGTAACAGACATTGATCACTCGGTACTTTGAGAGATTTGTCGAATCTCGACATAATTTCCCCAGATTGGCGAAATCTTTACTCGACAGTGTATTCACACACTTCTTGCTCAATGGAGTACTACCATTGAAATACCCACCCCTTCTCAACAGAGTCTTGGCAATCCATTTCGTCGCCTCATGCTCATGAAAGAGAGAGAAGTTCATGGAGTCTTGGATGACAATATACCCTTAGAATGGTTGAATTACATCCTGAAAGTTGGCTAGTACATGATTGTACTTCTCAACTTAAATTGCTTCGTGGTCAAACAGATGTTTGGTTAAATTTGTGAACTTCATTCCTTTTTAAGGGTACACAAATAGTAAAGCATCACATTATTCATACTCATCAGAGTCTTTGGGAAATAAAACCCTTAGGGTACTCAGACTTGTAAAGCACCAAACTGCTCGTTTTTAATAGAGTATATGGGAAACAAACCCTTGGATATCATCCACTCTTTGAAAAGATTAGTTTTTGATTCAATAGAGTATTCAAGCCTCTCTTCTTAGGCAAGATTAAGCTCTTCACTAATACTCATTATGAAAGCTCACTTGTTGTTTAATTACTTTTTCACATTCAAAAGATGTTTTATCATGAGAATGATAATTCTAATGCAAATCCTATGCGTGTCTTGAAATTTAAAAACTTTATTGAAAAGATGTTGAAACATCAATTTTTTTGGTACAAAATACAGTAAAGGATGAAGTGATACCAACTCAAAAGTTTTAGCAAGCCTCCTAGGAGTCGGATTACCATACTCTTATTACAATATTGCTCTTGAATTAACCCATGCTTCAGTTAGGACTTTTCAGGGTTGTAACATGGCCTAGTTCATGGTTTTAGAAAAAAGGATTCAAGGCTCAAAATATTTGGTGCCCACCCATTCTCCATGATGTTCTCCAGCCCTAGATTCAGTTAAACCAATACGAACACTCATTTCTCAAGAGGAATTTATGATGGTCAAGGAACCACTGAGGTATCTTGGGCACAGCAGTCACTCACCTCTTTCTTTCTTGGTGTTTGATCACACGACTTTGTTCTTTGCTAAGGATCTTCATGTCGTAATCCTTTTTCTCCTTTCGGGATTTCTATCTCTTCCTTGTTTTCCCTAACTTTTTCCTGGATAAATTTCTTTTGAATTTGACTCTGAAATCCAGCGGGATGCCCCGACTTTTGACTCTTTCTTTCATCATTATTTTCCATATTACCTTTTCTTTCCTTTTGAACACGCCGTGTGACTTCAAATCGTTTCCGACTTTGGTGGAAGGATTATGACTGTCAGAGTCCTTGGTAGATGGGGGATAACCATTGTGATATCGTCATTTGTTGACCTCCTGATGTGCGAGAGATACCTATTGAGGTATTTTCCTCTTTTAATGCAAACTGCTAATAAACAAAGATTGACAATTGCAGTTTTGACTTTCCTAAACCTTTTGAAGGATAACCATTGTTGTATCCTTGGATGCGCACTCTTGATGAGTTTTGAACGCTCAATCAGATTAACTGAACACTACCTGTCCCTGGGTTCAAAAATAAGGGTTTTTTCTGAATAGAAAAGAAACTTCTACTTCGAAGGCTCAGAGGGGTTAACGAGGGTTTCACTCCCTTATATCCCTGGTGTTTGGGGTTTTGAAACAATGCATGTACATTGTCAGCAAGGTTTTACTCAAAAGCATACTATCTGAGATTCTTGGTAAATTATATGTTATCCTCCCTCCAGAGGTTGTACTTTATTAAACAAGAGTAGAGTATTAAAAAAAAGAAAAAAATTTAAGAGAAATTGTGAGTGGATTAGTTCAAGACAAACATATTTAATGCATTATGATTAACATTCAAAGATAAGCAAGTTTTGTATATAAGAAAATACTGAACTAAACAAGAAATATTGCAGATGAGAATGTGAATGAAACTAGAAAATTGCCATTGTTGAGGAGACTTGACTCCGCATGGACTTCTTAACTCAGAGGATTTTCCGAAGTCTTGATACTCACTTGGGCAAGAGTTTCCCCTTTTGATCTACTGTGAACACAACAATATTTGAATTAATCCAATCCTGGACCTTGTTTCTGGATGAAAAATTGTCTTCAACTGAATGGTCAGGCGCCCTAAGATGATATTCAAAGAAGATTCTTTCAAAATAAATGATGGAAGTTGTAACAAGAGACATTGCATAAATTGAACCATCAAGTGTCTTTTACTTCAGAGAATTGATAATCAGATACTGCATCTGAGGACTTCTTTAACCTCATCTTCTATCACACGGAAGTGAAACTTTGTTGAGAGAAATATTCTGGAATGAATTGCAAAACGGGATTGGCCTTTGGAAAAGATAACATACAAATGCTGGACTTTATACTTCAACCCTTATGGTCCTAAATATCAAGACCAAATTTCCCAGAATGAAACTCACACTTAGCATTCTCATCATAGTCAAGTGGAAGCTTTGCATGAGGAAAACCCATAATATAGCTCTCAATCAACTGATGTTCAATTAGTCACGGGAGTAACTGGGCATATGACATTGAAATAGAATCTGAATGCTTCTAAGGATGCTTTTATTTTTGCTGATGGGCTTTGCCTTATGGTTTCACTTAGGGGATAGGCAATGACTGCTGATGAGAAGATCCGGGAACACAAAGTTATGAAGAGTGTCCCTGATTGAATGGTCAGGTGCCCTGGGTATAGTGTGACGAATTTGTCTACCAAATAATCTATAAACAGATCCTCAACAATTGTAACTTGGATGGTATCCACATAAGTCCAGTTGTTCAGCTCCTGACCAAGAACTCTTGGGCGGATCCAAATATCAATATTTTAGAAACAGTCTTCATCATCAAGAATTGCATCGGTACATTCATTCTGGGAAAAACCAGAATTAGAGAATTTTACCTGAGTAAACAAATTTGAAGCTTTGGGAGCTGCACTCTGCTTCCCGGGGATGAAACCCAAGCTGAACTTGTTAAACTTTGGAATGACATCCGCAACCTGACCCCAACTCTCAAGGTGACCAGTCTCGACCAGCTTTTGAGTATCTTTGAATGAAGTCAAATAAGTCTCAAGTTTTTTTCTTTCCTCAGAATGAGGAGTCTTGATCATCTAAAAAGTTTCAAAAGCTCGAAATGGAGTTACATGAACTTCTCCCTAAATCTCCACATATCAGAATGAAGTCAGATGACTCACAATATATTCTTCCTCACAACAAACAGTGACGGTCTTTCCCTCCAAAGGATACTTGAGCTTCTGATGAAGGGTAGAGGTAACTTCCCAGCAAGCAACAATATGCCAGTTGTATGTTCATTACATAAAATGTAGTATTAAAAGTACGAGAGCCCACTTTGATAGGTAAGTCTACTTCACCATACACTGATCGCTTGGATCCATCAAAAGCTTTTACCACCAAATCACTAGGACGCAATTCAAGACCGGAGTAATCAATCTTCAATTATGCAGTTTGTAATACGGTGGGAGAACTGACTTTTTGGTTTTATCCAAATGTGTGGATAGCAAGAGTCGTCACTGATATTTCTTTTATCCAATATTTAATAAAGGGTGAAAAGAACAGGAAAGACCTTGATAGATTTTGAGTTCGGGGGGTAAGTTATGAAAAGGAAGGTGTTAGCACCCTTTTCATCCATAGTTATCTACAGGCTCTTAATTTCTTAGCTCACTTTTGAAAACTCGCTTTGTGTGTGTGATTTGAAAATATTTTGAAAAGCCAATGTAAGGCCAACTTTATAATGATTCTTGTATCAGTCCTCAAGAATGCGTACAAAGTGTTTGAAAATATTTGTTTGAAAGTGTGATATGTAAAAAAATTGTTTTTTAGAAAGTTGTGAGCAAGCTATTAAGAGTTCCTTACCCACCAAAGGTCGTTCTTATTCTTTTCCTTCTCCCTTAGAGATAGTTCTATTCGTACCATTAGTTGGTAGGTAGCCTCATCTATTAGATGTGAAGGGACAGACGTAGGGTCATCGAATGGTCATCGAAGGCAACATTTAAGGATACTTTAGCAATTTTTATTGGAGGGACTAGATCATTTTTGTAGGCAACTTCGAAGGGTCGTTGAGAGAATATGATCTTTATGATGATTTAATCGAGGGTCTTTTGCTAAAATATCCCTACTTTCGAGGGACATGACCATGTATTCGTAAGGCAACAAGAGAGGATACCCTAGAGGTGCAAGTGTGAAGAGTGTATTGATTTTAGTTATTTAGTCTTGAGAATTAGGGTTTTCTAGATTGTTTTTAATCTTTTCGTACAAACCCTAGTTACTAGAAATTGAAAATATAATGTGCGGAATGTAAAGTGCGTAAAATTAAACCTAAGCTACTACATCCTGTGAGCAGTTACATAATAGGAAAAATGTGGAAAGTAAATATACGCTATTACAATAGAGAGTGCGTCATATACACTTGACCTATGAAGATAAATAAAAGAAATAGGAAAATGCTTTGAGAAAAGTTTGAAAGACCTAAGATTCTAAGTATTAGTATTTTGGTATTTTATGGAAAAATAATTTAAAGGATAATAATTAATAAAAACCTAAATTCTAATTGATTTTAATATTTAAGAAAAGGTTGATTAATTAATTAGTTTAGTAAAATAAAAAATCAAGATAATTAAATGTTAGTTAAAAACCCTAAACCTAATTTCTTAGTATTATAAAAAATTAGGTTAGTTTAATGATTGATTAAATAAAAAAATTAGGGTTAGAAAAGAAAAAGAAAAGAAATTAGGTTAAAAGAAAATAGGAAAAAGGATTTGCATGGGGTGGGTGTTGAACCCACGCCCACATGGCTTCACACTGTATCGCTTGCCACTAGGCCAAATGCTTGTTGATGTCTAGAAACAGGAATTGAATAATACATAAGAAACCTGCGTGTTAGTTTGAAAATAACAAAAAAATATTGCACAATGCAGGGATCGAACCCACGCCCTTCATGTTACACGCCTTTGCCTTAACTAAATGTGATACGCTTCCATTTGGTTATACGAAAACAAATCAATAAATATAATATGAACAAGTGGACCGGAGAGGCGCAAGAGCCCTAGCTCCAGTCATATTCTCCAGTGAAATTATTTTGTAACCTGCAAAAATAGCATATGTTAGGAATAAAGAAGGACCATATCCCCCTAAATCAACCCTTGTGAATCCAATGGTGCCACTATTTTTGGCTAGTTTGACTTATATAAGGCGATATGATGAAAATAAAGTAAAACAGTTCAATAATGGTGATGGGCTATTCTGGCATCATGGGCCTCATGCAGGGATCAAACCTGCACTATTTTGTCTCAGGAACATGTTAAAGTTGTTAATTTACATCAAAGTATCATAAAAATCAAAACATAAATTTCACAAAATATGTAAACCGACGATGTATCATATGCATGTTTCAGGCATCTTTGATCATAAAGAATGATCAAAACTTACCCTATGATACCTCAGGAATTGATTCGAATGGTTGGCTAGCCTTGAGGATGGATTTCGAATTCACCCTCTTCCTTGCAAATTTCGACTTCACCACCCTTGTTTCTTGCGCATTTTTTTCGGTCTCCTTTGGTCTGAATATGAAGGGTATATATAGATGAAGAGATTAGGTTAAAAAGATGGGCTTGGACCTTATGCAAAACATGTCTTTGATTCTTGTTTGAAAACAGATTGAATATGACAAAACCATGGAGATTTGGTTGGAAAATAAGAATACACGACTTCTATCATGATTTTGGGCCTCCAAAATAATCAAATCAAAAGCCTTTTATGCCTTACACATTTCTCTAATATTTATTTGATTTAATTTTGTATTTAAATGAATAAAAATCAAAACAAATGAAATAAAAATTAAAATAATGCATGAAGGGACTTAGAGGTCTTATAAGGCGTTATGAAAATGTTTAGACCTTAAAAGATTGGTCCATTAGCCCAAAAGTCAAGTTTGCTTCAAATTGAATTTCATGCATTTTCTCAAAATTGCCCAACTTGCACAAATTATATCTCACTCAATTTTCTTCATATGAAGCTGATTTTTGACTTTTTGGAAACCTCAAGGTGTCTCCTACAACTTTCATGCTGGTAATTTTTCCATTTGAAGATTTTAACTTGATGTAAATTACTTTGACAAAAAGTGTCTTTTTGTTGACTTTTAAAATGACCTGTAATGTTTTGGCTCATATCTCTAAAATTAAGCATTTTTGGCCTTGAGCTTAGAGAGACAAAGTTGTAGAGAATTGAATTTCCATTAAAATGGGATTTGGTTGAGAATTTTTTGATGAAGCATCTGAAAGTTATGCTTGGTTAAAGTTCAGTTAGCTTCTTCTAAATAAAACCCTAATTTAGTAACTTTTGACTTTTGATGAATGTTGATGTTGACTAAAAATCTTGAGATTTGACTGTAAATTGGTCAAAGTTGACTTTTTCCCAATACAGTTGATTTTTAATCATCTAGCTAATTGACTGAGCAAACTTGTGCTGCAAGGCTTGAAATTTGGTATGAGGATTATTTGAAGCATAGGAGAAACCATGATGTCCACTTGAGGCATTGGAAGTCCAATTTCCTTTGAGAAAAGTGAAACCCTATCTGTAGGTCAATCCTTAGAAGGAGGGTTTGTCTGATCAATCTTTGAGTAGTCTTGAGTGTTTGCGAAGCTTAGGAGCATGAGAAGGTATCTTGAATCATATTGTCTTGAAAAATGGGAGGGAAAATTTTGGGGTACAACACAGTTTTTGGCAATACATTCAATGTGGATCCTATATCTACCAACACACGCGACAAAGTCGTACCTTTACACTCCATAGAGATGTGCAATGTCTTATTATGGTTGCGATGGGGGAGATCAAAGTCATCAGAACCCAAACCATTTCCGATAGATATATTGGCACAAACTGTCCAACCGTTATCTCTTGCAGCACGAAAGCATTTTTCAATAACTTCATCAGAGCATTCCGGTGAGCCTCAGAGTATATTAACAGAGATAAAATAGACATCTTAGAGGGAGTACGATGCATCTGCTCTATGATGTTGTAATCACTCTTTCTTATGATTTTCATTAACTCTTCGACCTCATCATCGGGAGCTGAAGAAGTCTCAGGCACAACAATTGGTTTAGGCACACTAGCCTACACAGGTTCTGATTAGCAATTATCACTTGTTTGCCCTTGGTCTTTGCCGAGGCATCAACAGCTTCCTGTTCAGTATCTATGAGTAGTCGTCGTTGGACACTTCTGCTAAGAAAAATCATAACCACAAGAAAAGAAGACCAGTCAAAAAACCTGTAATGCATGAAATGCGTGATTATGCATGCTATGTTTTTGTCATTTCCCAGGTATCCAAGATTTTTGTCTACCATCAAGAAAGACCAAACACCAAGATAAAAGAAATAAGCAATAGTCAAGACGAGGTATCAAATTAAACTCTATTTTCATTCATAACAAAGCTACAAATCAGATGATTCATACAGCCGAGGTGATATCACATCATGAGAAATCCAAAAATCAACTGAGTTTACATACATTGTAGCAAAACACGACGTCAAAATCCCATCCAACAATTCTGGTGGTAATCATGCGACAAAAGCTACTTCGTGGAATCTGTTAATGGAATGACTCTTCTCGGGGGTAAGGAAATAGCAGAGTTTTAACTCTCTTTATGACCTATCTAGTATAAGGAATCCCAACACTAGAATCCTTCCTACCAAGGAAAGCTTCGTCTTTCTTATGAATCTCGGCCCAATCTAGTTATAATTTCTTCAACAATCTAGGATTTACCACCTTATCAAAGAAAACAGAATTTTCCACATCCTAGTCGAAAGGTTCAACATTCATTGCATACCCTAACTGGCGAAGTGCGAGTATAGGAATGTAGTTGATGTAACCCCTTCTTCCAATGAGAGGGACGTTATAAAACTCCCAACAACTCGTAATGATCTCAGAGATATTCATCTCAGGGTCATGCCATTTTATCATGATGAGTGAGACTCATGATTCTTTGAGAAATTGAGTAAGTGCCTCGGACGTCCATAAATGGTCCACCTACAGGTAGGTGAGTCATGAACCACTTATTGAGTAATTGCAAACAACAAACAATTATTCCTTTCATTCCATACTTGGAGTGAATGGAGTGGTGAGTATCAGCAAGAAGAGTCAACATATGATCTTTATCCATAAAGAGATAATCAATAGCGTGATCTACAAATTTTGTGATATTTGGGAACATAACTATCCCATAAATCAAGATAGCCACCACATCATTAAAGGACAACCAATTTCTTTCACTCGCAAACTCTTTAGCTTTCATTGTCAGAAATCTGACCGAAAAGCCAAACACACCACATTTGTGCTTCCAATTCTTTTTCACATTGTTCAGACTCAAATAAAGAGCTTCAGCAATAACTTCAAGATTAAACACCTCTGGAATGTTGATGAAAGGCACCCGGTTTTGAACCTTGATGTTAAGAATGAAGGTATACTCCTCTAGAGTAGGAATAAGCTGATGGTCGTGGAAAGTGAAGCAACACAAATTTGGGTCATAGTACGGTGGAAGAGTGGGTAGAGCCCATGGTGTCAAATCCTCATGGAATAGAGCCCATGGTGTCAAATTCTCATGGAAGAAACTATAGGAAAATATGTGTCTGGTAGCCATCTCTGATGAAGATACGAACTCTGGAATGTCCCTGGAAAATGACAATACATATGCTAGTTAACATTTTTTTACATCAATTTTTTTTGAAAAGTAAATATGCTAGGATACAACATGATAGGATCAAAGCTTCCAAAACAAATGGATGTTGTTATGCTGTTGTCTGGACAGACTGAGTATCACAGGATCAAAGGTCTAACATAGCCTCAAAACACACATAAGTCACCAACACTAGTCACCAATAGAACTAGAGTCACCAACAATACCTGTTCAGAAATAACCTTCCCAACTCACGGGTGTAGTCTAGGTCAAGGTAAGGTAAGGGAGAATCAGAGTCGTAGGTTCGCTTGAAAGTATTGTACAACATACATGATAATGATAGTACCCCCATTAAAACCTACTCTAACCGTGGCTCTCATGATCAGACACAACAGGGCATACGCCTATCAGCCGTCATGACGCTCCACTCTATTCATATGTGTTCCTAGTGGTATACAACTATGGCCTAGGTATTGGGCCTTTTACCTCAAAGTAGCAACCCACCCCACAAAGAAACACCACAACAACAATATCTTTAGTATAGGAAACCAAGAAATAAAATGCAATGCATGCAAGCATATAAACAAACAAATAAAGCACATAAACAAACAAATCCGGAAAGCAATAAACAAAATAAACACCCAAAGAAAAAGAAAACAAACACAAGCTAGGACTGACTTGCTAAGGATGGACCAATAATTGGTCAACCTAGTCCCTAGTGAAGTCGCCAGCTAAAACAATTGGAAAAATCATTGAAGATAAAAATCAATGAAGTCGCCATCGAACATCTTTTATCCTGCTAAAAGGGAAAGTTAAACATCGAGGGAACCTGAGGGGGTGAAATTACGGTCTTGCGACCATAGAGATCGGGTAAGGAAGTCGGTTACGAGAGAGGAAGGTGTTAGCACCCTACACATTTGTGGTACTCCATAGGATCCACTCATGTTTATTCTAATCTAAGGGTGTGTAAAATATATGTCTAAAGCTTAAGAGATAAAAGGAAAGATACAAGAGGGAATGCATGTAGGATCAAGCGCTTACCACTGAGCTAAAAGCAATTTCTTGTAGCCAAGGTGAAACTTTATTTCCATATAGTACGAGCATATTCACGGGTTGTACCTAGTTTACTAAGCGCCCATGGGTGGGATGTTAAGCACTTTCGAATCCCTAAGGTTGACGCTAGATATTTTATCCAATAATCTCCCCCCCAGTGTCAGTCGGGGGGATTCGAACCCATGATCATGCTCTGATACCACTTGTAGGATCAAGCGCTTACCACTGAGCTAAAAGAAATTGCTTGTAGCCAAGGTGCAAATTTATTTCTATATAGTACGAGCATTTTCAAGGGCTGCACCTAGTTTACTAAGTGCCCATGGGTGGGATGTTAAGACTTTTTGAATCCCTAAGGTTGACGCTGGATATTTTAATCCAACAATGCATGCAAAAGAGAAAATACGGGGGAAAGAAAGAAAGATTTCAAAGTTCGCTCGGCTGAGCCCAGTGACTAGATGCCTACATATCCCTTTTAAGGAATCAGAGTGTCGTAGTTCGGCTTACATGTTTTGGTTTATTTGTGTTTTTTAGTTAAAAAGACAAAAGAAATAATCAAGATGGGGAAACATCAGGTACAATGACAAAACATCAACAATAATGGCAAGACAGCGACAATGATGGCAAAACATCAACAACAATGGCGGAACATCAACAATGATGGAAAAACATCCACAACAAAGGCAAAGCATCAAAAATGATGGAAAAGCATGAACAATGATGGAAAAACATCACAAATTAGATTATAAAACATCACACCTAACAATGATATTAAAAATCAAAGTAGGATAACTGTTGTACCCCAATTTTTGCCCCTAAGATCCCTTCATCATACCATGTTGTTTCACTCACAACAAGATCACACTAGGATTCTTGGTTCCCCTCCCTACATTTAGCTTTTCTCCTTTTGAGGAGTTATCAAGCACCTTGACTTATTTTCCTTTTGTGATCATGAATATTCTTTTGATTTCTTCTCTTAACTAATGAAATACAATGTTGGCTTGTCTTGCTTGTTATCCATATAGGTAAGGGCAATGAGATTTATCAAGATACTCCATGGGTTCATGAGTTTATTTCCATGCCCTAGTCAACATAGCTTGAAAAGTTCAAACCTCACCATTGGATTGGTTTTGGAATAATTCGCATGGAAAAGTTTCTTTGGTTTATCACATTTCAAGGTTATTAGATTTAACTCAAAAGTACAAGGGGTTGATTGGAGAAGTTATCATGTTTGGACAAGGCCTTGTTCCTATTGGTCACAAGAGCATATTTCTCTCAAATTTCAAGATATAGAAGTGGTTTTGGTGGCTATGAGTCCTCATCATCATCCTCAACAACTTTTATTCACAAAGCAAGAATATTGGCACAAGAAGTTTGTTCAAACTTGTCAAAGTTCCTCAAAGCATTCTCTTGATCTAGAAGCTAGGGTTTTGAACTTCAAAGGAGCATATCTTGCTCACCTTTTGGTATTTTTGAGTGATTCCAAATACATCTTTCTCTTTAAATGGTTATCAACAAATCACTTCAAAAGTTCCAAGGATTTTTCATGTGGAAGGAACTTGGTGAAGAAGAAAGATTACAAGTCATCCAGATGAATCCATAATTTTCCATATGTGACTTCAAATGATCATAACTTGGTCAATTTTTATCACCTTGAGTCCATTATTTTTCCATAATGATCTTGAAGATGTGTACTTTATGCCTTCTTTTATGTGAAAAGTGATAAAATGGATAGAAGTTTCCTTAAATATACAAAAGATTATAGGTCATTTCATGATTTTTGGCCAACTTCAACAAGTCATAACTTGCTCAATTTTTGGAGATTTTGAGTGGTTCAAGTTTCAAAATTCCATTCAAGAGATCTACTTCATTCCATATTTTTTGATCAAGAGCAAATTCCATGTGGAAGGCCATGTTTAGATGCAAGACATTATAGGTCATTTTTGAAGAAGAATTTGAAATATTTCTAGGTATGGAAAGTCAACCCTTTTTCTTCAACTTTGACTCAATGCAACTTTCAGCTCAAGAATCCATTTGATTCCATTCTTTTTCAATTACAAAGCTTGTAACCTCATCTTTCTAAAGCATCAAGAATCAGGCCCTAAGACCCCTTGAGTTGATAATGCCATTGGTCAGAAGTTGGCACTTTGAAATTGAAATTCTCACCAAGTCAGAATTTTGAAATCCATAATGTGGCCTCTAATCACAAGTTTTCCACGCATTTTTGCCTCTAAACATGTTTAGTGAAGTTCCAGATTTGTTTAGCACATCAAAATTCAAGGATTGGATGAGTTTTGATGAAGTTTGTATCACACTTCACTCGTGCATCAGGTGTGCACGATTTCCCTCCAAAATGCATCATTCACCCTTCCTTTGGATCTCATTCTCTTCTCCTATAAATACATGAACTATCCCATTCAATTTACCAAGCTTGGATATCCCGAATCACCCTGCAAAACTTGTTTCACAACTTAGAATTCAGCAACTTCAAAATCCATTCTCGACCCTTTTGCAATCCAATTTTTCCCTCAATTCACCTTCATTAATCTTCCCTGAAGCTAACCATATAATTACATTCAAGAATCGTGCCCTATATTGTTCCATAGAAATCCAGTTTCAGAGCTCTGCAACTCAACTTCAATAGGTAGATTCCTTCATCAATTCTTCAAAACTCTGATATCATTGTGTTGCTCTCATTGCCCTGGTTCTAGTCGCAACACTTACTTTCCATTGGAAACACGTTTTGACCATAAAATTTCAAATCCTTTTTCAAAATTTTCCTTCCAAATTGCTTAAGCTACAGTTTATATAAATTTGGTGTGAGGGTGTGGTTGCTTTCGTCTTGAAGAGACGAAGCGATTGGCATAGGTCTGAGCTTCTGATTTTACAGTTTGAGAGACCTGTAAATCACGTTGGCTGGAGGTTGAAGATGACCTACGTGTCATCTTCCAACCAATGATGGCACGCCACTTGTTATTTTTGAAAATCTGATTTATATTTGATTATGTACATTACTCACTAATGACCATGATATGCACAGCGCGCCAGATCCCTTGGATTTGATTACTAACGCGTTTTAACTCTCATCCAATGGTCCACATATTTTACTTTTATTTTCTTTTTCTGATTTTATATTTTAATTGTTTTAAATTTCAAAAAATCATAGAAAATTCATTTTTAATCCAAAAAATCTGAAAAAATTGTGAAAAATATTTTTGATTATTCTCTTTCTGATTTTTTTTTCACAATTTAATTTTGTATTTTGGTATTTTTTATAAATTTTACACTTATTTGATTTGTTTAAAATGTTTAAAAATACTTTTATACATTTTTAAATTTTGAAAAAATTATGGAATGATCCAATGATATTGTGACAAATATTGGTGACCTTATTTTATTTTTGTTTCTGACTTTACTATTTTTTACTATTTTTTGTTTATTTTACCCATTTATTTTAATTTTAAAAATAGTTTCTGACTTTAAAAAATTACCAAAAAATTTGTAGAATTACTTGGCCCCTTTTCTGATTTTTCTATGGTCTTACTTTTCATTTCTTGATTAATTTGAACATAGTTGGTATTTTTTCTCATTATTTTCTATTTTTTAAAAACATTTTTAAAACCCTTTTTGTGTATATTAAATGTGATATTATTTTGTGATTATTTTTTGGCTGATCTTGGGTTAGATTTTGGATCATGAACCTTATTAACATCATTGGATCCATGGTGTTGAGTCTAACTCCACAAAAATGGATGAATGATTTTAATAATAGTTTGATTAAAATTTAATTCAAATGTGGTTTGTACATTTTTTCCCATCCTTCTTCATCTCATCCCTCTCTTATTGCACTAAATGTTGTTGGAGCATGATCTCTATATCATGTCTCAAAACAAATGGTGCATGGATTGCTATTGGTCGGCCTCAAAATAGGTGCGACTTCTATATAAGTCCATTTACGATTGCTTAACATAGCGCTAAATTTTGTCCCGATTCGAATAAATGATCATTCGTGGCCCAAACTTATGATTGCAAGCCCAAGTATGTGAATTTGATCTCTTTGATCCAATAACCTTGAGACTCATTGTGTGGAGGCTTTGGTTCTACCAATCCTCTAATGGATCTACAACACCTTTGGTCAACGCGGATCACTTAAACATCATTGATCATTAAATGGTACTTGTGAGAATTCCAAATGGATGGTATACTTGACAAAAAGCAAATGCAACTTGTTGTGTGGAGGCTTTGGTTCTACCAATCCTCTAATGAGTTCCAAATGCAAGTTTCAAGATGGTCATCCAACTAACCACTAATTATTGACTTTTTTTATCTTATGCTTTTATTCTTTTTTATGCTTTATGTACTATTTACTTTTAGCATTTACATTTCATGCCATTTTCATCTTTGCTCATTTGAGCATTTATTTTCTTGCCATTTTTACTTTGCTCACTTGAGCTTTTCTTTTCCTTTTTTATGATACTTAATAATCAACATAAACCCTAAAAAAACCTTTAATGGCACTTGGACTATTTGGTTACTATCCTTGGCATTATGGAGCATGGGATTTTTTCTTGGACTTAGGATTAGAAACCTTGGCCTATCTTGGAGACCTTGTGATCTTATCTGATTATTCTGTCTGGAGTTCTTGAGGTTTACCTTAAGACATTGGGTTTCTTGTTTGTTTTTGTGTGCAGGTTTTTGTGATTACATTCTTTGTTTGTAATCTGGAACTCACCCGTATACAGCTGTTACTCTGCCCAATTTTTGTGAAGACTTAATACACTTGAAGTTTGGTTCTCTCAAGAGGTATAGTATCTTTGCTTGCTTGGTTTCAATCTAAAGAATGGGAATTCTATCTTGAAACATAATGTCAAGTGTTGGCTTATTGTTTGTTAGATGATTATTCTCCTTGGCTTTTACCTTATGCTTTAGGATAGTCTCTTCTTCTCCTCCCATCTTCTTTAATTTCAAAAATCTTCTCCCCCCTTTTGAAAACTCTTCTTGTTTCTAAACTTGAAACACTTTCATAATAAACTTAGACCTAGGTCCATGCATTTTCAAAATCTTTTCATAAATAAACTTCAATCAACTTAATAATACCTTAACATTTTTTATGAGAAGACTAAAAGTCAATCAATCTCATTTCAAACTATTTTTCCACTTTGGCTTCTACTTTAAAACTTTTCTCAAAATATTGGACTCTTGTCAATCCTTGTAGTGATGCAACAACTATACTTCTACAATATGTAGTGAAGTGAGATATTTTCCACTTGGGTGTTAAGTGAGGCATTGTTGATTTCAAAATCCAAGCCATATCCTCCACTTTGAGATGATGAAAATTCTCCTTTCTTATGATTGTGGGTAGTAAGTATGTTTTCCACACAGACAATGACGATGATGTCTTATCTCTTAAAATCAGCTAACACACTTGTGTTTCAAATTTTTTAAAAAGAAACTACGTGTGCCCTGATCCCCTATTGTACGAAAGATGGTACATAGGCACTAAAGATTCGCAACCACGGCGGGTGCAAAAATCATTAAAAAAAATACTTCTCTTCTCACCTCCACCATCTATTTCTATACAACATATTTTATAGCCAAAATATACACATTTTTCAAAGAGGTTTTTGCGGAGTACCGTAGATGTTTAGGGTACTAATACCTTCCATTTGCATAACCAACCCCCTTACCTTGAATCTTTCCCCCTCTTTTTGGGTTATTCGCTATTTTCCCATTCCTTTGGAAACAATAAAGCGCGGTGGCGATTTTTATTTTGATTTGTATAAAGTCTAGTCAATCCAATGGCTTAGTCTTGAACATTTCTACCGCTACAATGACAAACATACGTGATGGTGAAACATCGACACAAAGATAGAAAAATATCATGGCAAGGATGGCAAAACATTACAATTTAGATGATAAAATATCAGACCTAACAATGATATTGAAAATAAAAGTAGGATAACAAACATATGCGATGGCGAAACATCAACATAAAGATAGCAAAATATCATGGTAAATGCGGTAAGATGTTAACTTAACAAGGTTTAAAACAAAGCCAAAAGGCGAACAAACAAATAAGATTGGTTTTTATTTTTTACCTTGAAGAAGGATTTAAGTTCATTAGAGATGTTTTATGATTTGCCAAGAAAAAGAAAGTTTTTTTTTTAAGATGCAATATGCAAAGAAAAGAAAACAACTAAGGGAGACTATCATAATCTCTAGCCCTAGTGTAATCATACAATGATAGCCCTACATAAAGGAAGAAAGGGAAATATCTACCTAAGTGAACATACATGGATATATATCCTAATTTCCATCTCAGGGACTAATCCTACACGAGGAATCCTAAGGGAGCATGGCATATCAAACAAGTGCTTTGGAAAAAGCACACAATCGGGGTATACTGACTCAAGGGATAGGGGTGTGAAGAGAAAATTCTTTAGCTAAGGGGAGCGGATAACCTGAAGCAAACAAGTGGGAGACTGAGATGAAATAAAAAAGAAAAGCATTATTGTAACTAAGGGGAGCGGATCACCCAAAGCAAACAAGTGGGTATCAAAGTGTCAACAATGGTCATTGCGAACTCCTGACGAATAGTGGGGGTTGAGACCAAACCCTTTTCCACATGACCAACTCGATACATATGATCTGCAAAAATACAAAGCATCAATGTAAAACGTGAGCCCAGGATGACACAGACTAGAATGTGTGAGGGTCGATTACAGACTCTTTCCGTGCGTCTCCTTTTGAGGACTTATTGGAGTGGAGGGATATGCGAGCATAAATGTAAATACACCTGCAGAATACCTACTTTAAAAGTAGGATTTTAAACAAACACAAGTAGAAAACAAGGCACATATGCGGAATTTCCTTAAACAAGTCTTTAAATAAACCAGAGGGATTCCTGACAGATATTAGCAACGGAGATGCCTTTCATGCATCTCTATTCCTACTTGACATGGCAAGGAAAGCGGTAAAATCCTACTTTACATGATCTTTAGAAAGCATTAAAATGTGGAAATTAAGAATGAAGTCATGATGATACCTAACGGAGTAGGTCCGTTGCCTCTTCAAAGCCATACAAGCAAAGCAGAGAAACCCGAAAAACTTCGAGTAATCTTCACCAATAAATAAATAAGAGTCAGAAATCAAATGCTCAGAATAAGCGTCGAAGCATCATTGATGTAAAAATAAATCATAGTCGGAAACTCAAGCGTAACCGCATATCATACAATAAACATGTATAAGACTCAAATCTCAACAAGAAAAGGTGAATCACAAGTCATGGAAACCAAATTAAACATAGTCAATAATATAAAAATCTAATTAAATTTATAAAAAGAAATACTAGAAAAGTTCTATTATACTCTACTATTTTTATTCATGCATTTTTATCAACAAAATCTACTGAAATGATTGGAAAGAAAAAGGTGACTCAAAACAATTAACTTAAACCACTATAGAGGGGGGGGGGGGGGGGGGGGGGTGTATCAAATCGACAACATGATTAAAGTCTACACAAACAAACAATTCAAACCAATCAAAATATTAAATAACTAATTAAATTGAATTATCTTATTTAATAAAATTAATTAACAAAATAATCATTTCTATTAAATATTATTTTCCAACCTAATTAATCATTTAAAACAAATAATATTTTTTGTATTTTTTATTTGATAGAAATCAAAATAAATAAAGAAAATAAAATAATAAACAAAAATTAAATGAAAGATATAAAAAGAAAATTAAATGGGCCTGCATGAAGTAATTATGGGGCGTGAGGGAATAGTAATTGGCTAGGCCCAACAGATGTAAAGCCATGACTTCAATGAATTCCTGCAGGATCCTGTGTGGCTGGCTCCTGAAGGTTAATCTTGTTATTCTACGTGATCATGAGTCTATTAGTCTCGTATCAGATGAGAACACGTTGATAGTTGATAGTGGCGTTATATTGCATGTTACACCAAGGAAGGATTTCTTCACATCTTATACTTCTGGTAATTTTGGAGTGTTGAAGATGGATAATGATTGTGTATCTAAGGTAATTGGTGTTGCTGATGTTTGCTTGCAAACCAACATGGGAATGCAATTGTTACTTAGAGGTGTCAAATATGCTCTGGATACCCACTTTAATTTGATCTCTGTGAATATGCTTGATGATTGTGGTTATGACAATCAGTTTGGTTCTGGAAAGTGGAAACTCAACAAAGGTAATTTGGTTGTGGCTAGAGGGGAAAATATTTCTAAATTGTATTAGACAAAATCTTTGGTTGCTAGGGACAGTGTGAATCGATATGGAAGCATCTTTGTGGCACTGAAGGCTTAGTCATATTAGTGAAAAGGGGGATGAATGTTTTAGCCAAAAAGGATGTTCATCCTGGTTTAAAGAATGCATATTTGGAGAAGTGTTCTCATTGCTTGACTGGTAAACAGACTAGAGTATCTTTCAAGAGACATCCTCCCTCAAGGAAGTCAAAGTTGTTTCAATTAGTACATTATGATGTTTGCGGGCCATTAAAGGTAAAATCTTTTAGTGGTGCACTTTATTTTGTTACCTTTATTGATGATTGTTCTAGGAAATTATGGGTTTATTTTTATAATCGATTTTAAAATGAGAGTCGCCACCATTAATTTTTATCCTAGGGAAGGGAATATAACGAATAACCCTAATTTGGTCATAGATTCTAAGTTGTTGACTCGTTTTTAGACGAAGGGAAGGTGTTAGGCACCCCCTCATCTACCTTGTTCACAAGGATACTAGGGTTTAGATTTACGGTTTAGGAAATAGGGTTTTAATTTTTATTAGGGGAACTCGCCACGATTTTAGTCGTATGCCTACATATCTTCTTATGAGGAATCAGAGTCTTAATTCGTAGTTCACAGTTGTTGGTTGGTGTTTTTTATGGATTACGGAGATATCTTAAATTCTCCTAGTACCGAGTCTGGGTTTGTAAATCATGGAGTTGTTAGACGAGGTTCGCAGTTAATGAGAAATATATCCATAATCCTTTTTGAAAATAGATATAAGGTTTTATTAAGTTAGTGAAAATGTTAGTAGTTTGATTGGTTAGGTATTTTTAAATATACCAAAAATATTTTTATGCATGAGAAAAAATAATTTTATGCAATTAAAACATATTTGAATGGGTTAGTATGTATAAAAAAAATTTGAATTAATACAATAAATTTGAAATTTATTATAAATATTAAATATTTGCAAAATAATAAATAAATAAATAAAGTTATGAAAAATAAATTAATTTTAATATGAAACGCATGGGGGTGTGTTTTCAGTTTGTTAGAAACAGGCTGAGGGTGTAAATGACAGGGCCCTAAATCCAGATATTGGATTTATACCCAAAACATAGGGGGGTGTAGTCTTGAACGTGGTAGTAAAAACTAGGGGTTCAGGGAGTAAGGGGGCCCAAGTCCAGATATTGGACTTGGCCCATTAGCGCAGGAGGTGCAAATTTGTACACAGTAGCAAAACTGGGGGGTTGGTTTAGCAATGGCCCAAGTTCAGATGTTGAATTGGGACCAATAGCACAGAGGGTACAATTTTTTGTTGAGGAAGTAATCTGAGGGTGCTAAAAGAAAAGGGTAGTGCCCAAAACAAGTTATCATATCCATCGAACAAAGTGTGGCATGCACTTATTGTAGGCGTGTGGTTATGAAACATTGGATGATGATCAGATGGTAGTGGTTAGTGGTGCACGATAAGAGGCGACACATGGGAATAGAGGGCTTATAAAAACACGTTTCTTGAAACACTAAGAATCCTGAGATTCGAAGAAACCAAATTCATGTGCCCTAACAGTGGCAGGTCTGTGAGGATTGTAACTTGTCTATCGCTTCATTACAAACACGCACAAACACATTAGAACGAATAAATGCGCTTAGATTAAGAAATCGAATTTCATAATCATGCATATGGCCGATATGATTTGATCTGCAGCTTTGGGTGTGGAGATGTTTACTTAGGAGTTTGGTGTGAACTCCTGGATGGCTCAGGAACACGAATCTGGTATTCATTTGGGATGAGGGTGCCTGCAAAAGGTGTTTTGATTGGGACACTTTTGGTTTTTTTTTTAGCAATGTGGTGTGGCAACGTGATCTGTGTGATGCAGTATGTGTGTGTGTGAGTCCCCTGATTTATATTTGTGTCTTGTATTTATAGGAGGTGGATGAGACAAGGAAATGAGGAAAGAATCATGGCATTAAAGACCAACCATTAAACATGGCATTGAAAACAGAATCAGACAAATTAAAAGATTGCCATTTTGATAAATTTCATGCCATTTTGGAATTCTGAGTGAACCTGGACATGTCAATTTGGCGCCTTGTTCGAATTTGAAAATATTTAGAGTTTCCCTCTTTAAAGCCCCTTTCGATTAGCCCTTATTCATGTGATGATTATGAGTTCTGATTCGAAGTGTTCAGAACTTGCCTCATCAGAATATTTTAGATTAAGACACCTCTGCCCTGATATGCCATTCGAAGGATACTTTGCCCTGATATGCCAATCGAAGGACACTTTGTTCAGATGTTCCAATCGAAGAACACTCTGATGTTCCAATCGAAGGAAACTCTGATGTTTCAATCGAAAGAAGCTCTGGTGTTCCAATTGAAGGAAGCTCTGATGTCCCAACTGAAGGAAGTTATGACGTTTCAATCGAAGGAAGCTCTGATGTTTCAATCGAAGGAAACTCTGATGCTCCAATCGAAAGAAGCTTTGGTGCCTCAATCAAAGGAAACTTTGATGTTTCAATCGAAGTACATTTGATGTTCCAATCATAGGACATTTTATGTTCCAATTGAAGGACACCCTGATGTTCCAGTCGAAGGACACCCTGATGTTCCAATCGAAGGACATTTCGTTCATCTTCAAATTTTACTTTCCTCAAGCCAAAGTTTGCAACCACCCATGTAAAATAAAATCTTGAAAGAAAATGAAAGGGCAAATTTTGGGGTACAACAGCTGCCCCTGTTCAATCTTCTTGGACCTGAGGATATAGATTGGCTTGTCTTCCTTTCGTGATCTGAAGGTAGAAGATGATTGAACACTAGAGTGCCCAGAAATTTGCCCTCGTCTGAAGTGATAATGTTGGTGAATAATATCGGGAATGGGCTTACAGATGCCATTTGGAAACGATGACAGAAGACTGTCGGAGATGGGCTTAAAGATGCCATCCAAGGAATATGACGGAGACTCGTCGGAGATGGACTTAAAGGTGCCATCCAAAGTAGATGTTGACTTCATAAGAAGGCTCTTTGTGGGGATTCTAATTCCTGCTGTCTGAGGAGGAGTCCGCTGGGGAATGTTTTAGGGGAATAGAGCCTAGGATATTCGGTTGTCCATTACTCTACTAGGGAGTTATCTCTCGACTGGAGAGACAAAAGCGAGTTGTTATGGTCGGGATCCAGGCTTCATAGCGACTTGCTGAGGATAATAAGGCTGACTATTATTCAGTCGTATTCCAGGCTTCACAACTACTTATCGGGGAATATGAAATTAAATGCTATATGGTCGGTTCCAGGCTTCGCAGTAATTATATACATTGAATTGTTATCTGGTTGTATCCAGGCTTCTGTGATTTGAAGAAATTAAGTTTTTATCTGGTCGGGTCCAGGCTTCAACTTGAATATGAGGTATACTATTATCTGGTCGTATCCAGGCTTCGGTGATTTGAAGAAATTAAGTTGTTATTTGGTCGGGTCCAGGATTTAACTTGAATCTTGAGGTGTACCATTATCTGTTCGTATCCAGGCTTCGGTGATTTGAAGAAATTAAGTTGTTATCTGGTCGGGTCCAGGCTTTAACTTGAATTTGAGGTGTACCGTTATCTGGTCGTATCCAGGATTCGGTGATTTGAAGAAATTAAGTTGTTATCTGGTCGGGTCCAGGCTTCAACTTGAATCTGAGGTATACCATTATCTGGTCGTATCCAGGCTTCGGTGATTTAATGAAATTAAGTTGTTATCTGGTCGGGTCCAGGCTTCAACTTGAATTTGAGGTGTACTGTTATCTGGTCGTATCCAGGCTTCAGTGATTTGAAGAAATTAAGTTGTTATCTGGTCGGGTCCAGGCTTCAAATTGAATCTGAGGTATACCGTTATCTGGTCGTATCCAGGCTTCAGAGTAATTTACTGGAGAGAATGAAATTAACTGCTATCTGGAAATGTATCAGAAGAAACCTGTGTAGGGCTATTTCAGGATCAGTCCGGGTAAGACTTCATCTGGAAGTGTATGAGAAGGAACCTGGGTAGGGTTGTTTTAGGAGATATATGAGACGGAGCCTGGGTAAGGAAGCTTCAGGATGAGTCCGTGTAAAACTGCATCTAGAGATTGTGAGAAGGAACCTGGGTAGGGCAGCTTCAGGATGAGTCCGTGTAAAATTGCATATGGAGATTGTGAGAAGGAACCTGGGTAGGGTTTCTTCAGGATGAGTCCGTGTAAAACTGCATCTGGAAATTCAATAGAAGGAACCTGGGTAGGGTTGCCTCAGATGAGTCCGTGTAAAACTGCATCTGGAAATTCAAGAGAAGGAACCTGGGTAGGGTTGCTTCAGGATGTTGTCAGCATCAACACTGAAGGAACCGTTGCCTTCTATAGCCCTTAATCTATTTTCTAAAGTCTAAAACTATTCTCGGACATCTTCATGCTCAACATTCTCTTGAATTTTTCTTTGGGCACCAGTAGCATGGTACTCAAAGAGAGGATTCTCATAAGCGGCTTGTGCACCAGGGTATATAACAGGTTGATGAGAAGTATTATGAAAGATTGGCTAAGGTTCAGTGAAAACTGGATCCTGATACACTAGTTGGGATGAATGGCCAACCATTGAAGTAGTGACAAAAGGTGGATAATAGTTCTAAGGCATACCGAACTCTGGCCATGTAGTAGTTGGTTGTTGGACTAGTGGAGGATTAACAGCAGTAATTGCAATCTCAGTGATGACATTCCTTTAAGGTGGTTCTCCTATAGCTATCAGAACTTGCATCATCTCGTTAAGATTATTCATGCTTATCTCCAACTCATCAGTTTCCATTCTGACTTCCATGTCATGTTGTTCTTGGTCTGCCATTCTTCTTCTGATGTTAGCTCTAGTTTTGTAGTTGTGTTGAGAAAATAGCTTGACGGTTGACAGATAACTGGAAGAAAAAGACAAATGGGGATGAGATCCTGGGAAACCTAGATGTATGCATGAATGATGCAGGGGGTGAAAATGATATGCAATGTTATGCAATGCACAACACTGTAACTGGATCACAGGTTCAAAGTTATGAGCCTGGAGTCAAGGTAATCATGGTAAGAACCAACCCACGCGGTATGCACTACTTTTTGGATAACATGTACAAGAACTAGGTTCTAAAAGTTCCCAAAGTCAATGATCCTCCTTCGAATATTACCAACGTCCCAATTTACTCAATAATCGGTAATATTCTCAAGAGAAACTCATCTGAGTGCAGTATCACATATCAACTATTTCAGGATTACTCCTTCATAGTCATTGCACTACATCCTAAAAGGCCAAGATGGGTTAAAGTTTCTATGGTCCTCAGCTTCTCAGGCTCCCGGGTCGAAAGCAATAATGTCTTCCTGATTACTCAGTAAATAAATACTACAGTCAAAGGGGCCTCCACTGAGTGGGGGATCTCATACCAACTTATTCAAGACTATTCCTTCAAAGTCAACATGACTATACCACTCATCCTAAACATAAGGTGTAACTTAAGTCCGGGTATAGGGCTTGTCTTTGTAAAGATTACAAAACACCCAACAAATAGGAAATACCAAAAAAATAATAATAACATAAACACATATATAATAAGTTAGGCTTAACCCACTTAGAGATCTTGTCCCCAGTGAAGTCTCCATTTTTGTAACAGTGAAAAATTTGAGATCAAATCCATTGATTGACTTGACTCATTACAGTGAAATTCGCCACCTCACTTTATTATTTCCAAGGGAATGGGAAAAAAGCGAAATAAAACCCAAAAACAAATATGAAAAACAAACGTGAAATTAAAAGTAAAGCAAGATCAATGCATTAAAGAGATCTAAGGTGCGGGGGTTGGTTATACAGAGGGGAGGTGTTAGCACCCGATGCATCTATAGTACTTTATAGGAACCTCTTGTAATATATGTGTTTTGGCTAAAAATTGTTTGCAAAAGAGTGTGGAGATGGGAAAGGAAAACATTTTTTATTTTTATTTTTAAAAAGGGTTAAATATGATTAGATGAATTAAAATTTGATCAAAGAAAAGAAAGTTTGAAAATGTGATGACTTAGTGTCAAAGTTTTTTTCTTGTTGAAAGAGGTGTAAGTTTGAAAAATTAGGGTTTTTAGGATCTAACTTAATATTAACAAAACTAAAGATAGATAAAAGAGTCACACAACCACATAAGAGACATACACAATGACATAAAGTCAATGAGATAATCCCTTCCCTTGGATTTAACAAGCAAGTAAAATAAGATGAATATAAAAAATTGCGAAAGAGGAATTCTAAGATATTTTTCTCAATACCAGTTGACCCCTATTTATACAAATTTTAATTTGGTCTAGACCACACAAAATGGTTGGTGCAATCACAATCGTACAAAACTTTCGCTAAAATCTTGACCGTTGAAAATTTGATATAATAGAACTCCTGGAAATTTCACGTTGGGAAAATTTTCCAATATAAAAATTTCAAATTTTGAAAATGCGAAAATAAATGACACTTACCTAAAATTTTGGAAAATTTCGGTATTAGTTCATGCCAAATATTTCAAAAACACTACCAAAAATTTAGTTGTTACCGAAAATTTTGTTTGAACATTAGGCTCCCGTTTTGAATAGGGAAATTTTTAGAATCATCAAGGAGGTGGAAAGTTAAATTAACTTTGTATTGTTGAGTTTTGATGTGTGAAAGATGCTGGGATAATGTGCTAAGTTCTGGGCACAACGCAAAGGAAAATTGTGTATCTCCAATGATTTTATTAAGCATTATCTTATGTAAGGATATTTTTATAGGTATTTCATATGGCTTGACTTTATTAATATAGTTGATTTTTTCCTCTTTAAGAAGGGGGCGGCTTAGAAGGAAAGGAAAGTGAAAACTTTGGAGGAAAGGAAGTAGAGGATAGATAGAATCTTTTTATATTTTTAAATGTGTTGTTTTAAATACCCTCCTTTTAAAAAGACTTTGTATTAGAAGAAATATATATATTCCTCTATTCAATTGGAAGACAATCATTTCTTCCATTTCTCTTTCTTTCTTCCTTTTAACAAAAGTTTCCCCCTCCCTTCAAAACTTACATAGAGCCTTAATATTGACGTATATGTTTGTGTTGGGCTTGGGTTCCCTTCCTATGTGGAGAAAGGCCCAAATATGAATAGTTTATTCATATCACTTATATAAGTTGAGATTGTCAATTAAGGATTAAGAGAGATAGAGAAGAATAAGGATTCAAAAAGAGAGAATAAAAGAGAGAAACTCATTCCCTTTTTTTTGCAGCAGACTCATTAAAACGATGATCTCCAATTCGTTTACCGCGGATCAAGCTGAAATTTGGTGGGATTATTCGCAACACATATATCTAACTTTCGACCTTTGGGATCTTTAGAACAAGATTTGAGTTGAGAGATATGGTCTTCTCATTGAAGCTGCAGATTTGGGAAAATTTTATACTTTTCGATTCTTATTTGTAAGTTAGTTTACTTTGTGATTTGCGGTTGTTATCATTATTTTGTGAATCACTTTAAGACTCTCTTGTAACCTCAAATTGATTATAGTGGGTCTATTTTCTTTGGTTTGTACGAATCTTGGTTTTTACTCTCATATTAAGGAGTATTCCACGTTAAAAATATTGGTGTTCTTTTTATGCCTTTATTGTTCGGTTGTCGTCTTATATTTTTTGTTAATCCTCAAGGTTCCTACAAGTTTGGGATATATTATATCAGCTGCATGGTATTCTTTTATTTTGTATTAATTTCCCATTAGAGTGGCATCAGAGCTCTTGGTTAAGGGCTATTTTACTTGTTTGAATGATGGAGTCAAATACAAAGATGAATATGGTACTATCGAATGGTTCTAATTACCATTTATGGAAGGTCAAGATGAAATACTTACTATTTGTGAAGAAATTGCATTTACCAGTTTTTAGTTCTACAAAGCTGAATTATATGTCTGATAAAGAATAGGAGTTTGAACATCAACGTGTATGTGGTTTTATTTGACAGTATATAGAAGATAATGTTTATAATCATATTACTAATGAGACACATGTAAAAACTTTGTGGAAGAAGATAGAGTCCTTGTATGCCTTTAAATCAGGGAATAATAAATTATTCTTGTTGAATAGTTTCATAAGTTTGAAGTATAAGGAGGGGACTTCTATTTCAGATCACTTGAGTGAATTTCAAGGACTCCTTGATCAGATGTCAGGAATGGGTATTGAATTTGATGATGAAATTTGTGTACTATTTCCATTGCTATATTTACCAGAGTCTTAGGAGATGTTTCGAGTTTCTATTACAAGTTCTGCTCCTAAAGGTGTTATTTCTTTAGAAACGGCTAAGGGTTGTATTCTTAATGAGGAGATGAGAAGGAGGAAACAAGGCTCTTCATCTCAATTTGAGGTACTTGTCACTGAAAATAGGGGGAGAAGTCAGAAAAAAGAACCCAAAGGTGGTAGAGAGAATAGCATAAGCAAGTCCAAGTCATGATACAAGAATCTGAGGTCTAATTATTATCACAAAACATGACACATATAGAAGTATTGTTATTAGTGGAAAAGCGATAACAAAGGCGAGAAAGGCAAGTCTAAACAAAGATATCATGATGATCAAGATGATGGTCGTGTTACTACTGCTACTTGTAATGATCTTGTTATTCTACGTGATCATGAGTCTATTAATCTCGTATCAGACGAGAGCATGTTGATAGTTGACAGTGGCGCTATATTTCATGTTACACCAAGGAAGGATTTCTTCACATCTTATACTTCTGGTAATTTTGGATTGTTGAAGATGGATAAGGATTGTGTATCTAAGGTAATTGGTGTTGGTGATGTTTGCTTGCAAACCAACATGGGAATGCAATTGTTACTTAGAGGTGTCAAACATGCTCTGGATGTCCGCTTTAATTTGATCTCTGAATATGCTTGATGATTGTGGTTATGACAATCAGTTTGGTTCTGGAAAGTGGAAACTCAACAAAGGTAATTTGGTTGTGGCTAGAGGGGAAAATATTTCTAAATTGTATTAGACAAAAGCTTTGGTTGCTAGGGACAGTGTGAATCGATATGGAAGCATCTTTGTGGCCCTGGAGGCTTAGTCATATTAGTGAAAAGGGGATGAATGTTTTAGCCAAAAAGGATGTTCTTCCTGGTTTAAAGAACGCATATTTGGAGAAGTGTTCTCATTGCTTGGCTGGTAAACAGACTAGAGTATCTTTCAAGAGACATCCTCCCTCAAGGAAGTCAAAGTTGCTTCAATTAGTACATTATGATGTTTGCGGGCCATTAAAGGTAAAATCTTTTAGTGGTGCACTTTATTTTGTTACCTTTATTGATGATTGTTCTAGGAAATTATGGGTTTATTTTTATAACCGATTTTAAAATGAGAGTCGCCACCATTAATTTTTATCCTAGGGAAGGGAATATAACGAATAACCCTAATTTGGTCATAGATTCTAAGTTGTTGACTCGTTTTTAGACGAAGGGAAGGTGTTAGGAACCCCCTCATCTACCTTGTTCACAAGGATACTAGGGTTTAGATTTACGGTTTAGGAAATGGGGTTTTAATTTTTATTAGGGGAACTCGCCACGATTTTAATCGTATGCCTACATATCTTCTTATGAGGAATCAGAGTCTTAATTCGTAGTTCGCAGTTGTTGGTTGGTGTTTTTTATGGATTACGGAGATATCTCAAATTCTCCTAGTACCGAATCTGGGTTTGTAAATCATGGAGTTGTTAGACGAAGTTCGCAGTTAATGAGAAATATCTCCATAATCCTTTTTGAAAATAGATATAAGGTTTTATTAAGTTAGTGAAAATGTTAGTAGTTTGATTGGTTAGGTATTTTTAAATATACCAAAAATATTTTTATGCATGAGAAAAAATAATTTTAATGCAATTAAAACATATTTGAATGGGTTAGTATGTATAAAAAAATTTGAATTAATACAATAAATTTGAAATTATTATAAATATTAAATATTTTCAAAATAATAAATAAATAAATAAGTAAATAAAGTTATGATAAATTAATTAATTTTAATATGAAACGCATGGGGGGGTGTTTTCAGTTTGTTAGAAACAGGCTGGGGGTGTAAATGACAGGGCCCTAAATCCAGATATTGGATTTATACCCAAAACACAGGGGGGTGTATATAAACCCACCACCTTCAAATTGAAACACTGTCTGGGTTCATATGAACGCTAAGAACCCTAAGGATTCGTGAAGAATCCTAACATGTCTTAGCCCAGAAACCTTCAACGTGTATGGACCCTAACCCTGGGGTTCTTCATATGAACCCCAAACCTAACCCTAGACCCCAAATCAACCCTAAAAAACTCCAAAACCAGATAGAATCATACAATTAAACACATCCGAGACACCAATCATTCAATCGGTTCAACAAAAAATAACCCTAAGCTAAGTTATAAGGGTTACCGTCCGTTAGAGTGAATCTTTATTTCCTTCTGGTTCTTTCTCCCTTCGTCTAATCCTTTTCTTCTTCTCTAATTGTAGGGGTGGTGATTATTACGTAACAGTGATTTAAAGACGATGATGATGTAACACCGATCTAGGGTTTTAGAAGTTGAAACCCAGATCTCAAACAAGATGGTTGACTCCGGCCTCTGTTTTTTCTCCTCTTCTTTGTTATACTTTTTCTTCCTTTAAGATTTGTTGTTCTCCAATTATTTGTAGGGTTTTATTTATAGGTTAGATTTTAGATGAATTAGGAAATTATGTTGTCATTGTCGCTACAAATTTATTCTGTTTAGAAATTAGAGATTAGGTTAGAGAAGATTTGATCATGTTTTAGGTTGTAATTGATTTTTGGATTATAAATTGATTTGTATTGATTCTGTTGGATATTTGATTTGATTAGTATCTGATTGAGATTTGATTGTAAAATAGATTAGGATTTGTACTTGGACGATTTCTTGTATAAATTTGTTTTTAGTCAATAAAATGTTTCATGAATCTGAAAAAGATTTGATTTTTCGTTTGATTCTGGAAATTAGGCTTGGATTTGTTCAGTGTATTGAAGAAGAAGAAGAACACTAATTATGCTGCTGGCCTTAGGGTTTCTTAACCCCTATGTTGACTTACTCAATACTCTCACATAAGTAATAATAAAAATATAAATAACATCAATAATAATATTAATAATAATATTAATAATATTAATAACATTTTGAATAATAGTAATAATGATTATCGAAAAACAAATACAACAAAGCTATATAACGCGGGTGGGCCTCTGTCCCAGAAAGAAAATGAGCCTTTCAAAAAAAGATGACCCGATCTGGACCTCTATTCTTAACAAAGTCTCTAGCCCAACTAAAAAACACACCCCTCTTGTTTATTCTAAACGGGCCTCAGAAAATAACTTAATGGGCTAAATTAATTTTTAAAAAATGCACCCCCTTTCTATCTTAACTAGACCTTAATGGGGCATCATATTTTGATGGTTTATTAAAGCAATACACCGCCCTTTTGTTTTATTAAATAAGCCACAAAACTTAAATGGGCCTATAAGCCCCGAACGATACACCTCTCCTTTAGGATTTAAACCCTCCTTAGAATAAGCTTAGTAATAATAATGTTCAAATTTTTAAATGACTAGTAAAAGATGAAATGATTATTTAGAGGGGGAAATTTTGGATATGACATTTATGCCTTGAAGACAAAATACCAAGTGTTGGAGAAGTTCAAAGAATTACATGCTTTGGTAGAGAGGCAGATAGGCGAGAAGCTGAAATGTGTTTGTTCTGATAATGGTGGTGAATAATGTGGATCATTTGATTCCTATTGCAAGCATCACAGTATTGCACATGAAAAGACTCCTCCTAAAACTCCTCAATTAAATGGTTTAGCAGAGAGTATGAATCAAACACTAATTGAGAGAGTAAATTTTATGCTCTATGAAGCTAAATTGCTAAATAATTATTGGGGTGAGGCACTTTACACGATGATGCATTTTGTTAATCTCACTCCTATTGTTGCTTTGAACAGTGAAGTTCCAGACAAGATTTGGTTTAGAAAGAATGTCAAGTATGATCATTTGAGAATATTTGGTTGTAAGACTTTTGTGCATATTTCAAAGGATTAAAGATCCAAGTTGGATGCAAAGTCAAAATAATGTATATTCATCGGCTATGGGCAAGATGAGTTTGGTTACAAGTTGTATGATCCTGTAGGGAAGAAGCTTATTCAAAGTCGCGATGTAGTATTCATGGAAGACCAAAATGTTAAGGATATTGATAAGGTAGAGAAGACTACACCCAAGAAAAATATCAGTTTGTCTAATGTTGATCCAGTTCGGTTACCTAATCATAATATAGATGATATTGGTGGTGATGATCATAATGGTGATCCATATGATTATGTTGATGATCAACAACTTAGAGATGAGGTAAATATTCCAACTAATGATGATGAAGGGGAAAATGAAATGACACTGGATGAAAATCTTGGTGAAGCTCCAAAAACATCTCGAGTTCAACCTAGGAGGTCTATCAGGTAGAGACAGCCTTCTAAAAGGTATAATTCTGATGAGTATGTAACATTGACTGATGAGGGTGAACTTGAGTGTTTTCAAGAGGCAATAGAAAGTGGTGAAAATCCAAAGTGGTTGAATGCAATGCATGACAAGATGAAATCATTGCATGATAATCACACTTATGATCTAGTGAAGTTGCCTAAAGGCAAAAAGGCTTTGGAAAACAGATGTATTTATAGAGGTAAACATGAGAGCAACTCTAAGTCTACAAGATGTGAAGCTAGATTAGTGATGAAAGGTTTCCGTAAAAGAAAGGGTGTTGATTTTAATGAGATTCTCTCACCTGTTATAAAGTTGTCATCAATCAGAACTGTGTTGAGTTTAGCTACTACTCTTTATTTAGAGGTTGAGCAAATGGATGTGAAAACGAATTTCCTTCATGGTGATTTGGAGGAAGATATCTACATGAAACAACCCGGTGGTTTTCAAGTTAAAGGCAAAGAACATCATGTTTGTAGATTGAGAAAGAGTCTCTGTGGGTTGAAGCAAGCTTCAAGACAATGGTACAAAAAGTTTGAGTCGGTTATGTGTGATCAAGGATACCAGAAGACTACTTCAGATCATTACATCTTTGTTAGAAAATTTTCTAATGATGACTTTATTATCCTGTTGTTATATGTTGATGATATGCTTATTGTAGTAAAAAATATTATAATATTAACAGGTTAAAGAAGCAGTTGGGAGAGTCATTTTCCATGAAAGACATGGGAGAAGCTAAACAGATTCTTGGCATTAGAATCATGCGTGACAGAAAAGAGAAGAAACTTTGGATGTCAGAAGAACATTATATCGAAAGAGTGCTACAAAGATTCCAAATTGAAAGTTCTAAGGCGGTAAGCACTCCTCTAGCTACTCATTTCAAATTGAGTTCTAGTTAAAGTCCTTCAAGTGAAGGTGAAGCGTTTGATATGAAACGTGTTTCTTATGCATTTATTGTGGGTAGTTTGATTTATGCAATAGTGTGTACAAGACCAGATATAGCACATGGTACAGTCAGTATATTTTTTTCAAATCCAGGTAGAAAGCATTGGAATGCTGTAAAATGGATTTTAAGATATCTTCGCGGTACTACTTCTATGAGGCTTTTCTTTGGAGGAGATAAGTCTACTCTAGTAGGACACTATGACTCTGATATGGCTGGAGAATTGATTCCATACATTCCACTTCAGGCTACATGATTAAATTTACAGGGGGGTTGTGGCTTGGTAATCCATATTGCAAAAGTGTGTAGCATTGTCTACTACAGAGGCTGAGTTTATTACCATTACCGAAGCATGCAAAGAGTTACTATAGTTGAAGAAATTTTTGCAGAAGCTTGGTTTTGTTCAAGACAAATATGTGTTATTTATTGGTAGTCAAAGCGCTATTCATCTTGGTAAGAATCTGACTTTTCATAGTAGGTCTAAACACATTGATGTGAGATATCATTGGATATGTGATGTTTTGGATGCTAAATTATTGGAGTTAGATAAGTTTCATACAGATGATAATGGTTCTGATATGATGACTAAAGCATTTCCAAGAGGAAAATTTGAAGCATGTTGTGATATCGCCAGTTTGACAATTTCCTCCATATAGTTGTGAGGAAGAGATTTGTTGGGCTTGGTTCCCTTCCTATGTGGAGAAAAGGCCAAATATGAATAGCCTATTCATCTCACTTATATAAGTGGGGAGTGTAAATTTAGGGTTAAGAGAGATATTGGAAAAATAAGGATTCAAAAAGAGAGAAAAGAGAAGAGAAACTCATTCATGTTTTTTCTGCAGCAGTCTCACTAAAATGACAATCCCTGATACGTTCATCGTCGGATCGAGCTGAAATATAATAGGATTATTTGTAACACATATATCTAACTTTAGACCGTTGGTGTGTCACTCGAGGCCGAAAAGGGCGAGGAGTGGTTGCACCGCATGTAACACCCGAGGCCTAAGAGGGCAAAGGTGGTCGCCACATCGGAATGAGAGGGATCCCGAGGCTATGCAGGTATGGGAATGCATGGTTGAAGGAAGGTTTATAAGGATTAATTGGTACTACCTATACCAACAAGATGTATCTTTTTTTCAGTAGCCCGTTCCATAAGAACTCCACAGTTAAGTGTGCTTGACTTGGAGTAGTATTAGGATGGGTGACCTTCTGGGAAGTTTCTCAGAAAGCGTGCGAGTGAGGCCACAAAGCATGTTGAAAAGACTCGTGTTGGTTTGTAAGCTCAGTTGATAATCCTGAAAGTAGCCTGAGGGGTTACAAATGGTATCAGAGCCATACCTCTCCCAGTACGATGTGGTTCGAGGACGAACCATGCAGAAGCTGGTGGGTATGTAACACTCGAGGCCGAAAAGGGCGAGGAGTGGTTGCATCGCATGTAACACCCGAGGCCTAAGAAGGCAAAGGTGGTCGCCACATCGGAATGAGAGGGGTCCCGAGGCTATGCAGGTACGGGACTGCATGGTTGAAGGAAGGCTTATAAGGATTAATTGATACTACCTATACCAATAAGATGCATCTTCTTTTCGGTAGCCCGTTCCATAAGAACTCCACAGTTAAGCGTGCTTGACTTGGAGTAGTATTAGGATGTGTGACCTTCTGGGAAGTTTCTTGGAAAGCATGCAAGTGAGGCCAAAGCATGTTGAAAAGACTCGTGTTGGTTTGTGGGGTCAGTTGATAATCTTGAAAGTAGCCTGGGGCGTTACAGTTGGGATCTTCAAAAAAAGGTATGAGTTGAGAGATATGGTTTTCGCATTGAAGCTGCAGATTTGGAAAAAATGTCAACTTTTTTACTCTTATTTGTAAGTTAGTTTACTTTGTGATTTGCGGTTGTTATCGTTATTTTCTTAATAACTTTAAGACGTTATTATAAACTCAAATTGATTTGGTAGTATTTCACTTTTAACGGTAACATTTTTTATTTTCTATTGCTTGTGTGCCATTTTGTTAACTATTGCAACACTGTTACTAACTAATGATTCTTTTTTTCAGGCTTGGATTAACACTTCCAATGGGTCTGCTTAGATAACTTAGAGTATAAGAAGATCAAACAAGTGGCCCTCAGTTGTACTCATGGATCTACTCAAAGTACCACATGTACATGATATCCACATAAGTGGCACTCTTGTCCACAAAAATGGCAGTGCCAACCAAATACAACAGGTATACTCTCATAGCATACCCTTTATGCTACCATACATGCTCGTTATCGCCAACAGTTTGTTGTGATCTCGCTATCTCATCAGTAAACACCTTATGGAAATAGATAAACCTAGCATGAGCCCAGCGAATGAAGTCAAGCTCCTCAATGCACTCTCTAGGTCAACACCTAGATATTCTACCATCAACTCAAGTCCCTCTTCTTTGGTACACCTCCCATGATTTAAAAATATCCCCCTAACTGGAAGATGCAGTAGACACACGACATTGTCTAGTGTGATAAACATCTCACAATGTGGTAGATGAAATGATTACGTCTCTGCATTCTATCTCTCTACAAAAGCATTAATCATACCATGGTTAATTGCATTATAACCATCTTGCTCAAATCTCGCAATCCTGATAGCTGCAAAACTTCCTGAAACCACGGCTCATTGGTCTCTTCCAGGCGAGTGATCTTCCGCATATGATTGATGGTTTTTAGAGGATCATGTTCCTGCATACACTGTTTAATAAGAATGATTCAATCAAACAAATGTTAATAATAAAACAAACACATATTTAAATGAATTATTCCAACTAAATTTTATCTTTATGTCCCAGATATGTTTGGCAAGATGGTCCGGCTAAAGAGACAACATTGATAAGTCTAACGGGTCTCCTCTAAAACCCCGAGGTGCCGGTTCATTCGCCTGGGCCTTGGATGCCTCAGGTGTCTCCTGGGACTGGGATGCCTCAAGTGCCGCCTGGGACTGGGATACCTCAGGTGTCGGCTCAGTCGCCTGGGCCTGGGATGCCTCAGGTGCCTCCGGTGTCGCCTGGTTCTGTGATGCCTCTCCTATCTCAGGTGCCTGAATAGGTGAACTCATGCGTCTATGTGAAGATGGAGGTAGGGAGCATGAGCAGGAGACCCTCGCCTACTACAGGAGGACGAAGAAGAAGGCGGAGATACATGAATTCTGGAAATTGATGCCTTTGTATCAACCTATCTAGAGGTAGAAAGAGTCTGCAATTGATGACTTTTTCCCCTCTAAACGGATGCATGTTTTGCAAGCCTGTCGTGTCTCAATCGGAATGGTCTTTCAACCATAATTCTTGTAGACAAGACAAGCGTTACACAATGATTTCATTACAAAAAAAATGCAAAAACATTGCACAAACTTCTTCCAGAGATGCATATCCGGTTTTGGGAAAACGTTGAAACATTTTGAATATGTATCTCCGGAAGCTCCAGCAACTCCAAGCACCATTAATGGCAGAATGCAAACCCATTAAACATAAAAAATAATTCATTGGTCATAAAAACTACTTAGTTAAATCGTTCATCGTTAGTTCTAAGCTATCAAACACTAAAAATCTTTCGATTTCATAACCTAAAACTCAACTTCTACATAATTTTACATAAACTCAATAAACTTCAAAAAAAACTTATAATTTGTGTCTTCAAGTTGATTATTGCGGCTCAATGTTGTTTGAAGTCAAATGTTTGATGAAGATTGATGCTCTTTGAGAAAATGGGGTGGATGAGTGTTTTTAGAAATGGGTTTTGAAATGATTTTATGTGAGTGAGGAAGAGGAAGGGACTCTGACGCATATTTGAACGAATAGCGTCCAGAAATACATCTACGTGAACCTTTCGGAGATGTAAATCCAGAATAATTGTGTGAATTTTGGTCCTGGGCAAGAAATGTACTAAAGTTGGGTGCGTTCGGAGATGCATCTACGTAAGGTTTACATAGTTGTATCTCCGATAAATTCTTTTCACTGATTCAAAATTGTGTTGAATTTTAGTGCGTCTAGAGATGTACCTTCGAAACCTGAGGGCATAAATATATTTTCGTGCGGTGTGCTAGAAAAACATGGAATGCATTAAGAAACTCCATAAAATTATCCAAATATTTACTTATATCTCTAGTGCCTCTTTGTCATAAGAAAAAAAAGCAGAATTGAGTCACACTTCATTTCAATTTTCATGCATGGAGTTAGAGGTGTACAATCGGTTAGTTTGGATTGAAATCGAGCCAAAAACTTAAAACCGAGTAAATCGCAGTTTCATTATTAAGACTCAATTTCGACCGATAAAGTTTCGATTTTTGACAAATTCAATTTAGTCAATTTAGCAAGTAAATCGGATGAATTTATTCGATTTAATATTTATTAAGATAAATCTATAAAAATTATTCATCTTTTATAAAATTCACAAATATTATTTTTAACTTTTTTTCATAAAATAACTATCAAAATTTTAAAATAACTCAATAAAGAATTATTTTTTTATTATTGAAAGAACGTAATTATTATGTTATAACGTTATCATTTGATATTAATTTGCTCATTATAATATTTTAAACAAAAAATTAAATAAAACTCAATTTTTTATGTTGTATGTCTTTGTATTTTTATAAGTATACAATGCTGCCGTTATATTATAAAAATTATGATAACTTGATAATATTATAAGCCCCATTTTGATAATAGTTCGACTCTATAGTAATAAAAAATATATAAAACAAATATTAGTTAAATTTGGTCGAATTTGACTTTCGACAGATCTAAAATAATTATCTTAGTCTGACCGAATCAATTCTATACCATCCAAATTAAGTAACTAGATTAACCCGGCATCCGACCCAATCCATTTGCATAAAAAAGACATGGAGCAGTCACAGTGAAGAAACATGCCTTTAATACCTCGGGTTTTGTATGAGTCAATCATATTCAACATCAATAGCTAGTAAACAAAACATTATATTAGGTGTACACACGGATACAAACTAAAAGTACAAGAATGTCATGAATATTGAATGTCATGAATTCCTCTGAAATCAAAAGAATCAGATCATTCCACAGACCTGAAACAATAACTAGGCAATTCTGATCAAAGTTTTAGTACTTCCTAAAGTAACTACCCCAAGAATAGTAATTTTATCAAATATCAATCCCCTAAAAACAAATTGTCAGCAAATCAGTCTAATATCAAGCAAATCCTCCCATTCAACCCACAAACTTTTCCTCGTGCCATTTGCAGAAGCGTTCCAGAGCGTCCCTCATCCACGCATGCCGAAGGCTTCCAAGTGCCTCTGATACAGTCAACCAACTCCTATTTCTGGTATCTTGCTCAGGCCACAGCTCAAGTTCCTCCTTGACAAACAAAGCGAACATTGCTGCTTTACACAACCCTTCTGGACTGAACTCATCTTGGTGGGTCTTACTCCTAAATTCATAGCACCCAAGACATTCCTGACAGCAGGTAATCACAAGTTTCAGCCATTGGTTTGCAAGTATACATCCAAATAACAAGATCAATATGGAAATGTAGTAATATTAATCCACCGGTTTACAATCAAAATAACTAAATCAGAGTGTTTAAACTTTCAAGGGACAGCAGTAAAAGAGTGAAAGAATCAAAATGCATGCCAAGACAAATAGATGATTCGAAAAACATGTAATATCACTGACTTTTGCTCACATCTGAAATAAATGCTGGAAAAAATTTAAAAAGTGATAATATTCCAACATATTTTAAGTGTTAATGTGTCTTGTGCTTTCAGATTCAAGCAAAGTTGAGAAAACACCAGTGCAAATATCAAAAGTGACCAATTTACAGCAACAAAGCATACTATGAGAAGATGATATGACTTTATTATATGCACCAAACTTAGGTTCCCATTATGAGATCATCAAAACATTCAGACTCTTAAGCCCGTCATGATATTACAGAAGCTCAACATTATTGCAGAAACTCAAAAGTTAATAAATTCACATTTCTCACCATTAGATCTCCACGAACTCCTGCTTCTTCTATAGCTTCTCTTACAGCAGCCTCTTCAACAGTTTCATCATTCTCCCAACCTCCCTTTAATGGAAAAACATCATAACAATCAGAAAATGACATCTCCACTTAGGGTCCACTCAAAAAACAAAACCAGATTAAGTTACAAAACAACATAAATGAGAAGCAGCAAACAGTTTAAACGGAAATGTAGATTGCACTTGATTATGCAAAATAATTTTTGAAAGAATCATATTTCAAAAAAGGTTTCTGGTCAATAGATTCAATATAGGTTCTTGACAAAAAATTACAATAGATTTGATTTATTCAATGGGCTGCTAATCTTTCCTAGTTCAGCAAAGGTCCCTATACCTAAAAAGGATTCTGTACAAGGGTAGTATTGTGAACAGAATCCAGTGATTTTACCATCTCATCACAAGCAAGGCGAAGACAAAGAATTGAACCAATTTAACAATGTAATCGGAACAGAAAATGGTCAATAGGTTAACAAAGCCCCCACATTTTATACACTGGGTATATGGGATGAGCAGTTCCGGAATTATTTAAGCTTTAAAGCATTGAATGCATGATGAAGCTATTTTATTACCTAAAGAAACAAGCTTGATTTTGAAGTCAGGTTTGACTATATTGAGGCTCAAACTTTAGAGAGTTGACACAAGTAGAGTAGCCCGTGATGTGTATATAATATTATAGTTGTAATTTCATCTATTGTCCTCTAATATTCTACCATTTACCTAACTAGTTTTCAAGTGTCATATTCAGTTGGTGACTGTCAACCTACTAGTGTGAAGGTATCAGCTGCTAAATACTACATTAAGTAACCTATTAGCATGAAATCTTCTTGAGAATATGTATATCATTTTTTTCATCAGAGATTTCATTCTCTGAAACTTGGGTCCTTTCACCCTTTGTTCAATGATGAAAAAACATATATTGAGAGAGGTCAGCTGCTTAAATAGATCTCAGTTATCTTGAGCGATAAGTCTTTGAGGTTGTGCATAGGGAATACATTGGTTTACAGAAAACCAGATTTCGTTCTCTAACAGAAGACATCTTTATGAATACAAAACTAATTTTTATTTTACTTCATTTTCTAGAGTGGATTCCCACAATCCATTATCACCAACGTCAGTCAATTATAAGAAAAGAGCTATAGTACAAACACAACCTAATGCAATTGATATTCTCTTTCTAATAACTCACAGGTAGCAGGACCATAGGAGAAATTTCATTTAGTTCTTTGGAGCAATTCATCCCATAGGAAATGAATCCCTAGAATCAGTAAAACCAGTTCCCTTCTAAGAGTACAAAGCAATATTCTGGTAATGGAATGCTAATATACATTTTCCCTTTATCCCAAAAAAAAACCATTATTATTAGTATAAGAGGGAGAAGAAAAGTCAATGTCAATTTCAAAATTTCCCAACACAATGGCTGAGAAGAACGAACACATGCATGCATTTGGCTTTGCAAAATACAATTTCGGAGCAAATTTTACAATATCATAGTAATCAATTTATAGCATAAACTAATACCAACCATAACAATAGCCAAACAGGTTTAAGTGTCATTTCAAGCATTATATACCTTTGGAAACAAAAGACCTGGCCCACTAGGTGAATTAATCAGAAGCACTTCAACAATCTTCTCAGAACTAGAGTCGTCGTCACAACTTTTATACCTAAAGGGAACACACCTGCAACCCAATTGACATTTTCAAAACAGAACTTGAAGGGTATTATATCTCCAAAACAAGTATTAAATATAAAAATGTAAACAGCAAGCAATCCCTATCTGAGAAGATTTGCTATCATAATAAAAGCTGGTTAATTGGAAGGCTAATGAAATTCCATTTGTAGTTAGTTAGAGTGACTTTGCAAATCAATCAAATTCATAATTCATACAAATATACACTTTCCAGTCATTGACTATTTATTATCTGCATACAATTATTGAAAGTCAAATACTAAACAGTTGGCTTAACCGAGTTATAATCTGCAAGGCAGCAAACAAGAGGTGAACTTAAAGCCGTAGATTGCTCAAAAACCAAAAGGTATTGCCAAGAGGTGAACTTTCCAAGTGTAGTCATAAAGCATAAGCAAAGTTGAGTCATAAAATACAACTCTAAGGCACCAAAGTAGTGTGTTCCTAGAAAACTAAAAATTGGGAATATATTTCAAAAGTCAGGATAACATAACCAACAAAATTTCTTAGTCATGACAAGCACAGAAAGCCAATCACATCTCCTACCACAAATTGATTGATACGTTCAAACGAAGAATATAAAAAAGATTACAATTCAATAGCAACAATCATCAAATATAGACAACTTCTCTAGTTCTCTCTTGAATAACAATTCTTTATAAATAACACAGTGCTTCAATTGATGACCAATTAATCCTATCTTGTAAAAAACCCAATAGGAAGTTGACCATACAGAACATACATATTATTATTATTATCAAAATAATTTCACAAATACATACACACATGTACATCACAAAAGTGCCTAACACATGAACTTGCATGAACAAATATTAATATTACATATTATGAAATAATCAAAATTTAATTTTCCTTAATTTTAAATTTTTATCGGTAAACGAAGTGGTAATAACCAATAAAAACTCATACACAACCGTGAGAACGACGGTTTAAACCCAGTGATGGTGTCCTAGTTGACAATATCGACTTATGGCCAGATGAATTAGGATTTGCAGACATCTTTCTTAATGTAAATCAGTCATATATTATTAAAATAAATGGTAATAACAAGCCCGTTCAAAAGATAATTGGCTTTGGTAAGTGCACCCTAAAAAAGCCATAACAGAGACATCCATCAAAATCAAACAAACCATCAACCTCAACCAAAAATAAAATAACACCAAAACATCACCATCAACAAGACCAAATCGTAATTTCTCAAACACCAAAACCAAACAAACCTTTCCGCAAGAAAACGACATTTTCTCCTTTACACAACAATTATTAATTATTATTATTAAATAAATTCAGTACATAAACCATAAAACAAAACATTAACAATAAATTAATAAATAAATAAATAAATAATAAGAATTTCAATGAGGGGAAAATCACGTTACCCAGCAACAAGACGATAACCGTCCTTATACCGTTGCTGATGCCGACCCGTACGAGCAACCAAATCAGACATGATAGCAACAAACAAAAATTGAATCAGAACAATGTAGCAGTTTCTTTCGCCATTGGAATTGAAATCGAAATGATAGAGAGGCGCGCGAATCACGAAACTGTTATCTCCCGCACTCGATTACGATCCCAACAACGAACACATTTTGATTTTTAGGGTTTGGTTTTGGGGAAAAGGGTAAATGAAGAAATGTGTGATAATAAGGGTAAGGTGAGAGAGAGAAAGAGAGAATTGAGAGAAATGAAAAAGAGAAAGAAGAAGCGGTTAGAACGGATCAAATGGGTCAAAGTCACGTGGATTGTGGTCAACATGTGAGGCGTTTCGAGATATTGGATGGAAGTGTTTTTCTGTGGTCGACGCACACGGTATTACAGTGGATTGCCCAATTATGTGGTGACACGTAGGAATGTTGTTTTTGTTGAAGGTGATTCGGGAGTGTATGCGGTGGGAGCTTCGTTGGTGAAGTAATTGATTACTGAATTTTTTAACGGTCGCTGTGTTTTTTTAGCATACCTCCTAAAAATATATTCGAACGCATTATATTTTAACGTATTTTTGAATAAGGTTTTAAAATAGTATAAAGAATTTATTGGAGATAAATCTATAAATATATTAGTAGATGTATCTCCGAACATATTTAAATTCAATTAAATTTTATATTAAGACTTAATTTCATACAAAAACAGTTTGGAGATATATCTCCAAAAGGCTTACATAGATGTATTTTGGAAAATTATTCGTTCAAATATGTGTTAGGGTCCTTTCTCCTTTCTCACTTACTCAAACTCTTTTCAATATTCATTTTACTAAACACTTTCCGACTCCATTTTCTCAAACTCACTCATAACACACCCAAACAATATCAAAGAACATCAAACTTCATCAAACATCTGACTTCAAATAACATTGAGCAACAACAATCAACTTCAAGTCACAAATTGTAAGTTTTTTATGTTTATGTAAAATTGTGTAGAAATTGAATTTTAGGTTATGAAATTGAAACATTTTTAGTGTTTGATATTTAGAACTAATGAGAAACGAGTTAGTTAGATAGTTTTTACAATCAATGGATTATTTTTTATGTTTTATGGGTTTGAATTCTGCCTTTAATGATGCTTAGAGTTGTAGGAATTTCTGAAGATGCATATACAGAATCTTTCAACATTTACCCAAAATCGAATATACATCTTTGTAGGCAGTCTGTGCAGTATTTTTGCCTTTTTTGTAAAGAACTCATTGTGTAACACTTGTTTTGTCTTTTTAGAAGAATTATGGCTGAAAGGCAATCTTGATTAAAACACTGTAGGCTTGCACAACATGCATTCGTTTGGAGGAAAAATAGTCAACAATCGCAGGTTCCTTCTACCTCTAGAATGGTTGATACAGAGGCGTTAGGTTTTAGGGGTCATGTATCTTCGCCTTCTTATTCGTCTTCCCCTAGCAAGAGAGGGTCCCCTCCTCATGTATCTCGCCTCCATTTTCACGTAGACACTTGAGTTTACCTATCCAGGATCATGAGGCAATAGAGGTGCCTGAATCACCCGAGGCACCCCAAACACCCCAGGCTCAGGAGACAGAGGTGGCACCGAAGGTATCCCAGGCCCAAGGGCCAGCCGAGGTGGCACCTGATGCATCCCAAGCCCAGGCAGCAGAGGCACCTCTGGGTTTTGAAGGAGGTCCCTCAAACTTATCATTGTTGCCTCTTTACCCGAACCATGTTGCCAGACATATCTGGGACAAAGAGGTAAAATTTAGTTAGAATTATTCATTTGAAGCTTTATTTATTGTTGGACTCATTCTTATTAAACTATGTATGCAGGAACATCATCTGCTAAAGTACATTAGCCATGCGCAGAAGATTTCTCGTCTGGTTCCACCTGATGAGTCGTGGTTCTAGGAAGTTTTACAGTTATCAGGGTTGCGAGACTTGTGCAAGATCGGCTATGTTATAGTTAACCATGGTATGTTTAATGATTTTGTAGTGAGAGATGGCATGCAAAGACGTAATTATTTCATCTACCACATAGTGAATTGTCTATCACACTAGATGATGTTGTGTGTCTCCTACATCTTTCGGTTAGGGGGGTACTTTTAGATCATGTGAGGTGTAATAAAGACAACGCATTGCTGTTGATGGTAGACTATCTAGGAGTTTACCCAGAGGATGCCATGGAGGAGCTTAACTTCACTCGCGGGGATCATGCTAGGTTTAGCTTTTTACAGAGGCTGTTTACGGATGAGATATTGAGATCACATGAAGTTGTTGGTGATAATGAGCATGTACAGAAGCACAGAGGTTATGATATGAGAGCATATTTGTTGTATTTGGTTGACACTGTCATTTTTATGGACAAGAGTGCCACTTATGTGGATGTCATCTATCTGCGGTACTTCGAATACTGTGAGCAGATCCATGAGTACAATTGGGGGCCGCTTGTTTGGTCTACCTTTACTATAAGTTATTTGAATGTTGTATGTGGAATATGAGGCATGTGAAAAGCAATATCACATGACAGTAACATTTCTTTGTCATTAAGTACTTGTGTGCCATTTTCATTAAATTATTGCAACGTCGTTACTAACTAATGATTCGTGTATTCAAACACTTTTCAGGCTTGCATCTTCTAGCACTTCTCACACATCTCTGGTTGGTCATGTCTACCGACTTATACTAAGGATAAGCCGCGTGCTTCTACATTCTCCCTGCTCATAGGGAACCAGATGACAAAGCCGTTTATAGTGTATATTGACTGCTTGGTAGCAGAAGATATACACATCCATTATTACGTCGATCACCATGAAACGATTCCCTTTGATGACATCATGATGGTTGGCTTGTGGGTCACGTCTGATGTCTCCTTATCTTCCTATGCGCTTCATGCATCAGTTCGGCTACATGCAGTACACTCCCAAAGATACTTCTATATTTGCCCCTCCCACTGTGAAACATAGAGATATTGATGTTATGTTTGATGATTATGTTAATCGTTTAGTACCAGATGAGGCACGGAGTACCATTGTTGTGAACAACTCGAGCTACATAGGCAGTTACATCATGTGGTTCTTTCGGGTGTCACATCTTTACATGGTATAGGTGAAGGTGTGAGAAACACAATAAAAGGGGTTTGAATTGGGTTCACCAAAATAATTTAAATATTTTCGTTGATGAAAAACCAAGTTAACTTAGAACATAAAAATAAATTAACACAATTATTTTTATCCTAGTTCACTATTAACTAAGCTACTTTACTCCACCCCTCAAGGTGATTTGCCTTCAACATGGACCTAATTCACTATAACCAAACTGATTACAGACAACCCATAATAAGTCATATCAATCTTATTGGCACCCCTAATAAGTCAGTCGATCCTTATTGTAAATCCACTCAAACTGCAGCAAGAGTCTTCTTGAGATTAGACCTTCACTTGGTCACTCAAGGAATCAATCAACAACTGTTGAATACTTTCAGTGTATTACAATTTGCTTCTTTTAAGCAGATTACAAAAATGTTTCAGTACAAAGAATAACACCTAAGTGTTTTACAGCAAGATACAAGCAACAACTCATTGCATATTTACAAAACTATGCACAAAAGATTTCTCTAAAGAGTTACACAATGCTTTGGTGTAGTTTTGTTTCAGCTTGATTTAATCCGATAGATTTTTCGTTGTAATGTTGATTCTTAATTTTCTTCAACTTCCAAGTCTTCCTTTTATAGCTTGTAAAAGAAATTTGTTAAAGGGGTAGAAAGGTAATCGGAAATCCAATTGTTTGTTCCGAACGGTCATAATGAGAATGGTACACAGTATAGTACGAAAGGAATATCCTTACGCCATCCTAGAAGAAATGTTTTAAAACCCAGACCGGTGATCGACTCGGTAAAGTTACTGGGTCACTGGGTTATTGGTCGGACCAGTGGGTCACTGGTCAGAACGCTTGGCTTTTGACCCGATTTCTATAAAAAATATATTCATTACCTGAAATTTGTAACTATAATAATATAGAAAATTATAAATTCAAATAATTTAGAATAAACAAAAGTATTAGTAACAATTAAAATAAGTAATAGAAACTTAATGTAGCAAATTATAAATTCAAAGAAGTGATAGAAATTTAACAATTCATAAGTTATAGTATTATAATAAGTCACAAAAATCCATACTCAACGATCCATAATTTTTTATGTCCATGAAGTCAAATTGTCATAATCTTGATATTCATATCCATCTTCAACTTCATTGTCTTCTCCACCAACTTCATCTTCTCTGGTGTTGCTTTTTTCTTGATTCACAGTATCAACAATAGTATCTTGTGCATTACCCATATTTCCATCTTCATCCTCATCTAAATCTATTTGATCTATAACAATATTTTAAAAAATAATTAACAAAAAAAATTTAGAGATGGTAAATATGAGACATTAAATTGATTCACAACCACAAACTATATTATGCTCATATTAGAACATACCAATATCACTTGAAATTGGTTGGATGGTCATATTTGCAAGGTCATTCCGCAATGCTTCCAACTATTCATTGGTTAAGAGAGGTGGTGAATCCTCTAATACTCAACTATAATGGTCGATAATTGTTTCAATATTGATAGGATCATAACTCCCATTTCTTATTTTCCTAAGCACACATAAATTAAATCTAAGTATATGTATTTAAATATAAAAATATAATGATCAGAGAAAAATAACCATAATAATACATATTTTGAAGTCTCAAGTTGTAACGAACAAACACTAAATCATTAAGCTTTTGGTGCTCCAATCTATTTCTTTTTTTGGAATGAATATGCTCAAATATACTCCAATTGCGTTCACAATCCGAAGCACTACAAGTTTGGCTTAAAATACGAATAGCTAACCTTTGCAAAGTTGGTGTACAAGTGCCATAAGTTTTCCACCATTGATATGTTTATATCATGTGATTAAATAAATTTATAAACATATTGAAATATAAAATAAAATATATATCAAGAGTTAGAAGTTATGAAATTACCTGCCCTCGCGATACTCCTCTATCAATTTGTTCATATCTTCAACCCATTTATTTAACAAATAACCACGAAGACTATGCATAGTTGGAACTTTATACCCCAGACTCATGCTGTAAAGTGCATCAGCCATAGATTGAAAATACGCAGAATTAGATGTATTGAATGGCACAGAAGAATCAATGAACCATCTTGCAATAGCTAGATCACATTTCTCCATCAATTCCTTACTTTGTAACACACTTTTTAAAGAAGGTTGAACTCCAGGAGTTGTTCTAGGCATAAAATAATTACCAATACGACTAGTATTCTTTCTTTTTTGAGACACAATATTTGATCTTGATTATTCTACATCCATTTCTACTACACCATCCTCTTGAGTAGTAAGATCAACATCAAAATTTATGCATACCTTAAATTTATTATTATTTTAATATTCACACGCATACCTTAAATTTGGTTTTAAAATTTATGCTTAGCTAATATGTTTTATATCTAATATTTGTGTAGTAAAAACTATTTTGATCAAAAGTAATTAATCACTTTTAAGTTCATTGAATAACCAATGTATTTGGTCTGTTTATATCCTAACTACATTAATTATTCAATGAACTTAAAAAATAATTTTTCTTTTATAAAAAAGAATGGAATTAGTATTTGATAAAATAATTTTATATTTAAATAATTGAAATAATCTAAGTAGGATCATTAAAGTTCTTACAAGCTTAGATAATCGGATAGATATGAATGTATCTATGAGATATCAACTGTAGACTGTTTATTTTAATTTTCGTCCTTTAAATCTTTCTTTTGCTGTTGTTTTATATTAATTCACTAGAGAATTTATTTTTTGACTAAATTGTAAACTTTTTTTAACAAAATCTGATTAACATTGAAGACTTAATACTCTCTTAGTCAATTATATTAATCCACGATTTCTTTTATTTCTCAATTTAACAACCGTAGATTGTTCATCATAATGAAGGTTCTTTGAGGTATAGATACATGAATATATGTGAATGTATCTATGAGATACCAGTTTTAGACTGTTCATTTTATTGTTCATCTTTTGAATCTTTCTTTTGATATTGTTTTATATAATTGAGGTTAGAGAATCAGTTGTATGGTTTATTATAAGTACATATCAATGCTTAAAAGTTGATGCATATTATTAGCCTATATATATAACTATTTGAATGTTAACCAATTAAAGAACGAATTTATATTTTCTAAATAATAGTTTGATAGACATCTAATGTAAATCCAGACGGAACCCGTGCGATAGCACAAATTTCTTACTAGTTAATTTTAAAATAATGAATTCACAACTATATGCGTGTAGTCTCAAATATGTCATAAAATGTTTTTTATGAATACATATTCAAAATAATTTAAAATTAAAAAATAATTAATATTTGAACAATAAATATAAGTATTAGAACCCTATACCTATGGAAGACGTCCTGAGAATGCAACAGTGTTAAATTTCTGGAGGGAGAGTTGACCTACCTATATAGTGCTACAAAGCCTAAGGAATTAGTCTCTATATTTGCGCGCAGAGGATACCCCTGACTAATACCCAAAAAAATACATCCAGGTCATTTATCCAAAATAGCCAAGTTAAGCAAGTACAAATCCCAATCTCGCAAACCACATCTCCCCTAAGTTGTAAAAATTAGACCATTTGACCTAAGAAATCTTACGCTACAAGAAATTTGCCATATATCAACAGATGTCGTTAGTGATGGCTGATAAATCCGTGGATATAGGCATGGGCGGTTCTACCATACGACCAGCTTGGGCAAATGCCCAGGCTCGGCCCGACCTAATTTTTTTTTAGTATTCGTGTTTTTTTTAAATAAATAAAATTAAAAGAAAAAGAAAAAATAGTGGAACCTAGAATTGAAAAAACCTAAAGAAGGAAAGAATTATTGAATAGCAGTCGTCACCGTTCTCTTTCCTTCTCTGTTCAATCTACCGTCGCCAACTTCTCTTACAGTTCTATACAATTCCTACAATAGGTAATGTAAAACTCTAACTTGATTATTAAATAGCATATGTGTGTGTTTCTCTTTTTATATAATACAAATATATTACATGTGTTTGACTTGGTCTATTAATCTATTTGATATACTTGTCACAACAAGAAATAAGGATTTAGAGATTACTAATAATATGCCGGTAAAGAATTAGATAAGCACGTATATAATTTTTCTCTTTTTTTATTTTTATTTCACTAGAAAGTTGACAAATGTTCAATGTAAAAATTTTAATTTGAGCCAACAAACTAGTACAAAATTGAATTGACATATTTACAATTGCAAATCAATCAGTGATTATGCTAGTTGCTATTTTTCAAATGAAACTTGTAGTAATAAGTCTATATATTATACTTGTTTAATCCCATGTTTGATTCTAATTTATTGATCAGAGTTTAGGTTGTTTGATTAACCATGTACTAATTTATTTATTTATTTATTTATTTATTTATTAGAGTTTAGGTTGTTTGATTAACCATGTACAATTACAAATACTAATTTATTTATTAGAGTTTTAAATTTTATTTTATTTGTTTGAAGATCATTGTTTATTCTTATTTGTTTTATTTGATTATTATTCTTTTAAATTTTGAAACTACAATCTTGTAATTATTTTATCTTTTATTTAGAGATGAGGAGATTTTTGGTTGCTAGAGAAAATATTGAGAATATGAATGTTGTGCAACCACAAGCCGAATTAGAACCACTGTCTAATGTGGTTAATGAGTTTAATCCAAATGAGATTGTGTGTGGTCCAGGTCGTAGGAAACAAATTAATGAGTATGTTCCAGATATTCAAGACTAAGTAAGGACGGTATATATATTGAAGGGTCCAATGCAATCAGATTTGCCAAGTTTTCCTCGTACTCCATTTGGGAGTATTAAAAGATTATTTAGCAAATCATGGTATAAGAATTATACATGGTTAGAATACAGTGAGATGAAGAATGCGGCTTATTTTTTTCATTGCTTTCTCTTTAAGCAACTCGGGAGGTCCGAGCACTTTGGTTTTTAAGTCTTCACTAAAAGCGGATATAGATATTGAAAGCATGCATCTCAAGGCATGAAAGGTCACGATGGTAGTCATAATAGTTTGCACAAGTCATGTGTCAAGCACTACGATGATTATAATAATCAAACACAAAGTGTGACAAGTAAGTTTGCTAAAGCAACCAAGGATTCAGAAGAATTATATAAGATTTGTTTGACTTGTTCTATAGATTGTTCAAGATATCTCATAGCACAAGGCATGGCTTTCCGTGGCCATGATGAATCCTCTACTTCTCTAAGTAAGGGTAATTTTAGAGAGATGGTAGATTGGGTAAAATTTCAGAATGAACAAGTGAGGGATGCTTTTGACCATGGTGGAAAAAATTGCACAATGACTTCTGGTGACATTCAAAAGGAGCTTGCAACGTGTTGTGCACATGAAGTTACCAAGGTGATTATGGAAGAACTTGGTGATAGATAATTCTCAGTGCTTATTGACGAGTTACATGATATATCCGTCAAAGAGCAAATGGCAGTGATGTTGAGGTTAATAGTTATATTTTCCAATTTTCATTACCTATTATTTTTCAAGTAAACTTATTGAATTTATTTTAGGTTGTTGAATGACAAATGGAATGTCACAGAACGATTTATTTCTCTACATCATATCCAAGATACTACATTAGAGTCATTAAAAATGCTCTTTATGGTATTCTTGATAAGTACATGTTATTGATTTCAAGGATACGAGGGAAAGGATATGATAGAGCTTCAAATATGAGAGGTTAATTTGATGGTTTGCAAAGAAAAATTCTAGATGAAAACACTTATGATTTCTATGTTTATTGTTATGCTCACCATTTGCAATTAGTTGTTGTGTGTGTTGCTAGTAGTTGCTCATCTATTCATGATTTCTTTGAGTACATCTCCTTGATTGTGACCACAACAAGTGCATCTTGTGAGAGGAGGGATGCTTTGACGGAGGTACAACACCAAGATATTTTAAATAAACTTGAGAGTGGTGAGATATCTAGAGTAAATGACTTGCACCAATCATCTAGTCTCACTAGACCCGGGGATACTAGATGGGGTTAACATCATACTACATTGCTTTGTTTGGATCATATGTGGTCCTCCATGTTAAAGGTGCTTAGTATGGTTGATGAAGATGGACGTGGACCATCTCAAGCAGCGGGTTTGATAGAAAAAAATGGAGAGCTTTAAATCTGCTTTCATTTTGAAGTTAATGTTAAAGTTGTTTGGTATCACAAACGAGTTTTCAAATATCTTGCAAAGAAAATATCTTAATATTGTGATTGCCATAGAATTAGTTGATAATGTCAAAGCTAGGTTGGCCACAACAAGAGAGAGTGGTTGGGATAATTTGTTTTTCGATGTCCAAGATTTTTGTGTTGCTAAAGGTGTTCTGGTTCCAAATATGGATGACGAAATACCGGTTCAAGGTCGTTCAAGGGTAGAAGGGAAGGCTATCACTAATCTTCATCATTACCGTGCAGAGATTTTTTATGTTGCTATTGACAAAATATGCGTGGAGATTGATTATCACTTTAGTGAAGGAAGTACCATTATCCTTAATTACTTCTCATGTCTTGACCCCAAGAACTCTTTCTCCAAGTTTAATGTTGATAAGCTTGCTCGTCTTGCTGATATTTATCATGCATACTTTTCTGATGATGACCGAGGAACAATAAGGGATCAACTTGACACTTATGTTCTTTAAGTGAGAAGAAATGCTTCATTTTGTACTTGTGAAGATGTTCAAAGTTTGACTATGAAGATGGTTCAAACTGAGAAACATTTGGTATTTTCATTGGCTTATAAATTTATTGAGTTAACTTTGATATTGCCGGTGTCGACAACATCTGTTGAAAGAGCTTTTTCACCAATGAAGATTATCAAGTCTAAATTGCACAATAAGATCAATGATGTTTGGTTCAATGACTTGATGGTATGTTACACTGAACATGGGATATTCAAGTCACTTGATGATATTGATATTATTCTAACATTTACCGCAAAGAAGTCTCGAAAATGACATTTGCCTCGTGATTTTATTTAACCCGCTATTGTAAGGTTATGTTTATCTCTTTTATTTTAAATTATATTTTTATTGACAAAATGACGAGTCTCTTTTATTTTGATGGATAACTATTTATATATTATATATAATATGAATTTGCGGTCTTTAATATATATATATATATATATATATATATATATATATATATATATATATATATATATATATATATATATATATATATATATATATATATATATATATATATATATATATATATATATATATATATATATATATATATATATAAAGTAAGAGTATTTTTAAAATAGTGTCTAATCATCTTATCTTTTATTAAAAATATACCATATTTATGAAAAGCTCTTTATAAAAAAAGACTTTTTTATTATAATAAAATATACAATTAAAAGAGCTTTTTAACAAAGTAGTTGAAAGGAACTTTGTAAAATCGGTGCATTTTTGTGTGCATATGCTTGGAATCTCGGTAGACGCAATATACAACGTTTTATTACTCAATTATTTATCATTTCTCTAAACCAACTTTCCTTTATCTCACTTCATGTAATATATTTTACTATTGTCATGTATCATTTAACTATGGAAAATTACTTAACTTGTAAATTTCGCTTGTCAAACTTATATATTTAAAAAGTGTTTATTTTATTCATCATCTAAATTATTTCTTTTAATTTGTGTTATATTCATGCCTCACATATTTTTCACATTAACATTTGTATAATACATGTCATATATCTTAGTAACATTTGTAAAATTATTGTCGTTTAAAATTTTTACACAGAGATTAAGAAATACAATAATGTTGTCATAAGATATTTTATTTTTACAAAATTAATCTTATTAATGTATTAGAAATAGTCTTTAGAATAAAAAATAAATAACAGAATTAAAAAAAATATTAGTAATTACTATATTGAAAAATAAAAATAACAGTCATTTTAAAACAATATTTTTAATTAAAATGATAATTATTTTAAAACGAAAAGAATAATAATTTTTTAAAAAAGATTAGATATAATAAACACACTACAAAACAGCAAAAAAAAAAAAATCATCATGTAAGTTTGCTTTCTCCGCATCGAAAAATATCTTTAAAATAGAATTTCTCACCACCATAAACTTATTCTAAGCCACTGCAAAATCTAAATCCTCTAATCATCTTTATCAGCATAGAGATATCAAGCATCTGTAATTTTCTTTATAAATAATTACTTCTAATACTATTTCATTATGTTCATATGTATGAATCAAATCCGAGTACTTTAATTATTAATACATTCACAAATATTATCCTTTAAATAGTGGATAAATTTATTTTATATATATATATATATATATATATATATATATATATATATATATATATATATATATATATATATATATATATATATATATATATATATATATATATATATATATATATATATATATATATATATATATATATATATATATATATATATATATATATATATATATATATATATATATATATATATATATATATATATATATATATATATATATATATATATATATATATATATATATATATATATATATATATATATATATATATATATATATATATATATATATATATATATATATATATATTGTACACGAAACAATGCATTAGTGAGACTCTATTGCTCATGCCCAACTAGAAATTTATACACTATAAAATATGGAAATCAATAAATAAATGTCAAAACATCTATATTTAAATTTATTCTTCAATTCATGTTTATTTAAAATAAATTCATTCAAAACATCTATAAATATCAAACACGCACCCTATAGGCGTTTTGTGACAAAACAAATAGATAGTTGAAAGGAATAGTAACTTATTATTTAAAAATTATCTCTTTAAAGTTTTGATGTAGCAAGCTTGATTAGATCCTTCCTAAGAATTTTGCCAGATGGATTTTTGGGTATGGAAGATATAAATGCCACTTTTCGAATTTTTTTATATGGAGCCACCTGCATTACATATAAATTTGATCAATATAATATTTTTTTATGTAAAAATTAGTTATGAGATATTTACATGAATTTATTTATAAAATTATTTTTAGAAGACTTTAAATACTTATTTCAATTTAAAATGATTCATTTTACTTAAAATTATTCCAGTCAAATCATTAATTCATTTATATATATAAAAAATATTCAATTATTCATGTACATAAAACATTGACTAATTGTGTTTGAAAATATATTTTATAATAATTATACTAAATATATTTTTTTTTTGTCAAAAATGATTATATTGAATATCAAAATGAAGTATTTTGCGTTTAGCTTCAAGTGTTCCAAACAAACCTGTCCTGCAACAAATTCCATAATTTGACAGCCTGATATGTTACTTCCATCCTTCCTTACCACATATGCCATTGGATATTGTCCAACCTCCTCATCTGGATACCTGATACATACAAAGAACACATTCAAATGAAGGGAACTCAAGTCGTACTTCCTCATAATCACATCTGCATTGTTGAGCATAACAACCAGTATTGGCGGCACAAGTGGTAGAACATTAACTTTGTATTTCTCAATGGATGAAAGCATGTCGTGCATTTCGAATTTGGAGAGAATAACAATGGTTGAACCTAGAGCTAGAAGTCCCGTAGCGAAAACCGCTAAGCCATATATGTGAAACATGGGAACAATGCAAATGAATGTTTCTACTTGCTTGCTAAACCTAGTTAACACATTTTGAACCATCGCTATAAGGTTCTTATGTGATGATACTACTCCTTTGCTTGGTCCGGTTGTTCCAGATGAGTAAAGTAGAGTAGCTATGTCATCCTGGTTGACTCGTGACCTTAAGGTGCTCATGTCAGGTTCCTTCTTCATCATTTCCTCTAGTGTATTTGAATTTGACAATGATGACGATGACTCTCCATCGACATCCATGAGAATGACCGGAAGAGTTGGCGATGTTGTGATGATTTTCCAAACCAACAAAGAGATTGTGAAGGCGAGAACAGGTTTGGAATCTGCTATCTGCTTTGCGATTTCATGAGTCGTATTGAGGGGGTTGGTGGTGGTGATGATGGCACCGAGGGACATAACGGCAAGACACACCACCGGGAAGTAGATAGAGTTGGGAGAGAGAAGAAGGATAATGTCTCCTTTTTTGATTCCCATGCTTGAGAGAGAGGAGGTGACAACTTCAACAGATCTCCAGAGTTCTGTGTAGGTGAGGTGGCGGCCGGTGGAGTCGTCGATGAAGGCGGTGTGGCCTTGATGTGCATGAGAGGAGATGAAAGTGGTGGCGTCTAAGGAATGGTTTGGAGGGAGTGATATGGGTTGTCTCTTGCTGTAGAAGATTGAATTAGAGCTACGAAAACCACTTCTTGGGTCGATTCTACCACCCTGCACCTCCATCTCAATCTCTCTTTTTCTTTCTCTACTTCTCTCGTAAATTGTAAATTGTTAGTAATGTTCGAATGCTAGTGCTATTTGTATTACTTGTACCATTTAATTGAATAAGAATGATGATTAAACTACTATAAATTAATTAACTTAGAGGAAAATACTTATTCATCAAATTCAATGTTTGACTTGAATAAATATTTTTAATACAAATAAAAACCATATATGAATCCAGACAAAAATTAAAAGTCATACAAAAACATTTTATTGTTGATTAAAATTGTTAAAATAAGTAAACTTTAAATTACTTTCTAGAAATCCAAACAAATGCATGTTTTAATTTTTTAAAAAAAATCTCTTTTATATATTTTAAATTTTTTTAATGACCTTTTAAATAATAATAGAATAAATATTATTTTAAAGGATTTTTTTAATAAATTTAAAGATAAAATTTGACATCTATTGATATAAATATACATTATTAAAGATAAAACCATAGTCGAAATTATATAAATTTTAAAAAAATATATATTTTAAAAAGACTTTTATGAAAAACAATTCCAAATATCTTTAAATTTAAGAGATCTGTTAAAATTTTGTTATATTAAACGAAACAAGAGTAAAATGATGAAATAACTTATACGTGTGAAATACAATGAAGATGGTGACACAACTTTCAAGGGTTTTCTCAGACTCGATATGTGTGATTATTTGATACATTTTAACTTACTTATAGAGATGCTTATAGGTTGCACAATGGGAGAGAAATTGTTTTTCCATAACTTCCTAGCGAGTACGTGGGAGTAGGGGAAAACCAGATCCTCCTTAAATATTGGAGGGATGTCGATTTCCTCTTTTATCATTGTGACCTAAAACTGGATACTTCTAGACACTTCATATGCGACATGTTGATGAAACACATAGGCCATGGTCATAGGTTTGGGTCAGGCGACCTAGGACCCAATCGAGTGAATCGAGAGTGTGTCCACCTGACATTTTTGCAATTCCTTTAAGTCGGTTTTTTCTCTATGGGTTGCTTCTCTTATGTGCTCAATAAAATTATTCTAGTCAGCGGTCCCTCAAGCACGGAGCCTAGTTAGGGGTGGAGTGGTTAATTTAGATGCATAACGGTCTATACGAAGCATGGGGTAACGAGTCTCTCAAGCATTGCTCAAGACAAGTTCCTCTTGTACAGGGCGAGTCCCTCGGGTATTTCTTAGTGTGATTCTCTTAAGCGTTTCTCAGGGTGACTCCCTCAAGTGTTACTTGAGGCAAGTCCCTTATGCGTTTCTTGGGGAGATTCACTCAAGCGCTTCTCATAGAGAGTCCCTCAAGTGTTGCTCGGGGCGAATCCCTCAGGTGTTGCCCGGGGCGAGTGCCTCAAGCATTGTCTAAGAAGGTACGTGTAAAATTTAATGCTTAGACATGCAACTCTTTTCTTAGGAATACGCGACCATTGTGGGTCGTTGATTATATATATGTGTTAGCATTGAGTCATATATGCTTTACTTCTCCAACCATTAGCGTGTACGTATGTTAGGGAAATGATTACTTATACGAATTAGACAGTTGACTTTACAATAATAGGATCCTGACCCTTTTCTTCTTCACGCTCTCTCCATACTTTCTATATTTCTTAAATGAAAGTTTCTTCTTAGAACTTTCCAAATTCCACTCAATTTTCTATCCTTCGTCATCTTAAGCACATGTATTGAAATTTTCCTCCATCTTTTTATTTTTCTGATAATGGTGTTTTAGGAATTTAGATTAGAGTAATAATGCAGTTGAGCCATATACTGATATGGAGCATATAGAGATGTGGTGGTATTACATGAAAAAACTATGAGGTTCAACAAGACAATTTATTACAAAAGTAGCTCCAATTCTAGTAGTGATAGTGACCATTTAACACATACAAAAATAACATTTGAGAAAAATGACATTTGAGATTTTGCTTAACCCTCGTAAATATAAAAAATTGTTATAAATTCTCATAAACACATATACCAAGCTTCCCTCCTAATTTTACAAATTGAACAACATCCAAATCCTTAGTAAAAATATCAACAATTTGATTTCCAATGCTGACATGCTCAAGAGTTATAACTTTGTCTTCAACTAGATCCCTGATGAAATGGTGCCTAATAACATCATTCAATTTTTCACAAAATAATGTCATGACATCTTGTGTGACATTATACTCAGATAGCGTTTCTTTCACCTAAACTGGTGGAGACCACCTACTACTTGTAGCAATATACTCATGATTAATCCCTTCATTGGTTCATAATTCATCAAACTTGCTTTTTTCAACTTCCTCCCCATGGTTACTTATATTTTTGACAATTCCACAATCCTCTTCCCTTTGAATATTTTGACATAATTCTTTAAAGACTTCAAACACTTCAGATTTATCTTTGATGAATTCTCCCAGGTGAACCTTGAGAAGTCATTAACAACAACATAGACATACCTCTTTCCTCCTAGACTTTCAACCTGCATAGATCCCATCAAGTCCATATGAAGTAGCTCCAAGGGTTTTGATGTGGTCATATGTTAGAGCTTCTTATATGACATCCTTGTTAGCTTCCTAATTTAACACTCACCACATATTCTTCCTTCATTAATCTTCAGCTTGAGAATACCTCTAACAACTTTCTTTGACAAGATTTTCTTCATACCTTTCAAGTGCAAATGGCCAATATGGGGAAGTGCCCTTATCTTAAACACTTTTCTTCCCAGCCACATTCAAATATCACCACGAGCAATATCTCATTTTTATCATGCTTCCATATGTATTAATTCGAGTCTACATGAATTTTTGCTACCTTAATTCCTCGTCCTCCAACCATTTCGTTTTCGTTAATTTATGAATAATTATTAAAAAATACGATAATAAAATACACTTAAAATATCAATTTCTAAATTAGATAAAAGAAAATTATCCCAAAAATGAATACAGATAGGATTAAAATATCACTTACATTCACCCGATTGTTTTGCCATTGGTTTCGCGTAAATCAGAGTTACAGTGGTGAAGATACGAACAAAATAATGGTGTTAATAGAACCGAGAAAGCGATATTTTAATGACATAAACGAATGAATGAAAAATTAAAATAAATATAAAAGCTTAAATAATTAATTAGTAGAAGCAACATACTGAAATTTAAAACAAAATGAAAAAACTTTATGCACGGCTGATTTGTCATCGCAATTGAACCAGACAAATCACACAACAACATAAACTCATAAGTGCAAAAAATGCAGATATAAAATTGAGCAGAATATGCAGAAACCGAAATCAAATCGCAGCAGAGAAATTGAAAAACAAGAACACAAAAGAATAGATTACGGATTTCAGTCCATTAAGACTTACTTTAAAGGGAAAGAACAACTCATTAAATGTCAATCATAAAATATGAATTAAGATTACAAAATTTAAACCCTTTGAATTTTCCCTTTCAATGTTCAACATGAACAATCAACACACACAAGCCTTCCAACCCCTCAAATTTCTGACAAACTCTTTATCCCTTACTCGTGATTTTCACTCATTGTATTTCTCCATTTCTGTGTTTTAACTCACTGTTTATTGCAATTTCATAAAATTTCCAGAATTGCTAGAGAATATTATTTCTGTTATGGCATCAAAAGTTCAATTATGATCAAATCAATCTTTAGAAAACTAGAACCAAGGTATATTACAGGTCCAGTTTGTAATGTGTTACTTTTAATAAAACCATAATTATGGGCCAAAAAAAATTAAATAGCCATATTGGATTTAAAGTTATGTAAAGTTTTACTTTAAGCGACTTCAAATTACACAAAGAAGGGAGATGAACCTTGAATAAGTCAAAAAATAAATAAAGAACCTAAGCAAACAATGTGAATTAGTATGAGTTTAATACAAGTCACATCTTTTACAAAATTTATAAAGTACTTGTAGTGTCGATGAAGAAACTGTCATTGACTTAACATTAACAAGCTCAACCAGCCAGTTGAGTAGAAACAACAAATACTTTGTAGAATTTGGCATCAATCTAAGATAAATGTCTATGTGTTGAATAGAAGATAAATTGGTTTTCCTCCCATAGAGTTTGTGAAAAGGAGAACCAATAAAAGTAAAGATACAATGATCAAAGTATTCAACTTGTGTAATGTTGAAAAAGGCTCAGCACGGACATCATCGCCAAAAGGAAAGGCGAATGAATGTAGACACAATTCAATTAATGAGGGAAAATTGATAGAACTAGGAAATAATGTTCTCATACCATAAATTTTAGGGTGAACAACATCAAGTTTATCAAGTTTAAGAGATGTCAAAGTGTGAGATAAAAATAAGGCCGGAGCAAAAAGTTGAATCTCACATTTGACACAAATGTGTAAGTGGTGGACATTATGTGAAATGGTGTAACTAGTGACCCTTATGAGTAGGTGAGGCTGGATCAAACCATGACGGTGAAAAGTTAGAGTATGTAGTGCGGTTGAGTCATCTCGAAGAGACAAAATCCGAGTTACAAATTTGATAAAATTGAAATACGTAAAGTTGAAGGAGTTTAATCTAAGAGTGGGAGGATGCTTCCAGAGAGATTTCCATCTTGGAGACAGTACGGAAGTTTGAACAATGGGTTTGGAGGGTAAAAAGGAAAGAATGCGAAGGATAATGCAATTCAGTAAATCATTTAGGATGTGTTTAAATTGGCAGTGGACAACATTGATTCTAATAGAATTAATATTAGTAGAATTGATTTTATTAGAATTGAGTTTAAAAAAATATATTTAAAAAAGACTTTTATGAAAAACAATTCCAAATATCTTTAAATTTAAGAGATCTGTTAAAATTTTGTTATATTAAACAAAACAAGAGTAAAATGATGAAATATCTTATACGTGTGAAATACAATGAAGACGGTGACACAACTTTCAAGGGTTTTCTCAGACTCGATGTGTGTGATTATTTGATACATTTTAACTTACTTATAGAGATGCTTATAGGTTTCACAATGGGAGAGAAATTGTTTTTCCATAACTTCCTAGCGAGTACGTGGGAGTAGGGGAAAACCAGATCCTCCTTAAATATTGGAGGGATGTCGATTTTGTAACACCCCTTCTAAAATACCCCGAATAATATTAATTATATCAATGATTAAAGACATATTCCATCAGAGTTAACACGGAACAAGGGATGTCACAATTATGAAATAAATAAAACTTCCAATAAAACAGTAGTCATGCTACACTGAGGGTCATTATTCAAATAATTCAATCAAATTAAGACCATGTCTTACACAGCGGAAAAATATCATAACCAAAACGGAATAAACCAAAACATAATTATTCCCAATGAAATTCAAAGAAACAATTGAATAATAACTAATTCCTCAACTAAATGTTCCCCAGTGTTACAACCTATCAGAGCACGACACTGACACGCGGACTTAAAGTAACATAGCTCTAGAGCCATCCTCACCAACTCCTGAGCTGCTAACTTTAATCTGAAACTGTTAAAGTAAGGGTGAGATTTCTCATAATTAACATGCATTATAAGCTTCTCAATCAACATTATATCACAAGCATATTATTTCATCCATTTTAGCATAAATTCAGATTCAACACGCAGTTCCAATCATACAAGTCATTATGCACAAATCAATAATCAACCAAAGAATTATAACACTGGAAGACATCCTAACATGTTACAATTCTATGCAAACACAAATGCAGACACAATGCATGTGGTACCAACACGTGACCAAGTCACCCAACACTGATCCATCATCAACCGGATACAACAACCATCGATTCGTCCATAAACACCCGGACACGAATCCAGCCTAACCACCCATCATCACCCGGGTATCGGTTAACGGCAATACAAGTCAAATTCCACACAATGGGAATTAACTTCACCAAAATAATGCATATGCACGCACATCACTAGCATGCAACATCAAATTAGTCTATGAAATACATCAATTTATCATAACTGAACCAAAACCAAAAACATGATATCTCAACGATCATGCACACCATCATTAGCAACATAAACATGCCTTTCATTCACACAATACTAATACATCCATCCATCACAGGTTCACTGCTACATACACACCCATGTGCGTTAGCCAATAATCACTTATTCCGGGATTTGACTCATTTTCAAAATAATTTCAGGTTTTAGGAAATCTTTTCATTTTATAAAATAGAGCATTAAATTTAAGAAATAACTTCCAAAACGGCACTCAAAACGGACTTACGGTTTGAAAGTTATGAATTTTCAAAGTTTAATATTTTTCAAAAAGTTACAGCAGAACCCGGTTCCTACATATGCAGGAACCGGTTCCTGCGAAGTTCAAAAATCACGCTTCTGGAAAAATGTATGGGAACCCGGTTCCTACCTATACAGGAACCGGTTCTTACGTACATTTTTGCCAGTTTTTATAAATTCACACAGTGGAACCCGGTTTCTCCCTACTGGGAACCGGTTCCCACGACCTGCAGAGTCAAATTCTGCACTTTTGACAGCATTTATTCATTCTAAACCAATTCCAAACATACCCATACGAATTGCAACATGAGAAACACCAAAACACATCCATTTTGCACCATTATAACATCAAACAACATTATTTCATCATTCCTTTTTATCATCTGACACCCTAATGGTTTTCAACCAACAATTCGACGCAATAGTGACAATTCTAAGGAACCCTAGAATTACAAACCGGGATTCCCTAACATACTATGATCCATACTATTGAATATCTAAACCGATAATACGAATTAACTAATCGAAATCACCCCTTACCTCGTGGGTTCTTCGAATTCTGACGCTTCCGGTTTTCTCCTTCTTTTTCCTCTTCTCAAATGCACGTATGATGAATATTCCAAAATAACTCTCTTTCTCTTCTTTTTCCTTTTAATACTCCTTTTATTATTCCAATAAAATAATTAAATTAGTAATTAGTAAGAGTAGAGTATTTTACCCCTCACACCCTCTAATCACTCTTCACACCACCAATACTTCTTTCCTTTAATTAATTAAATTAATTCCAATAATCCAAAAATACCAATAATTAAATTTCCAATTAAATTAATAATTAAAAATTCTAATTATTTAATAATCGGATTATTTGGGGTGTCACAACTCTCCCCAACTAAAAGAGTTTTCGTCCTCGAAAACATACCTTAGACGAACAGTTCGGGATACGATTCCTTCATCTGACTCTCCAGCTCCCAAGTGACATTTCCATCTGCTGGTCCTCCCCAAGCCACTCTTACCAACGCGATCTCCTTGCCTCGCAACTGTTTCAACTTCCGATCCTCAATTCTCGCAGGTACCGCTTCCACAGTCAAATTCTCTCGTACCTGTATATCGTCTACCCGAATCTTATGAGACGGATCAGCAATGTACTTCCTTAGCTGAGATACATGAAAAACATCATGCAAATTTGCAAGTGACGGCGGCAAAGCAATCTGATAAGCAACTTTCCCAACTCTCTTAGTAATCTGAAACAGACCAATAAAACATGGAGTCAACTTCTTTGACTTCAAAGCTCGACCAATACCAGTCATCGGAGTAACTCGCATAAAAACATGTTCTCCTTCGCTAAACTCAAGATCTTTCCTCCTCTTATCGTGATAACTTTTCTAACGACTCTGAGAAGTCCTCATCTTCTCCTGAATCATCTTAATCTTTTCCGAAGTCTGTTGGACAATTTCCGGTCCAATCACAACACTCTCTCTAGATTCATACCAACACAACGGTGTCCGAAACCTCCTACCATACAATGCCTCAAACGGAGCCATACCAATGCTCGAATGAAAACTATTGTTGTAGGTAAACTCAAAAAATGGTAGATAACTATCCCAAGCTCCACCTCTCTCCAACACACAAGCTCTTAACAAATCTTCCAACGACTAAATCGTTCTCTCCGTCTGACCATCTGTCTGTGGATGATAAGCGGAACTCAAACGCAACTTAGTACCCAAAGCTTCTTGCAATCCCGTCCAGAATTTAGATGTAAACCTCGGATCTCAATCCGAAACAATACTAGAAGGAATATCGTGCAATATCACAATCTTCTCAACATACAATTATGCCAACCTTTCCATCGGATAATCCATTCTTATCGGAATAAAGTGAGCAGATTTCGTCAACCGATCAACAATAACCCAGATAGAATCACAATTCTTCGATGTCCTTGGCAAACCAGACACAAAATCCATAGAGATTCCATCCCATTTCCATTCCGGAACAAACAACGGTTCCATCAATCCTGACGGTTTCTGATGCTCAATCTTCGACTTCTGACAAACCAAACAAGCATACACAAACTCAGCAATTTCCTTTTTCATTCCCGGCCACCAAAACAACTTCTTCAAATCATGGTACATTTTAGTAGCACCAGGATGAATACTCAATCCACTACGATGTCCTTCTTCCAAAATACTCTTCCTAATCTCTGCAACATCCGGAACACACACCCTATTACCAAATCTCATAACACCATTCTCATCAATCCGGAACTCACCTCCTTGACCTTGGTTGATCAATGTCAATTTATCAACTAACCCAACATCGGACTTCTGTCCATTCCGAATTTCTTCTAGAATACCACTAGTTAGTTTCAACATACCCAATTTCACACTATCCGGAGTAGTTTCACATACCAAACTTAAATCTCTGAACTGCTCAACCAAATCTAACTCACGGACCATTAACATCGACATATGCAAGGACTTCCTACTCAAGGCATCCGCAACAACGTTTGACTTACCAGGATGGTAATTCAAACCAAAATCATAATCCTTTAGAAATTCTAACCATCTCCTCTGCCTCATATTCAACTCTTTCTGATCAAAGAGATACCTCAGACTTTTGTGATCACTGAACACCTCAAACCGAGAACCATATAAATAATGCCTCCACAACTTCAAAACAAACACAACAGCTGCCAACTCCAAATCATGAGTCGGATAATTCCTTTCATGTACTTTCAATTGTCTCGAAGCATAAGCCACCACCTGCTTATCTTGCATCAACACACCACCTAATCCCATTAATGATGTGTCACAATACACAACAAAAGACTTAGTCGGATTTGGCAAAATCAAGATCGGAGCACTTGTCAACCTCCTCTTCAGCTCTTGAAATCCTTTCTCACATTCAACATCCCAAACAAACATCTGACCCTTCCTGGTCAACTTAGTCAATGGTAACGCTAATTTGGAAAATCCTTCTATAAACTTCCTGTAATAACCTGCAAGACCCAGAAAACTACGGATCTCAGAAGCATTCTTCGGCGCTTCCCACTGAGATACTGCTTCTACCTTCGTAGGATCCACAACAATTCCATTCTTGGAAATTACATGGCCAAGAAAACTTACTTCACTTAACCAGAATTCACACTTGGACAACTTCGCATAAAGCTTCTTCTCTTTCAACAATTCCAACACAACTCTGAGATGTTCTGCATGCTCTTCATCGCTCTTCGAATAAATTAGAATATCATCAATGAACACCACCATAAACTTATCAAGATACGGATAAAATATCCTGTTCATATACTCCATGAAAACACCAGGTGCATTAGTAACTCCAAACAGCATAACAGAATACTCGTAATGTCCATACCCCGTTCTAAATGCAGTTTTCTGAATATCTTCCGACTTCACACGAATCTGATGATATCCAGATCTCAGATCAATTTTACTAAATACACAAGCTCCAACTAGTTGATCCATCAAATCATCGATCCTCGGCAAAGGATACCGATTCTTGATTGTAACTTTATTCAGCTGTCTGTAATCAACACATAATCTCATTGAACCTTCTTTCTTCTTAACCAACAACACCGGAGCACCCCACGGCGAAACACTCAGACGAATAAACTTCTTCTCAAGTAACTCCTCCAATTGTTTCTTTAACTCCGCTAATTCAGATGCCGACATACGGTAAGGCGCCATCGACATCGGACTAGTTCCAGGAATCAAATCTATAGTAAATTCTACCTTCCTCTCAGGTGGCAATTCACTAACGTCTTCCGGAAACACCTCTGGAAATTTATTCACCACTGGCAATCCATCACTCTTTGCTTTTCCCTCCGCTTCTATTGCAGAATACAACATAAATACCACAACACCATCTTTCACAGCTATGTTCATCTGTTTAACCGACATAGTCACATCTTTGACACCAACCTCTTCAGGAAAAATAACCGTCTTCGTAAAACAGTTGATATGAACCTGGTTGAATTCCAACCAGTTCATTCCAAGGATGATATCAAGTTGTTTTAACGGTAGTCACACTAAATCCATACCGAAACCCCTACCAAAAATCACAATAGGACAATTCCTACAAACATACGAAGTAGTCACTGAACCCGACGCAGGAGTATCAATAACCATACTTCCATCCATATTAGAAATTTCCAAATTCAATCTTTTAGCACAATCCAAAGCAATAAAAGAATGCGTAGCTCCAGTATCAATAATCGCAATCAAAGGTATGTCATTAATAAAACATGTACCTTTAATCAGCCGATCATCTGGCTTAGTCTCTGACCCAGACAATGCAAACACTTTACCACTAGCTTGCTCCTTCTTGGGTTTTGTACACTGAGGACGAGTATGACCTTCTTCACCACAGTTGTAATAAGTCACCACTCTTACTCTGCAATCATTGGCCACATGGCCGAGTTTCCCACACTTGAAACACTTCTTATCATTACTTTTGCAATCCACCATACGATATCCTGTCTCACCACACTTGTAGCACTTAATGGAAGAACTAGAATCTCCTCCACCAAACTTCTTCCAACCACTGGGTCTCCGATTACTTCTATCATAAGGCTTACAACGATCCATCTGTTGCTTACCTTTCCTATCAACATACCCTCGAGCATTCGACTTAGTGCTAGCAAGATCCTCCTCTAAAATCCTACTACAGTCAACCAGATCAGGAAATCTTCGGATACGCTGATACCGAATACCCTGCTTAATCTCATCACGAAGACCATTCTCAAACTTGATATATTTGGAAAATTCTCCATCTGCATCGTTAGTATAATGAGCATAATACTTTGCTAACTCAGTAAACTTCAAAGCAGACTCACTGACAGTCTTGTTACCCTGCTTGAGTTCCAGAAACTCAATCTCCTTCTTGCCTCTGATGTCCTCAGGAAAGTACCTCCTCAGAAAAGCCCTCCTGAACACAGCCCAAGTCAACACAATACCATCTTTTTCCATTTCAGTTCTGGTAGCAACCCACCAGTCATCAGCTTCCTCTGCTAACATGTGAGTTCCGTATCTCACCTTCAGCCCTTCAGCACAGTCAATTACTCTGAAGATCCTCTCGATCTCCTTCAACCACTTCTGAGCACCTTCGGGATCATGTGCACCCTTGAACAACGGAGTATTATTCCTCTGAAAATTCCCCAATTGTCGGTCAGCACCAATCACAGCTCCCTGCTGGTTCCCTCCGAGTACTCCAGTCAACATTCCCAATGCTTCAGCAATAGCATCGTCGTTTCTTCCGTTACCTCTTCCGGCCATTGTTCTTGTAACATTACAAAACAACCTCATCAGCACACAAGTATCGACAATGTCATCTTACACTAGTCGCATACAAAAGGGATAACGACACAAGACAAGACCGACTATGCTCTGATACCACTATTGTAACACCCCTTCTAAAATACCCCAAATAATATTAATTATATCAATGATTAAAGACATATTCCATCAGAGTTAACACGGAACAAGGGATGTCACAATTATGAAATAAATAAAACTTCCAATAAAACAGTAGTCATGCTACAATGAGGGTCATTATTCAAATAATTCAATCAAATTAAGACCATGTCTTACACAGCGGAAAAATACCATAACCAAAACGGAATAAACCAAAACATAATTATTCCCAATGAAATTCAAAGAAACAATTGAATAATAACTAATTCCTCAACTAAACGTTCCCCAGTGTTACAACCTATCAGAGCACGACACTGACACACGGACTTAAAGTAACATAGCTCTAGAGCCATCCTCACCAACTCCTGAGCTGCTAACTTTAATCTAAAATTGTTAAAGTAAGGGTGAGATTTCTCATAATTAACATGCATTATAAGTTTCTCAATCAACATTATATCACAAGCATATTATTTCACCCATTTTAGCATAAATTCAGATTCAACACGCAGTTCCAATCATACAAGTCATTATGCACAAATCAATAATCAACCAAAGAATTGTAACACTAGAAGACATCCTAACATGTTACAATTCCATGCAAACACAAATGCAGACACAATGCATGTGGTACCAACACGTGACCAAGTCACCCAACACTGATCCATCATCAACCGGATACAGCAACCATCGATTCGTCCATAAACACCCGGACACGAATCTAGCCTAACCACCCATCATCACTCGGGTATCGGTTAACGGCAATACAAGTCAAATTCCACACAATGGGAATTAACTTCACCAAAACAATGCATATGCACGCACATCACTAGTATGCAACATCAAATCAGTCTATGAAATACATCAATTTATCATAACTGAACCAAAACCAAAAACATGATATCTCAACGATCATGCACACCATCATTAGCAACATAAACATGCCTTTCATTCACACAATACTAATACATCCATCCATCACAGGTTCACTGCTACATACACACCCATGTGTGTTAGCCAATAATCACTTATTCCGGGATTTGACTCATTTTCAAAATAATTTAAGGTTTTAGAAAATATTTTCATTTTATAAAATAGAGCATTAAATTTAAGAAATAACGTCCAAAACGGCACTCAAAACGGACTTACGGTTTGAAAGTTATGAATTTTCAAAGTTTAATATTTTTCAAAAAGTTACAGCAGAACCCGGTTCCTACATATGCAGGAACCGGTTCCTGCGAAGTTCAAAAATCACGCTTCTGGAAAAATGTATGGGAACCCGGTTCCTACCTATACAGGAACCGGTTCTTACGTGCATTTTTACCAGTTTTTATAAATTCACACAGTGGAACCCGGTTTCTCCCCACTGGGAACCGGTTCCCACGACCTGCAGAGTCAAATTCTGCATTTTTGACAGCATTTATTCATTCTAAACCAATTCCAAACATACCCATACGAATTGCAACATGAGAAACACCAAAACACATCCATTTTTCACCATTATAACATCAAACAACATTATTTCATCATTCCTTTTTATCATCTGACACCCTAATGGTTTTCAACCTACAATTCGATGCAATAGTGACAATTCTACGGAACCCTAGAATTACAAACCGGGATTCCCTAACATACTATGATCCATACTATTGAATATCTAAACCGATAATATGAATTAACTAATCGAAATCACCCCTTACCTTGTGGATTCTTCGAATTCTGACGCTTCAGGTTTTCTCCTTCTTTTTCCTCTTCTCAAATGCACGTATGATGAATATTCCAAAATAACTCTCTTTCTCTTCTTTTTCCTTTTAATACTCCTTTTATTATTCCAATAAAATAATTAAATTAGTAATTAGTAAGAGTAGAGTATTTTACCCCTCACACCCTCTAATCACTCTTCACACCACCAATACTTCTTTCCTTTAATTAATTAAATTAATTCCAATAATCCAAAAATACCAATAATTAAATTTCCAATTAAATTAATAATTAAAAATTCTAATTATTTAATAATCAGATTATTTGGGGTGTCACAAATTTCCTCTTTTATCATTGTGACCTAAAATTGGATACTTCTAGACACTTCATATGCAACATGTTGATGAAACACATAGGCCATGGTCATAGGTTTGGGTCAGGCGACCTAGGACCCAATCGAGTGAATCGAGAGTGTGTCCACCTGACATTTTTGCAATTCCTTTAAGTCGGTTTTTTCTCTATGGGTTGCTTCTCTTATGTGCTCAATAAAATTATTCTAGTCCGCGGTCCCTCAAGCACGAAGCCTAGTTAGGGGTGGAGTGGTTAATTTAGATGCATAACGGTCTATATGAAGCATGGGGTAACGAGTCTCTCAAGCATTTCTCAGGACAATTTCCTCTTGTACAGGGCGAGTCCCTCGGTTATTTCTTAGTGTGATTCTCTTAAGCGTTTCTCAGGGTGACTCCCTCGGGTGTTACTTAAGGCAAGTCCCTTATGCGTTTCTTAGGGAGATTCACTCAAGCACTTCTCATAGAGAGTCCCTCAAGTGTTGCTCGGGGTGAATCCCTCAGGTGTTGCCCGGGGCGAGTCCCTCAAGCATTGTCTAGGAAGGCACGTGTAAAATTTAATGCTTAGACATGCAACTCTTTTCTTAGGAATACGCGACCATTGTGGGTCGTTGATTATATACATGTGTTAGCATTGAGTCATATATGCTTTACTTCTCCAACCATTAGCGTGTACGTATGTTAGGGAAATGATTACCTACACGAATTAGACAGTTGACTTTACAATAATGGGATTCTGACCCTTTTCTTCTTCACGCTCTCTCCATACTTTCTATATTTCTTAAATGAAAGTTTCTTCTTAGAACTTTCCAAATTCCACTCAATTTTCTATCCTTCATCATCTTAAGCACATGTATTGAAATTTTCCTCCATCTTTTTATTTTTCTGATAATGGTGATTTTTAGGAATTTAGATTAGAGTAATAATGCAGTTGAGCCATATATTGATATGGAGCATATAGACATGTGGTGGTATTACATGAAAAAAACTACGAGGTTCAACGAGACAATTGATTACAAAAGTAGCTCCAATTCTAGTAGTGATAGTGACCATTTAACACCTACAAAAATAACATTTGAGAAAAATGACATTTGAGATTTTGCTTAACCCTCATAAATATAAAAAATTGTTATAAATTCTCATAAACACATATACCAAGCTTCCCTTCTAATTTTACAAATTGAACAACATCCAAATCCTTAGTAAAAATATCAACAATCTGATTTCCAATGCTGACATGCTCAAGAGTTATAACTTTGTCTTCAACTAGATCCCTGATGAAATGGTGCCTAATAACATCATTCAATTTTTCACAAAATAATGTCATGACATATTGTGTGACATTATACTCAGATAGCGTTTCTTTCATCTAAACTGGTGGAGACCAGCTACTACTTGTAGCAATATACTCATGATTAATCCCTTCATTGGTGCATAATTCATCAAACTTGCTTTTTTCAACTTCCTCCCCATGGTTACTTATATTTTTGACAATTCCATAATCCTCTTCCCTTTGAATCTTTTGACATAATTCTTTAAAGACTTCAAACACTTCAGATTTATCTTTGATGAATTCTCCCAGGTGAACCTTGAGAAGTCATTAACAACAACATAGACATACCTCTTTCCTCCTAGACTTTCAACCTGCATAGATCCCATCAAGTCCATATGAAGTAGCTCCAAGGGTTTTGATGTGGTCATATGTTAGAGCTTCTTATATGACATCCTTGTTAGCTTCCTAATTTGACACTCACCACGGATTCTTCCTTCATTAATCTTCAGCTTGAGAATACCTCTAACAACTTTCTTTGACAAGATTTTCTTCATACCTTTCAAGTGCAAATGGCCAATATGGGGAAGTGCCCTTATCTTAAACACTTTTCTTCCCAGCCGCATTCAAATATCACCACGAGCAATATCTCATTTTTATCATGCTTCCATATGTATTAATTCGAGTCTACATGCTGAATTTTTGCTACCTTAATTCCTCGTCCTCCAACCATTTTGTTTTCGTTAATTTATGAATAATTATTAAAAAATACGATAATAAAATACACTTAAAATATCAATTTCGAAATTAGATAAAAGAAAATTATCCCAAAAATGAATACAAATAGGATTAAAATATCACTTACATTCACCCGATTGTTTTGCCATTGGTTTCGCATAAATCAGAGTTACAGTGGTGAAGATACGAACAAAATAATGGTGTTAATCGAACCGAGAAAGCGATATTTTAACGACATAAACGAATGAATGAAAAATTAAAATAAATATAGAAGCTTAAATAATTAATTAGTAGAATCAACATACTGAAATTTAAAACAAAATGAAAAAACTTTATGCACGGCTTATTTGTCATCGCAATTGAACCAGACAAATCACACAACAACATAAACTCATAAGTGCAAAAAATGCAGATATAAAATTGAGCAGAATATGCAGAAACCGAAATCAAATTGCAGCAGAGAAATTGAAAAACAAGAACACAAAAGAATAGATTAGAGATTTCAGTCCATTAAGACTTACTTCAAAGGGAAAGAACAACTCATTAAATGTCAATCATAAAATATGAATTAAGATTACAAAATTTAAACCCTTTGAATTTTCCCTTTCAATGTTCAACATGAACAATCAACACACACAAGCCTTCCAACCCCTCAAATTTCTGACAAACTCTTTATCCCTTACTCATGATTTTCACTCATTGTATTTCTCCATTTCTGTGTTTTAACTCACTGTTTATTGCAATTTCATAAAATTTCCAGAATTTCTAGAGAATATTATTTCTGTTATGGCATCAAAAGTTCAATTATGATCAAATCAATCTTTAGAAAACTAGAACCAAGGTATTTTAGAGGTCCAATTTGTAATGTGTTCCTTTTAATAAAACCATAATTATGGGCCAAAAAAAAATTAAATAGCCATATTGGATTTAAAGTTATGTAAAGTTTTACTTTAAGCGGCTTCAAATTACACAAAGAAGGGAGATGAACCTTGAATAAGTCAAAAACTAAAGAAAGAACCTAAACAAACAATGTGAATTAGTATGAGTTTAATACAAGTCACATCTTTTACAAAATTTATAAAGTACTTGTAGTGTCGATGAAGAAACTATCATTGACTTAACATTAACAAGCTCAACCAGCCAGTTGAGTAGAAACAACAAATACTTTGCAGAATTTGGCATCAATCTAAGATAAATGTCTATGTGTTGAATAGAAGATAAATTGGTTTTGCTCCCATAGAGTTTGTGAAAAGGAGAACCAATAAAAGTAAAGATACAATGATCAAAGTATTCAACTTGTGTAATGCCGAAAAAGGCTCAGCACGGACATCATCGCCAAAAGGAAAGGCGAATGAATGTAGACACAATTCAATTAATGAGGGAAAATTGAGAGAACTAGGAAATAATATTCTCATACCATAAATTTTAGGGTGAACAACATCAAGTTTATCAAGTTTAAGAGATGTCAAAGTGTGAGATAAAAATAAGGTCGGAGCAAAAAGTTGAATCTCACATTTGACACAAATGTGTAAGTGGTGGACATTATGTGAAATGGTGTAACTAGTGACCCTTATGAGTAGGTGAGGCTGGATCAAACCATGACGGTGAAAAGTTAGAGTATGTAGTTCGGTTGAGTCATCTCGAAGAGACAAAATCCGAGTTACAAATTTGATAAAATTGAAATACGTAAAGTTGAAGGAGTTTAATTTAAGAGTGGGAGGATGCTTCTAGAGAGATTTCCATCTTGGAGACAGTACGAAAGTTTGAACAACAGGTTTGGAGGGTAAAAAGGAAAGAATGCGAAGGATAATGCAATTCAGGAAATCATTTAGGATGTGTTTAAATTGGCGGTGGACAATATTGATTCTAATATAATTAATATTAGTAGAATTGATTTTATTAGAATTGAGTTTAGAAAAATTGATTTATATTTGGATACATTTATGTAAAAGTGAGTTGAACTATAAATTTCAGTGTAAAAATCGTTCAGAATCAATTTTATAGGTAGAAGCTACAAATTCTAACTTCAAGTGAAATCAATTCTAGAAACATAATCAACTCTATTTATACTTAACCAAATATTTCAAAATCATATAGAATCAATTTTAAACCTTTATAATTGCTTTTGATCTTTCCAAAAGTCAAACCAAACATGCAATTAATTTGTCTTTATTCTATAGGTTTTTATCCATTTTTCTCTTCATTGTGTTTATCTAACAAACTGAGAAACAAAAGAAACACGAATTTTAATTAAACTTTTTTTTACATAGTGTTGTACCCCAAAATTTTTCCTCCCATATTCTTCAAGGTTTGTCAAGAATCATCTTCCAATGGTTCAAGATTGCTCAAGAGGTTGTACAGTTAAACCACCTCCTAAGACAACTAAAATTAGGGTTTTGGTTCTTTCAAGGAATTGAAGGTTTTCAATGGTTCAATCAAGTCTCATAGGCCTATATGCATTCTCAAGCACCTACATGTCAAGTTTCAAGGCTCACAGTGCCAATTTGCACAGTCAAAAGCTCCATTTAATCCACAGTCAACTGCAAGGGCAAAATGGTCATTTTGCAGTCAAAAGTCATAATTTTTGGTCAACATCTTATTTTGAGTCCACAATCATCATTTTATCAAATCTTGATCATGATTCCACAAGAATGGCTCAAAAATCATCAAGATGCAAAAAGTTACTATTTTTGGATAGCAAAAAAGTCAACTGTATCTTGACCAAGGGCATAACTTTTTCATGGTTCATCAGAAAAATTCCATCCAATGCTCATTTTGAAGGGGATGACATTTCCTACAATCCATCTTCACATTCCAAGTCCAAGAAATGCTCTCACAAGAAGTTGTCAATTTCTACATTATAGGTCAATTTCAAAAGTCAACAAAAGTGCACTTTAAGTCAAAGGCCATAACATGATATTGGTAAATCCAAATGATATGGGACCAAAGGCATTGGTTAGAGGACTTCAAGGCCTTTCCAAAATGTCCAAGAACATGTTCATATGATCAAAATTGAGCAAGTTGTGCATTGGAGAAGTTGGGAAATTTTCATGAATTTGTAAAAGTCAACTTTGCTCAAAACACCTTATTTTTGCTAATGGGCCTCAAATCTCTTCTTGAAACTTCATCCATGGCCTATGCACGACCCATCAAGCTTAATTGAATTATTTTCTTATTTTTTATTAATTAATTGGATTTTTAATTAATATTAATTCATTTAATTAATTTAAATTGTAGGAAAATACAAAGATTTGATTTTTCAATCTTTTTGTGAAGCAAATATGGTCAAGATATGCTGGCAATTTCGTGTACAAATCAAAGATGCAAAAATCTCCAAAAATTGGCAACTTTATTCAATCATGAAAATGCAAAAAGATTTGATTTTCAATCAAATATTCAACCATCAATTCCATGGATTTTTGCTCAAGATTGTGACCTAATTCCATTCCTCTATAAATATTCAAGCTAACCCTGATGCCATACACGTGAAAAAGCTGCAGAAAAAAGGCCATAGCATATTGCAAAATTCCAAGAAAATTGCAAAACTGATTTTTACATTCCAGGCCAATTCAAGGCAATTTGTTGATTCTAACACCTTGCAGGAGTTCCCAGGAACGTGTGGTAATTGAATTCACACGCTAAAGCTCAAAGAATCCAAGGATACATAACCACGGTTTGACATTTTTATTCAAAATCGTATTGTCTAATTCATGAGCATTTAACATGATTTCTTGATTGTTTTGCATTGCTAGCAATCATATGAAGCTAATGGTATAACTGAATTGGATTATAATGCCCTAAATCACAAGATGCCATAGTTGAATTTTTAGGGTTCATAAGCTTTGAATTGGGGCTTTGCAATCCAGGAACAATTAGGACTAATGATGCATATGGTTGGAATCGTTGAACCAAGACGAACTCAAAGAACCCTTCGCGAAATATTTATATAAACCACAGTGCTAATCGCTATTTTTCCTCGTAGCATATTGTGGGGGTTAAAAACCCCCGCTATCTGTTATTATATTTACAGGGCAAACAGAGAAGATGACTAGGTGTTAGCCTCCCATTGGTTAATTCAAAAAGGCGCGCGCTTTATTTTATTTACAACTTAGTGATTTGTTTCCCAATATAATATTTGTCTCTTATGCTAATAACTATTGAAGCAGCGTAGTGGAGTGGTTAATGCTTTGGCTTGGAAACGTTGGGACCTGGGTTCGAATCCCAGGTCCCCCAAAATATTTGTTTCTATTTTTCTTCACATGATCACATGCAGGTTTCAAAAGATGGTCCACCATGTACTTCATCTCTCCAAGCGCCAGATGTCCCTAGACTCAAATCCAGTGGTCATGAGTGGAAGACTACCATGCTCCCTGGTCAATGCACGTGTGGGCGATCCAAAAAGTCAAAAAGGCTTGCAGTTTGTTGGGCCTGAGAATTTCCAAACATACCTCCATATTGGGCCAGCACCCCCCTGGTTTATTCTTCTTTTTTATATTTTTTCATTTAATTATTTTACCATTAATTATTATTATCACTTAATTAGCTCAATTAATTTTTTTTCATAATAAATTCAGAAAACATAAAAAATATGATATTTTTATTTATTAAATTTAGTTAGTTATTTTGTAAATAAATACTAACAAATTAATTTAGTCTTTTTAATTAGGTTAATTTCAATATTTTTTTTTGCAATAAATAAAATAAATTAGAATTAGGGTTTTTACTAACTTTTGACTATTTTTATTTATTTTCCTTAAAAACATAAAAAAGCTCAAAAAATATTTCTTTTATTTAATTAATTAGTATTAGGTTTAATTAAATGCAAAAAGGACCAAAACTTCTTTCTTTCTCAAAAAGGGTCAAAACCCTAAAAATATTCCGATTCAATTTTCTCTCGCGCGTATGTTTGTTGTATTAATTTTTGATCCATATTTATGTAATTGCTCCGAGGATGTAATAGCTTTAATTAGGACTTTTTATCGCTTTATTTATTTTCTCGCAATTTACTTTTCAAGGGTTTGCTTTTGGCGATGTAAATATCCGACGCCTTGTAATAGCTTAGTTTTATTTTCCGCAACCATTAACTGCTAGATGTATGAATAATAGGCTATGCATGACAAGATCTATCTTAACTTAAAATCAACCGTAGCTCACCATAACATGTACAAAGATAACATAACTGAAAATTGACACATTTGCACATGCCACTCCTAGGGTACGCCTCACTTGGTTGCCTCGACGTGGTCATTAAGTATAAGTTGTTTTAGAGGTCGCCCTCTTGTCTAAAGATCCAAGTTACCTCGAAACGGTTGCCTCGGATAAAAAAGATCTAAGACATTAGGGTTACCGCTAAGGCGTCCTACTATTGCTTTGGTGACCACATGTCCCTATAATTGAATTGACCTGAAAACTCCAACGACGGTGCTACCTACTTCTCAATAGTGGGATAGTACTGTCTAAAGGACATTTACACAGCTTAATTTCTTTTGAGTAGGTAGAGGTTCTCAGGTACTTGCTCTTTCAAAACAAAAATACTTTTCGCACCTACACTTTTCTGACAAAAGTTTTCAAACAACACTTCATACACTCTTGAGGACAGACACAAGAGTTAAATCGAAGTTTTCAAACAAAACTCTTTTCAAAACCCACAAACACAAGAAAAGCAAAACATTTTTGAAAACATAGTGAGCAAGTACCTAAGAGCCCGTGGATAACCACAGATAGAAAGGGTGCTAACACCTTCCCTTTCTATAATCTACCTCCCGAACCCGAGAAACATCTCGAAAAGGAATTTTGCTGTGCTTTTATCCTTTCCTTGTTGGAGAAAATAAAAGACGGTGGCGACTCTTGCTTACCGCGACATTTCACGAACCAACATTCCAAAACAGTCAGTTCTATTTCCACCGATCACAGAACTGGCGACTCTGCTGGGGAACTAATAAGTGAGGTGTACCTTAGGATTAGACCATTCTATGTTTTCAATTGTATGCCTTGTTTGCTTTAATATTGTGGGCTTGTATTGGAGTTTCATAGATCCTAACCCGGATCTGGGGAATACCCTTTAGGTTAGTAGCAATAAACTGTGAAGGACCTGTCCGGCGTAGACCGACATGGGTGAAGCAGTAGCTACGTTGGTGTGACACCTTGGTCTGTACCGATATCCCTTGTGTTGGAACGAGGAGAATATGGGTCTTCTGAGGAGTCATTAAGCACCAACTGACCTTAGAACCTTAAATTGACCAACTTGGCCATAGAACAGTAGCAGTATGCTACACTCATTGAGGCTAAACTCTCGGGATGGTTCCGGCCGCAAGAAAAGATTGCTAAGCTGGAGTTATGACCAATTGAGGGTAGTCAGTGATATTGAGATCCTCTAGAACCCGGTTACTATTTTTAAGACAGGTCTTAACCAACTGAAACTGAAAGAGGGTAGTACCTAAACTTCATGCTGGCCTGAAATCTAAGGGCTCTTGTGTGACTTGTGTGCCTTATCATGTTTGCCTTTTGTGAATACTTGTGGTGTGCCTTTATCATGACATCATACCATCATACCATTGCATGCATCCTGCATAAGGACTAACCCATTTCAAGGATCTCAAGGGTCTGTGATGCAGGTCATGATGAATCAAAATGTCTAGCAAGGGGCAAAGGGGATTTATTTTCTTCTAGCCAAGGTTGTTTGGAGATCAAAACATGACAACTTGAGTCAGGGGCTATGACCCACTCGATATGGTGAGCTTTGACTCTTGAAGAAGGACTCTCAACAACATGAAGTTCCTTCAATCAAGCTACCGGATTCAAATTCTAACAAGTTTCTCTGTTTACCCCGCGAGATCCTTGAAAACATTGCATACATATATCATACATATCATTGCATAACAGATCACCCTTTATAGGTCTCTCACGTTCTCGCTGTTTATTTCAGCAATGTCTCTCCAACAAGATCTTCATACTCAAGAGACTCAGTTCAGGGAAATCTTCCTAAGCCTATCCAAGGGGCAGGAAGAGTTGAGAACACTCCTCGTGGGGAATTTGGTCAAGAAGAGTCCTGAAGACGGTAAGGACGAACGACTGAAACATCTGCAAGCTGAGGTAGATGCAATGAGAACCCATATGCTGGGGCAGACAACTCTTATCCAAGGCTTAGCTCGGGAGAAAGAAGAGTTGCGAGCCATGACCAACCAACTTCATCAAGACAAATACAATAGTATGAAGCAAACGGTCAAGGCTGGGGATCAAACCAGTAATCAGCCTTCAAGAAGACAAGAGTTTGGTATGGTGAAGAATGGACCTCTCCAAGTTGCTACTACCTCAAGGGTCCAACAACAACCTCACCAAAAACAACAGGTTGATCAGAGTAAGCCAAACATGCCCAGGAGGCAATTTACCAAGATCAACATGTCACTGACTCAAGCGCTACAACACATGTTGAAGACAGGGCTGATTACATTAAAGGCTCCTCCCCGGAACCCAAATACTTCCGCTCCTACCTATCATCCCAATGAAAGGTGTGCATACCACTCTGACAGTCCGGGACATGACACGAACAACTGTTGGAGTTTGAAGAACAAGATCCAAGACATGATTGATGCCAAGGAGATCACGTTTGACCCTCCGGAGACTCCAAACATAACCACTTCTCATATGATGAATCATTGAAAGCTTTTGTTCATTAGAATTTTCAATTTGTAATTTTCTTTTGATTGTTCGAACATTTACTCATGTCAAACTTTATTACCTTATCAATGCATTGCACATGTCTGTTTTGAATCCATCCATTCGTATTCACTATATTCAAATTGCTTTCATTTTTTGTGATGTCAACTCTCGATTAAAAAAATTCTAAACCTTTTGAGGGAGGATGACGAAAACGATACCATGATCTTTACAATATGCTTTTGAACAGACCCCGTTGATGAGGTACAGGCATTGTTTCAAATCCTAAATAGTGGAGTTATAAGGAAGATAATCCCTCGTCAACCCCTTTGAGCCAAAGAAGTTGGTGTTTTTCTTTTCGCAAAAATTAAAAACCCTTAATCATAACCTGGGGCAGGGTAGTTCTCTCAGTTAATCCAGGTGCACAATGAAGGGCATCACTCAGTGATCCAGGTGTACAAAATGGCATCAAAGAAGTCCTTCCGAAACAAGAGACGGTGATGGTTCCGTATAATCATAAGGACAAGCAGTCATTATTTCTCAAAATAAAAGCCCAATAAGTCAAAACCTATGAAGGAGACTTACGCAGAAACTGGGGCATCCCGCTGACTGTAATCACAAAAGAAACAGTTCAGGAAAAAAACAGGGATAATAAAATCAAAAAGAAAGAGGTCCTACAAACCCTCAACAAAAATAAATGACTGCCTATTCAAAATAAACTATCAGTATCCGAACCATCACCGGAATATCAGAGCAAAGACTCAACAAGATCTAATGCACGATTAGCTGAGTTTAGGTTTGAAGAACATCACGAAGAGCGGGTGGGTACAAATAAAGTTTGAGCCTTTATCCTTTGTTTCTTAAACCGTGAACCAGGCCACGTTATAACCCTTAAAAGTCCTAGATGAAGTGTGGGTTAGTTCGAAAGCATACTGTTACCAAAGGTATCCTGACTCCTGTAGGGCTCGCTGTAAAATCTTGAGTTGACATCACATTTTACAAAAAATCACTGGTTTTATTGAAAACTGCATTTTCAAAAACTTCAAGACAGATATAAACGTTGCATTCTTGAAATAATATTGTTTGCATATGACTATTTGTTCAACAGCAGAGAAATTCGCACGACGAATATCTAGTGAACAAAAATCTTCTCAAGGATCACCTCAAGTGGAAAAACACTTCCAACCAAGGGGCAGACATGATCATGGTCCGTCATCTGGGGCAGTCCAGTCAAGATTCAAGGAATCTCTCAAAAATGCCAAATAGCCAGGGGCAGATCTCCATCTGAATCAACTGGGGCATTGGGCATGAATTCCAGCGACAAATCTGGTACGATCAAACATCTTCTGGTAATATGACAACACAACACTACTGACAGTGACAACTCCCTACATTCTAAGAGCATGGACATAGTCGAAAAATACTATGCATAATCAAAGACCCGCTAGGTCGACTGGCCTAGGCAAAAATAAGGGCTTCCCGGCGAACCAAAAGAGTTCGAGCAAAAATAAGGGTTGGAAAAAAAAATTTGTACACCCGGCAAGTTGAAAACTTGAAAAGGCGGCTTGGGCAAAAATGGGTATCCCGGTGGACTGAAAACCCGAAAGGGCGGTCCAGGCAAAAGTTAGGGATCACAGCGTATGACTATGTCCCGGCATCTCGTCACTTGCCTACCAGAAGAAGATTTGTCAAATCGGCAGTTATCAAGACCTCCACAGGTACCTTCTCCCATAAAAGCTGGGGCAATAAGAGTTGTCCAAACTGTACAGTTGCTTTGCTCACCAGGTACAAAGGTAGATTCAGCTGAAGAATTTGACCAGGATACCTTCATTCCCCGTAGAGTAAGGCAAGATTCATCAATACTCTCCCCAAGCAGAGTTGATCTCCCATCAGCCCTAAAAAGGCACAGTATCCCCAGCAAGTCAGCAATACTCTCCCCAAGCAGAGTTGGTCTACCATCAGTCCTGAAAAGTTGGGTATCCCCAGAAGATCTTAATATTCCCCAGCGGAGTATAAAGATATTCCTCAGTAAGTATCTCTGGCAGTCTTAATATTCCTCAACGAAATATAAGGTTGTTCCCCGGCGGAATACAAGATACCCCCAGTGGAGCCATTTCCTCAAAAGTTTCCCCAGGAGAGTTGAACCATCTCCCCAGTAGATTCTGGAAGCTTGTCCCCTGCAGAGTACAAATGGATCTCCTCGTCCATATTCAGAAGGTTATCCCCACCAGAGTCTAACTGGGTTATCCTCAGCAACTTGCAAACTGAAAGATCATCCCCAACGAAGTTCTTTCTATCCTCCAGCGGAGTTCATCATCAAAATCCCCCAACAGAGCTTATCAACGGAATACTCCAGCGGAGTTATCGTTAAAATCTCAGCGAAGCATCTCTTCCCACAGAGTAATTCCCCGCTTAGTAATCTCTTCACCAGGTTTATTCCCCAATGAAGTCATCTTCTCCTACAGGTTTATTCTTGCAATCATCTTCGTTCATCATCCCCAGCGGAAACGAAGAATTCAACATCATTCTCCAGCAGCTCTGGGATTTATTTTCCCCAGCTAAAACATCACATTTGCATACATCATGATACATGCACATACGCATCATATCATACAATCTCATTTTGAGAACATTATGCATTTCATACATCATGACATTGCATATAACTAACTCTTTACCTTTTCAGGAAAGATCGATCAACAGATAAAAGTCATTACCTTTTGGAGTAGCAGTCATCAAGATTCCTTCATCATCCCGATGAGGTATAAGTCGTCCAAGATTCCTTCATCATCCCGTTGAGGTAGAAGTCGTCAAGATTCCTTCATCATCCGGCTGAGGTAGTAATCGTCCAAAGATTCCTTCACCATTCCTTTTGAAGTAGCAGTCGTCAAAGATTCCTTCATCATCCCGTTGAGGTAGAAGTCATCAAGATTCCTTCATCATCCCGTTGAGGTAGAAGTCTTTCAAGATTCCTTCATCATCCCGTTGAGGTAGAAGTCGTCAAGATTCCTTCATCATTCTGCTAAGGTAGTAATCGTCAAAGATTCCTTCATCATCCTGCTGAGGTAGTAATCGTCCAAGATTCCTTCATCATTCTGCTGAGGTAGTAATCGTCCCCGATTCCTTCATCATTCTATTGAGGTAGTAATCATCAAAGATTCCTTCATTATCCTGCTGAGGTAGTAATCGTCCAAGATTCCTTCATCATCCCGCTGAGGTAGTAATCGTCCTAGATTCCTTCATCATCCTGCTGAGGTAGTAATCGTCCCCGATTCCTTCATCATCTATTTGGAGTAGCAATCATCTCAGATTCCTTCATCACATCACTATAAAAAAAAACCTTTCTTAAGTTCCAGATCAACACCTGTAACTAGCCAGGAAATATCTGTGAACGACTGATTGTAGATCTATACCTGAAACCAGACAGGAAAGTTATCTACATGAAGAGACTGAAGATTAACACCTGAAACCAGACAGGAAACCATCTTTCTTTCTCAGGGCAGAGATTAATACCTGAAACCAGACAGGACAACTATCTCATCAGCCAACCTTTCGGAAGCTCCGGATCAACACCTGTAACTAGCCAGGAAATATCTGTGGACGACTGATTATAGTTTAACACCTGAAACCAGACAGGAAAACCACCTATATGACGAATTGTAGATTAACACCTAAAACCAGACAGGACAACTATCTACTTGACCATCATGAAGCAACCCTACGCCGGTTCCTTCTCTCTTTCAGATGCAGTTTTACACGGACTCATCATCAGGCAACCCTACACAGGTTCCTTCTTTCAACCTACCAAGTTACAATTCAACAAACAATCTCTAGATGGCATCTTTAAGCCCATCTCCGCAACTATCCATTACATTCCCAGATGGAATCTATAAGCCCATCCTTCTACCAACGATCTCCAGATGGCATCTATAAGCCCATCCTCCTATCCATCATCTCTCCAAATGGCATCTGTAATCCCATTCCCGACATCACATCGCTGATACTATGTTATGCGAGTGCAAATTTCTGGGCACTTTAGTGTTCAATCATCTTCCACCTTCGGATCACGAAAGGAACGCAAGCCAATCTACATCCTCAGGTTTAAGAAGATTGAACAGGGGCAACTGTTGTACCCCAAAATTTGCCCTCCCATATTCTTCAAGGTTTGTGAAGAATCATCTTCCAATGGTTCAAGATTGCTCAAGAGGTTGTACAGTTAAACCACCTCCTAAGACAGCTAAAATTAGGGTTTTGGTTCTTTCAAGGAATTGGAGGTTTTCAATGGTTCAATAAAGTCTCATAGGCCTATATGCATTCTCAAGCACCTACATGTCAAGTTTCAAGGCTCACAGTGCCAATTTGCACAGTCAAAAGCTCCATTTAATCCACAGTCAACTGCAAGGGCAAAATGGTCATTTTGCAGTCAAAAGTCATAATTTTTGGTCAACATCTTATTTTGAGTCCACAATCATCATTTGATCAAATCTTGATCATGATTCCACAAGAATGGCTCAAAAATCATCAAGATGCAAAAAGTTACTATTTTTGGATAGTAGAAAAGTCAACTGTATCTTGACCAAGGGCATAACTTTTTCATGGTTCATCAGAAAAATTCCATCCAATGCTCATTTTGAAGGGGATGACATTTCCTACAATCCATCTTCACATTCCAAGTCCAAGAAATGCTCTCACAAGAAGTTATCAATTTCTACATTATAGGTCAATTTCAAAAGTCAACAAAAGTGCACTTTAAGTCAAAGGCCATAACATGAGATTGGTAAATCCAAATGACATGTGTTGTACCCCAAAATTTGCCCTCCCATATTCTTCAAAGTTTTGACAAGCATCATCTCAATTTGCTCAAGTCTTCTCAAGGGCTACACAGTCAACCACTCTCCTAAGCCAGTCAAACTAGGGTTTTGGTTCTTGCAAAGAAAGTTGAGGTTTTCAAGGGCTCAATCAAGTCCCACATGCTCATACACTTTGTCAAGCACCTACATGTCAAGTTTCAAGGCTCACAAGGTCAAGTTGCACAGTCAAAAACCCTAATTGCTCCACAGTCAACTGCAGGGGAAAAATGGTCATTTGGCAGTCAAAAGTCAAATTTTTTGGTCAACATCTTATTTTGAAGCCACAATCATCATTTTATCAATTCTTGATCATGATTCCTCAAGAATGGCTCAAAAATCATCAAGGTGTCAAAAGTTTCTATTTTTGGACAGTTGAAAAGTCAACTGTAACTTGACCAAGGCATAACTTTTTCATGGTTCATCAAAAAAATCCCATCCAATGCTCATCTTGAAGGGGAAGTCATTTCCTACAACTCATCTTCACATTCCAAGTCCAAGAAATGCTCTCACAAAAAGTTATCAATTTCAACATTATAGGTCATTTTCAAAAGTCAACAAAAAGGCACTTTAAGTCAAAGACCATAACTTGAGATTGATAAATCAAAATGACATGGGACCAAAGACATTGGTTAGAGGACTTCAAGACCTTTCCAAAATATCCAAGAACATGTTCATAGCTTCAAAATTGAGCAAGATATGCATTGGAGAAGTTGGGAAATTTTTGTGAAATGGCCAAAGTCAATTATCCTTGAAATTTCATTTTTGACAAAAGGGGCCCATTTTTTCCACTTGTTTCAGCTTGGCCATGCCTCCCACGTGTCCCACAATTTATTTCAAGATTAAAAATTAATTTTCCCATTTTTATTTAATTTTATTTGATTTAATGCATTTTAAATGTTTAAAATTCAAATAAAAATCAAAGAAATTAATGGAGGGATATTTTGTGGTTTGAATAGCTTTGATACACCATAAAACATATACCAAATTCGTTCAAGACCTATTATGGGCATAAAAATTCAAATTTTCACAAGAATGGCAAGTTGTTTAAATGGTGTTCATGGCATAATCTCAAACTTCATTGCAAGGGTTAATGGCTCACATTATTGCTTGATTCTCATTCAAAGACATATATGCAAGCCTCTCATACCATTTACAAGGGCTAAGCATCTCTAAAACGAAAAAAACCATATTCAAAAAAATCAAGCAAAAAGTCAAAGCTGAAATCCACCTTCCAAGGCAATTCAAAGCCTTTTCTCGTTTCTAACACTTTGCAGGAACTCTCAGGAGTCTTTTGGAATCAAAACCAAGCGCTCAGGCCTAAGGAATCGCCCCACACGAACTCACGGTTTGCACAATTTTCTTGGAATCGAATTTCATTTGTTCATGCATCATTAACATAATTTGTTGCTTGTTTTGTGTTGTATGAGTCCACAGGAAACTAATGGTATGGTTCAATTGCTTTGAGATGCCCCAAAACTCAATATTATTTTTTCTAAGGTATTCCTATGCAGGCTTCCAAACAGCGTCCATCATGCATCTCAAGTGATCATCCTGCCAAGTGGCCACTAACGCCAATCTGATGGCTATGAGGCGTGGACCATGGTGTTCCCAGTCAATGCTTGCACACTTGATTCCAGTTTCAACAACACACCCCCATTCCTGGCCCAATACCCCCTCCATTTGGGTTCATTTTTCTTTCTTTTCATTTTATTTATTTAAATTAATTTCTAACCCCTTTTATTTTATTGGTTATTAGTAATTAATTTAATTAATCATTTTCATAAAAAACAAAAAATATAATTAACCCTTTTAATATTATTTTTATTTTGTAAATAAATCATAATTGAACTAGTTTTTAATTAGGCCATTTGAACATTTTAATAATTAAAATAGATTTAGATTTAGGTTAATCTTTAAATTTGTTTCTTTTTATTTCTATTTTATTTCATAAAAAATATAAAAAAATCAAAAAATATTTTCTTGTAATTAAAATAATTAATTAGTTTTCAATTTCATTAAAAAAAAAAGACAAAAAAAGAAGTTAATTCCCTTTTATATATTCATGCGTATTTAATTTGTCCGATTATTATGTAATTGCTCCGGATATGTAATAGTAAATAGGACCTTTTACTGTTTTTTTTATTTTCCGCACTTATTTACTTAAAACGGGTCTTTGTAAAAATTTGGCGATGTATAGACCCGCGCCTTGTAATAGCGTAGGATTTACGTTTCCGCAATTTATTTTCCGCACCCCCTTTAACTGTTAACTTGTATGAAAGAATGCATGACAATTAAAAACAAAGCGTAGCTCACCAAATGCATGACAAGATATAACATAAACTGAAAATAACACAAGAATTCACACACCACTTCTAGGGTACGCCTCACTGTTGCCTTGCCCCTCGAAACGTGGTCGTCGAGTACATGACGTTTTAGTAAGTCCTTATGTCCATGAACATGGCATAAGGGTAGCTTCTAAGGTGTCCTACTGTTGCTCTGGTGACCACACTGTCCCTACAAGATCGAATTGTGGTCGTCAAGTATAGGACGTCTTAGCGGTCCTTATGTCCATGATCCAGTTGCCTCGAAACAGTTGCCTCAAAATAGTTGCCTCGAAACAGTTGCCTCGAAACGGTTGCCTCGGATTAAAAAAGGATCAAGGACATAAGGGTAGCTTCTAAGGTGTCCTAACTGTTGCTTCGGTGACCACACTATCCCTAAAATCAAATTGACCCGAACACCTCCAACGATGGTGCTACCTACCCCTCAATGGTGGGATGGCACTACCTAAAGGACACTTACACAGCTTAAATTCCTTAGGGTAGGTAGATGACTCATGGATACTTGCTCTTTTCAAAAACAAACAAAATACTTTTCACACCTTACACTTTCAAAAGCTTTCAAAACAAATTTTTCAAACACTCTTGAGGACAGATACAAGAGTTATTCAGAAATCTTTCAAAGAAACTTTTTCAAAGCCCACTCACATTTTGAAAAGCAAACATTTTGAAAACACAAATGAGCAAGTATCTAAGAGCCCATGGATAACCATGGATAGAAAGGGTGATAACACCTTCCCTTTCTATAAATCTACCTCCCGAACCGAGAAACTATCTCATAAGGAATTTTGCTGTGCTTTTGTCCTGTCCATGTTGGAGAAAATAAAAGACGGTGGCGACTCTTGCTTTCGCGACATTTCACTAACCAGCGTTAAACAGTCAGTTCCAGATCCACCGATCACAGAACTGGCGACTCTGCTGGGGATACTTATAAAGTGAGGTGTACCTTAGGATTAGTTCATAACTGTGTTTTCAATTGTATTGATTTGCTTGCTTTAAATTGTGGGTTGCATGGGAGTTACATAGATCCTAACCCGGATCTGGGGATACCCTGTTTAGGTAGCATAAGCTGTGAGGGACCTGTCCGGCATAGACCGACATGGGTGAAGCAGTGGCTACATTGGTGTGGCACCATGGTCTGTACCGATATCCCTTGTGTTGCAACAAGGAGAATATGGGTCTTCCAAGGAGTCATTAAGCACCAACAGACCTTAGAACCTTAAATGACACAACTTGGCCATTAGAACAGTAGCAGTATGCTACGCCCATTGAGGCTAAACTCTCGTGATGGTTCTGGCCGCAAGAAAAGATTGCGATGCTGGAGTTATGACCGATTGAGGGTAGTCAATGATATTGGGATCCTCTAAGAACCCGGTTACTTTTGATAGGACAGGTATGAACCAACAAACTGAAAGAGGGTAATACCCAGACCCCATGCTGGCCTAAACTCTAAGGGTTTCTCTTGTGTGACTTGTGTGCCTTCGTACTTGCCTACTCGCATGCTTGTTAGCTAACACATGAACTACTTGCAGGTTTTGTTTATAGTCCTTGATTAGGACTCACAACAGGGTTTACTAAGTTTCTTGCAGGTTTTGTTTATAGTCCTTAATCGGGACTCATAACAGAGTGTACTGAGTTTCTTGTAGGTTTTGTTTATGGTCCTTAATGGGGACTCATAACAGGGTTTACTTACATCACTCCATGCATAGCATAACATCATACCATTGCATGTATCCTGCATGAAGACTAACCCATTTCAAGGATTTCAAGGGCTTGTGATACAGGTGATGATGAACCAACTGTCCAGCAAGGGGCAAAAGGGGATTTATTTTCCTCTAGACAAGGTTGTCAGGGGCTATGACCCACTCGATATGGTGAGCCTTGACTCTTGAAGAAGGACTCTCAATAATATGCAGTTCCTTCAATCAAGCTACCAGACCCAAATTCTAACAAATTTTCTTGTTTATCCCGCGAGGTCCTTGAAAACATTACATACATGTCATACACATCATTGCATAACCGGTATCCTTGTTGCAGCTCACTTACCTTTCTAGCTGTTTATTTTAGCAATGGCTTCCCAACAAGACAACCAGGACCTTCTTGCTCAAGAGACTCGGTTCGGGGAAATCCTCCTGAATCTATCCAAGGGGCAGGAGGAGTTGAGGACACTTCTCATGGAGACTTTGGTCAGGAACAGCGCTGAGGACGAACGGCTGAAACATCTGCAAGCGGAAGTGGATGCAATGAAAGTCTAAATGCTGGGGCAGGTGACTATCATTCAAGGCTTAGCTCAAAGACAAGAAGAGCTCGGAGTTCTCGTCAACCAACTGCTTCAGAGTAACCAACTGGGGCAAACGTCTAAGGTTGAAGGGCCAATCATCATTCAATCACCTTTGAGGCAAGGGAACAAGAGAGCTCCCCAAGTGGCTTCAGTGTCACAATTTCAGCATCAACCTCACCAGCTTCGGCCAGGCAAGCCCAGGAGGCAATTCACCCAGCTCAACATGTCGTTGTTTCAAGCTTTACAACGCCTGTTGAGATTGAATCTGATCACATTAAGGGCTCATCCCCAGAACCCCAACACAACATCTCCTACCTATCATCCCAATAAGAGGTGTGCCTACCACTCTGCCAGTCCAGGACATGATACAAATGAGTGTTAGGCTCTAAAGAACAAGATCCAGGACCTGATTGATGAAGGAGCATTGGAGTTCACACAGGATGGTCAGGCTGAGTTTTTCTACCATCCTTCCAAGGCTCACCATTTGAAGTAACAAGCCCTGAGACTAGAAGACTTTTGTTCATTAGAATTTTCCAAGTTGTAATTTTCTTTTGTTCAAACATTTACTCATGTTAAACGTTGTTATTTCATTAATGCATCGCATACGTCTGTTTTGAAGCAATATATTCGTATTCACTATACGCAAATTATTTTCATATTTTTTTTTCTGATGATCAACGCTCGATTAATAATGCTAAGCCTCTTGAGGGAGGATGACGAAAACGATACCACGATCCTTACAGTATGCTTTTGAACAGACCCCGCTGATGAGGTACAAGCATTGTTTCAATCCCTAAACACTGGAGTTATAAGGAAGATAATCCCTCGTCAACCCCTCTGAGCCAAAGAAGTAGGAGTTTTTCTTTTCGAAAATTAAAACCCTTTATCATAACCTGGGGCAGGGTAGTTCTCTCAGTTGATCCAAGTGCATAACAAATGACACCAAAGAGGTCCTTACAAAAAAAGAAAGACAGTGATGGTGCCAAATAATCATAAAGATAGGCAGTCATTATATCTCAAAGATAAAAACCCATTAAGTCAAAACCTATGAAGGAGACTTACAAAACTGGGGCATCCCGCTGACTGTAATCACAAAAGAAACAGTTCAGGCAAAAAAAATAGGGATAATAAAATCAAAAAAAGAGGTCTTACAAACCCTCGACAAAAAATGACTGCCTATTCAAAATAAATTGTCAGTATCCGAACCATCACCAGAATATCAGAGCAAAGACTCGAACAAGGTCTAACGCACGATTAGCTGAGTTTAGGATTGAAGAACATCACGAAGAGCGGGTGGGTACAAATAAAATTTGAGCCTTTATCCTTTGTTTCTTAAACCGTGAACCAGGCCACGTTATAACCCTAAAAAGTCCTAGCTGAAGCATGGGTTATTTCGAAAGCATACTGTTACGAAAGGTATCCTGACTCCTTAAGGCTTGCGATAAAATACGGAGTTGACATCACGTTTTACAAACATTCACTTGTTTTATGAAAAAGAATGCATTTTCAAAATCATCAAGACAGACATAAGTTTTGCATTTTTAATATAACATTGTTTGCATGTGACTATTTGTTTGAACAGCATAGAAATTCGCACGACGAATATCTGGTGAACAAAAGCACTTCCAATCAAGGGGCATGTATGACTATTGTCCATCATCTGGGGCAGTTAAGTCAAGATTCGGAGAATCTCTCAAAGGCCAAGTAGCCTGGGGCAAATCTCCGCCTAGGTCACTTGGGGCATTCCAACAATGAATCTTGCCTGATCAAACACCTTCCGGTGGCAGGACGAAACACTTCTAACAGGGGCAACTCCCTACATTCTGAGAGTGTGGATATAGTCGAAAAGAATACTACGCGTAATCAAAGACCCGCTAGGTTGACACACCTAGGCAAAAATAAGGGCTTCCTGGAGAACCAAAAGGGTTCGGGCAAAATGAGGGATGAAATGAAAAAAACATGTACACCCGGCAAGTCGAAAACCTGAAAAGGCGGCTTGGGCAAAAATAGGTATCCCGGTGGACTGAAAACCCGAAAAGGCGGTCCAGGCAAAAGTTAGGGATCAAAAGCGTACGACTATGTCCCGACATCTTGTCACTTGCTTACTAGAAAAAGGTTTGCCCACCAACAACTATCAGTACCTCACAGGTCTTCCTCTCCCACCTCAGAAACAGGGGCAATGATGAGTTGTCTAAGCAATCTAATTGTTCTGTCCATCAGGGTACCAAGGTAAGTTCGGCAGAAGAACACAACCAGTATGTCTTAACCCCCCAGAGAGTGAACCAGCAAGTCAACACACTCTCCCCAAGCAAAGCTATACTATTAGCCTTAAGGAAGTTGGGTATCCTCCAGCAGATCTCAACATTCCTCAGCACAATATACGAGCATTCCTAACAAGCATCCCCGACAGTCTTGGTCTAAGATTGTTCCCCGGCGGTATATCAAAAATTCAATGGAGTCACTTCCCCGATACAGTTCAAAACTTCCCCAGGAGAGTCCAATCCAGTTCCCCCAGGAAAGTTGGAATCCATCTCCCCAAGCAGTAAGCTTATCCCCAGTAGATTCTGGAAGCTTATCCCTCGCAGAGCACGAACGCGTCCCCCGGCTTTATTCAAAGGTTATTTCCCTACCAGGATATAACTGGGTTATCCTCAGCCAAAAGCCACGGAAAGATCGTCCTCGGCAAAGTCTTCTTATCCCCAGCGAAGTCTATTAATACTTCCAACATAACAACGGAATTCCCAGCGAAGGTACCATCAACATTCCAACAAGTACCTCTCTCCCCACAGAGTATTGTTCCTCAACAAGATCGCTAGAGTAATTTTCTCCCCGCAGGGTAATCCATTCGCCAAGTTTATTCCCCAACGGAGTTATCTTCTCCTACCGGTATTCTTGCAACTATCATCCCCAGCGGAGACGAATTTTCTTTTCTCCCAACATCAGCCCAGGATATGACTTCCCGACATCCGTCAAGGATTTATTTTCCTAGACAAAAACATACATTCATAAACATCGCATTTCCATACATTATAGCATGCATATATGCATCATATCTTACAATCTCATTTATATTGAGAACATCATTGCTTGATCCATATCATGCATTGCATATGACTGACCTTTACCTTTCAAGAAGGATCCAGTTAAGTTCTCAGATATATTTCAAGACTTTAGTCTGGTTCAGTTAAATCGACCCTAAGATTTTCCTGTTTCTTATCCAGTCAAAGGCCTTCTCTGGTTCAGTCAGATCGACCCTAAGATCTCCCTGTTTCTTATCCAGTTGAAGATTTCAAGACCTTGACCGGTTCAGTTAAATCGACCCTAAGATTTTCCTGTTTCTTATCCAGTCAAAGGCCTTCTCTGGTTCAGTCAGATCGACCCTAAGATCTCCCTGTTTCTTATCCAGTTGAAGATTTCAAGACCTTGACCGGTTCAGTTAAATCGACCCTAAGATTTTCCTGTTTCTTATCCAGTCAAAGGCCTTCTCTGGTTCAGTCAGATCGACCCTAAGATCTCCCTGTTTCTTATCCAGTTGAAGATTTCAAGACCTTGACCGGTTCAGTTAAATCGACCCTAAGATTTTCCTGTTTCTTATCCAGTCAAAGGCCTTCTCTGGTTCAGTCAGATCGACCCTAAGATCTCCCTGTTTCTTATCCAGTTGAAGATTTCAAGACCTTGACCGGTTCAGTTAAATCGACCCTAAGATTTTCCTGTTTCTTATCCAGTCAAAGGCCTTCTCTGGTTCAGTCAGATCGACCCTAAGATCTCCCTGTTTCTTATCCAGTTGAAGATTCCAAGACCTTGCTTGGTTCAGTTAAGTCGACCCTAAGATTTTTCTTGATTCTTATCCAATCAAAGGCCTTCTCTAGTCCAGTTAAATCGATCCCTAAAAGATTTTCCTGATGAAGACTCAGTAGAAGACATCCAAGATTCTCTCAGCGTTACTGTTGAGATTGAAGTCGCCTATGATTCTCTCAGCGTTACTGTTGAGGTTGAAGTCGCCCAAGATTCTCTCAGCGTTACTGTTGAGGTTGAAGTCGCCCAAGATTCTCTCAGCGTTACTGTTGAGGTTGATGTCGCCCAAGATTCTCTCAGCGTTACTGTTGAGGTTGAAGTCGTCCAAGATTCTCTCAGTGTTACTGTTGAGGTTGAAGTCGCCCAAGATTCTCTCAGCGTCACTGTTGAGGTTAAAGTTGTCCAAGATTCTCTCAGCGTTACTGTTGAGGTTGAAGTCGCCCAAGATTCTCTCAGCGTTACTGTTGAGGTTGAAGTCGCCCAAGATTCTCTCAGCGTTACTGTTGAGGTTGAAGTCGCCCAAGATTCTCTCAGCGTTACTGTTGAGGTTGAAGTTGTCCAAGATTCTCTCAGCGTTACTGTTGAGGTTGAAGTCGCCTGTGATTCTCTCAGCGTTCCTGTTGAGGTAGTAATCGTCCAAGATTCTCTCAGCGTTCCCGTTGAGATAGTAACCATCCCTGGTTCATTTATCACCTTTTTGAAGCTCCAGATTCAATTCCTGTAACCAACCAGGATGCGTCTATACAAAGAGTTTGAAGACCAGTTCCTGTAACAGGCCAGGTAATCATCTTTCTTTTTCAGGTACGCAGGTTCTCGCTAAGGAATCTCTTGCGCGATCGACACCCAGATGGCATCTATAAGCCCATCCACCTATCCATCACCTCTCAGCATGGCATCTATAAGCCCATCATCCCATCCGTCAATCTCCAAATGGCATCTATAAGCCCATTCCCACCATCACACTGCCAACATGTGAGCGCAAATTTCTGAGCACTCTAGTGTTCAATCATCTTCCACCTTCGGATCACGAAAGGCACACACGCCAATCTACATCCTCAGGTCTAAGAAGATTGAACAGGGGAAACTGTTGTACCCCAAAATTTGCCCTCCCATATTCTTCAAAGTTTTGACAAGCATCATCTCAATTTGCTCAAGTCTTCTCAAGGGCTACATAGTCAACCACTCTCCTAAGCCAGTCAAACTAGGGTTTTGGTTCTTGCAAAGAAAGTTGAGGTTTTCAAGGGCTCAATCAAGTCCCACATGCTCATACACTTTGTCAAGCACCTACATGTCAAGTTTCAAGGCTCACAAGGTCAAGTTGCACAGTCAAAAACCCTAATTGCTCCACAGTCAACTGCATGGGCAAAATGGTCATTTGGCAGTCAAAAGTCAAATTTTTTGGTCAACATCTTATTTTGAAGCCACAATCATCATTTTATCAATTCTTGATCATGATTCCTCAAGAATGGCTCAAAAATCATCAAGGTGTCAAAAGGTTCTATTTTTGGACAGTTGAAAAGTCAACTGTAACTTGACCAAGGCATAACTTTTTCATGGTTCATCAAAAAAATCCCATCCAATGCTCATCTTGAAGGGGAAGACATTTCCTACAACTCATCTTCACATTCCAAGTCTAAGAAATGCTCTCACAAAAAGTTATCAATTTCAACATTATAGGTCATTTTCAAAAGTCAACAAAAAGGCACTTTAAGTCAAAGACCATAACTTGAGATTGGTAAATCAAAATGACATGGGACCAAAGACATTGGTTAGAGGACTTCAAGACCTTTCCAAAATGTCCAAGAACATGTTCATAGCTTCAAAATTGAGCAAGATATGCATTGGAGAAGTTGGGAAATTTTTGTGAAATGGCCAAAGTCAATTATCCTTGAAATTTCATTTTTGACAAAAGGGCCCCATGTTTTCCACTTGTTTCAGCTTGGCCATGCCTCCCACGTGTCCCACAATTTATTTCAAGATTAAAAATTAATTTTCCCATTTTTATTTAATTTTATTTGATTTAATGCATTTTAAATCTTTAAAATTCAAATAAAAATCAAAGAAATTAATGGAGGGATATTTTGTGGTTTGAATAGCTTTGATACACCATAAAACATATACCAAATTCGTTCAAGACCTATTATGGGCATAAAAATTCAAATTTTCACAAGAATGGCAAGTTGTTTAAATGGTGTTCATGGCATAATCTCAAACTTCATTGCAAGGGTTAATGGGTCACATTATTGCTTGATTCTCATTCAAAGACATATATGCAAGCCTCTCATACCATTTACAAGGGCTAAGCATCTCTAAAACGAAAAAAACCATATTCAAAAAAATCAAGCAAAAAGTCAAAGCTGAAATCCACCTTCCAAGGCAATTCAAAGCCTTTTCTCGTTTCTAACACTTTGCAGGAACTCTCAGGAGTCTTTTGGAATCAAAACCAAGCGCTCAGGCCTAAGGAATCGCCCCACACGAACTCACGGTTTGCACAATTTTCTTGGAATCGAATTTCATTTGTTCATGCATCATTAACATAATTTGTTGCTTGTTTTGTGTTGTATGAGTCCACAGGAAACTAATGGTATGGTTCAATTGCTTTGAGATGCCCCAAAACTCAATATTATTTTTTCTAAGGTATTCCTATGCAGGCTTCCAAACAGCGTCCATCATGCATCTCAAGTGATCATCCTGCCAAGTGGCCACTAACGCTAATCTGATGGCTATGAGGCGTGGACCATGGTGTTCCCAGTCAATGCTTGCACACTTGATTCCAGTTTCAACAACACACCCCCATTCCTGGCCCAATACCCCCTCCATTTGGGTTCATTTTTCTTTCTTTTCATTTTATTTCTTTAATTTAATTTCTAACCCCTTTTATTTTATTGGTTATTAGTAATTAATTTAATTAATCATTTTCATAAAAAACAAAAAATATAATTAACACTTTTATTATTATTTTTATTTTGTAAATAAATCATAATTGAACTAGTTTTTAATTAGGCCATATGAACATTTTAATAATTAAAATAGATTTAGATTTAGGTTAATCTTTAACTTTGTTTCTTTTTATTTCTATTTTATTTCATAAAAAATATAAAAAAATCAAAAAATATTTTCTTGTAATTAAAATAATTAATTAGTTTTCAATTTCATTTAATTACAAAAAAAAAGACAAAAAAGAAGTTAATTCCCTTTTCTTTATTCATGCGTATTTAATTTGTCTGATTATTATGTAATTGCTCCGGATATGTAATAGTAAATAAGACCTTTTACTGTTTTTTTTATTTTCCGCACTTATTTACTTAAAACGGGTCTTTGTAAAAATTTGGCGATGTATAGACCCGCACCTTGTAATAGCTTAGGATTTACGTTTCCGCAATTTATTTTCCGCACCCCCTTTAACTGTTAACTTGTATGAAAGAATGCATGACAATTAAAAACAAAGCGTAGCTCACCAAATGCATGACAAGATATAACATAAACTGAAAATAACACAAGAATTCACACACCACTTCTAGGGTACGCCTCACTGTTGCCTTGCCTCTCGAAACGTGGTCGTCGAGTACAGGACGTTTTAGTAAGTCCTTATGTCCATGAACATGGCATAAGGGTAGCTTCTAAGGTGTCCTACTGTTGCTCTGGTGACCACACTGCCCCTACAAGCTCGAATTGTGGTCGTCAAGTATAGGACGTCTTAGCGGTCCTTATGTCCATGATCCAGTTGCTCGAAACAGTTGCCTCGAAACAGTTGCCTCGAAACAGTTGCCTCGAAACGGTTGCCTCGGATTAAAAAAGGATCAAGGACATAAGGGTAGCTTCTAAGGTGTCCTAACTATTGCTTCGGTGACCACACTGTCCCTAAAATCAAATTGACCCGAACACCTCCAACGGTGGTGCTACCTACCCCTCAATGGTGGGATGGCACTACCTAAAGGACACTTACACAGCTTAAATTCCTTAGGGTAGGTAGATGACTCATGGATACTTGCTCTTTTCAAAAACAAACAAAATACTTTTCACACCTTACACTTTCAAAAGCTTTCAAAACAAATTTTTCAAACACTCTTGAGGACAGATACAAGAGTTATTCAGAAATCTTTCAAAGAAACTTTTTCAAAGCCCACTCACATTTTGAAAAGCAAACATTTTGAAAACACAAATGAGCAAGTATCTAAGAGCCCATGGATAACCATGGATAGAAAGGGTGCTAACACCTTCCCTTTCTATAAATCTACCTCCTGAACCGAGAAACTATCTCATAAGGAATTTTGCTGTGCTTTTGTCCTGTCCATGTTGGAGAAAATAAAAGACGGTGGCGACTCTTGCTTTCGCGACATTTCGCGAACCAGCGTTAAACAGTCAGTTCCAGTTAGCTCGTGATGCCTTATCCCTCCATCCTACCAGTTATCATGGAACTTGTGGTTGAAGGAGATGTTACGTACACTATCCTCCATCCCGACATGCCTACTTCTCTTGAAGACTTACAAAGGGGTTGGATTCAGCTAAATGAAGAATGAGATACATTCGAAGCTCAATTCTACGCTAGTGAGAAAAGGGTCTTGGAGCTTATAAAGCAGCTACATGAAGAACAAAGCTTGAACGTCTACATTGCACCTAAGAGGATGCGTTCGACCTTTTTATCTTAGAGATTTATTTTGTAAGCCCAAGAGACATATTGTAGTCATTTTGAACTAATTAATGAAATTTGATGTTTGTTCATTCTTTGTCGATACAAATTTAAATTTCATAAATCCTTGAAATCATTTGCATACACATATTCCATGCATCATAACATAACATGTTTTCCATGACATGTTTCCTTATGTTTCTGCCGTTTATTTCAGCAAGATGGATATTGAGAAAACAATGAAGGACCTAAAAACACAAAACTCTCAGTTTCAAGAGACTCTGCTGACCCTAGCCAAGGGACAACAAGATTTGATGGAGTTTCTGGCAACCAAAGAGGAAAGCTTTAGTCAACATGGGTAGAAGATTCAGAGAGACGGTCCGTCAGATACCGGTAGTGGAAGACTCGTCTGAGGAAGATGAGAATCAGATTGGAGAAGCAAGGAGTACCCAGGATGGGTGTATTAATGATCAAGCGTCTGATGATGAGGATTACTTTGACGAGCAGTATCCTCCTGCCGATGTTAAGTACAAACAGTTATAAGACAGGTTTAAGGCCGTTGAGATTCAAGCCGTCCCCGGTTTGGATTTTGATGATTTGGGTTTAATATTTGGGGTTGTTATTCCCCACAAATTAAAGATACCAGTCTTTGCTAAATACAATGGATTTCCTGCCCAAAACTTCACCTGAAGTCTTATGTGCGCAAAATTTAACCGCACACCACTGACAAGAAACTCTGGGTTCACTTCTTTCAAGAAAGCTTGACTGGGACGCAACTAGAGTGGTTTTACCAATTGGATGGTTTCCGTATCCATACATGGGAAGACTTAGCCACCTCTTTCTACCACTAATACCAGTATAATGCTGACCTGGTGCCGACAAGAGTTAACTTGAAAGACATGACAATGGGCAAGAATGAAGGGTTCAAAGAATACACCCAAAAGTGGAGAGACCTTTCCAATAGGGTTCAACCACCTTTGATTGATAGGGATCACATTGACATGTTTATGGGAACTTTATCTGGTCCATTTTTCAACTTGTTGGTTGGTTGTTCTTCTTCTAGTTTCACCGAACTGATCTTAACCGGGGAAAGAGTTGAAAGTGGTATAAAAAGCGGGAAGATTCCCATAGCATCTGCTTCAACCTCCAATCCCATAAAGAAACCCTTCACTAGGAAGAAAGAAATCAATGTTGTGTATGGGGCAAGGGCCCGTACCAAGAAGGATGACCGTCTATCTGTTAATGCTATCTGGATTTCCAATCCAACTCCTGCTCAAAGACCATCTGCCAACCATCAACGGTTTTAGGCTCCACCCAGACAATTCACAAGGATAGGCATGTCGCTATCCCAAGCCTTGCAACACCTGTTAAAGGCTAATTTGGTGACATTGCATGATCTTCGGGCCAATCCAAATACCTCTTCACCCAAATACAACTAAATGCCAAGTGTGCATATCACTCAAATAGTCCCGGGCATGAGACTGACCAATGCTGGGCACTGAAGAATAAAATTCAAGACTTAATAGACAATAAGACCATTGAATTTGATCCTCCTCCAACTCCAAATGGAATCACCGCGCCTATGCCAAACCTGTTAGAATAAGATTGGTTCTGATCATATCTCAGAGTTTTGATGATAACAATAAAATATATTTTATATAATTGATACTTTGAGGAGCATATTTATTTGTTTCAGATAATGTTCTGACTGAAGTATTTTCTTAGATGAAAATAATTTTGACGTGCTGAGCTGAAAATAAATGAAGAAGTTCTTTGATGAAAAAACTATTTGTTTTAGCGCAAGTTCTGATGCTGACTCTGATAAGAAACTATTTTATGCATCTTCTAAAGCTTAGCAAGTTTCCATGTAAACTATGTTCAGAATTACTTTGAAAGCAAGCGCTAATAAGAAGTTATTTGCAAGCATATTCTGAAGCAAGATGTGAAGCTAGCTCTGATAGAATAAAGAAGCTAACAAGTCTTGTCAAGTTTCAGGAAACATGCTCTGACAAGTGTCATTTGTTCATTTAATGCAAAGACGGCTACATGCACTCAAGTGTCTACGCTAGTTCATTGGAAAATGAAATACTACAAGCAAACACACAAACATTAATTGCTCTCCACTTTTGAAGGCAGCAACGGTCGTTTTCTTCATGCTATAAATAGAAGATCATTTATTGCAAGCCAACAACCCAACTATGTGAAAACATTCTACTGCTCACAAATTATTTTACAAACACTTTGTGTAAAACTAATCTTAGTGAAAAATCACAGTTTGTGATATAGCTTTCTAAGAAGCAATTTGTTTCACTATCTGTAAAGATTTAATTCTTGTATTTGTTCCTTGAGAGACCAAGCTTGGTCAGATTTCTCAAGAAGGCTATGACTAGTTTGAGTCTTAGTGGTGTTAGTGACTTGTAAGTTTACTTGTGCTTTGAATTGTTAGTCGCAACAATTTGGTTGTGTGATTGTAATCTATTTGATTATAGTGAATTAAGTCCTTGTTGAGAAAGGTGAAATCACCTTGGCGGGTGGACTGGAGTAGTTTGAGTTCAAACGAACTAGGATAAAAATAACTGTGTCTTTCCATTATTATCGAGCTTTTAAGAAAAAGAAAAAGAGAAACTTATTCAACCCCCCCCCCCCCCCCCCCCCCCCCCCCCTTCTAAGTGTTTTCTCACCCTTCAATTGGTATCAGAGCTTGACTCTGAGGGAAAACACTTAACCGTGTCAGATAAAGATCCAAAAGGGGAAAAACACTATGATGGGAATAAGTCAGAACATCAGCAGCAACCCTCTAATATTTGACGGTGAAAATTTTGACTACTGGAAGGATATGATCAGAAGTTTCTTCCTAGCCTATGACGCTGACCTCTGGGATGTGGTAACTGATGGATACATACATCCTGTTGATGAAAGCGGTCAGAAAATTGACAGAAAAAGGATGACAGATCATCAAAAGTAAGACTTCAGAAATCATCACAAGGCCAAAACGATTCTCTTGAGTGCCATCTCATATTCAGAGTATGAGAAAATCACAAACAGAGAAACAACTAAGAACTTGTTTGATTCTCTAAGAATGATGCATGAAGGCAACATGCAAGTAAAAGAAACCAAGGCCCTTACGCTCATTCAGAAGTATGAAGCCTTCAGAATGGAAGAAGATGAAACCATTGAAACAATGTTCTCTAGATTCCAAACTCTGGTGGCAGGGCTAAAGGTGCTGGACAAAGGGTACTCAACTGCTGATCATGTAAAGAAGATCATCAGAAGTTTACCAAAACAGTGGAGACCAATGGTCACGGCTCTCAAACTGGAAAAAAATCTGAACATAATATCTCTAGAAGAACTTGTCAGCTCCCTCAGAAGCCATGAGATAGAGTTATAAGATGATGAGCCTCAGAAGCAATGTATGTCTCTCGCTCTGAAATCTAACAAATATGAAACCAAAATTTTACAGATAGAAGCAGAAGCAGAAAACTCTGGAGAATCCTCTTCAGAAGAAGACGAAATGTTCTTTCTATCCAGAAGAATCAATCAGTTGCGAAAGCACAGACAGAAGAATTTCAGAAACTCCAGAAGAACATGAGATGACTCTGAATCTTCTGAAGACAGAACCGAATCAGAAGATGAACAAGCCAATATAGCTTAAACAGACAACTTATTATATGTCTCCGAATCTTCTGAATCAGAATCAGGGTCAGAATCAGAATCAGACGCTGAAGAGGTATTTCCTGACTTTACTGTTAATTTTACTAAAGTTGAACTAGGAGAAAGTCTGAGTGAAATTCTGGAAAGATATCAGCAGCTTCGAGTCAAATTCAGGAACCTGAAAAAGGATCTTGCTTATGACTTTGAAGAAACTGAGAGTCTGAGATTAGAAAACTCTGAGTTAAAAGAAAAGATTTCAAAATTAGAAAATGACTTACAAAACTCTCAGAAGGAAATAATCTCAGAGGTTCCCAGTAATGCTAATAAGATCATAAAGGAATGTGATCAAAGCTTTCATACGTTTCTGGCTAAAAACATAGATAGAAGCAAAATGGCTTCAATGATCTATGGAGTTAGCAGGAATGACAGAATAGGTATAGGATACAAAGGCAAAGTATCCCAGCCTAAGAAAGTTAAGGATCTGGTTATCAAACACACTCCTCTCTATTCTCACTTCACCACTGGGAAAACACATGATATAAAACATGCTGGTAAGGCGTTTTATACTAAACCAGAATTCAAACAGAATTTTGGAAACTCTAACAATCATGGACCCAGAAAGATATGGGTACCAAAAGACAAAATCATCTATGTTGCAGATATTTTTAACAGCAAGGTTGAAACTCCAGTATTAACACCTGGACTCTGGATGCTCTCTACACATGGAGGAAAGAAAGCATATGTTCCAAAACCTGGAATTTAAAGGATTCGCAAATTTCAGAGGCAATCAGAAACAAAACTACTGGCTCTGAATCTATTGGAAACAGGAATCTGAAGTACAACTCAGAAGCTCTGTGCGAAGCATGTCAAAAAGGAAAATTTTCAAAACCTTCTTTTAAATAAAAAAATGTTGTTTCTTCCTCTAGGCCATTAGAACTACTTCATATTGATCTGTTTGGGCCAGTTGAAACTGCATCTATCAGAGGCAAGAAGTATGGATTGGTCATTGTTGATGACTACAACATATGGACATGGGTTAAGTTTTTAAAACACAAGGATGAGTCACATTCTGTGTTCGTTGACTTCTGTAACCAAGTGCAAAACAAAAAAGATTTTAGAATTATAAAAGTCAGAAGTGATCATGGTGGAGAACTTGAAAACCATTATTTTGAAAAATATTTTAAATAAAATGGTATTGTTCATAATTTCTCTTGTCCTAGAACTCCCCAACAAAATGGAGTTGTAGAACGAAATAATAGAACGTTACAAGAAATGGCCAGAACCATGATCAATGAAACAAATATGGCTAAGCACTTTTGGCCAGAAGCTGTGAACACATCATGTTACATTCAGAATATAATCTCTATAAGACCTATTCTTGAAAAGACTCCTTATGAATTGTGGAAAAACAGAAAACCCAACATTTCTTATTTCCATCCTTTTGGATGTACTTGTTTTATTCTGAACACTAAAGATAATCTGAACAAGTTTGATTCTAAAGCACAAAAGTGTTTTCTGTTTGGATATTCTGAATGCTCAAAAGGCTATAGAGTGTACAACATAAAAACTCTGATTGTTGAAGAATCAATCAACGTCAGGTTTGATGATAAGCTTGGCCAGCAACAGCCAAAGCAAAATGATATTTCTGTAGGTACAGAAGATCTTCTCTCAAACTCTGAAAAATCAGAAGCAAAGGAAGACTCAGAAGATCCTCCTCTTGACAATGCTCTGGATAATCTTAGAATCTCTAAACAACCCACTCAGAAAAGGTTTCCCAGAATCTCTTCAGCTCATAAAGAAGACATGATTATTGGAAGAAAAGAAGATCCCATCAGAACAAGATCCTCTCTCAGAATCAATGAAGAATTATTGTTTGGATTGGTATCTCTGGTTGAGCCAACTTCTATTGATGAAGCTCTGGAAGACAATGATTAGATCCTAGCCATGCAAGATGAACTCAATCAATTTTCCAGAAACGATGCGTGGGATCTAGTTCCAAGACCTAAAGGATTCAACATTATAGGAACTAAATGGGTTTTCAGAAACAAACTAAATGAGCAAGGAGAGGTGGTCAGAAATAAAGCACGACTGGTTGCATAGGGTTATAGTAAACAAGAAGGAATTAATTATAATGAAACCTTTGCCGCAGTCGCCAAGTTAGAGTCTATTAGATTATTAATTTCTTTTGCTGTTCAAAATAATATTTCATTATATCAAATGGATGTTAAAAGTGATTTTTTAAATGGCTATATAGAAGAAGAAGTTTATGTCCATCAACCTTCTGGCTTTAATGACTCAAAGTATGCAGAACATGTTTTTAACTTAAAAAGTCTTTATACGGTTTAAAACAAGCTCCCAGAGCTTGGTATGAACGTTTGAGTAATTCTCTTTTATAAAAAGATTTTACCAGAGGGAAAGTGGACAGAACTTTATTCAGAAAGACATTTAAAGATGACATTTTAATTTGTCAAATTTATGTTGATGATATTATTTTTGGAACCTCTAATATCTCTCTTGGAAAAGAATTTGCTGAGACCATGCAGGCAGAATTTGAGATGAGCATGATGGGAGAATTAAAGTTCTTTCTGGGAATACAAATTAACCAGACTCCAGAAGGTACTTACATACATCAGGCGAAGTATGTTAAAGAACTTCTGAAGAAATTTCAGATGTCAGAAAGCAAAGATGCTAAGACACCAATGCATCCAACATGCATTCTGGGAAAATATGAGGTAAGTATGAAGGTAGATCAGAAGCTCTACAGAGGTATGATTGGATCCCTTCTCTATCTAACTGAATCTAGACCTGATATATTATTCAGCGTATGTTTATATGCTAGATTCCAATCAGATCCTAGAGAATCTCACTTAACTGGTGTTAAGAGAATTCTGAGGTATCTGAAAGGTACTACTAATCTGGGTCTGTGTTACAAAAGATCAAAAGATTTCAGACTAGTAGGTTATTGTGGTGCTGACTTTGCTGGAGATAGAATTGAAAGGAAGAGCACCTCTGGAAGCTGCCCGTTTCTGGGTGACAATCTTATCTCATGGTACAGCAAGAAGCAAGCAACAATTGCACTTTTAACAACAAAAGCTGAGTATATATCTACTGCTGGATGTAGTTCTCAGATGATCTGGATGAAAAGTCAGCTAGAAGATTTTAATCTTTATGAAAGTAAGATTCCTATCTTCTGTGACAATACCTCTGCAATTTGTCTTTCTAAAAATCCCATTTTTCATTCTAAAGCTAAACACATAGAAATTAAATATCATTTTATAAGGGACTACATTCAGAAAGGAATTTTAAATTTAAACTTTGTAAAAATAGACCATCAATGGGCTGATATTTTTACCAAACCCCTTTCAGAAGATAGATTTAAGTTCATTCTGAAAAATATTTGTATGGAATTATGTCCTGAATAAAATTGTATTTATCTTGTGTTTGCCTTCATAATATTCTGAAATGAATGTTCTGATTAACAACTCTTCAGAAGTTAGAAGAGAAGTTACATCAGAAGCTATATATGAAGTTCTGAAATGTTCTAATTTTTCATTACAAGTATAGTTTAGCAGTTCATTATATCAAACAGCTGTCCCATGCAACCTTCAGGAGATGAACACGTGTTGTGTTTCTGAAAGGTCACGCGTGATAAGCTATTGACGCCGTTCCTACGTAACTGTTATGATTTGCTCAAATCTCACGCTTTCCCCTCACTTTTCAATATCATTAAATGCTAAGCAATGATTAGATTCTTTTTAATTAATTTTTTCTTAAAACTTTTTTTACAATTTTATTTTTTTAAAAACCTATTTATCAAAAGTTTTCATATAAATACCTTTCTAAAACCCCTTTCTCACTTTTTACATTCTCTTTCAAAATTCAACTGTCTTTGTGTATTTTTCTCTGCAACCCATTTTTTCTTCTCTCAACCTAAGTGCTCAAATGACTTCCTCCTCTACTCATTCTGGAAATACCCAATCTAAACAGTACATCATTCCTGAAAGAACCACTCTCATTCTAGTGGACAATCTAGAAGTTATAAGTGAATTGATGGTGGATTTTTGATAACCTAAAAGCAAATGGGGTTGACCTTCTTCCTTCTGTGGAGTTTCAAGAATAGCTTCTGATATTTGGGACAAGAAGTCTACTCTGATGATTGCTAATGCTCCAGCTGATCAAATGGACATTTCAGAAGATGAGTCTGAAGATGCCTCTGAAGATTCAAATCCTCTGGCAATAGTTCTGTTTAATCAACCTTCTACTAAAGCTGCACCTGAACTTGTGCCAACTCTTATGGTTGATCTGGGCACTCTTCTTTCAACACTTGTTCGTTCTGACTCAACGGTTTCTTCTCAAAAGGCTGTATCTGCTGAAGCTTCTTCATCCTCTGCTCCTGCTTCACTGGTTATGGAAACTCTGAATGAGCTTAAGAAGGAAAATGAAGCTATTCATGAGCGCTTGGACAAGCAAGATGAGACTAACAAATAAATCAGAAACTGGATGATGAAACAAGAGGAATCAGCATCTGAGATCAAGAATCTTCTTCTGGCTCTTGTTTCTAAAAAATCTTAGTGTCGTTCTGTTTCTTCTTTTTGTTTGTTGTTTTGTACCTCTGAATATTTTTTATTAAAACTTTTACGCTCTTTAATTATTTTTATATACTTTTTTATTATGCCAAAAAGGGGGAGAAAATGAGTATTTTGATCTAATCTCTGATTAACAGTTATGGGACTAAGTCTCAAACATTCTAACAAAATATAAAGATTTCTTTCTATGTTTAAAAGAATTTTGCAGGTATCACTAAACTCTGGAAGTTTAATTCAACTGAACATTATGCTCAAAAGACTTACTGAAGAAATCCTAGAAGAAAATTTCAAAGCTCTGATGAAAATTTCCAGGAAGTTTTTCTTATAGAAATATTTATTTCAGGGGGAGATTCTTATCTCTTGTTCAATTTTATTTCTAAACCTGAATATTTTTGTCATCATCAAAAAGGGGGAGATTGTTAGAACAAGATTGGTTCTGATCATATCTCAGATTTTTGATGATAACAATAAAATATATTTTATATAATTGATACTCTGATGAGCATATTTATTTGTTTCAGATAATGTTCTGACTGAAGTATTTTCTTAGATGAAAATCATTTTGGCGTTTTGAGCTGAAAATAAATGAAGAAGTTCTTTGATGAAAGAACTATTTATTTTAGCGCAAGTTCTGATGCTGACTTTGATAAGAAACTATTTTATGCATCTTCTAAAGCTTAGCAAGTTTCCATGTAAACTATGTTCAGAAGTACTTTGAAAGCAAGCGCTGATAAGAAGTTATTTGCAAGCATATTCTGAAGCAAGATGTGAAGCTAGTTCTGATAGAATAAAGAAGCTAACAAGTCTTGTCAAGTTTCAGGAAACATGCTCTGACAAGTTCCATTTGTTCATTTAATGAAAAGACGGCTACATGAACTCAAGTGTCTACGCTAGTTCATTGGAAAATTCAATACTGCAAGCAAACACGCAAACATTAATTGCTCTCCACTTTTGAAGGTAGCGACGGTCATTTTCTTCATGCTATAAATAGAAGATAATTTATTGCAAGCCAACAACCCAACTATGTGAAAATATTCTGCTGCTCACAAATTATTTTACAAACACTTTGTGCAAAACTAATCTTAGTGAAAAATCACAGTTTGTGATATAGCTTTTTAAGAAGCAATTTGTTTCACTATCTGTAAAGATTTAATTCTTGTATTTGTTCCTTGAGAGACCAAGCTTGGTCAGATTTCTCAGGAAGGCTAGGACTAGTTTGAGTCTTTGTGGTGTTAGTTACTTGTAAGTTTACTTGTGCTTTGAATTGTTAGTCACAACAGTTTGGTTGTGTGATTGTAATCTATTTGATTATAGTGAATTAAGTCCTTGTTGAGAAAGGCGAAATCACCTTGGCGGGTGGACTGGAGTAGTTTGAGTTCAAACGAACCAGGATAAAAATAACTGTGTCTTTCCATTATTGTTGAGCCTTTAAGAAAAAGAAAAAGAGAAACTTGTTCAACCCCCCCCCCCCCTCTAAGTGTTTTCTCGCCCTTCAAAACCATGACAATGGTGTCAATGTTGTTGAAGACACCATTTTTTTTACTTCGTCGAAGACTTGACTATTCCGTTAACCACTATCAAAGAAAATTTGTTGAAAGTCGGGATTTTCCCTGGCTGTTTGAAGGATTGTGATTGTTGTGCCAGACAACTCAATAGATGCAAAGGTCTGAAGGAAGGCATTTAATGCCTGATGAATAGCCGTGACATCCTATTTGAGAAGACTCTGTCTGCCAAAAGTTTGACCAATAAGATTGAAGACCTCTCCATCATAACTATATCAAACAAACCTCTTAGGATCTCCTTCAAGGGTCCTATCAGGGTTTTAAATGAACCGACTGTTGCTCCTCTGATAATTACCACCCCCGGGCCAATTCCATACTCTTCCAACAAAGCAGTGCCATGGAACTATGGTGCTGAGGTGTTTTACCATGGAATAAAGCAAGATGCTTGGATTGAAGAAAGCAAAGCTGATGAAATTGGTAACATTATTGGATCTAGTAAGGTGACTAGAAATGGGAGAATATTTTCACCCAACATATCACCACCAACTGCTACAAAGGCACCTGTCCGCATCACCACTGCTAAGCCTAATGCTGACATAAGGGGAAAGGAGAAAGTAGTTGAGCCTGTTGAGATGGAAATACCTGCAAAAGACATTACTGCCGAAGAAACTTCTGATCGAGAAATGGATGAGATCTTGAAAATTATAAAAAGGAGTGATTTCAAGATAGTGGAGCAGTTGGGGGAAAACCCCTTTCCAAGATTGCTATGTTATCTTTGCTACTATATTCTGATGCTCATGCTCGGGCGTTAATCAAATTCTTGAAGAAGGCTCATGTCCCTCATGAGACCACAACTAACCAGTTTGAAAATTATGTGGCAAGCTTGATAGTCGACAATGGTTTGGGGTTCTCAGATGCTGATCTGACACCACTGGGAAAGAACCATAACAAAGCTCAACATGTTTCTGTTGAATGTAAGGGGACTACCCTAGCACATGTTCTGGTTGACATTGGCTCTTCTTTAAACGTGCTACCCAAGGGGGCTTTGGGCCGTTTAGACTGTGAAGGACTAGTTTTAAAACCAAGTGATATTATTGTGAGGGCTTTCGATGGGTCCAAAAGGACATTTCATGGAGAGGTGGATCTCCCGATCAAGGTGGGCTCATAGATTTTCAACTCTAATTTCTACATCATGGATATTCGTCCTGCTTACTCCTATTTGTCGGGTCGCCCTTGGATCCACGGAGTAGGGGAAATAATGTCAACCCTTCATCAAAAGCTCAAGTATCCGGTCAAAGGAGGGATTGTCATTGTCTGTGGTGAGGAGGAGTTCATGGTAAGCCACCTCGACTCTTTCAAATATGTGGAGATGGATGGCGAATTTATAGAAACCCCGTGTTATGATTTTGAAGTTATGCCACCAATGATTGCTACTGCCAAATGTTCCTCTTATGTGTCCAAAGCTGTTAAGGTCGTGCCAAACATGGTTTCATTAAAAGATGCTCGTGCTGCAGTCAAAGAAGGAAGCTTGATACTTGGGGGCAACTCCTCGAGATCCCATTCAAAGCAGACAAATGTGGTTTAGGTTTCACTATCAAGGCTCAGAAAGAAGTGAGGCGTGCTCGTGCAGGGAAACCCCCTCTCCGTATTGGAAGCCACGAAGTTAACGCTGTAGGTGATTTTGATGATGAGTGTACATTTGAAGAATGGGTATACCCTACTACAAAAAAGCTCAACAATTGGCACGCAAAGGACTTCGTTCCCGTCTCCTTCGCTGAGGATTAATTACTTGTTTATTGATTTCTTTTAATTCAATAATATTTTGCCTGTAATATTAAACATTGACTTTTAAGCCATGTGCCTGGCCCGGGGCACTATGGTCCATTTGTCAAGGGTTTTATTTATGTTCATTTTATCATATGATCATTCAATACAAATCATTAGACTTTTGCACTCAAATCTTTGTGCTCATTATATTTCTTTTTTTCTTCAAATACATTTTTCAAAATAGCCATGTATCTTACATGCACACACACATACACACACTCTTGCAGGTCCTCATCCACTCTGGATCTCATTGCCAATGACTCTACTATTGCCGACTATGATTTCAAACTTCAAATTAACCAAGCCGAAGACGAAGGCGAGGAAGACTGTGAAATACCGAGAGAACTAGCCATACTTCTATTACAAGAGGAAAAAGTTATTCATCCACACGAAGAGTCAGTTGAAGTCATCAATCTAGGTACCAAGACAGACAAGAAAGAGGTTAAGATTGGCGCTAACTTGGAAGACAGTGTCAAGAGCAGGTTGGTTCAGATGTTGCATGACTATGTGGAAGTGTTTTCTTGGTCGTATGTAGATATGCCAGGGTTGGATACCGACATTGTAGTTCGTCGTTTGCCAACAAAGGAAGATTGTCCTCCTGTCAAACAAAAGGTTCGTCGCATGAGGCCTGACATGTCTGAAAAGATAAAAGCTGAAGTGATGAAACAATTTGACGCAAGATTCCTAGTTGTGATATCTTATCCCCAATGGGTTGCAAATGTGGTGCCAGTACCGAAGAAAGACGAAAAAGTCCGCATGTGCGTAGATTATAGGGATCTGAATAGGGAAATCCCCAAGGATGATTTCCCTCTACCTCATATTGATGTCTTAGTCGATAACACTGCTCAGCATAAAGTCTTCTCTTTCATGGATGGTTTCTCCGGCTATAATCAAATTAGGATGGCTCCCGAAGACATGGAGAAGACCACTTTCATTATGCAACGGGGCACCTTTTGCTACAAGGTCATGCCGTTCAGGTTAAAGAATGCAGGGGAAACATATCAGAGGGCTATGGTAGCTTTGTTTCATGATATGATCCATCATGAAATAGAGGTATATGTAGATGATATGATTGTAAGATCGCAAACCGAATAGGAGCATCTCAGTCACCTATACAAGCTATTCGAGAGGCTGAAAAAGTAAAAGTTGAGGTTGAACCCTAACAAGTGCACATTCAGAGTGTGATCTGGAAAGCTTCTAGATTTTGTTGTCAGCGGTAAAGGCATCGAAGTCGATCCTGTCAAGGTAAAGGCCATCCAAGAAATGTCAGTCCCCCACTCTGAAAAGGAAGTTAAGGGATTATTGGGTCATCTTAACTACATCGCCCGCTTAATATCTCACTTAACTACTACTTGTGAGCCAATCTTCAAACTCTTGAAGAAAGATCAAGTAGTCAGATGGAATGATGAATGCCAAGATGCCTTCGACAAAATCAAGGAATATCTGCAAGAACCTCCTATTCTCATGCCTCCAGTTGAAGGAAGACCCTTGATCATTGTTGTACCCTAAAATTTTCCCTCTCGTTTCTCAAGACATTTCTCACAAAGATCTGCAAAAGCTCAAGCTTGCACCAGTATTGACTAGGTCAAGCCATCTCCTCGACACTTATACCTCAAGATTAGGGTTTGAATTTGCATAAGGACAATTGGACTTCTAATACTTCAAGTGAAGTTCTTGGATCATTATGGACCTTCTAGAATGCTGATGTCAAGTTTCAAGTCTTCTCAGTCAATTGACCAAGAGACCAAAAATCAGTTGTACTGATGAAAAAGTCAACTGTAGCACCAAAAGTAAAACTTTGACTTTTTGGTCAACATTAAGTCTCAAAGATAAAAATTCATCAAGACATTCAAAAATATGAAACTTGATCATCAAGAAATCAAGAAAGTCAAAAGTCAATGTGAAAATTCAAACTCTTCAAGACTTAGAAATTTTTCTAAGTGTTTTTTATACATGATAATTTCATTTCTTCATGCCAACTTTTCACCATGATGTAAGATGATTCAAGGAAAACTTCCAACATGAAAGTTGTAGATCTAAATGAGATCTAAAACTTTGTAGGTCAGGAAGTTTTCTAGAAATGCTTGGATTTTGAGTTATAAATTCATGAAGTCATGGCATTTTTGAATAAACACTTAGAGAAATTTTCAGCAGTTTCAGTCAGGATTTTATCCCAACTTCTTGGCAATTTTTCACTTAGTTACAAGATGATTTTGTCAAAATGGCCTACATGAAAGTTATAGAGGGTGTTTCAATCTTTCCGAAACATCCAAGATCATAAATTTATCATATTTGAGCTAGGGGATACAAGGATCTGAAGTTGGACATTCATTCTTGATTTACAAGGCAGATTTGTGATGAACAAGGAACAAAAATCTTAGCCATGCTGCATAATATTCACTTTGAAGGCCTCTTGACTTGCAAATATATCCATAATCAAATGTTTACATAATTGATTGAACCATTATCCAAGTGGTTCAAGTATTGTCCATTGCATCTTTCCATTTTTGGCACAAAGGCACCATTGCCATTCTTGCAAAGTTCACTTTAATCATAAAGTCAATTTCTTGAGACTCTAACTTGTTGTTATAATCACACTCAACTTCTACAAGTCAGAACAAACATGTTTAAAGTGATCAACCACTTTAGATAGCTTGGTACAAGCATTGGAAACATGTTCTTCATGCTTGCTTCAAAAACAAGCAAGATAACCATAACATGTGATTCAAAATATGAGTTGTTTGAAGTCTCAAACATTATCTATAAATAGAGAGGAAAATTTCAAGAGAAAGGGTCAGAAAAAAAGAAGGGGAAACTAACACTCAAAACCATTCTTGCTATCAAAAACAAGAATTGCCCACAAAACCTCCATTTTTGAGCTTTGAAGTCCAAATCTTTGAATCTCATACCTTGCAAGTTTTATCCAAACAAACCATCCAAACACTCCACATACATCATATAGAAGTTGTTCAAACATAAAAATAACTTCTGTAATATCACTATCATCACTTCCCAAGCTCAACAACTGCCCATACAGCAGCTCAAACTCAAAGCACAAATTTCAGTTTCAAGGTAAGTTTTCTTGACTTTGAACTCTTTATACAAGCATCATTAATGGTTAATTTGTGAAGATAAAATGTAGATATAATTTCCTTTAAGCTAACCATATGCTTGCTTCTCATTTTCACTAACCATGTGTTGAGAACTAACTTTTACATGTAGCAAAACAGTGATAAAAGCAAAAAACAACAGTTATGCGTCGACACGAAATGCTATGAGTCGACACATATTATGTCCAAAACAGGTTATGAGCTGATGCAAGCTATTATGCATCGATACAAAATTTTGCATGAGTCGATACGAAATACAAATGCGTCGACTCATACTGAGTTAATTTTCATTTTTCAGCAGCAAGGAAGTTTTCATATCAATACATAATGGCATGCATCAATACATAAATTGTTTTCGTATCAATACATAATGGCATGCGTCAATACATAAACTGTTTTCATATCAATACATAATGACACGCGTCAATACATAAAATTTTCGTATCAATACATAAGTATATGTGTCAATACATAAATTTTTTTTATCAATACATAAGTATATGTGTCAATACATAATTTTTTTTTCAAAAAAATAACAATTTATTTATTTATTTATTCATTTTTGTATATTATTTATTCATTCAATATGGTTGTAATAGTAAATTAGTATTTATTTGCTTTCATCCCCTCATTTGTAAATTTGTATCCCCATCCCCCAAATGATGTAATAGCGTAGGATTTTAATTTCCGCAACTTATCGCTTTAATATAATTGTTAGTAATTAGGGTGTGTATGGAAAGATAAAATCAACAAGTAGAAAACCCTAATACAAGACAAAACAAGCATGAAAATCAATACACTTGCACACAAGTACCCCTAGGGTAAAATCCACTTGGTTGCCTTATAAATGGTCATATTACGCATGTGAGGTATCTTAGCAAAAACAAGCAAAAATACAAGATCATAGTCCCTCGATGACGCTATCTATGTTGCCTTTCAAAATGATCTTAGTCCTTAAATAAAAATGCTAAGATACCTTGCAACATTACTAATCATTGTTATACGATGACCCACGCCCGTCCCGTTTACATCCAAAGGTAGGGTTACTTACCAAATCAATGGTAAGATAACAATGTTAAAGGAAAGAAGAAATGAACATGAAAGACTTTTGAGTAGGTAGAATGCTCCTAGTTACTTGCTCCATTTCAAAACCAAATATCCTTGCTATTTTCAAAACAAACACCTACACTTTCAAAACATCTTACAAAACTTGAAAACATTTTCAAAAGACCAACACTTTGTGTACATTCTTACGAACGAGAATCATTACAAAGTTTGCCTAAAAAATGTCCTCTTTACAAAATACTTTCAAAAACCACACAAAACATAATTTCAAACAAAAGCAAGTGATCTAGCAAGTAACTAAGAGCCCATGGAAAACCATGGATGAAAAGGGTGCTAATACCTTCCCTTTTCATAATCTACCCCCCGAACTCAAGAAACAATCTCAAAGGTCTTTCCTATGCTTTTTCACCTTTCCTTTTGGATAAAAGAAAAGTCGGTGGCGACTCTTGCTAACCGCAACATTTGCGATCAAACATAAAACCTTCAAGTCAGTTCTCCCACTGTATCACAGAACTGGCGACTCTGCTGGGGAATTACTTAAAAGTGGGGTTACCTTAGGGTGAGATCACATTTATTTGCTTACATTGTTTGACTTGTATGCTTTACATTATGGTTCTTTGTTTGGGTTTGAATGCTCTACCCGGATTTGGGATACATTATAGGTAAGTAGCAATACATTATGGAACTGTGCGGGGTATATCGACATGGTCTAAGCAATAGCTACGTTAGTACGACATATTTGTGGGTACCGGTAGCCTTTGAGTTAATCAAAGAGAATACGGGGCTGCTGATTGATGTTATGAAGCACTAATGAACTTATAGAACCTTTACTTGACCAACTTGGCCTTTAGGATGTAGTGAGATGACCGGCTTTAGTGCAGTCCGAAGTTGGTAGATTCTCGATACTACACTCACTAGGGTTTGGTTTCTTGGGATATTTAGGTCGCCATTAAAGAGGCTTGTACTGAAACAATGACCAAGGAAACAGACCAGTGATATTGAGCTCCTTAGAACCCGATTACTATTACTAGGACAGGTTTGAGCCAACTAAACTTCAAGAGGGTACTTACCTATGAAACTCCATGCAAGCCTAAACCTAAGTATTAGTCTGCTTTGTGTGCATATAAACTTGCTTACTTTGCATACTTGTACATAACATCATAGCATCATACCATAACATTTTCAATAACCATTTCAAGGATCTCGAGGGCCTTTGATGCAGGGTTACATTGAACCAGACGTCTATCAGGGGGCAAGAGGATTTATTTTCCTTTAACCAAACACCGTCAAAGATCAAGTACAACAAACTTGAGTCAAAGGCTACAACCCACTCGACATGATGAGCTTAATTCTCGTGGAAGGACATCCATTGATACGAAGTTCTCCAATCAAAACTGTAAGTGACTACTAATGTTTACCCCGCGAGATCCTTGAAAACATGCATCCATATACCATGCATCATATCATGACAGGTTTCTCCCATACAAGTCTCCTTATCTTCCTACTGTTTATTTCAGTAGAGATGGCTCTAGAGCAGACTATCAAGGACATCCAGGCTCAAAACGCTTAACTCTGAGAAATGTTCTTGAACCTATCCAAAGGGAAAGAATAAGTGAAAGCTCTCCTCACTAGGGGCATGATCATGGGGAATCCTGAGGGAAACAAAGATGACCAGTTGGAGCGGCTACGAACTGAGATAGCCATAATGAAAATCCAGATGATGGGACAACTGGTGGGCCAGATGGCTCTCATCCAAAACTTGGCACAGGGACAAGAAGAGCTGAGAGTCCTCGTCAACAAGCTTCGTCAAGACGGATGTAACCAAATGGGGCAAACAACTAGAATTGGGGATCAAGTCATCATTCAGCCTCCCATGAGACAAGAAGCCGGTTTAAGGGAGAGAAGACCTTCCCAATTTGCTTCCACGTCACGAGCCCAACAACGACTTTGTCAAGATCAACCGGAAAATCAGTAAAGGCAAAGCGAGCCTAAAAGACAGTTTACCAACATCAACGTACCACTGTCCCAAGATTTGTAACACATGCTGAGGATGAATCTGATTACACCAATAAGACTTCATCCAAATCCCAAAACTTTTTCTCCTAGCTACAATCCCGATGCCAGGCGTGCCTATCATTCCGATAGTCCTGGGCATGATACAAACGATTGTTGGGCGCTGAAGTACAAGATTCAAAATCTGATTGACGAAGGAATGTTGGAGTTCTCACAAGATGGCCAGACTGAATTCTTCTGTCGTCCCTCAAAGGCTCACTACCTAAAGTGACAAGTTCAGACAAAGAGGCTTATGTTCATTTGAATTTTCAGTTGTAATTTCTTTTGCTTGTTCAAACACTTATCTATTAATGTCAAACTTTGTTTCATTAATGCATTGCATATGTTTGTCTTGAATCCATCCATTCGTTTTCACTATATTTAAACTATACTTTTTACTCTCCTTATAACATTTAACTCTTGCTAAAAGTTACAAGCCTTTAGAGGGAGGATGACGAAAACAAATGCCATAATCTCATACAGTATGCTTTTGGACAGACATTGCTGATGATGTACAAGCGTTCTTTCAAATCCTAAACACTGGAGTTATAAGGAAGATAATCCCTAGTCAACCCCTTCGAGCCAAAGAAGTAGAAGTTTTATTTTTTTACACAAATTGAAACCTTTAATCAAAACCTGGGGCAGGGTAGTCTCTCAGTTAGTTCAAACTCTCATCTCGTAATACAACAAGCGACATCAAAAACACCCCTTCTGAACCAAAAGATGGTGATGCTTCCCTATCAAATAGGTAGTCATTATCTCTCAAAAGAAAAGTCCACTAAGTCAAAAACTACAAAGGAGACTTAAGAAAAACTGGGGCATCCCGCTGACTGTAATCTCAAAACAAGAACTGTCAGGCAAAAATCAGGGATAATAAATAAAAAAAAGAGGTCACTACAAACCCTCCACAACATGAAAAATGTTGCAAAAATGAATGCCTTCCGAAAAACTTAACTGGTCTGAACCATCACCATGACGTTATTCCAGACTCAATTGGAGTTCAAACACACAATTAACTGAGTTTAGGACTGAAGAACGTCATGAAGAGAGGGTGGGTACAAACATACTTTGAGCCTTTATCCTTTGTTTCTTAAACCATGAACCAAGCCACACTACAACCCTTCAAAATTCCTAATTGAAGCATGGGTTAGTTCGAAAGCATACTGTTACAAAGGGTATCCTGACTCCTGTAAGGCTTTACCCTAAATACTGAGTTTGAATTTTCTTACAAAACTTCTTTACTTGCTAAAGTGTATTTTCAAAAATTTCAAGACAAGCATAAACTTTGCATTATTTGAATATCGCTGTTTGCATATGGTTATTTGTTTGACAACAGAGAAATTCACACAACGAATATCTAGTGAACGAAAGCTCTCTCAGTGAACAAAATCACTTTGATTGGAAAGACACTTCCAATGACAAATCTCTCATGATCAAAGGGGCACGACATGACCTTTTTCCAACACATCTTGGGAAGTCAAGTCAAGATTTAAAGAATCTCTCAAAGAATTGCTGAATAACCAGGGGCAAATCTCCACATGTATCACTCAAGGGGCAACATTACGTTGATCATGAGTTTGAACAAAATCCACTTTGAAGACTTCTGGTACCATCAAGTTGCTTGTCTGTACCAATAGTATCAGATAGTGTCAGTATCATATGGTGTCAATATCATGTCTTCGGATCCTCCCATGATAGTACTTAAGAAAATTCTGAGACTTGACCAAAGATCTTGGGTACCACTAATTTGTTTGCCTGTTCCAGTAGTATCAGACGGTGTCAGTATCAGGTCTTTGGTTTCTTCCACACTAGTCTTATTTAGGGCTACCGGAAATATGATCAAAATCTCAAGCGTCAAGGTGCACTAGACTAACTCTGAGGGCAAACAGGCTCCCACATAAAGGGTCATGTGCGACCAAGCAAACATTTTCTGGAATTACTACAACATTTATTACTAGGGGAAATGACAAATCTCCCCAAGATCCTTCTCATAGGATGACTCCCAGCTAGAGTTTCAATCTCTGAAAACTTCTCACCAACTGAGTCAACCTCAAGAACCCTCGAGGATTTTCCCCAATGAAGAAGACACCTCTCCAACAGACCGACAACAGGGTTTATTTACCCAACAAACTACAAATTCCCCAGTTTAAGTTTGCCTCCCCGACTACTACAAATCAAAGGACCACAACTCCTCTTCCCCAATAGACTACTCTACAATCCCCAACAAGTTAATGTGAAGCCTGAACCCGACCAAATATCAGTTCAACTTCGACTCCTCAGTAGAGCAACAAACAACTGAGACTCTTGAAATTTTTTTCCCCAAGCAAGGATCAACATTCTCCTAGAGTTTTCAACATTCCTCAGCAGATCTCTCCTCAAACAATAAAACAAGAATCCTTGGTGGAAATATTCTAAGCAAAGTTTGAAGACTCACCTACACTTCAACAGTAGTCTGGGATTTAATGAGTCCCCAACATTTGTCAAGGATTTATTTTCCCAGACAAAGATACATTCAAATAACATTTCACCCTTCATGCATCATAATACATACATGACAAGTGCATGCGACACAATCTCATTTATTTTGAGAACATCATTGCACTATGCATTTCATACATCATGACATTGCATGCATCTAACTCTTTATCTTTTCAGGAAAGATCAAATCAACAGATGGCTATCATTAACAATATCCAAAAGGCCAGAAATCAATACCTGTAACAAGCTAGTGCAATTGTCTACACGACCAGCTGAAGCAATCCTACACAGGCTCCTTCCCATACACCCTTCTAGAAACAATTTAGATGTGATCCAATTATGGCTGACATTCTGATACTTACTCCAGATACTCTTCTAGAAACAGTTTAGATGCGATCCAGATATGGCTGACATTCTGATACTTACTCTAGATTCTCTTCAAAATACAGTCCAGATACGATCCAAATTCGGATATCATTCTGTCACTCATTCAAATTACAATCCAGATTCGATCCAGATTCAGATGCATTCTGTCACTCATTAAAATTACAGTCCAAATACGTTCTAGATTCGGATGTCATTTTGCCACTCATTCAAATTACAGTCCAGATACGATCTAGATTCAGATGATATTTTTTCACTCATTAAAATTACAGTCCAAATACGATCTAGATTCAGATGTCATTTTGTCACTCATTTAAATTACAGTCCAGATTCAGATGTAATTCTGTCACTCATTCAAATTACAATCCAGATACAATCCAGATTCAGATGTCATTCTGTCACTCATTAAAATTACAGTCCAGATACGATCCATATTCGAATGTCATTTTGTCACTCATTCAAAATACAATCCAGATATGATCCAGATTCAGATGTCATTCTATCACTCACTCAAAATATGGTCCAGATACGATCCAGATTCAGATGTCATTCTGTCGCAAATTTCAAAATACAGTTCATATATGCTCCAGATACGGATGCCATCTTAATACTCATTCAGATTCAACTTTCAGATACGCTCCAGATACGGATGCCATCCTGATACTCATTCAGATTCAGCTTTCAGATACAATTCAGATACACTCCAGATATAAATGCCATCCTGATACTCATTCAGATTCAACTTTCAAATACAGTTCAAATACGCTCTAGACACGGATGCCATTCTGATACTCATTCAGATTCTTTCTCAGATATAGTACAGATACGCTCTAGACACGGATGCCATTCTGATGCTCATTCAAAATTTATACTTTCAGATACAGTTCAGATACGCTCTAGATACAGATGCCATTCTGATACTAATTTAGATTCTTTCTCAGATACAATACAAATACGCTCCAGACACGGATTCCATTCTGATACTCATTCAAAATCAGCTTCCAGATACAATTCAGATGCGCTCCAGACACATATGCCATTCTGATGCTCATTCAAAATTTCAACTTTCAGATACAGTTTAGATACACTCCAGACACGGATGCCATTCTGATACTCATTCAGATTCTTTCTCAGATATAATAAAGATATGTTGCAGACACAGATTATATTCTGATACTCATTTAAAATCAGCTTCCAGATACAGTTCAGATGCGCTCCAAACACGGACGCCATTCTGATGCTCATTCTTTCAGCTTACAAATTATAATTCAACAATCACTTTTGGATGGCATCTACAAGCCCATATCCAACAACTTTATATCACCTTTCCAAATGGCATCTTTAAGACCATTCCCTCAACTCTCATATCACTGAGTGCAAATTTCTGAGCACTCTAGTGTCCAATCATCTTCCACCTTCAAGTCACGAATGGCAGACTCGCCAATCTAACTCTTCAGGTTTAAGAAGATTCAACAAGGGCAACTGTTGTACCCCAAAATTTTCCCTCTCATTTCTCAATACATTTCTCACAAAGATCTGCGAAAGCTCAAGCTTGCAACAGTATTGACTAGGTTAAGCCATCTCCTCAACACTGATACCTCAAGATTAGGGTCTGAATTTGCATAAGGACAATTGGACTTCTAATACTTCAAGTGACATTCTTGGATCATTATAGACCTTCTAGAATGCTCATGTCAAGTTTTAAGTCTTCTCATTCAATTGACCAAGAGACCAAAAATTAGCTGTATTGATGAAAAAGTCAACTGTAGCACCAAAAGTCAAACTTTGACTTTTTGGTCAACATTAAGTCTCAAAGATCAAAATTCATCAATACATTCAAAAATATGAAACTTGATCATCAAGAAATCAAGAAAGTCAAAAGTCAATGTGAAAATTCAAACTCTTCAAGACTTAGAAATTTTTCTAAGTGTTTTTTGTACATGATAATTTCATTTCTTCATGCTAACTTTTCACCATGATGTAAGATGATTCAAGGAAAACTTCCAACATGCAAGTTGTAGATCTCAATGAGATATAAAACTTTGTAGGGCGGGACTTTTTCTAGAAATGCTTGGATTTTGAGTTATAAATTCATGAAGTCATGGCATTTTTGAATAAAGACATAGAGAAATTTTTAGCAGTTTCGGTCAGGATTTTATCCCAACTTCTTGGAATTTTTTCACATATTTATAAGATGATTTTGTCAAAATGGCCAACATGAAAGTTATAGAGGGTGTATCAAGCTTTCCAAAACATCAAAGATCATGAATTTATCATATTTGAGCTAGGAGATACAAGGATCTGAAGTTGGACATTCATTCTTGATTTACAAGGCAGATTTGTGATGAACAAGGAACACAAATCTTAGCCATGATGCATAATCTTCACTTTGTAGGCCTCTTGACTTGCAAATCTATCCATAATCAGATGTTTACACAATTGATTGAACCATTATCCAAGTGGTTTAAGTATTGTTCATTGCATCTTTCCATTTTTGGCACAAAGGCACCATTGCCATTCTTGCAAAGTTCACTTTAATCATAAAGTCAATTTCTTGAGCCTCTAACTTGTTGTTATAATGACACTCAACTTATACAAGTCAGAACAAACATGTTTAAAGTGATCAACCACTTTAGATAGCTTGGTACAAGCATTGGAAACATGTTCTTCATGCTTGCTTCAAAAACAAGCAAGATAACCATAACGTGTGATTCAAAATCTGAGTTGTTTGAAGTCTCAAAACTTCTCTATAAATAGAGAGGCCAATTGAAATAAAAAGGGTCAGAAAAAAAGAAGGGGGAACTAACACTCAAAATCATTCTTGCTGTCAAAAACCAAAATTGCCCATAAAACCTCCATTTTTGAGCTTTGAAGTCCAAATCTTTGAATCTCATACCTTGCAAGTTTTATCCAAACAAACCATCCAAACACTCCACATACATCATATAGAAGTTGTTCAAATACAAAAACAACTTCTGTAACATCACTATCATCACTTCCCAAGCTCAACAATAGCCCATACAGTAGCTCAAACTCAAAGCACAAATTTCAGTTTCAAGGTAAGTTTTCTTGACTTTGAACTCTTCATACAAGCATCATTAATGGTTCATTTGTGAAGATAAAATGTAGATATAATTTCCTTGAAGCTAACCATATGCCTGCTTTTCATTTTCACTAACCACTTGTTGAGAACTAACTTTTACATGTAGCAAAATAGTGATAAAAGCAAAAAACAACAGTTATGCATCGACACGAAATGCTATGAGTCGACACATATTATGTCCAAAATAGGTTATGAGATGATGCAAGCTATTATGAATCAATACGAAATGTTGCATGAGTCGATACGAAATACGAATGCGTCGACTCATACTGAGTTAGTTTTCATTTTTCAGCAGCAAGGAAGTTTTCGTATCAATACATAATGGCATGCGTCAATACATAAACTTTTTTCGTATCAATACATAATGGCATGCGTCAATACATAAACTGTTTTCGTATCAATACATAATGACACGCGTCAATACATATAATTTTCGTATCAATACATTCGTATATGTGTCAATACATAATTTTTTTTTATCAATACATAAGTATATGTGTCAATACATAAAAACAAATTTAAAAAAAAACAATTTTCTTATTTATTTATTTATTCATTTTTGTATATTATTTATTCATTCAATATGGTGGTAATAGTAAATTAGGATTTATTTGCTTTCATCCCCCCATTTGTAAATTTGTATCCCCATCCCCCAAATGATGTAATAGCATAGGATTTTAATTTCTGCAACTTATCGCTTTAATATAATTGTTAGTAATTAGGGTGTGTATGGCAAGATAAAATCAACAAGTAGAAAACCCTAATACAAGACAAAACAAGCATGAAAATCCATAAACTTGCACACAAGCACCCATAGGGTAAAATCCACTTGGTTGCCTTATAAATGGCCATATTACGCATGTGAGGTATCTCAGCAAAAACAAGCAAAAATACAAGATCATAGTCCCTCGATGATGCTATCTAAGTTGCCTTTCAAAATGATCTTATTCCATAAATAAAAATGCTAAGGTACCTTGCAACATTGCTAATCATGGTTATACGATGACCCACGCCCGTCCCGTTTACATCCAAAGATAGGGTTACTTACCAAATCAATGGTAAGATAACAATGTCAAAGGAAAGAAGAAATGAACATGAAAGACTTTTGAGTAGGTAGAATGCTCCTAGTTACTTGCTCCATTTCAAAACCAAATATCCTTACTATTTTCAAAACAAACACCTGCACTTTAAAAGCATCCTATAAAACTTGAAAACATTTTCAAAAGACCAACACTTTGTATACATTCTTATGAACGAGAATCATTACAAAGTTTTCCTAAACAATGGCCTCTTTACAAAATACTTTCAAAAACCACACAAAACAAAATTTCAAACAAAAGCAAGTGATCTAGCAAGTAACTAAGAGCCCATGGAAAACCATGGATGAAAAGGGTGCTAATACCTTCCTTTTTCATAATCTACCCCCGAACTCAAGAAACAATCTCAAAGGTCTTTCCTATGCTTTTCACCTTTCCTTTTGGTAAAAGAAAAGTCGGTGGCAACTCTTGCTAACCGCAACATTTGCAATCAAACGCAAAGCCTTCAAGTCAGTTCTCCTATCGTATCACAATCATGTACTTGACAGTGCTAGAGAATTCTATGGGGTGTGTTTTGAGCCAACATGACGAGTCTGGACGAAAAGAGCATGCTATTTACTACTTGAGCAAAAAGTTTACCAACTGTGAAACCAGATATTCACTGCTCGTGAAAACTTGTTGCGCTCTAGCATGGGCTGCTCGCCGGCTAAGACAATATATGTTGACTCATACCACTCTACTGATTTCTAAGATAGACTCAATCAAGTACATCTTCGAGAAACCTGCTCTTTCCGGATGGATAGTTAGATGGCAAATGATCTTGACTGAGTATGATATTCAATACACAATGAAAAAGGCCATCAAAGGAAGTGTATTAGAAGATCATTTGGCCCATCAAGCTTTCAATGATTATCAATCTATGAACTTTGACTTCCCGAATGAGAACATCATGCTAGTGACTGATTGTGTGAAACCTGGACCGTATGACGGACCCGAACAGGGATCCCGATGGACTATGGTCTTCGATGGGGCTTCCAACGCTTTGGGTAATGGAATTGGTGCTGTGATGATATCCCCTGAAGGTTTCCACACTCTTTTCATTGCCAGATTATGCTTCGATTGTACGAATAACATGGCTGAGTACGAAGCATGCATTTTGGGTCTGAAAACTGCCATTGATTTGAGAATCAAGAATTTTAATGTATTCGAAGATTCTGCTCTAGTGATTAGCCAAGTAAAAGGAGATTGGGACACTAAGCACCCTAATCTTATCCCTTACAAGGAACTTGTGCTATCTCTGATTCCTTACTTCGAAGATCACCTTTGAACACTTCCCTAGGGAAGAAAATCAGCTGGCTGACGCCTTGGCCACAATGTCTTCTATGTTCAAGGTCATATGGGACAACGAAGCTCCCATGTTAACAATTGAGAGATTCGACGAACCTGCACACTGCTGTGAGCTCGACGCTGACGCCAAGAAGCTATGGTACCATGAGGTGAAGAGATACCTTGAAGCACAAGAGTATCCCAAAGGAGCATCCATCAATGACAGAAAGTTCTTATGAAGATTTTCAGCCAAATTCTTCCTAAGTAACGAAATCTTGTACAAACGCAACCATGACTCTACTCTACTCCGTTGTGTGGACAAGAAGGAGGCAGAGAAAATTATGGAAGACATGCATGCTGGTCTCTTTGGGACTCACTCTAGAGGACATACTATGGCCAAGAAAATCCTGAGAGCTGGTTACTATTTTGTCAACGATGGAGACTGATTTCCATCAACACTTAAGGACTTGCCAGAAATGCCAAATCTATGCTGACAAGGTCTGTGTGCCTCCTATCCCTCTGAATGTCATGACCGCTTAGTGGCCATTTCCAATGTGGGGCATTGACATGATTGGAGAAATAAAACCCACTGCTTCTAATGGACATCACTTCCTTCTTGTCGCTATCGATTATTTCACCAAATGGGTCGAAGCTCCCTCAGGTGCCTCAGTCACCAAGAACATGGTAGCCATATTCATCAAACATAACCTCATCTGCCTCTATGGTATCCCCGAAAGGATCATCACCGACAATGGTAATAACTTCAATAATGCTATGATTACCAAGCTTTGCACTCAGTTCAAAATCAAGCATCACAATTCTTCTCCTTATAGACCTAAAATGAATGGTGCAATGGAAGCGGCCAACAAAAACATTAATAAGATTGATTAGAAGATGGTAGTAACCTACAAGGACTAGCATGAGATGTTACTGTTTGCTCTTTATGGCTATCGTACTTTAGCTCGGACATCAACTGGGGCAACTCCCTTTTCTTTGGTCTATGGCATGGAAGTTGTTCTACCAGTGGAAGTTCAGATTCTTTCACTAAGGATTATGAATGAAGCATGCCTAGGAGAAGACGAGTGGATTCAGACAATATTGGATCAGTTGAACTTGATCGATGAAAAGCGACTGGATGTCGTTTGTCATGGTCAGATGTACCAAAAACGTATGATTAAGGCTTTCAACAAAAAGATCAGGCCTCGAGTATATCAAGCTGGTGAATTGGTGATAAAGTGCATCATTCTTCCACAAGGTGACCCCAGGGGAAAATGGACTCCTACCTACGAAGGGCCATATGTTGTCAAGAGAGTTTTCTCTGGTGGTGCCATGATGCTGACTACCATGGATGCTGAAGACTTCCCACATCATGTGAACGCATACATAGTTAAAAAATACTACGCATAAGAGACCCTCTAGTTGACACACCTAGGCAAGATAAGGGCATCCCGGCAAACCAAAAGGTTTGGGAAAAAATTAGGGATATATGTAAAAGATTGTACACCTGGCAAGTTGAAAACCCGAAAGAGTGACTTGGGAAAAAATGGGTATCCTGGTGGGCTGAAAACCCGAAAGGGCGGTCCAGGCAAAAATTAAGGATTGAAAGCATATAACTATGTCCCGTGGAATCACCACAATCGACTTTATTACCAAGGTCCGAGTTCAAACGGTCCAAGATCAATCCAATCAACTTTTGTCAACGGCAAGGGGAATTCGAAGACATTGGGGCAATAATAGAGTTGGAATGCAATGAGATCACTTCCACATGGCTATTATCTTTGTTTTCCTTTCGATGAGTTCCTCTTACTAGGATCTCCGTCTCTTTGTACAAAAACGCCTATTCAAGGGCAAAATATCAATACAAATATACTTTGAAGTGCAAACTTTCTATTTTTGTTTTGAATGCAAAAATGTCCAATGACTAAAATTGAACGAACATATGCATGTGAAGATAATTAAAACTATTTGGCACATGTGTCCTGCTAAGCAGCAACAAGCATCTCTTTAATGTATATGGAATATCCCCATAGAGTTATTTCATTAGCATTATCCCCACAAAGACGACTACAATAAACCAATCTCCAACAAAGTTGTCCATAAAGTCTCTTTGCAAAGGTTGATTCCTAGCCAGAGTCTCAATATCTTAACAACTCTCTCCAGCTAATTTGGTCCTAAAAGAAGAAGCCTTGTGGATCTCTTCCCAAAAGAACTCACCTGTCAACAGTTCGTCAAGTATTCCTCAACAGGGTTTATTTCCCCAACCAACTACAGATTTCCCAGCTAAGTCAACCCTCCCCAGCTTGATTTTGCCTCTCAGACTATTACAAATCCGAGGGCCACAACCCCTAATTCCCAATGAAGTCGCCAACAAAGCCATTGATATCTCCAAAAGTTGTTGTGAAGCCTGGATCCGACCAAATAACAGTCAACTTCGTTCGTTCAAAATACTATAAAGCCTGGACCCGACCAGATAATAGTGAAACCTTTCAAATACTATGAAGCCTGGACTCGACCAGATGAATAGTATAACTTTCAGTCACTATGAAGCCTGGACCCGACCAGATAGCAGTGTAACTTTTCAAATACTATGAAGCCTGGCCCCGAACAGATATTAACACAACTTTCAGTCACTATGAAGCCTGGACCCGACCAGATAATAGTGAAACCTTTCAAATACTATGAAGCCTGGATCTGAATAGATAAAAGTTTAACTCTTCGATATATTGAAGAACCCGGACTCAACTAGACAAGGGATTAACTTCTTTTCCCCAGTAGAGTTTGCCTCTACCCCAGCGAGTTACTGTGAAGCCTGGATCCGACCAGATATCAGTTCAACTTCATCTTTTCAAGTAATTTATGGTGAAGCCCGGATCCGACCAGATAGAAAGTAACTTTATTCCCTCATGAAATTCGTTGTGAATCCTGGAATCTGACCAGATAACAACTAATTCCAAGCAAGTTACTGTGAAGCCTGGACCCGACCAAATATCAGTTCAACTTTATCTCTTCAGACAAGTTTATTATGAAGCCTGGACCCGACCAGATAGAAATTAATTTCATCCACCTCAAAAATCTGTGAAGCCTGGAATCCAACCAGATATCAGTTTAACGTCAATAAATTACCATGAAGCCAGGATCCAACCAGATAACAACTAATTTATTCTTCCCTAGCAAATATGCATCCCAAAACATATTTATAGTCTTCATCCCCAACAGAAATCCGGGATTCAGCTTCCCAAAACTCCTCAGCAGTAGTCAGGGATTTATTTTTCCAGACAAATATGCATCCCACATTCATACATCATAGCATATACATACAAAACACATTTAGCACAATCTCGTTCATCTTGAGAACGTTATGCATACATCTTCATTTAACTAACCTTTTTTTCCCCACAAGTAAGACATCAAGTTTTAGTATAAATCGACCAAAGATTTGTGCTGATATTTCTTCCAGTATTTACCATCATTCCTCCAAATGGAATCTATAAGCCCATTCCTAATACATCTTCGAGTGCAAATTTCTGGGCTCTTTAGTGTTCAATCATCTTTCACCTTCAAGTCACGAATGAAGGATCCGCCAATCTAACTCTTAAGGTTTAAGAAGATTGAACATGGGCAGCTGTTGTGCCCAAAAATTTAACCTCTCATTTCTCAATAAATCTCTCATAAAATCTCCATTGATTCAAGACTACACAAGGTTTGATCAGCTTAAGACACCTCCTCAACATTGACAACTGAAAATTAGGGTTTGAGTTTTCACAAGGACAATTGAACTTTTAATTCCCCATATGACTTTCATGGATCATTAGGAACCCTCAAAATTTCTCATGTCAAGTTTCAAGTCTTGGATCACATTTTTGCTCAGTCAGTTGATCAGATGACCTAAAATCAACTGTATTGGGGAAAAAGTCAAATATGGTCAATTTAAAGTCAAACTTCATAATTTTTGGTCCATATATATATATATATATTATGAACTCATATATGTCATTTGATTAAGTTTGGATCATAATTTCACAAGAAATTTGATCAGATCATCAAAAGGGCAAAAAAGTCAAAATTAGGGTTTTGACTAAGGAGGTTCAATTTTTGACTTTTGACCTAACAAATGACTTATTGGTTTAAGACATGATCTCAAGGATTCAAATGAAACATCTTTACCTAATTGCATATTTCAAATCATATCTCAAGATTATTGGATTGACAAACGAATTTCAGTAAACTAATGAAGAGTCAACTGTACACTAAAAAGTCAAACTTTGACTTTTTGATCAAAATCAAGTTTCAAAGATTACAATTCATCAAGACATGTCAAATTATGAAACTTGTTCATCAATAAATTGAAAAGTCAAAATTATATTTGAAAAGTCAAAATTCTAAGACTTAGAATTTTTTCTAAGTGTTAGAAAGTTCATTTTTTTCCATAACTTTGTGCCAAATTTCCACCATGATGCAAGATGGTTCAAGAGAAACTTCCAACATGAAAGTTGTAGATATCAATGAGATCTAAAACATTGTAGGGCATAAAATTTTCTAGAAATTCTTGGATTTCAAGTTATGAATTTGTGAAGACATGCTCATGAAACTTAAACACTTAGTGAAATTTTGCCCTAGTTAGGCAAATTTTTGGTACCAACTTCATGGCAACTTTTCACCTAGTTCCAAGATGAATCTTCAAAAATGTCCAACATAGAGGTTGTAGAGGATGTTACAAGCTTTCCTAAATTTCCAAGAACTCGTCAAGACCATACTTGAGCTGAGAGAATCGAAGGCCAGAAGTTAGGGTTTCAAACTTGATTTACAAGGCATATTTTGTGATGAACATGAACCAAATCCACAGCCATGCTGCATAATCTTCACTTTGCAGGCCTCAAACTTGTTTGTCACTCCATAATTAATGTTTTACATAACTGATTATTCCCTTTTCCAAGTGCTTCAAGCTTTGTCCAAACCAATTTTCCATTTTGGGAAGAAAGTAACATATCCATTCTTGTAAAGCAAGCTTTATGCACAAAGTCATCTTCTTGAGCTCCTAAATTGTTTTCTTTAAGTACACTCCATCCATAAAGTCAGAAGAAAACTTGTTTAAAGGTCAACCACTCTACAATACCATGTATTGTACCCAAAAATTTTCCCTCCTATATTTCTCAAAACAATTCAAGAAAGATCCCAAGATTGCTCAAGGTAGTCCAAGGGTTGGCCAGACAAGCTCTCTCCTAAGGCAGTCTACCTCAAATTAGGGTTTCATGTTGCATCAAGACACTTGAGTCCAAGGTATCCCAAATGCTCACAATGTCTTAATATGTTATCAAGATCATCCATGTCAAGTTTCAAGCCTTGCAGAGGAAGTTTGCTCAGTCAATTGCTCAAAGGCTTGAAAATCAACTGTGCTAGGGCAAAAGTCAACTGTGGCCCACATACAGTTAAACATCAAGATTTTTAGTCCACATTCTCATTTTGAAGGATATTTCATCATTTGATCAAGGTTTATCATGATTCATCAAGGATTTCTCATAATTCATCGACTCAAAAGTTGCTAAATTAGGGTTTTGTAGGAAAAGTCAACTCAAATTTGACCAAGCATAACTTTCTCATACTTTATGATAAATGACCCATCCAAATATAATTTTGAAGAGGATGCAATTACCTACAATCCATCTTCATCTCCAAAGTTCAAAATATGCACTCACAAGAAGTTATGAATTTGGACATTATAGATCATTTTGAAAAGTCAACAAAAACACCTTTTTTGTCAAAGATTCATACATGAGAATGGAATATCAAATTAAGATGAGACAAAAGGGTTGATTAGAGGACATCTCAAGATTTCTAAAAAGTCCAAGAACACCTCCAAAGAGTCAAAATTGAGGAAGTTATGCATTGGTGAAGTTGACCCTTTTTGCAAAATTGCCAAAAGTCAACTATGCCTAAAACTTCAAATTTTGCCAAATGGGCCCAATCTTTTTCACTTGTTTGAGTTGGCAACATAGTCCACGAGTTCTATCCCTTGCCACTTGTCACTATCATGTTTTTATTATTTATTTTGATTTTTATTTGATTTAAATCAATTTTAATCAAAATAAATCATATAAAATCCAAAACATTGAAAACACAAGATTTTGTGCTTGTTTCAGGTCTTAAATTACAGCTAGCAAGTATTCAAATTTGTATCAAGGCATGGTGTGTTCAAAAATATTGAATTAGGCCATTTTTGGAAAGATTTTTAAGGTGTATAAAATCAAGATCCAATTCATTGATAGAGGAAGATTGAGATCAGTTATCAACCCTAATCTATTCCTCAATACATATAGAGTACGTGCAGACCCAAAAACTAGGTTAGAAGGAGGCGCATCAAGGAGAACATAATTTGAAAAAATACCAAAAAAGTGTAAGCACAAATTCCTGTTTACAAGCATCCTCAAGGCATCCTAGCTATCTCAATCACTTCCTGAGATTCCCAGCAAGCGAAAGCAATCCAAATCAGGCATTTCCAAGCCCCATATCACGCTGTAAGTCATCCACGACATCCATGTATTCTTGAATTCGGTTTGCATGATTTAGGCATTATTAGCATGAATTGATCATATATTGTTGATCCATAAAACATTTGCAAGCTTTTTGCATCGTTTAATTTCATTTATATGCCCTGTACAAGATTTCACCATGGCTAGGGTTTCTTGCTTCAATTTGGGAACTCTGTGTGCAGGCAAAATTAGGCCATAAAAAGGCCACCAATGTGTTCAGTAAGACTAGACGAAGCTATCCATGGCCTTCGTTGTTATTTAACATGCTTGTGTTGAGTTTTGAGAATGTGCAGGCCTATAGCTACGGACATATGTCCGTAGGTAAAAGTGTTCCACTTTTACCAATGGTGCAAGGTTGAAGACGCCTGCGTGTCATATTCCTATTGGGACATTCAAACCCTGGCGCGCATTTTTTTTGACGTCCTCCACTAATTCTTGTTTTTATATATTATTATTATTATTATTATTCATTATATGTACAAACAAATACAAGTGGTGCAGTGCTGAGTGTAGCGTTGGTAATTGCTTCAGGACCTGGGTTCGAATCCCAGGTCCACCAATTTCTCCATGTTATTTTCTTTTTCAGGATCACATACGTACACAAAGCTAAGATCCACCATAAGTCCTCATAGTCCAGCTTGCCAAGTGGTTTGAGATCCAGATCTGATGGCCATGAATGGAGGAGCACCATGGAGCCTAGTCAACGCAGAAGCAAGCGATCTGGAAGGTCAAACGGACCTCCCAGTTTTTGGGCCCAGAATCTGCTTCTCACACCCCCATATTGCAGGCCCGATTTTCTTTTCTTTAATTCTTTTATATTTATTTCATTTAATTTATTTATTTATTTTACTAACCAATTAAATTATTTTCTTTTTTTATAAAAAAATCACAAAAATATTACTTTTCATAAATTAGGTCTAGATTTTATTTTTATTAAAAAATTAATTAATTTAATTAGGTTTGTTAATTTAGATAACTTTAATTTCTTTTTTGTACATAATTAAAATTAATTAGAACAAGTAGGTTTTATTTCTAATTTAATCATATTTTCTTTTTTCTAAAAAAATAACAAAAACACAAAAATAGGCCATGTAATTATTTTTCATTAATTAATTTAATCACTAATTAATTTGTACATTTATTTTTAAAACCTAAGTTCTTTTCTTTAAAAAATTTTAAAAAACAACAAAAACATTTTTCTTTTGATTAGGTTAGAAAGGTAAAAACCCTAATTTCTTCTCAATCTTAATTTTTCTCGCGTGCTTTATGTTTATTATTTATCATATTGATGTAATTGCCTACAGTTTGTAATAGTTTAATTAGGACGTTTATTTACATTTACCGCTTTACTTTTCAACGGTTTGTTTTTGGCTATGTAAATACCCGAAGCCTTGTAATAACATAATTTAATTTCCGCACTTTAAATTCCGCAAATATTTAACTGTTAGATGTATGATATTAGGATGCATGACAAGAATGTATGTAATTTTAAAACAATTAAACAACCTTAAATGTGCAAAGATAATAATCTGAAATTGAATCACTCGCACACGCGCACTCCTAGGGTACACTCCCACTTGGTTGCCTTCGGTAAACGGTCATTGAGTATAGGATGCTTTAGTGGCCGTCCTTTTGTCCAAAGATCAAAGTTTCCTAGGAAAGGTTACCTCGGATGTTGTTGCCTCGGATAATTGATCTAAGACATTAGGCTTATTACTAAGACGTCCTAACATTGCTTTAGTGACCGTACGTCCCTTTCGAATTGACCCTCAAACTCCAACGACGGTGCTACCTACTCACTAATAGTGGGATAAAATTTTCTGAAGGAAACAAACCTAGAACAATTCTTTTTTCGAGTAGGTAGATTAGTTCTTAAGTACTTTCTCAATCAAAACAAACTTTTTTCACACTTACACTCCTTTACAAACAAAGTTTTCAAAACAATTCATTACACTCTTGAAGACAGAAGCAAGAGTTAAATCGAAGTTAAAACAAAAACTTTTCAAAGCATACAAACACAAAGAAAACAATTTTGAAAATGATGAGCAAGTACCTAAGAGCCTATAAATAAATACGAATAGAAATGGTGCTAATACCTTCCCTTTCTAAAATCTACCCCCCGTACTCAGAAATATCTCGAAAAAGGAATTTTTCTGTGCTTTTTTCCTTTCCTTGTTGGATAAAATAAAAGTCGGTGGCGACTCTTGCTTACCGCGACATTTTGCGAACACAAACGCAAAATGCAAACCAGAAATTCCTTAAAAAATAGGGAAACACGTCCCGGTTCTGGCCACTGTATCACACCATGGTACAAGGCATGGAAACTTGTTTTGTCAAGAAAGTCACATGTTGAGCTAAAACATGTAAATTCAAATTCTGACTTGTTGTAGCACACAAAACCGTTTGCTTATAAATAGAGACACTATTTGCAAGCTAAGACACGAATACTAAGACCCTGAAACTCTTTCAAACACTCACAAACCAGAAATTGCTCAAAAACACCATTGATACACAATTCTGACCTTGAAATTGTATCTCTCATTTCCCTCACGAGTTTTACATCAAATTCATTTACAAAGCTTCTATACCTCAAATATAGTCCATCCCTATCCTTGTTTTGGATCTATAACACCATATTCATCAACCTCCATAACCAAAAAAACAAAGTCTGCAAGTTGACTTCTGTAGACCTTTCCATCCATCTATAGCTCAAGCTAGGAATTGCATTAGCTTCCTGGGAACTTGAGGAAGCTAACCTGATCATCACAACTCCTTGAAAGCAGCTCAAACTCATTTCACGATTTCCAATTCTTGAGGTATTTTTCTGAACTTCTATCTCTTTATTTAGGCATTGTTAAGCTTGTATTTTCAAAGATAAAATGTAGATATATTTGACCTGAAGCTGTACATATTCATAGTTTTCATTTAAATGGCCTGAGCTTAGATAATTTTAGGTTTGAATCTCTGAAAAAAGTTAGGCCATGGTTTGGTACTTTTAGAAATTCTTACTCATCTTTGAGAATTAGTTTAAGTTATTTACATATTCAGAATCATGGTGAAATTTCTAACAAGTTTGATGTTGGAAGTTTTGTGAATAGATGAGAAATGAGTGAGTTACATGGACCCTGGGTGGAGGTGGAAGATGAAGTTCATTTTTGAAACTTGTTTTGTATTATATATTTATGGTTTTAGTTTAGTTAACAGATGTACAGCCACCCCAGTGGTAAAGGCAGCACGCGTTTATGGTCAAGGTCATGGGTTCAAGTCTCAGCGTTGCCTTTTGTCATATTTTTCTCAATATTTTCTTTCCTTTTTGCCACAACCTTGCACGCTTGGGCCTAAGGCCATTGGACTTTGTCTTTTTACTGAGACTCACCCCCCTGCCTGCTTGTTACAACGCAACCCATTTCATTTTATTTTGTTTTTTTCTTCTGATTACAAAAACCATTGGGCCAGGCTTCAAAACTGTTTTTTTTCTAACAAACTCCCAAATTCCATTTCAAACCCCCCTGACTTTTATTTTCATATTTTATTTTATTTTGTTTTTCTTTATTATTTTATTATTATTATTATTATTATTATTATTAATATTATTATCTTTATTAATAAAAATACAAAAAATAGTTTATTTATTCATATATCTAATATATTTATATTCACTTATATTTTATTCCTCTAAAAAACAAAAAGACAAAAATATTTTCTTAAACAAATTTAATTCTTTTTATTAATAAATTAATAATTAGATTTAGGTTTAGTTATTTTCTCTTTTTTTAATTAAAATCAACTTAGAATTTAGGTTTTCTTTTAATTAATTAATTTCCATATTATTTTGGTTAAACTTAAACCCTTTTCTAAAAAACCCTAAAAATTCTTTCTAATTTAATTTATTTTCTTAATTAATTTAGGTTTAACTTTCTTAATTTAGTTAATTATTTCTTTTAGTTAATTAGGTCAAAACTAAATCCTTTCCTCAAAAACCAAACAAAAATCCATTTCTTTTCCATTTACATCTTTGCACATTATATCTATTCATTTCTTGTACATTATTCAATATGGTTGTAATAGATAATTAGGTTTAATTTCTTACAATCCCCATTTGTAAATTTGTATACCCCATCCCCAAATGATGTAATAGCATAGTAAATTTACTTTCGCAATTTATCGCTTTCATATAAATGCTAGTAATTAGGTTTTGTATGGAAAGACAAAAATCAACAAGTAGATAACCCTAATCAAAGATTAAATGCATGCAAATCAAACACACTACTCACACATGCACCCTTAAGGTTAACTCCACTTGTTGCCTAAAAATGGTCATGTTATGCATGTGGGATGTCTTAACAAAAACAAATAAAAAATACAAGATCATAGTCCCTCGATGACACTACAAATGTTTCCTTTTAAATGATCATAGTCCCTCAAAGAGAAATGCTAAGACATTTTACAATATTGTTATCATGATTATACGATGACCCACACCCGTCCCTTTACATCCAAAGATAAGGCTTATTACCAGTCAATGATAAGATAGTAATATCAAAGGAAAGGAAGAAATGAACAAAAGACTTTTGAGTAGGTAGAAACGTTCTTAGTTGCTTGCTCACTTTCAAAACAAACATCCTCGCTCATTTTCAAAACAAACACCAAACACTTTCAAAACATGAAATATTTTCAAAAGTCCAACACTTTGTATACGTTCTTACGAAACGAGAACCATTACAAAGTTTGCCTAAATGAAGGCGCCTTCTTAAAAATACTTAAAAAAACCACCACAAAGCACATTTTCAAACAAAGAAAGTGATCTAGAAAGCAACTAAGAGCCCATAGATAACTATGGATGAAAATGGTGCTAACACCTTCCCTTTTCATAATCTACCCCCGAACTCAAGAAATAATCTCAAAGGTCTTTCCTGTTCTTTTCCACCTTTCCTTTTGGATAAAAGAAAAGTTGGTGGGGACTCTTGCTAACTGTAACAATTGCGATCAAACGCAAACATCCCAAGTCAGTTCTCCTGCCGTACTACACCCTCTCTCGTGCTTCTAATGGAAACATGGCAAAAGAATTATGAAATGCAGAGTATTAAGACTAAGTGTGGTTTTCAAAATGTGTCTGGCAGTGGATTATAATGGGTCTGCTCGAGATAAAGGTGGAGGTATCGCGCTGCTCTGGAGGGAAAACATCAACGTTTCTATTTTATCCTGCTCTCTAAACCATATTAGCGGTACTGTGATTGATGATATTGATGATTAACCTTGGTTATTTAATGGAATTTATGGTTTTCCGTACGAAAATAACAAGAGGAATACTTGGGCATCGGTGAAAGAGCTGATTCAAAAAGGGGGTGAGAGAGCTTTATGCATTGGAGATTTTAAAGATGTCTAGATGGAAAGTAAAAAACAAGGTGGAAATACCAGAACTTTGGGATAGTTGTCATGGGGCCGTCAAGTGATGGATCTTTGTGGGCTTATGGACTTGGGTTTCGAAGGGTATCCTTTTACATGGAATAATGGGCGTCATGATGATTCTAATATCCAATGTCGTCTTGATAGGTGAATTGCGATGGGCAGCTTCATCAACAAATTTTATCAAGTCAAGATTATCCATTTAGGGCTGTTGTACCCCAAAATTTTCCCTCTCATTTCTCAAGATATTTCCTATAAAGATCTTCAATGACTCAAGTTTGCGCAAGCATCAACTAGGTCAAATAATCTCCTCAGCACTGATGCCTCAAATTAGGGTTTGAGTTTGTACAAAGACAGTTGGATTTCTAATGTTTCAAATGACTTTCATGGATCATTATGGACCCTCAGGATTATTTCTGTCAAGTTTCAAGTCTTGGATCACAACTTTTCAAGAAAGTCATTCAAATTATCAAAAGGGAAAAATGGGCAAAATTAGAGTTTTGACTGAAAATGATTGAACTTTGATTTTTGACCTAATACCTGGCTTATTGGTTGGAAGCATGATCTCAAGGATCAGAGCGCATCATTTTGACCTAATTGCATATTTCAATTCATCTCCTGAGATCAGTGGATTGATAGACAAAATTTGGTCAACTGGTGGAAAAAGTCAATTGTACACTAAAAAGTCAAACTTTGACTTTTTGACCAAAATTGAGTCCCAAAAATCATTTTTCATCAAAACATCTAAAATATGAAATTTGATCTTCAAAAATCAAGAAAGTAAAAAATCCAACTTTTGCAAGACTTGGAAAATTTTCTAAGTTAAGTTCATTGCTTCATGACATCTTTTCACTACAATTCAAAATAGTTCAAGATGTTACAAATAATTCAAGTTATTACAAAGTGGCATTTTTGCAAGATTACAAATCCTAAAACATTGTCTTGTTTGAAATTTTTCCTTTGACTCAAAACCTTGCCACAATGCTTTGTCTTTGATACAATATGCATAAATTGGTCCATAAAAAAGACTTGTATCATGCTACAAGTGTTGCTCATTACAAGCTCAAAACCATGTTTAGAAGACTGTCTGCTATCCTGAGCAAAACAACCTTGCTATGCTATCTCTAAACATTGCCACAACACTCTAAAACTGCTGCAAAACAACACTGATATACTGCTCTTAAACCAGTCTAAGCCTATATTATCTCAGCCCCATATTTGCACCAAATTAGCACATAAGAGCTGCATCAAAAAAATCTATGAAGACCTTACCCAAACAAATCAAATTGTTATTTGTTTCCCTCCCAAAATCCCAACAAACTCCCTCTATAAATAGACTATTTTCACAACACACAAGGGGTTGGATTTTAGAGAGAGAATAGAGAGTTTTGAGCAGAAAACAGTATTCTTTGTAATCTTTGCTCATTGAGAAGAAAAAAACAGCTCTACTTTCATTCAAAACAGAAACCCCTAATCCATTATTCCACCTTACAAACTCTCCCATAAACCAAACACCTTATCACATAGAGATTGTTCAAACACTAGAATAGTTTCTATTAGTGCCATTATCTTCACCCTCCAAACAGAAACGTAGTACTGTACCACTTAACTGAGTTAGTTTGATTCAACAGTTTAGGATAGCTTCTTGGAGATTCATTGGAGCTATCACAGCAGCTGGAAAAGTATTCAGACTTAAAAAACCAAGTGCAGTCCCAAGGTAAGTCTTATTAACTTTCAGTTTTTCATTTTTCATACATGATTCATTTTCAAAGATAAAAATTTAATAATCATTGCCCCTTTGAGCTAACTATTTGCTTGTTGTTTATGTTTATCAATTACATACTATAAACTGACCCAAACAGACAATAAAACAATGTTTAAGGCAAAAAACTGCAACATGAGTCGACACATACCCACTTGGGTCGACTCATTCTAGTGAAAAAACAGGAGTATGAGTCGACACAAAGCCTTATGCATCGACTCATACTGTTATCCAGGCTCCAAAACAGAAAGGTGAAAGGTGTATGGGTCGATACAAAACATGCATGCTTCAATACAAATAGGTACATGAGTCGACACATCCCTTTATGCATTGACTCATACTGAGTTGGTTTGGTTTGGCAGGAGCAAGGAAAGCTATGTGTCGATGCATAGCAGCATGTGTCGACCCATAGCATTTCAAAATGCATTTTTTCCTTTATTTTACACTGTTTTTACATTGTCTTCATTATTATTCGATATGGTTGTAATACTTAAGTTTCTATTTCATTCCCCTTTGTAAATTGTACCCCCATTCCCCTAATGATGTAATAGCTTAGGATTTAAATTTCCATAATTTACCGCTTTAATATAAATTGTTAGTAATTAGGGTGTGTATGGCAAGATAAAAATCAACCATTAGAGAACCCTAATTTCAAAGACAAAAATGCATGCAATCAAACACATTATTCACACGTGCACCTCTAGGGTAACCCTGCTTGTTGCCTCGGAAAATAGTCATATCCCTTGAATATGGGCGTTTTAGCAAACACCCTCGATAAAAAAGATCTTAGTCCCTCGATTTCCCTCGATGTTGCCTTCGGTAAACGATCTAGTCCCTTACGAAAATTGCTAAAACATCTCATAAGTTACTTTCTATGACTATACATTTGACCCGTGCTCATCCCTTCACATCCAATGATGGGGCTTCTTACCAATCAATGGTAAGATAGCAACATCTAAAGGAGGAGGAAAAGAACAAATACCTTTTTAGTAGGTAGGACACTCATAGTTTCTTGCTCACAAACTAAAACCATTTCCGCACTCACACTTTCAAAACACCTTCAAAAAACAAACATCTATTCGAAATTGTGATACGGTGGCAGAACCGACTGTTAATACTGGTTTTACGTTTGTGTTCGCAAATGTTGTGGTAAGCAAGAGTCGCCACCGACGTTTCTTTTTTCCAACAAAGGAAAGGGTGAAAGAACAGAAAAAGACCTTTTTCGAGATTTTGAGTAAGGGGGGTAGATAATGGAAAGGGAAGGTGTTAGCACCCTTTCCATCCGTGGTTTTCCACGGGCTCTTAGGTACTTGCTCATTTTTGAAAACTGTTTGTGTTTGTGTGTTTTGAAAGTATTTTTGTTTGCTTTATAGTAACTCTTGTATCAGTCTTCAAGAGTGTGATAAAGCGTTTTTGAAAAGATTTTTGAAAGTGTGTAAGTGTGAAAGTTTCAGGTTTGAGCAAGTAATTAAGAACAGTCTACCTAATCGAAAAAGGCGTTCTTTTCCTCCTTTCCTTTAGATAGAGCTATCCTACTATTATTGAGTAGGTAACCCTATCGTCAGATGTTGAGGGACTATCGAAAGGGACATTATGGCCATCGAAGGCAACATATAAGGATATCTTAGCATTCGAAGGGACTGTCATCATGTAGGCAACATCGAGGGACAAGATCATTTCTTGTAGGCAACTCGAGAGACGTTAAGGGACCATGATCTTTTATGTTGACTTTTATATTGAGGATCTTTGCTAAGATATCCATACGTTCGAGGGACATGACCATTATTTTCTGAGGCAACCAAGTTAGGTATACCCTAAGGGTGAAAGTGTGCAACAATGTGTTTTTTCAGATATTTGTCTTGAGATTAGTGATCTAATGGTTGATTGGTTAATGTTGTCATGCATGCCTAAGTTACTAACAATTATATATAAGCATATAAGAATATAAAGAGTGAGCAATAAAAGTTCCTACGCTATTAAACGACTTTGGTGTAGATACATAAGTAATGGACTGAAAAGTAAAATGCGAAAATAAAAAACCCTAATTTAGCTATTACAAACCGGGCGCAGTTACATAAATGATAAAAAATAATCGTGCGAAAAAAAGTAATGACGCGCAAAAATTAAGACGGGAAAAAGTTCTAATCCCTAAAAAACCTAATTGTTTATTAAAAAATATTTTTTGTGTTTTATGAAAAAATATTTGAATTTTAACGCAATTCTCTAACTAATTTGAAATTAAGGAAATAGGTTAAAGTTTAATTAAATTAATCAATTTGAAGAAATTAATTTTATTAAAAAAACTCTAAATCCTATTTTTTATGATTTTATGATTTTAAAAAAAAAAGAATAAACAAAAATAAATAAACTATATAAAAAACATAAAGAAATTAAAAATGGGCCTGAGGGGGTGTGAAACCCAGACTGGAGTGTGTTGTTGAATTTTTGCAAAGCCCAGAACTTGGTGGCCCACTGCTAGCATGTGATCTTGTGTTGTTGTGTAAGGAAAGTCCATGGTGTGCCTGCATGCCAGAGGCGCTAGATCCAGAACCATGCAGACTTGATGGCTAGATCTGAGGGTATATGCTGTGCGCTTGGGGGTGTAATGTACTGGACCTGCAAGAAATGGGTGAGAAAAATATAACATGCCAGACCTGGGAATCGAACCCAGGTCTCTCCCTTTGCCAAGCGCTCCCTTTACCATCATGCCAATCTGTCCATTCGTTATATGAAACAAACACAAAACAATATAATCCAAATAAATGGCCATAAATTATTTATTTTTTTAAAAACGCGCACTTGTTTCAAATGGGCCAACCGGACTGTGCCGTGCCTTCGTCTTCCCCAGCCCTCTATCGTGTTATCTTAGGGAATTTTACCTACAGTCAGCATTCGTCACTAAACCACATGTAAATTTCCAAAATCCACCACATGCAATATAAATTTAAGTTAAGGTCATGGATCAACTGGGTTTGATCCTTTGAGCATGATGGTACTCCTTTTTGGCCTAATTGTACCTGTATATGAAAACCCTAAATCCAAGGTAAAAACCCTAACAATGACATATTGTCATACGTGCATCAAAACAAGCAATTAATGATTCAAACATGTTCTAATCATTCATACAAGCCAGAATTCATGACCTAAATTCATTTATAATATGCATATGATCATAATCATTTTCAAAAAAAGAAGAACAAACCGTGACTGTGTTAGCACGATTATGGGAGCTTTGGCACTTGGGGATGATGCAGCTAGCTTCAGAAGGCCTCCAGGAGTTGATTGCAAGCTTCAGAATGCCTTGACTCCTTCTCTATTTCAAAATCCGACTCACACTTTTCTTGAAAATTTGGAGTTCTCGAATATCAGTTTCTTGCGGCCAATCCTTGTTTTTTTGGTCTGGCAATGTTATGCATATATATCTGAATGTATTAGGTTAACAAAAGTGGATTGAATCTTGAAGATTTGTATAGAAAAGATTTGATTTGCATTTGGAATTTTTTGTTTCCAATTTTGGCTAAAACTTGCTCAAATGACTCCAATCAGCCTTTAAACGAGATTTGGATTCACTCTTCTAATGATAGGCTCATGATTTGATCACAAAACAAATCTTGGGATTTAATTCATCATTTTACTATTTTATTTAATTTATTAAGACTTAAATGAATAAAAATTCAAATAAATAAAAACAAATCCCATAAAAATAAAATAATGGATTTAAATGTCTTGCATAAGTCCCTCGATATGTTTGAGATCTAAAAGGCACACCCATTATTTCAAAATAAACCAAGTTGCTCACATTGACTTTTGTGCATTTTCATAAAATTGGTCAACTTTAGCAATGCATATCTTTCTCAATTTTAACCCTAAGAGGGTGTTCTTGGACTTTTTAGAGAGCTTAGGATGTACTCTAAACAACCCTTTTGATTTCATCTCAATTGGATCTTCCATGTTCATGTAAGGAACTTTGACCCAAAATGTGTTTTTGTTGACTTTTTAAAAGGACCTATAATGTATGAACTTGTATCTTTTGATTGAGGCATTTCTTGAACTTGAGGGATGAAGAGGAGTTGTAGGGAATTGAATTCTTTTCAAAATGAGCCTTGGTGGAAAACTTTATGATAAAGTATGAGAAAGTTATGCCTGGTCAAAGTTTGGTTGACTTTTCCTATAGAAACCCTAATTTGCCATTTTTGACTTTTGATGAGTTAGGAGCATTTCTTGAGGAATCATGATCAACCCTTTATCAAATGATGGATAATACTTCAAAATGTTGATGTTGACCAAAAATCTTGAAGTTTGACTGTATTTGGGCCACCGTTGACTTTTGACCAAGTATAGTTGATTTCCAGGAATTTGAGCAGTTAACTGAGCAAACTTGTTGTGCAAGGCATGTAATTTGGCAAGGCATGTAATTTTGGGGTACAACAGCTGCCCATGCTCAATCTTCTTAAACCTGAGGATGTAGATTGGCTTGTCTGCCTTTCGTGATCTGAGGGTTGAAGATGATTGAACACTAGAGTGCCCAGAAATTTGCACTCGCATGAAGTGGTACTTGTTTGGCGGTATCGGGAATGGGATTATAGATGCCATTTGGAAGTCAATGATGGAAGATGGGCTTAAATATGCCATCAGAAGGAGTTTCGATCGCATAAGAGATTCCTTTGTGAGAGCCCGTACACCTGTTATTGAGGAGGACTACACTGGGGAACGCCGGTCTCTGTCTTGGGGGAAGTAGAATTTTAGGAGCTTCAGTTGTCCGTTACTCTATTGGGGAATCATCTCTTAGTCGAGGAGGTGAAAATAAACTGCTATCTGGTCGTGCTCCAGGATTTACAGTGATTTGCTGAGGAAAATAAGACTGACTGCTATCTGGTCGTGCTCCAGGTTTTACAGTGACTTACTGGGGAGATAAGATTAAAACTTGCTATCTGGTCGTCCTCCAGGATTTGAAATTTCTCAATTCTTATCTGGTCGTGCTCCAGGCTTCAGAAGGAATTAAGTGGTTATCCGGTCGCATCCGAGTTTCAACTTGAATTTAAGACATACTAACATTCGGTCGATCTCCGGGCTTCATAGTAATTGGCCGAGTAAACTGCTATTTGGTCGAATTCCAAGCTTTGCAGTGCCTTATACTGTTACCTAGTCGTGTCCCAGGCTTCAGTATCCTTTGCTTCTATCTGGTCATGCGCCAGGCTTCACGGTGTCCTATACCAGTGTCTGGTCGATTCCAGGCTTCATGGTATCTTGTATTGCTATCTGGTCGATTTCCAGGCTTCACAATAACTTGCTGAGGGGTTAAGCTATTTTCTGGTCGATTTCCAGGCTTTATAGCTTGTATTTAAGACATACCACTACCTGGTCGATTCCAGGCTTCGTAGTATTTTGGATAAATCAAGATATTATCCAGTCTATTTCCGGGCTTCATAGCTTGAACTGGAATAGAAATCTTAGTATCGATTTGACTGAACCAGAGAAAACTTGCGAGAACTTGATCGCATCTTTCCCTGAAAGGTAAAGAGTTAGTCGTATGTAATGTTATGATGTATGAAATGTATTGAGTAATGATGTTCTCAAAATAAATGAGATTGTGCTGTATGATGCATATGCGCATGCCACAATGTATGGATATGCAATGTTCTTGTGATATTCTCCGGCTGGGGAGAATAAATCCCGGGCTGCTGTTGGAGAGTATAAGGAGGTAAGTTCTTTGTTCTCGCTGGGGATAGTGACCGAAGATGATTAATTGGAGACTTGCGTCTGTTTTGCTTGAGAATAATCCGCCGGGAGAGACTTTGTTTGAGAATAACCCTGTGGGAGAATGAGTCTGCGAGGAAGAGAGATACTCTGTTGGACGATCTGCTGATTTGGAGAAATAAACTCCGCTGGTGGTGAACTTCTCTTGCTGGTGATAGATAAACTCTGCTTGGGAAGAATTTTGCCGACTCATTCGCGATTATGAACCTCGACTGGGGAGAGCTAACACCACTGTCTTTGGATACTTCCTACTCTGCGGGGAGCGTATGTACCTTTAATCATATTCTCAAGCTGGCTCTATCCCTGTACCTGGTGGGTAGAACAACTGTAAGGTTTGGACATTTCTTGTTTGCCTCTATTCCTGGAATTACGAGTAATTGTCTTTTGTTTCTTGTGTAAGTATTTATAAGCAGCAATTATTCTCAAATGCATATATCAAAAATGTATCATTGGACGTTCTTGCAAAACAAAACAGAAAAAGAAAAACAATTTGGAATTTCTTGTGGAAACGAATTGTATTGATTTTTGAACTCGGCCCGTAATAGGCGTTTTATAAAGAGAGGCTGACATCCTAGTAAGAGAACACCGCCGAAGAATAGAAATTATACAATTTGTGTAAAAGAAAGAAAAACAACTATGTGAAACAATCCCATCGGGTTCCAACTCTGCTATTGCCTTTATATTTTCAAGCGTCTCATCACTTTGCTACTTGGTCGAAGGTAGATCAGATTGATTAGCGCCGTCCGAGCTTGATAGTCGATACTGAAGTCTGTTTGTAAGATGATCCAATGAGACATAGTATTATGCTTCAATCCTTAATTTTTGTCTGGACCGCTGTTGTACCCCAAAATTTTCCCTCCCATTTCTCATTGATTTCTCACCACAAAGCCCTTGAAGCTCAAGATCCAGTTAGGGTTTCATCTGCTCAAAGACTTCTCCTTGCACTATTGACCCTAATTAGGGTTTGTGTTTGCACAAAGATGTTTTGACCCAAAATGCCTAAGATGACTTTCATGCTTCATATTGGACCCCCAAGTTTATCCTCACCAAGTTTCAAGCCTCAGTTCCAAGTTTTGCCCAGTCAATTGGACAGTTGACCTAGAAATCAACTGTATTGGAAAAAGTCAACTGTGGCCAATTGACAGTCAAACCTCATGAAAATTTACCCACATCAACATTATGAACTCATATGGACCATTTGATCAAGTTTGGATCACAATTCCACAAGAAATTTGATCAGATCACCAAAAGGGCAAAATGGTCATTTTTAGGGTTTTGACTGCACAAAGGCAATTCTTGACTGTTTGACCCAACCAATGGCAAATCAAGTTCACATATGGACTCAAGAACCCCATGGAATTATCTTGACATGTTCAACAAACTCAAAAGATCCCAAGTACACAAGATTGACAGTTGAATTTCCCAGTCAATTGATCAATTTTGACTGTATACTGAAAAGTCAAACTTTGACTTTTTGGTCAAAATCAAGAGTCAAGATTCATTTTTCATCAAAACATGCCAAATCATGAAACTTGTTCATCAAGAAATCACAAAATGCAAATTAGGGTTAGAAATTAGAATTTTTCATAACTTAGAATTTTTCTAAGTTATAAAAAACCCTAATTTTTCCCTAACTTTGCCCCACTTTTTCACCAAGATCCATTTGGATTCAAACAAAAGTCAAAACATGAAAGTTGTAGCTTGTTGCATAATCTACAACTTTGATTCACAAAGTTTTCCCATTTGAGGCTTGTATCTCAAGTTACAAATTTTTGAATAAGGGCACTAAACCATTCTTAACTTAGTGAGTTTTTGACCTATTTTGACAAGGTTTTCTACCCCACTTCAAGGCCATTTTCCATACACTTCCACTTGGAATTTCAATTTTCATTTCAAATATGGATTGTAGTACACATTCCAAGCTTTCCAAAATGTCCAAGAACTCATCAAACAACCTCATGACTTGAGAGGTTCGAATTTCACAATTTGGCAAAAACTCACTTTTGAATTGGCTATTTTTCATGTTCATAATTTGTGCAAACTTTTCAAACCAGCATGCCCCTTGATTACGGGTCCTAAAACCATCCAACACTCAATAATTTAACGCATTTTCATTGTGCTAAGACCTTGTTTCATGAGCTAAAGCATTGTATGATGGATTAATCCCAAATTGGAAAAAGCATTATATCCATTTTTGCAAAAGTTTCACTTTATGTCCAATTACAAATCCAAGAAGTACAGTCCATATCTAATTGGCACAAGTTTATGTGTTAATCACACTGATCAAGGAGGGATTATGCAGCATAGTGTGAGGGCCTGTACAGGCTAGAGGCACAAAGGAACCATTGCTTGCTTAAAGTGTAAGAAACACATCATAACTTACGACAACTCTCATATCAGCTTACAAACCCTTAAGTTAACTTATCAAACATACTCAAGACAACTCAACCAAGATTTTGCACGACCTTAACACCTCTCAAACACTCCCAATCTCAGAATCATCTTTAAACTGCAAAAACAGGGTCAGGCCTGCAGTTTGAGTGCCATCTTCCATTTTCCTCAAGCTCTCTTGCCCAAACCAGTTCACACACATTCCCTAGCATCTATGCAAGCTAACCATGACTTGAAACACGACCTGTAATCCCTCTAACCACTTCCACCATTTTCAGTTTCTTGTTTTGCGGGTGAAGTGCTCTAGCATGATTCAGAAGCTTTCAAGACAAAGTAAACATTGGAATAGCATCCCTGGACCTCAAGGAAGCTTTTCCAATCATCACCTTGCACTGAAAGCTCCCTCATTGCCAGATAGAACTCCAGCTGAACAGGTATCTTGGTGAACTTCTATCTCTCTTATCAAGCATCATTAACTCTAAGTTTGTGAATAAACAATGTTCTACTCATGCCACTGAACATGTACATGTTTTTACTTTTCATTTCTTTTGCTTGAGCTGTGAGAATTTGAGGTTTGAAAATGGCAGAAAATCTAGGTTAGGATTTGGGGGAGGAGAAATTCTCCCTCATCTTAGAGAGTTAGATCAAGTTCTGCATATGGTTGGATTCGTCTCTTGATGATGAACATTTTTTATGTTATGAGTTTTTATTAATAAGCCAGGAATCAGGAGTTAGAAGATCAAGAACAGGGCGCGCGTTTTTGAATTATTTTTGGCTGAAGGTTGAAGACAATGTCTTCTTGGGCTGGGCCTGAGCAATTTTCTTATTCACACCACTTTTTTTTGTTTTGCACCCCTGAGCCCATTTGCTTCATTTTTAATGTTTTTTGACTTTTTGTTTTTTTAACTGACTCATTTATTTTTTCTCAGCATATTAAAAATTTAAAAATATTTTTCTCATCATTTTTTGAATTTATTAAGTATTTATTTGATTGTTTCTTTAGTTTGTACATAAATAGATAAATATATATATGTACTTTTTGTTTAAAATATTAAGATAGTACAAATATATTTTTATATACATTTTATCTTATTTTTACCTCCTGAAAATATTTTATAGAAAATTACCTTTTTTATTTAAATATTAAATATTATTAACTAATACATATAATATACATTTTGTAAATCATATAAATATATAGGTATATATTAATATGCTTAAGATAAAAATACCAAAAAATGTACATATTTTATTTTTTAATATTTAATACTAAAAAATGCCCTTTTTACAAATATACAATATTTTATTTTATTTTTTGTATGTAAATAATAAATATTACATGAATTAATTGATTAATACCCCTTTGATTAAAAATTAGGGTTTTGCCCTAAATTTGGAAACACTCCAAAAATAATACCTTTTTATTTCCCTTTTTATTTCACATAAATAATATTCTTTTCATATACATAAAAATTCTTTTTACATTTTGCATATTTATTTCAATTTCCATTAAATTATACAATTATTTGTCTTATAAATATTCAAAGAAAATGATGTAATAGTTAGGTTTAAATTCTTGTCTAAATATATCCCATTTGAAACATTGTACCCCCCTCCCCATATTATTGTGTTGTAATAGTGTAGGAATTTAAATTTCGCACTTTAATGCTTTCTAAACATACCATGCTAGAATTAGGGTTTGAATGCGAATAAAACAAACAAAATAGTTGGACATAATCTCAAGATAAATAAGCATGAAAATGGACAACACATTTCACACTTGCACCCCTAGGGTATTCCACTTTGTTGCCTTCAAATAAATTGGGCCATATTGCATGTTGAACTTCTTTGGGTAAAAACAAACAATCAAATGATCATAGTCCCATAAAATGTTGCTTAAATGAATGATCAAAGTCCCTTTTAAAGAAAAAATTGACCAAAGACATTTAATACTATTGCAATTATGGTCTAAACGATGACCCGCGCCTGTCCCTTTCACCTCCTAATACAAGATTGTCCACCAAATGCAATGGTGGAACAAAATTGTCAAAAGGTTTAAAACATAACAAAAATCTTTGAGAAAACTTTAGGGTAGATAAACTCTTAAGTACTTGTCAATTTGCAAAGAAAAACGCTTGCCTATTTTCAAAACACACTTCACAAACCCTTTCAAAACAAACTTTCAAAAAACCTTGAAACATCTTTTTAAAAGATAAAACACCTTCTGTAAAACATTCGAGTAAAGAATTGTTACAAGGGTAGCCTATACAAGGCATCTTTTCAAAACATTTTCAAAACCACACACCAAGCACCATTTCAAACAATTGAAAACCAAGGCAAGTTGATCTAAGCAAGTACCTAAGAGCCCATGGATAACCATGGATAGAAAGGGTGCTAATACCTTCCCTTTCTATAATCTACTCCCCGAACCCAAGAAAAATCTCAAAGGTTTTTGCTGTGCTTTTTAAACCTTTCCTTAGGATAAAATAAAAAGTCGGTGGCGACTCTTGCTCAACCGAAACATTTGCGAAAACAAACGCAAAACCATAGTCAGTTCTCCCACCGTATCACAACCGCCCTTTCAGGTTTTCAGTCCACCGGGATACCCTTTTTTGCCCAAGCCGCCTTTTCAGGTTTTCGACTTGTCGGGTGTACAGTTTTTTTCCATTTTCATCCCTTACTTTTTCCCGAACACTTTTGGTTCGCCGGGAAGCCCTTATTTTTGCCTAGGCCAGTTAACCTAGCGGGTCTTTGATTATGCGTAGTATCTTTTCACTATGTCTCCATTGACGGGGTGAGGAAGGTCGTCACCATCCATGGTGGTTAGAATCATAGCTCCTCCCTAGAAAATGTTCTTAACCACAAATGGCCATTCGTATGTGGGGGTCCATTTGCCCCTGGGATCACCTTGTGGAAAAATGATACGTTTGATCACCAGATCCCCGACTTGATATTCTTGACGCCTGACTTTCTTGTTAAAATCCTTGATCATTGGCTTTTGATACGTCTGACCATGACAAATAGCAGTAAGCCTCTTTTCATCAATTAAATTCATTTGATCAAGTCGGGTATGGATCCAGTCGCCCATGTTCAAACCCGTATCCTTCATAATCCGGAGAGAGGTTATCTAGACTTCGATGGGTAGGACCGCCTCCATGCCATACACAAGAGAATAGGGTGTTGCCCCTGTCGACGTCCGTGCTGAGGTATGGTACCCATGAAGAGCGAATAGTAACATCTCATGCCAGTCTTTGTACGCCACCGTCATCTTCTGCACAATCTTCTTGATGTTCTGGTTAGCTGCTTCAACAACCCCATTCATCTTCGGCCGGTAGGGAGAAGAGTTATGATGCTGTATCTTGAACTGTTTGTAGAGCTTGGTGATTATCGTATTATTGAGATTTGTACCATTGTCCGTGATGATCCTCTCCGGTACACCGTATCGACATATCAGATTGTTTTGGATAAACCACGCCACAACGTTCTTGGTTACTGTAGCAAAGGAAGCTGCCTCAACCCACTTTGTGAAATAATGAATTGCTACCAGAATGAAGCGATTCCCGTTAGACGCAGTAGGCCTGATCTCGCCAATCATGTCGATGCCCCACATTGCAAAGGGCCAAGGAGCTATCAGAAAATTCATAGGAACTGGAGGTACATGCACCTTATCAGCATAGACTGGGAACTTATGGCAGGTTCGAGAATGCTGATAACAATCGGCTTCCATAGTGGAGCAATAATATCCAGCCCGTAGGATCTTCTTTGCCAAGTTATGTCCACTGGAATAAGTTCCGAAGGTACCTTCATGTAACTCTACCATGATCCTTTCCTCCTCGCTTTTTTCCACACATCGCAGTAAGGTTGAATCATGGTTACGCTTGTAAAGGATACCATTGCTGACGAAGGACTTCGCGGCGAACATTCTCAAGAACTTCTTATCATTAACATATGCATCCTCGGGGTATTCTTGAGCCTCAAGATACCTCTTTACCTCGTGAAACCAGGGTTTATCCGCTACCTCTTCAGTCTCAATGTCACAGCAATATGCGGGTTCGTCCAACCTCTCGATGGTAATCTGGGGAGCTTCATTGTCCCACCTAACTTTGAACATAGAAGACATGGTAGCTAGCGCGTCCACTAACAGGTTCTCTTCTCTGGGGAAGTGTTCAAAGGTTATCTCCTCAAAGTGTGGGAGCAACGTCAATACATACTCTTTGTAAGGAATAAGATTTGGGTGCTTTGTATCCCACTCGCCTTTGATCTGACTGATCACTAGAGCAAAATCTCTGAATACACTCAAGAACTTAATCCTCAGGTCAATAGCAGCTCGAAGACCCAGGATACATGCTTTATACTCCGCCATATTGTTGGTGCAGTTAAAACATAATCGAGCGGTGAACGAAGTATGGCAGCCCTCAGGAGATATGATCACAATGCCAATTCCGTTACCCAACGTGTTTGATGCTCCATCAAAATACATAGACCATCGGGATCCTTCCTCAGGTCCTTCATCCGGTCCAGGTTCTTCACAGTCGGTCACCAACATGATGTTCTCATCCGGGAACTCAAAATTCATGGACTGGTAGTCATCCACGGCCTGATGCGCCAAATGATCCGCCAATACACTCCCCTTGATTACTTTTTAGGTTGTGTATTGGATGTCATACTTGGTTAAGATCATCTGCCATCTTGCTATTCTTCCGGATAAGGCAGGCTTTTCGAAGATATACTTGATTGGATCCATCTTTGATATCAATAAGGTGGTGTGAGTCAGCATATACTGTCTCAGCTGGCGAGCAGCCCATGCCAAAGCGCAGCAAGTTTTCTCGAGCAATGAGTATCGGGTCTCACAGTCGGTAAACTTTTTGCTAAGGTAGTAAATAGCATGCTCTTTTTGGCCAGACTCGTCATGCTGCCCCAACACGCACCCCATTGAACTATCCAGTACTATCAAGTATAAGATCAAAGGTCTTCCTTCAACTGGAGGCATCAAAATTGGAGGTTCTTGAAGATATTCCTTGATTCTTTCGAAAGCGGTCTGGCACTCATCATCCCACTTTACCACTTGATCTTTCTTCAGCAACTTGAAGATTGGCTCACAAGTAATGGTTAGGTGTGAAATGAACCTGGCAATGTAATTCAGATGTCCTAAAAAGCCTCTAACTTCCTTTTCTGTGCGGGGAGCCGACATCTCCTGTATGGCTTTTACCTTGGCAGGGTCCACCTGAATACCCTTTGTAAGTCTCAGAGTGCCTAAGAGGGGGGGGTGAATTATGTATTATAAAAATTTACTTTGTTTTATGAGAATGCTTGGTAGTAATTTTTGGTTAAGTGTTTGAAGGTTTTGATTATATCTTTATCTTTTCCTGATTATGGTGATGAAAGCGATAAATGCGGAAAAGTAAAGAACACGGTGATATATTCTGGTTCCCCTCACAATCCGAGAGTACTCCAGTCCCCTTTCCAACACGAAAGAGATTTCACTATAGTTAGAATGATTGTACAACCTATGCTTACTATCTAACCTATAGGGTGATCAAAGGTTCTTAACACCTTTAAGACCAAACAAACACTAATGTGAATGAAGAACAATCCTCTTAAAATCACAACACTTACTTCCAATAATCCTGGATAGTAAGGGAAAATCTTTAAGTAATACAATGATTAATTTTGAAGTATATGGAGAGCTTTATCAATCTTCAATTGATCTTCTTCTTCAAGATAAAAACAATTCTCAACAATGTATATAAATGTTCACAATGTATGAATGAAACTTGAAATGATAATGAAAGTGTATATGGCAAGTTTCACAAAATTATGAACACATGAAAGTATAATTTCAAATGTGAGTAAATGAGAAAATTGTTAATGAAGAAGGATATTTGTTAATTTGAAAATTGAAGTATTGAACATTGAACATATATGAAAATGTTATTGTGTTCTTATTTTTAAAATCTGAAAAATTCTACATTTTATAAAGTTGTAAGAACCTCTTCATTCATGCCAATTCATATGAAAAGTTGCAATGCATTCATGAAAAGATACCACTTGAAAAATGTTCAAAAAACAAAGTAAAAGCTGCATTGGTTCGCTAGGAACCGGTTCCGACACTGACAGAACCCGGTTCTTAGTGAACGTTATAAGTTGGAATTCAAATTTATCACGCAGGAACCGGTTCCCCTATTGGTACAACCCGGTTCCTGGTACAAAAACCAGGGACATGTTTTTTGAGAAAAGCTGGAACCCGGTTCCCTGTTAGGGAGGAACCGGTTCCTAAAGATTTATTTTCAAAAATACATTTTGAAAGATATTTCAAACAAAGTTTTTCTTGATGTTAAAGTTATGGAATATGTATATGTTGATAAATGCATATTGTGAACATCTATATTCAAGGTTTTAAGAATTATTTATACCATATTGACATTTGATGATTTCTTTAATAATTCTTCAATAATCTTCAAGACTTTAATTTGATGTTGATAAGCTTTTTGCACATCCTTTGAAACTTGATGTTCATGTTGTCTTCATCAAAACACATGCTTTAAATATGACTTGAGAAGCTTGCAATTACATTCTTCCCCTTTTTGATGATGACAACCAAGTCTTGAAAATGATTTCTTGAGATGTTCATGTTGTTTTGTGTAGCGAACATGTTGAGCAAATGCAAGGCTCCCCCTAAATTGTATGCTCCCCCTAAGTCCATGATTCTTTGAATTTTGGAGAGAGTTTGATATTTATTTGGGCCTGCAATTTCTTTGAAACAAAACAACATACATGCATACTCTTCTCCCCCTTTGTTAACATCAAAAAGGATGGGGAAAAAGAGTGAACTAGATACATATAAAAATTAAGACAAGTATCTTAAGAGAAACATTAGATATCACCTTCATCCAAAATACCAAGTTCTCTTGGGATTTTGAAGAAAGGTTCTCGAGCAAGCGGTTTAGTGAAGATATCCGCGAGTTGGTTATGAGTATCCACAAAAGTGACTTCGACATCTCCTTTAAGTACATGATCACGGAGAAAATGATGTCGAATATCTATATGTTTGGTTCTTGAATGCATGACCGGATTCTTTGTAATATTGATGGCACTTGTATTGTCGCATCGGAGAGGAATGCATCCGAGATCAAGTCCGTAATCACGGAGTTGTTGCTTAAGCCAAAGAATTTGTGCGCAACAACTACCTGCTGCTATGTATTCTGCTTCGGCCGTGCTAAGAGCAACACATACTTGCTTTTTACAAGCCCATGATACTAATGCATTTCCAATAATGTGACAAGTACCACTTGTGCTTTTACGATCAGTTTTACAACCTGCATAATCCACGTCAGAATAACCAATTAAAGTGTAAGTACTACCTTTTGGATACCATAGGCCGACATTGATTGTTCCTTTAAGATACTTCATGATCCTTTTAACTGCCATGAGGTGTGATTCCTTTGGATTTGCTTGAAAGCGAGCGCAAAGACAAACACTAAACATGATGTCAGGACGGCTTGCCGTCAAGTACAATAGAGAACCAATCATACCTCTGTACTTTGTAATATCAATTGGAGTACCAAATTCATCTTGATCAACATATGTACCGGAGCCCATTGGAGTATTCATTGCTTTACAATTGTCCATATCAAACTTTTTCAATAATTCTTTGCAATACTTAGATTGATTGATGAAGATTCCATCTTCTAGTTGCTTGATTTGTAGTCCAAGAAAGTAGTTCATCTTTCCCATCATAGACATCTCGAATTCCCCTTGCATCATCAATGAGAATTCCTCACACATTTCTTTGTTAGTTGATCCAAAAATGATATCATCAACATAGACTTGAACCAATAAAGTGTTACTTTGGATTTTCTTAATGAACAAGGTTTTATCAACCTTACCCTTTTCGAAACCTTTTTCACACAAACAATTGCTAAGTATATCATACCATGCTCTTGGTGCTTGCTTTAAGCCATAAAGAGCCTTTCTCAACTTAAAGACATGTGAAGGATGTTTGAAGTCTTCAAATCCCGGGGGTTGTTTGACATAGACTTCTTCATTGATGTATCCATTCAAGAATGCGCTTTTGACGTCCATTTGAAAAAGCTGAAAATTTAATGAACAAGCATAAGTAAGTAAAAGACGTATAGCTTCTAACCTTGCAACTGGAGCAAATGTTTCTTCAAAGTCGATTCCTTCCTCTTGATTGTAACCTTGGGCAACCAACCTTGCTTTGTTTCGAACAATTAGACCATTCTCATCAAGTTTGTTCTTAAACACTCATCGGGTACCTATGATGTGTTTACCATTTGGTCTAGGAACAAGTTCCCAAACTTGATTTCTCTCGAATTGATTTAATTCTTCTTGCATAGCAATAATCCATTGATCATCTCCTAAGGCTTCATCAACTTTGGTAGGTTCAATTTGAGAAACAAACGCCATGTTTAAGCAAGCATCTTTTAGATTCAATCTTATTGATACTCCTTGGCTAATGTCACCAATAATTTTGTCAATAGGATGGTCTCTATGAGTTCTCCATTCTTTTGGTAGATCATTTGTGTTTTAATCTTGTTGTACAATGTTTTCTTGATTTTCCGGTGATTTCTTAATTTGATCAATTGAAAGATCTTCCGGGGGTAAATCTATAGGATCATCATCATCACAAACAACTACTTCCTCCTTAGAGGGGTTAGTTTCATCAAAAGATACATGCATAGATTCTTCAATAGTTAAAGTTCTTTTATTATAAATTCTATATGCTTTACTAGAAAGCGAATAACCAAGAAATATACCTTCGTCGGATTTCTCGTCAAACTTACCAAGATTATCTTTGTCATTATTAAGAACAAAGCACTTGCATCCAAAAATGTGAAAGTGAGCAATATTTGGCTTTCTTCCTTTGAAGAGTTCATATGGAGTCTTCTTTATTATAGGTCTAATGATAACTCGATTTCCAACATAACATGCCGTACTAACCGCATCCGCCCAAAAATATTTAGGAAGATTTGCATCACTAAGCATTGTTCTTGCAAGTTCCACTAGAAACCTATTCTTTCTTTCAACTACTCCATTTTGTTGTGGAGTTCTAGGTGCTGAAAAATTATGAGAGATACCATGTTCTTCACAAAATTCTTCAAAATGAGCATTTTGGAATTCTCCACCATGATCACTTCTTATGGATACAATCTTTAGTGATTTTTAATTTTGGATTTGCTTAGCATACTTCTTAAAGGCTTTGAAAGCATCACTTTTCTGCACAAGAAACAAAGTCCAAGAATATCTAGAAAAATCATCAATAATGACTAAAGCGTATACATTACCTCCGAAGCTTTTTGTTCTTGATGGACCAAAAAGATCCATGTGTAACAATTGTAGTGGTCTTGTAGTAGACACCACATTCTTAGATTTGAAAGTTGTTTTGGTCTGTTTGCCCTTTTGGCATGCATTACATAATTTGTCCTTGATGAACTTCATCTTTGGTAGACTAATAACTAAGTCATGCTTAACCAATTTGTTCAAGTGGTCCATGTGAATGTGAGCGATCCTCTTGTGCCATAACCAAGCGTCATTGTTGTTTACCATAAGACATTTTACCTTCAGAGACAAATCATCTAAAGTAATCATAAAAAATATTGTTAGTTCTTATACCTTTGAGTTTTACCTCATTGGTTGCCTCATCCATAATGAGACATTCATCTTTGTTGAATTTGATCTTGAACCCTCTATCGCAAAGTTGACTTATGCTAAGAAGATTGTGCTTTAATCCTTCAACATAGAGAACATCCTCAATTTGAATGGATGGAAGTGTGCCAACTATTCCAACGCCAAGAATCTTTCCTTTGGTGTTGTCTCCATAGGTGACATACCCTTTGGCTTTATGTACTAGATATGAAAATTGGTGTACATCTCCTGTCATATGCTTTGAACATCCACTATCAAGATACCAAACATTTTATGTGGATTTCAAGCATACCTCTTCTTCATTGTCGGAGTTATGTGAAGCCATTAATGCTAGATTTTCACATTCCTCGCTTTCCGAATCGGATGAAGAACTTATCTCATTATCTTCCCATGCAACATAAGCCTTTTTGTTCTTGAACTCCTTTTTGCCTTTGAATCCATTTTTCTTGGAGAGTTTTGGACAGTCCGGCTTTATGTGACCTTGCTTTCCACATTCATAACATGTGACATCTTGTATTGATGTGGAGGCTTCTTTATCTTTATGATTATAAAATTTCTTCCTCTTGACAAAGTTAGCATTATGAAGATTATTTTTATGACCAAAATATTTTCCTAACCTTTTTACAAGAAGCAAGAAGTTTTCATCTTCCTCCGATGCATCTTTATCTTGACTTTCCTTTGAATCAACTTTCAAGGCAATGCCTTTGGATTTCTTCTCTAAATTTTCATGTTTTTCAAGTCTACCGAGTTCCATTTCATATTCCTAAAGTTTGCCAAATAATGTAGCGGAAGTCATTGCGGAGAGACTCTTCTTTTCCGAGATTGCCGTTACCTTTGGTTTCCATTCCCTAGTCAATGATCTAAGGATTTTCAAGTTGAGTTCATCATTTGTCAAGGTTTTACTAAGAGCATTTAAGTGATTTGTCAAATGCACAAATCTCTTTTGTAAGTCAAGAATGGATTCTCCGGGCTGCATTCGAAATAGTTCATATTCTTGACTCAAGGTATTTAGCCTTGATCTTTTTACTTCAGCCGTTCCTTCATGAGTTTGAACCAGGGTATCCCATATTTCTTTTGCTGTCTTGCAGTTTGAGACACGGAAGAATTCGTCCATACTGAGTGCACCTTGAAGAAGGTTTATTGCCTTTTTGTCATAGAGAACTTTCTTTTTATCATCGTCGTCCCATACAGTTTTGGGCTTTACAGAACCAATGCCATTGATAACAGATATCGGGATAAATGGACCATTTTCAACAGCATCCCATACTTCCTCTCCTTGTTCTTCTAAATGCGCCTTCATGCGTATTTTCCAGAAGTCAAAATATTCACCACAGAATAGAGGAGGCTTGTTGTTACTACCACCATCTCTGAAGACTGGTTGATGATTTGCGGAAGCCATTCTGGATCTTTAGGAACAAGTTACCTATAACTTGCTCTGATGCCAATTGTAAGTCTCAGAGTGCCTAAGAGGGGGGGGGGGGGGTGAATTAGGTCTTATAAAAATTTACTTGGTTTTATGAGAATGCTTGGTAGTAATTTTTGGTTAAGTGTTTGAAGGTTTTGATTATATCTTTATCTTTTCCTGATTATGGTGATGAAAGCGATAAATGCAGAAAAGTAAAGAACACAGTGATATATCCTGGTTCCCCTCACAATCCGAGAGTACTCCAGTCCCCTTTCCAACACGAAAGAGATTTCACTATAGTTAGAATGATTGTACAACCTATGCTTACTATCTAACCTATAGGGTGATCAAAGGTTCTTAACACCTTTAAGACCAAACAAACACTAATGTGAATGAAGAACAATCCTCTTCAAATCACAACACTTACTTCTAACAATCCTGGATAGTAAGGGAAAATCTTTAAGTAATACAATGATTAATTTTGAAGTATATGGAGAGCTTTATCAATCTTCAATTGATCTTCTTCTTCAAGATAAAAACAATTCTCAACAATGTATATAAATGTTCACAATGTATGAATGAAACTTGAAATGATAATGAAAGTGTATATGGCAAGTTTCACAAAATTATGAACACATGAAAGTATAATTTCAAATGTGAGTAAATGAGAAAATTGTTAATGAAGAAGGATATTTGTTAATTTGAAAATTGAAGTATTGAACATTGAACATATATGAAAATGTTATTGTGTTCTTATTTTTAAAATCTGAAAAATTCTGCATTTTATAAAGTTTTAAGAACCTCTTCATTCATGCCAATTCATATGAAAAGTTGCAATGCATTCATGAAAAGATACCACTTGAAAAATGTTCAAAAAACAAAGTAAAAGCTGCATTGGTTCGCTAGGAACCGGTTCCGACACTGACAGAACCCGATTCTTAGTGAACGTTATAAGTTGGAATTCAAATTTATCACGCAGGAACCGGTTCCCCTATTGGTACAACCCGGTTCCTGGTACAAAAACCAGGGACATGTTTTTTGAGAAAAGCTGGAACCCGGTTCCCTGTTAGGGAGGAACCGGTTCCTAAAGATTTATTTTCAAAAATACATTTTGAAAGATATTTCAAACAAAGTTTTTCTTGATGTTAAAGTTATGGAATATGTATATGTTGATGAATGCATATTGTGAACATCTATATTCAAGGTTTTAAGAATTATTTATACCATATTGACATTTGATGATTTCTTTAATAATTCTTCAATAATCTTCAAGACTTTAATTTGATGTTGATAAGCTTTTTGCACATCCTTTGAAACTTGATGTTCATGTTGTCTTCATCAAAACACATGCTTTAAATATGACTTGAGAAGCTTGCAATTACACCCTTATCACTGACGACGAAACCCAGCAGCTTACCAGACCTTACCCCGAAGGTGCATTTGTTCGGGTTCAACCTCAGCCTGTACGTCTTTAACCTGTCAAACAATTTCTGGAGATGGTCAAGGTGCTCTTCCTCAGTCTGGGACTTGGCTATCATGTCATCAACATAAACCTTGATCTCATGGTGAATCATGTCGTGGAATAAAGCGACCACGGCGCGCTGATAAGTTGCCCCAACATTCTTCAACCCGAAAGGCATTACCTTGTAACAGAAGGTGCCCCACTGTGTAACGAAGGTTGTCTTCTCCATGTCCTCGGGATCCATCTTGATCTGATTGTAGCCAGAAACACCATCCATGAAGGAGAAGATCTTATGCTGCACGGTGTTGTCGACCAGAACATCGATGTGAGGAAGTGGGAAGTCATCCTTGGGGCTTGCCCTGTTCAGATCTCTATAGTCCACACACATCCGTACCTTACCATATTTGTTAGGCACCGAAATGACACTGGCAACCCACTGTGGATAAGAAGTGACAGCTAAAAATCCTGCATCAAACTGCTTCATGACTTCAGTTTTGATTTTCTCAGACATCTCAGGGCGCATACAACGAACCTTCTGTTTTACCGGAGGACAGTCTTCTTTAGTCGGCAGGTGGTGTACCACAATATCGGTGTCCAAACCAGGCATATCTTTGTAGGACCAAGCGAATATCTCAATATAGTCGTGTAGGATTTGTATCATCTGCTGCTTGACACTAGGCTCTAGATTCACACCTATCTTAACCTCTTTCCTGTCTTCCTCTGTACCCAAATTCACTGATTCAACTGGCTCTTCATGAGGCTGTATAGACCTTTCTTCCTGCGGTAACAGTCTAGCAAGCTCTCCAGGAACCTCATAATCATCCTCACCTTCGTCCTCAACTTGGTTGATCATATTTTCGAAGTCATAACTGGCAGTAGCAGAGTTGTTATCAATGGGATCCAGAGTGGATATGAATCTGCATTATGATACGTGAGTGTGTGTAAGAGAATAGATATTTTAATAGAGTGAGAGACAGAAAAGAAAAACAAGGAGCGCAAAATTTGTAATGCAAGAAACGTCCAATGCTTTATTAATGATATATGAAAATGACAAATAATAATCCCTCACAAGCAAGGCCAAAGTGCCTCGGGTAAGGCACCAGGCCGTAAAGTTTCAAACTGTTTATTGCAACACTTAAAACAAAAGTCAATTACTATGGAATAAAAGAAATAGGTATGAAGTCCTTCGCCATCCAGTTGTTCAATCCCCCATCGGTTGTTGGGTAAATCTAGCTGTCGATGTCTGAATCCTCCTCACCATCTTCAATTGCATTAACTCCCTGGTTTGTGATGCGCAAAGGAGGTCTTCCAATCCGTGCGTGCCTAATAGCCCTTTGAGCCCCTGTAGTAAAGCCCAAACCAAATTTGTCAGTTTTGTGCGTGAAATCAGGGAGCCGACCCCAGTTTGTACACCCACCTTCTTCGATTACAGCCCTGGCATCCTTGAGAGAAGCCATCTTCATCGGAGGTTTGTCAGTAGCAACTTCAGTTGACACCAAAGTCTGAGGGACCTCTTCAAAGTTATGAGAAGGAGTTTCGATGAACTCCCCATCCATCTCCACGTAGCGAAAGGAATTGGGATGACTCACCATGTACTCCTCTTCACCCCGTACCGTGACAATCTTCCCCTTTAGCGGATATTTCAGCATTTGATGGAGCGTTGAAGTCACTGCCCCAGCCTTATGAATCCAAGGACGACCCAACAAGCAAGAATATGATGGTCTGTTATCCATCACATAAAAGGTGGATGCAAAAGTCTGAGATCCAACTTTAACAAGGATGTCCACTTCCCCATGCATCATCCTTTTTGACCCGTCGAAAGCTCTGACCACAATATAATTGATTCTAAACCAGATATAATTGTCAGATATCTGGATGCTTGCAAGGCGGATGGTACAACACCTAATCTGAACATTCAAGATCTGCAGCAGAAGGCTCCAGAAGTTGTGCTGAATAAAACCAAGAAAAGGAAAGCTGTAGCAGAAGGATCATCCCAGCAGACTCCTAAAAATAGAGGTAATCCTTCTTCTGTAACTGTTTTAGATTCAATTGCTGTATCAACATCTATACCAATTCCCACTCAATCTGAAAACCCCACACCACAAACTTTTGATGACTTTGACATTGACTTTGACCCCTCTGAATCCTTAACTCTTAGAAGATATCGCTCCCAACCTCAAAATCCAAATATTGAAGCAACCCAACAAGAACTTGCAAAAGTTCTATCTGATATAGACCAACATACTTCTGCTCCCATGCTAGAAAATCCAAACCCTGAAACCACCACAGAAGCACAACCAGAAATTCCCCTTTCACCACAACCAGATATTCCCCTCTCTCCAGAACCAGAAATACCACTACCTCCATCTCCTCAACCAGAAATTCATCCACCCTCTCCACAACCTGAACTATCTCACCCAGAAGTTCAAACTTCTGAGGCTCAACCTTCTGAACCAGAACCAGAACCAGAACCTCATAACGATCAATCAAACCAAATTGTTGATTCCGAGACCATTCCCATACCTGGAATCACACAACCTCTGGCCATTTGTATGCCCCTTGGTACCATTGTGAATATTCCCCAACTTCCCTCTTCACCAGAATCAACTCCACCTAACTCCCCATCAAGTCCAATAATAATTCCTGACTCTCCCACTCCCTCACCTAAGAACAATCCAGAAGACAACATCAAGACTGTCATTGACTTAAAATTTTTTTGAATGTCTTGCTGCCATAACCCACAAAACAGCTATCCCAAAACCAAAACATCCAGATGTTAGTACCAGCTTATTGACATTTGAAACAGAAGTACAGAAGTGGATCACTTCTCTGAAACAAGCTAGTCTTGAGCTGGTTGATCCTGCTGCATCAGACTACCTTTGGACAAAGTTCAGAAGATGGGTATGCTCTGAAACTTATAAGTTGCAAGAATAGAGCTACGGACAAGCTCAACAGAACTTCAGTAATCTGCTGAAAGAAATTGAAGGTCCAGTTCTGAGCAAGCTGCTTAAGGAAGAAGTTCTCCCTCTGGACAATGCTCTCTGGTCTGAACATCGTCCAGCATCCAAAGTTCAACCTGATACTCAAGAGCAGATGATTCCTGCTGAAGAACTGGGTCAAGAAAAGGATATTGTAGAAAGCTTTGAGAAGCATCCTGTTTCTGAAGATCCTCAAGCTTCCTCCCTTGACAGGCAGACTCTAGAAGACCTGAAAAGATCTGATATGTTGATGAAGGAAAGAATGGATAAATAGGACAACAAAATTGATGCAATCACAAGCATGTTAACTCAGCAACAGGAAACCAACACCCAGATCAAGAGCATGTTGGAGGCTTTGTTCACACGTCTTCCTCCTCCTTCTTAGAATTTCCTTGTTTTTATAACTTGTTTATCTGTAATATTTTTACACTGTTTTGAACTTATCATTGCCTCTGGTTTTTAATATAAATGCATTTTGGCTCTGATTATTTGTTCTTTTTGATAACTGACAAAAAAGGGGAGAAAGAATGATATTTTTCAATAACGGAATACTGAGACATAAGTCTCAAACATTCTGATCTATTTAAAATTCTTTCTTCTGAAAAGCTTACAGGTACAAAATTCTGATGAAAGATACATTAAAGTTCTGATGCTCAAAGACTCATGGAATTAAAGGGAAGTAATCAACTCAGGGGGGGTTTTCTCTTCTTAATTCTATACTTTTTATTCTTTATTTTTAATTGAAAAATCTGGTTTTTGTCATCATCAAAAAGGGGGAGATTGTTAGAACAAAGTTTGATTCTAAAACCCTTAATTAGAGTTTTGATGATAACAAAATACAAAGAATAAATAAATTGTAAGATTTATATATAAGACAAATATGCTTCTTAAAATTATGTTTTGTATATACAGAAGTTCTGATGGAATCAGCATCAGCATCAGAAGATCAGTAATATGTCAGCATCAGAAGATCAGTAACATACGCTACACGCTGAAGCTACCAGATTATACGCTGAAGCTTGATGACCATAATCTGCGCATAAACATATACACTCTGACTCTGATCAAAGATCTTTACCAAGTCATTAGCACTCAGAAGCGTCATCATCCAGTTAAAGCAGAACACTCTGAAGCGTTATCATAAAGAATACTCTGAAGCGTTACTATGTATTCAAGACAGAATTAATTGCTAACGGCTTTATTCAAGACAAGATCTTCTCAAAAAGGAAAGAGCGTTATTATCATTGAAATTGCTTTATGGACAACATATATTTGCCTTGGCTATATAAACAAGTCTGTGTGAGAAAAGACAACACTAATCATACGCATGCACTCATAATTTTCCAAGCCTTCAACACCACGCTTACTCAAACGCTTTAGAAAATTCATTTTTATTCCAAGCCTAAAATTGTGTAATTATCACAGTTGTGATATAGTGTTTTATTAGAAAACGTTAAACACATCATTGTTCATACTTTTTGTAAAATATTTCCTTGAGATAAACCGGTCTGTGGTTATACTCAAGAAGGCTTTAACAGTTGTTAAAGTGGCTGTGTAATCCTTTGAATATAGTGGATTAAGACCTCGTTGGAGAGAGGCGAAATCACCTTGACGGGTGGACTGGAGTAGTTTGAGATCAAACGAACCAGGATAAAAATATTGTGTTGTCTAAGAATTTGATTTAAGTTTTAACAATTCAACCCCCCTTCTTGTGTTTTTCATATCTTCACTGACTTGGGATTTTGCGTTTGTGCTCGCACTTGTTCGGTTTAGCAAGAGTCGCCACCGAATTTTTATTTTATCCAAAGGAAAGGTCAAAAAGCACAGGAAAGACCTTTGAGATGTTTTCTTGGGTTCGGGGGGTAGATTATGAAAAGAGAATGTGCTAGGACCCTTTTCATCCATGGTCATCCATGGGCTCTTAGTTACTTTTTTTAGATCACTTGCCTTTGCTTTTCAATTGTTTGAAATGGTGCTTTGTGTGTGTGGTTTTGAAAATGTTTTGAAAAAGATGACTTGTCTAGGCAACCTTTGTAATGATTCTTGTTTGAATATATACAAAGGTGTGTGTCTTTTTGAAAAGATATTTCAATGTTTTGAAAAGATATTTCGTAGGTAAGTACCCTCTTGAAGTTAGTTGGCTCAACCTGTCCTAAAATAGAAACCGGGTTCTAAGGAGCTCAATATCACTGGATTATTTTCTGTGTTCATTGTTTTGGTTTAGCCACTTAACTGGCGACCAAAATATTCCAAGAAAACAATCCTCAATGAGTGTAGTATCGAGTATCTACCAACTTCAGACTGAACCAAAGTCGGTCATCTCACTACCCCTAAAAAGGCCAAGATGGTTAAGTAAGGTTCTAAGAGTTCGTTATTGCTTCATGACATCACTCAGCGGCCCCGTATTCTCTTTGATTAACTCAAAGGCTACCGGTACCCACAAATATGTCACACTAACGTAGCTACTGCTTCAACCATGTCGGTATACCCCGCACAGTTCCCTTACAGTTTATTGCTACTTACCTAAAAGGTGTCCCTAAATCCGGGTGTAGGATTTAAAACAAACCCAAACAAGGAACCCAAAAAGTAAAGCAATCAAAGCAATCAATGTAAGCATGTAAAGGTGATCTAAAACCTTAAGGTAACCCCACTTTTAGAAATAATCCCCAGCAGAGTCGCCAGTTCTGTGATACGGTGGGAGAACTAACTTGGGATTTTGCATTTGTGCTCGCACTTGTTCGGTTTAGCAAGAGTCGCCACCGAATTTTTATTTTATCTAAAGGAAAGGTCAAAAAGCACAGGAAAGACCTTTGAGATGTTTTCTTGGGTTCGGGGGGTAGATTATGAAAAGGGAAGGTGCTAGGACCCTCTTCATCCATGGTTATCCATGGGCTCTTAGTTACTTGTTTTTAGATCACTTGCCTTTGCTTTTCAATTGTTTGAAATGGTGCTTTGTGTGTGTGGTTTTGAAAATGTTTTGAAAAAGATGCCTTGTCTAGGCAACCTTTGTAATGATTCTTGTTTGAATATATACAAAGGTGTGTGTCTTTTTGAAAAGATATTTCAATGTTTTGAAAGTTGTTTTGAAATTGTTTTGAAGTTGTGTTGTGAAGTGTGTTTGAAAAATGGCAAGGATGTTTTTGCAAGATTTTTTATCAAGTAACTAAGATTTGTCTACCCTATTTTACTCAAAGATTTTTCTTATATTTTTAACCCTTTTTAACAGTGTTGTTTCACCATTGCATTTTATGAACAACCTTGTGTTAGGATGTTAAACGGGACAGGCGCGTGTCATCGTATACAATCATTGAAAGCAACTTGTGAGACGCTCTAGCAATTTTGTAAGGGACGAGATCGTTTTATCGAAGGCAACATCGAGGGTCATCGAGGGACTATGATCTTTGTTTATTGAAGGGACATTTGTTAGAGCGTCTCATACTCGAGGGACATGATTGTATTTTCCGAGGCAACAAGCGAGGTTACCCTAGAGGTGCAAGTGTGAATTGTGTATTGATTTTCATGCATTTATCTTGTATTAGGTCATCTAGCGATTGATTTTGAATCTTCGCATACAAACCCTAATTACTATACAATATATGGAAAGCGATAAATTGCGGGAATTTAAAGTCTAAGTTATTACAAATAAGTATCCGGGGATGGGGGTACAAATGTTTACAAATGGGGATGAGTCTTATCAGAATAATAATGTCCAAGTATATATTACAACCAAATTGAATTGTCGCATTCTCAATGTAAAATTATAACAAAGTATAAGATAACGAAAATCAAAGAAATATGAGATGCGTGTATTTATTTACAAATGATCAAATAAAAATTTTAACCTAAAAAGATTAAGTATAATTATTATTTTTTGTATTTTTGTTAATGTTTTTTAGAAACTTATATAAAAAGATTAATTAAACATAGTATTATTTTATATTTAATTAAATATACAAATATTAAAGAAAATATATCAAAACAAACTTTAATTTATTATTTCTCTTTACCATTAACAAAACAAATTTTTTTAGAATAAATAAAAAGAAAAGTATTAATTTTTCTAAAGAAAGTAAATTAATTAGTAAAGAAGAGAAAAAAGTATTATTTAAAAAATCAAAAAGAATGGTGATGGGCTTAAGCATGTGTTTTGGCCCAAATAAAAACAAGAATTTGGTTAAAGGGGGGGGGGGGGGGGGGTTGCAGGCGCTACGAAAGTTGTGGGCTCAGGGTTTTGTTTGGGCGAAGGCCCATGTGATGCTTAACAAGTTTTTTAGGGTTTCGTTTTGTACATTCAGAGATTAGGGTTTGGCAATTTGTACAGCGGCGCCTCCTTCTCTCATCTTCTTCATTCTCTCTTCCTCGTTCTCAACCATGGACAACTAATTCCTTCACGCCCTAGCCGCCAGAGTGTTGCCTCCCATCTCTCTCGTCCTCACGGCGATCCATGTTGGCTATTCTCGGACGGTATGAATTTTATCTTTGTTTAGGGTTTTTTTACACTTTGGTCATTGCATGTTTATCGTTTTACAATGTTTTAATCTTTGATGTTTTGGGTGTGAGCTACAACGAAAGTTTGAGAGAAAAGACTATACCTTTGGCGTTTTGTTCTGTAAGACGATGGAGGGAGAGGAACGTGGGACTGGTGGCGACCTCAGGTGGCCAAGGAGGAGGGAGGATGATGACAAGAGTTACTAGCTCGCCTTTCCGGTATCTCTGTATATTTCTCTTTGAATCGTTTGATGATGATTTTGTTCTGAAAACTTGCTTCTGAACTGTTTATCGCTTCTGAATCCCTCTTTTCTCCTTTGGTTGTTGATGCTTAATGATGACGAATTTGTTTTTGAATCTTTGTTTGCCTTTGTTAGCTACTGATTGTTGATGACGAATGTATGTTCTGAGACTTATTGCTTTGAACTGAACTTGACTTCCGTTGATGATGAATGTATGTTCTGAGACTTTTTGTTTGAACTTTCACTTCTGGACCTCTTCCTCTTTTTAGGACATTGACTTTTGATGATGAGTATATGTGTTCTGAAAAAGATATTTGTTGTTGTTGATTTGGTGTTTGGATGTTTTGTGATGATGAACCTGAACATCAGTATTGTTGTTTTGCTTGTTCTGCAAGTTCGTCCTTTCTCTTGTTGGAGATGAGGTTGTTAGTTGACTTGTTTGAAGTTTAGGCAGTTTTTGGCCTTGATAGTAGGTTTGTTTTGGACTTACAGGTTTGTTATGTAGTTGGACAGGTTTGTGTGATTTGTGAGGCAGGCCTGGATGTTTGTTAAGCTTTGCTTGATACAGTTTAACAAGTTTTAGGCTTTGAAAGCAGGCTTGAAGTCTTGTGAGTTCAGGCCTGTAGGTTATGCAGTTTAAAACAGGTTGGTGTTTTTGGTGAGCAGTTTTGCTTTGGATTATGCAGGTTTTGGACTTTTTAACTGGTTTAGCAGTTTATGCAGTTTAAAACAGGTTGGTTTTGAAAGCAGGCTTGAAGGCTTGTGAGTTCTGGTTTTTTTGAAACAGGCTTGGTAAGCTTTAGGCAGGCTTGTGTTTGTAACACAGGTTTTTATGATTTTGGAGTTTTTCTTACCAGTTTGGAGGTTATGCAATATTTTCTCTATATCCTCCTCTTTTGGACTGTTAGACTGTTATACTTATTTGCTTTCTCACTGCTTTTTACAGTGTGCCAAACTGCAAACCTTTTTTTTGGTTCTCTCTTTCTCTCTCCATGAGAGCATTTTAAATTGCTTATTATATTTTTTCTGAAAAGCTAGTTGGCCAGAATATGATGATGAGTTTGACAAGCCTTCTTGCTTGTATCTTGGTTTATCTCTGCATTCTGTACTTGTTTCCATATTTCCTGCATTGTATTCTTTCTTTGACAACTTGTGTACTTTCTTGGACAGCTTTTCTGCTTTGACAGCTTTGTGTACTTGGTTTGACAGTTTTTCAACTTAGTTTGCTTTTGTGTGCAGCCTTGTGCCTTTGGTTGACTAATGCAGTTTGGGAATCCAGTTTTCTTTGCCTTGCTGCCTTATATCTTTGCATTTAATTGTATGCTTGCAAATTATTTTTACTTTCCTCTTTGTGAACCAAGAAGAGAAATCTTCTTGTGATTTGCAAAGAAGACAAGTAAAACATTATGAACCCAAAAACAATCTGATTCCAGCCAACAAGGTTTAATGATGATTTTTTATTTTATTTATCTGCTTCCGCTCTTCAGTTAATTGCACTGATTTCCTTTTTCTTCTGTCCTTTGCCGGTAAGTACCAGTTGAATAATGGAGGACGCAGTAAAGATTAAAGATTTCAAGAGATTTAGGCTTTAGATTTATTTTATTTTCATTTATTGTAATAAATATTATTGTAAACACTGTAAATTATAAATTTACAATATTCGAATAAAATTTGTAACAATATTTGAAATAAATAAATAAAAAGTCTTTGTCAAATAAGAATTTTCTACTGTCAAATATTCCAATCTTTCCTTGTACTGTCTATTTAATTATTTAAGTCTCTTAAATTAAAATAACTGGAAATGTATCCCAATAACTTTAATCCAGATGAAATAAATAATCAACAAACTTTGTCGTCTTGCAATCTCGCATTAATCACAATATACCCAACATTCCAATTAATCATATGCTTTGTACAGTTAAACAAACAAACATTCAACACACTTTTCACTCTACTGATCAAACCAATGCCTCAAAGTTTCAAACAAAGCCTTAACTCCTATCCCAGATATTTAGGTTTTGAGAAACAACCGGTAATATGGAACAAGCGTAAAAATAATGTAACAGTCAATTGAATTATTGTGGATTTAATTTCTTCTGAGAAATACGAGCGAAAACCCTAATTCCAGATTTATCGCCAAAGAAAAGTCTGCTTGATCAATTCCTGAGCCAATCTCAACCCAATCAGTGGAAACCCTAATTCTGGACTTGTTCTCAAAGAAAAGTCCGTTTGATCAATTCCTGAGCCAATCTCAACAAAATCAATGGAAACCCTAATTCTGGATTGACTGATAAAGAAAAGTCTGTTTGACCGATTCTTGAACCAATCTCAACAAAATCAAATGGAAACCCTAATTCTGGATTGAATTGATAAAGAAAAGTCTGTTTGACCGATTCTTGAACCAATCTCAACAAAATCAAATGGAAACCCAAATTCTGGATTGACTGATAAAGAAAAGTCTGTTTGACCGATTCTTGAACCAATCTCAACAAAATCAAATGGAAACCCTAATTCTAGATTGACTGATAAAGAAAAGTCTGTTTGACCGATTCTTGAGCCAATCTTGAAAAACCAGAGAAAACCCTGAGGTTGTGATTTCTTGTGAAAACGGGAGGGCAAATTTTGGGATACAACAATCGTTTACCGAAGGCAACCGAAGTGAGAGTATACCCTAAGAGTGCACATGTGCGAGTTATTTGATTTCACTTATTATCTTTGCACATTAGGGTTTTCTATCTGTTTTAAATTATCATGTAATCTTGTCATACAATCCTATTAACATACATCTAATAGTGAATCTTTGCGAGAATTAAAAAGCGAGAAATAAAACCTACGCTATTACAAGGCTTCAGGGTAGGGATTAATTGCATAGCCAAAAAAACCCGTAAAACGATAAGTAAAGAAAGTCCTAGATTAAACTATTACATACCGTGAGTAGTTACATTAATATTGCAAAAATGATAAACGCGTGCGATGAATCGAAAACAAGAGATTTAGGGTTTTGACCCCTAACTACCTAATTGTAATTTAAAATAAAAATTATTTTTTGTGGTTTTTGTGCTATTTTGAGAAAATAAAGTTTAATTGAATAATAATAAAAAAAACTAATTACTAATTAATTTTAATTAAGAAAAAGAATTAAATTAACCTATTTTTTGTATTTTTTATTTTGAGAAAGAAGTAAAAATTAAATCAAAAGTTAACCCTAATTTTTCTAATTGATTTTAATTATATAAAAAGTTGGAATTACCCTAAATTAAATTAAACTAACATTAAATTAAATTTGATAAAATAAAAACCTAATTCTAAATTTTGTGAAACTTGATTTTATGATTTTTTATGAAAAAAGAAATTGATTTTGTTAAGAAAATAATTAAACTAATTAAATAAATAAATGAAATAAATAGAAAAGAAAAAAGAATGGGCCTGGTAGCTTTTAGCAAAAAGGGGGTGCTGCTTGCAATTCTGGGCCCAACAAGTCCAGGCCTTGTTGACTTTGCCAGATTCTGTGTGTATGCTTGACTGGGCGCATGGTGGTCGCTCATGGGAGAACCTTGGATCTGGCATGTTGATAATCTGATGGTTGGATGCTGATGATGTATGGTGGACGCAGGGGATACTTGTGTACCTGATTATGCAAAGAAAAATAATATGAAACCAAGGTTGGGACCTGGGGATCGAACCCAGGTCCTTAAGCATTCCTCCACTGCATGCTTGCCAGCTGAGCTGGCTGTGTTAGTTGTATAAACAATAGCAAATGAATATTATATGATAAAAACAAAAAGGCCAAATTCTGAAACGCGCGAAATTCAAACTGGCAAACCATGAAGCGCCATGTATCCTTCTTCTTCCTCCCACCGGCACTGTAAATTACATGGCTTTTACCTACAGACACTGAGTGTAGGTATAACCTTGTGCATTTCCAACATATCATACAAGCATGATAAATGAAAACCAATGGTACCAATCAACTCGTTGCAACCTCACAAGCATCATGGTATCATTATCCATGCCTAATTTCTCCTGTACAAGAAACCCCTAAAAACAAACAAGAACCCTAGCCATGGAATTTTCATGTTTAGTCAGTAAAAATGCAATTGGATATAATCAATAGCTTGCAAACAACTCAATGATTATGAATATATCAATTAATCATGCTAAATGTGCCAAAATTAATGTATTCAAATTCAAGAAAAGAGCCAAACCGTATGAACCTTACAGCGTGATTCTGAGTGTGGGGAAGCTTTCTAGCGATTGAATCACGATCCTGGGATGTTTAGCAATTAATTGGTATGACTAGAATGCCTTGAGGTGATCTAAAACTTGGAAATAAGTTTGCAACTTTTCTTGAATTTTTTGAAATTCGTTCTCTCCTTTGCACGACTTTAGCCTCTTGTTTTTGGTCTGCACTTGATCCTTATGTATACTAGAATGTATTAGGGTTGCAACTTTGTATCAAATCTTTCTCAATTATGAATATTGATTCATGATTCAATCCTTGAACCAAATCTTTCCAAAACAAGAAAATTCAATCTTTTTGTGTCCATGTGAACCTTGCACGATTTGATTTTGTCTCCAGCTATGTAATGGACCTAATCATGCACAAAATCTCAAGCTTTAATTAGTTTTTGATATTTTCATTATTTTATTTTGATTTTATTTGATTTAAATGAAATAAAATCAAAATAAATGAAAAAATAAAAGAATGACAAGTGGAAGGGCTCATGGGTCGTGGGTCACATTACAAACTCAATGCAAGCATAAAAAGTTGGGCCCTTTTGACAAAAAATGCAATTTTGGACACATTTGACTTTTGGCAATTTTGCAAAAAGGGTCAACTTGGCCAAGGCGCAACTCTCTTAATTTTGACCCTAGAGAGGCGTTCTTGGACTTTTTAGAAAGCTTAAGATGTCCTCTATCTCAATTGAGTCTTCCATGTTCATGTATGAAGCTTTGTCCCAAAAGGTGTTTTTGTTGACTTTTCAAAATGACCTATAATGTCCAAATTCATATCTTCTTGTGAGTGCATATTTTGAACTTTGGAGATGTAGATGAATTGTAGGGAATTACATCATATTCAAAATGAGCTTTGGATGGGTCATGTTTGATAAAGTATGAGAAAGTTATGCTTGGTCAAAGTTGAGTTGACTTTTCCTGCAAAACCCTAATTTAGCAACTTTTGGGTTTTGATGAATTTTGAGCAATCCTCGAGGAATCATGATAAACCCTTGATCAAATGATGAATAATACTTCAAAATGAGAATGTTGACCAAAAATCTTGAAGTTTGACTGTATGTGGGCCATAGTTGACTTTTGCCCTAACACAGTTGATTTTCAGGCCTTTGAGTAGTTGACTGAGCAAATTTCCTCTGCAAGGCTTGAAACTTGACATGGATGATCTTGAGAACATATTAGGACCATAGTGAGAATTTGGGACCCTTTTGATTCAAACATCTTGGTGCAAAATGAAACCTTAATTTGGGGTAGACTGCCTTAGGAGAGAGTTGGTTTGGTCAACCCTTGGACTTCCTTGAGCAATTTGAGGACCTCACTTGACATGTATTGAGGAATATGGGAGGGAAAATTTTGGGGTACAACACCGGTAACCCTTGAGTCAATCAGGGAGAGTACGGGGCCGCCGTGTGGTGTCATAAAGCATCAACTGACTTTAGAACCTTTAATTGCACAACTTGGCCAGTAGGACGTAGTGAGATGGCCGACTTTGGTGTATTCCCAAGGTCGATAGATACTCGATGCTACACTTATTGAGCTTTGACTCTTGAGTTTTGTTTGGTTGAGAGTCAATCGCCTATTGAACGAAGCTTGGGGGAAATATCAGTGATATCGAGCTCCCTTAGAACCCGGTTACTATTTATAGGACAGGTTGAACCAATCCAGCTTCAAGAGGGTATGACCTTAAAACCCATGCAAGACCTAAACCTAAGGACTTGGTGTGATTTGTTTGTGGCTTGCTATACATGTGATTTTTTAGCATAATCATGACATCATAAGCATGACATATCATACTAACCATTTCAAGGACTTTCTAGGGCTCATCTTTGCTTTGTTTTGTAGGACATTGCATCCGCCCGTAGGAACACTATCCAGATTAACCTTGTGAAAGTGCCTCTCCAACTAAAGGATCTGGTATTAAGGTTCCCTGAAAGCTCTCCCTTCACTGAAAAACATGTCTGGTTGCTCAATTTGGTCACTTCAAAACCTGATGAAGAATTGTTAAAAGTGCTATTTCAGTTCTTTGATCTGCACCACTATTTCACCTTCCCGGATTACCAAATAGTGCCTACGATGGAGGAATTTTCTAGGTTGTTAGGGGTACCTATTCTTGATCAGTTACCTTTCAATGGTATGGAAGAACATCCAAACCCTGAAGAGATTGCTCGAGCTCTGTCCTTACAACGGTCCGATGTAATGACAAATTGGGAAACTAAGGGAAGTGTCCAAGGAATCCCGATTAAATTTCTATTCGAGAAGGCTTACTATTTTGGGATACCCTGGATTTATAAGCTTTCGAAGAGGTATTGGCACTCCTCATCTACGGGATGGTACTTTTCCCTAATGCGGACCAACTCGTAGATGTGAATACTATTAAGGTTTTTCTGTCTCATAATCCGGTGCCTACATTACTTGGGGATGTTCTACACTCTCTGTATGCTCGTACTCTAAAGAGAAGGGGACCCTCCTGTGTTGCACTCCTCTATTTGCTAGGTGGTTTATTTCGCACCTACCCAGGTCTCTTTTGAAGAATGAGCAGGGTATGAAATGGGCTCATAAGCTGATGTCCCTTACACATTCATACATTCATTGGTGTTCACGTTCCGCAGAAGATGTTATCATCATCGATCGCTGTGGTGAATTCCCTAATGTCCCTATCTTAGGCATTAGGGGAGGAATCACTTATAACCCTTGTTTGGCACTGCGGCAATTTGGTTATGCAAGAAGGGGTGGTCCTCATGATACACTTATCCAAGGAATCACCTTCAACTATGAGAAGGATGCTCAGGGTTGCCGCAAAAGGTTCATAAGAGCTTAGGGCATGGTACATAAAATTGATAGCAAGACACTGGGGCACAAGAATTCCATCCCTCTTGAGCCATATCTCCGATGGGTACGACCCTGCGCCCAATGTCTTATGATGCCTTACCCTACTGTCCTACCAATAATTATAGAACCAGTTGCTAAAGGAGACACTCCTTATCTTGTTCATCATCCTGACATGCCAACTGATCATGAGGAGTTACAAAAATCCAGGGTTCAACTTAAAGAGGAGTGGGATATGTTCGAAGCTCAATTCTATGCCAGCGAGAAGAAGGTCATGGAGCTTACTAGGCTACTTCATGAAGAAAGGAACATAAAAGCCTACATTGCACCAAAGAGGATCCGTTCCTGGGAGACCTAGTTTTCTTTTTGCTTTAAGTTTTGTTTGTTTAATTGTAAGCCTAAAAGGCACCTTTTGTAACAGTCTAAACTTATTAATATAATTAACGTGTGTTTCTTTTTGGTTAAACAAATTTGAGCCTTTACAAGTCCATGAAATCATTGCATACGCATACCATCCATGACATTGCATAAACAGGTACCATTACAGGTTTCTTATCTTCTTCGCTATTTATTTAAGCAAAAATGTCTTCCGAACAAAGCATCAAAGATCTTCAGGCACAAAATGCCCAATTTCAACAGATGTTCATAACTCTGGCAAAAGGGAAGGAAGATCTGAAGGCCCTTATCCTGAAGGAAAAGAAGAAGAAGAAGAAGAAGAAGAAGAAGAAGGTCTCTGGTGTTCTAAATCTGGGCAGAAGGTTCAGGGGGCCGTTAAAGCAACCATTCAATCTGACCTCCTCGTCCAAAGAATGGGAGAATCAAGAGAGGGAGACAAGGGAGAAGGAACCTAGCCCTAAAGTTTATGACAATGATACATACTACAATGATGAGCAGTATCCTCCCAATGAGGCTAGATACAAGCAGTTAGAGGATCGATTGAGCACTATGGAGATCTAGAGTATACCAGGGCTGGATTTTGAAGAGCTGGGATTGGTGTCTGGGGTAGTCATCCCACAAAAGTTTAAAGCTCTGGTTTTCGCAAAGTATGATAGGGCGTCTAGTCCCAAGCTTCATCTGTGTTCCTATGTGAGAAAGATTCAGCCTCACACTGTTGATAGGAACTTGTGGGTTCACTTCTTTTAAGACAGTCTGTCAGGGACTCAGCTTGAATGGTTCTATCAACTAGAGGGAACCAATGTCCGAAACTGGGAGGATTTGGCTGCTGCATTTTATAAGCAGTATCAATACAATGCTGATCTTGCCTCTACTCGTACTCAACTCCAGAGTATGTCCATGGGTGCAGGTGAAGGCTTTAAGGACTATGTGCAGAAGTGGAGAGATTTGGCTGGGAGAATCCAACCCCCTTTGTCTGACAGGGAGTTGGTTGACATGTTTCTTGGGATGCTGTCTGGTCCATTCTTCAATCATTTGATTGGTAGCTCATCAGCTGGTTTCACCGAGCTGATATTAACAGGAGAGAGGGTAGAAGCTGGGATCCAGAGTGGAAAAATACAGAAAGACACCTCTTCGAGCTCAGTAAAGAAGCCTTTCACAGTAAAGAAGGAAGTCAGTGCTATCTATAGCCCAAAAGGTCAGAGTAGAGCTGAACACCATCCAACGGTAAGTGCTGTGATGATACCTAGGCCTGCAGCTACCCCATAACTCAAAAATCAACAAAGGGTAGAAGGACCATAAAGGCAGTTTACCCGGATTACCATGACATTGACTGAGGTTCTACCCCATCTACTAAGATCCAACTTGGAAACCTTGAAAGAGGCTCCCAAGAATCCTAACACCACATCTCGGTACAATCCAAATGCTCGGTGTGCCTACCATTCTGAGAGTCTTTGTCACGATACACATGACTGATGGGCTCTGAGAAATAAAGTATAAGATCTGATTGAAGCCAAGGAGATTGAGTTTGATGCTCCGGAGAAGCCCAATGTCATAACTACTCCCATGCCCAAGCACAACCGTGGAGTTAATGCCATTGATACTGACCTGTTCGTTACCTCTGTTGATAAAGTTTCTACTCCTCTTAGGACTGTTAAGAAGAATTTTTTGTTGGCCGGTTTATTTCCGGGTTATGGTGAAGGTTGCCACATGTGTTCATCTCTCCCCCCTGGTTGCTATTTGCTGAAAGCAGGTGTTCAACGCCTGATAGACAACAGAGAAATTTTGTTCAAAAAGACTTTGATTCCGACTGTTCCGTTTGAAGATATTTCTATTATAACCATTTCCGCTAATCCTTCCAAGGTCTCATCTAAAAGACTTGTTAGGATTACACCTGCTCCCAGAATCGCCCCGCTGATAATCACTTTTCCTGGTCCCGTATCGTACTCGTCGGACAAAGTTGTCCCGTGGAATCATGGCGCCGATGTTTACTATCATGGTGTTAAACAAGATTTGAAGGTTGAAGAGGCTGATCTCGATGTCAGTAACATTGCCGGGGCCAGCAAGATTACCAGAAGTGGAAGGGTTTTCTCTCCCGAGATCTCCTCGAAGACTGTCAATGAGCCTGTTGTTATTCCATCTATTGTTCCTGCTAGTACTTCAGCTACTACTCCCATTTTTACTCCAGTTGTTACCCCTGCCAATGAGTCATTTGGGACTCGAGGCAAAGAAGTTATAGGTGAGCCTGCCCGGACGGGGGCACCTAGAAAAGTTGTTGTGGAATCCTCTAAGCAAGAGATAGAGGAAATCTTAAAAATAATCAAAAAGAGAAACTACAATGTGGTCGAGCAGCTGGGGCAGACCCCCTCGAAGATATCAATGTTGTCCCTTTTGTTATGTTCTAAGGCCCATGCAAAGGCTTTGATTGCATTCCTCAAGACTGCGCATGTACCGTAAGAAACCTCAGCCGATCAATTCAAAGACTGCATGGCCAACTTGACTGTTGACAATGGGCTGGGTTTTTCAAATGCCGACTTAACATCTAAAGGGAGGAAGCATAATGATGCTCTACATGTCTCGATCGAATGCAGGGGAACCACTATGGCTCATGTGCTGGTGGATACTGGGTCTTCACTGAATGTTCTGCCTAAGAAGGCTCTTGATCGGCTGGATTGTGAAGGCTTGACCTTAAAATCTAGTAACATTGTGGTAAGGGCTTTTGACGGGTCGAAGAGAATGGTGCATGGGGAGGTGGACATCCCTGTCAAAGTAGGCTCTCAGAACTTTGGGTCCACCTTCTACGTGATGGACATCAGGCCATTGTACTCTTGTTTGCTGGGTCGTCCTTGGATCTATGAAGCTGGGGCCGTTACTTCTACACTGCACCAAATGCTGAAATATCCGGTGAAGGGGAATATTGTAATTGTGCATGGCGAATAGGAGTATATAATGAGCCACCTGAACTCCTTCAGGTATGTGGAGATGGACGGGGAATTCATAGAGACTCCTTGTCAAAACTTTGAAGAGGTTCCCCAGATTTTGGCGTCAACAGAGACTACCACCAACACCAAACCTTCTTTGAAGATGACTTCTCTCAAGGATGCCATAGCAGTGGTCGAAGAAGGTGTGTGTACCAACTGGAGACAACTCCCTGATTTTACTTACAAAACTAACAAATTTGGTTTGGGCTTTACTTCAGGAGCTCAAAGGGCTGTTCGACGCGCTTGAGTTGGAGGACCTCCCCTACGCATCAAAAATCACGGGGTCAATGCTATTGAAGACAGTGAGGAAAGCTCTGATATTGACAACTGGATCTACCTGAATACCAACGGTGGACCGAGTAATTGGACGGCCTGAGATTTTATACCAGTTTCTTTTATTCCGCAATAATTGTCTTACTTGTTTTCCAAGTTTGTAATAAACAATTTAAACTTCATGGCCTTGTGTCTTACCCGAGGCACAATGGTTCTATCTGTAAGGGTTATTATATGTCATTTCATATATCATCAATAAAACATTGGACGTTCTTTGCATACAAATTTTGCGCTCTTTGTTTTTCTTTTCTGCTTTTACTTTATCAATATAGCTATGCTCTTACACACACTCACGTATCGAACTGTAGAGCCATATCCACCTTGGATCCCATTGATAACAGTTCTGTTATTGCCAGTCATGACTTCGAAAATCTGATTAACCAAGCCGAGGATGAAGGTGAGGACGATTGCGAGGTACCCAGAGAACTTTCTAGACTATTACAGCATGAAGAGAGGGCTATACAGCCTCATGAAGAGCCAGTTGAGATGATAAACTTGGGAACGGAGGTGGACAGAAAAAACGTCAAGATCGACACAAATCTGGAGACTAGGACCAAACAGCGGTTGATACAGATGTTGCACAACTATGTTGAGATCTTCGCCTGGTCATATGAAGACATGCCTAGTTTAGACACTGATATTGTGGTACACCGTCTGCTGACTAAATAAGATTGTTCTCCGGTTAAACAGAAGGTCCGCCTTATGCGCCCTGAAATTTCAGAGAAGATCAAGGCAGGGGTTATGAAGCAGTTCAACACAGGGTTCCTAGTTATCACCTCCTATCCGTAGTGGGTTGTAACGTTGTTCTGGTACCTAAGAAAGACGGTAAGGTACAGATGTGTGTGGACTACAGAGACCTGAATAGGGAAAGCCCCAAGGATGACTTCCCGCTTCCCCACATTGACTTTCTAGTTGACAACACCGCGCAACATAAAATCTTCTCCTTCATGGATGGTTTCTCTAGCTATAACCAAGTAAAGATGGCTCCTGAAGACATGGAGAAGAAAACCTTCGTCACACAGTGGGGCACCTTCTGTTACAAGGTGATTCCTTTTGGGTTGAAGAATGTTGGGGCAACTTATCAGCGAGCCATGGTTGCCTCGTTCCACGATAAGATTCACCATGAGATCGAGGTTTATCTTGATGACATGATAGCCAAGTCTCAAACCGAAGAGGAACACCTTGATCATCTACAAAAGTTGTTCGACAGGTTGAAGACATATAAGCTGAGGTTGAATCTGAACAAGTGCACCTTCGGATTAAGGTCAGGTAAGCTTCTGGGTTTCATCGTCAGTGACAAAGGTATTCAGGTAGACCCCGCAAAGGTAAATTCCATACAAGAGATTCCGAATCCCTGTACTGAGAAGGAAGTTAGAGGTTTCTTGGGACGCTTAAATTATATCTCCAGGTTCATTTCACATCTGACTGCTACTTGTGAGCCCATCTTCAAGCTTCTGAAGAAAGATCAAGTGGTAAAGTGGAATGACAAATGTCAGACTTCTTTCGAAAGGATCAAAGAATATCTTAAAGAACCACCAATTATGATGCCTCCGGTTGAAGGAAGACCTTTGATATTGTACTTAACAGTACTAGACAATTCAATGGGGTGTGTGCTGGGGCAGCATAACGAGTCTGGTCGAAAAGAGCACGTAATATACTACCTTAGCAAAACGTTTACCGACTGTGAGACAAGATACTCACTACTCGAGAAAACTTGCTGCGCTTTGGCATGGGATGCTCACCGACTAAGACAGTATATGCTGGCCCATACTACTCTGTTGATATCTAATATGGGTCCAATCAAATACATCTTCGAGAAGCCCGCACTCTCTGGAAGAATAGCGAGATGGTAGATGATCTTAACTGAATACGATATAAAATATACAACCCAGAAAGCAATCAAGGGGAGTGTATTGGCTGATTATTTGGCTCATCAAGCCGTGGATGACTACCAATCCATGAATTTTGAGTAACCGAACGAGAATATTATGCTGGTGACTGACTACGAAGAACTTGGACTGGATGAAGGACCTGAGGATGGATCCAGATAGACTATGGTTTTTGACGGAGCTTCGAACGCACTCGGTAATGGCATTGGCGCTGTAATCATATCTCCTTAGGGTTGTCATACTCCTTTCACTGCCCGACTATGTTTCAACTACACTAACAACATGGTGGAGTATGAAGCCTGCATCATGGGCCTCAAACCACTATCAACCTCAGGATCAAGTTCTTAAATGTCTTCAGGGGTTCAGCCTTGGTGATAAGTTAGATCAAAGGCGAATGGGATACGAAGCATCTGAATCTCATCCCGTACAAAGAGCACGTATTGGCATTGCTCCCACACTTTGAGGAGGTAACCTTTGAACATTTCCGACGAGAGGAGAATCAGTTAGCAGACGTGCTAGCTACCATGTCTTCTATGTTCAAAGTCAGGTGGGACAATGAAGCTCCCCGAATCACCATTGAAAGGATGGATGAACCAGCACACTGCTACGAGATTGATACCAAAGAGGTAGTAGATAAACCTTGGTTTCACGAAGTAAAAAGGTATCTCGAGGCTCAAGAGTATCCCGAAGGAGCATCTGTCAATGATAAGAAGTTTCTGAGAAGGTTTTCCATGAAATTATTCCTCAGTAATGGAATCCTCTACAAGCGAAATCATGACTCTACCTTACTACGTGTGTAGACAAGAGCGAAGCAGAGAGGATTATAACAGATTTACATGAAGGTACCTTCGGAACCCATTTAAATGGACATACCATGTCTAAGAAGATCCTACAGGCAAGATACTATTGGTCCACTATGGAAGCAGATTGTTATCAGCACTCCCGAACCTGTCATAAATGCTAAATCTATGTTGATAAGGTGAATGTGCCTCTGGTTCCTTTAAACGTCTTGACAACTCTGTGGCCCTTTGCAATGTGGGGCATTGACATGATAGGAGAAATCAGGCCTAACGCTTCCAATGGGTATTGCTTCATCCTGGTGGCCATTGATTACTTCACAAAATGGGTTGAGGCGGCCTCTTTTTCTACTGTGACCAAGAACGTCGTGGGACGGTTTATCAGGCATAACCTGATCTGTCGATATGGTGTGGCAGAGAGAATTATTACTGATAATGGTACGAATCTCAATAACACGATGATCACCGAGCTCTGTAAGCAATTCAAGATACAACATCATAACTCTTCCCCCTACCGGCCGAAGATGAATGGCACTGTTGAAGCAACTAACAAGAACATCAAGAAGATTATACAGAAGATGACGGTGACATACAAAGACTGGTATGAGATGTTACCATTTGCTCTTCATGGGTACCGTACCCCAGCACAGACGTCGATAGGGGCAACACCCTATTCTCTGGTATATGGCATGGAGGCAGTCCTACCCATTGAGGTCCAGATTCCTTCTTTAAGGGTCATGTAGGATGCAAGTTTGAACAAAGACGACTGGATCTAAACTCGACTTGACCAACTAAATCTGATCGATGAGAAGAGACTTACTGCTGTATGTCATGGTCAAATGTATAAAAAATGGATGATCAAGGCTTTCAACAAAAAAGTCAGACGTTAAGAATATCAAGTCGGGGATCTAGTGATCAAGCGCATCATACTACCACAAGGTGATCCCAGGGGCAAATGGACTCCCACCTACGAAGGGCCATTTGTAATTAAAAACATCTTCTTGTGTGGAGCCATAATTCTAACCACCATGGACAGTGACGACCTTCCTCGCCCTGTCAATGCGGACATAGTGAAAAGATATTACACATGATAAAAGACCCGCTAGGTTGACTGGCCTAGGAAAAAATAAGGGCTTCCTGGCGAACCAAAAGGGTTCAGGCAAAAATAAGGGATAAAAATGAAAAATATGTACACCCGGCAAGTCGAAAACCTGAAAAGGTGGCTTGGGCAACAAAGGGTATCCCGGTGGACTGGAAACCTGAAAGGGCAGTCTAGGAAAAAGTTAGGGATGTAAAGCGTATCATTGTGTCCCATTGGATCACCTTGCGACTAGACCTCAGTATCAACTATCAAGTTCGAACGACACCAATAAATCTAATCAGCTTCATACAAGCAGTAAAGTGATGAGACGCTCGAAGACAGAGCGAAAATAGAAAAAACGGAACCCAATGGGATTGTTGTACATAACTGTTTTATTTTTACACAATATTGTATAAATTTCCATTTTTCGGAGGTTTTCTCTTACTAGAGCGTCAACTTCCTTGTATAAAAACGTCTGTTATAGGTTGTTGTACCACAAAATTTTCCCTCCAATTTTACTCAACATATGTTCATTGAGATCCTCAACTTGCCCAAGGATGCCTAAGAGTTGACCAGACAAACTCTCTCCTAAAACAATTAACCTCCAACTAGGGTTTCCATCTTCATCAAGATGGGTGAGCTCCAAAGGCCTCATATGCTCCCCATAGTCCTAATATGTTCTCAAGACCATCCATGCCAAGTTTCATGCCTCACACAAGAAGTTTTCCCAGTCAACTGCTCAGATGCTTGAAAATCAACTATATCAGGTCAAAAGTCAATTGTGGCCCACATACAGTCAAACTTCAAGATTTTTGGTTAGCGTCAACATTTTTAAGTGATATCCATCATTTTATCAAGGGTTGATCATGATTCCCCAAGGAATGCTCTTAATTTATCAAAACTTAAAAGTTGCTAAATTAGGGTTTCTTAGGAAAAGTCAACCAAACTTTGACCAAGCATAACTTTCTCATACCTTATCAGAAATTTCCCATCCAAGGCTCATTTTGAAGAGGATGCAATTCCCTATAACTCACCTTTAGCCCTCAAGTTCAAAAAATGCACTCATGAAAAGATATAAATTCAGACATTATAGGTCCTTTTCAAAAGTCAACAAAAACACCTTTTGGGTCAAAGCTTCTTACATGAACATGAAAGACGCAATTGAGATGAAACAAAAGAGGTTGCTTAGGGGACATCCTAAGATTCCTAAAAAGTCTAAGAACACCTTCTCAGGGTCAAATTTGAGAGAGATATGTGTGATACGGTGGCAGAACCGACTGTTTTGGAAAATGCTGGTTTGCGTTTTGCGTTTGTGTTTGCAAAATGTCGCGGTAAGCAAGAGTCGCCACCGACTTTTATTTTATCCAAATGGAAAGGAAAAAAGAACAGAAAAATTCCTTTTTCGAGATATTCTAAGTACGGTGGGTAGGTTATAGAAAGGGAAGGTGTTAGCACCCTTTCTATCCGTAGTTATCTATGGGCTCTTAGGTACTTGCTCATCTTTCAAAATTGCTTGTGTGTGTTTGTTTTGAAAAGTTTTATTTTACTTTGTTTTAACCCTTGCTTCTGTCTTCAAGAGTGTAACGAAGTGTTTTTGAAAACTTTGTTTGAAAAAGTGTAAGTGTAAAAAGTTTGATTTGAGCAAGTACCTACTAGCATCTACCTACTAGAAAAAAGATCGTTTTTATTCTTGTTTCCTTTAGACCGTGTTATCCTACTATTAGTGAGTAGGTAACCCTAGTCGTTGGAGTTGTAAGGGTCAATTCGAAAGGGACATACTATCACTAAAGCAATGTTAGGACGTCTTAGTAATAACCCTAATGTCTTAAGATCATATTCAAGGCAACATTTCCGAGGCAACCTTTCCGAGGCAACATTTCCGAACGGGACTTTTGATCTTTGTTAGACAGGAGGGCAACCACTAAGACACCCTATGCTTAATGACCGTTTACCGAAGGCAACTGAAGTGAGAGTATACCCTAGGATTACGCATGTGCGAGTGATTTGATTTCAGTTATTATCTTTGCACATTAGGGTTTTCTAGCCATTTTAAAATTATCATGCAATCCTGTCATACAATCCTATTAACATACATCTAAACAGTTATTATTTGCGAGAATTAAAATGCGGGAAGGTAAAACTACGCTATTACAAGGCTTCGGGGGAGGGATTAATTTACATAGCCAAAAACCCGTAAAACGATAAATAAAAGAAAATCCTAATTAAACTATTACATACCGTGAGCAGTTACATTAATATTGCAAAAAATAATAAACGCGCGCGATGAATCGAGAACAAGAAATTTAGGGTTTTGTCCCCAACTACCTAATTGTTATTTAAAAGAAAAAAAAACATTTTTTTGTCATTTTTGTGCTATTTTAAGAAAATAAGGTTTAATTGAATAAATGAAAAAAAACTAATTACTAGTTAATTTAAATTAAGAAAAATAATTAAATTAACCTATTTTGTATGTTTTTTTATTTTTGAGAAAGGAATAAAAATTTAATCAAAAGCAAACCCTAATTTTTCTAATTGTTTTTAAATATATAAAAAAAAGTTAGAATAAACCTAAGTTAAATTAAACTAATATTAAATTAAATTTGATAAAATAAATAATAAAAAAAACCTAATTCTAAATTTATGAAATTTGATTTTATGATTTTTTTGTGAAAAAAAGAAATTAATTTTGGTTAGAAAATAATTTAAACAAATTAAATAAATAAAAGGAAATAGAAAAAAGAATAAGAATGGGCCTGGTATGTTTAGCAAGAAGGGGGTGCTGTTTGAACTTTTGGGCCCAACAAGCTTTGGCCTTGTTTGACTTTTTCAATCTCTTGCGCTTGCTTGACTTATGCCCATGGTGGACCCTCATAGGATATCCTTGGATCTGAAGCCTTGGTGGTTTGGATGGCTGGATGCTGATGATGTATGGTGGACTCATGGGGTACCAGCACGCCTGATTATGCAAAGAAAAACAATATAAGACAAATATTGGGACCTGGGGATCGAACCCAGGCCCTTAGGCATCCTCCCACTGCACGCTTTCCAGCTGAGCTGGTTGTGTTAGTTGTATAACTAATAACAAATACATATTATATGATAAAACAAAAAGTTAAACTCTGAAACGCGCGCAGATTCAAATGGACGAGTCATGGAGCGCCATGTTACCCTTCTTCTTCCTCCCACTATCGCTATATATTTCATGAATTTTACCTATGGTTATCTGGGTGTAGGTACAACCCTGTGCTTCTCTAAAATCCCATACAATCATGATAAATGCAAAACAATGGTACCAATCAACTGGTTGTAACCTCACGAACATCATGGTACCATTATCCATGGCCAATTGTCCCTGTACAAAAAACCCTAAAAATGAAGCAAGAACCCTAACTATGGCATCTTGATGCACAGTCAGCACAAATTAAATTAATCATAACCATTAGCTTGCAAATAACTCAAGGATTAAGAATATACTAATAAGTCATGTTAAAGATGCTAGAATGATCGTATTCGATTTCAAAAAAGTATGGAAATCGTGTGACACTTACAATGCGATTCTGGGTGTGAGGAAGTTTGTTAATGATTGAATCTTGATCCTTGGATATCCAGCAAGCGATTGGGATGACTAGAATGCTTTGAATTGATCTGAAATGTGGAAACCAGATTGCCACTTTTCTTGAATTTTTTGAAACTTGCTTTCTCTTCTACACACCTCCAATCTCTTATTTTTGGTTTACAATTGTTCCTTATGTATCCAAGAATGAATTAGGGTTGCAACTTTGTTTCAAATCTTCTCCAATTATGATAATTGATTCATGATTTGATCCTTGTGCAAATATTTCCAAATCAAGCAAAATGAAATCTTTTTTTGTCTAAATGAACCTTGCACAACTTGATCTCACTTCCAGCTATATAATAGACCTAAACATGCACAAAATCTCAAGATTTGATTAGCTTTTGATATTTTTACTATTTTATTTTGATTTTATTTGATTTAATTGAAATAAAATCAAAATAAATAACAAAAATAAAATAATGACAAGTGGAAGGGATCATGGGTCGTGGGTCACATTACAAACTTAGTGAAAGCATAAAAAGTTGGGGCCATTTGACAAAAAATGCAATTTTGGTCATATTTGACTTTTGGCAATTTTGCAAAAATGGTCAACTTTACCAATGCATAACTCTCTCAATTTTGACCCTAGAGAGGTGTTCTTAGACTTTTTAGAAAGCTTAAGATGTCCTCTAAGCAACATTTTTTGTCTCATCTCAATTGAGTCTTCCATGTTCATGTATGAAGCTTTGACCCAAAAGGTGTTTTTGTTGACTTTTCAAAATGACCTATAATGTCCAAATTTATATCTTCTTGTGAATGCATATTTTGAACTTAGGAGTTAAATATGAATTGTAGGGAATTACATCCTATTCAAAATGAGCTTTGGATGGGTCATTTTTAATAAAGTATGAGAAAGTTATGCTTTGTTAAAGTTGAGTTGACTTTTCTTGCAAAACCTTAATTTAGCAACTTTTGGGTTTGGATAAATTGTGAGCAATCCTTGAGGAATCATGATCAACCCTTGATCAAATGATGAATAATACTTAAAAATGAGTATGTTGACCAAAAATCTTGAAGTTTGACTGTATGTGGGCCATAATTGACTTTTGTCCTAGCACAGTCGATTTTCAGGCCTTGGAGCAATTGACTGAGCAAACTTCCTCTGCAAGGCTTGAAACTTGACATGGATGATCTGGAGAACATATTAGGACAATGGTGAGCATTTGGGATCCTTTGGACTCAAACATCTTGATGCAAAATGAAACCCTAATTTAAGGTAGATTGTCTTAGGGGAGAGTTTGTCTGGTCAACCCTTGGACCTCCTTGAGCAAATTGAGGACCTCACTTGAAATATATTGAGGAATATGGGAGGGAAAATTTTGGGGTACAACATCTGCCCCTGTTCAATCTTCTTAAACCTGAGGATGTAGATTGGCTTGTCTGCCTTTCGTGATCCGAAGGTAGAAGATGATTGAACACTAGAGTGCCCAGAAATTTGCACTCGCATGAAGTGGCACTGGTCTTGCGATATCGGGAATGGGATTATAGATTCCATTTGGAAGTCAATGACGGGAGATGGGCTTAAAGATGCCATCAAAAGAAGTGTCGATCACATAAGAAATTCCTTTGCGAGAACTCGTATACCTGTTGTTGAGGAGGACTTCGCTGGGGAATACTGGTCTTTGTATTGAGAAAAATAGAGTTTTAGGAACTTTAGTTGTCCGCTACTCTACTGGGGAATCATCTCTTAGTCGAGGAGGTGAAAATGAACTGCTATCTGGTCGTGTTCCAGGCTTTACAATGATTTGCTGAGGAAAATAAGACCGACTGCTATTTGGCTGTGCTCTAGGCTTTACAGTGACTTACTGGGGAGATGAGATTAGACTTGCTATCTGGTTGTAATCCATGCTTTGCAATTTCTCAATTCTTATCTGGTTGTGCTCCAGGCTTCAGAAGGGATTAAGTGGTTATCCAGTCGCATCCGGGCTTCAACTTGAATCTAAGGCATACTACTATCCGGTCGATTTCCAGGCATCATAGTAATTGGCCGAGGAAACTGCTATTTGGTCGAATTCCAAGCTTCGCAGTACCTTATACTGTTATCTGGTCGTGTCCCATGCTTTAGTGTCCTTTGCCGCTATCTGGTCGTGATCCAGTCTTCACAGTGTTTTATACCATTATCTGGTCGGTTCCAGGCTTCATGGTATCTTTTATTTCTATCTGGTCGGTTTCCAGGCTTCATAATAACTTACTGAGGGTTAAGCTATTTTCCGTTAGATTTCCGGGCTTCAAAGCTTGTATTTAAGACATACCACTATCTGGTCGATTCCAAGCTTCGTAGTATTCTAGAGATATCAAGATATTATCCGGTCGATTTCCGGGCTTCATAGCTTGGACTGGAATAGAAATCTTAGTATCGATTTGACTGCACCAGAGAAAACTTGTGAGAATTTGATTGCATCTTTCCCTAAAAGGTAAAGAGTTAGTCGTATGTAATGTCATGATGTATGAAATGTATTAAGTAAGGATGTTCTCAAAATAAATGAGATTGTGCTGTATGATGCATATGCGTATGCCATGATGTATAAATATGCAATGTTCTTGTAATATTCTCCGGCCGGAGATAATAAATCTTGGACTGCTGTTGGAGAGTACAAGGAGTTGAGTTCTTTGTTCTTGTTGGAGATAGTGACCGAAGATGATTAGCTGGAAACTTGAATCCGTTCTGCTTGAGAATAATCTGCCGGGAGAGACTCTGTTTGAGAATAGTCCTGTGGGAAAATGACTCTGTAGGGAAGAGAGATACTCTACTGGATGATCTGCTGATTTGGAGAAACAACTCCGCTGGGGATAAATTACCGTTGCTGATGATAATGAACCCTGTCGGGGATTGAATTTCTGCCTGTGGAAGAAATAAACTCAGCTGGTGGTGCACTTCTATTGTTGGTGGTAGGTAAACTCTGCTTGGGGAGAATTTTGCTGACTCATTCACGATTATGAACCTCGGCTGGGTAGAGCTAACACCACTGTCTTTGGATACCTCCTACTCTGCGGGGAGTGTATGTATCTTTAGTCATACTCTCCAGCTGGCTCTATCCCTGTACCTGGTGGGTAGAGCAACTGCAAGGTTTGGACATTTCTTGTTTGCCCCTGTTCCTGGAATTACGAGTAATTGTCTTTTGTTTCACATGTAAATATTTATGAGCAGTAATCATTTTCAAATGCATATATCAAAAATGAATCATTGGATGTTCTTGCAAAACAAAACAAAAAAAATAAAAAAAACAAGTTCAAATTTCTGAAAATGAATTGTATTGAAGTTGGCCTGTAATAGGCATTTTGTATAAAGAGGCTGACGTCCTAGTAAGAGAATGCCGCCGGAGGATAGAAATTCTACAATTTGTGTGACAGAAAGAAAAACAGCCATGTGAAATAATCCCATCGGGTTCCAACTCTGTTATTTCCTTTATATCTTCAAGCGTCTCATCACTTTGCTACTTGGTCGAAGTGGATCAGATTGATTGGCATCGTCCGAGCTTGATAGTCGATACCGAAGTCTGTTTGCAAGATGATCCAATGAGACAGTGTTACGCTTCAGTCCCTAATTTTTGCCTGGACGGCCCTTTCGGGTTATCAGTCCACCGGGATACCCTTTTTGCCCAAGCCTCCTTTTCAGGTTTTCGACTTGCCGGGTGTACAGTTTTTTTTCATTTTCATCCCTTACTTTTGCCCGAACCCTTTTGGTTCATCGGGAAGCCCTTATTTTTGCCTAGTCCAGTCAACCTAGTGGGTCTTTGATTATGTGTAGTATCTTTTCACTATGTCTGCATTGACGGGGTGAGGAAGGTTATCACCATCCATGATGGTTAGAATCATAACTCCTCCCGAGAAAATGTTCTTAACCACAAATGGCCCTTCGTATGTAGGGGTCCATTTTCCCCTGGGATCACCTTGTGGTAGTATGATATGTTTGATCACCAGATCCCTGACTTGATATTCTTGACGCCTGACTTTCTTGTTAAAAGCCTTGATCATTCACTTTTGATACGTATGACCATGACAAATAGCAGTAAGCCTCTTTTCATAAATTAGATTCAGCTGATCAAGCCGAGTTTGGATCCAGTCGTCTTCGCTCAAACCCGCATCCTTCATTATATGGAGAGAGGGTATCTAAACTTCAATGGGTAGGACTGCTTCCATGCCATACACCAAAGAGTAGGGTGTTGCCCTTGTCGACGTCCGTGCTGAGGTACGGTACCCATGAAGAGAAAATTGTAACATCTCGTGCCAGTCTTTGTAGGTCACCGTCATCTTCTGCACAATATTCTTCATGTTCTTGTTAGCCGCTTCGACATCTCCATTCATCTTCGGCCGGTATGGAGAAGAGTTATGATGTTGTATCTTGAATTGTTTGCAGAACTCGGTGATCATTGTATTGTTGAGATTTGTACCATTGTCCATAATGATCCTCTCTAGTACACCGTATCGACATATCAGGTTATGTGGGATAAACCGCACCACGACGTTCTTGGTTACTGTAGCAAAGGAAGCTTCCTCAACCCACTTCATAAAGTAATCAATAGCTACCAGAATGAAACAATGCCCGTTCGACGCAGTAGGTCTGATCTCGCCAATCATGTCGATGCCCCACATCGCGAAAGGCCAAGGAGCTGTCAAAACATTCAAAGGAACTGGAGGTATATGCACCTTATCAGCATAGACTTGGCACTTATGACAGGTCCGAGAGTGCTGATAACAATCGGCTTCCATTGTAGACCTATAATATCCAGCCCGTAGGATCTTCTTTGCCATGGTATGCCCGCTGGAATGAGTTCCAAAGGTACCTTCATGCAACTCTTCCATGATCTTTTCTGCTTCACTTTTTTCCACACATCGCAGTAAGGTTGAATCATGGTTACGCTTATAGAGGACACCAATACTGATGAAGAACTTTGCAGCGAACCTTCTCAAGAACTTCATATCATTAACAGATGGACCCTCGGGGTATTCTTGAGCCTCAAGATACCTCTTTACCTCGTGAAACCAGGGTTTATCCGCTACCTCTTCAGTCTCAATGTCACAGCAATGTGCGGGTTCGTCCAACCTCTCGATGGTAATCTGGGGAGCTTCATTGTCCCACCTGACTTTGAACATAGAAGACATGGTAGCTAGCGCGTCCGCCAACTTGTTCTCTTCTCTGGGTAAGTGTGCAAATGTTATCTCTTCAAAGTGTGGGAGTAACGTCAATACATACTCTTTGTAAGGAATAAGATTTGGGTGCTTCGTATCCCACTCGCCTTTGATCTGACTGATCACCAGAGCAGATTCTCCGAATACACTTAAGAACTTGATCCTCAAGTCAATAGCAGCTCGAAGACCCAGGATACATGCTTCATACTCCTCCATATTATTGGTGCAGTTAAAACATAATCAGGCGGTGAACGGAGTATGACAGCCCTCAAGAGATATGATCATAGCGCCAATGCCATTACCTAACACGTTTGATGCTCCATCAAAATACATAGACCATCGGGATCCTTCCTCAGGTCTTTCATCCGGTCCAGGTTCTTCACAGTCGGTCACCAACATGATGTTCTCATCCGGGAACTCGAAATTCATGGACTGGTAGTCATCCATGGCTTGATGCCCCAAATGATCCGCCAATGCACTCCCCTTGATTTCTTTTTGGGTTATGTATTAGATGTCATACTCAGTTAAGATCATTTTCCATCTTGCTATTCTTCCGGATAAGGCAGGCTTTTCGAAAATATACTTGATTGGATCCATCTTTGATATCAATAAGGTGGTGTGAGTCAGCATATACTGTCTCAGCCGGCGAGCAGCCCATGCCAAAGCGCAACAAGTTTTCTCGAGCAATGAGTATCGGGTTTCACAGTCGGTAATTTTTTTTGCTAAGGTAGTAAATAGCATGCTCTTTTTGGCCAGACTCGTCATGCTACCCCAACACGCACCCCATTGAACTATCCAGTACTGTCAAGTATAAGATCAAAGGTCTTCCTTCAACTGGAGGCATCAAAATTGGCGGTTCTTGAAGATATTCTTTGATCCTTTCGAAAGTGGTCTGGCACTCATCATTCCACTTTACCACTTGATCTTTCTTCAGCAGCTTGAAGATTGGCTCAAAAGTAGCGGTTAGGTGTGAAATGAACCTGGAAATGTAATTCAGACGTCCCAAAAAGCCTCTAACTTCCTTTTCTATGCGGGGAGCTGTCATCTCTTGTATGGCTTTTACCTTGGCAGGGTCCACCTGGATACCTTTATCATTGATGATGAAACCTAGCAGTTTACCCGACCTTACCCCGAAAGTGCACTTGTTCGGGTTCAACCTTAGCTTGTACGTCTTTAACCTGTCGAACAATTTCTAGAGATGTTCAAGGTGTTCTTTCTCAGTCTGGGACCTTGCGATCATGTCATCAACATAAACCTCAATCTCATGGTGAATCATGTCGTGGAACAAAGTTACCATGGCGCGCTGATAAGTTACCCTAGAATTCTTCAACCCAAAAGGCATTACCTTGTAACAGAAGGTGCCCCACTGCGTAATGAAGGGCGTCTTCTCCATGTCCTAAGGAGCCATCTTGATCTGGTTGTAGCCAGAAAAACCATCCATGAAGGAGAAGATCTTATGATGCACGGTGTTGTCGACCAGAACATCGATGTGAGGAAGTGGGAAGTCATCTTTGGGGCTCGCCCTGTTCAAATCTCTATATTCCACACACACCCGTACCTTACCATCCTTCTTAGGCACCGGAACAACGTTGGCAACCCACTGCGGATAAGAAGTGATAACTAAAAATCCCGCGTCGAACTGTTTCATGACCTCAGCTTTGATTTTCTTAGACATCTCAGGGCGCATACGACGAACCTTCTGCTTTACTGGAGGATAGTATTCTTTAGTCGGCAGGCGATGAACCACAATATCAGTGTCCAAACCAAGCATATCTTCATAGGACCAAGCGAAGATCTCAACATAGTCGCGTAGCATCTGTACCAACCGTTGTTTGACACTAGACTCAAGATTCGCACCTATCTTGACCTCTTTCCTGTCTTCCTCTGTACCCAAATTCACTGATTCAACTGACTCTTCATGAGGCTGTATGGCCCTTTCTTCCTGCAGTAACAGTCTAGCAAGTTCTCCAGGAACCCCATAATCATCCTCACATTCGTCCTCAGCTTGGTTGATCGGATTTTCGAAGTCATAACTGGTAGTAGCAGAGTTATTATCAATGGGATCCAGAGTGGACATGGATCTGCATTATGATACGTGAGTGTGTGTAAGAGAATAGATGTTTTAATAGAGTGAGAGACAAAAAAGAAAAACAAAGATCGCAAAATTTGTAATGCAAGAAACGTCTAATGCTTTATTAATGATATATGAAAATGACAAATAATAAGCCCTCACAAGCAAGGCCAAAGTGCCTCGGGCAAAACACCAGGCCGTAAAGTTTCAAACTGTTTATTTCAACTCTTTAAAACAAAGTCAATTACTATGGAATAAAAGAAACAGGTATGAAGTCCTTCGCCGTCTAGTTGTTCAATCCACCATTGGTTGTTGGGTAGATCCAGCTGTCGATGTCTGAATCCTCCTCACCATCTTCAATTGCATTAACTCCCTGATTGCTGATATGCAGAGGAGGTCTTCCAATCTGTGCATGCCTAACAGCCCTTTGAGCCCCTGTAGTAAAACCCAAACCAAATTTGTCAATTTTGTGCGTGAAATTAGGGAGCTGACCCCAATTTATACACCCACCTTCTTTGATTACAGCCCTGGCATCCTTGAGAGAAGCCATCTTCATCGGAGGTTTGTTGGTAGCAAATTCAATTGACGCCAAAGTCTGAGGGACCTCTTCAAAGTTCTGACAAGGAGTTTCGATGAACTCCCCATCCATCTCCATGTAGCGAAAAGAATTGAGATGACTTACCATGTACTCTTCTTCACCTCGTACCGTGACAATTTTCCCTTTCACCAGATATTTCAACATTTGATGGAGCGTGGAAGTCACTGCCCCAGCCTTATGAATCCAAGGACGACCCAGTAAGCAAGAATACGATGGTCTGATGTCCATTACATAGAAGGTGGATCCAAAAGTCTGAGAGCCAACTTTAACGGGGATGTCCACCTCCCCGTGCACCATCCTCTTTGACCCATCGAAAGCCCTAACCATAATACTACTCGGTTTCAGAACCAAATCTTCACAATTCAGACGGTCTAATGCTTTCTTTGGCAGAACATTCAATGAGGACCCGATATCCACAAGTACATAGGCCATAGTAGTGCCCCTGCACTCGATCGAGACATGCAGAGCATCATTATGATTCCTTCCTTTAGTAGTCAGATCTACATCTGAGAAACCCAACCCATTGTCGGCAGTCAAACTAGCTACGCAGTCTTTGAATAGACCGACTGAAGTTTCCTGCGGTACATGCGCAGTTTTGAGGAATGCAATTAAAGCCTTTGCATGGGCTTCAGAAAACAACAACAAGGACAACATGGAGATTTTTGACGGGGTCTTCCCCAGCTGCTCGACTATGTTGTAGTCGCTCTTCTTGATAATCTTCAAAATTTCTTCTATCTCTTGTTTAGAGGCTTCCAACACAATTTTTCTAGACGCCTCCGTCTGGGCAGGCTCACCTGTTATTCGTTGCCCCGAGTCACAGATGGCTCGGCGACAGGGGTGATGACTGGAATGTGATATGGAATAGTAGTTGATGTACTAGCAGATGGAATAACAACAGGTTTATGGACAACCGGGGTAGAAATCACGGGAGAAAAGAGTCTTCCGCTTCTGGTGACCTTGCTAGCCCCGACAATATTGCTGACGTCAACATCAGCTTCCTCACTTTTTAAATCTTGTTTAACTCCATGGTAATACACATCAGAACCATAGTTCCAAGGGACAGCCTTGTCCGAAGTGTATGGGATAGGACCAGGGACAATAATTATTAACAGAGCAATTCTCAGGACGGGTGTAATCCTAACAGGATTTCTCGAGGAAACCTTGGAAGGATTGGTGGAAATGGTTATGATGGCAACATCTTGAATTGGGACTAACAGAATCAAAGTCTTTTCGAACAAGATCTCTTTGTTATCCATCAGGCGCTGAACACCTGATTTCAATAAGTGGCAACCAGCAGGCAACATTGAACACATGTGGCAACCTTCACCATAGCCCAGAAATAAACCGGCTAACAACAAATTCTTCTTAACTGTCATCAAAGGAGTAGAAATTTCTTCCACGGAAGTCATAAATAAATCATCGTCCACATCATTTACTCCATGACCATGTTTGGGCATGGGAGCAGTTATGACGTTGGGCTTCTCCGGAGCGTCAAACTCAATCTCTTTGGCTTCGATCAAGTCTTGCACTTTGTTTTTCAAGGCCCAACAATCGTTTGTATCATGACCTGGACTTTCGGAGTGATAGGCACAGCGGGCATTTGGGTTATAGTGGGGAGAAATGGTATTGAGTTTCTTCGGAGCTTCCCTCAGAGTTACCAGATTGATCTTCAATAACTGTGGTAGAATTTCAGATAAGGTCATATTGAGCCGAGTGTACTGCCTTTGTGGTCTTTCCACCCTTTGTTGATTGTCGCGTTGTTGAACAACTGTGGGTCTTGATATCACTACTACATTTACTGGTTGACGGTATTCAGACCTGCTTTGGTCCCTCGGGCCGTAGACTGCACTAGCTTCTTTCTTACCGGTGAAAGGCTTCTTTACTGCACTCGATGAGGTATCCTTCTGTATCTTACCATTTCGGATACCAGCTTCTACTCTCTCTCCAGTAAAACTCAACTCAGTAAACCAAGATGATGAACTTCCGATCAGATGATTGAAAAACGGACCAGATAGTGTCCCTAGAAACATGTCAACCAACTCCCTATCAGACAAAGGGGGTTGGACACTTCCAGCCAAATCTCTCCACTTTTGAGCATAGTCTTTAAAACCTTCACTTACACCCATAGACATACCCTGGAGCTGAGTACGAGTGGGAGCAAGGTCGGCATTATACTGATATTGCCTATAAAAGGCAGCAACAATGTCTTCCCAGTTTAGGACATTGGCTCCTTCCAACTGATAAAACCATTCAAGCTGAGTCCCTGACATACTATCTTGAAAGAAATGCACCCACAAATTTCTATCAACAGTGTGGGGCTGGATTTTCCTGACATACGAGTGGAGATGGAGTTTTGGACATGATACTCCATCGTACTTGGCAAAAACTGGAGCTTTGAACTTATGAGGGATCACCACTCCCGATACCAGTCCTAACTCTCCAAAATCCAGACCATGGATCTTCTGAATCTCCATAGCACTCAGACTGTCTTCTAGTTGTTTGTACCTATCCTCAGCAGGAGGATATTGCTCATCATCATAATCCATATCATTGTCAGAAACTGTTGGACTAGGGTCCTTTGTCCTTTCTTGGTTCTCCCCGTCCTTGGATGAGGAGGTCAGATCAGCTGATTGTATTATCCTTTCTCCAAATCTTCTACTCATGTTCAGAATGCCAACCTTCTTCTTCTTCTTCTTTTCTTTCAGAATTAGGGTCTTCAAATCCTCTTTCCCTTTAGCCAAGCTTAAGAACATTTGTTGGAATTGGGAATTTTGTGCCTGAAGATCTTTGATGGCTTGATCAGAAGACATTTCTGCTGAAATAAACAGCGAAGGAGATGAGAAACCTGTAATGGTACCTGTAATGATGTGCATGATAATGAGATGCGTATGTAATGATTTCAAAGACCTTGGGAGATTTAAATTTGCAAACCAAAAATAAACAAACTTTATTAGATTAACTTGTAAAAAGGTTCAACAATGCCTTTGAGGCGTTTACAAAGAAGTAAATGAAAAACAAATCTAAAACTAGAAAAGCATAAATCAAAAATCCCATGGACGCTTGCTCTTTGTGCTGACATAGTCATTGATCACTCTTTCTTCAGCGAGCTGCCTGGTGAGCTTCAAAATCTTCCTTTCTTGCTCATGGTACTTTTCCCGGTAAGTATCCCTCTCCTCTTTCAGCTGAATCCAGGATCTCTGCAATGCCCCAGGATCAGTGGGCATATAAGGATAAATAACTGTGTAAGGAATGCCCTCTTCGTTGGTGGACTCCACAATCATTGGAAATACTGCTTCATAAGGCATCCCAAGCTTCTGGGCACGAGCTCGGACCCACTAGAGATAAGGCTGCACGGGGAGGGAAGTCTTTGGTCCTAGCTCTTGGGGGTCAGATCTGTTCACCATGCCCCAAGCTCGTATAAACCTCCGGCGGTGCTCGTCAACGTCTTCCTTTTAGTCAAATGCAATATCTTTAAGAAGTAGCTCATGAGGACCGTCTCTCCGAGCACGACCAAATTGTCGCAAAGCTAGACAAGGACTGTAGGTTATACCCCCTCTGATTCCAAGCAATGGGATATTAGGGTATCCCCTACAACGAACAATAACAGCAGTGTTTTCCATAGCTCGGGGACTCCAAAGAATGTCTGTATGGGAAAGGGACATTATTCTGCAGGACCAACCCAAACCTTCTTCGTTCTTCAACACAGACTTAGGGAAGTGCGAAATAAACCACTCCGATAGCAACGACATGCAACACATAAGAGTCCCTCTTCTTCGGGCAGTACGAGTGTAGAGGGCATGCAAGATATCACCCAGTAGAGTAGGCACACGATTGCGAGAAAGGAAAATTTTGACAGCGTGCACATCTATAAAGGAATCCGGATTCGGGAAGAGAACCAAACCATAGATAAGGAGAACTAAGACATCTTCAAAAGCCTGAAAATCCAAATCATCCCAGAATAGCTGAGCCCAGTCTATCAGAAATTTGGCGAGAAAACCTTTGACCCCGCTTCGTGTTTCCCAATTGGATACTACATCAGCCCGTTTCAGATGTAGAGCTGAGGCAATGTCTTTTGGTCTAGGAGTCTCTTCCATACCTGTGAAGGGCACCTGCTCTAGGATGGATATACCCAATAAGTGAGAGAACTCTTCCAAAGTGGGATCCAACTGGTAATCTAGAAAGGTGAAACAATGATGCACCGAATCGAAGAACATGGAAAAGTACACTCATCATCTGCTCATCAAACTATGAGGTGACCGGTTAAGAAGCTGACCATGCCTCTTAATAAACATGGAAGTCTTAGACACTCTTGAGGCTAACTCTTTGAGTTGAGCAGGTATTTGCACAAAGTTAACTCGAATGGTATTTCTGCGCACGGAAGCCATAATCTGCAAAACAGAACAAAGATAAATTCTCTCTGTCTTTGAAATGGTTAGTATAATAAAGTATGCATGCTATGTTATGATGCATGATGTTAGGATAAAAACAACAGGTATAACAGATAACAGGCTTGGCAAAGGCAAACAAGTCACACAAAAGCCCTTAAGTTTAAGGCTTGGATGGGGTCAAAGGTATTATCCTCTTGAAGTTCAGTTGGTTTCAACCTGTCCTAGCAAAAGTAACTGAGTTCTAGAGGTTCTCAATATCACTGACCATCCTTCATCGGTCATGGTTTCAGCTCACGCAATCTTTTCTTGCGGCCGGAACTATCTCGAGAGTATGGTCTCAATGAGTGTAACATCGAGTATCAACCAGTTCTCAGCTTTACACCGAGGCCGGCTATCTCACTACTTTCTAATGGCCAAGTTGTTCAATTAAAGGTTCTAAGGTCAGTTGATTCTTAACGACACACATAACGGCCCCGTATTCTCCTCGTTTCTCCACAAGGGATACCTGAACCAACCAATGTGCCACATCAATGTAGCTACTGCTTCAACCGTATCGGTATACGCTGTACAGTTCCCTCACAGTCTATTGCTACTTACCTAAAAGGTGTCCCCAGATCTGGGTTAGGATCTACAGTAACTCCCAAACAAAACCCTTAAAGTAAAGAAACCAAAACAAACAAGAGAAGCAATTATGATGAACTAAATCCTAAGGTATACCCCACTTATATGTCCCCAACAGAGTCTCCAGTTCTGTGATACGGTGGCAGAACCGACTGTTTTGGAAAATACTGGTTTGCGTTTTACATTTGTGTTCGCAAAATGTCGCGGTACGCAAGAGTCGCCACCTACTTTTATTTTATCTAACTGGAAAGGAAAAAAACACAGAAAAATTCCTTTTTCGAGATATTCTGAGTACGGGGGGTAGGTTATAGAAAGGGAAGGTGTTAACACCCTTTCTATCCGTAGTTATCTACGGGCTCTTAGGTACTTGCTCATCTTTCAAAATTGCTTGTGTGTGTTTGTTTTGAAAAGTTTTGTTTTACTTCGTTTTAACCCTTGCTTCTGTCTTCAAAAGTGTTACGAAGTGTTTTTGAAAACTTTGTTTGAAAAAGTGTAAGTGTAAAAAGTTTGATTTGAGCAAGTACCTACTAGCATCTACCTACTCAAAAAAAGATCATTTCTATTCTTGTTTCCTTTAGACCGTGTTATCCTACTATTAGTGAGTAGGTAACCCTAGTCGTTGGAGTTGTAAGGTTCAATTCGAAAGGGACATAAGATCACTAAAGCAATGTTAGGACGTCTTAGTAATAACCCTAATGTCTTAAGATCATATTGGAGGCAACATTTCCGAGGCAACATTTCCGAACGGGACTTTTGATCTTTGTTAGACAAGAGGGCAACCACTAAGACGCCCTATACTTAATGACCGTTTACCGAAGGCAACCAAAGTTAGAGTATACCCTAGGAGTGTGCATGTACGAGTGATTTGATTTTAGTTATTATCTTTGCACATTAGGGTTTTCTAGCCATTTTAAAATTATCATGCAATCTTGTCGTACAATCCTATTAACATACATCTAAACAATTAATATTTGCGAGAATTAAAATGCGGGAAGGTAAAACTACGCTATTACAAGGCTTCGGGGGAGGGGTTAATTTACATAGCCAAAAACCTGTAAAGCGATAAATAAAAGAAAATACCGTGAGCAGTTACATTAATATTGCAAAAAATAATAAACGCGCGCGATGAATCGAGAACAAGAAATTTAGGGTTTTGACCTCAACTACCTAATTGTTATTTAAAAGAAAAAAAACATTTTTTTTGTCGTTTTTGTGCTATTTTAAGAAAATAAGGTTTAATTGAATAAATGAAAAAAAACTAAGCTATTTAATTTAAATTAAGAAAAATAATTAAATTAACCTATTTTGTATTTTTTTTTTATTTTTTGAGAAAGGAATAAAAATTTAATCAAAAGCAAACCCTAATTTTTATAATTGATTTTAAATATATAAAAAAAGTTAGAATAAACCTAAGTTAAATTAAACTAATATTAAATTAAATTTGATAAAATAAATAATAAAAAAAACCTAATTCTATATTTGTGAAATTTGATTTTATGATTTTTTTGTGAAAAAAAGAAATTAATTTTGGTTAGAAAATAATTTAAACAAATTAAATAAATAAAAGGAAATAGAAAAAAGAATAAGAATGGGTCTGGTATGTTTAGCAAGAAGGGGGTGCTGTTTGCACTTTTGGGCCCAACAAGCTTTGGCCTTGTTTGACTTTTTCAATCTCCTGCGCTTGCTTGACTTATGCCCATGGTGGACCCTCATAGGATATCCTTGGATCTGAAGCCTTAGTGGTTTGGATGGCTAGATGCTGATGATGTATGGTGGACTCATAGGGTACCAGCACGCCTGATTATGCAAAGAAAAACAATATAAGGCAAATATTGGGACATGGGGATCGAACCCAGGCCCTTAGGCATCCTCCCACCGCGCGCTTGCCAGCTGAGCTGGTTGTGTTAGTTGTATAACTAATAACAAATAAATATTATATGATAAAACAAAAAGCTAAACTCTGAAACGCGCGCAGATTCAAATGGATGAGTCATGGAGCGCCATGTTATCCTTCTTCTTCCTCCCACCATCGATATACATTTCATGACTTTTACCTATGGTTATCTGGGTGTAGGTACAACCATGTGCTTCTCCAAAATCCCATACAAGCATGATAAATGCAAAACAATGGTACCAATCAACTGGTTGTAACCTCACAAGCATCATGGTACCATTATCCATGGCCAATTGTCCCTGTACAAAAAAACCCTAAAAATGAAGCAAGAACCCTAACTATGGCATCTTGATGCACAGTCAGCAAAAATGCACTTAATCATAACCATTAACTTGCAAATAACTCAAGGATTAAGAATATACTAATAAATCATGTTAAAGATGCCAGAATGATCGTATTCGATTTCAAAAAAGTATGGAAACGTGTGACACTTACAGTGTGATTCTGGGTGTGAGGAAGTTTATTAATGATTGAATCTTGATCCTTGGATGTCCAGCATGCGATTGGGATGACTAGAATGCTTTGAATTGATCTGAAACGTGGAAACCAATTTGCCACTTTTCTTGAATTTTTTGAAACTTGCTTTCTCTTCTACACGCCTCCAATCTCTTCTTTTTGGTTTGCAATTGTTCCTTATGTATCCAAGAATGAATTAGGGTTGCAACTTTGTTTCAAATCTTCTCCAATTATGATAATTGATTCATGATTTGATCCTTGTGCAAATCTTTCCAAATCAAGCAAAATGCAATCTTTTTTTGTCCAAATGAACCTTGCACGACTTGATCTCACTTCCAGCTGTATAATAGACCTAAACATGCACAAAATCTCAAGATTTGATTAGCTTTTGATATTTTTACTATTTTATTTTGATTTTATTTGATTTAATTGAAATAAAATCAAAATAAATAACAAAAATAAAATAATGACAAGTGGAAGGGATCATGGGTCGTGGGTCACATTACAAACTCAGTGCAAGCATAAAAAGTTGGGCCCATTTGACAAAAAAATGCAAGTTTTGGTCATATTTGACTTTTGGCAATTTTGAAAAATAGGTCAACTTTACCAATGCATAACTCCCTCAATTTTGACCCTAGAGAGGTGTTCTTGGACTTTTTAGAAAGCTTAAGATGTCCTCTAATCAACCTTTTTGGTATCATCTCAATTGAGTCTTCCATGTTCATGTATGAAGCTTTGACCCAAAAGTTGTTTTTGTTGACTTTTCAAAATGACCTATAATGTCCAAATTTATATCTTCTTGTGAGTGCATATTTTGAACTTTGGAGCTGAAGATGAATTATAGGGAATTACATCCTCTTCAAAATAAGCTTTGGATGGGTTTGGATGAATTGTGAGCAATCCTTGAGGAATCATGATCAACCCTTGATCAAATGATGAATAATACTTCAAAATGAGAATGTTGACCAAAAATCTTGAAGTTTGACTGTATGTGAGCCACAATTGACTTTTGCCCTAGCACATTCGATTTTCAGGCCTTTGAGAAATTGACTGAGCCAACTTCCTCTGCAAGGCTTAAAACTTGACATGGATGATCTGGAGAACATATTAGGACAATGGTGAGCATTTGGGATCCTTTGGAATCAAACATCTTGATGCAAAATGAAACCCTAATTTGAGGTAGACTGTCTTAGGGGAGAGTTTGTCTGGTCAACCCTTAGACCTCCTTGAGAAAATTGAGGACCTCACTTGAAATATATTGAGGAATATGGGAGGGTATATTTTGGGGTACAACAATATGCATTGTCAAAGTTGACCATTTTTGGAAAATCGCATGAGGTAAATATTGATCAAATTTGAATTTTTTCTAAATGAGCCTAATTTTCCAAGTTTGGAACTTGTTCTCAACATGGTCCAAGACCCATAAACCCATCCATGCTTTATCTTCTCATTTATTTTTTTTATTTTTATTTTTAATCATTAAAAATCCCTATTAAATTAAATAAATGACATAAAAATATTTTGAGATGGTTTTCCATTTAATGAATGGAAATATATGTTGATTATGGCCAAGAAATCGTGTAAGCCATGGAAAAGGAAGAGAATATTCAAAAATGGAAAGTTTGGAAGCAATTTTAAAAAATCCATTATTCTTTCGGATTCTCTCCATATATGTTAACCTAGATCTTGCCTCATACATAAGGAAGAGATTCCAACCCTAAAGAGGCATATACATACGCGCAGCTGGACTGACAATTGAGAGAAAAGTTTCAAAAAAATCCCAAAAGTGGTGCAACTCTCAAAGACTCGATCCAGTCCCCCTCAATGAGATCTAAGCACTCCATCACGCTTCTGAGAATCTCAGGAGTCTATCCCTTTCAATCTTGAAGCTTGAAGCATTCTAGATTGTAACAACCAAGTGTCATCGGTTAGCAAGGTTTGTTAAATTTGAAATTGTTAATTCATGCAGTGTTGACATGTTTGATGTGTTGATTTGTGTTCAGGACACCTTTTAGGACATGTTGGACGCTTCACATTAGAGTTTCAAGGCTTAAATCACGTGATGGCATTGCTAGGGCATCACGAACTAAAGCTTGCGAAACTCTTGATCTAGGGACCTTCAGACCAAACTAACCCCATATTTGGATTCCAGGGAAAATTTCAGGGGGAGTAGGGTCTTTTACACCCTTTAAGTTCCACATTTTTGCAGGTTTTGGGATTTTCACCTTCCCGGAGAAGATGACCGGAGACTCCCTCCAGCATCGTTGAATGTTGACTCCGATCGGGGAACCTGCGTGTTAATTTGACATGTTTTGATTGGCTGACCTGCATTGCCGATGCGTTCATTTTTTGATGACCTGGATCTAATGCTAGTTTCCCTTTTATTATTTGTGTGTTATTATATAAACGAATAACTTAGTAGCGCAGATGGCAAGGGGAAAGGCCTGTGAAGTACACGTCCTGGGTTCGATCCCAGGCGTGTGCTTTTGCATTTTTCCTAACATTTCCTGCAGGTTCCAGTACATAGCATCTAAAGACATCCACCATGCGCCTCCAAGTCTCACCCATCAGACTGTCCTTTGATCAGATCTAACGTCCAGCAAGCACAGAACATGGTGGACCCTCAGAAGGAAGCCTCACTGAATCAGGCGTTGGGCAATTGGGCCAATAAAAACGGGCTTTTCAAATTTAGCACACCCCCCCCCCCCAAAGTGCTAACTACATCAGGCCCATTTGCTTTTTTTTCTTTTTATTTTCTTTGTTTGTTTTTTTAACTTGTTATTTTAATTATTTTCACTAAAATCAATTTTTTATTAAATCATAAAATCATAAAATTACAAAAAAATATTAGGTTTAGTTTTTTTATGTAAAATATTTATTTGCATTATTTAATTAGTTAATTAGGTTATCTTAAATACTTTTTTTGTAATTAAAATTAAATAGAAATTAGGTTAATTTACAAGATTAATCACTTTTCTCAAGAAAATCCAAAAATATCTTTTCCTCATTCCCGTCTTAATTCGTCGCGTGCATTTTATTTATTTATTTCGAATTATTGTATCTGCTTTGGGTTTGTAATAGATTAATTAGGATTTCGAGTTTCCGCATCTTTATTTTCAGTCAAATATTTGTGTATCGGCCCAAAAGCCTTGTAATAGCGTAGATTTTCTTTTCGCACTCTTTAAATTCCGCAACTATTAACTGCCTATATGTATGGATAATAGGCTTGAATGGAAAGATAAATAACTTTAGAACAGTAGATAACCCTAATTGTGCAAAGACAATTAACCGAAAGAAGGCACACTTGCACATGCTCACTCCTAGGGTTTGCCCGACTTGGTTGCCTAAAAAATAATGGTCACGTCCGTCGAGTGTAGGGATATCTTAGCAATGACTCGTAATTCAAAGTCGTCATAAAGATCATAGTCCCTACTTGTCCTTCGAGTTTCCCACGAAAATTGATCTTATGACGATAGTCCCTTCGAAATGCTAAGGGATCCTTACTTGTTCCTTCAATGACCATTTCGTCCCTTTCGGATGTCCCTTAAAATTACAACGATAGAGCTACCTATTCCTTAATAGTAGGATAACACTGTCTAAAGGAAACGAAAACAAACATACTTTTTCGAGTAGGTAGAAAACTCTTAAGTACTTGCTCAAAACAAAAACTTATCACACAAACACTTTTCAAAAACAGTTTTCAAAACAACTTCGTCACACTCTTGAAGACAAATACAAGGGTTATCACAAAGTAAACAAAACTTTTCAAAACAAGCACACACAAGCAATTTAAAAAATAAGCAAGTACCTAAGACCCAGTGGAAAACTACGGATAGAAAGGGTGCTAACACCTTCCCTTTCTATAATCTACCCCCCGTACTCAGAAACATCTCGAAAGAAGGTTTTTTCTGTTCTTTTTCCTTTTCCTTTGTTGGATGAAATAAAAGTTGGTGGCGACTCTTGCTTACTGCAAAATTTGCAAATACAAAATGCAAACCAGTATTAACAGTCGGTTCTTCCACCGTATCATAGAACTGGCAACTCTGATGGGGACTATAAAGAGTGGGGTATACCTTAGGATTTAGGTCATTTCTAAAAAATTGCTTGCTTGTCTTTTCCTTTGTCTACTTTATATTTAAGGGTTTTTGTTGAGGTTATGTAGATCCTACACCCGGATCTGGGGACACCTTTTAGGTAAGTAGCAATAAACTGTAAGGGAACTGTGCGGGGTATACTGATACGGTTGAGGAAGTAGCTATGCTGATGTGGCACTTTGGTTGGTACCGGTAACCCTTGAGTCAACCAGGGAGAGTACGGGGCTGCCGCGTGGTGTCGTAAAGCATCAACTGACCTTAGAATCTTTAATTGCATAACTTGGCCAATAGGACGTAGCGAGATGGCCGACTTTGGAGTATTCCCAAGGTCGACAGATACTCGATGCTACACTCATTGAGGTTTGACTCTTGAGTTTTGTTCGGTTGCGAGTCAATCACCTATTGAAAGAAGCTTGGGGGAAAGATCAATTATACTGAGATCCCTTAGAGCCCGGTTACTATTTATAGGACAGGTTGAACCAATCCAGCTTCAAGAGGGTATGACCTTAAAACTCATGCAGGCCTTAAACCTAAGGACTTGGTGTGACTTGTTTGTTGCTTTCTATACGTGTTATTTTTAGCATAATCATGACATCATAAGCACGACATATCATATTGACCATTTCAAGGACTTTCTAGGGCTCGTCTTTGCTTTGTTTTGTAGGACATGGCATCCGCCCTTAGGAATACTATCCAGATTAACCTTGTGGAAGTGCCTCTCCAACTAAAGGACTTGGCATTAAGGATTCCTGAAAGCTCTCCCTTCACTAAAAATCATGGTCGGTTGCTTAACTTGGTCACTTTGAAACCTGATGAAGAATTGTTAAAAGTTCTATTTCAGTTCTTTGATCCTGTACACCACTGCTTCACCTTCCTGGATTACCAACTAGTGCCTACTATGGAGGAATTTTCTCAATTATTAGGGGTACCCATTCTTGATCAGTTACCTTTCAACGGTATGGAAGAACCTCCAAAGCCTGAAGAGATTGCCCGAGCTCTGTCTTTACAACGGTCTGATGTAGTGACAAATTGGGAAACTAGAGGAAGTGTCCAAGGAATCCCGGTTAAATTTCTATTCGAGAAGGCTTACTATTTTTGGGATACCCTGGATTTACAAGCTTTTGAAGAGGTATTGGCACTCCTCATCTACGAGATGGTACTTTTCCCTAATGCGGACCAACTCGTAGATGTGAATACTATTAAGGTGTTTATATCTCTTAATCCAGTACCTACATTACTTGGGGACATTCTACACTCTTTGTATACTTGCACTCTAAAGAGAAGGGGGACCCTCCAGTGTTGCACTCCTCTATTGGCTAGGTGGTTTATTTCACACCTACCCAGGTCTATTTTGAAGAATGAGCAGGGTATGAAATGGTCTCATAGGCTGATGTCCCTTACACATTCAGACATTCATTGGGGTTCACGGTCCTCGGAAGATGTTATCATCATCAATCGCTGTGGTGAATTCCCTAATGTCCCTCTCTTAGGCATTAAGGGAGGAATCACTTATAACCCTTGTTTGGCACTGCTGTAGTTTGGTTATGCAAGAAGAGATGGTCCTCATGTTACACTTATCCAAGGAATCACCTTCAACTACGAGAATGATGCTCAGGGTTACCGCAAAAGGTTCATAAAAGCTTGGGGCATGGTACATCAAATTGATAGCAAGACACTGGGGCACAAGAATTCCATCCCTCTTGAGCCATATCTCCGATGGGTGCGAGCTCGCGCTTAAAGTCTTATGATGCGTTACCCTACTGTCCTACCAATAATTGTGGAACCAATTGCTAAAGGAGACACTCCTTATCTTGTTCATCATCCTGACATGCCAATTGATCACGAGGAGTTACAGAAATCCTGGGTTAAACTTAAAGAGGAGCGGGATACGTTCGAAGCTCAATTCTATGCCAGCGAGAAGAAGGTCCTGAAGCTCACTAGACTACTTCATGAAGAAAATAACAAAAACGCCTACATTGCCCCAAAGAGGATGCACTCTTGGGAGACTTAGTTTTTTTTTATTTAAGTTATGTTTGTTTGATTGTAATCCTAAAGGGCATTCTTTGTAACAATTCAAACTTATTAATATAATTAACGTGTGTTTCTTTTTGGTTAAACAAATTTGAGCCTTTACAAGTCCTTGAAATTATTACATATGCATACCATCCATGACATTGCATAAAAAGGTACCATTACAGGTTTCTCATCTTCTTCACTGTTTATTTCAGCAAAAATGTCTTCTAAACAAAGTATTAAAGATCTTCAGGCACAAAATGCCCAATTTCAACAGATTTTCATAACTCTGGCAAAAGGGCAGGAGGATCTGAAGGCCCTCATCCTGAAGGAAAAGAAGAAAAAGAAGAAGGTCTCTGGTGTTTTGAATATGGGCAGAAGGTTCAGGGGGCTGTTAAAGCAACCAGTTGATTTGACCTCCTCGTCTAAAGAAGGGGAGAATCAAGAAAGAGAGACAAGGGAGAAGGACCCTAGCCCTGGAGTTTCAGACAATGATACAGACTACAATGATGAGTAGTATCCTCCCACCGAGGATATATACAATCATTTAGAGGATCGGTTGAGCGCTATAGAAGTCTAGAGAATACCTGGGTTAGACTTTGAAGAACTGGGATTAGTGTTAAGGGTGGTCATCCCGCAGAAATTTAAGGCTCTGGTTTTCGCAAAGTATGATGAGGTGTGTTGCCTAAAGCTTCATCTCTGTTCCTATGTAAGGAAGATCCAGCCCCACACCGCTGATAGAAACTTGTGGGTTCACTTCTTTCAAGACAGTCTGTCAGGGACTCAGCTTGAATGGTTCTACAACCTGGAGGGAACCAATGTCCGAAACTGGGAGGATTTGGATGCTGCTTTTTATAAGCAGTATCAATATAACACCGACCTTGCCCCTACTCGTACTCAACTCCAGAGTATGTCCATGGGTGCAGGTGAAGGCTTTAAGGACTATGCGCAGAAGTGGAGAGATTTGGCTGGGAGAGTCCAACCCCCTTTGTCTGATAGGGAGTTGGTCGACATGTTTCTTGGGACGCTGTCTGGTCCGTTCTTTAATAATTTGATTGGTAGCTCATCAGTTGGTTTCACCGAGCTGATATTAACAGGAGAAAGGGTAGAAGCCGTGATCCGGAGTGGAAAAATACAGAAAGACACCTCTTCGAGTTCAGTAAAGAAGCCCCTCACTGGTAAGAAGGAGGTCAGTGCCATTTATAGCCCGAGAGGTCAGAGTAGAGCTGAACACCATCCAACGGTAAGTGCTGTGATGATACGTAGGCCTGCGGCTGCACCACAATGCAATAATCAGCAAAGGATAGAAAGACCACAAAGGCAGCTTACCCAGATTAACATGACATTGACCGAGGTTGTACCCCATCTGCTGAGATCCAATTTGGCAACCTTGAAAGAGGTTCCCAAGAATCCTAATACCATATCTCCTCGGTATGATCCAAACGCTCGGTGTGCCTATCATTCTGAGAGTCTGGTCACGATACAAATGACTGCTAGGATCTAAGAAATAAAGTACAAGATCTGATTCAAGCCAAGGAGATTGAGTTTGATGCTCTAGAGAAGCCCAATGTCATAACTGCTCCCATGCATAAGCACAACTGTGGAGTTAATGCCATTGATACCGATCTATTTGTAACCTCAGTTGATGAAGTTTCTACTCCTCTTATGACTGTTAAGAAGAATTTGTTGCTAGACGGTTTATTTCCGGGTTGTGGTGAAGGTTTCCACATGTGTTCATCTCTGCCCACTGGTTGCTATTTGTTGAGAGCAAGTGTCCAACGCATGATGGACAACAGAGAAATTTTGTTCGAAAATACCTTGATTCCAACTGTTCCGTTGGAAGATGTCGCTATTATAACCATTTCCACCAATGCTTCCAAGGTCTCCTCGAGAAGACCCGTTAGGATTACACCCGCTCCGAGAGTCGCCCTGTTAATAATCACTTTTCCTGGTCCTGTCCCATATGCCTCAGACAAAGCTGTCCCTTGGCACTATGGCGCCGATGTTTACTATCATGGCGTTAAACAAGATTTGAAGAATGAATAGGCTGATCCCAATGTCAGTAACACTGTCGGGACCAGTAATATTACTAGAAGTGAAAGGGTTTTCTTTCCCGAGATTTCCCCGAAGACTGTCAATAAGCCTGTTGTTATTCCATCTGCTATTCCTGCTAGTACTTCAGCTACTACTCCCATTCTTACTCTAGTTGTTACCCCCGCCGTTGAGTCATTTGGGACTCGAGGCAAAGAAGCTATAGGTGAGCCTTCCCGAACGGAGGCCCCTTGAAATATTGTTGTAGAAGCCTTTAAGCAAGAGATAGAGGAAATATTAAAAATAATCAAAAAGAGCGACTACATTGTGGTCGAGCAGCTGGGGCAGACCCCCTCGAAGATATCAATGTTGTATTTGTTGTTGTGTTCCGAGGCCCATGTGAAGGCCTTGATCACATTCCTCAAGACTGTGCATGTGCCGCAGGAAACTTCAGCCGATCAAATCAAAGACTGTGTGGCCAGCTTGACTGCTGACAGTGGGCTGGGTTTTTCAGATGCCGACTTGACACCTAAAGGGAGGAAGCATAATGATTCTCTGAATATCTTGATCGAATGCAGGGGAACCACTCTGACTCATGTGCTGGTGGATACTGGGTCTTCACTGAATGTTCTGCCTAAGAAGGCTCTTGATTGGCTGGATTGTGAAGGCTCGACCTTAAAGCCTAGTAACATTATGGTAAGGGCTTTTGACGGGTCGAAGAGAATGGTGCATGGGGAGGTGGACATCCCTCAAAGTAGGCTCTCAGACCTTTGAGTCCACCTTCTACGTGATGGACATCAGGCCATCATACTCTTGTTTGTTGGGTCGTCCTTGGATCCATGAAGCTGGGGCCGTTACTTTTACACTGCACCAAATGCTGAAATATCCGGTGAAGGGGAAGATTGTCACTGTGCATGGCGAAGAGGAGTATATGGTGAGCCACCTGAACACCTTCAGGTATGTGGAGATGGACGAGGAATTCATAGAGACTCCTTGTCAAAACTTTGAAGAGGTTCCCCAGATTTTGGCGTCAACCGAAACTACCACCAACACAAAACCTCCTCTGAAGATGGCTTCTCTGAAGGACGCCAGAGCAGTGGTCGAAGAAGGTGGGTGCACCAACTGGGGACAACTCCTTGATTTTACTCACAAAACTGACAAATTTGGTTTGGGCTTTACTTCAGGGGCTCAAAGAGATGTTCGACGCGCTCGGGCTGGAGGACCTCCCCTACACATCAGCAGTCGTGGGGTCAACGATATTGAAGACAGTGAGGAAGACTTTGACATTGACAGCTGGATCTACCCGACTACCAATGGTGGACCGAGTAATTGGACGGCCAGAGATTTTATACCATTTTCTTTTATTCCACAGTAATTGTCTTACTTGTTTTCTAAGTTTGTAATAAACAATTTAAACTTTACGGCCTTGTGTCTTACCCGAGACACAATGGTTCTATCTGTGAGGGTTATTATATGTCATTCCATATATCATCAATAAAACATTGGACGTTCCTTGCATACGAATCTTGCACTCTCTATTTTTTTTCTTTTCTATTTTTTCTTTATCAATACAGCTATGCTCTTACACACACTCACATATCAAACTGTAGATCTATATCCACTCTAGATTCCATTGATAATAGTTCTGCTACTGCTAGTTATGACTTCGAAATTCCGATCAACCAAGTCGAGGACGAAGGTGAGGATGATTGTGAGGTGCCTGGAGAAATTGCTAGATTGTTACAGCAAGAAGAGAGGGATATACAGCCTCATGAAGAGCTACTTGAGACAATAAAATTGGGCACGGAGGTGGACAGAAAAGAAGTCAAGATCGGCCCAAATCTGGAAGCTAAGATCAAACATCAGTTGATACAGATGTTGCACGACTATGTCGAGATCTTTTCCTGGTCATATGAAGACATGCCTGGTTTAGACACTGATATTGTGGTACACCGCCTGCTGACTAAAGAAGATTGTCCTCCGGTTAAACAGAAGGTCCGCCGTATGCGCCCTGAAATGTCATAGAAGATCAAGGCAGAGGTTATGAAGCAGTTCGACGCAGGGTTCTTAGCTATCATCTCCTATCCGTAGTGGGTTGCTAACGTTGTTCCGGTACCTAAAAAGGACGGCAAGGTACAGATGTGTGTAGACTACAGAGATCTGAACAGGGCGAGCCCCAAGGATGACTTCCTGCTTCCTAACATTGATGTTCTGGTTGACAACACCGCATAACACAAAATCTTCTCCTTCATGGATGGTTTCTCTGGCTATAACTGGATCAAGACGGCTCCTGAAGACATAGAGAAGACAACCTTCATCACACAGTGGGGCACCTTCTGTTACAAGGTGATGCCTTTTGGATTGAAGAATGCTAGGGCAACCTATCAGCGAGCCATGGTCGCTTTATTCCACGATATGATTCACCATGAGATCGAGGTTTATGTTGATGACATGATAGCCAGGTCTCAAACCAAAGAGGAACACCTTGATCATCTACAAAAGTTGTTCGACAGGTTGAAGACATACAAGCTAAGGTTGAATCCGAACAAGTGCACCTTCGGGGTATGGTCTGGTAAGCTTTTGGGTTTCATCGTCAGTGACAAAGGTATTCAGGTAGACCCCGCAAAGGTAAAGGCCATACAAGAGATGTCAGCTCCCTGTACTGAGAAGGAAGTTAGAGGTTTCTTGAGACGCTTGAATTATATTTCCAGGTTCATTTCACATCTGACTGCTACTTGTGAGCCCATCTTCAAGCTTCTGAAGAAAGATCAAGTGGTAAAGTGGAATGACGAATTCCAGACAGCTTTCGAAAGGATCAAGGAATACCTACAAGAACCGCCAATTCTAATGCCTCCGGTTGAAGGAAGACCTTTGATATTATACTTAACATTGCTAGACAATTCAATGGGGTGTGTGCTGGGGAAACATGATGAGTCTGGTCGAAAATAGCACGCAATATATTACCCTAGAAAAAAGTTTACCGACTGTGAGACACGATACTCACTGCTCGAGAAAACTTGCTATGCTTTGGCATGGGATGCTCGCCGACTAAGACAATACATGTTGACCCACACTAATTTGTTGATATCTAAGATGGATCTAATCAAGTACATCTTCGAGAAGCCCGCTCTCTTTGGAAGAATAACAAGATGGAAAATGATCTTAAATGAATACGATATACAATATACAACCCAGAAAGTAATCAAGGGAAGTGTATTAGCTGATCATTTGGCTCATCAGGCCGTAGATGACTACCAGTCCATGAATTTTGAGTTCCCGAACGAGAATATTATGTTGGTGATTGACTATGAAGAACCTGGGCCGGATGAAGGACCTGAAGAAGGACCCCGATGGACTATGGTTTTTGATGGAGCTTCAAACGCATTCGGTAATGGCATTGGCGCCGTAATCATGTCTCCTGAGGGCTGTCGTACTCCTTTCACTGCTCGACTATATTTCAACTGCACTAACAACATGGCGGAGTATGAAGCTTGCATCATCGGTCTCAAAGCTGTTATTAACCTCAGGATCAAGTTCTTAAATATCTTCAGAGATTCGGCTTTAATAATAAGCCATATCAAAGGCGAATAGGATACGAAGCATCCGAATCTCATCCCATACAAAGAGCACGTGCTGACATTGCTCCCACATTTTGAGGAGGTAACCTTTGAACACTTACCACGAGAGGAGAATCAGTTAGCGTACGCGCTAGCTACCATGTCTTCCATGTTTAAGGACAGGTGGGACAACGAAGCTCCCCGAATCACCATTGAAAGGCTAGATGAACCAGCACGCTGCTATGAGATTGATACTGAAGAGGTGGTAGACAAACCCTAGTTTCATGAAGTAAAAAGGTACCTCGAGACTCAAGAGTATCCCAAGGGGGAATCTGTCAGTGATAAGAGGTTTTTGAGAAGGTTCGCTGCGAAATTCTTCCTCAGTAATGGAATTCTGTACAAGCGCAACCATGACTCTACCTTACTGCGGTGTGTAGACAAGAGAGAAGCAGAGAGGATTATGACAGATTTACATGAAGACACCTTAGGAACCCATTCAAGTGAACATACCATGGCTAAGAAGATCCTACGGGAGGGATACTACTGGTCCACTATGGAAGCAGATTGTTATCAACACTCCCGAACCTGTCATAAGTGCCAAATCGATGCTGATAAGGTGCATGTGCCTCCGGTTCCTTTGAATGTCTTGACAGCTCCGTGGCCCTTTTTAATGTGGGGCATTGACATGATCAGAGAAATCAGGCCTACCGCTTCTAATGGGCATCACTTCATCCTAGTGGCCATCGATTACTTCACGAAGTGGGTTGAAGCCGCCTCCTTTGCTACTGTTACCAAGAATGTTGTGGCGCGGTTTATCAAGCATAACCTGATCTGTCGGTATGGTGTGCCAGAGATAATTATCACTGATAATGGTACAAATCTCAATAACACGATGATCATTGAACTCTGTAAGCAATTCAAGATACAACATCATCACTCTTCTCCCTACCGGCCTAAGATGAATGGCGTTGTTTAAGCAGATAACAAGAACATCAAGAAGATTATACAGAAGATAACAGTGACATACAAAGAATGGCATGAGATGTTACCATTTGCTCTTCATGGGTACCATACCTCAACGTAGACATCAACATGGGAAACACCCTACTCTCTGGTATATGGCATGGAGGCAGTCCTATCCATTGAGGTCCATATTCCTTCTTTAAGGATTATGAAAGATGCGGGTTTGAACGAAGATGACTGGATCCAAACCCGACTTGATCAACTAAATTTGATCGATGAGAAAAGGCTTACTGCTGTCTGTCATGGTCAGACATATCAAAAACGAATGATCAAGGCTTTCAACAAAAAAGTCAGACGTCATGAGTATCAAGTCAGGGATCTAGTAATCAAGCGCATCATACTACCGCAAGGTGATCCCAGGGGAAAATGGACTCCCACCTACGAAGGTCCATTTGTGATTAAAAACATTTTCTCGGGTGGAGACATGATTCTAACCACCATAGACAGTGACGACCTTCCTCACCCTGTCAATGCAGGTATAGTGAAAAGATACTACGCATGATAAAAGACCCTCTAGGTTGACTGGCCTAGGAAAAAATAAGGGCTTCCCGGTGAGCCAAAAGGGTTCGGGCAAAAATAAGGGATAAAAATGAAAAAATCTGTACACCCGGCAAGTCGAAAACCTGAAAAGGCGGCTTGGGCAACAAAGGGTATCCCGGTGGACTGAAAACCCGAAAGGGCGGTCCAGGCAAAAGTTAGGGATGTAAAGTGTATCACTATGTCCCATTGGATCACCTTACGATCAGACCTCAGTATCAACTATCAAGTTCGAATGACATCGATCAATCTAATCAGCTTCAGACAAGTAGCAAAGTGATGAGACGCTCGAAGACATCATGGCAATAGCAAAATTGGAACCCAATGGGATTGTTGCACATAGCTGTTTTCTTTTTACACAATGTTGTATAGCTTCTATTTTTACAGCAGCGTTCTCTTACTAGAGCGTCAGCCTCCTTGTACAAAAACACCTATAATAGGCCAACTTCGAAAATCAATACAAATCATTTTTACGGAAAAAAAACTATGTGTTTTTTCCTTTTCTATTTTGTTTTGCAAGAACGTCCAATGATTTATTCTTGACATATGCATTGAATACGATTACTGCTCATAAATATTTACATAAGAAAAAATTGCTCGTAACTTAAGAAACAGGACCAAAAATAAGAAATATCAAACCCAACAGTTACTCTGTCCAACAGGTACCGGAGCATAGACAACTTTGAAGCACAATCATCAGTGCATACGACCTTGTAACATCTGTACTCCCCACAGAGTAAAGGTAATCAAAGCATTGATATCAGCTTTCCCAAAAATAAGAAGTAATCTCCCTAGCCAGGATCTTTCAGAAAACTGACATCTATATCCCCCAACCGAAGTTCATAATCGCAAGCGGGTCATAAAATTTGTCTCCCAAGAAGAGTCTATTTCTTTGAATACAAAAGTCTAATCCCCAACAGAGCTTATTACTTCAGCTATGGAAGTTCACCTTCCAACAGAGTTATTCCCCTGCAGAGTTGTTCTCAAACAGAGCCTCTCCCTGTCAGAATATTCACAAACAACAAAGAGTAAATCTTCAGCATAGTCATTTCCGTTCACCATCCCCAGCGGAAATAGAAGAACCACAGTCCTCTACAACAGTCAGGAATGCTATACTCTCCAGCAATAGTCAGGGATTTATTTTCCCAGACTCGGACATGTCATAATAGCACTTCATGTTCCTGCATCATGGCATGCGCATACATATCACATACAACATAGTCTCATTTATTTTGAGAACATCATCTCGCAATGCATTGCATGCATCGCATATAATTAACCCTGTTATCTTTTCAGGAAAAACAATTGTCACCAACAATTCTAGCAGTTATATAGGTCACATCTGCAGACAACTAATGGAAACTCAGTTCCCAAAACCAAACGGGTCAACTAATCTACATGATCATCTTGAAGTAACCCTACTATCCAGGTTCCTTCTCATAGCCCTACTATCCAGGCTTCCATCTCGAAGTAACCCTACTATCCAGGTTCCTTCTCATAGCCCTACTATCCAGGCTCTCATCCCGAAGTAACCCTACTATCCAGGTTCCTTCCAATAAGCCCTACTATCTAGGCTCTCATCCCGAAGTAACCCTACTATCCAGATTCCTTCTCATAGCCCTACTATCCAAGCTCTAATCCCGAAGTAACCCTACTATCCAGGTTCCTTCCCATAAGCCCTACTATCTAGGCTCTCATCCCAAAGTAACCCTACTATCCAGGTTCCTTCCCATAAGCCATACTATCCAGGCTCTCATTCCGAAGTAACCCTACTATCCAGGTTCCTTCCCATAGGCCCTACTATCCAAAATTTCATTTCGAAGTAACCCTACTATCCAGGTTCCTTCTCATAGCCCTACTATCCAAGCATTCAATTCGAAGTAACCCTACTATCAAGGTTCCTTCTCATAGCCCAACTATCCAGGCTCTTATTTCGAAGTAACCCTACTATCCAGGTTCCTTCTCCCTTATCTCCAGACAACAGTTTACAACACTGTAAGACCTGGACCTGACCAGATACGGTCAATTTCATATTTCCCTAGTAAGTCACTGTGTAGCCTGGATCCTAACCATGATATGCAGTGTACTCCCACCTCCTCAACCAGGAGTTAATTCCCCATTAAAGTAATGGACAACCGAAGCTCCTACACTCTATTTTCCCATATGTAAATCAACATTCTCTGGCAAAGTCCTCCTCAGCGGCAGGTACAAGAATTCTCGCAAAGGAATCTCTTATACAACCGATATCACCGGTTAGTATTATTTCATGCGAGTGCAAATTTATGGGCACTGTAGTGTTCAATCATCTTTCACCTTCAGATCACGAAAGGCAGACCAGCCAATCTACATCCTCAGGTTTAAGAAGATTGAACAGGGGCATATGTTGTACCCCAAAATTTTCCCTCCCATTTTACTCAACATATGTTCATTGAGATCCTTAACTTGCTCAAGGATGCCTAAGAGTTGACCAGACAAACTCTCTCTTAAAGCAATTAACCTCAAACTAGGGTTTCCATCTTCATCAAGATGGGTGAGCTCCAAAGGCCTCATATTCTCCCCATAGTATAAAATATGTTCTCAAGACCATCCATGCCAAGTTTCATGCCTTGCACAAGAAGTTTGCCCAGTCAACTGCTCAGATGCTTGAAAATCAACTGTATTAGGTCAAAAGTCAACTGTGGCCCACATACAGTCAAACTTCAAGATTTTTGGTCAACATCAACATTTTGAAGTGATATCCATCATTTGATCAATGGTTTATCATGATTCCCCAAGGAATTCTCCTAATTCATCAAAACTCAAAAGTTGCTAAATTAGGGTTTCTTAGGATAAGTCAACCAAACTTTGACCAAGAATAACTTTCTCATACCTTATCAGAAATTTCCCATCCAAGGCTCATTTTGAAGAGGATGAAATTCCCTACAACTCATCTTTAGCCCTCAAGTTCAAAAAATGCACTCATGAAAAGATATAAATTCAGACATTATAGGTCCTTTTAAAAAGTCAACAAGAACACCTTTTGGGTCAAAGCTTCTTACATGAACATGGAAGACCCAATTGAGATGAAACAAAGGAGGTTACTTAGGGGACATCCTAAGCTTCCTAAAAAGTCCAAGAACACCCTCTTAGGGTCAAATTTGAGAGAGATATGCATTATCAAAGTTGACCATTTTTGGAAAATTGCATGAGGCAAATATTGATCAAATTTGAATTTTTTCTAAATGGGCCTAATTTTCCAAGTTTGGAACTTGTTCTCAACATGGTACACGACCCATAAACCCATCCATGATTTATCTTCTCATTTATTTTATTTATTTTGATTTTTAATTATTAAAAATCGAAATTAAATTAAATAAATTATATAAAAATATTTTGAGATGGTTTTCCATTTAATGAATGGCAATATATGTTGATTATGGCCAAGAAATCGTGCAAGCCATGGAAAAGGAAGAGAATATTCAAAAACGGAAAGTTTGGAAGAAAATTTTAAAAAAGCCATTATTCTTTTGGATTCTCTCCATATATGTTAAACTAGATCTTGCCTCATATATAAGGAAGAGATTCCAACCCTAAAGAAGCAGATACATACGCGCAGTTGGCCTGACAATTGAGAGAAAAGTTTCAAAAAAATCCCAAAAGTGGTGCAACTCTCAAAGAATAGATCCAGTCCTCCTAAGTGAGATCTAAGCACTCCATTACGCTTCTGAGAATCTCCGAAGTCTATCCCTTTCAATCTTGAAGCTTGAAGCATTCCAGATTGCAACAACCAAGTGTCACCGGTTAGCAAGGTTTGTTAAATTTGAAATTTTTAATTCATGCAGTGTTGACATGTTTGATGTGTTGATTTGTGTTCAGGAAACCTTTTAGGACAGGTTGGACGCTTCGCATTAGAGTTTCAAGGCTTAAATCACGTGATGCCATTGCTAGGGCATCACGAACTGAAGCTTGTGAAACTCTTGATCTAGGGACCTTCAAACTAAACTAACCCCATATTTGGATTCCTGGGAAAATTTCAGGGGGAGTAGGGTCTTTTGCACCCTTTAAATTCCACATTTTTGTAGGTTTTGGGATTTTCACCTTCCCGGAGAAGATGATCGAAGACTCCCTCCGGCATCGTTGAATGTTGACTCCGGTCAGGGAACCTGCGTGTCAATTTGACATGTTTTGATTGGCTGACCTGCATTGCCAACGCGTTCATTTTTTGATGACCTAGATCTAATTCTAGTTTCCCTTTTATTATTTGTGTGTTATTATATAAACGAATAACTTAGTAGTGCAAATGGAAAGGGGAAAGGCCTGTGAAATACACGTCCTGGGTTCGATCCCAAGCGTGTGCTTTTGCATTTTTCCTAACATTTCCTGCAGGTTCCAATACATAGCATCCAAAGACATCCACCATGCGCCTCCAAGTCTCACCCATCAGATTGTCCCTTGATCAGATCTAGCATCCAGCAAGCACAAAACATGATGGACCCTCAGAAGGAAGCCTCACTGAATCAGGCGTTGGGCAATTGGGCCAATAAAAATGGGCTTTTCAAATTCAGCACACCCCCCAGAGTGCTAACTACATCAGGCCCGTTTGCTTTTTTTTCTTTTTATTTTCTTTATTTGTTTTTTTAATTTGTTATTTTAATTATTTTCACAAAAATCTTTTTTTTTATTAAATCATAAAATCAGAAAATTACAAAAAAATATTAGGTTTAGTTTTTTTATGTAAAATATTTATTTGCATTAATTAATTAGTTAATTAGGTTAACTTAAATACTTTTTTTGTAATTAAAATTAAATAGAAATTAGGTTAATTTACAAGATTAATCACTTTTCTCAAGAAAATCCAAAAATATCTTTTCCTCATTCCCGTCTTAATTCGTCGCTTGCGTTTTATTTATTTATTTAGAATTATTGTATCTGCTTTGGGATTGTAATAGATTAATTAGGATTTCGAGTTTCCGCATCTTTATTTTCAGTCAAATATTTGTGTATCTTCCCAAAAGCCTTGTAATAGCGTAGATTTTCTTTTCGCACTCTTTAAATTCCGCAAATATTAACTGCCTAGATGTATGAATAATAGGATTGAATGGCAAGATAAATATCTTTAAAACGGTAGATAACCCTAATTGTGCAAAGACAATTAACCGAAAGAAGGCACACTTGCACATGCTCACTCCTAGGGTTTGCCCCACTTGGTTGCCTCGGAAATAATGGTCGCGTCCCTCGAATGTAGGGATATCTTAGCAATGACCTGTAATTCAAAGTCGTCATAAAGATCATAGTCCCTACTTGTCCCTCGAGTTGCCCATGAAAATTAATCTTATGACGATAGTCTTTTGAAATGCTAAGGGATCCTTACTTGTTGCCTTTAATAACCATTTCGTCCCTTTCGATTGTCCCTTAAAATTCCAACGATGGGGCTACCTACTCCTTAATAGTAGGATAGCAGGGTCTAAAGGAAACAAAAACGAACAAACTTTTTTTCGAGTAGGTAGAAAATTCTAAAGTACTTTCTCAAAACAAAAATTTATCACACAAACACTTTTCAAAAACAGTTTTCAAAACAACTTCGTCACACTCTTGAAGAAAGATACAAGGGTTATCACAAAGTTAACAAAAATTTTCAAAACAAGCACACACAAGCAATTTAAAAAATGATCAAGTACCTAAGAGCCCGTGGAAAACCATGGATAGAAAGGGTGCTAACACCTTCCCTTTCTATAATCTACCCCCCGTACTCAGAAACATCTCGAAAGAAGGTTTTTTCTGTTCTTTTTCCTTTACCTTTGTTGGATGAAATAAAAGTTGGTGGCGACTCTTGCTTATCGCAACATTTGCGAATACAAAATGCAAACCAGTATTAACAGTGGTTCTGCCACCGTATCACATAGGCCAACTTCGAAAATCAATACAAATCATTTTTACAAAAACTATGTGTTTTTTTTCTTTTCTGTTTTGTTTGGCAAGAACGTTTAATGATTTATTCTTGACATATGCATTTGAATATGATTGCCGCTCACAAATGTTTGCATAAGAAACGGAAAGACAATTGCTCGTAACTTAAGAAACAGGGGAAAAAACTAGAAATGTCAAACCCGACAGTTACTCTGTCCAGCAGGTACTGAGGCAGAGACAACTTTGAAACACAGTCATCAGTGCATACGACCTCGTGACATCTGTACTTCCCCACAGAGTAAAGGTAATCGAAGCACTAATATTAGCTTTCCCAAAACAGGAGGTACTTTCCCCAGCCAGTTCCCTTCAGAGAACTGAAAGCTATATTCCCCCATCCGAATTTCATAATTGAAAGTGGGTCATAAAAATTTGTCTCCCAAATAAATTTTACTTCCCTGAATGCGGAAACTCAATCCTTGACAGAGTTTATCCCTCCAGCTACGAAAGTTCACTTTCCAACAGAATTATTCCCCCGCAGAGCTATTCTCAAACAAATTCTATCAATGGCAGAATATTCACAAACAACAAGGAGTAAATCTCTATAATAGTCATCTCCATTCAACATCCCCAGCGGAAGTAAAAGAACCACAATTATCTACAACAGTTAGGAAGCCTATACTCTCCAGTAGCAGTCAGGGATTTATTTCCCCAGACTCGGACATGTCATAATAGCATTTCATGTTCATGCACATACATATCACATACATAATAGTCTCATTAATTTTGAGGACATCATCTCACAATGCATTTCATGCATCGTATATAATCAACCCTGTCATCTTTTTAGGAAAGACAATTATCACCAATAATTTCAGCAGTTATACAGGTCATATCTGCAGACGGCTAATGAAAAAAATCAGTTCTCGAAACCAAATGGATCACCTAAGCTACGCGACCAAATGAAGTAACCCAACGACCCAGGTTCCTTCCCATAAGCCCTACTATCCAGGATTCCATCCTCGAAGTAACCTTACTATCCAGGTTCCTTCCCATAAGCCCTACTATCCAGTCTTTCATCCATGAAGTAACCCAACGACCTAGGTTACTTCCCATAATCCCTACTATCCAGGCTTCCATCCTTGAAGTAACCCTACTATCCAGGTTCCTTCCCATAAGCCCTACTATCCAGGCTTTCATCCATGAAGTAACCCTACGACCTAGGTTCCTTCCCATAAGCCCTACTATCCAGGCTTCCATCCTTGAAGTAACCCTACTATCCAGATTCCTTCCCATAAGCCCTATTATCCATGCTTCCATCCTTGAAGTAATCCTACTATCCAGGTTCCTTCCTATAAGCCCTATTATCCAGGCTTTCATCCTTGAAGTAACCCTACTATCTAGGTTCCTTCTTATAGCCATACTATCCAGGCTTTCATCCCGAAGTAACCCTATGACTCAGGTTCCTTCTCATAGCCCTACTATCCAGGCTTTCATTTTGAAGTAACCCTACTATTCAGGTTCCTTCTCATAGCCCTACTATCCAGGCTTTCATTTCAAAGTAACCCTACTATCCAGGTTCCTTCTCATAACCCTACTATCCAGGCTTTCATTTCGAAGTAACCCTACTATCCAGGTTCCTTCTCATAGCCCTACTATCCAGGCTTTCATTTCGAAGTAACCCTACTATCCAGGTTCCTTCTCATAGCCCTACTATCCAGACTTTCATTTCGAAGTAACCCTAATATCCAGGTTCCTTCTCATAGCCCTACTATCCAGGCTTTCATTTAAAAGTAACCCTGCTATCCAGGTTCCTTCTCATAGCCCTACTATCCAGGCTTTCATTTTGAAGTAACCCTACTATCCAGGTTCCTTCTTATAGCCCTACTATCCAGGATTTCATTTCGAAGTAACCCTACTACCGAGGTTCCTTCTCACAGCCTTACTATGATCGGTGGATCTGGAACTGACTGTATAACGCTGGTTCACAAAATGTCGCGGAAGCAAGAGTCGCCACCATCTTTTATTTTCTCCAAATGGAAAGGACAAAAGCACAGAAAAATTCCTTATAGAGATTGCTCTCGGTTAGGGAGGTAGGTTATAGAAAGGGAAGGTGTTAGCACCCTTTCTATCCATGGTTATCCATGGGCTCTTAGATACTTGCTCACTTGTGTTTTTCAAAAATGGTTTGTTTGCTTTTCAACTGTGGGTTTTTAAAAAGTTTCTTTGAAAATTCCAGTTCGACTCTTGTATCGGTCCTCAAGAGTGTTTGAAAAATTGCTTTCGAAAGCTTTTTGAAAAGGTGTTGGTGTGAAAAGTATTTTTGATTTGTTTTGAAATTTAGAGAAAGTATCTACGAGAACCTACCTACCCTAAGGAATTCGTTTGTGTAAATGTCCTTTAAAGTAGTGCCATCCCACCATTGAGAGGTAGGTAGCACCACCGTTGGAGGTGTTCGGGTCAATTCGAGGTTCGGGACATGGTGATCACCAGAGCAATGGGAAGACACCTTAGAAGCTACCCTCATGCCAGGTTCCCAGATCATGAGGACTTACTAAGACATCCTCTACTCGACGATCACCTTTCGAGGCAAGGCAACAGTGAGGCGTACCCTAGGGGTGGTGTGTGATTTGTGTGTCGTTTTCAGTTATTTTGTCTTGTTCATGTCATGGGTGATCTACGCGTTTGTTTTTATTTATCGTCCATTCATTCTTGCATGCATTTGTTAACAGTTAAAAATTGCGAGAAAGATAAAATTCTAAATTATTACAAAAGGCGCGGGTCCACATCGCCAAAATTTCCAGGACCCGATTTGACAGAAAAATAAAGAATTAAGATAAAGGTAAAATGCGAGAAATTAATTACACGGCTTTGGGAGAGGTACATAAAAATTATACGAAAAGAAAATAAATGCGCGATTTGCATTAAAGTTGAAACGAGGGAGTTGGACCCTTTTTTATGAAACTAAATTAAATTATTAAATTAAAATGAAAAGAAATTGTTTTTTGGTATTTTTGTATTTTATGATTTTAATGAAAAAAAGAATTAAATGAAATTAAAAGATTTACCCTAATTCTAATTGTTTGAGTTTATTAAGAAAGTATTAAATTTTAACCTAAACTTAAACCTAATTATTTAAAGCAATTTGATTTATAAAAATAATAGTAAATAATTAATTATTATGAAAGAAAAGAAAAAAGGATAAAAATTATTATAAACCCTAATTCTACCAATTTTAGATTTTATTAAAAAAGTTAAGGTTAAAACCTAAATTAAAAACTAAGTTAATTAATGAACTTTATTTACAAAAAAAAATACTAATTAAATAAATACATTTAATTTTTGTCTTTTTCTGATTTTTTATTGTTTTTTATATTGTTGTGAAAATAATTAAATTAAAAGAATTAATTAAAAAGGATAATAATTGAAATAAAAAAGAATGAAAAAATAATATAAGAGATAGCAAACCTAGGGGGTTTCTGTCCCCAAAGTGGAGGTTGGATCTTAGCATTTTAGGCCCAATTGTCCCTGGCCTCGTTGACTTCCATGCCAGTGTGTAGCGCTTTTGACTTACGTCCATGATGTTCCTTAAACGGTGGCCTTCTGATTGATCTTGACGTACGCGTGGCTGGCTTGATTTGGGAGATGCATGGTGGACTTTATCACTGAAACTGCACATGAGCATTAGGAGAAAAATAACATGAAAGGGGTAGGGACCTGGGGTTCGAACCCAGGTCCTGTGGTTTACCAACGTATATGCCTGGCCACTGGAGCACTTCACGCGTTTTGTAAGTATTATGGAAAACAAACAATATAATGTAAAAATAATGGTTAGTGGATTTTGCGCGCAAAAATTCAAATGAACCAGTTATGCCTCGCCACCTAAGCGTCTTCTTCTTCGTTCTATTTTTTTCCTGAAACAAGAACACAATCAGCAACGGTTTTGAACCGTCCCTATAGACACCCTATTGGAAAATAGCGATTAGCCCCTGGGCATGTATAAATTTTTCGGACTAGGGCCATTAGAATCGTCTCTCTCTCACGATTCTAATGATGTATCTCTCATGGCCTAATTGTTCAAGGTTTGGAAACCCCTAAATCAATTTTCACGAAACCCTAATATGCTCTCATGGTGGATCCTTCGTTTTAGCATGAAACTCCAATCAAATTATGCAGGTAGCTTGCAAACATCATTCTAAACACAAAAACAACAATGAAATATGTTAAAAGCGCATGAATGATGGAAAACGATTTTGGAATTTTTCTCACCAACTTCAATGGTGATTTCGTGTTCTCTTGAGTATGGGACTTAGTGAATGATTGGAAAACGTTCTATGATCCTCAATGAAGGCGTTTGAACAGCTCTTGCACCTTGAATTCACCTGTAAAACCAAAATCGGATTTTTAAAAATATGTGAGTTTCTTGAGTTCTTGTATGGCTTGGTTATGCAGCTTGGAGTCCAAAAGCACGAGGGTTTGCTTGCATATATGTATATGAGTGATTAGGTTAAGAATTTGATCAAAAGAAATCCATGAATTGATGAAACAAATATTTGATTTTTATGGCTTTAGCTTTCAAATCTTTTTCATGCAAACTTCTACCAAATCATGACCAATTAGCAAGATTCTTTCCAAATCTGATTATACACAATATCTTGAAATTATTTCATGCACAAAAAGATTCAACAAATTAGGTTTAGTATTTTTCACATATTTAATTTAATTAAATGAATTATTAATAATTAAAAATCCAAATAAATAATCAAAAATGATAAAAAACTTCCATTTGGGCCAAATGGTCGTGCACATGCCTTGGATGATGAATTGTGGAAGAAAAAGAGGCCCATTAGCAATTTTAGGTCATTTGAAGCAATGTTGACTTTTCAAAATATCCAAAAATTTCCCAACTTCCACAAGACATAACTTGCTCGATTTTTAAGCTTTGCTCATGTTCTTGGACATTTTGGAAAGGTCTTTGAGTCCTCTAACCAATGTATTTGGTCCCATGTCATTTTGATTTACCAATCTCAAGTTATGGCCTTTGACTTAAAGTCCCTTTTTGTTGACTTTTGAAAATGACCTATAATGTTGAAATTGATAACTTTTTGTGAGAGCATTTCTTGGACTTGAAGTGTGAAGAGGAGTTGTAGTAAATGTATTTCTCTTCAAAATGAGCTTTGGATGGAATTTTTCTGATAATCCATGTGAAAGTTATGCCCTGGTCAATTTACAGTTGACTTTTTCAACTGTCCAAATATGGAAACTTTTGCATCTTGATGATTTTTGAGCCAAGCTTTGAGAATCATGATCAAGCATTGATCAAATGATGTTTGTGACTTCAAAATGAGATGTTGACCAAAAATTTGAATTTTTGACTGTCAAATGACCATTTTGCCCCTACAGTTGACTGTAGTGCAATTAGGGTTTTTGACTGTGCAATTTTGAGCTGAAAGTCTTGAAACTTGATATGAGGATGCTTGACCATATTTGTAGGCATGTGGGACTTGATTGGACCCTTGGAAACTTCATTTACTTTGTCAGAACCAAAACCCTAATTTTGACTGTTAGGAGGCCCTTACACTGTGCAACCCTTGGGGAATTTTGAAGCTTTGACTTGGCAAATCTTGAAGAATATGGGAGGGAAAATTTTGGGGTACAACAGTTGCCCCTGTTCAATCTTCTTATACCTGAGGATGCAGATTGGCTGACGTGCCTTTCGTAATCCGAAGGTGGAAGATGATTGAACACTAGAGTGCCCAGAAATTTGCGCTCACATAGTAGTGTGGTGGTGGAATGGGCTTATAGATGCCATTTGGAGATTGATGAATAGGATGATGGGCTTATAGATGCCATGCTAAGAGATGATGGAAGGTGGATGGGCTTATAGATGCCATCTGGATGTTGATCGCATAAGAGATTCCTTAGCGAGAACTTGCATACCTGCAAAAAGAAAAATGATTACCTGACCTGTTACGGGAGCTGGTCTTCAAATTCTTTGTGTAGAGGTGTCCTGACTGGTTACATGGGCTGAATCTGGAGCTTCAAACGATGATGAATGAACCAGGGATGGTTACTACCTCAACAGGAACGGTGAGAGAACCTTGGATGACTTTAACCTCAACAACAATCATTGAGATAATCTTGGGATTACCACCTCCGCAGTATCGGGGAGAGAACCATAGGCGATTACCACCTCAACAGCAAACATTGAGAGAACCTTGGATAACTTCAGTTCAACAGCAATCATTGAGCGAAATCTGGGATTACCACCTCAACAGCAAACATTGAGAGAACCTTGGATAACTTCTACTGAGTCTTTATCAGGAAAATCTGTTTGGGGTCGATTTAGCTGGACTAGAGAAGGCCTTGGACTGGATAAGAAATCTTTGGAGTCGATTAACTAAACTGGTCTAGGTCTTGAATGTCTTCAACTGGATAAGAGACAGGGAGATCTTTGGAGTCGATCTGACTGAACCAGACAAGGTCTTTGGAGTCTTCAACTGAGTCTTCAAAAGAAAAACCTTTAGGAGTCGGTTTAACTAGACCAGAGAACGCCTTTGACTGGATAATAACCAGGAAAATCTTTGGAGTCGATTTAACTGAACCCGACAAGGTCTTTGGAGTCTTCAACTGAGTCTTCAAAAGAAAAACCTTTAGGAGTCGGTTTAACTAGACCAGAGAACGCCTTTGACTGGATAATAACCAGGAAAATCTTTGGGAGTCGATTTAACTGAACCAGACGAGGTCTTTGGAGTCTTCAAAAGAAAAACCTTTAGGAGTCGGTTTAACTAGACCAGAGAACGCCTTTGACTGGATAATAACCAGGAAAATCTTTGGGAGTCGATTTAACTGAACCAGACAAGGTCTTTGGAGTCTTCAACTGAGTCTTCAAAAGAAAAACCTTTAGGAGTCGGTTTAACTAGAGCAGAGAACGCCTTTGACTGGATAATAACCAGGAAAATCTTTGGGAGTCGATTTAACTGAACCAGACAAGGTCTTTGGAGTGTAGCTTGAGAACTTAACTCAATCTTTCCTGAAAGGTAAAGGTCAGTCATATGCAATGCATGATATGGATCAAGCAATGATGTTCTCAACATAAATGAGATTCGTAAGATATGATGCGTATATGCATGCTATGATGTATGAAGATATTTATGAATATTATGTTTTCGTCTTAGGAAAATAAATCCTTGACGGGTGCCAGGAAGTCACTCCTGGGCTGATGTTGAAGAATAGATTTTGCTTCCGCCGGGGATGATAGTTGCAAGAATACCGGTAGGAGAAGATAACTCCGTTGGGGAATAAACTTGGCGAATGGACTACTCTGCGGGGAGAAAAGTACTCTAATGATCTTGCTGGGGGGCAATACTCTGTGGGGAGAGAGATACTCTGTTGAATTGTTGATAATAATTTGCTGAGGATACCCTTGTTGTATTGGAAGTGCTGATAGACTTCGCTGGGGATAAGAAAGAAATGTGTTGACGACGACCTTTCCGTGGCTTTTGGCTGAGGATAACCCAGTTATATCCTGGTAAGGAAATAACTCTTTGAATAAAGCCGGAGGACGCGTTCGTGCTCTGCGAGGATAAGCTTCCAGAATCTACTGGGGATAAGCTTACTGCTTGGGGAGATGGATTCCAACTTTCTTGGGGAAACTGGATTGGACTCTCCTGGGGAAGTATTGAACTGTATTGATTATGTTCTTCAACGGAACCTACCTTGATACCCTGGAGGACAGAACAGTCAGATTGCTTAGACCACCCATTATTGCCCCTGTTTCTATGGGGGAGGCACATGTGGGATACTGATAATTGTTGAGGGTCAAACCTCCTTCTGGTAGGCAGGTGACAAGATGACAGGACATAGTCGTACGCTTTGATCCCTAACTTTTGCCTGGACCGCCCTTTCGGGTTTTCAGTCCACCGGGATACCCATTTTTGTCCAAGCTGCCTTTTCAGGTTTTCGACTTGCCGGGTGTACAGATTTTTCATTTCATCCCTTCATTTTGACCGAACCCTTTTGGTTCGCCGGGAAGCCCTTATTTTTGCCTAGGTATGTCAACCTAGCGGGTCTTTGATTTTGCGTAGTATTTTTTCGACTATGTCCATGCTCTCCGAATGTAGGGAGTTGCCCCTGTTAGCAGTGTTTTGTCATGCCACCAGAAGGTGTTTGATCGTGCAAGATTTGTTGCTGGAATGCCCCCAAGTGACTCAAGCGGAGATTTGCCCCAGGCTATTTTGGCCTTTGAGAGATTCTCCGAATCTTGATTGGATTGCCCCAGATAATGGACCATGGTCATGCCCTGTCCCTTGATTGGAAATGCTTTTGTTCATTAGGCGTTCGTCGTGCGAATTTCTATGCTGTTCAAACAAAAAGTCATAGGCAAACAAAGTTATGTTAAAAATGCAAAGCTTATGTCTGTCTTGGAGATTTTGAAAATGCATTCTTTTTCATAAAACAAGTGAATGTTTGTAAAACATGATGTCAACTCCGTATTTACCGTAGGCCTTAAGGAGTCAGGATACCTTTCGTAACAGTATGCTTTCGAACTAACCCATGCTTCAGCTAGGACTTTTAAGGGTTATAACGTGGCTTGATTCACGGTTTAAGAAACAAAGGATAAAGGCTCAAATTTTATTTGTACCCACCCGCTCTTCGTGATGTTCTCCAAACCTAAACTCAGTTGATTGCACGTTAGACCTTGTTTGAGTTTTTGCTCTGATTTTCCGGTGATGATTCGGATGTTGATGATTTATTTTGAATGGGCAGTCATTTCCTTTTTGTTGGGGGTTTGTATGACCTCTTTCTTTTTGATTTTTGTTATCCCTTTCTTTTTTTTTTGCCTGAACTGTTCCCTTTTTGGAATCACAGTCAGCGGGATGCCCCAGTTTCGTAAGTCCCCTTTATAGGTTTTGACTTTTTGGGTTTTCGTTTATGAATTTTTTTTGATAATGACTGCCTTTCTTTATTGATTATTCGGAACCATCACTGTCTTCTTTTTTTTTACAAGGACCTCTTTGGTGCCATTTGTTGTGCACTTGGATCAACTGAGAGAACTACCCTGCCCCAGGTTATGATTAAGGGTTTTAAATTTCGAAAAGAAAAACTCCTACTTCTTTGGCTCAGAGGGGTTAACGAGGGATTATCTTCCTTATAACTCCAGTGTTTAGGGATTGAAACAATGCCTGTACCTCATCAGCTAGGTCTGTTCAAAAGCATACTGTACATTGTGGTATTGTTTTCGTCATCCTCCCTCAAGAGGCTTAGAATTTTAGATCAAGAGTTGACATCAGAAAAAATATGAAAACAGTTTGCGTATAGTGAATACGATATAATTACTTCAAAACAGACATATGTAATGCATTAATGAAACAACAAAGTTTGACATGAATATTATTGTTTGAATAAACAAAGAAAAATACGACTTGAATTCAAATGAACAAAAAAGTGCTTTCTATCCTAGCCATGTTTTGGCATGGGAGCAGTGATCACGTTGGGAGCCTCGGGCGCCTCGAACTCAATCTCCTTTGCGTCAATCAAGTCTTGGATCTTATTTTTCAAGCTCCAACAATCATCTGTAGTATGCCCCGGGCTGTCAGAGTGATAAGTGCAGCGGGCGTTGGGGTTATACTTCGGTGACGTTGTATTTTGATTCTTCGGAGCTTCTTTTAGAGTTACCAGCTTGGTCTCCAGCAACTGTGGCAATATCTGGGATAAGGTCATGCTGAGTCAAGTGAACTGCCTTCTCTCGCTCTTTTGTTGGTTGTGATGTTGAAGAGCACCAGCAGGTTTTGAGATCACCACTGCATTGGCAGCTTGGCGGCGTTCTGGTCTATTCTGTCTCCTTGAACCATAGACGGCATTGGATTCCTTCTTAAAAGGTTTTTTATCGGTGCTCGATGAAGCATCCTTCTGTATCTTCCCAGCCTTGATACCAGCTTCGATCCTCTCCCCAGTCAAGGTCAGATCTGTAAACCCAGCAGAAGAATTCCCGATAAGATGGTTGAAAAATGGCCCAGATAGGGTCCCCAAGAACATGTCCACCAACTCCCGATCAGTCAACGGAGGCTGCACCCTGCCAGCCAGATCCCTCCACTTCTGAGCGTACTCTTTAAAACCTTCACTTGAACCTAACGACATACCCTGGAGTTGGGTACGTGTAGGGGCAAGGTCGGCATTATATTGATACTGCTTATAGAAAGCAGTAGCCAACTCCTCCCAGTTACGAATCTTGGTTTCGTCCAGCTGATAGAACCATTCGAGATGAGTCCCTGAAAGACTCTCCTGGAAGAAGTGGATCCACAAGTTCTTGTCCACAGTACACGGTTGAATCTTCCGTACATAAGACCTGAGATGCAGCCTGGGACAGGATGTCCCATCGTACTTAGCAAAAGAGGGTGCTTTGAATTTACGAGGAATAATCACACCGGTAGACAAACCCAAATCTCCGAAATCCAGCCCAGGTTCCTGTTGTATCTCCATAGAATTCAGTCGATCCTCTAGTTGTTTGTATCGGTCCTCAGCTGGAGGGTACTGCTCATCATTGAACTCCGTCTCGTTGTCGGAGACCACTGGACTAAGCACCTCTCTCTCATGGGGACTTCCTTTCCCCACATATGGAGTTGTCCTTTCAGCTTCATCCTGCAGTGTGTTCCCAGACCTGCGTCTAGGGCTGAACAAAACGGTCCTCTTTTTCTTCTTCTGAATCAGAGTCTTCAATTCCTTCTGACCCTGAGCTAGGTTCACAATCAACTCCTGGAACTGGGCATTCTGGGCCTGGAGAGCCTTGATGGATTTCTCAGTAGACGATTCAGGATTCATGACGATCGGCTGAAATAAACAGCGAAGAAGGTAAGCGACCTTTCAAAAGGGGTACCTGCAATGCAATGATATGTATGATATGCATGCAATGTTTTCAAGGACCTCGCGGGGTAAACAAGAAAACTGTTAGAATTGGGATCCGGTAGCTTGATTGAAGGAACTTCATGTTGTTGAGAATCCTTCTTCAAGGGTCAAAGGCTCACCATATCCAGTGGGTCATAGCCTCTGACTTTAGTTATCATGCCTAGTTCTAGTTTCCAAATAACCTTGGTTAGGGGAACCTTCTCCAGGAGTCAAAGCTCATCATATCAAGTGGGTCATAGCCCCTGACAACCTTGGCTAGAGGAAAATAAATCCTCTTTGCCCCTTGCTAGATGTTTGATTTATCATGACCTGCATCACAAGCCCTTGAGATCCTTGAAATGGGTTAGGATGTATGCAATGGTATGATGTCATGCTATGCATGGGGTGATGTAGGTAAACCCTGTTATGAGTCCCAATTAAGGACTATAGACAAACCCTGCAAGAGATTCAGTATACTTTGTTATGAGTCCCAATTAAGGACTATAAACAAAACCTGCAAGAGACCTAGTAAACCCTGTTATGAGTCCCAGTTAAGGACTATAAACAAAACATGCAAGTAACTTATGTGTCAGATAGCATGCATGCAATTAGTCAAGTACGAAGGCACACAAGTCACACAAGAGAAGCCCTTAGAGTTTAGGCCAGCGTGAGGTCTAGGTGTTACCCTCTTGAAGTTGGTGGGCTCAACCTGTCCTATTAGAAGTAACCGGGTTCTAAGGGTCTCAATATCACAGGATTGCTTTCATTGTTCATCGTTTCGATTTAGCCATTGAACTGGCGACCGAAATATTCCAGGAAAGCAACCCTCAATTGAGTGTAGTATCGAGTATCAACCAACCTCGGACTGCACCAAAGTCAGTTATCTCACTACCCTAAAGAGGCCAAGATGGTTCAATTAAGGTTCTTAAGGTCTGTTGATGCTTCACGACACCACGCGGAGGCCCCGTACTCTCCTTGACTGAACTCAAGGGTTACCGGTACACACCAAAGTGCCACATTAACGTAGCAGACTATTTCAACCATGTCGGTATACCCTGCACAGTTCCCTCACAGCCTTGTTGCTACTTTCTAAGAAGGTATCCCCAGATCCGGGTCAGGATCTATAGAACTCCCAAGACAGTCCCACAATTTAAAGCAAGCAAAGAAAGCAATTGAAAACACAGTTATGAACTATCCCTAAGGTACACCTCACTTTAAAAATATCCCCAGCAGAGTCGCCAGTTCTGTGATCGGTGGATCTGGAACTGACTGTTTAACGCTGGTTCGCGAAATGTCGCAGAATCAAGAGTCGCCACCGTCTTTTATTTTCTCCAAATGGAAAGGACAAAAGCACAGAAAAATTCCTTATAGAGATTGCTCTCGGTTCGGGAGGTAGGTTATAGAAAGGGAAGGTGTTAGCACCCTTTCTATCCATGGTTATCCATGGGCTCTTAGATACTTGCTCACTTGTGTTTTCAAAAATGGTTTTTTTGCTTTTCAACTGTGGGTTTTTAAAAAGTTTCTTTGAAAATTCCAGTTCGACTCTTGTATCGGTCCTCAAGAGTGTTTGAAAAATTGCTTTCGAAAGCTTTTTGAAAAGGTGTTGGTGTGAAAAGTATTTTTGATTTGTTTTGAAATTTAGAGCAAGTATCTACGAGAACCTACCTACCCTAAGGAATTCGTCTGTGTAAATGTCCTTTAAAGTAGTGCCATCCCACCATTGAGAGGTAGGTAGCACCACCGTTGGAGGTGTTCGGGTCAATTCGAGGTTCGGGACATGGTGATCACCAGAGCAATGGGAAGACACCTTAGAAGCTACCCTCATGCCAGGTTCCCGGATCATGAGGACTTACTAAGACATCCTCTACTCGACGATCACCTTTCGAGGCAAGGCAACAGTGAGGCGTACCCTAGGGGTGGTGTGTGATTTGTGTGTCGTTTTCAGTTATTTTGTCTTGTTCATGTCATGGGTGATCTACGCGTTTGTTTTTATTTATCGTCCATTCATTCTTGCATGCATTTGTTAACAGTTAAAAATTGCGAGAAAGATAAAATTCTAAACTATTACAAAAGGCGCGGGTCCACATCGCCAAAATTTCCAGGACCCGATTTGACAGAAAAATAAAGAATTAAGATAAAGGTAAAATGCGAGAAATTAATTACACGGCTTTGGGAGAGGTACATAAAAATTATACGAAAAGAAAATAAATGCGCGATTTGCATTAAAGTTGAAACGAGGGCGTTGGACCCTTTTTTATGAAACTAAATTAAATTATTAAATTAATGAAATTAAAATGAAAAGAAATTGTTTTTTAGTATTTTTGTATTTTATGATTTTAATGAAAAAAAGAATTAAATGAAATTAAAAGATTTACCCTAATTCTAATTGTTTGAGTTTATTAAGAAAGTATTAAATTTTAACCTAAACTTAAACCTAATTATTTAAAGCAATTTGATTTATAAAAATAACAGTAAATAATTAATTATTATGAAAGAAAAGAAAAAAGGATAAAAATTATTATAAACCCTAATTCTACCAATTTTAGATTTTATTAAAAAAGTTAAGGTTAAAACCTAAATTAAAAACTAAGTTAATTAATGAACTTTATTTACAAAAAAAAATACTAATTAAATAAATACATTTAATTTTTGTCTTTTTCTGATTTTTTATTGTTTTTTATATTGTTGTGAAAATAATTAAATTAAAAGAATTAATTAAAAAGGATAATAATTGAAATAAAAAAGAATGAAAAAATAATATAAGAGATAGCAAACCTAGGGGGGTTTCTGTCCCCAAAGTGGAGGTTGGATCTTAGCATTTTAGGCCCAATTGTCCCTGGCCTCGTTGACTTCCATGCCAGCGTGTAGCGCTTTTGACTTACGTCCATGATGTTCCTTAAACGGTGGCCTTCTGATTGATCTTGGCGTACGCGTGGCTGGCTTGATTTGGGAGATGCATGGTGGACTTTATCACTGAAACTGCACATGAGCATTAGGAGAAAAATAACATGAAAGGGGTAGGGACCTGGGATTCGAACCCAGGTCCTGTGGTTTACCAACGTATATGCCTGGCCACTGGAGCACTTCACGCGTTTTGTAAGTATTATGGAAAACAAACAATATAATGTAAAAATAATGGTTAGTGGATTTTGCGCGCAAAAATTCAAATGAACCAGTTATGCCTCGCCACCTAAGCGTCTTCTTCTTCGTTCTATTTTTTTCCTGAAACAAGAACACAATCAGTAACGGTTTTGAACCGTCCCTATAGACACCCTATTGGAAAATAGCGATTAGCCCGTGGGCATGTATAAATTTTTCGGACTAGGGCCATTAGAATCGTCTCTCTCTCACGATTCCAATGATGTATCTCTCATGGCCTAATTGTTCAAGGTTTGGAAACCCCTAAATCAATTTTCACGAAACCCTAATATGCTCTCATGGTGGATCCTTCGTTTTAGCATGAAACTCCGATCAAATTATGCAGGTAGCTTGCAAACATCATTCTAAACACAAAAACAACAATGAAATATGTTAAAAGCGCATGAATGATGGAAAACGATTTTGGAATTTTTCTCACCAACTTCAATGGTGATTTCGTGTTCTCTTGAGTATGGGACTTAGTGAATGATTGGAAAACGTTCTATGATCCTCAAGGAAGGCGTTTGAACAGCTCTTGCACCTTGAATTCACCTGTAAAACCAAAATCAGATTTTTAAAAATATGTGAGTTTCTTGAGTTCTTGTATGGCTTGGTTATGCAGCTTGGAGTCCAAAAGCACGAGGGTTTGCTTGCATATATGTATATGAGTGATTAGGTTAAGAATTTGATCAAAAGAAATCCATGAATTGATGAAACAAATATTTGATTTTTATGGCTTTAGCTTTCAAATCTTTTTCATGCAAACTTCTACCAAATCATGACCAATTAGCAAGATTCTTTCCAAATCTGATTATACACAATATCTTGAAATTATTTCATGCACAAAAAGATTCAACAAATTAGGTTTAGTATTTTTCACATATTTAATTTAATTAAATGAATTATTAATAATTAAAAATCCAAATAAATAATCAAAAATGATAAAAAACTTCCCTTTGGGCCAAATGGTCGTGCACATGCCTTGGATGATGAATTGTGGAAGAAAAAGAGGCCCATTAGCAATTTTAGGTCATTTGAAGCAATGTTGACTTTTCAAAATATCCAAAAATTTCCCAACTTCCACAAGACATAACTTGCTCGATTTTTAAGCTTTGCTCATGTTCTTGGACATTTTGGAAAGGTCTTTGAGTCCTCTAACCAATGTCTTTGGTCCCATGTCATTTTGATTTACCAATCTCAAGTTATGGCCTTTGAATTAAAGTCCCTTTTTGTTGACTTTTGAAAATGACCTATAATGTTGAAATTGATAACTTTTTGTGAGAGCATTTATTGGACTTGAAGTGTGAAGAGGAGTTGTAGTAAATGTCTTTCTATTCAAAATGAGCTTTGGATGGAATTTTTCTGATAATCCATGTGAAAGTTATGCCCTGGTCAATTTACAGTTGACTTTTTCAACTGTCCAAATATGGAAACTTTTGCATCTTGATGATTTTTGAGCCAAGCTTTGAGAATCATGATCAAGCATTGATCAAATGATGTTTGTGACTTCAAAATGAGATGTTTACCAAAAATTTGAACTTTTGACTGTCAAATGACCATTTTGCCCCTACAGTTGACTGTAGTGCAATTAGGGTTTTTGACTGTGCAATTTTGAGCTGAAAGTCTTGAAACTTGATATGAGGATGCTTGACCATATTTGTAGGCATGTGGGACTTGATTGGACCCTTGGAAACTTCATTTACTTTGTCAGAACCAAAACCCTAATTTTGACTGTTAGGAGGCCCTTACACTGTGCAACCCTTGGGGAATTTTGAAGCTTTGACTTGGAAAATCTTGAAGAATATGGGAGGGCAAATTTTGGGGTACAACACTTACTATCCAAGCTTTAATCTCAAAGTAACCCTACTATCAAGGTTCCTTCTCTTTTAATTCCGGACAATAGTTTACAACACTGCAAGACCTGCACCAGACCAGAATCGATCGATCTCACATTTCCCTAGTAAGCCGCTATACCGCCTGGACCGTAACCAATTTAGCAGTGTGCTTCCACCTCTTCAATCAAGAGTTAATTCCCCAGTAGAGTAATGGAAAACCAAAGCTCCTATACTCTATTTCCCCAGACGTAAATCAACATTCTCCAGCGAAGTCCTCCTCAACGGCAAGTACAGGAATTCTCGCAAAGGAATCTCTTATGCAACCAATATCTTTTCTGGGTGGCATCTTTAAGCCCATCTCCGACGATTATCTGTCGACTTCCAAATGGCATATGTAAGCCCATTCCCGATATCACCAATCAGTATTACTTCGTGCTAGTGCAAATTTTTGGGCACTCTAGTGTTCAATCATCTTCTACCTTCAGATCACGAAAGACAGACCAGCCAATCTACATCCTCAGGTTTAAGAAGATTGAACAGGGTAAGATGTTGTACCCCAAAACTTTCCCTCTCATTTTACTCATCACATGCTCATTCAGATCCTCAACTTGCTCAAGGATGCCCAAGAGTTGACCAGACAAACTCTCTCCTAAGGCAATGAACCTCCTACTAGGGTTTCCATTTTCATCAATATGGGTGAGCTCCAAAGGCCTCAAATACTTTCCATAGTCCTAATATGTTCTCAAGACCATCCATGTCAAGTTTCATGCCTTGCACAAGAAGTTTGCTTAGTCAACTGCTCAAATGCTTGAAAATCAATTGTATTAGGTCAAAAGTCAAATGTGGCCCACATACAGTCAAACTTCAAGGATTTTGGTCAACATAAACACTTTGAAGTGATATCCATTCATTTTATCAAGGGTTGATCATGATTCCTCAAGGAATTCCCCTAATTCATCAAAACTCAAAAGTTGCTAAATTAAGGTTTCTTAGGAAAAGTCAACCAAACTTTGACCAAACATAACTTTCTCATACTTTATCAGAAATTTACATACAAGGCTCATTTTCAAGAGAATCCAATTCCCTACAACTAATCTTCAGCTCTCAAGCTCAAAAAGTTCACTCATGAAAAGATATAAATTCATACATTATGGGTCCTTTTCAAAAGTCAACAAAAACACCTTTTCGGTCAAAGCTTCTTACGTGAACCTGGAAGATCCAATTGATATGAAACCAAATAGGTTGTTTATGGGACATCCTAAGCTTTCTAAAAAGTCCAAGAACACCCTCTTAGGATCAAAGTTGAAGGAGATATGCATTGTCAAAGTTGGCCATTTTTGGAAAATTGTCAAAAGTCAACAATACCCAAAATTGCATTTTTTGTCAAATTGGCCTAACTTTTTATGCTTGCATCCTACTTATAACATGGTCCATGACCCAAACACTCTCCCACATATTATTGGCTTTATTTATTTAATTTATTTTGATTTTAATCATTTAAAAATCAAATTAAGTCAAATAAATGATATAAAATAATGAAGATTTGTTTTTGATCTGATTTTGAATGGAATTACAATCCAAATATGCTGTCAAACAAAATCAAATCGTGCAAAGGGTGATTGGGATGAGAATGGAATTATTTGGCTTGATATAGAAAGAAATAATGCAAATAGGAAATCAAATCAAATATTGATAATTTGCAAAGATATGAATGGTTTTGTTGACCTAATTCAGTCTACCACATATATAGAACGATTCCCAAGCACAAAAAAGGGGGTTGGACGTGTAAATTGCAAGAGCAAGAACTTAATTTTTGGACAAAAAGTGAGCATCGGATTTCATTCTATAGGGAGATTCAAAGCGTTTCAAGGCCATCAATCCATTCCTGGCAATCTCCTGATGCTTACTGCATCCTTTGCACGTACCAAAGCACTCAGAATCGTAAAATCGGCAACTCTGTTATCCAACTCTTTTTGATTTTTGATTACATACATACATGCATTTTCAATGAAATTTGATCATGTATTCTTGTTTATCATAAGGTTTCAATGCTTTCTGAATCGTTTGCTTGAGTTTTAAGTGCAGGAATCATGGTTTTCCATTCTTAGGGTTTCCAAGCTCGTTTTAGGGTTTCCTTCTACAGGAAAAATTAGGGCTAGGCGTGGATACCATGGTGTTCATGGCTTCAAGACCAGTTGATTCATTGCCTTCATTGTAATTTATATTTCTTGTGTTGGATTTTTGAATGATGCAGGGTTGTACTTACAGACTTTGTCCGTAGGTAAAAGTCTAAACCTAATACGACGGTACTGGGGAAGAAGACGATTGCGTGGCAACGTCCCGTTGGGCTATTTGAATATTGGCACGTTTCTTCTGGACATACGCGTGTTTCCATTATATTATTTATTGTTTAATTATATTAACAAAAGGCCAACTGGCCCAGTGGCAAGCAGGAAAAGGTATAAGGCGCTGTAAGTGAGAGGTTAGGGGTTCGACCCCTGCCTCCAACATTTGCTATTTTTATTTCAAATACTTTACAGGTTCTATATGCTTCAGCATCCGGTGTCCACCATATGCCCCAGATCTCATCCTTGTGATCCATCATCATGTAGATCCAATGCCCAAGCCTTGAGGGTCCACCATGAACCACCAGAAGGAAATCCCATGGGATCAGGCGCAGGACATTTGGGCCAACAAACCGGGCCTTTGCAAATTTTGGCATTACACCCCTAGATCACTCAACAACATCAGACCCAATTTTAATTCTCTTTTAATTTCTTTTATTTAATTATTTGTCTTAATTGTTTTTTTTACAAAATCATATTTTTTTATTAAATCATAAAAACAGAAAATTACAAAAAAATATTAGGTTTAGTTTTTTTATATAAAATATTTATTTGCATTAATTAATTAGTTTAATTAGGTTAACTTAAATACCTTTTTTGTAATTAAAATTTAATAGAAATTAGGTTAACTTAAATACTTTTTTTTCATAATTATAATTTAATAGAAATTAGGTTAATTTGCAAAGTTAATTATTATTTTTCACAAAAATCCAAAAAATATCTTTTCTTTATTCGCAAATTAATTGTTTCTAAACTTGACGTTAATTCCCCATTTGATTTACTCGCGCGCGTCTTGTTTCCATTATTTGATTAAATTGCTTCGAGTTTGTAATAGTTAACTAGGTTTACTATTTTCCCCGGTTTTATGATTATGTAATCCCCCTCCCTAAGGCCTTGTAATAGCTAGGGTTTTAATTTCTCACACTTTACTTTCCACACTTATAAACTTCCTAGATGTATGGATAATAGGATTGAATGACAAGATAAATCAATTTAAAACAGTAGAAAGCCCTAAATGGTAAGATAAATAACTGAATTAAATCATTTGCACACTTGCACCCCTAGGGTACTCCCCACTTGGTTGCCTCGGAAAAAAATGGTCATGTCCCTCAAACGTAGGGATATCTTAGCAAAAGACCCTCAATCTAAAAGTCATTATAAAGATCATAGTCCCTCAATGTCCCTCGAGTTGCCTATGAGAAATGATCTTGTCCCTCGATGTTGCCTACGAATATATGATGACAGTCCCTTCGAACTGCGAAGGTATCCCTATATGTTTCCTTCTATGACCATAACGATGACCCGCACCTGTCCCTCTCACATCCTACGATAGGGCTACCTACTCACTAATATTAGGATAGCACTGTCTAAAGGATAGGAGGAAAAAACGACCTTTTCGAGTATAAGTAGATAAGTTCTTAAATGCTTGCTCAAGACAACTTTTTGCACCTACACAAAAATATTTCAAAATACTTTCAAAAACATTGGCCTTGTCAACACTCTTGAGGACTGATACAATATTTATCACAAAGCGAATTGCCGCACTAAGGCATTTTCAAAACAATTTTCAAAACAATCTTCAAAACAATTTTCAAAACACACAAAGCACAAGCAATTTTCAAAATGAGCAAGTACCTAAGAGCCCGTGGAATACCACAGATGGAAAGGGTGCTAACACCTTCCTTTTCCATAATCTACCCCCATACTCAGAAACATCTCGAAAAAGGTTTTTTCTGTTCTTTTTCCTTTTCCTTTGTTGGATGAAATAAAATTTGGTGGTGACTCTTGCTTACCACGACATTTGCAAACAAAAAATGCAAACCAGTATAATAGTCGGTTCTACCACCGTATCACAAGGATCCTTCCTCAGGTCCTTCATACGGTCCAGGTTCTTCATAGTCAGTCATTAGCATAATATTCTCGTCCGACAACTCAAAATTCATGGACTAGTAGTCATCCACGGCCTGATGAGCCAAATGATCAGCTAGTACACTTCCATTGATTGATTTCTGGGTCGTGTATTGGATATCGTATTCGGTCAAGATCATTTTCCATCTTGCTATTCTTCCAGAGAGAGCGGGCTTCTCGAAGATGTACTTGATTGAATCCATCTTAGATATCAACAAAGTAGTGTGAGTCAACATATACTATCTCATTCGGCGAGCAGCCCATGCCAAAGTGCAGCAAGTTTTCTCGAGTAGTGAGTACCTTGTTTCACAGTCGGTAAACTTTTTGCTAAGGTAGTATATTGCATGCTCTTTTAGACCAGACTCGTCATGCTGCCCCAACACACACCCCATTGAATTATCTAACACTGTTAAGTACATTATCAAAGGTCTTCCTTCAATCGCAGGTATCAGAATTGGAGGCATCAGAATTGAAGGCTCTTGAAGGTATTCTTTGATTCTCTCGAAGGCAGTATGGCATTCGTCATTCCACTTTACCACTTGATCTTTCTTCAGGAGTTTGAATATTGGCTCACAAGTAGCAGTTAAATGGGAGATGAATCTGGAAATGTAATTCAGGCGTCCCAAGAAACCTCTAACCTCCTTCTCGGTGTGAAGAGCCGACATCTCTTGTATAGCCTTCACCTTTGTAGGGTCTACCTGAACGCCCTTGTCGCTAACAATGAAGCCTAGTAGTTTACCGAACCTTACCCCAAAGGTGAACTTGTTCAGATTTAACCTCAGCTTGTACGTCTTCAACCTGTCAAACAGCTTTTGTAGATGATCAAGGTGCTCTTCCTCAGTTTGAGACCGGGCTATCATGTCATCAACGTAGACCTCTATCATATGGTGAATCATATCATGAAACAGAGCTACCATGGCTCGCTGATAGGTTGCCCCAACATTCTTCAATCCAAACGGCATCACTTTGTAACAGAAAGTTCCCCATTGTGTGACGAAGGTTGTTTTCTCCATGTCTTCGGGTGCCATCTTGATCTGATTGTAACCAGAGAAACCTTCCATGAAGGAAAAGATCTTATGTTGTGCACTGTTGTCAACCAGAACGTCAATATGGGGAAGCGAGAAGTCATCCTTGGGGCTTGCCTTATTCAAATCTCTGTAGTCCACACACATCCGTACCTTGCCATCTTTTTTAGGCACCGAGACTACGTTAGCAACCCATTGGGGATAAGAGGTAACAGCTAAGAACCCAATGTTGAAATATTTCATAACTTCTGCTTTGATCTTCTCTGACATTTTAGGGCGCATACGACAGACCTTCTGCCTTACCGGAGGGAAATCTTCTTTAGTTGGCAGACGGTGAACCACAATATCTGTGTCCAGTCCTGGTATGTCTTTATATGACCAGGCGAAGATCTCGACATAATCATGCAACATCTGTATCAATCGCTATTTGACACTAAGCTCCATATTTACACCTATCTTAACTTCTTTCATGTCCTCCTCCGTGCCCAAGTTTATTGTCTCAACTGGCTCTTCATGAGGCTGTATAGCCCTTTCCTCCTACTGTAACAGCCTAGCAAGTTCCCCGGGTACCTCACAATCCTCCTCACCTTCGTCCTTGGCTTGGTTGATCGGATTTTCAAATTCATAACCGGTAATATCAGAACTGTTATCAACAGGATCCAGAGTGGATATGGATATGCAGTTGATACGTGAGTGTGTGTAATAGCATAGCTGTATAGAAAAAGTAAAAAAGCAGAAAAGAAAAACATAGAGCATAAAATTTGTATGCATAAACGTTCAATGCTTTATTAATGCTATATGAAAATGAAACATGATAACCCTCATAAATAAACCAATGTGCCCCGGGTAAGACACATGTCCATAAAGTTTATATTGTTTATTATATATCCAAAACAAAAAAGACAATTACTTCTGATCAAAAGTAAACGGTACAAAGTCTCTAACCGTCCAGTTACTGGGTCCACCGTTGGTAGTAGGGAAGATCCAGCTATCCACATCATACTCATTGTCAGCATCTTCTGTGGCGGAGACAACATCAATAGCATTAATTCCCGAGCCGTGCTTGGGAATGGGTGTAGTTATGACGTTGGGAGTCTCAGGGGGATCAAATTTAATCTCTTTTGCTTCGATCAGATCCTGCACCTTGTTCTTCAAAGCCCAACAATCATTCGTGTCATGCCCCGGAGTCTTAGAATGGTAGGCGCATCGAGCATTTGGATTGTAGTAGGGAGAGGAAGTATTAGGATTCTTTGGGGATTCCTTCAAATTTACCAGATTGGACTTCAATAATTGCGGCAAAACTTGATACAGAGTCATATTTATCCGGGTAAACTTGCTGAGTAGGTGCAGGTTTAGAGATCATAACAGCCCCCACCGCTGGACGGTGTTCAGTTTTGTCCTTATTCCTTTGACTATATGTGGTGCTGACTTCCTTTTTCCCAACAAATGGGTTCCTTACTGTACTGGAGGATGCATCCTTTTGAATCTTACCACTCCTAATTCCAGCTTCCACTCTTTCCCCGATCAAGATCAATTCAGTAAAGCCGACTGAGGAGCTTCCAATCAGGTGATTGAAAAATGGACCAGATAGGGTACCCATAAACACATCCACTAGCTCCCTATCAGACAGGGGAGGCTGGACTCTTCCTGCTAAGTCCCTCCACTTCTGAGCATAGTCTTTAAAGACCTCGCTCAAACCCATAGCCAAGCTTTAGAGTTGAGTACGAGTGGGAGAAAGGTCTGCGTTATATTGATACTGCTTGTAGAAAGTAGCGGCCAAGTCTTCCTAATTATATATGTTGGTCCTTTCTAGCTGGTAGAACCATTCTAGTTGAGTTCCGGACAAACTATCTTGAAAGAAGTGGACCCATAAGTTCTTGTCAGCAGTGTGAGGCTGGATCTTCCTCACATAAGACCGGAGGTGCATCTTGGGACACGAAACCCCATCGTATTTTGCAAACACCGGCACCTTGAACTTTTGTGGGATCACAACCCCAGAGACCAAACCTAACTCTTCAAAATCCATCCATGGCACCTTCTGGATTTCCATAGCACTCAGACACTCTTCCTGCTATTTGTACTTTTCGTCGGTCAGAGGATACTGCTCTTCATTATAGTCAGTCTCATTATTCGATTCCCTTGGACCAGGGTCTTCCTCTCTTGTCTCCCCTTCTTGATTATCTCTTTATTTTAATGAAGATGTCAGCTTAACCACTTGCCTTAGCGGTCCTTTGAATCTCCTTCCCAAGTTCACTGCACCAGCTGTCTTCCTCGGCTTCTTAGTCTTTTCTTTGACAATCAGGGCTTTCAGTTCCTCTTGCCCCTTGGCTAGAGCCATGATCATCTGTTGAAACTGAGCATTCTGAGGCTGTAGATCCTTCACTGTTTGTTCTAGAGCCATTGCTGAAATAAACAGTGCAGAAGATTAGAAACCTGTTTTGAAACCTGTTTATGCAATGACATGTATGATATATGTATGCAATGTTTCAAGGATCTCTCGGGGTAAACAAGAAAATGTCAGAAGTTGAAATTTCCAGATTTGATTGAAGAACTTCATATCATTGATTGTCCTTCTACGAGATTCAAGCTCACCATATCAAGTGGGTCATAGACCCTAACTCAAGTTGTTGAGTTTTGATCTTTTGACGACATTGGCTAGAGGAAACTAAATCCCATTTTCCCCTTGCTAGACATCTGATTTACCATAACCTGCATCGCAAACCCTTGAGATCCTTGAAATGGTTAAGGAAATGATGTGGCATGATGTTATGATGTGTATGATTATGCTAAGAAATCACAGATATAGCAAGCACAAGCAAATCACACAAAAAACCTTAGGTTTAAGGCTTGCATGGATTTTAAGGTCGTACCCTCTTGAAGTTGGATTGGTTCAACCTGTCCTATAAATAGTAATTGGCTTCTAAGGGATCTTAATATCAATGATTTTTCCCACAATTTTCGTTCGATAAGCAACTGTCTTGCAACCAAACAAAACTCAGGAGTCAAACCTCAATGAGTGTAGCATTGAGTATCTGCCAACTTTGGGAATACATCAAAGACAGCCATCTCACAACGTCCTAATGGCCAAGTTATTCAATTAAAGGTTCTACGGTATGTTAACGCTTTATGACACCATGCAGCGGCCCCGTATTCTCCTTGATTAACTCAAGGGCTATCGATACCAACCAAAGTGTCGCATCAACACAACCATTGTTTCAACCGCGTCGGTATACCCCGCACAGTTTCCATGATCTATTGCTACTTACCTAAAAGGTTTCCACAGATCCGAGTGTAGGATCTATCATAACCCAAATAATACCCTTAAAAGTAAAGCAAACAAACACACAAAGAAGCAAAATGATCTAGACCCTAAGGTAAACACCACTTTATATTTTCCCCATTAGAGTCGCCAATTCTGTAATACGGTGGCATAACCGACTATTAATACTGGGTTTGTGTTTATGTTTGCAAGTGTTGCGGTAAGTAAGAGTCACCACCGACGTTTATTTTATCTAACAAAGGAAAGGGTGAAAAGAACAGAAAAAGACCTTTTTCGAGATTTTATGAGTAAGGGGGGTAGATTATGGAAAGAGAAGGTGTTAGCACCCTTTCCATCCGTGGTTTTCCACGGGCTCTTAGGTACTTGCTCATTTTTGAAAACTGTTTGTGTTGGTGTGTTTTAAAAGTATTTTTGTTTGCTTTATGGTAACTCTTGTATCAGTCCTCAAGAGTGTGATAAAGTGTTTTTGAAAAGATTTTTAAAAGTGTGTAAGTGTGAAAGTTTCAGGTTTGAGCAAGTAATTAAGAACAATCTACCTAATCGAAAAAGGCGTTATTTTCCTCCTTTCCTTTAGATATCGCTATCATACTATTAGTGAGTAGGTAGCCCTATCGTCAGATGTTGAGGGACTATCTAAAGGGACGTTATGGTCATCGAAGGCAACATGTAAGGATATCTTAGCATTCGAAGAGACTGTCATCATGTAGGCAACATCGAGGGACAAGATCATTTCTCGTAGGAAACTCGAGGGACGTTAAGGTACCATGATCTTTTATGATGAATTTTATATTGAGGATCTTTGCTAAGATATCCCTACGTTCGAGGGACATGACCATTATTTTCCGAGGCAACCAAGTGAGGTATGCCCTAAGGGTGCAAGTGTGCAACAATGTATTTTTTCAGATATTTTTCTTGAGATTAGTGATCTAATGGTTGATTTGTTAATCTTGTCATGCACGCCTAATTTACTAACAATTATATACAAGCATATAAGAATATAAAGAGAGAGCAATAAAAGTTCCGACGCTATTACAGGGCTTTGGTGTAGATACATAAGTAATGGACTGAAAAGTAAAATGCGAAAATAAAAAACCCTAATTTAGATATTACAAACCAGACGCAGTTACATAAATGATAAAAAATAATCGTGTGAAAAAAAGTAATGACGCGCAAAAATTAAGACGGGAAAAAGTTCTAATCCCTAAAAAACCTAATTGTTTATTAAAAAATATTTTATGGTTTATGAAAAAATATTTGAATTTTAACCTAATTCTCTAACTAATTTTGAATTAAGGAAATATGTTAAAGTTTAATTAAATTAATTAATTTGCAAAAATTAATTTTATTAAAAAAAACTCTAAATCCTAATTTTTATGATTTTATGATTTTTTTTAATGATTTTTATGATTTAAAAAAAAGAATAAACAAAAATAAATAAACTAAATAAAAAGAAATTAAAAATGGGCCTGAGGGGGTGTGAAACCCATACTGGAGTGTGTTATTGAATTTTTGCAAAGCCCAGAACTTGGTGGCCCACTGCTAGCGTGTGATCTTGTATTGTTGTGTAAGGGAAGTCCATCGTGTGCCTGCATGCTAGAGGCGCTAGATCTAGAACCATACAGACTTGATGGCTGGATCTGAGGGTATATGATGTGCGCTTGGGGGTGTAATGTACTGGATATGCAAGAAATGGGTGAGAAAAATATAACATTCCAGACCTGGGAATCGAACCCATGTCTCTCCCTTTGTCAAGCACTCCCTCTACCATCACGCCAATCTGTCCATTCGTTATATGAAACAAACACAAAACAATATAATCCAAATAAATGGCCAAAAATTAATTTTTTTTAAAACGCGCGCTTGTTTCAAATGGGCCAACCAGACTGTGCCACGCCTTCGTCTTCCCCAACCCTCCGTCGGGTTAGCTTAGGGACTTTTACCTACAGTCAACATCCATCACTAAACCACCTGAAAATTTCCAAAATCCACCATTGACAATATAAATTTAATTTAAGGTCATGGATCATCTGGGTTTGCTTTGAGCATGATGATACTCCTTTTTGGCCTAATTGTACCTGTATCTGAAAACCCTAAATACAAGGTGGAAACCTTAACAATATCATTTTTGTACCGCAAAATTTTACCTCCCATTTTCACACAAAACATACTCCTAGAGGTCCTCAATTGCTCAAGTTGACTAAGGATTGACCAGACAAATCCTCCTCCTAAGACAATGAGCCTCAAACTAGGGTTTCAATTTCAAGCAAGATTCTTAAGTTCCAAGGGTACTAAGTGTTTTCCATTTCCCTAATATGTCCTCAAGATCATCCATGTCAAGTTTCATGCCTTGCACAAGAAGTTTGCTCAGTCAACTGCTCAAATGGCTGAAAATCAACTGTACTAGGTCAAAAGTCAACGGTGGCCCACATACAGTCAAATTTCAAGATTTTTGGTCAACATCACCATTTTGAATTAATATCCATCATTTTATCAAGGGTTGATCATGATTTCTCAAGGAATGCTCCTAATTCCTCAAAACTCAAAAGTTGCTAAATTAGGGTTTCTATAGGAAAAGTCAACCAAACTTTGACCAGGCATAACTTTCTCATACTTTGTCAGAAATTTTTCATCCAAGGCTCATTTTTAGGAGAATCCAATTCCCTACCATTCATCTTCATCCCTCAAGTTCAATAAATTCACTCATGAAAAGATATAAATTCAGACATTATAGGTCCTTTCAAAAAGTCAACAAAAACACCTTTTGGGTCAAAGTTCCTTACATGAACATGGAAGATCTAATTGACATGAAACCAAAAGGTTTGTTTAGAGGACATCCTAAGACTTCTAAAAAGTCCAAGAACACCCTCTTAGGGTAAAACTTGAGAGAGATATGCATTGTCAAAGTTGGCCATTTTTTAAAATTTGCCTAAAGTAAACAATGCTCAAAATTGCATTTTTTCCACATGGGCCCATCTTTTCAAGATTGAATCTCAGTCCAAGCATGGTCCACGACCTATGGGACCCTCCATGCCTTATTCACTTATTTATTTAATTTATTTTGATTTTATTTATCTAAAATTTAAATAAAATTAAATAAAATAAAAAATAAATCAAATCAATGGAATGAGATTTGTTTTGCATTGAATTATAGATCATGCAAGCTGTCTATAGCCAAGAAAAAATCGTGAAAGCTCCAAAACAAGAAAAAATATTCAAATTTGGAAAGATTGGAATCAAAATTCAAGACCATTATATCTTTGATTCTTTCCAATTCTATTGCCCTAATTTGATTCAGTACATATACACAAGTATTGTGAACCCTAAGGAAGAAGATTTCATGCGCAGCCTGCCTCCCACAAAGCAAGAACAAAGACTCAAATTTTGGACAAAAAGTGAGAATCAGACTTCCTTCTACAAGGAGATTCAAGGACTTTGAAGGCATGCAATCCATTCCTGGGCGTGTTTCGGAGCTATCTGGAGCATTACCACACATCAACACCTTCAGAAACAACATATATAGTAATCACGGCTTGCTCTTGTTCTTGAAATTAGTTTTTTGGAATTTACGCATGATAAACTATTTCTAAGTATATATTCATGCTTGTACAATCATTTAGAACGTATTTGCATAATCAATTATGTGTTTTGATGCTTGTTTGATGGAATGCCATTGTTAGGGTTCAGAGCTTCGTTTTAGGGCTTTCAGATACAGGCACAATTGGGTCTAATGAAGGACACCATCATGATCAGAGGATCAAACCCAATTGATCCATAGTCTTGAATTTGCTTTATATTTCCTGGATATGATTTTTGAGATGTGCAGGTTATAGCTATGGAAAACGTCTGTAGGTAAAAGTCTTTACCTAAGACAGCAGTCTCAACGAAGAAGATGAAGGTGTGGCAGATCCTGAATGGTCCATTTGAATTTCTGCATGTTTTTATGAAAAAACTGACTTTTCATTCTATATAATATATTATTTGTGTTTGTATTACCGAATGAAGCCAATGGTTCGTTGGCAAAGGAAAAGGGGGGGGGGGGGGGGTTGCAAGGCGCGCGTGTAGGATGTCAGGGGTTCGATCCCTGCCTCCTACATAATATTTTTCTCACAATTTCTTTGCAGATCCAGTAGTACCAATCCAAACGTGCTCACCATACACCTTAACATCTCATGCCTTGGATCATCACTTATCAGATCCAACATACAGCAAGAAAACAACGTATGGTGAACCCTCAGATGAGAGCCACACTGGATCCAACGCAAGGCAGATGGGCCAGCTATTCTGGGCCTGGGAAATTTCAATTCACACCCCCAGAATTACTTCTCATATCAGGCCCATTACTTCTCATATCATGAAAACACAAAAAATTAGAATTAGGTTTTTTTCATAAAATATTTAATTCCATTAATTAATTAGGTTAATTAGGATAACTTAAATTCCTTTTTTCATAATTAAAATTAATTAGAAATTAGGTTAATTTGCAAAATTAATTACTTTCTCAAAAAAAATCCAAAAAAAAACATTTTTTTTTCGTTATTCACTCAATTAAATATCTTTGAATTTAATTGTCAATTCCCCATATTTAATTTTGTCGCGCGCATTTATTTATTCATTTTTCCAATTAATGTAATTGCTCCGAGTTTGTAATAGTTAATAAGGTTTATTACTATTTTTAGTTACTGTTTTCCCTAAAGTTTTTGATTATGTAACCCCCCTCCCCAAAGCCTTGTAATAGCTAGGTTTAAACTTCTCGCACTTTTACTTTTCGTCATTATAAACTGTTAGATAATTGATAATAGGATTGTATGCAAAAGATCAATAATTTAAAACAGTAGAAAACCCTAAATGTGCAAAGATTAAATAAACTGAAATCAAACACTTGCACATGCTCACTCCGAGTAAACGGTCATGAAGTATAGGGAGTTTTAGTGGTTTCCCTCTATTCCCAAAAGATCAAAGATGACCTATTCGAATGTTGCCTCAGAAAGATCTTTAGGACTCTAGGGTAACTACTAAGGTTTCCTAACCATTGCTTTAGTGGTCATACTCGTCCCTTTCGATTGTCCCTCAAACTCCAACGATGGAGCTACCTACTCCTTAATAGTAGGATAGCACTGTCTAAAGGAAATAAGAAAACGAACAGTCTTTTTCGAGTAGGTAGAAACTCTTAAGTACTTTCTCAAAACAAATCCTTTACACTTACACTTTCAAACAAACTTTTCAGACTAAAGTTTAAAAAAAAACACTTTGTCACAACCTTGAGGACTGGTATAAGGGTTACCATAAAGTGAAATGCTGCACTAAGGCAATTTCAAAACTTTTTCAAATACACAAACACACAAAAGCAATTTAAGAATGAGCAAGTACCTAAGAGCCCATGGAAAACCATGGATAGAAAGGGTGCTAAGACCTTCCCTTTCTATAATCTACCCCCCGTACTTAGAAACATCTCGAAAAATGTTTTTTCTGTTCTTTTACCCTTTTCCTTTGTTGGATGAAATAAAAGACGGTGGCGACTCTTGCTTACCACACATTTGCGAACAAAAAACACAAAACCAGTAGTAACAAAAAAGAGTCGGTTCTGCCACCGTATCACAGAACTGTCGACTCTGCTGGGGAGAATAATAAAGTTGGGTTTACCTTAGGATCTAGGTCATTATTAATTTCTTATTTGGCTTGTCTTGTTTGATTTATTTTTAAGGGTATCTGTTTGGGTTGTTTGGATCCTAAACCCGGATTGGGGAATTCCTTTTAGGTAAGTAGCAGTAAACGGTGAGGGAGCTGTGCGGGGTATACTGACACAGTTGAAACAGTAGCTACATTGATGCGATACTTTGGTGGGTACCGGTAGCCCTTGAGTAATCAAGGAGAATACGGGGCCGCTGCGTGGTATCATAAAGCGTCAACTGACCTTAGCACCTTAATTGACCAACTTGGCTTTTAGGACGTAGTGAGATAGCCGTCTTTGGTGTAAACCCAAAGTCGGTTGATACTCGATACTACACTCATTGAGGTTTGACTCTTGAGTTTTGTTTGGTGGCAAGTCAATTGTATATCGGAATGAAATTTTAGGGAAAGATCAGTGATATTGAGATCCCTTAGAACCCGATTACTATATTTAGGACAGGTTGAACCAACCCAACTTCAAGAGGGTATTACCTTAAAATCCATGCAAGCCTTAAACCTAAGGTCTCTGTGTGATTTGCTTATGTTTGCTATATTTTCTATATCTGAGCATAATCATAACATCACAACATAGCATATCATACTAACCATTTCAAGGATCCTTAGGGCTTATTTTTGTCTTGTTTTGTAGGACACGGCCCTCGCCCACAGATTCACTATCAAAGTCAGTCAGGTAAAAGTACCTCCTCAGCTTAAGGAGTTAGTATCAAGGGTTATTGAAAGCTCTCCCTTCACTGAAAGGGATGGTCGACTTCTCAGCTTGGTCACCTCAAACCCTGATGAAGAAATGTTAAAAGTGCTCTTTCAGTTCTTTGACCCTCTACATCACTGCTTCAGTTTTCCAGATTACCAGTTAGTGCCTACTATGGAAGAGTTTTCTTTGTTACTGGGGGTGCCTATCCTTAACAAAGTACCTTTCAATGGTACGAAAAGAGACCCTAAACCTGAGGATATTGCTAAAGCTTTGTCCTTACAACGGTCTGACATGGTAGCAAATTGGGAAACCAGAAGAGGTGTCAAGGTTTTTTGTGTGGCTAAATTCTTGTTTAACAAAGCTCATCATTTTTGGGATACTTTGGACTTACAAGCCTTTGAAGAGGTGTTAGCCCTTCTTATCTATGGGTTGGTATTGTTTCCTAATCTGGACCAGCTCATAGACGTGAACGCGGTTAAGGTTTTATTGTCACGCAATCCAGTACCTACTCGGCTTAGAGATATCCTACATTCTCTGTATACTCTCACTATAAAGAAAAAAGGGGCCCTTCTATGTTGCACTCCTCTTTTGGCTAGGTGGTTTATTTCGCACCTACCCCGATCCGTCTTGAAGAATGAACAGGGTTTGAGATGGTCTCATAGGCTAATGACTCTTACACATTCGGGTATTCATTGGTGTCCTTGATCCTCAGAGAATGTTACCATCATTGATCAATGCGGAGAGTTTCCTAATGTCCCTCTCTTAGGCATTAGGGGAGGAATCACTTACAATCCTTGTTTGGCACTGCGACAGTTTGGATATGCAAGAAGGGATGGACCTCATGATACACTTATCCAAGGAATCACCTTCGACTACGAGAATGATGCTCAGGGTTACCGTAAAAGGTTCATGCGAGCTTGGGTCATGGTACATAAGGTTGATAGGAAGACACTGGGGCACAAGAATTCAATCCCTCTTGAGCCTTATCTCAAATGGTTACGAGCCCGTGCTCAAAGTCTTATGATGCCTTACCCCGCCATCCTACCTACGATTATGGAACCAGTTGCTGAAGGAGACACTCCTGATCTTGTTCTCCATCCTGACATGCCAACTGATCATGAGGAGTTACAAAAATCCTGGGTTCAACTTAAAGAGGAGAAGAATACGTTTGAAGCTCAATTCTACGCCAGAGAGAAGAAAGTCCTGGAACTCACTAGGTTACTTCATGAAGAGAGGAATATAAACGCCTAGATCGCACCAAAGAAGATGCGCTTCTGGGAAACCTAATTTTCTTTTTGCTTTAAGTTGTATTTTGCTTGATTGTAAGCCTAAAGGGAACTCTTTGTAACAATTCGAACTTATTAATACAATTAATGTGTGTTTCTTTTGAGTAATAAAATTTGAGCCTTAAAGAATCCTTGAAATCATTGCATACACATATCATCCATGGCATTGCATAAATAGGTTTCATAATAGGTTTCTCATCTTCTTCGCTGTTTATTTCAGCAATAATGACTTCTGAACAAAGTATCAAGGATCTCCAAGAACAAAATGCCCAATTTCAGTAAATGTTTGTAGCTTTGGCTAAAGGGAAGGAAGATCTTAAGACCCTTATTCTGAAAGATAGAAAGAAGAAGACAAAGAAGACCGCTGGTGTCCTGAATTTGGGCAGAAGATTCAGGGGACCGCTGAAGCAACCAGTTGATCTGACCTCTTCATCCAAAGAAGGGGAGAACCAAGAGGGTTAAACAAGGGAGGAAGACCCTAGCCCAAGGGTTTCTGAGGATGAATCTGATTACAATGATAAACAGTATCCTCCCGCTGAGGATAGATACAAACAGTTAGAGGATCGTCTGAGCGCAATGAAAATCAAAACATTACCAAGGCTGGATTTTGAAGAGCTGGGTTTGGTATCTGGGGTTGTCATCCCACCGAAGTTCAAGGCTCTGGTATTTGCAAAGTATGATAGGATCTCTTGTCCCAAGCTTCATATCCGTTCTTATGTGAGGAAGATTCAGCCTCACACTGCTGATAGGAACTTGTGGGTCCATTTCTTTCAAGACAGTCTGTCTGGGACTCAGCTTGAGTGGTTCTATCAGCTAGAGGGAGTCAATGTCCGCAACTGGGAAGATTTGGCTGCTACTTTTTATAAGTAGTATCAATATAACACTGACCTTGCCCCTACCCGTACTCAACTATAGAGTATGTCTATGGGTGCAAGCGAAGGTTTTAAGGACTATGCACAGAAGTAGAGTGATTTGGCAGGGAGAGTCAAACCCCCTTTGTCTGATAGGGAGTTGGTGGACATGTTTCTGGGTACGCTATCTGGTTCGTTCTTTAATCACTTGATTGGTAGCTCCTCAACTCGTTTTACTGAGCTGATATTGACGGGAGAAAGGGTAGAAGTCGGGATCCGAAGTGGCAAGATCCAGAAAGACACCTCTTCAGGTACAGTGAAGAAGGCATTCATGGGTAAAAAGGAGGTCAATGTTGTTTACAATCCCAAAGGTCAGAGTAGGACAGAGCACCTTCCAGCGGTAGGGGCTGTCATGATCTCTAAATCTGAACCTACCCAACAAAGGAACAATCAATCGAGGACAGAAAGGCCGGTAAGACAGTTTACCCGGATAAACATGACTCTGTCTCAAATCTTGCCACAGTTATTGAAGACCAATATGGTAACCTTAAAGGAGGCCCTCAAGAACCCTAACACCACATCTCCTTGTTACAATCCAAATGCTCGGTGTTCTTACCATTCTGAGAGTCCAGGCGACGATACAAACAATTGATGGGCTTTGAAGAACAAGGTGCAAGATCTGATCGAGGCAAAGGAGATTGAATTTGATCCCCCTGAGAATCCCAATGTCATAACCCATGACTAAGCATGGCTCGGGAATCAATGCTATTGAGGTTGTCTCTGCCACGGAAAATGCTGACAATGAGGATGACATGGATAGCTGGATCTACCCTACTACCAATGGTGGACCTAGTAATTGGACGACCAAAGATTTTGTGCCGATTTCTTTTGTTCAGCAGTAATTTTCTTACTTGTTTTTCGAATTTGTAATAAATAATATAAACTCTATGGCCTTGTGTCTTACCCGAGGCACAATGGTTTATTTGTAAGGGTTATTATATGTCATTATCATATGTCATCAATAAAACATTAGACGTTCTTGCATACAAATTTTATGCTCTCTATTTTTCTTTTCTGCTTTTCACTTTATCAATACAACTATGCTCTTACGCACACTCACATATCAAACTGCAGATCCATATCCACTCTGGATCCCATTGATAATAGTTCTGCTATTGCCAGTTATAACTTCGAAAATCCGATCAACCAAGCCGAGGACGAAGGTGAGGAAGATTGTGAGGTACATGGAGAACTTGCTAGACTGTTACAACAGGAAGAGAGGGCTATACAACCCCATGAAGATCCATTTGAGACAATAAACTTGGGTACGAAGGTAGACAGAAAAGAAGTTAAGACCGGCGCAAATATGGAGCATAGTGTCAAACAGCGGTTGGTACAAATGTTGCACGATTATGTTGAGATCTTCGCCTGGTCATATGAAGACATGCCAAGACTAGACACAAATATAGTGGTTAATCGTCTGCCGACTAAAGAAGATTGTCCTCCGGTTAAACAGAAGGTCCATCATATGCTCCCTGAAATGTCAGAGAAGATCAAAGCAGAGGTTATGAAACAGTTCAACACTGGGTTCCTAGCCGTCACCCCCTATCCGCAGTGGGTTTCTAATTTTGTTCCGGTACTAAAGAAAGACGGTAAAGTATGAATGTGTGTGGACTATAGAGACCTGAACAGGGCAAGCCCCTAGGATGACTTCCCGCTTCCCCACATTGATGTTCTGGTTGACAACACCGCACATCACAAAATATTTTCCTTCATGGACGGTTTCTCTTGCTACAACCAGATCAAGATGGCATATGAGGACATGGAGAAGACAACTTTCGTCACACAGCAGGGCACTTTCTGTTACAAGGTGATGCCTTTTGGTTTGAAGAATGCTGGGGCAACTTATCAGCGAGCCATGGTAGCTTTTTTCCACGACATGATTCATCATGAGATAGAGGTTTATGTGGATGACATGATAGTCAGGTCTCAAAATGAGGAAGAACACCTTGATCATCTACAAAAGCTGTTTGACAGGTTGAAGACATACAAGTTGAGGTTAAATCTGAATAAGTGTACCTTCGGATTAAGGTCTGGTAAACTTCTGGGGTTCGTCGTCAGTGACAAAGGTATTCAGGTAGACCCTACAAAAGTGAAGGCCAAACAAGAGGTGTCGTCTCCCCGTACTAAGAAGGAAGTTAGAGGTTTCTTGGGACGCCTAAATTATATTGCCAGTTTCATTTCACATCTGACTTCTACTTGTGAGCCGATCTCCAAACTCCTGAAGAAAGACCAAGTAGTAAAATGGAATGACGAATGCCAGACTGCCTTCGAAAGAATCAAGGAATACCTTCAAGAACCACTAATTCTGATGACTCCGATTGAAGGAAGACCTTTGATAATGTACTTAACAGTATTAGACAATTCAATGGGGTGTGTGTTGGGGCAGCATGACGAGCCTGGTCGAAAAGAGCATGCAATATACTACCTTAGCAAAAAGTTTACCGACTATGAAACACGATACCCACTGCTCGAGAAAACTTGTTGTGCTTTGGCATGGGCTGCTTGCCGACTAAGACAATATATGTTGACCCACACTACTCTGTTGATATCTAAGATGGATCCAATCAAGTACATCTTCGAGAAGCCCGCGCTCTCCAGAAGAATAGCAAGATGGCAGATGATCTTAACCGAATACGATATCCAATATACAACCCAGAAAGCAATTAAGGGAAGTGTATTAGCTGATCATTTGGCTCATCAGGCCGTGGATGACTACTAGTCCATGAATTTTGAGTTCCCGAACGAGAATATTATGCTAGTGACTGACTATGAAGAACCTGGACCGGATGAAGGACCTTAAGAAGGATCCTGATGGACTATGGTTTTTGATGGAGCTTCCAACGCTCTTGGTAATGGAGTCAGTGATTTGATCATATCCCCCGAGGGCTTCCATACTCCTTTCACTTCCCGACTATGCTTCAACTGTACCAATAACATGGCGGAGTATGAAGCATGCATCATGGGTCTCAAAGATGCTATTAACCTGAGGATCAACTTCTTAAACATTTTCGGGGATTCAGCCTTGGTGATAAGTCAGATCAAAGGAGAGTGGGAGATGAAGCAACCGAACCTCATCCCGTATAAAGAGCATGTGCTAACATTGCTCCCACACTTTGAGGAGGTAACAAAACATTTCCCACGAGAGGAGAATCAGTTAGCGGACGCGCTAGCTACTATGTCATCTATGTTTAAGGTCGGGTTGGACAACGAAACTCCCCGAATCACCATTGAGAGGTTGGATGAACCAACATACTACTGTGAGGTTGATACTGAAGAGGTAGCATTCAAACCTTGGTTTCATGAAATAAAAAGGTATCTCGAGGCTCAAGAGTATCCCAAAGGGGCATCTGTCAATGATAAAAGTTTATGAAAAGGTTCGCCATAAAATTCTTCCTCAGTAATGGAATCCTCTACAAGCGCAACCATGACTCTACCTTACTGCAGTGTGTAGACAAGAGAAAAGCGGAGAGAATTATGGAATATTTACACGAAGGGACCTTCGGAACCCATTCAAGTGGACATACCATGGCTAAGAAGATCCTACGGGCAGGATACTATTGGTCCACTATGGAAGCAGATTGTTATCAGCACTCCCGAACTTGTCACAAGTGCCAAATCTATGATGATAAAGTACACGTACCTCCGGTTCCTTTGAATATCTTGACGGCTCCTTGGCCCTTTGCAATGTGGGGAATTGAAATGATCGGAGATATTATACCTACCGCTTCCAATGGGCATCGCTTCATCCTGGTGGCCATTGATTACTTCACAAAGTGGGTTGAAGCTTCCTCCTTTTCTACCGTTACCAAGAATGTTGTGGCGTGGTTTATCAAGCATAACCTGGTTTGTCATTACGGTGTCCCTGAAAGAATCATCACGGACAATGGTACCAATCTCAACAACATGATGATCACCGAACTCTGTAAGCAATTCCAGATACATCATCATAACTCTTATCCCTACCAGTCGAAGATGAATGGGGCTGTTGAAGCTGCTAACAAGAATATCAAGAAGATTATACAGAAGATGACAGTGACGTACAAAGACTGGCATGAGATGTTACCATTTGCTCTTCACGGTTACCGTACCTCAGTACGTACAACAGGGGAAACACCCTACTCTCTAGTATATGGCATGGAGGTTGTCCTACCTATTGAGATCCAGATACCTTCTCTAAGGATTATGAAGGATGTGGGTTTGAACGAAGACGACTAGATCCAAACTCGACTTGATCAACTGAATCTGATCGATGAAAAGAGACTTACTGCTGTCTGTCATGGTCAAATGTATCAAAAATGGATGATCAAGGTTTTCAACAAAAAGATCAGGTGCCAAGCATATCAAGTCGGAGATCTAGTGATCAAGCACATCATACTGCCGCAAGGTGATCCCAGGGGCAAATGGACTCTCACATATGAAGGGCCATTTATGATCAAAAACATTTTTTCGGGTGGAGCCATGATTCTGACCACCATGGACGGTGATGACCTGCCTCACCCTGTCAATGCGGACATAGTGAAAAGATACTACGCATAAATAAGACCCTCTAGGTTGACTGGCCTAGGAAAAAATAAGGGCTTCCCGGCGAACCAAAAGGGTTCAGGAAAAAATTAGGAATGAAAACAAAAAAATCTGTACACCCGGCAAGTCAAAAACCTGAAAATGTGGCTTGGGCAAAAAGGGTATCCCAGTGGAGTGAAAACCCGAAAGGGTGGTCCAGGAAAAATTTAGGAATTTAAATCGAATCACTATGTCCCATTGGATCACCTTGCGACCAGACCTCAGTATCAACTATCAAGCTCGAACGACACCAATCAATCTAGTCAGCTTCGGACAAGCAGCAAAGTGATGAGATTCTCGAAGACATAGCGGCAATAGCAGAATTGAAACTCAATAGGATTATTACACATAGTTGTTTTCTTCTCTTTCTACACAATATTGTATAGCTTTCATTTTCACGGAGGCGTTCTCTTATTAGAGCATCATCCTCCTTGTACAAAAAGCCTATTATAGGCCAACTTCGTAAATTAATACAAGTCATTTTTACAAAACCATTTGTTTTTCTTTTTCTGTTTTGTTTTGCAAAACCGTCCAATGATTTATTCTTGACATATGCATTTGAATATAATTGCTATTCACAAATATTTGCATATGAAACAGAAAGGCAGTTGCTCACAACTTAAGAAACTAGGGCAAAAACTAAAAAAAACATGTCGAGCCCTATAGTTACTCCTTCCAGCAGGTGCAGGGGCAAAGACAGTTTTGAAACAAGGTCACCATTACATGCGACCCCGTGACGCCTACACTCCCCACAGACTAAAGGCAACAAAGCTTTGACATCGTCTTCCCCAAATAGGGTTACTTTCCCCAACAAAGTTCCTTCAGAGAGCCGACATCTATATTCCCCAACCGAATTTTATATTCGCAAGCGGTTCATAAAGTTGTATCCCCAATAGAGTTTATTCCTCCAGCTACAGAAGTTCATCCCCCAGCGGAGTTTATTTCCCCGAGTCGGCAAAATCTTTCATCAAAGCATTTCCTCTCTCAGACAGAGTTATTCCCCCACAGAGTTATTCTCAAGTAGAGTCTCTCCCCGGCAGAATATTCACAAACAGAAAGGAGTAAATCCTCAGCATAGTCATCTCCGTTCACCATCCCCAGCGGAAGTAGAAGAACCACTTTTTCTACAACAATCAGGAATTCAATTTCCAGTACTCTCCAACAGCAGTAAGGGATTTATTTTCCCAGACTCAGATATGTCACAATAGCATTTCATGTTCATACATCATGACGTGCACATACATATCACATACTACATAATCTCATTTATTTTGAGAACATCATCACACAATGCATTTCATGCAATGCATATAATTAATCTTGTACCTTTTCAGGAAAGATGGTTATCATCAACAATTCCAACAATTCAAGATTAAATCCATGAAGCTATCCATGTCATATCTGCAGACAACTAATGGAAAATAAGTTCCTGAAACCAAACGGGTCAATTAATCTACGTGATCAGATAAGGCAACCCCACTACCCATGTTCCTTCTCGCAGCCCTGCTATCCAGGCTTTCATTTAGAAGTAACCCTACTATATAGGTTCCTTCTCGCAGCCCTACTATCTAGGCTTTCATTTCAAAGTAACCCTACTACCCAGGTTCCTTCTCAAAGCCCTATTATCCAGGCTTTCATTTAAAAGTAACCCTACTATTCAGGTTCCTTCTCACAACCCTACTATCCAGGCTTTCATTTCAAAGTAACCCTACTACCCTGGTTCCTTCTCACAGCCCTAATATCTAGGCTTTCATTTCAAAGTAACCCTACTATCCAGGTTCCTTCTCGCAGCCCTACTATCCAGGCTTTCATTTCGAAGTAACCCTACTATCCAGGTTCCTTCTCATAGCCCTACCATCCAGGCTTACATTTCGAAGTAACCCTACTATCCAGGTTCCTTCTCATAGTCCTACTATCCATGCTTTCATTTCAAAGTAACCCTACTATCCAGGTTCCTTCTCACAACTCTACTATCCAGGCTTTCATTTCAAAGTAACCCTACTACCCAGGTTCCTTCTCACAACCCTACTATCCAGGCTTTCATTTCAAAGTAACCCTAGTATCCAGGTTCCTTCTCACATCCCTACTATCCAGGCTTTCAGTTCGAAGTAACCCTACTACCCAGGTTCCTTCTCATAGCCCTTCTATCCAGGCTCCTTTTCATGAACTACTTGATGCAGTTTTGCATGGACTTATCCCGAGAAATCCCTATACATGTTCCTTATCTTTTATCTCAGGAAAACAGCTTACAACACTGTAAAACCGAGACCCGAGCAAAATGGTGGATTTCACATTTCCCCAGTAAGTCACTGTGAAGCCTGGAATACGACCAGATAACAGTCAACCTTATCATCCTCAATAAGTCGCCGTGAAACCCGAGCTCGACCAGATAACAGCTCACTTTTGTCTCATCAATCAAGAGTTAATTCCCCAGTATAGTAATGGACAACCGAAGCTCCTAGACTTTATTTCCCAGGACATAAATCAACATTCCCCGATGAAGTTCTCCCCAACGGCAGGTACAGGAATTCTCGCAAAGGAATATCTTATGCGACTGGTATCTTTTCTGGATGGCATCTTTAAGCCCATCTCCGACGATTCTCCGACGTCTTCCAAATGTCATCTGTAAGCCTATTCTCGATATTATCGATCAATATTACTTCATGCGAGTACAAATTTATGGGCACTCTAGTGTTCAATCATCTTCCACCTTCAGATCACGAAAGGCAGACCATCTAATCTACATCCTCAGGTTTAAAAAGATTGAACAGGGGAAGTTGTTGTACCCCAAAATTATCCCTCCCATTTTCACACAAAACATACTCTTAGAGGTCCTCATTTGCTCAAGTTGACTAAGGATTGACCAGACAAATCCTCCTCCTAAGACAATGAGCCTCAAACTAGGGTTTCAATTTCATGCAAGATGCTTGAGTTATAAGGGTCCTAAGTGGTTTCCATTGCCCTAATTTTTCATAAATATCATCCATGTCAAGTTTCATGCCTTGCACAAGAAGTTTGCTCAGTAAACTGCTCAAATGCTTGAAAATCAACTATAATAGGTCAAAATTCAATTGTAGCCCACATATAGTCAAACTTCAAGGTTTTTGGTCAACATCAACATTTTGAAGTAATATACATCATTTGATCATGGGTTGATCATGATTCCTCAAGGAATGCTCCTAATTCATCAAAACTCAAAATTTGCTAAATTAGGGTTTCTATAGGAAAAGTCAACCAAACTTTGACCAGGCATAACTTTCTCATACTTTGTCAGAAATTTGTCATCTAAGGCTCATTTTTAAGAGAATCCAATTCCCTATAATTCATCTTCAACCCTCAAGTTCAAGAAATGCACTCATGAAAATATATAAATTCAGACATTATAGGTCCTTTCAAAAAGTCAACAAAAACACCTTTTGGGTCAAAGCTCATTACATGAACATGGAAGATCCAATTGAGATGAAACCAAAAGGGTTGTTTAGAGGACATCCTAAGCTTTCTAAAAAGTCAAAGAACACCCTCTTAGGGTAAAAATTGAGAGAGATATGCATTATCAAAGTTGGCCATTTTTTGAAATTTGCCAAAAGTCAACAATGCTCAAATATTCATTTTTTCCACATGGGACCATCTTTTCAAGATTGAATCTCAGTCCTAGTATGGTCCATGACCTATGGGATCCTCCATTCCTTATTCACTTATTTATTTAATTTATTTTTATTTTATTTATTTAAAATTTAAATAAACTAAAAAATAAATCAAATCAATAGAATGCGATTTGTTTTGCATTGAATTATAGATCATGCAAGCTGTCTATAGCCAAGACAAAATCGTTCGAGCTCCAAAACAAGAGAAAATCTTCAAATTTGGAAAGATTGGAATCAAAATTCAAGACCATTATATCTTTGATTCTTTCCAATTATATTGCCCTAATTTGATTCAGTACATACACACAAGTATTGTGAACCCTAAGAAAGAATATTTCATGCGCATCCTACCTTCCACAAAGCAATAACAAAGACTCAAATTTTGGAGAAAAAGTGATAATCGGACTTCCTTCTACAAGGAGATTCAAGGACTTTGAAGGCTTGCAATCCATTCCTGGGCGTGTTTGGGAGCTATCTGGAGCATTACCACACATCAACACCTTCAGAAATAACATATATAGTAATCACGATTTGCTCTTGTTCTTGAAATTAGTTTTTGGAATTTACGCATGATAAACTATTTCTAAGTATATATTCATGCTTGTACAATCATTTAGAACGTATTTGCATAATTAATTATGTGTTTTGATGCCTGTTTGATGGAATGCCATTGTTAGGGTTCAGAGCTTCGTTTTAGGGCTTTCAAATACAGGCATAATTGGATCTAATGAAGGACACCATCATGATCAGAGGATCAAACCCAATTGATCCATGGTCTTAAATTTGATTTATATTTCCTGGATCTGATTTTTTAGATACGCGGGTTATAGCTATGGCAAACGTCTGTAGGTAAAAGTCTTTACCTAGGACAACAGTCTCAGCGAGAAGATGAAGGCGTGGCAGATCCTGAATGGTCCAATTGAATTTCTGCGTGTTCTTATAAAAAACTGAATTTTCATTCTATATAATATATTATTTGTGTTTGTATTAACTGATGAAGAAAATGGTTCAGTGGCAAAGGGGGAGGGTTTGCAAGGCGCGTGTGAAGGAGGTCAGGGGTTCGATCCCTGCCTCCTACATAATATTTTTCTTATAATTTCTTTGCAGATCCAGTAGTACCACTTCAAACTTGCTCACCATACACCTCAACATCTCATGCCTTGGATCATCCACTGATCAGATCCAACATACAGCAAGCAAACATCGTATGGTGAACCCTAAGATGAGAGCCACACTAGATCCAGCGCAAGGCAGATGGGCCAGCTATTCTGGGCCTGGGAAATTCCAATTCACACCCCCATAATTACTTCTCATATCAGGCCCATTTAATTTTTGTTTTAATTTCTTTAACTTTTTATTGTTTTATTTTTTAATTGTTTTAAAAATCTTTTTTTAATTAAATCTTAAAATCATGAAAACACAAAAAAATAGAGTTAGGTTTTTTTTCATATAATATTTAATTCCATTAATTAATTAGGTTAATTAGGATAACTTAAATTCCTTTTTTCATAATCAAAATTAATTAGAAATTAGGTTAATTTGCAAAACTAATTACTTTCTCAAAAAAAATCCAAAAAAAATATATTTTTTTGTTATTCACTAAATTAAATATCTTTGAATTTAATTGTCAATTCCCCATATTTAATTTTGCCGTGCGCATTTATTTATTCATTTTTCCAATTAATGTAATTGCTCAGAGTTTGTAATAGTTAATTAGGTTTATTATTATTTTTATTTACAATTTTCCCTAAAGTTTTTTATTATGTAATCCCCCTCCCCAAAGCCTTGTAATAGCTAGGTTTAAACTTCTCGCGCTTTTACTTTCCGTCATTATAAACTGTTAGATGATTGATAATAGGATTGTATGCAAAAGATCAATAATTTAAAAACAGTAGAAAACCCTAAATGTGCAAAGATTAAATAAACTAAAATCAAACACTCGCACATGCTCACTCCTAATGTTATTCCCCACTCCAGTTTCTTTCGGTAAACAGTCATGAAGTATAGGGAGTTTTAGTGGTTGCCCTCTAATCCCAAAAGATCAAAGATGACCCATTCGAATGTTGCCTCGGAAAGATCTTTAGGACTCTAGGGTAACTACTAAGGTTTCCTAACCATTGCTTTAGTGATCATACTCACTCCTTTCGATTGTCCCTCAAACTCCAACGATGGAGCTACCTACTCCTTAATAGTAGGATAATGTTGTCTAAAGGAAATAAGAAAACAAACAGTCATTTTCGAGTAGGTAGAAACTCTTAAGTACTTGCCCAAAACAAATCTTTTACACTTACACTTTCAAACAAACTTTTCAAACTAAAGTTTAAAAAAAACACTTTATCACACCCTTGAGGACTAATACAACGGTTACAATAAAGTGAAACGCCGCACTAAGGCAATTTCAAAACTTTTTCAAACACACAAACACACAAAAGCAATTTAAGAATGAGCAAGTACCTAAGAGCCCATGGAAAACCATGGATAGAAAGGGTGCTAACACCTTCCCTTTCTATAATCTCCCCCCCGTACTCAAAAACATCTCGAAAAAGGTTTTTTCTATTCTTTTACCTTTTCCTTTGTTGGATGAAATAAAATACGGTGGTGACTCTTGCTTACCCCACATTTGCGAACAAAAAATGCAAAACCAGTAGTAACAAAAAAGAGTCGGTTCTGCTACCGTATCACAAGCATATTATCATACGTGCATCAAAACAAGAAATCAATGACCCAAACATGTTCTAATCATGCATACAAGCCATAATGCATGACCCAAATTCATTTATAATGTGCATATGATCATAATTGTTTTCAAAAAAAGAAGAACAAACCGTGGCCGTGTTAGCACGATTCTGGGAGCTTTGGCACTTGGGGATGATGCAACTAGCTTCAGAAGGCCTCTAGGAGTTGAATGCAAGCTTCAAAATGCCTTGACTCCTTCTCTATTTCAAAGTCCTACTCACAATTTTCTTGAAAATTTGGAGTTCTTGAATATCAGTTTCGTGCGGCCAATCCTTGTTTTTTTGGTCTGGCAATGTTATGCATATATATCTGGATGTATTAGGTTAACAAAAGTGGATTGAATCTTGAAGATTTGTATAGAAAAGATTTGATTTGCATTTGGAATTTTTTGTTTCCAATTTTGGCCAAAACTTGCTCAAATGACTCCAATTAGCCTTTACACGATATTTGGATTCACTCTTCTAATGATAGGCTCATGATCTGATCACAAAACAAATCTTGGGATTTAATTCATCATTTTAATATTTTATTTGATTTATTAATATTTAAATGAATTAAATTCAAATAAATAAAAACAAATCCCATAAAAATGAAATAATGGATTTAAATGTCTTGCATAAGTCCCTGGATATGTTTGAGATCCAAAACCCACGCCCATTAGTTCAAAATAAACCAAGTTGCTCACATTGACTTTTGTGCATTTTCATAAAATTGGTCAACTTTAGCAATGCATATCTTTCTCAATTTTAACCCTAAAATGGTGTTCTTAGACTTTTTAGAGAGCTTAGGATGTCCTTTAAACAACCCTTTTGGTTTCATCTCAATTGGATCTTCCATGTTCATGTAAGGAGCTTTGACCCAAAAGGTGTTTTTGTTGACTTTTTAAAAGGACCTATAATGTATGAACTTGTATCTTTTGATTGAGGAATTTCTTGAACTTGAGGGATGAAGGGGAGTTGTAGGGAATTGGATTCTCCTCAAAATGATCCTTGGTGGAAAAATTTATTATAAAGTATGAGAAAGTTATGCTTGATCAAAGTTTGGTTGACTTTTCCTATAAAAACCCTAATTTTCCATTTTTGACTTTTGATGAGTTAGGAGCATTTCTTGAGGAATCATGATCAACCCTTTATCAAATGATGGATAATACTTCAAAATGTTGACGTTGAGCAGAAATCTTGAAGTTTGACTGCATTTGGGCCACAGTTGACTTTTGACCTAGTACATTTGATTTCCAAGCATTTGAGCAGTTGACTGAGCAAACTTGTTGTGCAAGGCATGAAATTTTGAATGGATGATCTTGAGTACATATTAGGACAATGGAGAACATTTGGGATCCTTGAGACTCACACATCTTGCTTAAAATTGAAACCCTAGTTGAGGTTTGTTGCCTTAAGAGGAGAATTTGTCTGGTAAATTCTTGGTAATCCTTGAGCAATTGAGGACCTCTAGAGGCATGTCTTGAGTGAAAATGGGAGGGAAAATTTTGGGGTACAATAGAACTATTTTCAAAACCAACACTTTGTATACATTCTTATAGAGACGAGAATCATTACAAAGTTTTCCGAAACAAAGGCATTTTTAAAATACTTTCAAAAAAACCCACCACAAACACATTTCAAACAAAGCATTTTTCAAAGTGATCTAGCAAGCAACTAAGAGCCCGTAGATAACTACGGATGAAAAGGGTGCTAACACCTTCCCTTTTCATAACCTACCCCCTGAACTCAAGAAAAATATCTCGAAAGGTCTGTCCTGTTCTTTTCACCCTTTCCTTTATTGGATAAAAAAGTCTGTGGTGACTCTTACTATCCGCAACATTTTGCGATCAAACGTAAAAACACCCGAGTCAGTTCTCCCGCCGTATGAAAGAACTGGATACTTTGCTGAGGAATTTACTTAAAACTGTCGTTACCTTAGAGTTAGATCACATTTAATTGCTTTCATTGTTTGATTTTTTTTCTTTACATTTATGGGTCTTTGTTTGGGTTTATATTGATCTTCTACCCGGATCAGGGAACACCATTAGGTAAGTAGAAATAGATTATGGAAATTGTACAACGTAGACCTATATGTTAAAGAAATGGCTACGTTAGTGTGACACATTTGTTGGTACCAGTATCCCTTGTGTTGAATCAAGGAGAATATGGGGCCGCTGAGCGGTGTCATGAAGCACTAACTGGCCTTAGAACCTTTAATTGAACAACTTGTCCATTAAGAAGTAGTAAGATAGCCGACTTTGGTATAAAGTTGAAGATTGGTTGTGTTGTACCCCAAAATTTACCCTCCCATTTTTACTCAAGACATGTTCATTGGGGTCCTAAATTGCTCAAGAAGCTTCAAATGATTTCTAGGGCACCCTATATGCCTCAGCATAATGGCACTGCCGAGAGAAAGAAAAGAAGTGTACATAACAAGGTGTAGGTCGAAAGCTGAAAATATGCCTAAGAGCTTTTGGGTCGAAGCAGCTTCAACAATAATATGCAGTCTAATTTGATGTCCAACAAAGAACTAGGATCGAAGGAAGGATAATTCGAAATAAAGCGTGAGGAGAATTTTATGAAGTCTTCAATTGGAAGAGCATCATCGAAGGGTTCGTTTTGGAACCATGGATATATAGGTTATTCAAAGCATTACAAGGAAGACACATTTCGATTGGCATGTTGTTCGAATTGGAGTATCGAATAGAAGAATAATGGTTCGAAGGACATGCAATCTTCAAACATGGCATGATCGAAGGACAATTAGAGACGAATCCGCCCAATATAAGTCATCTTAGACTTTTTGTGTCAACGTGTTTCAGGCATGTATCTGAACAGGTGAGGAAGAGGTTGGATGATCAAAGTAAAAGTCGTGAATACTCATAGGTTATCCTTCGATTGGTACATACAATCCATATTCACCAATCGAAGGTGAACTAGTGAGCAAGAAAGATTTTCTTATAGACAAAAGTAAAGGGTGGGAGTTGGAATCGAAGAACCACCTGCACAACTGTGTCTGAAAGGAGTAAAAACGAAGCTTCGACCAGCCAAGATGAAGAGGTGTTCGAATTGAGTGGAAGGAAATCAAAAGGAGTAAAATGAAGATTTGAGAGGCCAAGATGAAGAGGTGTTCGAATTGAGTGGAAGGAAATCTAAAGGAGCAAAATGAAGCTTCGACATGCTAGGATGAAAAGGTGATACTTCGATTGTTCTGATTGAAGGAAAGGAGATCGAAAGGAATAAGAGCTGAGTTTGATTGGGCTGATTGGATAGTTTTCAAATCAAGCAACTAAGGAAGATAATGACTCAATCAGAGAAGCCATGATGACGAGGTCTTGAACCATTCGAATTAAGAGCCATCGAAAAGAACAAAGTTTGGGAGCATTCGAAAGAATCAAGATGTGGAAAGTTGAAACGAATACTGTCCAGGTTCACTCAAAGCCCAAAATGGTAGAAAATATCTCAAAATGGCAACTTCTTAAAACTTCTGATTTTGCTTTCAAACCCATGGTTAATGGCTACTCCGTGCCATTTTCGTCCACCACCACACCCTTATAAATACAAGACAAGATTCTCTATCAAGGGCCCAGACATAAAAACATTGCCTACACACACAAGAAGTTGCCCCAGAAAACCATACCAAATTTCTCAAAAATTTCAATAAGGTAGTCAAAATCAAAATAATCTTTGCAGGCCTTCTCAATCTAAAACAAGCATTCCACTCACTCCCTGAAGGTTCCAGGAGACGTTTCCACACATTAGGCAGGACCAACGCACGCAGGAGCATCACTCACGCAATCCCTCTGTTGGTAACTTGTCTTTGATCTCAAAATCATTCAATATGTAATTTAAATCCATATTGATCATATATCCATGCTATGAATGATGTTTTATGAATTTTTAAATGTTATTCATGTGAGTTTCAGTGCCCAAAACACAAAATGCCATTGCTAGGGAATTTGAATTTGGTTCCTTCGAATACCCGGATTCATGTTGTTTTAGGATAAAATAGCTTCAGATTTTGACTCAGGGGTTCGAATTAGGTGGGGGTTTGAATTAAGGGGAAGGACCTGGGTTTGATACCCAGGTCTTGAATTTTCATTTTTTTCCTAATGCTTTACGTGCAGATTCAGTGTATCCATCCAGTGTATGCATACCATACACCACATGGTAACACCAAAAGATCTCATCTAATCCAGATTAATGCATCCAAGCGCGCAGATCACCATGGACACTCAGAGGCTGTCCTCACTAGATCACAAGACATATTTGGGCTCCTGCTATCTTGGACTTGTGTTTTGCAAGTCATACCCCCCATATTTCTACTGATGTCCTGGCCCATTTATCCGTTTCCTCTTTTTCTATTTATTTGTTTAATTGTTTTTTTTATTATTACAATATAAAATCAGATAAAAATCACAAAAAATTAGGTTAGTTTTTTTGGTAAATTAATTCATTAATCACCTTATCATTTTATTAAAATTAAAATTAAACGTACTTAGATTTTAATTTCTTTTCATAACAAAAATATTAAAAAAGCTTAAGTTTGTATTCTTTATTTTAAATTTCACTTTTTTTTCCAATAATTAATATCATTTTCTAGGTTAATTAATTAACTTGTTAACTTAAACATTTTCTTAATAATATAAAACCCAAAACAAGCAAAAATATTTTTCTTCTTAGGGTTGTAGATGTCTTTTCAATTCACGCGTTTACTTTTACTTTCGCACTTTTGCATATTATTGTATCTGCTTACTGGGATGTAATAGACTTAACTGGGACTTTACTTTTACTACTTTTTTTATTTCTTCCCATTTTGAACTTGTAAATTTCCCCCTCCCCGAAGCCATGTAATAGTTAGGATTTTACATTTCTGCACTTTTAATTTCTGCAAATTATTAACTGCTTAGATGTATGCTAACTAGGATTGTATGGCATGTATAAAACAAAACTCTAGCAAACTTAACACAAGACTAAAATAACTGAAAATAATCTAATTGCACATGCGCACCTCTAGGGCACCCCGCTTCGGTTGCCTTCAGAAAATAGTCACAACTCTCGAAACATGAGTGATTTTAGTGGCTACCCTCCGGTTTAAAGATCATAAGTCTCTCGATGACCCTCTCTACACTGCCTCAGTAAAAATGATCTTAAATCCCTAGGATAGTTACTAAGGTTTCTTGCCAAGTTGCCTTTGTGACTATAAACGTCACTTCAAATGTCCCTCAAAACATACAACGACTAGGGCTACCTACTCACTAATAGTAGGATAGCATTGTCTGAAGGAAAAGAGGAAAAGAACAATCCTTTCGAGTAAAGTAGATAGCTGTTAGATGCTTGCTCAAACAAGTTTTTACACTTACACGAAACAACTTTCAAAAACATTTTCAAAAATGCTTTATCAACACTGTTGAGGACAGATACAAGATTTATCATAAAGCGAGCCACCTTACTATTGGCATTTCAAAAATACTTTTCAAAAACACACAAAGCACAAGGTATTTTCAAAATGAGCTAAGCATCTAAGAGCCTGTAAATAACTACGGGTGGCAAGGGTGCTAACACCTTCCCTTTCCATAATCTACCCCCTTACTCAGAAAACTTTCGAAAGGTCTTTTTTTATTCTTTTCACCCTTTCCTTTGTTGGATAAAAGAAAATTCAGTGGCGACTCTTGCTTACCACAACATTTGCAAACACAACCGCAAAACCATTATAACAGTTGGTTCTGCCATTGTATTAGAGTTGGTAACTCTGCTGGGGATTATATAAAAAATGGGGTTACCTTAGAGCTTAGTTCATTTTTTAAATTGCTTTACATTGTGTGTTTGTATGATTTATCTTTGAGGACTTGTTTGGGTTGTTACTAAAAGATCCTACACCCGGATCTGAGACACCTTTTAGGTAAGCATCAATAGATCATGGAGACTGTACGGAGTAGACTGATATGGTTGAAGCGATAGCTACGTTAGTGTGACACATTTGTTGGTACCAATATCCCTTGTGTTAAATCGAGGAGAATACGAGGCCACTGTGTGGTGTCATAAAGCACTAACAGACCTTAGAACCTTAGTTGAACAAACTTGGCCATTAGAAAGTAGTGAGATAGACGGCTTCGATATAAAGCTGAGGATTGGTTGATACTCGATGCTACACTCATTGAGATCGGACTTTCGGGATATTTTGGCCGTGAGAAAAGATCGCCTGAGCTGAAACAATGCCTGATAAAGAAATATCAGTGATATTGAGACTTCTTAGAACCCAATTACTATTAATAGGACAGGTTGAGCCAACTGAACCTTCAATAAGGTACATATCTTAAACCCCATGCAAGCCTGAACCTAAGACTACTTGTGTGACTTGTTTGCTTTCATTATCTAACAACATGAATTCATTGCAGGACTTGTTTATAGTCATTATCCAATAACCTGGACTTCTTGCAAGAGTCACTTGTCTTCATCACTTTACACTTTTGCTTGGTGCATAGCATATACATCATAACATCATGCCCTAGAATTTCCTTAACCATTTCAAGGATCTCAAAGGATGGTCAAGTTCTGGACATGACACTAATAACTGTTGGACATTGAGAAATAAGATTCAGGACTTGATTGACTTCCTAGCAACAACAACAAGGATGGCCAGTTGGAACAACTGCAAGTTTAGATGGAAGGGATGAGAATCCAGATGAATGGTCAGAGGCCTTTATCCAAAGTTTAACTCGGGAACAAGAAGAGTTAAGGGTTCTCATCAGCAAGCTTCATCAAGACAGATACGACCGTCTGGGGAAAACTGTTAGAGTTGGGGGCCTAATAAATGATCAATCTCTCTTGGTAGATAGGGAATTGGATGACATGTTCGTGCGGGAGCATGTTGAGAATAAACTCAGCGTGATGAAATTCAGGGGACTTCATCTTCAAGTACAACAAAGAAACCCTTCACTGGGAAGAAAGAGGTCAGTGCTGCTTATGACCATAGAAACCAGGGTAAGACTGAACACCGTCCAAAGGTGAGAGCGGTGTTAATTTCTAATCCTACACCGATTCAACAACGACAGTGCAATAGGAGTAGGACAAAATTTCAGGAAAGGTAGTTTACTAAGATTAATATGCCTTTATCTCAAGCACTGTAACACTTGCTGAAAGCTGAACTCATCTCTCTGCGGGATCCTCCTACAAATCCCAACACCGTCTCTCCAATGTACAATCCAAATGTAAGATGTGCGTACCACTCCAACGGTACTGGACATGACACCAATAGCTGTTGGACAATGAGAAATAATATTCAGGACTTTATCGACGAAGGAGTGCTGAAGTTCACACAAGACAGTCAGACTGAATTCTTCTACTATCCTTCAAAGGTACACTACCTGAAGTGACAAGTTCAGACAGAGGGGCTTTTTATTCATTTGAATTCTCAAATTGTAATTTTCTTTTGATTGTTCAAACACTTATTTATGTCAAACTTTGTTATTTCATCAATGCATTGCATATGTTTATCTTAAATTAATTCATTTGTTGCACTATAGTGAAAATGTGCTTTTACTTCCTTTTTGTGATATTCAACTCTTGATTAAAAGCTATAGGCCTTTAGAGGGAGGATGACGAAAAAGATACTATAATCTCTACAATATGCTTAGGAACAAACCTTGTTGACGATGTACAGGCGTTCTTTCAAATCCCAAACAGTGGAGTAATAAGGAAGATAATTCCTAGTCAACCCCTTTGAGCCTAAGAAGTAGGAGTTTTTCTTTTCACACAAATTAAAACCCTTAATCATAACCTGGGGCAGGGTAGATTCTCAATTAATCCAATGGCGCATTCAATCACAAGCTTTCCTGCGTACATGACGAATAGTGTCAAAGAGGCTCTTCCAAACCAAAGATTGTGATGGTTCCGCATAATCATCAAAATAGGCAGTCATTATCTCTCAAAAAAAAGCCCGCTAAGTCAAAACCTATGAAGGGGACTTAAGAAAAAGTTGGGGCATCCCGCTGACTGTAATCACAAAAGAAACAGTTCAGGAAAAAGGTAGGGATAATAAAAAAAAAGAGGTTGCTACAAATCCTCAAAAGAAATATTACAAAAAATGACTGTCTCCTCAAAATAAACGTTCAATTTCTGAAACATCAATGGAATGTCAGAGCCAAGATTCCAGACTCAATTGGCATTTAAACGCACAATTAACTGAGTATAGGAATGAAGAACATCACGAAGAACGGGTTGGGTACAAATAAATTTTGAGCCTTTATCCTTTGTTTCTTAAACTGTGAAATAGACCACGTTACAACCCTTAAAAGTCCTAGCTGAAGCATGGGTTAGTTCGAAAGCATATTGTTACAAAAAGGTATCTTGACTCCTGTAAAGTTTGCTATAAATCCTGAGTTGATATCACATTCTTACAAATTTTGTTTTATTAAAAAATGAATTTTCAAAAACTTCAAGATAAACTTAAGCTTTGCATTCTTTAAATGCCATTGTTTGCATATGACTAATTGTTCAACAATAGAGAAATTCGCACGAAGAATATTCAATGAACGAAAATCCTCTCAGTGGGCAGAATCAAATCAGATGGAAATACATTTCTAGTAGCAGGCCTTTCATAATCAAGGGGCATGACATGATGTCTAACTGATCTGGGGGAAGTCGAGTCAAGATTTGAGGAATCTCTCAAAAGTTCCAAATAGCTAGGGGCAGACCTCCGTCTGAATCACTTGGGGAATTAGACATGAATTCCAGCAAAAGGCCACGTAGAGTCAAGAAAACATTTTCTAGCAGTGCTGTGACATTTACTATTATGGATAGTGACAATTGTCCGCACCTTGTGAACGTGGACATAGCCAGAAAATACTATGCATAAAAGATCCTCTAGGTTGACTGGCCTAGGAAAAAATAAGGGCATCCCGGAGAACCAAAAGAGTTCGGACAAAAATTAGGGACGTATAAATAAAATTGTACACCCGGCAAGTCGAAAACCTGAAAAGGCGACTTAGGCAAAAAAGGGTATCCCGGTGGACTGAAAATCTGAAAGGACTGTCTAGGAAAAAGTTAGGGATTAAATCATAATAATATGTCCCATCATCTCGTCACTTGTCTATCAGTGGAAGGTTTATCGCCCTGATCAGCATTCATCACGGGCTCTAGAAGTTGAGGTATGTTCAAGTCTCCACGGACCCCCACAAAGCCAATTCCATGAGATTATCTCCACAAGGTAATCTTTACAAAGTCATATATTCCCTGCAGATACTTTCTCCAGCAAGTATAGAGGCAGCGACATCCTAATACAAAGTCACTTCCATATCCTCAGTTTACAGCCTTATGATGTCAAAGTTTCTGATACCCCCTGCAGAGCAAGAATCTCCAATTATTCTCTCGACATCTGAAAGAATACCTCAGCATGGTTCATAAATTTCCCGGGTTCCCCAACAGGGCTTCATAAAAATCCCCAAGCGATTTATGGAGTTTCCCTTCCCCAACAGAGTTTATTTCTCTAAACAACGGAAATCCGTCTCCCATCACTTCAACTTCGATGAAATTTGAAGAATTACATTCTTCATCCCCAACAATAATTAGGGATTTATTTTCCCTAGTTCAACAAAGCTGCAGTAGAACAACTGATACGTTCATATATTGCATTCATACATCATTTTACAAGCGTCATAACATACGCAGCACAAATGCATATATCACAATCTCATTTATTTTGAGAACATCATTACCCAATGCACTTCATGCATCATGAAATTGCATACAGCTAACTCTTTACCTTTTTAGGAAAAATCAACAAAAGAATATCATTAACAATTTTCAAAAGTTCCAGATTAATACCTGAAACAAGATAGGACAACTATCTATGAACAACTGATTATAGATTAATACCTGAAACAAGACAGGACTACTATCTACATGAGCAGATTGAAGATTAATTCCCGAAACAGGACAGGGAAACTATCTTTCTTTCTCTAAGGTCATAGATTAATACCTGAAACTAGACAGAACAACTATCTCAACGACCAACAAAAACAAGTTCCAAATTAATACCTGAAACAAGACATGACAACTATCTGTGAATAACTTATTGTAGATTAATACCTGAAACAAGACATGACAACTATCTACATGAGCAGATTGAAGATTAACTCCCGAAACAGGACGGGGAAACTATATTTCTTTCTCTAAGGTCAGAGATTAATACCTTAAACCAAGTAGGACAACTATCTCTACGACTAGCAAAAGGCGAGTTCCAGATTAATACCTGAAACAAGATAAGACAACTATCTGTGAACAACCGATTGTATATTAATAATTGAAATAAGACAAGACAACTATCTAGATGAGAATATTGAAGATTAACTCCCAAAACAAGACGGGGAAACTATCTTTCTCCTAGGTCATAAATTAATTCCTGAAATAAGCTAGGGCAACTATCTCTACAACCAGCAAAAGGTAAGTTCCAGATTAATACCTGAAACAAGACAGGACAACTATTTGTGAACAATTGATTGTAGATTAATACCTGAAACAAGACAGGACAACTATCTACATATTGAAGATTAACTCCCGAAACAAGACAGGGAAACTATCTTTCTTTCTCTTAGGTCAGAGATTAATTTCTGAAACAAGCCAGGGCAACTATCTCAACGACCAACAAAAGCAAGTTCCATATTAATTCCTGAAACCAGACAGGGAAACTATCTGTGAACAACTGATTATGGATCAATTCTCGAAACAAGACGAGGTTACTATCTACACGACCAAACAAAGCAATCTTACACGGGTTCCTTCTCATGATCTCCAGATGCAGCCATACATGGACTCATCCCAAAGCAATCTTACATGAGTTCCTTCTCATGATCTCCAGATGCAGCTTTACACGGGCTCATCCTAAAGGAATCTTACACGGGTTCCTTCTCATGATCTCCAGATGCAGCTTTACACGGGCTCATCCCAAAGCAATCTTACACGGGTTCCTTCTCATGATCTCCAGATGCAGCTTTACACGGGCTCATCCCAAAGAAATCTTACACGGGTTCCTTCTCATGATCTCTAGATGCAGCTTTACACGGGCTCATCCCAAAGAAATCTTACACGGGTTCCTTCTTATGATCTCCAGATGCAGCTTTACACGGGCTCATCCTAAAGCAATCTTACACGGGTTCCTTATCATGATCTCCAGATGCAACTTTACACGGGCTCATCCTGAAGAAATCTTACACGGATTCCTTCTCGCAATTTTCAGATGCAGTCTCACACAGACTCATCCCGAAGCAGCCTTACACAAGCTCCTTCTCATATATCTCCAGATGAAGTTTAACACGGACTCATTCTGAAGCAGCCCTACACAGACTCCTTCTAATATATTTTCAGTCCAGAGATAACTCCTCAGTAGAGCCATGGACAACTAAAGCTCCTAGACTTTATTCCCCACAGAGTTTTCCTCAAGCAAAAGAACAGAAATCAACATTCTCCAGTGGAGTCCTCCTCAGACAACAGGAACAAGAATCCCCATAAAAAGACCTCTTATGAACTCAGCATCTACTTTGGATGGCATCTTTAAGCCCATCTCTGACAACTCTCAGTCATCTTCTCCAAATGGCATCTGCAAGCCCATTCCTAATATCATCAACCAACGACATTACTTCATGCGAGTGAAAATATTTGGGCACCCTAGTGTTCAATCATCTTCCGCCTTCAGATCACAAAAGGCATACGAGCAAATCTAAATCTTCATGTTTAAGAAGATTGAACAACCCCAAAATTTGCCCTCCCATTTTTACTCAAGACATGTTCATTGGGGTCCTCGATTGTTCAAGAAGCTTCAAATGATTTCCATGGCACCCTATATGCCTCAGCATAATGGCACTGCTGAGAGAAAGAAAATAAGTGTACATAACAAGGTGTGGGTCGAAAGCTGAAAATATGCCTAACAGCTTTTGGGTCGAAGCAGCTTCGACAACATTATGCAGTCTAATTTGATGTCCAATGAAGCACTAGGATCGAAGGAAGGATAATTTGAAAGAAATCGTGAGGATACTTTTATGAAGTCTTCAATTGGAAGAGTGTCATCGAATGGTTCGTTTTTGAAACATGGATATATAAGCTATTTGAAGCATTACAAGGAAGGCACACTTCGACTAACATTTTGTTCGAATGGGCGCATTGAATAGAAGAATATTTTGAATTCGAAAGTCTTTATCTTATCCAAAGAAGCACGTTGAAGTCTAATGGTTCGAAGGACATGCAATCTTCAAACATGCATGATCGAAGGACAGTTAGATACGAATTAGCCCAATATAAGTCATCTTAGTGTTCTTGGGTCAATGTGTTTTAGGCATGTACCTGAACAGATGAGGAAGAGGTTGGATGATCAAAGTAAAAGTATTAAATGCTCATAGGTTATCCTTTGATTGGTACATACAAGCTATATTCACCAATCCAAGGTGAACTAGTAAGCAAGAAAGATTTTCTTATAGACAAAAGCAAAGGGTGGGAGTTGGAATTGAAGAACCACCTACACAACTATGTTCGAAAGGAGTAAAAATGAAGCTTTGACAGGCCAAGATGAAGAGGTGTTCGAATTGAGTGGAAGGAATCGAAAGGAGTAAAATGAAGCTTTGACAGGCCAAGGAAGATGTGTTCTAATTGAGTGGAAGGAAATCGAAAGGAGCAAAATGAAGCTTCGACAGGCTAGGATGAAAAGGTGATGCTTTGATTGGTCTGATTGAAGGAAAGGAGATCGAAAGGAATAAGAGCTTTGTTCAATTGGGCTGATTGGATAGTTTTCAGATCAAGCAGCTAAGGCGGATAGTGACTCAATCGAAGAAGCCATGATGATGAGGTCTTGAACCATTCGAATTATGAGCCATCAAAAAGAACAATGTTTGGGAGCATTCGAAAGAATCAAGATGTGGAAAGTTGAAATGAATATTGTCCATGTTCACTCAAAGTCCAAAATGGTAGAAAATATCTCAAAATGGAAACTTCTTAAAACTTTTGATTTTGCTTTCAAAGCCATGGTTAATGGCTGATTCATGCCATTTTCTTCCACCACCACACCCATATAAATACAAGACAGGATTGTCTATCATGGGTCCAAATACAAAAATATTGCCTACACACAAGAAGCTACCCCAGAAAACCATACCAAATTTCTCAAAAATTTCAACAAGGTAGTTAAAATCGAAACAATCTTTGCAGGTCTCCTCAGTACAAAACAAGCATTCCACTCACTCCCTGAAGGTTCCAGGAGACGGTTCCACACATTAGGCAGGTCCAACGCACGCAGGAGCATCACTCACGCAATCCCTCTGTTGGTAACTTGTCTTTGATCTCAAACTCACTCAATATATAATTTAAATCCATATTGATCGTATATCCATGATATGAATGATGTTTATGAATGTTTAAATATTATTCATGTTAGGTTCAGTGCCCAAAACATAAAATGCCATTTCTAGGTCATTCAAATTTGGTTCCTTCGAATCTCAAGATTCATGTTGTTTCAGGATAAAATAGCTTCAGATTTGGACTCAGGGGTTCGAATTAAGGGAAAGGACCTGGGTTTGACACCCAGGTCTTGCATTTTCATTTTTTTCTAATGCTTTACATGCAGATTCAGTGTATTCATCCAGCGTATGCATACCATACACCACATGGTCAACACCAGGAGATCTCATCTGATCCAGATCAACGCATCCAAACGCGCAGATCACCATGGACACTCAGAGGCTGTCCTCACTGGATCACAAGACAGAGTTGGACACCTCCTATCTTGGGCTTGCGTTTTGCAAGTCAACCCCCCATATTTCTACTGATGTTCTGGCCCATTTACCTTTTTCCTTTTTTTTTATATTTATTTGTTTTATTGTTTTTTTATTATTACAATATAAAATCAGATAAAAATCACAAAAAAAATTAGGTTAGTTTTTTTGTAAATTAATTAATTAATCACCTTATCATTTTATTAAAATTAAAATTAAACAGACTTAGATTTTAATTTCCTTTCATAACAAAAATATCAAAAACGCTTAGGTTTGTCTTCTTTATTTTAAATTTCACTTTTTTTTTCAATAATTAATATATTTTTCTACGTTAATTAGTTAACTTGTTAACTTAAACTTTTTCTTAATAATATAAAACCCAAAACAAGCAAAAATATTTTTCTTCTTAGGGTTGTAGACGTATTTTCAATTCGTGCGTTTACTTTTACTTTCGCACTTTTGCATATTATTGTATCTACTTACTGAGATGTAATAGACTTAACTAGGACTTTACTTTTACTGGTTTTTAATTTTTCCCATTTAGAACTTGTAAATTTCCCCCTCCCCGAAGCCATGTAATAGTTAGGATTTTACATTTCTGCACTTTTAATTTCTGTAAATTATTAACTTCTTAGATGTATGCTGTTGTACCCCAAAATTTGCCCTCCCATATTCTTCAAGATTTGCCAAGATCAAGCTTCAAAATCTCTCAAGGATTGCACAGTCCAATTGCCTCCTAACACAGTCAAAATTAGAGTTTTGGTTCTTGCAAAGAACTTGAGGTTTTCAAGGGCTCAATCAAGTCCCATATGCCCATATACATTTTCAAGCATTCATATGTCAAGTTTCAAGACTCACAACATCAAATTGCACAGTCAAAAACCCTAATTGCTCCACAGTCAACTACAGGGGCAAAATGGTCATTTGATAGTCAAAAGTCAAATTTTTTGGTCAACATTTTATTTTTAAGCCACAATCATCATTTGATCAATTCTTGATCATGATTTCTCAGAGCATGGCTCAAAAAGTCTCAAGATGCAAAAGTTTCTATTTTTTGACAGCTGAAAAGTCAACTGCAAATTGACCAAGGCATAACTTCTTCATGGTTCATCATAAAAATCCCATCCAATGCTCATTTTGAAGGGGATGACATTTACTACAACTCATCTTCACATTACAAGTCCAAGAAATTCTCTCACAAAGAGTTATCAATTTCAACATTATAGGTCATTTTCAAAAGTCAACAAAAAGGCACTTTAAGTCAAAGACCATAACTTGAGATTGGTAAATCCAAATGACATGGGACCAAAGGCATTGGTTAGAGGACTTCAAGACCTTTCCAAAATGTCCAAGAACATGTTCATATCTTCAAAATTGAGCAAGATATGCATTGGAGAAGTTGGGAAAGTTTTGGGAATTTTCAAAAGTCAACTTTGCCTAAAAAACTTCAAAATTACTAATGGGCCTCAAATTCTTCCTTGAATCATTACCCAAAGCCTATGCACGACCCATTGAGCTTAAAAGGATTTATTTTCTTATTTTTAATTAATTAATTGAATTTTTATTCTTATTAATTCATTTAATTAGTTTTAATTGTAGAAAAAATCAAATAATGCTTTTTCAAATCTTTTTGTGCAGCAAATCATACTAGGGCAAGCTAGAAAGTCGTTTCACATTCAAAAAGGGAAGATTTTCCATGATTGGCAAGGGTTTTCATGACAAAAGATTGAAATTTACATAATTGAAAATCAAATATCCAAGACATTAATTCAATGGATTCATGGGCTCTTTCTTGACCTAATTTGCTTCAGATACTTATACACAAGCTAACCCTATTCCACAAGAGACGAAAAACTGCTCACAAACTCATAACCAATTTGCAACTTCTCAACAAAAACTTGGAATCTGAAATCACATTTACAGGGTAATTCAAGGCCTTAAAACGTTTCCATTGCCTTACTGACATTGCTAGGAGTCTTTTTGCATCAAGAATCAATCCCAACATGTGAAGAATCCAAGAACATAGACCACACGGTTTGCTATATTTTCTAAATTCGTATATCATCATTCATGCACTTTTAACAATTTTTTTGGATTGATTCATGCTCATAGGGACCTTCTGAAGCTGTTGGTACCATTCAATTGGATTATAGCCCCCTGAATCGAAATTCACCATGGATGAAACCTAGGGTTTCAGAACATCCAAATTAGGGCTTTCCTTGTATGGAAAAATTAGACTTCCAAACCTATATGGATAGAATCGTGGCAACGAGACGAATTGATTGAACTACTCGCGCTCAATTTATCTAATGCATAGTGATATTCGCTATTATTCACTATTCCATTTAGTGGGGGTTTAAAACCCCCGCTACTTGTTTTATAATTGCAGGAAAAAGATGAAGAAGAAGCATGCGTGTCAAGGCGTGACAGGAGCATTCAAATCTGGCGCGTAATTTTTTGTTTATACCACTAACATTTGTTTTTTTTTATATAATAATTACTCTCCATTGTATATACAAACGCGCACAACAGCTCACTTGGAAAGGGACACGCTTGGTAAGTGCTGGGACCTGGGTTCGATTCCCAGGTCCCCCATACAATTGTTATTATTTTTTTCTAATCCATTCCCATGCAGTGCACGCCCCAGGGTCCATCATGCAGCCTCACGTCCAAGCTTGCCACATGGACATGAGCTTCCATCCAAGAGTCAGAAGATGAAGACCATCATATGGTCCAGTCAACCAGCATATGCATGATCAGAAAAGTCAAACAAGGCCCTTGGCTGATGGGCCTGAATTCCTCAATAACACCTCCATATGGGCCTGACACCCCCCTTGGTTTGCTTTATTTTTTGTTCTCTTTTCTTTTAATTTCTTTTAATCATTTAATTGTTTTAATTGTTTTCTTATTTTTACCATAAATTAATTTACATAATAAAAACAGAAAAATCAAAAAATGTAAAATATATTTAATTATTATTAATCCATCACTAAAATATTTTTGTAAATAAATTCTAATAATTAACTTAGTTAATTTAGGTTTTAAACTTTAATCTTTTTCTTAATAAATAAAAAATGCATAGAATTAGGTTTTTTTAACATCTTCACCTTTTACTTAATTAATTTTTCTCATTATTTATTATTATAATTACTATTTATTTTTGTAAATAAACATGTACATTAATTAATTAGTAAATTAGAGTAACTTTAATATTTCTTTTTATTAATAATTAAAATAACTTAGAATTAGGGTTTCTCTTGATTTTAATTTTCTTTATTTCATTAAATACCAAAAACATAAAAACATTTTCTTTCCCTTATTTTCTTTAATTAAATAATTAATTAGCTTTTAATTCAATTTAATTTCAAAAGGGTCAAAACCCTCGGACGTCCTGATTTTATTCTTTCGCACGTTATTCTTTTTTCTTATTGAATATTATGTAACTGCTTTCTGGATATAATAGTAATTAGGTTTACCGCATTTATTTACTTTCCGCATCTTTTATAAAAAACGGGTCTTTGTACTTTGGCGATGTATAGACCCGCGCCTTGTAATAGCGTAGCTTTTTATCTTTCCGCTTTTAATTTTCCTCACTCTTAAATTCTAAATTGCATGAAAGAATGTATGGTCAATTAAAAACAAGCGTAGCTCACGATGCCCTGATCAAAGATAAAACATAAACTAAAAATAACACACAAATACACACACCACTTCTAGGGTACGCCTCACCTGTTGCCTTCGAAACGTGGTCGTCAAGTATAGGACGTTTTAGTAAGACCTTATGTCCATGATCCAGTTGCCTCGAAATAAGTTGCCTCGAAACAGTTGTCTCGAAACAGTTTCCTCGAAACGGTTGCCTCGGATTAAAAAAGGATCAAGGACATAAGGGTAGCTTCTAAGGTGTCCTACTGTTGCTTCGGTGACCACACTGTCCCTACACTCGAATTGACCCGAATACCTCCAACGACGGTGCTACCTACCTCTCAATGGTGGGATAGCACTGTTTAAAGGACTCTTACACAGCCTAATTCCTTAGAGTAGGTAGATCTCATGGGTACTTGCTCTTTTCAAAAACAAACAAAACATCTTTTCACACTTACACTTTCAAAAAGTTTTCAAACAAATTTTTCATACACTCTTGAGGACAGATACAAGAGTTACTCAGAAATTTTTCAAATGAAACTTTTTTTAAAACCCACTCACACTTGAAAAGCAAACATCTTCTGAAAACATAAGAGCAAGTACCTAAGAGCCCGTGGATAACCACGAATAGAAAGGGTGCTAACACCTTCCCTTTCTATAAATCTACCTCCCGAACCGAGAGACATCTCAAAAAAGGAATTTTGCTGTGCTTTTGTCCTTTCCTTGTTGGAGAACATAAAAGACAGTGGCGACTCTTGCTTACCGCGACATTTCGCGAACCAGCTTAAAAAACAGTCAGTTCTATTTCCACCAATCATATATGCTAACTAAGATTGTATGGCAAGAATAAAACAAAATGTTAGCGAACTTAACACAAGACTAAAATAACTGAAAACAATCCAATTGCACATGCGCACCTCTAGGGTACCCCACTTCGGTTGCCTTCGGAAAATAGTCACAACTCTCGAAACGTGAGAGATTTTAGTGGCTACCCTCCGATTTAAAGATCATAAGTCCCTCAATGACTCTCTCTATGCTGCCTCGGTAAAAATGATCTTAAAGCCTTGGATAGTTACTAAGGTTTCTTGCCCAGTTTCCTTTGTGACAATAAACGTCTCTTCGAATGTCCCTCAAAACATCCAACGACTAAGGCTACCTACTCACTAATAGTAGGATAGCACTGTCTAAAGGAAAAGTGGAAAAGAACAATTCTTTCGAGTAAAGTAGATAGTTGTTAGATGCTTGCTCAAACAAATTTTTACACTTACACGAAACAACTTTCAAAAACATTTTCAAAAATGATTTATCAACACTCTTGAGGACTGATAAAAGATTTATCATAAAGAGAGCCACCTTACTATTGGAATTTCAAAAATACTTTTCAAAAAACACATAAAGCACAAGGTATTTTCAAAATGAGCTAAGCATCTAAGAGCCCGTAGATAACTATTGATGGAAAGGGTGCTAACACCTTCCCTTTCCATAACCTACCCCCTTACTCAAAAAACTCTCAAAAGGTCTTTTTCTGTTCTTTTCACCTTTTCCTTTGTTGGATAAAAGAAAATTCAGTGGCGACTCTTGCTTACCACAACATTTGCAAACACAAACGCAAAACCAGTATAATAGTCAGTTCTGCTATCATATTACAGAACTGGCGACTCTGTTGGGGATTATATAAAAACTGGGGTTACCTTAGAGCTTACAAAGTTTTCCAAAACAAAGGAGTTTTTAAATTACTTTCAAAAAAACCCACCACAAACACATTTCAAACAAAGCATTTCTCAAAGTGATCTAGCAAGCAACTAAGAGCTCGTAGATAACTACAGATGAAAAGGGTGCTAACACATTCCCTTTTCATAACCTACCCACCGAACTCAAGAAAAATATCTCTAAAGGACTTTCCTATTCTTTTCACCCTTTCCTTTATTGGATAAAAGAAAAGTCGATGGCGACTCTTGCTATCCACAACATTTTGTGATCAAACGCAAAAACACCTGAGTCAGTTCTCTCGCCGTATGACAGGACTGGCGACTCTGCTGGGGAATTTACTTAAAAGTGGGGTTACCTTAGAGTTAAATCATGTTTAATTGCTTTCATTGTTTGATTTGTTTTCTTTACATTTATGGGTTTTTGTTTGGGTTTATATTGATCCTCTACCCGGATCAGGGAACAACATTAGGTAAGTAGAAATAGATTGTGGAAACTATACGGTGTAGACCGATATGGTTGAAGAAATGGCTATGTCAGTGTGACGCATTTGTTGGTACCGATATCCCTTGTGTTGAATCAAGGAGAATACAGGGCCGCTGAGAGGTGTCATGAAGCACTAACTGACCTTAGAACCTTTAATTGAACAACTTGGCCATTAGGAAGTAGTGAGATAGCCGACTTTAGTGTAAAGCTGAAGATTGGTTGATACTCGATACTACACTCATTGAGATCATACTTTTGGGATATTTCGGCCGTAAGAAAAGATTGATTATGCTGAGACAATGCCCAATGAATAAAGATCAATGATATTGAGATCTCCTAGAACCCGATTACTTTCTAGGATAGGTTGAACCAACTAAACTTCAAGAGGGTACTTACCTATGAAACCCATGCAAGCCTAAACCTGAGATTCGGTGTGCTTTGTTTGCTATTATCATTCATGACATCATAAGCATCATAACATCATAAGAATTCTCACTAACCATTTCAAGGATTTAGGAACTTATCTTTGTTCTGTTTTGTAGGTCATGACTTCCATTCGTAGGAATACCATCCGAATCAATTTCGTAAAAGTGCATCCTCAACTTCAAGAGTTAGCATCAAGGGTGCCTGGAGATTCTTCCTTCACCGAGAAATATGGTCGACTTCTCAACTTGGTTATCTCAAATTTCCAAGAAGAAATTATGTGTGTGCTTTTCCAATTCTTTGATCCTATGCATCATTGCTTCACCTTTCCTGACTACCAATTGGTGCCTACATTAGAAGAGTTCTCTCAATTGCTAGAAATGCATGTACTTGATCAAATACCATTCACCGGTTTAGAGGAGACTCCAAAGCCCGAAGTTATTTCTGAAGCCTTGCATTTGAAGAGATCCGACATTGTGACAAATTGGGAGACAAGAAGTGGAGTTAAGGGTTTCTTATCCAAGTTTATGTTGGAGAAGGCTCGTTCATTCTGGGAGGATATGGATTTTCAAGATTTTGAAGATGTCTTGTCCCTTATAATCTATGGTTTGGTTCTATTTCCCAATCCGAACCAACTCATAGATGTGAATGCCATCAAGGTTTTTCTCTCTCACAATCTTGTACCTACCTTGCTTGGAGAAATTCTACATTGTTTCTACACTTGCACCATGAATAAAATAGGTACTCTTTTGTGTTGCATTCCCTTACTCTCTAGGTGGTTTTTTTGGCACCTACCTCGATCAACATTGAATAATGATCAAGGATTGACATGGTCTCAAAGGATGATGTCACTCACCCATTCTGATATTCATTGGTGTTCTCGATCATTGGAGGACATTACTATCATCATCCATTGTGGGGAATTCCCTAATGTAACTCTGCTTGGCATTAGGGTAGGTATTACCTACAACCCTTGTTTTGCTTTACGACAGTTTGGGTATGCACGAAGAGATGGTCCCCATGATGCACTCATCTAAGGTTTGGTATTTGATTACGAGGGCGACGACCAAGGCTATCGTCAAAGGTTCATACGAGCTTGGAGAATGATAAACAAAGTGGATATTAAGACATTGGGACATATGAATTCCACCCCCCTTGAGCCTTACCTTAAGTGGGTACGAACTCGTGCTCAAAGTCTCGTGATTCCTTACCCCGCCATCTTACCAATCATCATGGAGCCTGTTGTCGAAGGAGATGTTCCATATTTTGTCCTTTATCCTTATATGCCTACTTCTCTTGAAGATTTGCAAAGAGCTCGAATTCATCTAAAGGGGGAGTGAGACACCTTTAAAGCCCAGTTTTATGCAAGCGAGAAGAAGACGTTGGAGCTCACGAGATAACTTCATGAGGAGAGGAGCCTGAATGCCTATATCGCTCCAAAGAGGAAGCATACATAGGAAACTTTAGCCATTATTATTGTATTGTAGTTCATTTTGTTTCTTTTGTTTCAATATAAGCCCAAGTGGCATGTTTTAAGCAATTTGAACTTATTAATACAATTTATGTTGTTTCCCTTTTGTCTAAACAAATTGAAATCTTCTAAGTCCTTGAAATCATTTGCATACGAATGTTCATGCATCATAACATAAACAGGTTTTCCATAACAGGTTTCCTTATCTTTCTAATGTTTATTTCAGTAAGATGGATATCGAACAAACAGTGAAGGATCTCCAAGCATAGAATGCTCAACTCCAACAGATGTTCCTAGCTCTGGCTAAAAGACAAGAGGACCTGAAGGCTCTCATGATCAAAGGAAAGAAGAAAAAGACAAAGAAACCAGTGGGTGTCCTGAATATGGGAAGGAGATTCAGAGAACCACCAAAGTAAGCTCTAGAATTTGCCACTCCGTCAAATGAGAGGGACAATCAGGAAGAGAATACAAAAGAAGGGGACCATAGTCTGGGGTCTGATGAAGAAGAGGCTGAATATGATGAAGAATAATATCCTCCTACCGATGACAAATATAAACAACTGGAGGATCATCTCAGCGCCATGAAAATTCAGAGAGTACCTGGTCTGGATTTTGAAGAATTAGGTTTGGTTTCTGGAGTGGTCATTCCACTGAAGTTCAAGGTTCTCGCATTTTCTAAATATGGAGGAGTTTCATGTTCTAAGCTGCATCTAAGGTCTTATGTCAGGAAGATCCAACCTCACACTGCTGATAGGAATTTGTGGGTGCATTTCTTCTAGGAAAGTTTATCGGGGACTCAATTGGAATGGTTATGTCAGCTGGAGGGAACCAACATCCGCAACTGGGAGGATTTGGATACTCCTTTCTACATGCAGTACCAATACAATGTTAACCTCGCTCCAACCCGTGCACAACTTCAAAGCATGTCTATGGGTTCCATTAAGGGATTCAAGGATTATGCCCAGAAGTGGAGAGATCTTGAGGGAATAGTTCAGCCTCCTCTATCTGATAGAGAGTTGATAGATATGTTTTTGGGTACTTTGTCAGTCCCATTCTTCAAACATCTGATCGGGAGCTCTTCAGCTGGGTTCACTGAGCTGATATTGACAGGTGAAAGAGTAGAAGTGGTATCAAGAGCGGTAAGATTAAGAGAGATGCGTCTTCAAGTACAGTAAGGAAACCATTCTCTGGGAAGAAAGAAGTAAGTGTTGCCTACAGTCAGAGGAATCAAAGAAAAGTTGAACACCATCCAACGGTAGAAGCTATAATGATCTTTAACCTTGTATCAACTCAATGACAAAACAATCAGTGCAGGCAGGATGCGCCTAGAAGATATTTCCCCTGGCTTAACATGTCCTCATCTCTAGTTTTGCCACACCTGTTCAAGTCTAATCTGGTCACTCTGAAGGAGCCTCCCCAAAATCCAAACACTACATCTCCCCGTTATAATCCAAATGCTCGGTGTGCCTACCACTCCAACAGTCTAGGGCACGATAGAAATGATTGTTGGGCTCTGAAGAATAAAGTTCAGGATCTTATTGAGGAAAAGGAGATTGAATTTGACCCTCTCGAGACCCCTAACGTGATAACTGCACCAATTCCCAAGCATGTTCAGGGTGTTAATGTCGTTGATGACGACCTGTTTGTTTCTTCTGTTGATGACCTAGCTACTCCTCTTCTAATTGTTAAGGAAAATCTCTTGCGAGCCAGTTTATTTCCGGGATGTGGTGAAGGTTGCCACCTGTGTACATCTCTACCGAATGGTTGCTTGTTGTTGAAGATAGGTGTCCAACGCTTGATGGACAACAAGGAAATTATGTTTGAGAATACTCCCTGTACGAAAAGTCTGTGTGAAGATATATCAATTATTACCATTTCCGACAATCCTCCCAGGGTCTCCTCCAAAAGACCTATCAGGATTACATCCACTCATAAGGTTGCTTCTTTAATTATCACCTTTCCAGGGCCAATACCATATTCCTCCGACATGTTGTTCCTTGGAATTATGGAGCTGATGTCTACTACCATGGCATCAAACAAGACCTCATGGCCATTAAGAATGAAGTTACTAAAGATATTGATCCTAACATCGACAACATTGTTGGTACCAGTAAAATTACCAGAAGCGGAAGGGTTTTTTCTCTTGAAATCTCCCCAAAGACTGTTTCCACTCCTTTGGTTATTCCTGCTAAACCACATGTTTCTCCTGTTGTTATTCGTGCTACTGAGTCAGCTGGGACTCGGGGCAAAGAAGTATTGTTTGAGTCTTCCCGGACGGAGGCACCCAAAGAAGCCATTCCTGAAGCCTCCAAACGAGAAATGAACGAAATTTTAAAAATCATACGGAAGAGTGATTATAATGTTGTGGAGAAATTGGGGCAGACCCCTTCAAATATTTCAATGCTGGCCTTATTGTTATGCTCTGAAGCCCATGCTAAGGATATGGTGAAGTTCCTTAAATCTGCTCATGTGCCACAAGAGACTTCTGCCGACCAATTTGAGAACTGTGTTGCTAGTCTGACTGCTGACAATGGACTTGGTTTCTCCGATGCTGATTTGACGTCTAAAGGAAGAAAGAATAATGATGCCCTGGATGTCTCTATTGAGTGCAGGGGAACTTCCCTGGCTCATGTTCTAGTTGATACAGGTTCACCGCTAAATCTTCTACCCAAGGGTTCCTTAGACAGATTGGACTGTGAAAAACTGACTTTGAAGCCCAGTAATATTGTGGTGAGGGCTTTTGATGGTTCCAAGAGAATGGTACACGGGGAGGTGGACATTCCTATTAAAGTTGGTTCCCAAACTTTTGGCTCCACTTTCTATGTAATGGAAATTTTCCTGTCTTACTCTTGTTTGTTGGGACACCCTTGGATTCATGGGGTCGACGCTGTCACTTCCACCTTGTATCAGATGTTAAAATATCTGTGTAAATGGAAAGATTGTTACAGTCCATGGCGAATAAGAGTATATGGTAAGCCATCTGAACTCTTTCTGATATGTCGAGATGGACAGAGAGTTAATCGAGACCCCCTGCCAGAATTTTGAAAGGTTCTTCAGACAATTGATGTTACCAAAGTTGCTATCGTTATTCCAAAGATTACCAGACCTCCACTGAAGATGTCTTCTCTAAAAGATTCCAGGGATGTAATTGAAGAAAGTGGGTGAAATATTTGGGGCCAACTACCTGACATCCCCTATAAGTCTGACAAGTTTGTTTTGGGTTTCACTTCAGGAGCTCAAAAAGTCATTCATCGTGCTCGTACTAGAGAACCAACACTATGCATTATCAACCATGGAGTCAATATTGTAGAAGACACTGACAGTGACTGTGACCTGGACAATTGGATCTTCCTTGCTACCCACGATGGAGTTAACAATTAGACGGATACAGATTTTGTTCCCATTACTTTCATCCAGGAGTAATTGTCTTTTTGTTTATTGGGATATTTAATATTTAAACAATTTAAACTTTAAAGCCATGTGTCTTACCCGAGGCACAATTGTTTATTTGTGAGGGTTATCATCTCACTTTAATATGTCATAAATAAATAATTGAACATTTTACATACAAATTTTGTGCTCTTTGTCTTTCTTTTCTACTTTTACTTTATCAAAATAAATATGCTCTCTTACACACACCCACATATCAAACTGCAGATCCATATCCACTCTGGATCCCATTGATAACGGTTCTGCTATTTCCAGTTATGACTTCAAAAATCCGATCTACCAAGCCGAAGACGAAGGCGAGGAAGATTGTGTAGTACCAGGAGAACTTGCTAGACTATTACAACAGGAGGAAAGAGCAATACAGCCTCATGAAGAGCCAGTCGAGACGGTAAACTTGGGTACTGAAGAGGATAAGAAAGAAGTCAAGATAGGTGCCAACTTGGAGCAGAGAGTCAAAGAGCGGTTAATCCAAATGTTACATGACTACATTGAGATCTTCTCCTGGTCATACAAAGACGTGTCGGGGCTGGACACTGATATTATGGTTCACCGTCTACCAACGAAAGAAGAATGTCCTCCAGTGAAACAAAAGGTTCGTCGTATGCGTCCTAAGATGTCAGAAAATATCAAGGATGAAGTTATGAAATAATTTAACTTCGGGTTCTTAGCTGTTACTTCTTATCCACAATGGGTTGCAAACGTGGTACCAGTACCTAAAAAGGATGGTAACATGCATATGTGTGTGGATTACAGAGATTTGAATAGGGAGAGCCCCAAGGATGACTTTCCGCTTCCCCATATTGATGTTCTGGTTGACAACACTGCACAACATAAGATCTTTTCCTTCATGGAAGGTTTCTCCGGGTATAATCAGATTAAAATGGCACCTGAAGATATGGAGAAAACAACTTTTGTCACGCAGTGGGGCACCTTCTGCTACAAAGTTATGCCATTTGGGTTGAAGAACGTTGGGGCAACCTATCAGCGTGCTATGGTAGCCTTGTTTCATGATATGATCCATCACGAGATAGAAGTCTATGTCGATGATATGATATCCAGGTCTCAGAAAGAAGAAGAGCACTTGGATCACTTGCAAAAACTGTTTGAAAGACTGAAGAAGTACAGGTTAAGATTTAATCCGAACAATTGCACCTTTGGAGTAAGATCTGGTAAGCTATTAGGTTTCGTTGTCAGCAGCAAAGGTATCGAAGTAGATCATGTGAAGGTTAGAGCTATTTAAGAGACGCCAACACCTTACACCGAGAAGGAGGTTAGGGGATTCTTAGGACGTCTAAACTGCATTGCCAGATTCATTTCCCACCTAACTGCTACTTGTGATCCAATCTTAAAACTACTAAAGAAAGATCAAGTAGTGAAGTGGAATGACGACTGCCAGACTGCCTTTGACAGAATCAAGAAGTATCTTCAAGAACCTCCAATTTTGATGTCACCGGTTAAAGGAAGACCTTTGATCATGTACTTAACAGTATTAGAGAATTCAATGGGGTGTGTGCTTAGGCAGCATGACAAGTCTGGTCGAAAAGAGCACACAATATACTACCTGAGCAAAAAGTTTACCGACTGTGAAACCGGATATTCATTGCTCGAGAAAACTTGATGTGCTCTGGCATGGGCTTCTCTCCGGCTAAGACAATATATGCTAACTCACACCACTTTATTGATTTCTAAAATGGATCCTATCAAATAGATATTTGAGAAGCTCTCTCTCTCTCTCTGGGAGGATAGCTAGATGGCAAATGATTCTAACTGAATACGGTATTCAATATACAACACATAAAGCCATCAAAGGAAGTTTATTGGAAGATCATTTGGCCCATCAAGATGTTGATGATTATCAATCTATGAACTTTGACTTCCCATATGAGAATATCATGTTAACGATTGACTGTGCGAAACCTGGACCGTATGAAGGACCTGAAAAAGGTTCCTGATGGACTATATTTTTTGACGGAGCTTCCAATGCACTTGGTAATGGAATCGGTGTTGTGATCATATCTCCCAAAGGATGCCATACTCCTTTCACTGCCAGGCTATATTTCAACTGTACCAATAACATGGCTGAGTATGAAGCATGCATTATCGGTCTCAAAGCTGCTATTGACCTGAGAATCAAATTCTTGAGTGTATTTGGAGACTCGGCCCTGGTGATCAGTCAAATCAAAAGAGGATGGGACATGAAGCATCCTAATATCATCCCTTACCGAAAGCACATGTTGACACTGATTCCACACTTTTAAGAAGTTACCTTTGAGCATTTTCCACAAGAGAAAAATCAGTTAGCAGACGCGCTAGCTACTATGTCATCCATGTTTAAAGTCGGATGAGATAATTAAGCTCCTCATATCACTATTGAGAGATTGGACAAACCATCATACTATTATGAGGTTGATACTGAAGAAGTAGTGGACAAACCCTGGTTCCATAAAGTGAAAAGATACATCGAAGCACAAGAGTATCCTGAGGGAGCTTCCGTTAATGATAAGAAGTTCCTAAGAAAGTTCTCTACCAAGATTTTCCTCAGTAACAAAATCCTCTACAAGCGCAACCACGATTCTACTTTGATCCGGTGTGTAGACAAGAGTGAGGCAGAGAAGATTATGGCAGATATGCACGAAGGTACCTTCCGTACCCATTCTAGTGGGCACACAATGGCTAAGAAGATTTTGAGGGCAGGGTACTACGAGTCCACTATGGAAGCAGACTATTATCACCATTCTCGAACTTGTCACAAGTGTCAGATCTATGTTGACAAAGTACATGTGCCTTTAGTTCCCTCGAACGTCTCGACTGCTCCCTGGCCTTTTGCAATGTGGGGTATTGATATGATTGGAGAGATTAAACCTATCGCTTCTAATGGGAACCGCTTCATCCTGGTTGCCATTGATTATTTCAAAAAGTTGGTCGAGGCAGCTTCATTTGCATCTGTTACCAAGAACGCTGTGGCCCAGTTCATCAGACATAACCTTATCTGTCGGTATGGTATTCCAGAAAGAATCATCACAGATAATGGTACCAATCTCAATAATTCTATGATCACTGAGCTCTGCACCGAATTTAAGATTCAACATCATAACTCTTCTCCTTACCGGTCGAAGATGAATGGAGCTGTAGAGGCTGCCAATAAAAACATCAAGAAGATCATACAGAAGATGACGGTGACATACAGAGACTGGCACGAGATGTTACCATTTTCTCTTCATGGTTACCGTACCTCAGTACACACATCAACATCGGCAACTCCTTTCTCTCTAGTATACAGTATGGAAGCTGTGCTACCTATCGAAGTCCAAATCCCTTCCTTGAGAATCATGAAGGATGCAGGTTTGAATGAAGACGAATGGGTTCAGACTCGACTTGACCAATTGAACTTTATTAGTGAGAAAAGGATCGCGGTTGTTTGTCATGGTCAGATGTACCAGAAACGTATGATCAAAGCTTTTAACAAGAAAGTCAGACGTCAGGAATATAAAGTTGGTGACCTAGTAATCAAGCGCATTATCCAGCCACAAGGTGATCCTAGGGGAAAATGGAATCCCACATACAAAGGACAATTTTTTATCAAGAACATATTTTCTGGTGGAGCCATGATATTAACCACTATGGACGGTGACGACCTTCCGCATCCTGTAAACACAGACATGGTTAAAAGATACTACGCATAAATAGAGACCCGCTAGGTTGACTGGCCTAGGAAAAAATAAGAGCATCCTGGCGAACCAAAACGGTTCGGGAAAAAGTTATATATATATATATATATATATATATATATATATATATATATATATATATATATATATATATATATATATATATATATATATATATATATATATATATATATATATATATATATATATATATATATATATATATATATATATATATATATATATATATATATATATATATATATATATATATATATATATATATATATATATATATATATATATATATATATATATATATATATATATGAAAAGTCTGTACACCCGGCAAGTCAAAAACCTGAAAAGGCGGCTTGGGCAAAAAAGAGTATCCTAGTGTACTGAAAACCCGAAAGGACGGTCCAGGAAAAAGTTAGGGATTAAAAGCGTACAAATATGTCCCATCGAATCACTTCACAGACAGACTTTAACATCAAGTGTCAACTTCAATTAGTACTAATCAATCCAGTCAGCTTCGGTCAAGCAGCAAAGTGATGAGACGCTCAAAGATATAAAGGCAATAGCAGAATGGGAAGCCAATGGGATTATTTCACATAACTGTTTTTCTTTGTATATTACTTTGTATAGTTTTCATTCTTACAACGACATTCTCTGATTAGGGTGTATGTCTCCTTGTACAAAAAACGCCTGTTATAGGCAGACTTCTTCAAATTAATACAAAAGTTATCTCTTTGAAAATGCATAAACTATTTGTTTTTATTTTTCTGTTTTGTTTTGCAAAAATGTCCAGTGGTTATTTTTAACATATGCATTTGAATATAATCACCATTTACAAATACACGTATAAAAACAGAAAGACATTTTATAAATGGCTTTAAGAAACAGGACAATGTCTAAAAAGCCATCTGCAAATCCCCGCAGATACATCCCATAATAGATATAGAGACAGAGATGTCCTCCCACAAAGTCACTGCCAGATCTTTAGCATACAACCTATTGATGGCAGAGATTCTGATATTCCTCGCAAAACAACAGTATTCAATCATCTCCCCAGTGTTATACCCCAATTTTTGCCCCTAAGATCCCTTCATCATACCATATTGATTCAATCACAACAAGATTACATTAGGGCTTTTGGTTCTCCTCCCTATCTATAGCTTTGCTCTTTGAGGAATCACCAAGCACCTTGACTTGTTTTCTTTTGTGATCATGCATGTTTTGTTTTGACTTTCCTTTTAATCAATAAAATTCAATGTTGGTTTGTCTTACTTGTTAATAATGTAGGTAAAGGCAATATGGCTTAGCAAGTTGATCCATGGGTTCATGAGTTTATTTCCATGCCCTAGTCAATAAAGCTTGAGAAATTCAAACCTCGCCATTGAAGTTGTTTTGGAAGAAATATCATGGCAACGTTTATTTTGGTTCACCATATTTCAAAGTTATCAAGATTGATTCAAAAGTATAAGAGGTTGATTGAAGAAGTTGTCATGGTTGGACAAGGCCTTGTTCCCATTAGTCACAAGTGCATATTTCTCTCAATTCTCAAGATATGGAAGTGGTTTTGGTTTCTATGAGTTCTCATTATCATCCTTAACAACATCTATCTACAAATCAAAAGTGTTGGTACAAGAAGGTTGTTTAAAATTGTCAAAGTTCCTCAAAGCATTTTCTTGAGCTAGGAGCTAGGGTTTTGAACTTCAAAGAAGTATATCTTGCTCATATTTTGGTAATTTTGAGTGATTCCAAAAAATCCTTCTCTTTAAAGGGTTATTAACAAATCACTTCAAAATTATCAAGGATTTTTCACGTGGAAGAAACTTGATGATGAAGAAAGATTACAAGTCCTCCAGATGAACCCCCAACTTCCCATGTGTGACTTCAAATAATCATAACTTGGTCAATTTTTATCACCTTGAGCTCACTCTTTTTCCATAATGATCTTGAGGATGTGAACTTTATTTCTTATTTTATATACAAAGTGAGAAAATGGATGGAGGATGCCTTAAGGATACAAAGGATTATAGGTCATTTCATGATTTTTTTGCCAACTTCAACAATTCTTAACTCTCTCAATTTTTGGAGATTTTGAATGGTTCAAGTTTTAAAATGTCATTCAAGAGGTCTATTTCATGCCATATTTTTTGGTCAAGAGCAAATTCCAAGAGGAAGGGCATGTTTGGATGCAAAACATTATAGGTCACTTTTGAAGAAAAACTTGAAATATTTCTAAGTATGAAAAGTCAACCTCTTTTTCCCAACTTTGACTCCTTGCAACTTTCAGCTCAAACATCCATTTGATTCCATTCTTTTCCCATTTCAAAGCTTGTAATCTCATCTTTATAAAGCATCAAGAACCATGCCTTAAGTCCCATTGAGCTGAGAATGCCATTGTTTCAAAAGTGGTAACTTGGAATTGAAGTTTCATCGCAAGTCAGAATTTGAATTTCATGTTACAACTACTAACCTTCAAATTAGCACGCGTTTTGGGCCTAAACATGATTATCCAACTTTCCCAAGTGGATTAGTGCATCAAAACACGCGTTTTGCATGATTTTTGACAAAAGAGAAGTCACACTTTCTTCATGATACAGACCCACACGAATTCCCTCCAAATTTCATCATTCACCCTTCCTTTTGATCCCATTTGCTTCTCCTATAAATACATGATCTATCCCATTCATTTTCTCAAGCTTGAACAGCCAAAATCACCCTGCCAAACTCGCTCCATAACTCACTTTTCTGCAACTTCGAAATCATTGTTCAAGCCTTTTTCTATCATTTCACCTTCCTTGATCTTCCCTGAAGGTAACAGAAGAAGAATTGAGACTTGAAACCTTCTGGATTGATCTGACCAAGTCCATTTACAGAGCTCTGCAACTGAACTTCAATAGGTAGATTTCTCCATCAATTCTTCCAAACTTTGATAATTGTGAAGCTCTCCTTCTCCTGATTCTTGTGCTTCTTACAATTTTTAATCCATTGAGAATTAAGAGAGAAATCTCAAATTCAAGGTGCTCGCTATTTTTTGGGTTTTTGATTCATACCTCTTTTCATACCTTATATAAATTTGTCGCGATGGTGATGTTAGGATCGTCTTGAAGAGACGAATCCAATGATACTAGTTTGGGATCCTAATTTTTCCATTTGAAGGATCTCACAAAATCTCCATTGCAGGGCGTATGGAGGTTGAAGACGATGACATGTCTCGTCTCAGCCAATGATAGCGTGCCAAACATTTTAATTTCATTGGTTGCCTTTTTTCTGATCCTATGTGTATCTCACCAAGGTCTATTTCAAGCACAACGCGTCTGGTCCATTGGATCAGCTTACTAACGCGTTTTGACTATAATCTGATGGCCCACGTCTTTTTGGTTTTATTTTATTTTCTGATTTTATATTTTAATTGATTTAATTTTCAAAAATTCATAACTCTTTTATTTTTTATCCAAAAATTATGAAAAAATTCACAAAAATACTTTGAATTATTTCTGATCTCATGACTATTTTTTCACATTTTTATTTTGACAATTGATATTTTTTATATTTTTTGCATTATTTGCTTTCTTTTAATTACTTTAAAAATACTTTCTGACATTTTTTAATTCTAAAAAAATTCATAAATATAATTTTACATATTTCTCACTTTTTGAAAATTTTATGGAATTTTATATTGATGTTTACTATTCTTTGATCTATTTTCTATTTATTTGAGCAATTTTAATTAGTTTAAAAATAATTTCTGACTTTAAAAAATTACCAAAAATTTTATAAAAATATTTGAGTCTATTTATGATTTTTCTATGACCTTATTTCTTTTTTATGAATCAATTTGAACATAGTTGATATTTTTCTCTCTTATTTCTATTTTAAAACATTTTAAAATCCTTTTTAATGCATATATTAAATGTAATATTATTTTATGATTATTTTCTGGCTGATCTTGGGTTGAATTTTTGATCATAAAATTTTTTAACATCCTTGGATCCATTGTGTTGAGTCTAACTCCATAAAAATGGATGAATGATTTTAATAATAGTTTGATTAAATTTTAATTCAAATGTGATTTATATATTCTTTCCCACCCTTCTTCATCTCATCCTTTCTTATTGAATTAAGTATTATTGGAGCATGATCTCTATATCATGTCTCAAAACATATGGTGCATAGATTGCTATTGACCGACCTAAAAATAGGTGCGACTTCTATATAAGTCCACTTACGATTGCTCAGAATGGAATCAAATGGATGCTTGAGCTAAAAGTTACATTGAGTCAAAGTTGAAGAAAAAGGGTTGATTTTCCATACTTAGAAATATTTCAAATTCTTCTTCAAAAATGACCTATAATCTTTTGCATCCAAACATGGCCTTCCACTTGGAATTTGCTCTTGACCAAAAAAGATGGAATGAAGTAGATCTCTTGAATGACATTTTGGGACTTGAACCATCCAAAATCTCCAAAAATTGAGAGGGTTATGACTTGTTGAAGTTGGCCAAAAATCATGAAATGACCTATAAACTTTTGCATTTTTAAGGCAACTTCCATCCATTTTCTCACTTTTCACATAAAAGAAGGCATAAAGTTAACATCTCCAAGATCATTATGCAAAAAGAATGGACTCAAGGTGATGAAAATTGACCAAGAGGTGAGCAAGATATGCTCCTTTGAATTCAAAACACTAGCTTCTAGATCAAGAGAATGCCTTGGATAACTTTGACAAGTTTGAACAAACTTCTTGTACCGATATTCTTGCTTTGTGAATAGAAGTTGTTGAGGATGATAATGAAGACTCATAGCCACCAAAACCACTTCCATACCTTGAATTTTGATAGAAATATGCTCTTGTGACCAATAGGAACAAGGCCTTGTCCAAACATGACAACTTCTCCAATCAACCCCCTTGTACTTTTGGGTCAAATTTAATAACCTTGAAATATGGTGAAACAAAACAATCTTGCCATTCCAATTCTTCCAAAACAAATCCAATGATGAGGTTTGAACTTCTCAAGCTATATTGACTAGGGCATGGAAAGAAAATCATGAACCCATGGAGTAACTTGTTAAATCTCATTGCCCTTACCTACATGGATAACAAACAAGACAAGCCAACATTGTATTTTATAAGTGAAGAAATCAAAACAATTTTCATGATCACAAAAGGAACATAAGTCAAGGTGCTTGGTAATCCCTCAAAAGGGGCACAACTCAAAGTAGGGAGGGGAACCAAGGATCCTAGTGTGATCTTGTTGTGAATAAATCAAGATGGCATGATGAAGGGATCTTAGGGGAAAAACTTGGGGTACAACAACTGCCCTTATTTAAGTTTCTTCTATCCGGAGATACGAAGGTTAAAAATCTCAGTGTCGACGCGATCGAAGATGCTTAAATATAAAACAAACCCTATTTTTGGCCCTAAGATGCCATGCAAATGCTTATGCATATGAATGCATATGAACAGTACTAAAGAGATGCAAAGTATCCCTGGGGATGCAACAATAATACAGAAACAAAGGAGCAACCCCACCAGGAAAATAAATAACTGGTGGATGCAAAGAACTGAATCAGAGAGGATGGTAGGATGGTCAAAGGACACACCAACTTCTATTGAATGAGAAGTTACCAACGTTCACTGAAGGCAGAGAGAAAGACAACAAACATTGACGTTCATTGTCGATGGTCTACCAACTTTCACTGAAGGTAGAAAGAGAAAATATCATATCACCGCCGTTCACTAACGATGAACTACCAACGTTAACTGAGGGTAGCAAAAAGATAACAAACACCGACGTTCACTGCCGATGGTCTACCAACTTTCACTGGAGGTAGATAGAGAAAATCATCGCATCTTTGTTCACTGACAATGAACTACCAACATTCACTGAGGGTAGAAAGAGAAAATAATCATAGCACTGCTGTTCACTGATGATGAACTACCAACATTCACTGAGGGTAGAAAAAAGATAACAATCACCAACTTTCATTGAAGGCGACCTACCAACTTTCACTGAAGGTAGAAAGGGAATATATCATAGCATCGCCGTTCACTGACGATGAACTAACAACGTTCATTGAGGGTAGCAAAAAGATAACAAACATCAACGTTCACTGCCGATGTCCTACCAACTTTCACTGAAGGTAGAAAGAGAAAATATCATATCACTGCCGTTTAATGACGATGAACTACCAACGTTCACTAAGGGTAGCAAAAAGATATCAAACACCGAAGTTCACTGCCGATGGTCTATCAACTTTCACTGAAGGTAGAGAGAGAAAATCATCGATGTTCACTGCCGATGGTCTACCAACTTTGACTGAAGGTAGAAAGAGAAAATAATTATAGCACCTCCGTTTACTGATAATGAACTACCAACGTTCATTGAAGTTAGCAAAAATATAATAAGTTTCCCCAAGATTTTGGTGTTTCTCCTAGAATGGGTCTCAACTTCTTCTTTAACCAAGGAACTCCGTCTGGAAAGGATAATACATAAGTTGTCTCAAATAAAGAGACTTACTATTTGTGGTCACGGAGGATAAAAGGAAATGACTTTTTTTTGGCAAGAGGTATGACTTCCTGGGGGAGATGCCATGATATTCTCACTAAGGGGATAAAGTCTTCTTGTGCAAAATAAATGCACCAACCAAAGCTTGGAGTTTTTTTTCTTCAGAATTCCAAAGTAAATAACATTGCCAGGGAACCACAGATCCAAACCAGAAATAAACTGGAATGAAACAGTCAACCAGAATACATCCTTTGAGAAATAAACTCAAGAGGGAAAACCAAATTTATCCAAACAGGGCGCTATACCGGAAGGTTTAAAGCAAAATATTTTATGAGGGACAACTCAGTAGGGAAATTGAAAGAATATACATTTTCTGCTTAAGACCAACGCTCTAATGATAAGAGGGTAACTTATCTCTGCAAAACAGGGTAATATGTCAACAAAAATATTAACAAATGTCAATGAATAATGATTGGTCAATTTTTAGCTATGCATGATGTATTTATGAATGTATGAGTGCTATCCTGCGTATGCTGACAAAACAGATACACAATCACTGGGAATAAACAAACAAAACCGCCTCAGGCACTAACAACACTCGGCTAAACTTCAACCAGGATGATCATTCCAAGAAAGGTAAAGGCCAGCTGTGAAAACCAAACCTACTTCCTGCTTTAACTTTACTGAGTGATCGCACTGAATCGCACTATGTTTCTGACTCAAATATCACATGTTTTCCTTAGTTTTTATTGTCATTTTCTCGTATTATGTTCCTTTTTCCTTTGTTTTCAGGATTCTTGTCATTTCAGAGCCTTCTGTGAAGAAACGGGCCAAAACGCCAAGAAATTAGGGTTTTTCAAGACATTTTGCACTTATGGCGTTCAGCACCGCGCTGGCTACAGGGAACGCGATGACGTGGCCCACTTTCACCCAGAGATCAACTGCCACGTTCCCATGATGTGGCAGTTCCAGGCACCGCGCCCGCGGCCACCCTCACCGCGCCCGCGGCCTTCACAACAAGTTTCCCGCTCAAAAGAAGTTAAGGGGCATGCTGGTCCTTACGCACCTCAAGGATCCTCTATAAATAGTTTTCGATTTTCATTCTTTAGTTTCATCCAAGCTTAGTACAATCTTAAGCCATATACTATCAGTTTCTGTAAAGTGATAATCTCTTCACATCGGGGAGTTATTGCGGTGTAGATTGAGTTGTAATCGAGTCTTGGAGCACTTTGGTTGAAGTTCATCATACCAGCCTTACCTTTCCGTAGATTTGTATCAGATTCAAGTCTCCGACCGGAGCAAGGTTCTATTTTATTGCATTTCTTTATTTAATTGCTCTTACCATAGTCTACACGTTTTATAGACTTTAAATGCTCTTACCATAGTCTACACGTTTTATAGACTTTAAATGCTCTTACCATAGTCTACACGTTTTATAGACTTTAAATGCTCTTACCATAGTCTACACGTTTTATAGACTCGCACTTATTATGTCTGGCTAAACTATAAAGGTTAGGGTGTAATGATGGTCATCATGGTTGTGTTCCAATTATCGTGCTAGTGAAAATACTTTGGGGATGTTTTGCTTCTAACTTAAGTCAATTGTGTTTAAATGTTTATTGGGTAAGATCGAAAGCCGTCCAAACTAATGATACGACTTGATTATTATTTAACCAAACAAAAAGAGCGAAAGCCGTTGATTGGTTAAATACGAATCATTGACCTTTTTAGAAAATGATTTTGAAACTATTTTCGGACGCGTTTGTAGGTTTGAAATCTGACTCTTGGTCAAAAAGCCAAAAGTCTCTTTAAGTTAATCTTTCCAAGTAAAATCACTTTTCTGTTAAGTCAAAACTATCAATTTCTTAAAAATAGGTTTACCTCTTTAACGCGGAAGGCACCCTTTATATATGACAATAAAGGAATTTAATTTAAAGAGTAAACTCGGTTCTTAGTAGTCAAAAGCTACAAGTTCCCGTTAAATTGATTCTTTGCTATCAATAGAAAATACTGCCCCATAAGTAGGTTCATCTACGCATGACCGGACCAATATCTGATTTCATGATTTACATTCTAACCTGTCTTTTAAACTGTTATTTACCTCGCTCATTTACTTTGTGCACTGCACTCACATTAATATTCTTGTTTGCCTTAGATAAGCACCTTAGCAATAGAGTTGATAGATTGACAATTGGTCTTTGTGGTTCGATAATCTTATATATTACTTCGATAGGCTGTACACTTGCAGTACTACATTTAGGCTATACGTTACAGATTAAACCCATCACTGAGGAGAAACATAATCTGGCGGTAGACAAATTAAACAGATACCGGGATATAACATCCTTCTTCCGGCTTCATCGGGGAAACCAGTTTTTTTCAAAAGTAACATTCCTATCGAAGATTGCAAGACCAGTCTCAAATAAAGCAGACTGACACTGAAACAATCAAACTTCACTGGGGAATTCAAGCCCACTTCCCTGGAGAAAAATGCGGATTGAAACTTCACATCATGAAAACTCAGAAAAGAGGAGAAATGAACCCAAACTTGTCCGAGGATACCGGAACCATAAACCCAATACGGCGAAAACAACCCGAGTAGACCTTCCTGAGGGGAACAAAACTTCTCAAAACAACCGGAGTTTGTCCATTCCTGGGATCACCATTTTTGTTGTCATTGTTTCATCACAAATCTCAAAGTAAAAGTAAATTGTAAAAATCTTTTTTTTGAAAATCAATTTTGTTATTTAATCTCTTTGCTTTGAAAGTTATTAGCAGTAATAAATGGAGTCTTTGCAAGCTAAATAAAATAAGAAGCACAAAGAATTGGGTAACAACTCAAATTTCATTAATAGAATGGTAGTATGCGAATGGCGAGACTCCATAGATGATTACAAAGTTTAGGAAATGGTAATACATAATGGAAAAGATACATTGAGATACAATGACCACTATCCCCCTAACAACTTTTGAAATCCTGAGCAACAACTTTTGTTGAAGTATGATGAAGATCCGAGAAGATTGTTGCTTCAACGATCAAGTCTTGTCTGATTAGTTACTTGCCAAGAAAATCCCTAACTTTTTCCTAAGCTTCCCTTGTGGGTTTTCAACTTAGCGGGAAATTTATTTTGTTTATGTCTCTAATTTTTTCCTACACCTCCCTTTCGGGTTTTCGGCCTACTGAGACGCTCCTTTTTTGCCTAAGGCGCCCTTTCAGGTTTTCAACTTAGCGAGCTGTTCTTTTATTTCTTTAGGCGAAGTATTTCTTGACTGCATCAGCATTCATGGGACGTGGGAACTCCTCGCCATCCATAGTTTCAAGAATTAACGCACCGCTAGAGAAGGCTTTCTTGACAACATATGAGCCTTAAAAATTGGGAGTCCACTTGTCCCTAGAATCAATGTTGAAAGACATGAGCTTCCTGAGCACGAGGTCGCCTTCTCTGAATTCACGAGGTTTGACCTTTTTTATCAAAAGCTTTCTTCATTCTCTTCTGATATAACTGCCCATGACACAAAGTTGTCATTCTCTTCTCCTCAATCAAATTCAATTGGTCAAACCTGTTCTGGACCCATTCAGCCTCTGACAACTTGGTTTCCATTATCACACACAACGAGGGAATCTCTACCTCGAGTGGGAGTACAACTTACATTCCATACACTAGGGAGAACGGGGTTGCTCCTGTTGAAGTGCGGACAAATGTTCGATATCCATGCAGAGCAAAAGGGAGCATTTAATGCCAATCCTTATAAGTAATGACCATTTTCTGGATAATTCTCTTGATATTCTTATTAGCAGCTTCAACAGCCCCATTCATCTTTGGCATGTATGGAGATGAATTGTGATGGACAATCTTGAATTCTTCACACAATTTTGTCATCATCTTGTTGTTCAAATATGAGCCATTGTCAGTGATGATTCTGCTCGGCACACCATACCAGCATATAAGATTATTTTTTATGAAACGAACAACCACTTGTTTGGTAACATTGGCATATGAAGCAGCCTCCACCCATTTGGTGAAGTAGTCAATTGCTACCAAGATAAAACGGTGCCCATTCGAAGCTTTGGGTTCTATCATCCCAATCATGTCAATACCCCACATAGAGAAAGGCCATGGGGAGGAAATCACATTGAGAAGTTTCAGAGGCACATGAACCTTGTCTGCATAAATATGGCATTTATGGCACTTCTTTGCAAATTTGTAACAGTAAGACTCCATTGTCAGCCAATAATAACCTGCCCTTAGCATCTTTTTATCCATCGAATATCCATTGGCATGAGTGCCAAATGAACCTTCATGAATCTCATGCATCAACATATCTGCTTCGTGTCTATCCACGCATCTGAGCAAGACCATGTCATAATTTCTCTTATACAACACATTTTCACTGAGGAAGAAACTACCTGCCAATCTTCTCAATGTCTTTCTATTTTTCCTCGACGCACCGATCAGGTATTCCTGAGTCTGAAGAAAATGCTTGATATCATAATACCAGGGTTTTTCATCTGCTACCTCCTCTGTTGTAAACACATGAGCGGGCCTATCTAGCCGTCGAACCGTAATTCGGGGTATATCATTCTGAGTATTCACTTGGTACATGAAAGCCAGAGTTGCCAGAGCATCCTCCATATGATTTTCATCTCTAGGGATGTGATGGAATTCAACTTTATTGAAGAATGGTAATAATCTTCTTGCATAATCTTTGTAAGGGATCAAGCCAGGGTGACGAGTGTCCCATTCTCCTTTAATCTGATTTATTACCAAAGCTGAATCACCATACACATCTAGAATTTTGATTCTGAGATCAATAGCTTCCTCGAGACCCATGATGCAAGCCTCATATTCTGCCATATTATTAGTGCAATCAAATGTTAACCTTGTAGTAAAAGGAATGTGCGATCCATGAGGTGATAATCACAGTACCAATTCCTTTACCATAAGCATTCACAACTCCATCAAATATCATACTCCAACGAGACTCAGGGTCAGGGCCTTCCTCGGGTAATGGTTCATCACAATCTTTCACTTTCAGGAACATCACATCCTAATCGGGGAATTCATATTCTGCAGACTGGTGATCTTCCACCGGTTGGTGAGCAAGATAATCTGCCAACACACTACTTTTAATAGCCTTTTGAGTGCGTTACTCGATATCATATTCAGATAACAACATCTGCCAGCAGGCAATTCTCCCAGTAAGAGCAGGCTTTTCAAAAATGTACTTGATTGGATCCATTTTGGAGATCAACCAAGCGGTATGATTCAACATATACTGCCGCAAACGCTTTGCCGCCCAGGCTAAAGCACAACATGTCTTTTCCAGCATGGAATACCGCGACTCACAATCAGTGAATTTTTTGCTAAGATAATAAATGGCGAACTCCTTCTTTCTTGTTTCATCTTATTGTCCAAGAATACAACCCATGGATTTATCTAATACTGTCAGATACATAATCAACGGTCTTCCTTCTACGGGAGGGAGCAAGATAGGAGGTTCAAGCAGAAATTCTTTAATACTCTCAAATGCCCTTTGGCAGTCATCCATCCACACACAACCTTGAGAAGTGGAACTGCTTATGAAGGGCCTAGAAATCCTAACTTAAGCACATCAGAAAAACCTATGGAAGATGCTACGCCCAAAGACTAGGTAGAGGAACCAGAGAAACCAGAAAAGCAATCAAAACCAGAAGTAGGGAATAACACTCAACAACCTTATAAACCACCTATTCCGTTCCCAGAGGCTGAAAAACACCAAAGTGGAAAACCAGTACCAAAAGTTTATTAAGGTAATAGAGAAACTCCATGTTGAGATTCCTTTTACTGAAGCTATAACCCAGATACCATCATATGCTAAGTTTTTGAAAGATATTTTGACCAATAAACGGCGACTCGATGATCCCAAGCCTTTAGAATGCCATTCTATATCCGAAAACAAACTCGCCAAGAAAGATAAAGACCCTGGAAGTTTTTCTATCCCTTGCATCCTAGGTAACCATATGATAGACAAAGCATTTTTAGACCTAGGAGCAAGCGTAAGTCTGATGCCTCTGGCCGTATGTAAGAGGTTAAAATTAGGAGAACTTCAACCTACTAAGATGTCCTTACAACTAGCTGATAGATCTGTCAAATATCCCATGGGTATTTTAGAAGACATACCTGTCAAGATTGGTCAGTTGTACATTCCGACCGACTTCGTCGTAATGGATATCAAAGAAGATGAAGACATCCCAATCCTCTTAGGAAGACCCTTCCTATCGACCGCCGGAGCTATAATAGATGTTAAGAAAGGGAAACTGACTTTCGAGGTAGGAGATGAAAAGATTGAGTTCATTTTATCAAAATTTCTAATGGCACCAGTGATAGGAGATGCGTGTTATGCCATCGACATCATTGATGAATGTGTAAATGAGCTCGAACAAAACGAATTTTTAATCAAATTACCATCAACCCCTATTTTAGAGGATGACGGATTTGAGAGTGTCGAACCGTACATTGACGACAACCTTTTCGAATGCTTAGCTCTTACCCATGACCTTATGCCACGTACTGAGAAAACCACTATAGAACTTAAGGAACTACCCAAGAATCTAAGATATGAGTTTTTGGATGAGGAGATGAATAGACCTGTTATAATTAGCGCCACTCTAAACCAAATAGAAACAAATCAACTCTTAGATACCTTGCGAAAATATCCCTCAGCTTTAGGGTATAAAGTTTCAGATTTAAGAGGTATAAGCCCATCCGTATGCATGCATCAGATTATGCTAGAAGAAGATTCAAAACCCTCAAGAGAACATCAAAGAAGAATAAACCCTATCATGAGTGATGTAGTCAAGAAAGAAGTTCTTAAGTTATTAGAGGCTGGTATCATATACCAAATTTCGGATAGTGAATGGGTAAGCCCAGTCCATGTGGTACCCAAGAAAGGAGGTATCACTGTTCTGAAAAATGAGAAAGGTGAGCATGTGGCAAAACGAACAGAAGGAGGATGGCGTATGTGTATTGACTACAGAAAGTTGAATAAGGCAACGAGAAAAGACCATTTTCTCTCCCATTTATAGATCAGATGCTTGAACGTCTAGCAAGACACTCATGTTTCTGCTATCTTGATGGGTATTCGGGGTTTTTCCAAATCCCTATTCACCCAGAGGACCAAGAAAAAACCACATTTACCTGCCCTTATGGAACATTCGCTTATAGACGAATGCCCTTTGGACTCTGTAATGCACCTGCCACTTTCCAACGTTGTATGATGTCAATTTTCGCAGACTACCTAGATGGAATTATGGAAGTATTTATGGACGATTTTTCAGTGTGTGGGTTTGATTTCAAAAACTGCCTCTCGAACTTAGAGAAAATCTTAAAAAGATGTGTGGAAGTAAACCTTGTGTTGAATTGGGAAAAGTGCCACTTTATGGTAAATGAAGGGATAGTCTTAGGACACATTATTTCTGAAAGAGGTATAGAAGTCGATAAGGCCAAAATAAGAAGTTTTCTAGGACATGCCGGGTTCTACCGACGTTTCATCAAGAATTTTTCCGGAATAACAAAACCTTTAACTAACTTATTGATGAAGGATGTCGAGTTTGAATTCGACCAAAAATGTCTTGAAGCCTTTGAAGTTTTAAAGCAAGCTCTTATTTCAGCACCTATCATAAGACCACCTGATTGGACACAACCCTTTGAAATCATGTGCGATGCCAGTGATTTCGCTGTAGGAGCTGTACTAGGGCAAAGAAAAGACAAGAAACTGCATGCAATTTACTACGCTAGTAGAACACTAGACGCTGCCCAGCTAAATTATACAACCACAGAAAAAGAATTGCTAGCCGTAGTTTTTGCTATTGATAAATTTCGATCTTATTTGGTGGGAGCAAAAATAATAGTATACACAGATCATGCAGCAATCCGGTACTTGTTAAGTAAGAAAGATGCTAAGCCTAGATTGCTCAGATGGGTACTTTTACTCCAAGAATTTGACTTGGATATTAAGGATAAAAAAAGGAGCTGAAAACTTAGTAGCTGATCATCTCTCTAGGTTAGAACACCTTAAGCCTGAACTTATACCTATAGACGATCACTCTGCTTATGAAAGATTAATAGCTGGGATAAACTCAACTGAAGAAGAGACCTATGAGGAAATCTCAACCATGAACAACATACCATGGTACGCAGATATTGTGAATTATCTAGCCGCTGATATCATACCCCCTGATTTAAGCTACCAACAGAAGAAGAAGTTTTTTAGAGATGTTAAACACTTCTTTTGGGATGAACCCCTCCTATTCAAAAGAGGAATAGATAATATATTCAGACGATGTGTGCCGGAAGAAGAAGTAGGCAACGTCATTAAACATTGTCATGCTTCACCTTATGGTGGACATGCAAGCACGTCTAAAACATGCGCCAAAATATTTCAAGCAGGTTTTTATTGGCCTACTGTATGGCGCGATGTCCACACTTACATTACAAAATGTGACCGATGCCAACGCACTGGGAACATCTCAAGACGTGATGAAATGCCTTTAAGTAACATCCAAGAAGTGGAAATATTTGATGTCTGGGGTATAGATTTCATGGGACCTTTTCCTTCCTCAATGGGTAACAAGTATATCCTAGTAGCTGTCGATTATGTCTCAAAGTGGATCGAAGCTGTTGCATCACCCACAAACGACACCAAGGTAGTTATCAAACTGTTTAAGAATATTATTTTTCCTAGGTTTGGAACCCCGAGGTTAGTCATAAGTGATGGAGGATCGCATTTTATATCTAAGATATTTGACAAGCTTCTAAGCAAATACAGAGTAAAACATAGAGTAGCATCACCATATCACCCGCAAACCAGTGGCCAAGTAGAAGTATCGAATAGGGAGATTAAGAAGATCCTAGAAAAAACCGTATCACTATCCAGAAAAGACTGGTCTGGAAAACTTAAAGACGCCCTATGGGCTTATAGAACGGCTTATAAAACCCCTATTGGAACAACTCCTTATCAATTGGTTTATGGAAAGTCCTATCATTTACCCTTCGAACTAGAACATAAAGCCTATTGGTCCCTTAAATCCTTGAATCTAGATTACCTAAAAGCCGGAGAAAAACGTATCCTGGACATTCACAAGCTAGAAGAGCTTCGCTTGAATGCCTATGAGAATGCCATCATATATAAGGAAAGAACTAAGATGTGGCATGATAAAAAAATCATCAAGAAAGATTTCAACATTGGTGATCCTGTTCTCCTATTTAACTCAAGGTTACGACTTTTTCCTGGTAAGCTTCGTTCAAGATGGACAGGTCCATTTGAAGTGTCAAAAGTTCTAAAGTCTGGAGCAGTAGAAATCAAAAACAACTCATGCGCTCCATTTGTGGTAAATGGACAAAGACTGAAGCTCTACAAAGGAGGCGATTTGCCTGTCGACTACTCTAGTCATATTCTTATAGACCCACCAATACCCACATAAAGTAAGATCTAATCGTCAAGCTAACGACGTTAAACAAGCGCTGCATGGGAGGCAACCCGTGGTTTATTCTTTATTTTATTTTATTTTATTTTAGTAATTTATATATTTTATCTGGACTAATTTCTTGTGTTTATATTTTCAGGATGCATTACCCCGATGGTATGGTTGTGATTTTCAGAGATGAAGCACAAAAAGCCCGATTTGCTACCTTATCTGCTAGACCTATGGTACCCACTAGGTACCCCGATCAGAGCTGCATGGAGGCACTCGGGATTGAGCCAAGTATTAGGTATCTGTGCAACCAACTTGGCTGGGATTCTTATACTGATGATGTCCACAAAACCTACAGGAACCTTACTCTGGAGTTTCTTAGTTCTATGGACTATAACCCACGAGTGGGTGAAGGAGATGAGCGAGGATGCCTAAGTTTCAGATTGTTTGGTATCGAGTATACCCTGACTACCAAAGAATTTGGGGATTTGCTTGGTTTCCAAACTGGACCGACCGCTATCACTGAGTTTCCATTGAGTTACTACATGGACAGAGATATTGATAAATTTTGGCAGGACATTACTGATAGAGCCAGCCTTGACCCCTCTACCCAGCTGTCCCGAAAGATCCATAACCCGACTTTCCGATACTTCGAGATGATCCTGTGCCACACTTTCTTTGGGAGGAGTTACTGTGACCACTTAGTCACCGCTGAGGAGATCCTTTTCCTATACTGTGCCAGTCAGTCCAGACCTATAGCTAGTGGAGGTTTTCTGATAGAGAGCCTCGAGCAGACTGCTCGATCCGCTGTAGGACTCATTCATTCCGGAGGGAATGTGACACAGATAGCTTCTGCTTTGGGTTTGGACAGTATGATAGCACAGCTGACCCCATACTGTGGATATACTTTCCTGGATTTAGACTTTTGCATGGATCGTGGGCTCATGAGGAGGGCCTCTTTCCACCCATATCGGTACAGATTGCTCATCAATGACCAGACAGTTTACACCTTCACAATGCCAGACCCTCAGATGACTTGTGTTTCCAACTCTGCTAATTGGAACTATTCTGTAGAAGGTTGGGGTGAGATATCAGAGTACACTCCAGAATACACTCCTGCTTCCGAAGATCTCACTCCAGAATACACCCCTGCTTCCGAAGATCCCACTCAGGACTACACTCCTGCTCCCGAGGACTCCACTCCAGATCACACATCCCGACCCGAGGTTACACACACTACTGTTCTTACTAATAACCTCAGCTTGCAGGAACCTGATATTCGCACTCTATTGACTGCTATGCGCACTGAGATAACCACTCTCCACAATGAGGTGGCTGACCTTCATTTGCAGTTGGAAGTGAATGATGTTACCTTTGCTGGTGAGTTAGATGAATTAGCTCACGAGGTGGCAGAGATTCGACGCCAGCTGACTGAGCTGCGTGGCCCAGGCACTCCTGCAGAGCATCCTACCGGTTGGCAATAGATCTGTATTGTTCACAAGATATCTAGTTCCAGTATTATTAGTATTATGTTGATTTCCTTTTCAGACTCATTTTTTATTTGCATTATCTGTTTCCTGCGTTGTTGATATTTATTTTGGTGACCCAATGTCCGTACCTATATATATATATATATGCATATGTTTCATTTATTTACTAATGTTTTTGTTTTTCTGGTCACCACAGTTTTAATATAAAAATAAAATAAATATACATGTGTATGTGTATTCACGTACACATTCATAAGAAAAATAGGTACACCTCCAAAAATTGAAGCTAATGGCAAGGAAGGAAAAGCCCAATGGAAAGGAAGCCAGGCCAACCCAACTTGCCTCGACCTCACCGCGCCCGCGGTAGGCCCTGCCGCGCCCGCGGTGACGCAACGGTCACCTAACGGCTAGTTGCTCGTTTTTCCCCCCATTTTACCACTTTTTCCATTTCCAATCCCATTTTCTTCCATTTTTAACCCACCATAACTTCCTTTATTACCTATACCAACCCACTACATTTATTTCCATTATTCCCATCATAAATATTTACAACCACCATTTTTCTTCCCTTCCTATAAATACCCCCACTATTTCATTTTCTTCCTCACACCTTCATCACTTCTACATCCCATTCCTTCTCTTTATTCATCCACAAGAAAATCCTATGGAGTATCACGGTTACATTTTGCGTGGTGGCCAAGCCGGTGAAAGGCAACTAAAGCGGCTCGAGAAATTGCTGACAACACCAATACACTCTACCAGGTATATCAATGAAAACTGTCTATATTCATTAGGTATATACCATAGTGTATTCTTCCTTCTCGACAAAATCGGCATGCATGATATTTTTGCTACTCAAGCACCCACCTACCCTAGGCTGACGTTCGAATTTTTAAGTTCTTTAATTTATAACGTCTCTCCTAACACTGCTAGCACCGTAGGTGGAGTCAAATTTAGAATGTTTAATGTTGAATATGACTACTCCACTGACGATCTAACCGCCATGTTAGGATTGCCTTATGGGGATGGTGCAATTTGTGAAGCACCTTTAGACACGGATTGGGCTTTTGAAGCATTTTGGGCCAGAATTACTAAACAAAATGCAACATCTTTTGATGGCCTACTTGCTTCTCACATCCACAATCCTGCCCTTCGTGTCTTTAGATTTCTTTTAGCATCCACCATCTTTGCTCGGGAAAACCCAAACAAGGTGAATGCTAAAGAATTAATTATCATGCAGAGCTGCCTCACAGACACCAAAGTTAATCCCGTCCCATTCATGATTGCCCACATGCACCATGTTTTAAGAAAAGGTGGGCCGATTTCCTTTGGTGGACTGATTACCACTATTGCCCGTGCCATAGGATTGGATACGGAACTTGCCACCCTTGAGCCACTTCCTCCTCGGATTGCAAATCTTAAATTTTTCAGGGATATGCGTTTATGCAAGACGAGGAAGGAAGGTGGTTACTTCCTCATGGTTGGAGGTGCTGCTGTACCCAGTGTTATTATTCCTTGCACCCGTCGTACTGATATTAGATTTGAGCGTAACTGGACCTACGATCTCAACGTTCCTTCTTTTATTGGACCGTTGCCCCCAAATCTACCTTTAAATGAGGGTAACAACACTGATGATGAGTACGATTTCCAAACAGAGGAACCACCCCATTTTTCACCACCACACACGACACCATCTACCTCTAACCCACATGCAGGTACAGCTCCTAGTTTCCATGTCACTGAGGACATGTGGCGTGAGCATATGGCCCGAGAGGCCCAGAGGGACACCCTCCTTGCTACCTTGCAGCAACAGGCGGCCGATAACATGGCCTTCATGCAAGCATCCCAAGAACAAAATGCTAGCTCTCTGCGCACTATCATGGAAAGTCAGCTGGCTTTCCAGAAAGAACAGCACCTACACCAGACCACATACGCTCGTCACTTCCAATTGATGGAGGCAACCCAAGGCACCCTCATTGGTAGGACCCAAGAGCTACAAGCGGCAAATGCCGCCTTGTCAGAGAGATTGGAGCAGCTTGTTTTGGACCGAGATAGCCGCCGTCGCAGCCGTAGCCGCCGTTCCGGTCGTACCAACCAGGATGGTGAAGGTCCTAGTGGCCCCCACTAGTGTTTTCAGGTACCTCCTCCTACCTTATTTTGGAACATTGAGGACAATGTCTGATTTAAGTGTGGGAGGAGCATTTATCGCTTTTATTTCCCATTTATCGCTTTTATTTTCCGCTTTTATTTTCCGTTTTTCCTGCTTTTATTTCCCTTCCGCATTTTTCCTTTTAGGTGTGTTATATTCGTAGTTAATAAAATGCATGTGATAGGCGAGTCTTTCTGCGTAGTGTACCCTTTCATTTCCCCCACCTTTTAGCCTTACAAAATTTTTCTTTTTCAAAGATTTATGGTTGTTTTTAAGGATTTGGGCTATGAGACAGGTCCTAGATAGGGTCTATTTCTTGGGCACTCACTTTTTGAAAAATTCGTTATCGTTTTAACACCGTAAGCCTTTTTGAACATCTAGATTAGATCCTTTCTTCCCAATATGCTATGATTTTGAATAAAACTGTACAAATAGGTCTTCAAGTAGTTTATCTTAGCAGTCAGCTCCGGCCTAAGCATGCTCTAAGTGTGGGATCGATGAATATAAGTCGATGATCTCTATTCCGCCTTAAAAGTTATAAAATAAAGTATGAATACGACTACGAGTTGGGTGATTCTCACAAAGATTACTCAACTCAAGAAAGTTGTAAGCACTAACAAAAGCAAAGAAAAAAAAATATATAAGGCATATCCGTTATAGTTGGTTCAGAGGTATCTGGTGCTGGACTTGGTAGGGCGGACTACGGTCCGATCCCCCGCAACTGCAAATGGGTAAAATAAAAAGGGATTAAACCAACTCTTGTACCAGAATCCCATCACTTGAGATCAGAGTCACTAACCGGTCACTACACCATGAGTATGTACGGATAACGGGCTTAATGTGATTGCGCCTGAATGAAAAAGGACCTCGTAAAAAAGGGAAGTCTTAGCATAGTAAGGATATTAGGATCGATCTGTATACTTATGAGGTTTATGTCCGCATTTCTGCGAGTAGTGTAATTACGATACCCTTGATTCAGATAGTTAGTGCCTGACAACACACCCTTACTCGGACTTAGAAGCCCTCTTTGCCCAAAACCTGTATACACCATAATTTTCTTTCATCTACTTCTAAGAGTTGTTGCTTGAGGACAAGCAAAGGTCTAAGTGTGGGAGGATTTGATCGCACTGAATCGCACTATGTTTCTGACTCAAATATCACATGTTTTCCTTAGTTTTTATTGTCATTTTCTCGTATTATGTTCCTTTTTCCTTTGTTTTCAGGATTCTTGTCATTTCAGAGCCTTCTGTGAAGAAACGAGCCAAAACGCCAAGAAATTAGGGTTTTTCAAGACATTTTGCACTTATGGCGTTCAGCACCGCGCTGGCTACAGGGAACGCGATGACGTGGCCCACTTTCACCCAGAGATCAACTGCCACGTTCCCATGATGTGGCAGTTCCAGGCACCGCGCCCGCGGCCACCCTCACCGCGCCCGCGGCCTTCACAACAAGTTTCCCGCTCAAAAGAAGTTAAGGGGCATGCTGGTCCTTACGCACCTCAAGGATCCTCTATAAATAGTTTTCAATTTTCATTCTTTAGTTTCATCCAAGCTTAGTACAATCTTAAGCCATATAATATCAGTTTCTGTAAAGTGATAATCTCTTCACATCGGGGAGTTATTGCGGTGTAGATTGAGTTGTAATCGAGTCTTGGAGCACTTTGGTTGAAGTTCATCATACCAGCCTTACCTTTCCGTAGATTTGTATCAGATTCAAGTCTCCGACCGTAGCAAGGTTCTATTTTATTGCATTTCTTTATTTAATTGCTCTTACCATAGTCTACACGTTTTATAGACTTTAAATGCTCTTACCATAGTCTACACGTTTTATAGACTTTAAATGCTCTTACCATAGTCTACACGTTTTATAGACTTTAAATGCTCTTACCATAGTCTACACGTTTTATAGACTCGCACTTATTATGTCTGGCTAAACTATAAAGGTTAGGGTGTAATGATGGTCATCATGGTTGTGTTCCAATTATCATGCTAGTGAAAATACTTTGGGGATGTTTTGCTTCTAACTTAAGTCAATTGTGTTTAAATGTTTATTGGGTAAGATTGAAAGCCGTCCAAACTAATGATACGACTTGATTATTATTTAACCAAACAAAAAGAGCGAAAGCCGTTGATTGGTTAAATAGGAATCATTGACCTTTTTAGAAAATGATTTTGAAACTATTTTCGGACGCGTTTGTAGGTTTGAAATCTGACTCTTGGTCAAAAAGCCAAAAGTCTCTTTAAGTTAATCTTTCCAAGTAAAATCACTTTTCTGTTAAGTCAAAACTATCAATTTCTTAAAAATAGGTTTACCTCTTTAACGCGGAAGGCACCCTTTATATGTGACAATAAAGGAATTTAATTTAAAGAGTAAACTCGGTTCTTAGTAGTCAAAAGCTACAAGTTCCCGTTAAATTGATTCTTTGCTATCAATAGAAAATACTGCCCCATAAGTAGGTTCATCTACGCATGACCGGACCAATATCTGATTTCATGATTTACATTCCAACCTGTCTTTTAAACTATTATTTACCTCGCTCATTTACTTTGTGCACTGCACTCACATCAATATTCTTGTTTGCCTTAGATAAGCACCTTAGCAATAGAGTTGATAGATTGACAATTGGTCTCTGTGGTTCGATAATCTTATATATTACTTCGATAGGCTGTACACTTGCAGTACTACATTTAGGCTATACGTTACAGATTAAACCCATCACTGAGGAGAAACATAATCTGGCGGTAGACAAATTAAACAGATACTGGGATATAACATCCTTCTTCCGGCTTCATCGGGGAAACCAGTTTTTTTCAAAAGTAACATTCCTATCGAAGATTGCAAGACCAGTCTCAAATAAAGCAGACTGACACTGAAACAATCAAACTTCACTGGGGAATTCAAGCCCACTTCCCTGGAGAAAAATGCGGATTGAAACTTCACATCATGAAAACTCAGAAAAGAGGAGAAATGAACCCAAACTTGTCCGAGGATACCGGAACCATAAACCCAATACGGCGAAAACAACCCGAGTAGACCTTCCTGAGGGGAACAAAACTTCTCAAAACAACCGGAGTTTGTCCATTCCTGGGATCACCATTTTTGTTGTCATTGTTTCATCACAAATCTCAAAGTAAAAGTAAATTGTAAAAATCTTTTTTTTGAAAATCAATTTTGTTATTTAATCTCTTTGCTTTGAAAGTTATTATCAGTAATAAATGGAGTCTTTGCAAGCTAAATAAAATAAGAAGCACAAAGAATTGGGTAACAACTCAAATTTCATTAATAGAATGGTAGTATGCGAATGGCGAGACTCCATAGATGATTACAAAGTTTAGGAAATGGTAATACATAATGGAAAAGATACATTGAGATACAATGACCACTATCCCCCTAACAACTTTTGAAATCCTGAGCAACAACTTTTGTTGAAGTATGATGAAGATCCGAGAAGATTGTTGCTTCAACGATCAAGTCTTGTCTGATTAGTTACTTGCCAAGAAAATCCCTAACTTTTTCCTAAGCTTCCCTTGTGGGTTTTCAACTTAGCGGGAAATTTATTTTGTTTATGTCTCTAATTTTTTCCTACACCTCCCTTTCGGGTTTTCGGCCTACTGAGACGCTCCTTTTTTGCCTAAGGCGCCCTTTCAGGTTTTCAACTTAGCGAGCTGTTCTTTTATTTCTTTAGGCGAAGTATTTCTTGACTGCATCAGCATTCATGGGACGTGGGAACTCCTCGCCATCCATAGTTTCAAGAATTAACGCACCGCTAGAGAAGGCTTTCTTGACAACATATGAGCCTTAAAAATTGGGAGTCCACTTGTCCCTAGAATCAATGTTGAAAGACATGAGCTTCCTGAGCACGAGGTCGCCTTCTCTGAATTCACGAGGTTTGACCTTTTTTATCAAAATCTTTCTTCATTCTCTTCTGATATAACTGCCCATGACACAAAGTTGTCATTCTCTTCTCCTCAATCAAATTCAATTGGTCAAACCTGTTCTGGACCCATTCAGCCTCTGACAACTTGGTTTCCATTATCACACACAACGAGGGAATCTCTACCTCGAGTGGGAGTACAACTTACATTCCATACACTAGGGAGAACGGGGTTGCTCCTGTTGAAGTGCGGACAAATGTTCGATATCCATGCAGAGCAAAAGGGAGCATTTAATGCCAATCCTTATAAGTAATGACCATTTTCTGGATAATTCTCTTGATATTCTTATTAGCAGCTTCAACAGCCCCATTCATCTTTGGCATGTATGGAGATGAATTGTGATGGACAATCTTGAATTCTTCACACAATTTTGTCATCATCTTGTTGTTCAAATATGAGCCATTGTCAGTGATGATTCTGCTCGGCACACCATACCAGCATATAAGATTATTTTTTATGAAACGAACAACCACTTGTTTGGTAACATTGGCATATGAAGCAGCCTCCACCCATTTGGTGAAGTAGTCAATTGCTACCAAGATAAAACGGTGCCCATTCGAAGCTTTGGGTTCTATCATCCCAATCATGTCAATACCCCACATAGAGAAAGGCCATGGGGAGGAAATCACATTGAGAAGTTTCAGAGGCAGATGAACCTTGTCTGCATAAATATGGCATTTATGGCACTTCTTTGCAAATTTGTAACAGTAAGACTCCATTGTCAGCCAATAATAACCTGCCCTTAGCATCTTTTTATCCATCGAATATCCATTGGCATGAGTGCCAAATGAACCTTCATGAATCTCATGCATCAACATATCTGCTTCGTGTCTATCCACGCATCTGAGCAAGACCATGTCATAATTTCTCTTATACAACACATTTTCACTGAGGAAGAAACTACCTGCCAATCTTCTCAATGTCTTTCTATTTTTCCTCGACGCACCGATCAGGTATTCCTGAGTCTGAAGAAAATGCTTGATATCATAATACCAGGGTTTTTCATCTGCTACCTCCTCTGTTGTAAACACATGAGCGGGCCTATCTAGCCGTCGAACCGTAATTCGGGGTATATCATTCTGAGTATTCACTTGGTACATGAAAGCCAGAGTTGCCAGAGCATCCTCCATATGATTTTCATCTCTAGGGATGTGATGGAATTCAACTTTATTGAAGAATGGTAATAATCTTCTTGCATAATCTTTGTAAGGGATCAAGCCAGGGTGACGAGTGTCCCATTCTCCTTTAATCTGATTTATTACCAAAGCTGAATCACCATACACATCTAGAATTTTGATTCTGAGATCAATAGCTTCCTCGAGACCCATGATGCAAGCCTCATATTCTGCCATATTATTAGTGCAATCAAATGTTAACCTTGTAGTAAAAGGAATGTGCGATCCATGAGGTGATAATCACAGTACCAATTCCTTTACCATAAGCATTCACAACTCCATCAAATATCATACTCCAACGAGACTCAGGGTCAGGGCCTTCCTCGGGTAATGGTTCATCACAATCTTTCACTTTCAGGAACATCACATCCTAATCGGGGAATTCATATTCTGCAGACTGGTGATCTTCCACCGGTTGGTGAGCAAGATAATCTGCCAACACACTACTTTTAATAGCCTTTTGAGTGCGTTACTCGATATCATATTCAGATAACAACATCTGCCAGCAGGCAATTCTCCCAGTAAGAGCAGGCTTTTCAAAAATGTACTTGATTGGATCCATTTTGGAGATCAACCAAGTGGTATGATTCAACATATACTGCCGCAAACGCTTTGCCGCCCAGGCTAAAGCACAACATGTCTTTTCCAGCATGGAATACCGCGACTCACAATCAGTGAATTTTTTGCTAAGATAATAAATGGCGAACTCCTTCTTTCTTGTTTCATCTTATTGTCCAAGAATACAACCCATGGATTTATCTAATACTGTCAGATACATAATCAACGGTCTTCCTTCTACGGGAGGGAGCAAGATAGGAGGTTCAAGCAGAAATTCTTTAATACTCTCAAATGCCCTTTGGCAGTCATCCATCCACACACAACCTTGATCTTTCTTTAACAACTTAAAGATCGGTTCGCATGTTGCAGTCATGTGGGAAATGAATCTGGAAATATAATTCAAATGCCCGAGGAAACCTCTGACTTGCTTTTTAGTTCTTGGTGCTGGCATTTATTGAATTGCCTTGACTTTATCAGGGTCAACTTCCATTCCTTTCTGGATAACAATGAAACCCAAAAACTTCCTCGATCAAACACCGAAGGTGCATTTGTTTGGATTCAAGCGGAGACGATACTTCTTCAAACGCTGAAACAACTTCAACAAATCTTCCACATGCCCTTCTTCAGTCTGGGATTTGGCAATCATATCATCAACATATACTTCGATTTCCTTGTGCATTAGATCATGGAATAGGGTTGTCATAGCCCTCTTGTACGTTGCATTAGCGTTATTCAACCCTAAGGGCATCACTCTGTAACAAAATATTCCCCAGGGTGTGATAAACGTTGTTTTTTCCATGTCCTCTAGAGCCATTCTTATTTGATTATACCCGGAAAATCCGTCCATGAACGAGAATACTTTGAATTTTGCTGTGCTATCCACTAACATGTCGATGTGTGGCAATGGAAAATCATCTTTTGGACTAGCTTTATTTAGATCTCTGTAATCTACGCACATGCGGTCTTTTCCGTCTTTTTTCGGTACTGGGACAATATTGGCAATCCATTGAGGATACACTGACGTCACAAGAAAACCAGCATTAATCTGCTTTAGAACCTCCTCTTTGATCTTTACTGCCATATCTGGGTGAGTTCTTCTCAACTTTTGTTTAATTGGCGGACACTCTGGCTTCAATGGCAAATGGTGCTCGACGATATCTGTGTCTAGACCAGGCATATCTTGGTAAGATCAAGCAAAAATATCTACATACTCTTTCAACAACTCAATCAACCTTCTTTTTACATTGGGATATAACGATGCTCCAACCTTGACCTCCTTCAGATCTTCTTCTGAATCCAAATTGATCACTTCCAAAGGCTCTTTATATGGCTGAATGGTATTTTCCTCGTGCTCAAGCAACCGTGAGACTTCTTCTGGGATCTCATCATAATCTTCTTCTTCAGCCCCAAACACAGGACATTCAAAGTTGGGAGAGGGTGCAGGGTCATTGTATTCAACGGGTTTTTTAATTAATCTGCACATATGATTCATGATTGCTTTTAGAAACTGACACATATAACAAGTGATCATGCATATTGAATTTCAGTTATTATTTATTTCGAAAGGTTTTTTTTATTACCATTTTCCAAAAAAAGAAGAAAATAAATACATAATTTGGGAAGCAAAGATAACTTTTATTAATGATCTTAAAAGTCACAACAAACAGATAAGCCCTACAACATTAATACTTCCACATTGGGCAAAGTGAGAGATTTTCAAAAGAAAGATTAACAAATCAAATTACTTTGAAACATGTATGCAAGAGGGAACATCAATGGTGACCCAGTTCTGAACCCTGACTCCATGTGTCACATAACTTGGCATTTCCTGCTCTGCTTCATCCTCTTCAACAACATTAATTCCAGAGTCAGTTGGATGGAGGTAGCCTCCGCTGCGAAAAACATCATGATAACCGTTCATAGTAGACTTTGACTTCAAACTTTCGCCTTTCGACTTTGACTTCAAACTTTGACTTCAAACCAGTTCTATTCTTGTTCACGGGTGGATCCACAATTCGTCCCCAAACTGCATTATGACCATTGTGCACAACCTGTTGCACATCCTTCAGCAAAACCACGGAATTATCATTTCTCCTTATGTTGTAAATGGATAGGGCTTGGAACTGGGTTCCAACAGCAGCCGCATCCGCTTCTACAATACTGAAAGAGGACAAATGAGATATCAACAACGCCTTCTCCCCATTTATGATCACCACCTTCCCTTCACGCACAAAATTTAGCTTCTGATGTAGAGTTGAAGTGACGGCTCCTACTTCATGTATCCATGGCCGTCCTAGCAAACAACTATATGCGGGAATAATGTCCATGACCTGGAAGGTTATCTGGAACAAATGTGGTCCTATATGGATGGGTAAGTCCACTTCACCGATGACAGATTTCCTCGACCCATCAAATGCTTTCACAATGATGCCACTCGGGCGCATAGGTGCTCATTGATACTTCAACTTCATGAGAGTACTCCTCGGTATAACATTCAACGCGGATACATTATCAATTGGCACATTGGATAGCGAATCACTCTTGCAGTTCATAGATATGTGGAGGGCCAGGTTGTGATTCCTCCCTTCATTCGGTAACTCATCATCGCAGAAATTCAAGTTATTACATGACATAATGTTACCAATTAAGCTGCTGGATTGATCTATTAGCATGTCACTTGCACAAAATCTTGGTCTAGTACCCTCATCAAGGATTCTCTATGAGCAGAGGAATTCATTAATAAAGCTAAGATAGATATCTTTGAAGGAGTCTACAATAGTTGATCTACAATTTTGTAGTCGTTCATCTTAATTATTTTCAAAATATCATCCACTTCTTTCTCTAATGTAGCTCCACTAGTCTCTCTTGTAGCCTTCTTAGGTTCATCATTCTCAGCAATTTTCTTTCCAGCAGCAACATCTCTCCGAACAATCAGCGCAAACACACGACTGCTACGGGTCACCCTGCTATTTTCAGCTATATTTCCAACACTTCGCATTGGTTGGATGGGAATTTCCACCCCATCTTCTAAAATTGTAGCATTGTATTTGTAAGGCACAACCTTATCTGATTTGTAGGGGATAGGACCTGGCAAACTAATTACCAATGGGGTAACAGCTGGCTTGCTATGGTACTCCACTTCAAAATGAGCGGGTGCACCAAAACAAGGCACAATGACGTTTACCCCTTCTTCAACACAATTAGTCATTAAAAAGTCATTTCTGGGAAGAAAATCTTCGTCTGAAGAGAAATACTCATCCGCAGAGGCATACTCTTCCTCTTATCTTCTTCTGTTAAACAAAATCCAACCATATCAACCTCATGATAATCATCCCTCTGACCTGTGATCTTGATAGTTCCATTGTCTAACAGCAACTAAACACCCTCCCTCATAATTGAACATCCTCGAGGATTTCGATAACAAACCAGGCAAGATCCATATTGGTGTTCCACCTGACCAGCCGTATGGCAGAAGGTAGCATGCAATTGCACGAGATCCTCGTTCAAATGCTCCATATTAAAAAATATGAATTCACCAGGACATCCTGAAACCATATTCACTTCCTCTTCATACTCTGTCCTAGGCCTGATTATGTGGATGAGGCCCTCATCCATCATCTCCTGTAAATCAGCCTTTATCTTATCGCAACCTGGTATATCTATACTGCAAGTAGCACAACTGGCATGGTCATGCGTGTAGTAGCTGAATTCACAGAGGTCTGCGTGCATTTTCACCAAATCTCCTCTAACCATATTAATGTCAAAAATTCGGAAGTCGCCTGGACAACCAACCACCATATTTATAACATTTACTCCCCCGTGCTTGGGTAGAGGGTTATCTTTCACATTAGGTCCCATGTCCTTGAAAGATAGAATTCCAAACTTCACCAACTTTTTCACTTCAGTCTTCAAAGGATAACAATTCTCAACACTATGCCCTGGTGCTCCCTGATGAAAAGCACATGTTTGGTCTGCCTTGTAATACCAAGGCAATGGTGATGGTACAGCGGGAGGTGGTCGTGTCTGGACCAACTTTTTTTGACTCAATGCTGGTAGTAGCTCTGTATAGCTCATGGGAATAGGGTCATAGTTCTCCCTTCTTTGATTATACCCTTGATTCCCCTGCTGGGACGGTCTCTGATAAGCAATGGTAGTTGGAGCGGCATTCATCACAGGAGTAACTGAGGTGACTTGCTGGTGACGCTGATAATTCCTTCTAGGAGCGTTTACCCTCCTCTCTTGTATAAGAGCATTTGCATCCCCTTCTTTCTTATTGGTAAACCCATAAGATGGCTTCTTCACACCTCCAGATCCTTCACTCTTCGTCAAACGGCCTTCTCTTACAGCCTCTTCTAAGCGGATACCCATTCCTACCATCTCAGTAAAGTCACTTGGTGCGCTTGCTACCATCCTTTCATAGTAGGAAACACCCAGCGTCTTCAGAAAAATATTAGTCATCTCCTTCTCTTCCATGGGAGGAATCACTTGGGCGGCTACCTCACGACATATCTGCGCATACTCTTTGAACGATTTCCTGTCTTTCTGAACCATGGCCCTAAGTTGGTCACGGTCAGGTGCCATGTCCATATTGTACTTGTATTGTTTGATGAATTCTTCTCCCAAATCATTAAAAGTATGGATATTGGCGTTGTTAAAACTCATATACCATTTCAGTGCTGCACTGGTCAAACTATCCTGAAAAAGTGAATCAGCAGACGCTGATCATCAGTATGGGTAGACATTCTTCTCACGTATATCACCAGGTGAGCACGAGGGCAAGTGTTTCATTGTACTTCTCAAATTTTGGGACCTTGAACTTAGCAGGTATCTTAACATTCAGGACCAAACATAGCTCATTCATATTCTACCCAAATAGCTCTTTTCCCCTAAGAGCCTTCATCTCTCTTTGCATCTTGTCAAACTGCTCTTGAAAATCATCCATTCTGTCATAAAGACCCAAGTCTTCACCCGGCGGAGGGAAAGGACGACACACATCATCATTAACAAAAGGAACCAAATTCACCGAAGGAGGTGCAGCAGGAACAGCATGCACCACAGGAGGTGCCGGAGTAACAATAGTCTGAACCACTGGAGTATCTTGAGGACCAAGATTGAAACCTTCAGGTGAAAAATTCTCCAGCATTCCCCATGGATAACCTTGAGGCATACGATTCTGAATAACAGCCGGAGTAGTAGATACGAGAACAGTTGGAACTTCAGTATTTTCCCTTGTTGGTTGAGGTTGAACACTTGGTGACTGATTCTGAGCAGCCACCAGAGCTTCCAACAGAGTAGTTAGATTGGACATGCCAGCCTTCAAAGCAGTAACTTCTTCGCGCAACTCGCGATTCTCCTGTTCTAAGTTGTCCATCTTCTTTTTTAAATTATCCCGAGTATTGTAGTGATGAGTCAGCTTGCTGAACAAAGTAAAGAAGCTGGGTAAGACACCTGGATATGCATAATAAATGCAAGAAATATGTGAAATATGATGCGTGATATGCAATGCATATGATTATTTTTGCTTCATTATTTAATATTTCAAGGGATTTAAGATTTATAGACATATTGCAAACATCAAAGTTATAAAGCTTTTGAAATACTGAAAAATTTATTATAATAACTCCAAAATGGATTAAAAGTTTTAAGGATCTCAAGTACAAGTTGAAAATACAATCTAAAATCTGAGAAAAAGAACTGATGGAGATCAATTTGTACGCTAGCGCTTCCCTGTGAACCTGGCAATCTGAGCCTTCAACCTCTAGTTTTCTTCCACATGTCTGATGGCAATCTCCTTCCAATCATCTGAATCAGGAAGTAAGTGATCAACACCTGATTGAGGCTAATGAGAAAATAAATCCCCTCGCCTCTCCATAGACTCTACCACTCGACTCTCAAGAATCTCAATCAAGTAGTCTTTCTCCTTCAGGTCTGCTCTGTAGGAACTCCTCTAGAATTTGGAACTTGTTCTTCCAAGCATCCCTTTCCTGTTGCATCCTAACCAAAGCAAGTAGCAGCTCTTCTAGATCATCTAATAAGGGAGGAGTGGTCTTCATAAATAGATCAGGCATGGGTGTCTCCTTGGTATACGACATTTTTAACTAAATGGCTCTCGATCGGATCCATTGAAGATATGGCTCCAAAGAAACAACACCCCTAGGTCCCAAATCCTTCATACTCTTCTTATGAATGTGACTCCAGGCCTTCACAATCTGCTCCCTAGCTTCCCTATGGTCTCCCCTTCCTTCAGAAAGAAACTACTCAAATGAATACTATTCAGTTTATCCCTCATCGGATAACCAAGCTTCCGCCGTGCAAGAACATAGTTATAGTTAATTCCTCCCTTTGTACCAAGAAGCAGTACATTGGGGAAACTACCACAACTGTCAATAATCTCCACATCCTGGTATGCTCGATGATACCAATCAATATCTGAGTGAGTAAGTGCCATGATCTTAGGAGCCCAACGGGGTTCCTTCTTGACATCCCTAAAAGCATCAAACTGAGGCATATGAGAGATGAACCACCGGTACAACAGAGTCGTGCAACAGATAATTATTCCCCCGTGATAGGAATTCTGAAGATGAATAGAGTAATAAGCATCACCCAATAAGGTAGGTATTGGGTTTCCAATCATGAAAATCCTAATAGTGTTAATGTCGATAAACTTGTCCATATTAGGAAATAAGAACAACCCATAAGCAAGTAGAGCAAAGATGGCCTCAAAAGCAACTGTACTCTTCATTCTGGCAAAGTAACGAGCTTTCTCCAATAAGAACTGAGTTGGTAATGCTCTAATCCCTCCTTTAGTAGTCATATGAGCTTCAACCTCGGACTTCCCCAGGTGAATCAAAGCAGCAATCTCATGTGGTTTTGGATCACTCTCCAAACCAGTAAAAGGAACATGATCGGTAACAGGTAAATCCAATAGATAAGAATACTCCTCCAGTGTAGGCATCAACTGATAGTCGGGAAAAGTAAAGCAGTGATACATCAGATCATAGAACTGGACCAAGGTCAAGAGAATACCCTCCTTCATCTTCAGCTTCATGAGAGGAATAATGGATCCATACTTCTTCCGAAAGTCTGCAGAACACTCGATCTCTGGAATTAGACTGATCAACTCATCTATCTTGGGATCCTTGAAACTGTATTTCCCGGTCTTTCTCTTTCCAGAATCCATGGTTAAAAGTACTTGAGATATTCACAAATAGTCAACCTTTAAATCCCTTGAAATATGGTTTTCTTCAAAATATGCTTATGAGTGCATGGATGCATGATGCAACAATCACACACAAGATCACACATATAGGGTTCATAGGTTCGACGTCACGAGCATGAGGTCGAAGGTATTACCCATAAGGTGTTGGTCTAAAAAGTTATCACCTGCCAAACAAGGTTCTAGAGGTTCCCAGAGTCTACATCCTTCCTTCGGATATTAGCAACTTCCCGATTAACTCGGTAATTAGTAATATTCTCAAGAAAGACTCGTCCAAGCATAGTATCGCATGATAAATATTTCCATATTACTCCGTCATAGCTTCCGCACTACACCTAAAAGGCCAAGATAGGTTTGGTATTCTACGGTCCTCAGTTTCAGCAGGCTCCCAGGTCGAAAGCAGTACGTCTTCCCGATTACTCGGTAAACGACACTACAGTCAAAGGGGCCTTCACTGAGTGGGGGACTCATTCCTCCTTTTTTGGGATTACTCCCTCAAAGTTAACATGACTATATCGCCCGTCCTATCTTAAAGTTTGCCCAAGTCCGGGTATAGGACTTATGAGTAATCACCAAGCACCCTGAAAACCAGGAAAATCCAGATAAATATATATACAACATATAACACAAAACAGTAATAACACATATACAAATATAAACAAATATAGGTTTAACCCACTTAGGGATGGACCAGCAAGAGGTCAATCTGTCCCCAGTGAAGTCGCCATTTTTCTGTAGCGGTAGAAATGCTCAAGACTAAGCCATTGGATTGACTAGACTTTATACAAATCAAAATAAAAATTTCCACCGCACTTTATTGTTTCCAAAGGAATGGGAAAAGAGAGAATAACCCAAAAAGAGGGGGAAAGATTCAAGGTAAGGGGGTTGGTCATGCAAAGGGAAGGTATTAGCACCCTAAACATCTACGGTACTCCGCAGGAGCCTCTTTATAAAATCTATATATTTTGGATATAAAAATATTGTATATGAAATGGATGGTGGAGGTGAGGAAAGAAATATATTTTTTATGATTTTTTCACCTGCCGCGGTTGCAAACCTTTAGTGCCTATGTACCACCTTTCATGCAATAGGAGATCAGGGTACACGTAGTTCATCTTTAAAAAATTTGAAACACAAGTATGTTGGTTAATTTTATGAGATAAAACATCATCGTCATTGTCCGTGTGGAAAACATACATACTACCCACAATCATGAGAAAGGAGAATTTGCATCATCTCAAAGTGGAGGATATGGCTTGGATTTTAAAATCAATAATGCCTCACTCAACACCCAAGTGGAAAATATCTCTCTTCACTACATATTGTAGAAGTATAGTTGTTTGCATCACTACAAGGATTGACAAGAGTTTAATCTTTTAAGAAAAGTTTAAAGTAAAAGCCAAAGTGGAAAAATGGTTTGAATGAGATTGATTGACTTTTAGTCTTCTCACAAAAAATGTCAAGGTATTATTAAATTGATTGAAATTTATTTATGAAAATGTTTTGAAAATGCATGGACATAAGTCCAAGTTTATTATGAAAATGGTTCAAGTTTCAAAACATGAAGAGTTTTCAAAAGGAGGAAGAAGATTTTTGAAATTAAATAAGATGGGAGGAGAAGAAGAGGCTATCCTAAAGCATAAGATAAAAGTTAGGGATAAGAACCATCTAACCAACAAGAAGCCAAAACTTGACATTATAAGCCAAGACAGAATTCCCTGGATTGAAACCAATCAAGCAAAGAAATACTAGACCTCTTGAGAGAACTAAACTTTAAGTGTATTAAGTCTTCATAAAAAATTGGGCAGAGTAACGGCTGTATACGGGTGAATTCCAGATCACAAACAGAGGATGTGATCATAAAAACCTGCACACAAAACAAACAAGCAACCCAATGTCTTGAGGTAAACCTCAAGAACTCCAGACAAAATAATCATATAAGATCTTCAAGATAAGTCAAGGTTTCTAATCCTAAGTCCAAGAAAAGTCCCATGCTCCATAATGCCAAGGATAGTAACCAAGTAGTCCAAGTACCATTAAAGATTTTTTAGGGTTTATGTTGATTATTAAGTATCTTAAGAAAGGAAAAGGAAAGCTCAAGTGAGAAAAGTAAAAATGGCAGGAAAGTAAATGCTCAAATGAGCAAAGATGAAAATGGAATGAAATGTAAATGCTAAAAGTAAATTACATAAATCATAAAAAAGAATAAAAGCATAAGATAAAACAAGTCAATAATTAGTGGTTAGTTGGATGACCATCTTGAAGCTTGCATTTGGAACTCATTAGAGGATTGGTAGAACCAAAGCCTCCATACAACAAGTTGCATTTGCTTTTTGTCAAGTATATCATCCATTTGGAATTCTCATAAGTATTATTTAATGGTCAACGATGTTTAAGTGATCCACGTTGACCAAAGGTGTTGTAGATCCATTAGAGGATTGGTAGAACCAAAGCCTCCACACAATGAATCTCAAGGTTATTGGATCAAAGAGATCAAATTAACATACCTGGGCTTGTAATCATAAGTTTGGGCCACGAATGATCATTTATTTGAATCGGGACAAAATTTAGTGCTATGTTAAGCAATCATAAGTGGACTTATATAGAAGTCGCACCTATTTTGAGGCCGGTCAATAGCAATTTATGCACCATTTGTTTTGAGACATGATATAGAGATCATGCTCCAATAACATTCAGTGCAATAAGAAGGGGATGAGATGAAGAGGGATAGGGAAAAAATATATACAAACCACATTTGAATTAAATTTTAATCAAACTATTATTAAAATCATTCATCTATTTTTTGTGGAGTTAAACTCAACACCATAGATCCAATGATGTTAATAAAGTTCATGATCCAAAACCTAACCCAAGATTAGCCAGAAAATAATCACAAAATAATATCACATTTAATATATATATATATATATATATATATATATATATATATATATATATATATATATATATATATATATATATATATATATATATATATATATATATATATATATATATATATATATATATATATATATATATATATATATATATATATATATATATATATATATATATATATATATATATATATATATATATATATATATATATATATATATATATTAAAAGGGTTTAAAAAATGTTTAAAAATCAAAATAGAGGAGAAAATATCAACTATGTTCAAATTAATCAAGAAAGAAAAAGTAAGGCAATAGAAAAATCAGAAATGGATCCAAATATTTTAATAAAATTTTTGGTAATTTTAAAAGTCAGAAATATTTTTAAACTATTTAAAATTGCTCAAACAAACACAAAATAGGTGAAAAATAGTAAACCTCAACATAAAAGTCCAAAAAAATTTCAGAAAGTAAAAAATATGCAAAATAATATTTATGAATTTTTTTCAGAATTAAAAAATGTCAGAAAGTATTTTTTGGGTAATTAAAAGAAAGCAAATAATACAAAAGATACAAAAAATACCAAATGTCAAAATAAAAATGTGAAAAAATAGTCATGAGATCAGAAATAATTCAAAGTATTTTTGTGAATTTTTTCATAATTTTTGGATAAAAAATAAAAGAGTTATGAATTTTTGAAAATTTACTCAATAAAAATATAAAATCAGAAAATAAAATAAAACCAAAAAGATGTGGACCATCAAATCATAGTCAAAACGCGTTAGTAAGCTGATCCAGTGGACCAGACGTGTTGTGCTTGATATGGACCTTAGTGAGATACGCATAGGATCAAAAAAAGGGAAACCAATGAAATTAAAACGTTTGGCACGCTATCATTGGCTGGGACGAGACATGTCATCATCTTCAACCTCCAGACATCCTGCAATAGGGATTTTGTGAGATCCTTCAAATGGAAAAATTATGATCCCAGGCTAGCATCATTGAACTTGTCTCTTCAAGACGATTCTAACACAACCATCACACCAAATTTATATAAGGTATGGAGAGAGATATGAATCAAAAACCCAGAAAATAGCAAGCACCTTCAATTTGAGATTTCTCTCTCAATTCTCAATGGATTTAAAAATTGTAAGCAGCATTAGAATCAGGAGAAGGAGTAGAATAGATTAGTGCTTGATTTTGTTTCAAATGGTGGAGAATTCTACCTTTTCGAAGTTCAAGGAAGAAGCTCTGAAACTAGACTTATGTAGATTGAATTATGGCTCGCTTTGATTGGTTTAAGTGCTGGAGAGTTTATATGATGCTCAAGGATGATGAATGCACAAAGAATTTTGGAAAAGGGAGCTTAAATCTCAGAAACTGAATTAAAAAAAAGATGGGTTTGTGTGAAGTTTTGGCAGGGTGTTTTTGGCTCTCAAAGCTTGAAGAAATGAATAGGGAAGGACCCTCTATTTATAGGGAAGTGAATGGGAAGGAAAATTTGAAGAAACAAGGAAGTTTGGAGGGAAATTGAATGAAGGTCGAGCACGAGTGAAGTGTGACTTCATTTCCATCAAAACTCAACCAAATCTTGCGTTTTGGGGTGCTAATCACTTCTGGCAAATTTGCTAATCAAGTTTAAATCAAAAACACGCATAAATCTTGTGTTTAGAAGTCACATTATGGATTTCAAAATTCGGACTTTGTGAAAAATTTAGTTTCAAGTTACCAAATTCAAATCCATGGCATTTCTAACTCAAGGGCTCTTAGGGTATGATTCTTGATGCTTTAGAAAGATGCGGTTACAAGCTTTGCAATGGAAAAAGAATGGAATCAAATGGATACTTGAGCTGAAAGTTACAATGAGTCAAAGTTGAAGAAAAAGAGTTGACTTTCCATACTTAGAAATATTTCAAATTCTTCTTCAAAAATGACTTATAATCTTTTGCATCCAAACACGGCCTTCCACTTGGAATTTGCTCTTGACCAAAAAAGATGGAATGAAGTAGATATCTTGAATGACATTTTGGGACTTGAACCATTCAAAATATCAAAAAATTGAGAGAGTTATGACTTGTTGAAGTTGGCCAAAAATCATGAAATGACCTATAATCTTTTGCATTTTTAAGGCAACTTCCATCCATTTTCTCACTTTGCACATAAAAGAAGGAATAAAGTTCATATCTTCAAGATCATTATGGAAAACGAATGGACTCAAGGTAATGAAAATTGACCAAGTTATGACCACTTGAAGTCACATGTGGAAAATTGTGGGTTCATTTGGATGACTTGTAATCTTTCTTCTTCACCAAGTTTCTTCCACATGAAAACTCTTTGGAATTTTTGAAGTGGTTTGTTGATAACCCTTTGAAGAGAAGAATGTCTTTGTAATTACTCAAAAATACCAAGAGGTGAGCAAGATATTCTCCTTTGAAGTTCAAAACCCTGGCTTCTAGATCAAGAGAATGCCTTGGAGAACTTTGACAAGTTTGAACAAACTTCTTGTACCAATATTCTTGTTTGTGAATAGAAGTTGTTAAGGATGATAATGAAGACTCATAGCCACCAAAACCACTTCCATACCTTGAATTTTGAGAGAAATATGCTCTTGTGACCAATAGGAACAAGGCCTTGTCAAAACATGACAACTTCTCCAATCAACCCCCTTGTACTTTTGGGTCAAATTTAATAACCTTGAAATATGGTGAACCAAAACAATCTTGCCATGCCAATTCTTCCAAAACTAATCCAATGATGAGGTTTGAACTTCTCAAGCTATATTGACTAGGGCATGGAAATAAACTCATGAACCCATGGAGTAACTTGTTAAATCTCATTGCCCTTACCTACATGGATAACAAACAAGACAAGCCAACATTGTATTTTATAAGTGAAGAAATCAAAATAATATTCATGATCACAAAAGGAACATAAGTCAAGGTGCTTGGTAATCCCTCAAAAGGGGCACAACTCAAAGTAGGGAGGGGAACTAAGGATCCTAGTGTGATATTGTTGTGAATAAATCAACATGTTATGATGAAGGGATCTTAGGGGCAAAAATTAGGGTACAACAGTGATCAGAAGGAGGTTGCCACTACATATGCGGAAGAAAACCAGAGGTTGAAGGCTCAGATTTCCAGGCTTACAAGGAAATGTCATCATATAGAGTGATCTCCATCAGCTTTACTTCGTAGGGTTTTAGACTTTATTTTCATCTTATACTTGGGATTATTGAAACTTGTAATCCATTTTGAAGTTATTATAATAAATTTTTTTACTATTTCAAATGTGTTATTACTTTGATATTTGTAATGTGTCTATAAATCTTTAAGTCCCTTAAAATATTAATAAAATAAATCATGTGAATTGGATATCATGAATCACATTGCACATATTTCTTGCATTTATTATGCATATCCAGGTGTCTTACCAAGCTTCTTTACTTTGTTCAACAAGATGTCTCACCACTACAAAACTCGAGCTAATTTTAGAAGAAATATGGACAACTTAGAACAAGAGAATTGTGAGTTGCGCGAGGAAGTTTCTGCTCTGAAGGTTAGCATGGTCAATCTCATTGCTCTGATGGAATCTCTGGAAATTACTCAGAATCATCCACTGAGTGTTCAACCTTAACAGACAAAGGTTACTATTGAAGCTCCTACTGTTCTTGTGTCTTCCACTCCAGCTATTATTTAGAATCTCATGCCTCAAGGTTATCCATGGGGAATTCCAGAGAACTTTGTGCCTGAAGGTTTCAATCTTGATCCTCAAGTTACTCCAGTTGTTCAGACTACTGTTACTCCTGCACCTCCTGTGGTGCATATTGCTCCTGCTGCACCTCCTTCGGTGAATATGGTCCCATTTTCTAATGATGATATGTATCGTCCTTTTCCTTTACCAAGTGAAGGCTTGGATCTCTATGATAGAATGGATGATTTTCAAGATCTGTATGACAAGATGTAGAGGGAGATGAAGGCCCTTAGGGGAAAGGAATTGTTTGGGCAGAATGTGAATGATTTATGCTTGGTCCCGAATGTCAAGATACCAGCAAAGTTTAAAGTCATGGAATTCGAGAAGTACAAGAGCAACACTTGTCCTCGTGCTCATATTGTGATGTATATAAGAAGAATGTCTACCCACACTGATGATCAGTGTCAGCTGATTCACCTTTTTCAGGATAGTTTGATTGGTGCCGCGTTGATGTTGTATATGAGTTTGGACAATGTCGATGTCCATACTTTCAACGACTTGGGAGAATCATTTATCAGACAATACAAATACAACATGGACAAGGTGCATGACCGTGATCAACTCAGGGTCATAGTCCAGAAGGACAGGGAATCATTCAAAGTATATGCACAGAGATGGCGTGAGGTAGCCGCCCAAGTGATTCCTCCCATGGAAGAAAAGGAGATGACAAAGATTTTCCTAAAGACTCTGGGTGTTTTCTACTATGAGAGGATGGTATCAAGTGCGCCAAGTGACTTTACTGAAATGTTGGGCATGGGTATCCGTTTAGAAGAGGCTGTAAGAGAGGGTCGTTTAAAAAAAAGTGAAAGTTACGGAAGTACGAAGAAGCCATCCTATGGGTTTGCCAAAAAGAAGGAAGGAGATACAAATGCTGTTATGCAAGAGAGGATGGTTAATCCTCCTAGAAGAAATTATCAGCGTCATCAACAAGTCGCCTCAGTAACTCCAGTTGTTGGTGTAGCTCCAACCACCGTTGCTTATCAGAGACCATCCCATCAGAGGAATCAAGGGTATAATCAGAGAAGGGAGGGTTATAACCTTATCCCTATGAGCTATGCAGAATTACTCTCGGCGTTAATTCAAAAGAAGTTAGTTCAGACCAGACCACCTCCCACTATACCATCACCATTGCCTTGGTATTACAAGGCAAACCAAACATGTGGTTTTCATCAGGGAGCACCAGGGCACAATGTTGAGAACTGATATCCTTTGAAAACTGAAGTACAAAAATTGGTGAGGACTGGTATCTTATCCTTTAAAGATGTTAGGCCTAATGTGAAAGATAATCCTTTGCCAAAGCATGGAGGAGAAAATGCTGTGAACATGGTAGCTGGTTGTCCAGGCGACTTCCAAATTTTCGATATTAATTTGGTTAGAGGAGATTTGGTAAAAATACATGCAGACCTCTGTGAATTTAGCTACTATACACATGACCATGCTGGTTTTTCTATTTGCAGTACGAATGATTAGAGTTGTGACAAGATAAAGGCTGATTTGCAGGAGATGATGCATGAGGGCCTCATCCACATAATTAGGCCTAGGGCAGAGTATGAAGAGGAAGTAAACATGGTTTCTGGATGTCCTGGAGAGTTCAGAATCTTTGATGTGGAATATATGAATGAGGATCTTGTACAATTGCATGCTACTTTTTTCCATATGGCTGGTCAGGTAGAACATCAGTATGGATCTTGCCGAATTTGCTGCTGGGACTCCCGAGGATGTTCAATTGTAAGGAAAGGTATTCAGTTGTTATTGGATAATGGAACTATCAAGGTTACAGGCCAAAGGGATGATTACCATGAGGTTAATGAGATTGAGGTTTGTTTGGCTGAAGAAGAGTCAGATGGTGAGTATGCCTCTACAGATGAGTTCTTCTCCTCAGATGAAGATATGTTTTCCAGAGATGACTTTGCAATGACTGAATATGTTGAAGACGGAGTAAATGTTATTGTACCTTTTTTTGGTGCACCCACCCCTTTTGAATTTGAATATTATGGCAAGCCAGCTATTACTCCATTGGTGATTAGCTTACCGGGTCTTGTCCCCTACAAGTCAGACAAGGTTGTACCCTACAAATATAATGCTACAATTTTAGAGGATGGTATGGAAGTTCCCATCCAGCCAATGCCTAATGTTGAAAATATTGTTGAGACTAGAAGAGTGACCCGCAGTAGTCGTGTATTTGCAACAATTGTTCGTAGAATTGATAATGCTAGAAAGAAATATGTTGAAGATGTTGAACCCAAGAAGGCTGTAGGTGAATCTAGTGGAGCTACGCTAGAAAAAGAGGTGGATGATATTTTAAAGACAATCAAGATGAGCGACTACAGAATTGTAGATCAGCTACTGCAGACTCCTTCAAAAATATCTATCTTAGCTTTATTGATGAACTCATCTGCTCACAAAGAATCTTTAATGAGGGTATTGGACCAAGCTTTCATGGAAAGTGATATGCCTGTAGACCAATTCAACAGTGTGGTAGGGAATATTACACTATGTAATAATCTGAGTTTCTGCAATGATGAACTGCCCGATGAAGGAAGGAATCACAATATGGCCCTCTACATCTCTATGAACTGCAAGAATGATTCATTATCCAATGTGCTGATTGATAATGGATCTGCATTAAATGTTATACCGAGGAGCACCCTTATGAAGTTGAAATATCAAGGAACGCCCATGTGCCCAAGTGGCATTATTGTGAAATACTTTGATGGATCAAGGAAATCTGTTATTGGTGAAGTGGACTTGCATATTCATATAGGCCCACATTTGTTTTAGATTACTTTCCAGGTCATGGATATTATACCCGCTTACAGTTATTTGTTGGGACGACCGTGGATACATGAGGCAGGGGCTGCCACTTCGACTTTACACCAGAAGTTGAAGTTTATGCATGAAGAAAAAGTGGTAATTATAAATGGAGAACATGCATTATTGATATCTCATTTGTCCTCTTTCAGTATTGTGGAGGCGGATGAAGTTGTTGTTGGAACCCAGTTCCAAGCTTTATCCATTTATAATACAAGAGGAAATGATAATTCCATGGCTTCGTTTAAGGATGCTCAGTAGGTTGTGCGTAATTTCCATAGTGAAGTATGGGGACATATTGTTGATCCACCTGTAAACAAGAATAGAGCTGGCTTGGGGTTCTCTGTGAAGAATGACAAATGTAAGAGCATGAAGCTGAAGTCTGTTGCAGGCAAGTATCAAGACATCTTTCATAGCGGGGGTTATCTTTATCCAACTGTTTCCGGTATTAATGCCATTGTGGAAGATGAAGCAGAGCCAGAAATGCCAAATTATGTGATGCGTGGAGTTAGGGTTCAGAACTGGATCACGATTGATGTTCCCTCTTGCATACATGTTTCAAAGTAATTTGTTTTTGTTAATCTTTTTGAAAAGCTTTCACTCTGCCCAAGGTGAAAGTATTGATATTGTATGGGCTTATCGATTTGCTTTGATTTTTAAAATCAATAATAAAAGTTGTCTTTGTGTCCCAAATTGTGTCTTTATTTTTTGCTTTTTTCTTGGAAAATGGTAATCAGAAAAAATCTTTCAAAATAAATAATAACTGAAATTCAATCTGCATGATCACTTGTTATATGTGTCAGTTTCTAAAAGCAATCATAAATCATATGTGCAGATTAATTAAAAAAACCCGTTGAATATAATGACCTTGCACCCTCTCCCAACTTTGAATGTCCTGTGTATGGGGCTGAAGAAGAAGACTATGATGAGATTCTGGAAGAGGTCTCACAATTTCTTGAGCGTGAGGAGAATGCCATTCAACCATATAAAGAGCCATTGGAAGTAATCAATTTGGGTTTAGAAGAAGATCCGAAGGAAGTCAATATTGGAGCATTACTGCATCCTGATGTGAAGAGCTTGTTGATTGAGATGTTGAAAGAGTATGTGGATATTTTTGCTTGGTCTTACCAAGATATGCCTGGTTTAGATACAGATATTATAGAGCACCACTTTCCGCTGAAGCCAGAGTGCCCGCCAATCAAACAGATGTTGTGAAGAACTCACCCAAATATGGCAGTAAAAATCAAAGAAGAAGTTCTAAAGCAGATAAATGCCGGTTTTCTTGTGACATCAGTGTATCCTCAGTGGATTGCCAATATTGTCCCAGTACCGAAGAAATACAGAAAAGTTCGCATGTGCGTAGGTTACAGAGATCTAAATAAGCTAGTCCAAAAGATGATTTTCCATTGCCACACATTGATATGTTAGTGGATAGCACAACAAAATTCAAAATTTTCTCCTTCATGGATGGATTTTCCAGGTATAATAAAATTAGGATGGCTCCTAAGGACATGGAAAAAAACGTTTATCACACCCTAGGGAACATTTTGTTACAAAGTGATGCCCTTCGGATTGAAGAACGCTGGTGCAACGTACCAGAGGGCTATGACAACCCTATTCCATGATCTGATGCACAAGGAAATTGAGGTATATGTTGATGATATGATTGCTAAATCCCAAACTGAAGAAGGGCATGTAGAAGATTTGTTGAAGTTGTTTCAGCGTTTGAGGAAGTATCGTCTCCGCTTGAATCCAAATAAATGTACCTTCGGTGTTCGGTCAGGGAAATTGTTGGGTTTCATTGTTAGCCAGAGAGGGATTGAAGTTGACCATGATAAATTCAAAGCAATTCAAGAAATGCCAGCATCGAGAACTAAAAAGCAAGTCAGAGGATTCCTCGGGCGTTTGAATTATATTTCCAGATTCATTTCCCACATGACTGCAACGTGTGAACCAATCTTTAAGTTGTTAAAGAAAGATCAAGGTTGTGTATGGACAGATGACTTCCAAAGGGCATTTGAAAGTATTAAAGAATATTTTCTTGAACCTCCTATCTTGCTCCCTCCTGTTGAAGGAGGACCATTGATTATGTATCTGATAGTGTTAGATAATTCCAAGGGCTGTATTCTGGGACAACAAGATGAAATAGGGAAGAAAGAGTATGCCATTTATCATCTCAGTAAAAAGTTTATTGAATGTGAGTCACATTATTCTATGCTGGAAAAGACATGTTGTGCTCTGGCCTGGGAGGCAAAACGTTTGCGGCAGTGTATGTTGAATCACACTACTGGTTGATCTCCAAAATGGATCCAATCAAGTACATTTTTGAAAATCCTGCTCTTACTGGGATAATTTCCTGCTGGTAGATGCTGTTATCTGAATATGACATCGAACACCGCACTCAAAAAGCTATTAAAAGCAGCGTGTTGGTAGATTATCTTGCTCACCAACCAATTGATGATTATCAGTCTGTGATGTATAATTTCCCCGATGAGGATGTGATGTTTCTGAAAGTGAAAGATTGTGATGAACAATTGCCTGAGAAAGGTCCTGATCTTGAATCTCACTGGAGCATGATATTCGATGGAGCTGTGAATGCTTATGGTAAAGGAATTGGTGTTGTGATTGTCACTCCACATGGATCACACATTCCTTTTTACTATAAGGTTGACATTTGATTGTGCTAATAATATGGAAGAATATGAGGCTTGCATCATGGGTCTTGAGGAAGCTATTGATCTCAGAATTAAAATTCTAGATGTGTATGGCGATTCAACTTTGGTAATAAATCAGATTAAAGGAGAGTTGGATACTCGTCACCGCGGCTTGATCCCTTACAAAGATTATGCTAGAATATTGTTACCCTTCTTTAATAAAGTTGAATTCCATCATATCCCCATAGACGAAAATCAAATGGAGGATGCTCTGGCAACTCTGGCTTCTATGTATCAAGTGAATACTTGGATTGATATACCTCGAATTATAGTTCGGCGACTGCATAGGCCCGCTCATGTGTTTACAACAGAAGAGGTAGCAGATGAGAAACCTTGGTATTACGATATCAAGCATTTTCTCTAGACTCAAGAATACCTGATTGGTGCATCGAATAAAGATAGAAAGACATTGAGAAGATTGGCTGGAAGCTTCTTCCTCAGTGAAAATGTGTTGTACAAGAGAAATTATGACATGGTCTTGCTCAGATGCGTGGATAGACATAAAGCAGACATGTTGATGCATGAGATCCATGAAGGTTCATTTGGCATCTCATACCAATGGACATTCGATGGATAAAAAGATGCTAAGGGCAGGTTACTATTGGTTGACAATGGAATCTGATTGTTATAGATTTTTAAAGAAGTGCCATAAATGCCAGATTTATGCAGACAAAATTCATGTGCCTCCGATACTTCTCAATGTTATTTCTTCCCCGTGGCCCTTCTCTATGTGGGGTATTGACATGATTGGAATGATATAACCCAAAGCTTCGAATGGACACCATTTTATCTTAGTAGTAATTGATTACTTCACCAAATGGGTGGAATCTGCTTCATATGCTAATGTTACTAAGCATGTGGTAATGCACTTCATTAAGAATAATCTCATATGGCGGTATGGTGTGTCGAGCAGAATTATCACCGATAATGGCTCGAACCTGAACAACAAGATTATGACAGAACTTTGTGAATAATTCAAGATTGTCCATCACAATTCATCTCCGTACAGGCCGAAGATGAATGGGGTTGTTGAAGCTGCTAATAAGAATATCAAGAAGATCATCTAGAAGATGGTTATTACTTATAAAGATTGGCATGAAATGCTCCCTTTTGCTTAACATGGATATCGGACATCTGTCCGCACTTCAACAGGAGAAACCCCATTCTCCCTTGTGTATGGAATGGAAGCGGTGCTCCCAATCGAGGTTGAGATTCCCTCTTTGTGTGTGATAATGGAAACCAAGTTGTCAGAGGCTGAATGGGTCCAGAACAGGTTTGACCAATTGAATTTGATTGAAGAGAAGAGAATGACGGCTTTGTGTCATGGGAAGTTATATCAGAAGAGAATGAAGAAAGCTTTTGATAAGAAGGTCAAACCTCGTGAATTCAGAGAAGGCGACCCCGTGCTCAGGAAGATCGTGTCTTTTAACACTGATTCTAGGGGCAAGTGGACTCCCAATTTTGAAGGCCCATATGTTGTCAAGAAAGCCTTCTTTGGCGGTGAATTAATTCTTGAAACTATGGATGGTGAGGAGTTCCCACGTCCCATGAATGTTGATGCAATCAAGAAATACTTCGCCTAAAGAAATAAAAGAACAAGATGCTAAGTTGAAAACCTGAAAGGGTGGCTTAGGAAAAAAGGAGTGTCTCGGTAGGCCGAAAACCCGAAAGGGCGGTCTAGGCAAAAATTTGAGACATAAACAGAATAAAATTTCCCGCTAAGTTGAAAACCCGCAAGGGCAGCTTAGGCAAAAGTTAGGGACTTTCTTGGCAAGTAACTACATCAGACAAGACTTGATCATTGAAGCAATAATCTTCTTGGATCCTCACCATACTTTAACATAAGTTGTTGCTCAGAATATCAAAGTTGTTAGAGGGAATAGACGTCATTGTATCTCAATGTATCTTTTCCATTATATATTACCATTTTCCAAACTTTGTAATCATCTGTGGAGTCTCGCCATTCGCAGATTACCATTCTATCAATAAAATTTGAGCTTTTACCCAATTCTTCATAATTCTTATTTTATTCAGATTACAAAGACTCCATTTATTATTGATAATAATTTTCAAAGCAAAAAGATTAAATAACAAAATTGTTTTTCAAAAAGAATTTACAACTTACTTTTACTTTAAATTTTGTGATTCAAGAGGAAAACAAAAGTGGTGATCCCAGGAATGGACGACCTCCAGTAATTTTGGGAAGTTTTGTTTCCCCCAGGAAGGTTTTCTCAGGTCATTTTCGCTGGTATGTGTGTGATTTTTGTATATTAAAGACGATACCAATTGGCGTAAGGTGCAGTATTGGGTTTGTGATCCTAGTGTCCCCAGTCAAGTCTTGGTTCATTTTTCATTTTGGGTTTGCATGGTCTGAAATCTCTATCCCAGACTCCCCAATGAAGTCTTCCCTCATATGACGAAAGGTCTTTTTCACTTGGTGTACAGAGATGGAACTATTTACAAAATGTCGCTCTTTCTGCAGTATTGACATTATTGTTGGTATTTATTTCCCAGGCAACTAAACTTGTGTAGTATATTTTCTAAGTGTTGAGACAGCTGTCAACCCTTTGGGTTTTCACCCGCCAAGTGTTGGGTTTGATTTAAAATCCCCATGAATTTGAACTTTTTCTATAATGTTGACTTCTTGATTCCCCAAGAAGGCTATCCCAGGGCATCTTTTGTTAGAATAAGTTTTCATGATATGAAGACTCAATCCAAGGTTCCCCAGTGAAGGCTTCGCTATTTGATAGAAGTCTTCTCTCCCCGTGCATGCTGAGATTTGACTTATTTACGAAGCATCTCTCTTTTGGAAGTACTTGCATTTTGTTTGATTTCCTGATAATCAGGCAAGGGCAATGTTTTATTTAAGAAGTGTTGAGGCATTTGTCAATTTTTTGGGTTTTCACCCACCAAGTGTTGGGTTTGATTTAAAATCCCCATAAGATTGATTTCTTGCTGTAATGTTTGACTTCTTAACTATCCAAGTTGTTATCCCCGTGAGGTTTCATGCTTTTCCCCAGAGAAGTTGGTGCAATAATTACTCTCAATATTGAAGAACGTATCTTGGGTTCCCCTCTTTAATATGGTGTTGGCCTCCCCAATAAAGTCAGCACGAGGTACCCAGTTGATGACTTGATGATGAGGTGTTATCTCCTCTAGTGAAGTCTGTATGATGTTCCCCCAATGAAGTCAGCTCAAAATCCTCAATTGATGTTTTGCCGATATGGTTTCCATCTGCCTTATTTGAAATCAGTATTGCAATCCCCAGTAGAAGTGGGGACCGTGAAAACATTTGTTTCCCCATTGAAGTATGAGTGTTATTCCCTGGTGAAGCCTGGAGAAGGATGTTATATCCCTAAATCTGTATTGTTTTGTCGCTATGATTTGTTCACTTCCGGATTATGTTCCTTCCCAGTGAAGTTAAGCCACGAAATAGGATTATGTTTCCTCGTTTGGTGCTTATTTTCTTATGGAATGTTCATCTTGGATGTGATTTAGCCGAGTGTTAATTGTTCCCGAGTTGGTTTTGCCTGGTTACTCCCAGTGTTATATGTCTATTTTGTCGGCATATACATGATAACACTCAGACATTCATACATACATCTTGCATAGTTAAATTTAGCAAATCATTGCTCATTCACATTCGTTAACATTTTGTTGACATATTACCCTGTTTTATAGAGTTATGTTGTCCTCTCTCCAATAGAGTGTCGGCCTTAAGCAAAAAAGTGTATATTCTTTCAATTTCCCCACTAAGTTATCCCTCGTGGAAGATTTTTGCTTTAGCCTTCCTGTACAACTCTTTTTCTGGATGATTTGGGTTTCCCTCTTGAGTTTATTTATCAAAGGATATATTTTGGTTGATTGTTTCACTCCAGTTTATTTCTAGTTTAAATCTTTATTTCCCAGCAATATTATTATTTTGGATTTCTGCAAGCTTCGAGCATTGGTTTGATAATGTGCATTTATTTTGGCACGAGAAAACTTTTATCTCCTCAGCAGGAATATGTTGGCATGTCCCCAGGAAGTCATATTTCTTTCCCCGGGAAGCCATATTGCTTTCCACAGAAAGTCATTTTTACAATCCTTCCTATAACAACAAGTGGTAGTATCTTTATTTGAGACAACTTATATATTACCCTTTCCAGGTGGAATGCCTTGGTTAAAGAAGAAGTTGAGACCTGTTCTAGGTGAAATGCCAGAATTTTGGAGAAACTTGTTTTTCTTTTTTCTACCTTCAGAATGTTGGTAGTTCACCGTCAGTGAATGTTGGTGCTATGATATTTCTTTTCTCTCTACCTTCAGTGAAAGTTGGTAGTTCACCATCAGTGAATGTTGGTGATTGTTATCTTTTTGCTACCTGCAGTGAATGTTGATAGTTCACCGTCAGAGAATGTCAGTACTATGATATTTCTTTTCTCTTTACCTTCAGTGAAAGTTGGTAGTTCACCATCAGTGAACGTTGGTGATTGTTATCTTTTTGCTACCTACAGTGAATGTTGGTAGTTCACCTCCAGTGAATGTCGGTGCTATGATATTTCTTTTCTCTCTACCTTCAGTGATAGTTGGTAGTTCACCATCAGTGAACGTTGGTGATTGTTATCTTTTTGCTACCTTCAGTGAACGTTGGTAGTTCATAGTCAATGAACTTTGGTGCTTTGATATTTCTTTTCTCTCTACCTTCAGTGAAAGTTGGTAGTTCACCATCAGTGAATGTTGGTGATTGTTATTGTTTTGCTACCTTCAGTGAATGTTGGAAGTTCACTGTCAATGAACATCGGCGCTATGATATATCTTTTCTCTCTACCTTCAGTGAAAGTTGGTAGTTCACCATCAGTGAACGTTGGTGATTGTTATCTTTTTACTACCTTCAGTGAACGTTGGTAGTTCACCGTCAGTGAACGTCAGTGCTATGATATTTCTTTTCTCTCTACCTTTAGGGAAAGTTGGTAGTTCACCATCAGTGTATGTTGGTGATCGTTATCTTTTTGCTACCTTCAGTGAATGTTGGTAGTTCACCGTCAGTGAATGTCGGTGCTATGATATTTCTTTTCTCTCTACCTTCAGTGAAAGTTGGTAGTTTACCATCAGTGAACGTTGGTGATTGTAATCTTTTTGATACCTTCAGAGAAAGTTGATAGTTCATCATCAGTGAACATCAATGTTTCTCTCTCTACCTTCAATGAATGTTGGTAGCTTACCGTCAGTGAATGTTGGTGTTGTTATTTTTTTATCTTTCTACCTTCAATGAACGTTGGTAGTTTCGCCTTCACTAAAAGTTGGTATATCATTTTGATCTTCTACCTCCGACTATTGAGTTTGGTGGTTCACAGTTGGATGTCAATCACTTTTATCTTGTACTATCTCCTCTTTAGCTGAGTTGATGCTACCTTATCTCTTCTTTGGGTGTTACACCAATAGAGTCGGGTCTTTTTGATTCACCAGTGATTTATTTTCCTGGTTAGGTTTCTCTTTTGATCCTTATTTCCTTTGCTACTTCCCCAATGGTGTTTTATGTCCCTTTGAAGTTGTTCATATGCATTCATACTCATAATAATTACATGGCATCTTAGGGCCAAAAATAATGTTTGTTTTATATTTAAGTATCTTTGATCACGTCGACACGAAGATTTTTAACATTCGTATCTCCGGATAGAAGAAACTTAAATAAGGGCATCTGTTGTACCCCAATTTTTCCCCTAAGATCCCTTCATCATACCATATTGATTCAATCACAACAATATCACATTAGGGCTTTTGGTTCTCCTCCCTATCTTTAGCTTTGCTCTTTAAGGAATCACCAAGAACCTTGACTTGTTTTTCTTTTGTGATCATGCGTGTTTTGTTTTGACTTTCCTTTAATTAATAAAATGCAATGTTGGTTTGTCTTACTTGTTAATAATGTAGGTAAAGGCAATGTGGCTTAGCAAGTTGATACATGGGTTCATGAGTTTATTTCCATGCCCTAGTCAATAAAGCTTGAGAAATTCAAACCTCAACATTGAAGTTGTTTTGGAAGAAATGGCATGGAAAGGTTTATTTTGTTTTACCATATTTCAAAGTTATAAAGATTTATTCAAAAGTACAAGGGCTTGATTGAATAAGTTGTCATGGTTGGACAAGGCCTTGTTCCCATTGGTCACAAGTGCATATTTATCTAAATTCTCAAGATATGGAAGTGGTTTTGGTTGCTATGAGTTCTCATTATCATCCTCAACAACTTCTATCTACAAAGAAAAAGTGTTGGTACAAGAAGCTTGTTTAAAATTGTCAAAGTTCCTCAAAGCATTTTCTTGAGCTATGAGCTAGGGTTTTGAACTTCAAAGAAGTATATCTTGCTCATCTTTTGGTATTTTTGAGTGATTCGGAAAACATCCTTCTCTTCAAAGGGTTATTAACAAATCACTTCAAAAGTCTCAAGGAGTTTTCATGTGGAAGAAACTTGATGATGAAGAAAGATTATAAGTCCTCGAGATGAACCCCCAACTTCCCATGTGTGACTTCAAATGATCATAACTTGGTCAATTTTTATCACCTTGATCCCACTCTTTTTCCATAATGATTTTGAGGATGTGAAATATATTCCTTCTTTTATATGAAAAGTGAGAAAATGGATGGAGGATGCCTTAAGGATACAAAAGATTATAGGTCATTTCATGATTTTTTACCAACTTCAACAATTCATAACTCTCTCAATTGTTGGAGATTTTGAACGGTTCAAGTTTTAAAATGTTATTCAAGAGGTCTATTTCATTCCATCTTTTTAGTCAAGAGAAAATTCTAATAGGATGGGCATGTTTGGATGCAAAACATTATAGGTCACTTTTGAAGAAAAACTTGAAATATTTCTAAGTATGGAAAGTCAACCTCTTTTTTTCAACTTTGACTCATTGCAACTTTCAGCTCAAACATCCATTTGATTCCATTCTTTTCCCATTGCAAATCTTGTAATCTCATCTTTATAAAGTATCAATAACCATGCCATAAGTCCCCTTGAGCTGAGAATGCCATTGTTTCAAAAGTGGTAACTTGGAATTGAAGTTTCATCGCAAGTCAGAATTTAATTTTCATGTTACAACTTCTAACCTTCAAATTAGCACGCGTTTTGGATCTAAACATGATTAGCCAACTTTCCCAAGTGGATTAGTGCATCAAAACGCGTGTTTTGGATGAGTTTTGACAAGAGAAGTCACACTTTCTTCATGATACAGACCCATACGAATTCCCTCCAAATTGCATCATTCACCCTTCATTTTGATCCCATTTGCTTCTCCTATAAATACATGAGCTATCCCATTCGTTTTCTCAAGCTTGAACAGCCAAAATTACCCTGCCAAACTCGCTCCATAACTCACTTTTCTACAACTTCAAAATCATTGTTCAAGCCTTTTTCAATCCATTTTTTCTATCGTTTCACTTTCCTTGTTATTCCCTGAAGCTAACAGAAGAAGAATTGAGCCTTGAAACCTTCTGAATTCATCTGACCAAGTCCATTTATAGACCTCTGCAACTGAACTTCAATAGGTAGATTTCTCCATCAATTCTTCCAAACTTTGATATCATTGTGAAGCTCTTCTTCTCCTGATTCTTGTGCTTCTTACAATTTTAAATCCATTGAGAATTGACAGAGAAGTCTCAAATTGGAGGTGCTCGCTATTTTCTGGGTTTTTTATTCATATCTCTTTGCATACCTTATATAAATTTGGCGCGATGGTGATGTTAGGATCGTCTTGAAGAGACGAATCCAATGATACTAGTGTAGGATCCTAATTTGTCTATTTGAAGGATCTCACAAAACCTCCATTGCATGGCGTCTGAAAGTTGAAGATGATGACATGTTTCGTCTCAGCCAATGATACCATGCCAAACGTTTTAATTTCATGGGTTGCCTTTTTTCTGATCCTATGCGTATCTCTCTAAGGTCCATATCAAGCACAACACGTCTGGTCCATTGAATCAGCTTACTAACACGTTTTGACTATGATCTAATGGCCCACATCTTTTTGGTTTTATTTTATTTTCTGATTTCATATTTTAATTGATTTAATTTTCAAAAATTCATAACTCTTTTTTTATCCAAAAATTATGAAAAAATTCACAAAAATACTTTGAATTATTTCTGTTCTCGTGACTATATTTTCACAATTTTATTTTGATATTTGATATTTTTTATATTTTTTGCATTATTTGCTTTCTTTTAATTACTTTAAAAATACTTTCTTACATTTTTTAATTCTAAAAAAATTCATAAATATCATTTTACATATTTCTGACTTTTTGAAAAATTTATGGAATTTTATATTGATGTTTACTATTCTTTGATCTATTTTCTATTTGTTTGAGCAATTTTAATTAGTTTAAAAATAGTTTCTGACTTTAAAAAATTACCAAAATTTTTAAAAAATATTTGAGTCTGTTTCTGATTTTTCTATAACCTTATTTATTTTTTATGAATCAATTTGAACATAGTTGATATTTTTCTCTCTTATTTCTATTTTAAAACATTTTAAAACCCTTTTTAATGTATATATTAAATGTTATATTATTTTGTAATTATTTTCTGGCTGATCTTGGGTTGAATTTTTAATCATGAACTTTGTTAACATCATTGGATCCATGGTGTTGAGTCTAACCCCATAAAAATGGATGAATGATTTTAATAATAATTTGATTAAATTTTAATTCAAATGTGGTTTATATATTCTTTCTCACCATTCTTTATATCATCCCTTTCTTATTACACTAAGTGTTATTGGAGCATGATCTCTATATCATGTCTCAAAATAAGTGGTGCATAGATTGCTATTGACTGGCCTTAAAATAGGTGTGACTTCTATATAAGTCCACTTACGATTGCTTAACATAGCGCTAAATTTTGTCTCGATTCGAATAAATGATCATCCGTGGCCCAAACCTATGTTTGCAAGCCCAAGTATGTTAATTTGATCTCTTTGATCCAATAACCTTGAGATTCATTATGTGGAGGCTTTGGTTCTACCAATCCTCTAATGGATCTACATAACTTTTGGTCAACACGGATCACTTAAACATCGTTGATCATTAAATTTTACTTTTGAGGATTCCAAAATGGATGATATACTTGACAAAAAACAAATGCAACTTGTTGTGTGGAGGCTTTGATTCTACCAATCTTCTAATGAGTTCCAAATGCAAGTTTCAAGATGGTCATCCAACTAACCACTAATTTCTAACAATTGACTTTACTTTATGATTTTATTTTTTATGCTTTATGTACCATTTACTTTTAGCATTTACATTTCATGCTATTTTTCATCTTTGCTTACTTGAGCATTTATATTCTTGTCATTTTTATTTTGCTCACTTGAGCTTTTCTTTTCTTTTTTAAGATACTTAATAACCAACATGAACCATAAAAAAACTTTAATGATACTTGGACTATTTGGTTACTATCCTTGGCATTATGGAGTATTGGACTTCTTAGACTTAGGATTAGAAACCTTGGCCTATGTTGGATACCTTGTGACCTCAATTGATATTTTTTCTGGAGTTCTTGGGGTTTACCTCAAGACATTGGGTTATTTGTTTGTTTTGTGTACAGGTTATTGTGATTACATACTTTATTTGTAATCTGGAATTCACTCGTATACAGCCGTTACTCTGCCCAATTTTATGAAGACTTAATACACTTGAAGTTTGACTCTCTCAAGAGGTCTAGTATCTTTGCTTGCTTGGTTTCAATCCAAAGAATGAGAATTCTATCTTGACTCATAACGTTAAGTATTAGCTTCTTGTTGGTTAGATGGTTCTTCTCCATAGCTTTTATCTTATGCTTTAGGATAGTCCCTTCATCTCCTCCCATCTTCTTCAATTTCAAAAATCTTCTTCCTCCGTTTGAAAACTCGTCTTGTTTTGAAACTTGAACCACTTACATAAAAAACTTCGACTTATGTCCATGCATTTTCAAAACATTTTCATAAATAAACTTCAATAATTTAATAATGCCTTGACATTTTTTGTGATAAGACTAAAAGTCAATCAATCTCATTGAAAACCATTTTGCCACTTTGACTTTTTATTTTAAAACCTTTCTCAAAATATTGGACTCTTGTCAATCTTTGTAGTGATGCAAACAACTATACTTCTACAATATGTAGTGAAGTGAGATATTTTCCACTTGGGTGTTGAGTGGGGAATTGTTGGTTTTAAAATCCAAGCCATATCCTCCACTCTGAGATGATGCAAATTCTCCTTTCTCATGATTGTGGGTAGTAACTATGTTTTCCACACGGACAATGACGATGATGTCTTATCTCATAAAATTAACCAACACACTTGTGTTTTAAAATTTTTAAAAGGTGAACTACGTGTACCCTGACCCCCTATTGCACGAAAGGTGGTACCTAGGCACTAAAGGTTTGCAACCGCGGAGGATGCAAAAATCATAAAAAAAAATACTTCTTTTCTCACCTTCACCATCTATTTTCATACAACATTTTATAGCCAAAATATACAGATTTACAAAGATGTTCCCACGGAGTACCGTAGATGTTTAGGGTTCTAATACCTTCCCTTTGCATAACCAACCCCTTTACCTTGAATCTTTCCCCCTCTTTTTGGGTTATTCGCTCTTTTCCCATTCCTTTGGAAACAATAAAGCGCAGTGGCTATTTTTATTTTGATCTATATAAGTCTAGTTAATCCAATGGCTTAGTCTTAAACATTTCTACCGCTGCACCCAGCATCTTGAAGAATTCCACAACATGGTTCCCCAACAAGGCTTCATAAAAATCCCAAAGCAGTTTATGGAGTTTTCTTTCCCTAGTAGAGTTTATTTCTCTAGCCACGGAAGTCCATCTCCCAGCAATTCAATTCCAACAAATAATGAAGAATCACATTCTTCATCCCCAACCAAGTTGGTCTTAAAAAAGAGCCATGTAGATTTCTCCCTAAAGAAAACACCTCCCCAGCTGGTCGTCAAAGCATTCTCTTCAACAAGGTTTATTTTCCCAACAAACTGTAAATTCCCCAGCTTGAGTTTTATTCTTAGATGATTATAAATCAATAGACAAAACCCCTTAACCCCCGGTAGATTCGTTTTAATCTCCAACAGAGTCGTTACTATCACCAGAGGTTATTGTAAAGCCTGGAACCCTACCAAATAACAGTTGACTCCATCTCTTTCAAACAAGTTACTATGAATCCTGGACCCGACCAGATAATAGTTTAACTTCTTCAAATCACTAAAAAAACTCCTCCTCCCCAGTAGGGTTTGACACTATCCCCAGTGAGTTTCTGCAAAGCTTAGAATCCGACCAGATAACAATTAACTTCTTTATCCCAAACAAGTTGTTAGCTTCTATTCTCTCCAATCAAGAGATAACTCCTCATTAGATCAACAAATACTAAAATTTCTGAACTCTTTTCCCAAAGCAGAAATTAACACTCTCCATAGAGTTTCCCTTAACAAAATCAATAACCCCAAGCAGAGTTCTCCTCAAACAACAAAACATGAAGGAGACTTAGGCAAAAACTAGGACATCCCGCTAACTGTAATTCCAAATGAAATAGTTTAGGCAAAAGTTGGGAATAATAAATTCAATCAGAAGAGGTCTTTAAATCCTCAAAATTCTCCACCAGAGTTGACAAAAGTCCTCAAAACAACAAAAGGATGTAAGAAGAAGTGATTACCGTCTCAAAAATACCTTAGCTTCTGAATCATCGTTATTGCTACCATCAGTGCAATTCCAAAATCTCTTGGAACCTAAATGCATATTCTGAATTAACTGAACATAGGACTGAAGAACATCATGAAGATTGGGTTGGGTACAAATAAACTTTGAGCCTTTATCCTTTATTTCTTAAACCATGAACCAGACCATGTTACAACCCTTAAAAGACCTAATTGAAGCCAGGTTTCTTTTGAAAGCATACTACAACGAGGTTTTGTAAACTGGCTCCTAAGATCTTTTGCAAATCATTTGTCTTGGTATGTTTATTCCTTTGCTTTCTCTTTCACTTTAAAATTATAAACCTCTGTGTTTTAACCAGTGATGCATTTTCTATACACCAATAACATCATTTCAAATATGATTTTGGATTCAAAACTTTTGCATAAAATTTTTGCATTAAAATTACCATGTTTGAATAAACAATTTTGCTTGCAAACAAGCTTTCCTTGTCAAGGAATTTCAAACAGTTGAGAAACTTGGTTAGTGACCCTATCAGGGGCAAGTATCTTCCAGATCCATTTGTGAATCTGTTCAAGATTTATTGCTCAGTGCGAGTTTTCTCAGAATTGGTTAGCCAGAAGATCATTTTCAAGACTCATACTTGGGCATTAATTTCCAATAGTCATTCAAGAACTGAAGCCATGATCAGTTTATTTCCAACAATCATTTTAGAACTGGATCCATGATCAGTCCATCTCTAACAATTATTTCAAGAACTGAAGCCATGATCAGTTTATTTCCAACAAACATTTCAAGAACTGAAGCCATGATTAGTTTATCCCCAACAGTCATTTTAGAGTTGAAGCCATGATCAGCTCATTTCCAGAAACTTTTGACTGAAGCCATGATCAATTTATCCTCAACAGTCAGCTAATCTGGTACAAATCCCCAAGCAGATCTTCATGTCCTTCTTCAGAAGACCACCAGTTCAATACAGTTTACAAGTGTGATAAATTTGGGTTCAGGATATTTTCTTTCCAAGCCAATCTGGAAGAGTTATCCATGTTGAGGAATCAAACTTCCAATCTTACCTCCACAAAAGAGTCAAGCTCCATTGTTGTAAACGTTGGCATTACATGCATAGATCATTCACATATCATGCATATCTGTGATATGGTGGCAGAATCGACTGTTATACTGGTTTGCATTTTGTGTTTGCAAATGTTGCGGTAAGCAAGAGTAGACACCGACTTTTATTTTATCCAACAAAGGAAAGGGTGAAAAGAACATAAAAAGACCTTTTTCAAGATTTTCTGAGTAAGGGGGGTAGATTATGGAAAGGGAAGGTGTTAGCACCCTTTCCATCTGTGGTTTTCCATGGGCTCTTAGGTACTTGCTCATTTTTGAAAATTGCTTTCGTGTTTGTGTGTTTTGAAAAGTTTTGTTTTCTTTATGATAACTCTTGTATTAGTCCTCAAGAGTGTGATAAAGCGTTTTTGAAAAGAGTTTTGAAAGCATGGTATGAAAATGAATTAGATTTGAGCAAGTACTTAACAGCTATCTACCTACTCGAAAAAAGGGGTTATTTTCCTCCTTTCCTTTAAATAGTGCTATCCTACTATTAGTGAGTAGGTAGCCCTATCATTGGATGTTGATGGACTATCGAAAGGGACATTTATGGTCATTAAAGGCAACATGTAGAGATACCTTAGCAGTTCGAAGGGACTGTCATCATATATTTGGAGGCAACATCGAGGGACAAGATCATTTCTCATAGCCAACTCGAGGGACAGTAAGGGACTATGATCTTTTATGATGACTTTAAACTGAGGGTCTTTGCTAAGAGTATCCCTATGTTCGAGGGACATGACCATTTCCGAAGGAAACCAAAGTGGGGAAATATCCTAGGGGTGAGAGTGTGCAATAGTGTGATTTTCTCAGGTATTTTTATCTTGATGTTAGTGATCTAAGATTGATTGATTAGTTCTTGCCATACATGCCTAATTTACTAGCAGTTTATATAGCAGTCCATCTCTAACAATTATTTCAAGAACTGAAGCCATGATCAGTTTATTTCCAACAAACATTTCAAGAACTGAAGCCATGATTAGTTTATCCCCAACAGTCATTTTAGAGTTGAAGCCATGATCGGCTCATTTCCAGAAACTTTTGACTGAAGCCATGATCAATTTATCCTCAACAGTCAGCTAATCTGGTACAAATCCCCAAGCAGATCTTCATGTCCTTCTTCAGAAGACCACCAGTTCAATACAGTTTACAAGTGTGATAAATTTGGGTTCAGGATATTTTCTTTCCAAGCCAATCTGGAAGAGTTATCCATGTTGAGGAATCAAACTTCCAATCTTACCTCCACAAAAGAGTCAAGCTCCATTGTTGTAAACGTTGGCATTACATGCATAGATCATTCACATATCATGCATATCTGTGATATGGTGGCAGAATCGACTGTTATACTGGTTTGCATTTTGTGTTTGCAAATGTTGCGGTAAGCAAGAGTAGACACCGACTTTTATTTTATCCAACAAAGGAAAGGGTGAAAAGAACATAAAAAGACCTTTTTCAAGATTTTCTGAGTAAGGGGGGTAGATTATGGAAAGGGAAGGTGTTAGCACCCTTTCCATCTGTGGTTTTCCATGGGCTCTTAGGTACTTGCTCATTTTTGAAAATTGCTTTCGTGTTTGTGTGTTTTGAAAAGTTTTGTTTTCTTTATGATAACTCTTGTATTAGTCCTCAAGAGTGTGATAAAGCGTTTTTGAAAAGAGTTTTGAAAGCATGGTATGAAAATGAATTAGATTTGAGCAAGTACTTAACAGCTATCTACCTACTCGAAAAAAGGGGTTATTTTCCTCCTTTCCTTTAAATAGTGCTATCCTACTATTAGTGAGTAGGTAGCCCTATCATTGGATGTTGATGGACTATCGAAAGGGACATTTATGGTCATTAAAGGCAACATGTAGAGATACCTTAGCAGTTCGAAGGGACTGTCATCATATATTTGGAGGCAACATCGAGGGACAAGATCATTTCTCATAGCCAACTCGAGGGACAGTAAGGGACTATGATCTTTTATGATGACTTTAAACTGAGGGTCTTTGCTAAGAGTATCCCTATGTTCGAGGGACATGACCATTTCCGAAGGAAACCAAAGTGGGGAAATATCCTAGGGGTGAGAGTGTGCAATAGTGTGATTTTCTCAGGTATTTTTATCTTGATGTTAGTGATCTAAGATTGATTGATTAGTTCTTGCCATACATGCCTAATTTACTAGCAGTTTATATACATGCATATAATATAGTGTTGTACCCCAAAATTTTCCCTCTCATTTTATCAACATTTTTCATCACAAGGCTCTTGGAACTCAAGACCAGGTTAGGGTTTGCTATGCTCAAGACACCTCCTTGCACTGTTGACCTAAATTAGGGTTTGAGTTTGCACAGGGATTTTTGGACCTTCAATGCCAAAATTGACTTTCATACTCCATGTTGGACTCATAAGTTTGTCCATACCAAGTTTCAAGCCTTGAATCAAATTTTTGCCTAAGCAATTGGACAGTTGACCTAGAAATCAGCTGTATTGGGGAAAAAGTCAACTGTGACCAATTTACAGTCAAACCTCATGAATTTTGACCCACATCAACATTATGAACTCATATGAACCATTGGATCAAATTTGGACCACAAATCCGCAAGAAATTTGATCAGATCACTAAAAGGGCAAAATGGTCATTTTTAGGGTTTTGACTGTACAAAGGCAATTTTTGACTGTTTGACCTAGCCAAAGGCAAATAAAGTTCAACCATGGACTCAAGGACTCAATGACATTATCTTGACCTATTCAACAAGTTCAAAATATCTCAAATGCATGGGATTGACAGATGAATTTTTCAGTCAACTTATCAAAATTTGACTGTACACTGAAAAGTCAAACTTTGACTTTTTGGTCAAAATCAAGTGCCAAGGGTCATTTTTCGTCAAGATATGTCAAATTATGAAACTTGTTCACCAAGAAACCCAAATTTACAAATTAGGGTTTGAAATTGAAAAAATTTCATAACTTAGAATTTTTCTAAGTTATGAAATTTTCTTAATTTTTCCTAACTTTGTCCCACATTTTCACCAAGACGCAAATGGATTCAAACAAAACTTACAACATGAAAGTTGTATTCCATCACAAAGTCTATAACTTTTATTCACAAAGTTTTCTCAAAAGAAGCTTGGATCTCAAGTTATGATTTTTGGAACAAGGGTACCTAAAACTTTTAACTTAGAGAAATTTTGCCCTAATTTAGGCAGGATTTTGACCCATCTTCTTGGCCATTTTTCACATAGTTCCACTTGGAATATCAAGTTACATTTCAAATAAGGATTATAGTACATGTTGCAAGCTTTCCAAATTGTCCAATAACTCCTCAAACACATTTGTGGTTAGGGAGAATTGAATGCTTGAAGTTGGAAAAAACTCACTTTGTAACCATGGCCAATACATGTTCATACAAGTTGCAAAATCTGACAAAACTAGCTTTGTACTTAATTACAGGTCTCTAAACCCTTCAACACTCAAAAATTGAATGCAAACACATTAGTTAGAGGCATTGTTCTGATCAAGGGAGCATTATACAATGAACAAATCCATTTTTGGCATAAAGGAGGCACTTCCATTTTCATAAAGGCAACTTTATGTCAAATTGCTTATCTTGAGCCAAGGACCCAATCTTTTGCAGCAAACAAAGTTCACTAATATCAGGCAATTGGTACCGACTCTTAGCAGACCCTAAGCTAGATTGTACAAGCCTTTGCATTGTCAATTCTCACTTTTACTTCAAAAACAAGAAACCTTGCAAAAAGTCAAGAACTGGCATATCTGATATATTCAACTTGAGCCAACATTCCAAACAAGTTTTGCACATCCCTGTGAGCCAGAAACACGAGCCATTCATCCCTCAAACACCCTTGTACACAAAAATCACATTTTTTTGCAAAACAGGGCACGCCCTGCAGAATCACTTCCATTTTCACATCCACTCGTGCGTTTTGCTTGCAACCAGTTCCAATACCTTCCATTCAACTCACTCAAACTATCCCAAACCTCCATTGCCAACTGTAACTCCATTTACAATGTTCACCATTTCTGTTTTGAAGTTCTGCAGGTTGAGTTCTATAGAGAGATTCAGACTATTTCAAAACAAACTAAGCATTGGGAAAGGTCCAGGGAACATCAAGCAAGCTCAAAAGAACCTCAGGCCTCACTGAAAGTCTCTGCATTGTCCAACTCGAATCCAACTGAAACAGGTATTTCTCCAACTTCTATCTCTCTATTTAGGAACATTTAGCATTAGGTTTGTGAATGAAAGATGTAGTACTAATTGCTATGAAAACATACATATGCTCAGTTTTCATTTATATTAAATGTGCTAAGAGAATTTCATCCATGAACATGCTGAACAAACTAGGTCAGATTTTAGGGTCAGAGAAATTCTCTCTGGTCTTTGAGAGTTAGATTAAGTTTTTTATATGGTTAGAATCGTGGTTTAATGCTCTACAAGTTTCATGTTATGAGTTTTGGCAAAAGATCACGTTTCCAGGAGTTAGCAGTTTGTACAGGGCAAGCGCGCGTTTTTTGTCACAAGGAAGAAGATGAAGTGGAAATGGGCTGGGCCTGTTTGTTCTCACTTTTAACACCCCTCTGTCTCAGTTTCACACCCCCTGGCCCAATTTCTCATATTTTTGCATTTTTGCATTTTTGTTTTCATTTCTGATTTTCTTTATTTATTTCCAATAATAAAAATGCTTAAAAATATTTTCATAAATTTTTTACATTTTATTTGGCATTTTATTTGACTTTTATAATATAAAAAATATTTAGAATACTTTTGTAATTTATTTTAACTTGAAAAATAATGTAAATAATACTTTTATTTTCATTTCTTATTTTTGTTCATATTGAAAATATTATTAAAAATATAATTTATTTTTGTACATATTTTATTTTATTTCATACATATTTAATATATTTAATATGTATATATATACATATATACTTGTATTTTATCAAATATTTAGAATAAAATATGAAAATATTACATTTTTTATTTTTATTATTATTTATACTAAAAAATACTCTTTTTTTTAATATATTTCTTTTTTTGCACATATTAATATATTTTTGTATATAAATAATATATAATATTTATTTTAAAAGGAAATTAGGGTTTACCCTAAAAAACAAATAAAATTAATTTTTCTTTATTTTTTCTTCATACCTTTTATATTGAAAATACTTTATATACATAAACAAATAAAAAAACCCTTTTTAGATAATACATTTTATTTAATATTTATTTATTTTGTGTATTTAAATATTGTACATTCAAATATTGATGCATTTGAGATTCAATTTGGATGTAATAGTAATCTAGGGTTTATATTTCTTATCAAATACCCCATATTCAAAATTGTACCCCCATCCCCATAATCATGTTGTAATAGCTTAGAATTTAAATTCTCGCACTTAAAAGCTTTCAATTATGTCATGATTAGAGAATTAGGGTTTGTATGCAAAATCAAATTAACAAATAGTTTGACCTAATCAAAGACAAAAATGCATGAAAAACAAACATAATGCACACTTGCACCCCTAGGGTTACAATCCACTTGTTGCCTTCAAAAATGGGCCATGGTATGCATGTTAAGTACTTTGGCAAAACAAAAACAAAACAAAAGATCATAGTCCCTCGATGACGCTATCTGAGTTGCCTAAACAAAATGATCAAGACCCTCAAAATTGCCAAAGATACTTGACACAATTGCTATCATGGTCTATACGATGACCCGTGCATGTCCCGTTTAACATCCTAACACAAGGTTGTTCACCAAATGCAATGGTGAAACAACACTGTTAAAAGGGTTAAAAACATAAGAAAGATCTTTGAGTAAAATAGGGTAGATAGCTCTTAGTTACTTGATCAAAAGCTTGCAAAAATATCCTTGCTAATTTCAAACACACTTCACAACACAATTTCAAAATCCAACTTTCAAACATTGAAAACTTTTCAAAAGACAAAAACACCTTTGTATACATTCAAACAAGAATCATTACAAAGGTTGCCACAACGATGGCCTCTTTTCAAAACATCTTTCAAAACCACACACAAAGCACCATTTCAAACAATTGAAGAGCACCATTTCAAATAATTAAAAATCAAAGCAAGTGATCTAAAACAAGTAACTAAGAGCCCATGGATAACCATGGATGAAAAGGGTGCTTGCACCTTCCCTTTTCATAATCTACTCCCCGAACCCAAGAAAACATCTCAAAGGTCTTTCCTGTGCTTTTTGACCTTTCCTTAGGATAAAATAAAAAGTCGGTGGCGACTCTTGCTAAACCGAAACATTTGCGAACACAAACGCAAAACCTCAAGTCAGTTCTCCCGCCGTATAAAAGAACTGACGACGTTTCTAGGGAAAACTTTAAAAGTGGAGTAACCTTAGGGTTTAGATCACCTTTGCATGTTTTGATTGCTTTACATTTGGTTCTTTTGTTTGGGCTTGAAATCCTCTACCCCGATTTGGGAAACATTCATAGGTAAATATAAATACATTGTGGAAACTGTGCGGGGTATACCGACATGGTTGAAGCAATAACTATATTAGTGCGACATATTCGTGAGTACCGGTAGCCTTTGAGTCAATCAAAGAGAATACGGGGCCGCTGAGCGATGTCATGAAGCACTAATGAACTCTTAGAACCTTACTTGACCATCTTGGCCTTTTTTAGGGGTAGTGAGATGACCGGCTTTGGTGCAGTCCGAAGTTGGTAGATACTCGATACTACACTCATTGAGGGTTGTTTTCTTGGAATATTTTGGTCACCAGTTAAGTGGCTAAACCAAAACAATGAACATAGAAAATAATCCAGTGATATTGAGCTCCTTAGAACCCGGTTACTATTTATAGGACAGGTTGAGCCAACTAACTTCAAGAGGGTACTTACCTATGAAACCTCATGCAAGCCTGAAACTAGGATCTTGTGTAACTTGCTTGTACATGTGCTTGTGCATACATCATGAACATCATAAAGCATCATTTGTATCCACTAACCATTTCAAGGGTTTGGATTTTCATCTTTGTTCCTATTTTGTAGGTCATGGAATCTCTTTGCATAAAAACAATTCAAGTCAATCTTATGAGAATCCCTCCTCAACTCAAGGAGCTTACTTCCAAGATTCCAGAGAATTCTCTCTTCAGTGAAAGACATGGTAGACTTCTCAACTTGGTCAACTCCAACATTGAAGAAGACATGGTGAAAGTTATCTTCCAGTTCTTTGACCCCCTACACCACTGTTTTACATTCCCTGATTACCAACTAGTACCTACTTTGGAGGAATTTTTACAACTTCTGAGGATTCCTATTCTTCATCAACTACCCTGCAACGGTACGGAAAAAGAACCAAAGCCTGAAGATGTTGCTCAAGCCTTACACTTGCAACCATCTGATATCAAAGGTCATTGGGAAACCAGAAGTGGTGTCAAGGGTTTCTTGGCAAAGTTCCTGTTTGAGAAGGCACAAGACTGCTGGAATTCTCTAGACCTACAAGCTTTTGAAGAGATTGTGGCACTCCTCATCTATGGGTTGGTCTTGTTCCCAAACCCTGATCAGCTTATAGATGTGAACGCTGTCAAGATTTTCATGTCTCGGAATCCTGTACCTACATTGCTTGGTGACATCCTACACTCATTTTACACACAAACAATGAGGAAAAGAGATGTTCTCATATGTTGTACTCCTCTTCTAGCAAGGTGGTTTATTTCTCACCTTCCCCAATCATTTTTAAAGAATGAGCAGGGTTTAAGGTGGTCACAACGGTTGATGACCCTCACACATTCCGATGTTCATTGGTGTTCTCGGTCCAGAGAAAATGTCATCATCATTGATCGTTGTGGGGAATTCCCTAATGTCTCGCTACTTGGCATTAGGGGAGGAATTACCTACAATCCCTGTTTAGCTTTGAGACAATTTGGATATGCTCGGAGGGAAGGCCCTCATGAGATGCTGATTGCTGACTTAGTTTTTGACTTCGACAACGATGCGCAAGGACTTCGACAAAGGTTCATCAAAGCTTGGAGGATGCCCAACAAAGTGGATAGTAAGACACTGGGGCATAAGAATTCCATCCCCCTTGAGCCTTATCTCAAGTGGGTATGAACCCGCGCCCAGAATCTTATGATGCCATACTCTCACATTCTCCTCGTGATCAAAGAGCCTGTTTCGGAAGGAGAGGTTCCATACACCCTCCTACATCCTGACATGCCTACATCATTGGAAGAATTACAAAAGAGTTGGATCCAACTCAAGAAAGAACTTAATACTTTTGAAGCCAGCTTCTACGCCGATAAGAAGAAGGTTTTGGAGCTTACCCACCGACTTCATGAGGAAGAAACTCTCAACACTTACATCGCACCAAAAAGGATGCGCAATGTCTTTTTACATTAAGAATTTTGTAATATTTTACCCATGGGGCACTTATGTACTAACAAATTTCTTCTTAATATGACGTGTGTTCTTTTTGTTTGCAACAAATTTGAATTTTCTGAATCCTTGAATGCATTACATGAATAATATATCATTCATCATATGCATAAACAGGTCTTCACACCAAGTTTCCTTATCTTTCTGCTGTTTATTTCAGCAAGATGGATTTGGAGCAGACGGTTAAGGATCTGCAAGCACAGAATTCTCAATTCCAGCAACTCATCATGACCTTAGCAAAGGGTCAAGAGGACCTTAAAGCACTGCTGGAGAAAGATAAAGAGAACAAGAAGAAAAGGCCCGGTGTGGTCATTATGGGAAGAAGGTTTGAAAGCAATGCTAGAAAAGTTCTCGAGTTTCCCTCAACGTCTGATGAAGGGGCTGGTAAAGGAAAAGGAACTGCAATGTCTTCTGAATCTGAAGTTGAAGGAGAAGAAGAAGAAGAGGAAGGAGACGAAGACTACTCCGAACAGCAATATCCCCCGGCGGATGATAAGTTTAAAAATCTTGAGGATCGGTTGGCAGCCATGGAGTTGCAAAGAGTACCTGGTTTAGATTTCGAAGAACTAGGGTTGGTCGCTGGGATCGTTATTCCTCCCAAGTTTAAAGTTCCTACATTTGCTAAGTATAACGGTCTGTCGTGTCCGAAGATGCATCTAAGATACTACGTCCGAAAGATCCAACCCCACTCATCTGATAAGGATCTTTGGGTCCATTTTTTCCAAGATAGTTTGTCAGGCATACAATTGGACTGGTTTTATCAACTCGAGAGATCGGAGGTTCATAACCAGGAAGACTTAGCTGTTGCTTTCTATCGACAATACCAATACAATGCTGATTTAGCGCCCACTCGTACTCAACTACAGAGTATGGGTATGGCTTCTAACGAGGGATTTAAGGAGTATTCCCAAAAGTGGCGTGATCTGGCTGGAAGGGTGCAGCCATCATTGTCAGATAGAGAGATGGTTGACATGTTTTTAGGGACCCTGTCTGGCCCTTTCTTCAATCATTTAATTGGGAGTTCCTCTGCGGGATTCACCGAATTAATTCTGACCGGTGAAAGGGTCGAGGCCGGCATTAAAAGTGGTAAGATTCAGAAAGATGCCTCCGCGTCCACTGCCATTAAGAAGACCTTCCCAGCTAAGAAGGAAGCTTCTATTGTTTACTCTCAGAAAATCCAAGGAAGAACCGAGCGCCGGCCAACTATGGGGGCTATGATGATCCAAAACTCTTCAAATGATCAACCTCGCAACAATCAGCCAAGATCTAATCAGCAAAGGGTAGAAAGGCCACAATGGCAATTCACCCAAATCAACATGACACTGGCTCAAGTACTCCCTCATTTGCTAAAGCTGAATCTTACCAATTTGAAGGAAGCGCCAAAGAACCCTAATAACTCTTCTCCATATTACCACTCCAATGCAAAATGTGCTTACCACTCTGACAGTGTAGGGCATGATACCAACAACTGTTGGGCTCTTAAGAACAAAATCCAAGACCTGATCGATGCCAAGGAGGTAGAATTTGATGCGCCCGAAAAGTCGAATGTGATTTCTGCCCCAATGCCCAAGCACGGTCATAATATTCATTTCGTTATAGAAGACCTTCATGTTACCAATGTTGCTGACCTTTTGACTCAGTTACCAGTAATTAAAGTGAATTTGATGAGAGCCGGGATATTCCCAGGCTGTGGAAAAGACTGTTACTTTTGTTTAAACTTGCGAGTTGACTGCCCAATGTTGAAATCAGGCATCCAACGCCTGATGGATACCCAAGAGATACTCTTTCAAAAGACTCCTGCTGATACCTTCACTTCTGTTACTCCTGCTACCTTTGTTACTCCTACCAACGACATTGCAATAATAACCATCTCTGACAATCTTCCCAAGGCTTGCAAAAGGCCTGTCAAGATTACGCCTGATCCTAAGTTTGTGCTATTGAAAATCACCATGCTGGGGACTGTCCCGTATAAATCTAACAAGACGATACCATGGAACTACGGAGGAGAAATCTTCTACCATGGTGTCAAACAGATTGAATCAGTCCAAGAGAATTCCGATGATAAAACCCCCCGATATAGGGAATATTGCAGGAACGAGCAAGATAACTCGCAGCGGAAGGATATTTTCTCTGGAGATTGCTCCTCCACGAGCAGTCTTTGGACCCTCGAGAGATTCTGCGCCTGTTAAGCCGTCTGTGCAAAGCCCCATAATTGAAGAATTGGATACTCCTGAAGTTAGACCCTCTGTTGATACTATCGATAAGGGTAAGGGGATACTAGAAGCGCCTGTCAGGATGAAGGATCAGACTGTGGTAATCCCCGAAACCACCCATAAAGAAATGGAAGAAATCTTAAAGATAACCAAAAAGAGCGACTACGACGTCGTGGAACAGCTAGGGCAGACCCCTTCCAAAATCTCCATGTTGGCTCTTCTACTCTGCTATGAGGCCCATGCTAAGGCCTTGATCAAATTTTTAAAGACGGCACACGTGCCTCAAGAAACTTCGGCTGACCAGTTTCAAGAGTGCGTGGCCAGTCTTACTACTAATAATGGTCTTGGTTTTTCCGATGCCGATTTGACCCCTAAGGGAAGGAAGCACAACAACACGCTGCATGTCTCAGTAGAATGCAGGGGAACCACACTTGCCCATGTCCTGGTGGATACCGATTCATCTCTGAATTTACTACCGAAAAAAGCGTTAGACCGATTGGACTGCGAAGGATTGACCCTCAAACCCAGTAACATCATTCTTAGAGCCTTCGACGGTTCTAAGAGGATGGTTCATGGGGAGGTGGACATTGCTATCAAAGTGGGCACCGAGACCTTCAACTCTACCTTTTATGTGATGGACATCCGTCCTTCATATTCGTGTTTATTGGGAAGGCCATGGATCCACTATGTCGGGGCAGTCACTTCCTCTCTGCACCAAATGCTAAAATATCCAGTTCAGGGAAAGATTATAACGGTTCATGGGGAGGAAGAGTACACGATAAGTCACCTCAACTCCTTCCGCTATGTGGAGTTGGATGGAGAGTTCATAGAAACACCTTTCCAACATTTTGAAGAGGTTCCTCTTGAAGTCGCAGTTGCGAAGACAATGGTTGATGTGCCTATCGTTTCCAAGCATGTGTCTAGGATGGCATCTCTCAAGGATGCGAAGGCTGTAATCAAAGAAGGAAGGAGTACAGTGTGGGGGCAACTGCCTGAGTTTTCTCACAAGACAGACAAGTTCGGACTAGGTTTTACTGCTGCTGGCCAAAAAGTTGTGCGTCGCTCCAGGGCTGGAGGACCACCCGTAAAAATCACTCACCATGGAATTAATGCCTTAGAAGATGATGATGAAGAAGACAACTTTGAAGATTGGATCTTTCCAACCATTGAAGGAGGATTAAGCAACTGGGAAGCGAAGGACTTCGCTCCCATCACTTTCATCAACCAGTAATTTATCTTTGAACAATTTCCTATTTTGGTCTGTAATAACCAAACAATTCGTACACTATTTTCACCTTATGCCTTACCCGGGGCATATAGGTCCATTTGTAAGGGCTTGATTTTCTTCATTATCATATGCCATGTTTAATGAATCATTGGACGTTTTCATCTATAAACTGTTGTGTTCATTTTCTTTCCTTTTACATTTTGTTTTGTATAAGGATGGCTATCCCTTACACACACCCACACTCACAAAATGCAGGTACCCATCCACTCTGGATTCCATGGGTGACTATTCTGCTTTAGCCTTCAATGACTCTGAAGATTTGGTCAATCATGCTGAGTACGAAGTTGTCAAAGACTGTGAAGTGCCGGGAGAGTTAGCCAGACTTTTGCAACAAGAAGAGAGGGCTATTCTGCCCCATGAAGAGTTGCTAGAGACCATCAACTTGGGAACAGAAGAAGACAAGAAAGAGGTTAAGGTGGGTGCCAACCTGGAATCAAGTGTCAAAGAGCGCTTAGTGCAGTTGTTGAATGAATATGTTGAAATCTTTGCCTGGTCCTATGAAGACATGTCGGGATTAGACACATATATCGTGGTTCATCATCTCCCTACAAGAGAAGACTGTCCACTGATCAAACAAAAGGTCCGCTGAATGAGGCCCGACATGTCTGAGAAGATCAAAGCTGAGGTAATGAAGCAATTCAACGCTGGCTTTCTGGCTGTTACTTCCTATCCACAATGGGTTGCTAACATTGTGCCCGTACCTAAGAAGGACGGCAAAGTCAGAATGTGTGTGGACTATAGAGACCTAAACAGGGCTAGCCCTAAAGATGATTTTCCGCTGCCACACATTGACATCTTGGTTGACAACACAACTCAACACAAGGTATTTTCCTTCATGGATGGATTCACGGGATACAACCAGATCAAAATGGCCCCCGAGGACATGGAGAAAACTACTTTTGTTACGCAATGGGGTACCTTCTGCTACAAAGTGATGCCATTCGGACTGAAGAATTCCGGGGCAACCTATCAACACGCCATGGTAGCTTTATTTCATGACATGATACATCATGAGATTGAAGTCTACGTAGACGACATGATAGCCCGTTCATAGACAGAAGAAGAACACATTGATCATCTGCAAAAGCTATTTGTCAGGTTGAAGGAGTATAAGCTCAGACTAAACCCAAGCAAGTGCACATTTGGAGTCAGGTATGGTAAACTTTTGGGATTTATCGTCAGTAACAAAGGCATTGAGGTTGATCCTGCTAAATTAAAAGCTATACAAGAAATTCCTGCCCCCCGCACTGAAAAGGAGGTTAGAGGTTTCTTGGGACGCTTAAACTACATTGCGAGGTTCATCTCTCATCTAACATCTACCTGTGAGCCAATCTTCAAGCTGTTGAAGAAAGATCAGGTGGTTGAATGGAACAATGATTGTCAAGTTGCTTTTGATAAGATCAAGGAGTATTTATTGGAACCTCCTATTTTGATGCCACCCGTCGAAGGAAGGCCGTTAATCATGTATCTAACTGTTTTGGATAACTCAATGGGGTGCGTACTAGGCCAACATGACGAGTCTGGCCGAAAAGAGCATGCCATTTATTACGTTAACAAAAAGTTTACCGACTGTGAGACTCGCTACTCACTGCTCGAGAAAACTTGCTGCGCTTTGGTATGGGCTGCTCGCCGACTAAGGCAGTATATGTTGACTCATACCACTCTGCTGATTTCCAAGATGGATTCGATCAAGTATATCTTCGAGAAGCCTGCTTTATCTGGAAGAATCGCTAGATGGCAAATGATCCTGACTGAGTATGATATCCAATATACTACCCAAAAAGCTATAAAGGGGAGTGTACTAGCTGACCATCTAGCTCATCAAGCCGTCGAAGATACCAATCTATGAGATTCGACTTCCCTAACGAGGACATCATGACATTAGACAACATTGAAGGTAACGAACCGTATAACAGACCTGAACAAGGATCCCGATGGACCCTGTACTTTGATGGTGCTTCAAATGCACTTGGCAACAGTATCATTGCGGTACTCATTTCTCCGGAAGGTTGCCAGACACCCTTCACTGCCCGACTTTGCTTCAGCTATACCAACAACATGGCTGAATATGAAGCTTGCATTTTTGGTCTCAAGGCTACAATAGACTTGGGAATAAAATCTTTGGTCGTATTTGGGGACTCGACTTTGGTTATCAGTCAGGTCAAAGGAGAGTGGGACACTAGACATCCTAATCGTATCCCATACAAAGAACATGTCCTGACATTATTGCCTCATTTTGAGCAGATTACCTTTGAGCACTTCCCGCGAGAAGAAAATCAGCTAGCTGATGCTCTGGCTACAATGTCTTCCATGTTTAAACTCAACCGGGATAACGAGGCTCCCCAAATCACTATCGAGCGAATGGACGAACCTGCGCACTGTCATGAGATTAATACCGAAGAAGTAGTGAAACAACCCTGGTTTCATGAAATCAAAAGGTATCTCTAGACTCGAGAATACCCTGAAGGATCTTCCGTCAATGACAAAAAGTTATTAAGGAGATTTGCTGCCAAGTTCTTCCTAAGCAATGGCATCCTTTATAAGTGCAGCCATGATTGTGTTCTACTTCGTTGTGTGGACATGGTTGAAGCAGAGTTGATCATGACCGAGATACATAGTGGCACATTTGGCACCCACTTGAGCGGACATACGATGGCTAAGAAGATTCTAAGGGCAGGCTACTACTGGTCTACCATGGAAGCTGATTGTCATCAACATTCCTGTACTTGCCACAAATGTCAAGTCTACACCGACAAAGTACATATTCCTCCTGTTCCTCTCAACGTGCTAACAGCTCCTTGGCCATTCGCAATGTAGGGCATCGACATGATTGGAGAGGTCAAGCCTACGACATCCAATGGACATCGCTTCATCTTGGTCGCTATTGATTATTTTACCAAGTGGGTCGAAGCAGCTTCCTACGCCTATGTTACAAAGAATGTGGTTGCCCGCTTCATTAAATAGAATCTCATATGCCGGTATAATATCCCCGACAGGATTATCACAGACAACGGTACAAACCTTAACAATACTATGATCACCGCTCTGTGCGAACAGTTCAAGATTTATCATCACAATTCAACTCCCTATCGGCCAAAGATGAACGGTGTTGTTGAAGCCACGAACAAAAATATCAAGAAGATCATTCAAAAAATGACAGTCACCTGCAAGGACTGGCATGAGATGTTACCGTTTGCTTTGAACGGGTATCGTACCATGGCACGTACTTCAACAGGGGCAACTCCCTTCTCTTTGGTATATGGCATGAAAGCTGTTTTACCTATGGAGGTTCAGATTCCTTCCTTAAGGATCATGAAAGATGTCGGTTTGAGTGAAGACGATTGGATTCAGACCCGGCTTGATCAACTTAATTTGATCGACGAGAAGCGACTTACTTCTATTTGTCATGGTCAGACATATCAAAAACGGATGATCAAGGCTTTCAACAAGAAAGTCAGACGTCAAGTATATCAAGTCGGAGATCTTGTAATCAAGCGGATCATCTTGCCGCAAAGTGATCCCAAGGGAAAGTGGACTCCTACCTACGAAGGACCATTTGTGATCAAGAGCATCTTTTCTGGTGGGGTAATGATTCTGACCACCATGGACGGCGACGACTTTCCGCACCCTGCGAACGCAGACATAGTCAAAAGATACTATGCATAAAATGACCCAACAAGTCGAAAGCCCGAAAGGGAGATTTGGGAAAAAATGGGCATCCCGGTGAATCGAAAACCCGAAAGGGCGGTTCAGGAAAAAATTAGGGATAAATAAAAAAATTTGTACACCCGGAAAGTTGAAAACCCGAAAGGGCGACTTGGGAAAAAAAGGGTTTCCCGGTGGATCGAAAACCCGAAAGGGCGGTCTAGGCAAAAGTTAAGGAATTAAAGCGTATGATTATGTCTCGTCGGATCACTTTAAGAATAATCTCTTCACCAACAAGCTCTGAGCTTCTGATCAATCCAACCATCGGCGGACGAAGCAGCGAATGGACAAGATACTCAGATTTGTGAAGGCTATAGCAGAATGGGAACCCCATGGAATTGTTACACATAGCCATCTTTCTTTTTGTATAAATTTTTTCTCAATTTTATGACAACATTCTCTTACTAGGATGTCTGTTTCCTTTGTACAAAGATACTTACAAAAGTTAATACAAGGATACTTCAAAGTGCAGAAATTTGCTTGCCTTTCATTCTTTTTTACACTTATGTTTTATTTGAAAACGTCCAATGTTTTGTTAAATAGGCATATACATTTGAATATAATCACTGCTTACAAATAAAACGAAATTGAGAAAGGATAATTACCGATGGTTTGAAGGTGTAGGAAGATATCCTTGTGTTATTCCAGAAGAAATCCCCTACAATATATCATTCAGATCCTCAAAAAAGCTAAAACCTTGGAGTATATATCCCCAACGGAGTTAAATTTCAAGATCCCTAGCAGAGCCAGTGTATTCTGAACTTTATTCCCCAGCGGAGTTAAGTTTCAAAGTTCCCATTAGAGTTCAAACTCCCGATCCCCAGTGGAGCCCGAAAACCCTGAAATACTTATCCCCTAGCGAAGCTAGAATGTTCTAAACCTTCTTCCCCAGCGAAGTCAAATTTCCAACTATCAATCCCCATTAGGAACCATTTAATTCTCCCCAACTTCCCCAGTAGATTGGCGTACAACCCAAGCTCCTGATTTCCCCGTCCGAGTAAACACTCTCCCCACAGAGTTATTTCTCAACAGAACGGAGATTCTAGTTCATGTTTCTCCATTGTAAGTCTCCCAGGTTCTAATCCCCCAGTAGAGGTCTTCAGAGTTTTCCTTACTTCCCAGGAATTTCATTCCCCGCAGAAGTTGTCAAAGCTCTTGTTAAATCCCCACAAATCACTAAGGATTTTCAATCCCCAACAGTGGTCCCAGGATCTCTCTTTCTCTACAATCAAAGATATTTGATCCCCAAGCAGTCAGCAAGGATTTCTCATCTTCAACAATCAAAGTTTTATTTGAGTCTTCAGCATCAGTCAGGATTCACTTTCCCCGACAGCAGTCAAAGATTTCTTTGTCTCCAGCTATCAAGGATTTATTTTCCTCAACAAGACAGCTACTCAGCTTACATGCACTTCCATTACATTCATATAGCATAAACATTGACGAAACGCATTCTATTGCATCATACATATCATGCAACATAACTTTGTGTTTTAGCTAACATTTTACCCTTTTCAGGATAAGATTAAAAGGCTATCGTTAATAATTATTCAGATACAGTATGGATACACCCCAGACACGGAGGTCATTTTATTACTCATTCAGAATTTCAAGTCAAAATATAGTACGGATACACCCCAGACACGGAGGTCATTCTACTACTCATTCAGACTTCAGCAATCCGATACAGACTAGATACGCTCCAGACACGGCGGCCATTCTATCTCTCATTCAGATTCAACTATCAAGTTCAGATACGCTCCAAACACGGATGTCGTTCTAGCCCTTTTACCAGAAGTTTGATTCTCCCCAGTAAAGTCGCCACATAAGTCGTTCTGTCACTTATTCAGATCCCAGTTACAGTTTCAGATACACTCCAGACACGGAAGTCATTCTGCTACTCATACAGATCTCGATTTCAGATACAATCCAGATACACTCCAGACAAGGTAGTCATTCTGACATTCATTCAAGAATCAAATACAGTTACAGCCCGAATATGCTCTAGACACGAACACCATTCCTTTGCTCATACAGACTCAGTCTCCAGATACAGCTCAAATGCATTCCAGACACGGATACTATTTTGATGCTCATTCTTCTGACCTATAACATTGCAGTTCAACAAACAAATCTTGGATGGCATCTTTAAGCCCATCTCCATCAAGATTCTACCATCTCCAAATGGCGTCTTTAATCCCATTCCCTCAACAACATTTTGACGAGTGCAAATTTACGGGCACTCTAGTGTCCAATCCTCTTTTACCTTCGAGTCACGAAGGGCAAACTTGCCAATCTAACTCTTCAGGTTCAAGAAGATTGAACAGGGGCAACAGTTGTACCCCAAAATTTTCCCTCTCATTTTATCAACATTTTTCATCACAAGGCTTTTGGAACTCAAGACCAGGTTAGGGTTTGCTCTGCTCAAGACACCTCCTTGCACTTTTGACCAAAATTAGGGTTTGAGTTTGCACAGGGATTTTTGGACCTTCAATGCCAAAATTGACTTTCATACTCCATGTTGGACTCATAAGTTTGTCCATACCAAGTTTCAAGCCTTGAATCAAATTTTTACCCAAGCAATTGGACAGTTGACCTAGAAATCAACTGTATTGGGGAAAAAGTCAACTGTGACCAATTTACAGTCAAACCTCATGAATTTTGACCCACATCAACATTATGAACTCATATGAACCATTTGATCAAATTTTTACCACAAATCCACAGGAAATTTGATCAGATCACTAAAAGGGCAAAATGGTCATTTTTTAGGGTTTTGACTGTACAAAGGCAATTTTTGACTGTTTGACCTAGCCAATGGCAAATCAAGTTCAACCATGGACTCAACGACTCAACGACATTATCTTGACCTATTTAACAAGTTCAAAAGATCTCAAATGCATGGGATTGACAGATGAATTTTTCAGTCAACTGATCAAAATTTGACTGTACACTGAAAAGTCAAACTTTGACTTTTTGGTCAAAATCAAGTGCCAAGGGTCATTTTTCATCAAGATATGTCAAATTATGTAAATTTTTCACCAAGAACCCCAAATTTACAAATTAGGGTTTGAAATTGAAAAAATTTCATAACTTAGAATTTTTCTAAGTTATGAAATTTTCTTAATTTTTCCTACCTTTGTCCCACATTTTCACCAAGATGAAAATGGATTCAAATAAAACTTACAACATGAAAGTTGTAGTCCATCACAAAGTCTACAACTTTGATTCACAAAGTTTTCTCAAAATAATCTTGGATCTCAAGTTATGATTTTTGGAACAAGGGTACCTAAAACATTTAACTTAGAGAAATTTTGCCCTAATTTAGGCAGGATTTTGACCCATCTTCTTGGCCATTTTTCACATAGTTCCACTTGGAGTCTCAAGTTGCATTTCAAAGATGGATTATATTACATGTTGCAAGATTTCCAAATTATCCAAGAACTCCTCAAACACATTTGTGGTTAGGGAGAATCAAATGCTTGAAGTTAGCAAAAACTCACTTTGTAACCATGGCCAATACATGTTCATACAAGTTGCAAAATCTGACCAAACTAGCTTTGTACTTAATTACAGGTCTCTAAACTCTTCAACACTCAAAAATTGAATGCAAACACATTGGTTAGAGGCATTGTTCTGATCAAGGGAGCATTATACAATGAACAAATCCATTTTTGGCATAAAGGAGGCACTTCCATTTTCATAAAGGCAACTTTATGTCAAATTTCTTATCTTGAGCCAAGGACCCAATCTTTTGCTGCAAACAAAGTTCACTAATATCAAGCAATTGGTACCAACTCTTAGCAGACCCTAAGCTAGATTGTACAAGCCTTTGCATTGTCAATTCTCACTTTTACTTCAAAAACAAGAAACCTTGCAAAAAGTCAAGAACTGGCATATCTGATATATTCAACTTGAGCCAACATTCCAAACAAGTTTTGCACATCCCTGTGAGCCAGAAACACGAGCCATTCAACCCTCAAACACCCTTGTACACAAAAATCACATTTTTTTGCAAAACAGGGCTGGCCCTGCAGAATCACTTCCATTTTCACATCCACTCGTGCGTTTTGCTTGCAACCAGTTCCAATACCTTCCATTCAACTCACTCAAACTATCCCAAACCTCCATTGCCAACTGTAACTCCATTTATAGTGTTCACCATTTCTGTTTTGAAGCTTTGCAGGTTGAGTTCTATAGAGAGATTCAGACCATTTCAAAACAAACTAAGCATTGGGAAAGGTCCAGGGAACATCAAGCAAGCTCAAAAGAACCCCAGGCCTCACTGAAAGTCTCTGCATTGTCCAACTCGAATCCAACTGAAACAGGTATTTCTCCAACTTCTATCTCTCTATTTAGGAACATTTAGCCTTAGGTTTGTGAATGAAAGATGTAGTACTCATTGCTATGAAACCATACATATGCTCAGTTTTCATTTATATTAAACGTGCTAAGAGAATTTCATCCATGAACATGCTGAAAAAACTAGGTCAAATTTTAGGGCCAGAGAAATTCTCTCTGGTCTTTGAGAGTTAGATTAAGTTTTTTATATGGTTAGAATCTTGGTTTAATGCTCTACAAATTTCATGTTTTGAGTTTTGGCAAAAGATCACGTTTCTAGGAGTTAGCAGTTTGTACAAGGAAAGCACACGTTTTTTGTCACAAGGAAGAAGATGAAGTGGCAATGGGCTGGGCCTGTTTGTTCTCACTTTTGACACCCCTATGTTTCAGTTTCACACCCCCTGGCCCAATTTCTCATATTTTTGCATTTTAGAATTTTTGTTTTCATTTCTGATTTTCTTTATTTATTTCCAATAATAAAAAATGCTTAAAAATATTTTCATAAATTTTTTTACATTTTATTTGGCATTTTATTTGACTTTTATAACATAAAAAATATTTAGAATACTTTTGTAATTTATTTTAACTTGAAAAATAATGTAAATAATACTTTTATTTTCATTTCTTATTTTTGTTCATATTGAAAATATTATTAAAAATATAATTTATTTTTGTACATATTTTATTTTATTTCATACATATTTAATATATTTAATATATATATATATATATATATATATATATATATATATATATATATATATATATATATATATATATATATATATATATATATATATTATAATATATATATATATATATATATATATATATATATATATATATATATATATATATATATATATATATATATATATATATATATATATATATATATATATATATATATATATATATATATATATATATATATATATATATATATATATATATATATATATATATATATATATATATATATATATATATATATATATATATATATATATATATATATATATATATATATATATATATATATATATATATATATATATATATATATATATATATACTTGTATTTTATCAAATACTTAGAATAAAATATGAAAATATTACATTTTTTATTTTTATTATTATTTATACTAAAAAATACTCTTTTTTTATAATATATTTCTTTTTTTTGCACATATTAATATATTTTTGTATATAAATAATATATAATATTTATTTTAAAAGGAAATTAGGCTTTACCCTAAAAAACAAATAAAATTAATTTTTATTTATTTTTTCTTCATACCTTTTACATTGAAAATACTTTATATACATAAACAAATAAAAAAACCCTTTTTGCATAATACATTTTATTTAATATTTATTTATTTTGTGTATTTAAATATTGTACATTCAAATATTGATGCATTTGAGATTCAATTTGGATGTAATAGTAATCTAGGGTTTATATTTCTTGTCAAATACCCCCTATTCAAAATTGTACCCCCATCCCCATAAGCATGTTGTAATAGCTTAGAATTTAAATTCTCGCACTTAAAAGCTTTCAATTATGCCATGATTAGAGAATTAGGGTTTGTATGCAAAATCAAATTAATAAATAGTTTGACCTAATCAAAGACAAAAATGCATGAAAAACAAACATAATGCACACTTGCACCCCTAGGGTTACAATCCACTTGTTGCCTTCAAAAGTGGGTCATGGTATGCATGTTAAGTACTTTGGCAAAACAAAAACAAAACAAAAGATCATAGTCCCTCGATGACGCTATCTGAGTTGCCTAAACAAAATGATCAAGACCCTCAAAATTTCCAAAGATACTTGACATAATTGCTATCATGGTCTATACGATGACCCGCGCCTGTCCCGTTTAACATCCTAACACAAGGTTGTTCACCAAATGCAATGGTGAAACAACATTGTTAAAAGGGTTAAAAACATAAGAAAGATCTTTGAGTAAAATAGGGTAGATAGCTCTTAGTTACTTGATCAAAAGCTTGCAAAAATATCCTTGCTAATTTCAAACACACTTCACAACACAATTTCAAAATCCAACTTTCAAACATTGAAAATTTTCAAAAGACAAAAACACCTTTGTATACATTCAAACAAGAATCATTACAAAGATTGCCACAACGATGGCCTCTTTTCAAAACATCTTTCAAAACCACACACAAAGCACCATTTCAAACAATTGAAGAGCACTATTTCAAATAATTGAAAAGCAAAGCAAGTGATTTAAAACAAGTAACTAAGAGTCCATGGATAACCATGGATGAAAAGCGTGTTTGCACCTTCCCTTTTCATAATCTACTCCATGAACCCAAGAAAACATCTCAAAGGTCTTTCCTGTGCTTTTTGACCTTTCCTTAGGATAATATAAAAAGTCGGTGGCGACTTTTGCTAAACCGAAACATTTGCGAACACAAACGCAAAACCTCAAGTCAGTTCTCCCACCGTATAACATATAGTATAGAAACTAAAACCTACAGCTAACACAGAGCTTCGTGGCAGTTACAGTTATATCTGACTGAAAATGTAAAGTGTGAAAATTAAAACCCTAATTAGGCTATTACAAATCGGGCACAGTTACATAATTAAAAAATAATCGCATGAAAAATAACAACGCGCAAAAATTAAAACGGGAACAAGTTTGAAACCCTAAGAATCTAATTGCTTATTTAGAAAATATTTTTAGTATTTTATGAAAAAAAAACTTGAAATTTAATCTAATTTCTAATTAATTTTAATTAAAGAAAACAAGTTAATTTACAAAAATTAATTTTAATTAAAAAAACCTAAATCTATTTTTTGTGGTTTTTTGTTGATTTTATGATTTTTAAAAAATGAATTTAAAAAAATATAAAATAATTTAAAAAAATATAAACTAATTAAAAAAAATAAAATAAAGAGAATTAAAAAAAGAGAGTGGCCTGATTGAGAAAAAAATTGAGGGGTGTAGCACTGAATTTGCTAAGGGCCCAGATCAGTTGGCCCACCACTGCGTGAGATCCCATGCTAGTGCATCTGGAAGGTCTATGATTGGGCTGCACCCAGGAGCGTTGGATCTGGAACAATGAAGATCTGATGGTGATGGTGTGAGGACACATGGTGTGCACGCTGGAGCTTGAAGCGTTGGATCCATATGAGACCTGTTAGAAAAATAAAACTACAGACCTTGGTATCAAACACAGGTCTTTCACTTCACACGCATTCTTCCTTACCACCCAGCCATTCTATCATTCGTTTACATAAACAAAAACAATAATATATATATGTGAAATTAGGTCAAATATATCAATAAATAAAACGCGCGTGCACCGGTGAGTCTGACCACCCCTCACGGTGGTCAACTCTATCTTTTCTGGTGATATTAAAATTAGAACCTGCAAAATAACACGAATCAAAGCAAGAGATTACGCCTACCCCCTAAATCATATGTTGCGAGTTCAATGGTGGTATCCATTTGGCCTAAAAGTCCCTTTATTATAAAGTCTGAAGGTTTCAGTTTATTATGCCCTAACAATGGCATCCTGTGATTCAAGCATCAAAGATCTCATGTGAAATGTCTAACCTATTCTAATGGATGTATTGAACATAAAACAGCACATCAAACATGTCAACAATGCATGGATTATTAATTTTGAATTCACGAAAGCATACCAGATCGGTGACACTTGAGGAAGAGATTCTGGACACGATTTAGCTTGAGTAATGGTTGAAACAAGTTCTTGGGAACCTCACGGTGATAATGGAATACCTGGAATGGATTAAGGATGGTTGGATCGTGTGATACAAGTTTCACCTCTTTTTGAGAAAATTTGGAATTTTGCTAGGGTTTGTGGAGGCAGCTGCGTATCTCTCTAGGTCTGGAATTGTTTGTTCATATATATGAGACCATATTAGGTCAAAAAAAACAGCCATGAGATCAAATATAATCATGTTTTTTAATGTTATGAAGATTTTATCTAAACATTCCAAAACAAGAAAATCTTTCCCTCCTCTTGCCTTGTGCATTTTTTCCTTGATATGCCAGCATATTTTGTCCCTTATTTGATGAGAAAATGATTCCCAAATCATATCTTCCATTATTTCTTTTATTTATTTATTTAATTTTGTATTTTAATGGATAAAATATCAAAATAAATATTATAAATAATAAAATAATGTATGAATGAGCTCAGAGGTCGTGGGTCATGTTAGAAACAAGTTTCAAGCATGAGAAGATGGGCCCATTTGGAAAAATTCAAGTTTGGTCAATATTGGCTTCATGCACTTTTCCAAATAATGGTCAACTTTAGCAATGCATATCTCTCTCATTTTTAACCCTAAGAGGGTGTTCTTAGACTTTTTAGAGATATTTGGATGTCTTATAAACAACCCTTTTGGTTTCATTTAAATTGGATCTTCCATGTTCATGTAAGGAGCTTTGACCCAAAAGGGGTTTTTGTTGACCTTTTGAAAGGACCTATAACGTATGAGCTTGTATCTTTTGACTGGGGAATTTCTTGATCTTGAGGGCTGAAGAGAAGTTGTAGGGAATTGGATTCTCTTCAAAATTACCTTTGGTGGAAAAATTTCTGATAAAGTATGAGAAAGTTATGCCTGGTCAAAGTTTGGTTGACTTTTCCTATAGAAACTCTAATTTACCATTTTTTACTTTTGATGAGTTAGGGGCATTTCTTGAGGAATCATGATCAACCCTTGATCAAATGATGGATATTACTTCAAAATGTTGATGTTAACCAAAAATCTTGAAGTTTTACTGTATATAGGCCATAGTTGACTTTTGACCTAGTACAATTGATTTCCAGGCATTTGAGCAGTTGACTGAGCAAACTCGTTGTGTAGGGCATGAAATTTGGCATGGATAACCTTTAGGACATATTAGGACCATGGAAAACATTTTATACCCTTGGATATCAACCATCTTGATGAAAATTGAAACCCTAGTTTGAAGTTTATTGCCTTGGGAGGACAATTTGTCAGGTCAATTCTTAGTCATCCTAGGGCAAGTTGGGGACCTCAATAGTCACAAATTCATACATAATGCATAAAAAGAGTGTTTCATCCTCATTTTAATTTTCTGGGGTCTTGTTGCAGTTGACATGTCACCTTGAGATTAAAGTCCAACTTACTTGGCACCTACCAAAGCAAACGTCAGTTCAACTGTTTCTCTCTTTCGTCCAATGCTAATATTGGATGAGTTATTTCCCTCTTTCTTCCAATGCTAATCTTGGATGAGTTGTTTCTCTCTTTCTTCCAATGTTAATCTTGGATGAGTTGTTTCTCTCTTTCGTTCGATGCTAATCTTGGATGTGCTACTTCTCACTTTCAACCAATGTTAATCTTGGGTATCATGTTTCCCCATGCTGTCCAAAGTCGATATTGGATACCATGATCTTTTGTTGTCGTCCAAAGCCAATACTGGATGTTGTGATCTCTTTTGCTTACATATAAAGCCAGTATTGGATGTCTTGATCTTTTGCCGTCCAAAGCCAATATTGGATGTTGCTATCTATTGTTTCCATCTGAAGCCAATATTGGATGTCGTAATCTTTTCTTCCATCCAAAGCCAATATTCGATGTTGTTATCCTTTCTTTCATCCAAAGTCAATATTGGATGCCATGATCTTTTGTTTCTGTCCAAAACCAATATTAGATGTTGCTATCTTTTGTTTCCATCCAAAGCCAATATTAGATGTTGTTACCTTTTGCTGCCATCCAAAGCCAATATTGGATGCCACCATCTTCTCCTTTCATTCAAAGCCAATATTGAATGTCGGGATCTTTTTCTTCCATCCAAAGCCAATATTGGATGCCATGATCTTCTCCTTTCATCCAAAGCCAATATTGGATGTCATGATCTTTTGTTTCCATCCAAAGACAATATTGGATGTCGTAATATTTTCTTCCATCCAAAGCTAATATTGGATGTTGCTATCTTTCGTTTCCATCCAAAGCCAGTATTGGATATTGTGATCTTTTCTCTCATCTAAAGCCATTATTATACGTTGATTTTTCCATTCATTCAAAGCCAATATTGGATTTTGTAATCTTTTCTTTCGTCTAAAGCCATTATTAGACGTTGAGTTCTCCCTTCATCCAAAGCCAATATTGGATGTCGTGTTTCTTTTCCGTCCAGCGTCTTTCCTGGACGACTTTGATGTAGCTTCAGATTTGGTCTCATCCTATATCTAAGGTTCTTCTAGATGCTTCTGATTATTTTTTCCAGAGAGTTGCTCACCTCATTCAATGCCATTCTTGAATGTCGCTGCTTGCCTTCTCGGGTTTTATCTTTTTTCCAAGTATTGATGGTTACTCTTTGTCACCCTGACAGATATCCAGAAATATCTTGTTGTTTCCCTATCGTGTCTTTCCATGTCATTTCGTCTGAACTACCATAAGTTTCCAGTTTTAAGTCTCTCCATACTCCCATAGAGTATGTCTCATCTCATACATCATTCAAAAAAATACATGTCAAAAAGAGTCCATGCATTCATTCATAACATATGCTATCATCTCATCGCACCAGGGACGAAATTCAGGTATGTTTGTATTTAATTACTTTCCTCCTATCTGGCAAAAAAATAATTAAATTGGGGCAGCTGTTGTACCCTAAATTTCTCCCCTAACTTTTTCAGTCGCACTTTCATATCATATTTTGTCATTTGGTCACAATCATTAATAAATAGCTTCATTCATCACATTTGCATCTTATCTTTAAGTTTTCTCTTGTGTTGTTGACTAACTTCTAATCAAAATACAAAAAAATATTTGTCTTTGTCTTTGTATATTTGTGTTTTGTAGGTACCGAGTCAAAGCATCCGACAAATAAGGTTTTCCGGTATTATTTCCCTAAAATCTCTATTTGCAAATAAAAGTAATTAAATTTTTTCATTTTTTCACTGTACAGTCGATTGCTCTTAGAGTGCAATCGATTGCACATAGTGCATTTTGCGCAATTTTTGAAAAAAAAACACTAATGCAATTGATTGCTCCCAGAGTGGAGCAATCGATTGCACATAGTGAAATTTTGAAAAAAAAATCATCAATTTCAAGCTTGTCAATTTTGGCTTTAATTTTTCTTCATTTTTGAAAGATATATTATTAATTCAAATTTTGGCTCCAATTTTATTCATTTTTGAAAGATATATCATTAATTCAAATTTTGACTCTAATTTTTCATTTTTTTGAAAGATATACCATTAATTCAAATTTTGGCTCCAAGAATTAATTACCAAACCACCACTAATCCCAAACCTAAACTCTATAAATAGATCTCTCATTTCATTCAAATCTCAAGCTTTTGATAGCCAAATCCACCTTTCTAAAAAAATCTCTCAATTCTCTCCGTCTACCAAATTCACTCAAAGCTCCATTTTCAAAAAAAAAAGTTAGTAAGCTTTGCATTGAAGCTTACTAATCTTTGAGTTAAACCTTCATCCAAACACTTTTTCTTTGTCAATTCTCTACATCCAAGCTTGGGCAATTGATTCTTGGGGGCTGAATTGAAGCAAATTCTTGAAGTTGTTTTGATAATTCTCTAGATCTACCTTTGGTTAGTTGGATTTTTCATCTTTCACAATGTGATCTCTTGTTGATCTTTGGTCTTGATTCATTAAGGATTGTTTTGTGATTCCATTGGTGCTACTTTCTTATAATTTTATGGAATTTTTATGCTCAATTGAATCCATGATCATAAGGTGTTTGATAGAAAGTTTGAACAAGAATTTGGCCTTTTAAAATGTTGTTTTTCTGTTTTTAACAGGGTGCAATCGATTGTTGTAATAGTGCAATCGATTGTCACAGCAAAATTTCACGTTTTTTTGAAAAACAGTGTTGATGCAATTGATTGTTGTTAGAGCACAATCGATTGTAACGGTGTCAAAATGCTTTTTCTGCCTTGTTTTTGGGCTTTTTTGATCCATCACTCTTTTTCTACTCACACCTTTTGATTGTTGATTTGGATTGCAATTTTAAATGTCCAATTTCTCTTTAAATTCAATGGACTTTGGGGTGTAGATGAAGTTGGATAAATGTTCATTGATTTAAATCTACAAAAGAGTGAATTATTCAATTCATTTTTGATGCTTTGGATAAATGATATGTTTAGTACTTTGATCCATCTAGATGAGTGATTGAATTTAAAGATGAAAGAAATTTGAGGTAGTGGTCTAAATTAGCTTATCATTCCCCTCCCTCTCCATCTTATCCATTTCCTTTTTATTTGTGCTACATGTTATAGGATGATGAACTCTATATCATTTATCCAAACATGAAGTACATAGATTTCTATTGACCGATCTCAAAATAGGTGCGACTTCTACATAAGTCCACTTACGATTGCTTAACATAGCCCTAAATTTTGTCCCGATTCAAGAAAATGATCATTCATGGCCCAAACCTATGTTTGCAAACCCAATTATGTTAATTTGAACCCTTTGATCCAATAACCTTGAGATTCATTCTTAGGAGGCTTTGGTTCTACCAATCCTCCAATGGATCTTCATCAATTTTGGTCAATGCGGATGACTTAAACATCATTTATCATTAAATGTTGCCTTGCGGATTATTAAATGGATGATATACTTGACAAAAAGCAAATTCACCTTGTTTTTTAGAGGCTTTGGTTCTACCAATCCTCTAATGAGTTCCAAATGCAAGTTTCAAGATGTTCATCCAACTAACCATTAACTTCTAACAATTGACTTTATTTTATGCTTTTATTTTTATGCTTTTACTTTATGTACTATTTACTTTAGCATTTACATTTCAGCCTATTTTCATCTTTTCTCACTTGAGCATTTACTTTTATGCCATTTTTATTTTTGCTCACTTGAGATTTTCTTTTCCTTTTGAAGATACTTAATAATCAACATGAACCATAAAAACTTTAATGTTACTTGGACTACTTGGTTACTATCCTTAGCATTATGGAGTATTGGACTTCTTGGACTTAGGAATAGAAACCTTGACCTATGTTAGAGACCTTTTGACGTTAATTGATATTTTTCTGGAGTTCTTGGGGTTTACCCCAAGACATTGGGTTGTTTGTTTGTTTTGTGTGCAGGTTATTGTGATTACATACTTTGTCTGTAATCTGGAATTCATCTGTATACAGCCGTTACTCTGCCCAATTTTTTGTAAAGACTTAATGCAATAAAAGCTTGGTTTTATCAAGAGGTTTAGTATCCTTGCTTGGTTTCAATCCAAATAATTGAAATTCTATCTTGAATCATAATGTCAAGTGTTGGCTTCTCGTTGGTTAGACGGTTCTCTTTCTTAGCTTTTACCTTATGCTTTAGGATAGTCCCTTCATCTCCTCCCCTTTTTTAATTTTCAAAATATTCTCATCTTTTTCAAAAGCTTCTTTGTTTATAAACACAAACCGCTTTCATAATAAACCCCGGCTTTATCGAGTGCCTTTTCTTTTAAAACTTCTTTTCTTTAAATAAACTTCAATTCATTTAATCATACTTTGACATCTTTCAAAATTAACAAAAACACTTCAACTCATTCAAACCTTTTTGTGCGCCCGAGCACCTTTACCATTCAAACCTTTTTTCAAGATGAGACATGATTCATTGATATTCGAGCAACATTCTCCTATCCCCATGGTTATAAAGGTGTCGACCTTTCCACTCGAGTTCTAGAGGCATTCTCAAACTCTCACTCTTGCTGACGCAGGGTCCATCTTTCTCACACCTTGTAGGCGTTAGTAGAGATTTATCTACTAATAATGATGACTTGTCTCTTCATTTAAAATCAATCAACAGACAAGTCTTTTCAAGCTGAACTACGATGCTCTGACTTTCCCATTGCACGAGGGAGTACGTAGGCACTAAGTCTTACGACCCAAGGCGAGCAACAAAAATAATAAAAAAACATTTTATTTTATTTTGTTTGCAAATACTCATTCATTCTTTTCCTTTAGCAAGTAAACCTTTACATAACACTCATTTTAAAAGAAACCAAACAAAGTGGATCCTGTGGAATACCTTAGATTCTTAGGGTGCTAACACCTTCCCTTTGCATAACCGAACCCCGTACCTCGATCTCTGATCTTTTATTTCATTGTGGGTTTTGTTCACTTGTTTCCCATTTACCTTTGGAAACAATAAAATGTGGCGGCGACTTCATTGTGTTGAGATAAGTTAATTGATGGCTTAATCTCAAATCTTTACCGCTACATTTCTTTTCATATTATCATTGTCGCAATTTAGTTCATTTTTGCTCGTCTTTGACGATGGCGATTGATGCACGATAGAATGCAATGCTAGATGACCTGCTGAGGGGTATGCATAAGCCAGACGAGTAATATAAAAGTGTAGGACAAATTTAGGGTATAACAGATACCCCTATTTAATCATCTTAAACCTGAAAGTGTGATTGGCGCAAGCCTTTCGAACGTTCAAGGTAGAAGATGATTAAATATCAATACTAAAATTTTTTTCTGAAAAGAAAGTGTGATCGAGTTATATACTTTTTGATATCTGTTGGGGAAAGAATTTTCACTTTTTCGGGTGGAAAAGGTTTATGGGTGAATTTTGAATAATGATTGCTCGTAACGGGGTAACAGTGCCAATACGAGGTTCTCAAAAGGGATGCTTGTTGTGCGACATGGAGATTGCCAAAATAGGTATGAAGATAGAGGATGATATTTATGGACGACCTACAATCCTAAGAGAGTGACCTACGGGCGATCTGCTTGGGGAACAAGGTCTACGAATGACCTATAACGAAAACTAGATCTACGGGTGACCTGCTATCCTAAGAGAGTGAACTACGAGCGATCTGTTTGGGGAAATCTAGATATACAAGCGACCTAAAATCCTAAAGCTATATGTACAGGCGATTATCTAGGGGCTAGGCCTACGGGCGGCCTACGTGGAAAGCTAGATCTATGGACGATCTACGTTTCTAAAGTGAGATCTATAGGCAAACTGTAGGAGATCAAGGTCTATGGATGACCGAAAATCCTAAAGAGGTGAGACCTACGGGTGATATATAAGATGTTGGGCCTATGAGAAACCTACAAGGACAGCCAGATCTAGAGACGACCTACAATCCTAGAGAAGCGAGACCTACGGGCAATCTACAATAGGAAAGTTAGATCTACGGGTGACCTACGATCCTAAGGGGAAAGGGACCTATGAGCGATCTACTGGGGAGCAAGATCTACATATGATCTACGAATGGAAATTTAGATCTACGAGAGACCTACGATCTTAAGGTGACCTACGGGTTATCTACCAGAACACTCGGCCTACAGACGACCTACAAGGACCTGTAGACCTACGAGCGATCTAAAATCCTAAGACCTACGGGAGATCTAACAGGGGAACTGGGCCTACGAGCAACCTAAAATTCTAAGCGGGTGAGAGTATCATTTATGACACGACAATTGAAGATATGAGGTGGACCAAGTGTATTGATTTTGTTGGGATTGGAGAGAAAGATAGACACAGACGAGCGTTTGAAAAGATGACATGGACGAGAGTTTAGAAAACTAACATGGATGAGTGTTTGGAAAATGGACACAGATACGTGTTTGGGAGACTGACACAGATGTGTGATTGGGAGACTGACACAGACGCGTGTTTGGGAGTGCAGGGTAGTGGCACAGTTAGCTGGGTATCATGGTGCAATGAAAGGCGTCAACTGGGGATGATGATATATTTCACTCCTCCACATCCTCGAATGCTTGGGGATGGTAAGATAAATACGAATATGCTGGGGAATAGATATATACACCATATAGATCTCTTCGAATGCCCCAAGTTCGTATCATGTCGGGGAATTACATCATAGACAACTTAGGGATTAGGAGATGGACATTGACATCTTCGAATGTCCCGGTTTACTCATCTGCTGGAGATTAGAAGACAATTCTGTGGGGATTATACGCTGAACCACGTAAAACCTCTCGATTGCCCCAAGTTACTCTACTGGGGAATTGCATATGCACGTGCTGAATCACCCGAAGCCTCTGAGTGCCATAGTTTATACTTTTGGGGAAATGCACACGACGTGTTGAATCACATGACGATTTTGATTGCCCAAAGTTTACTCTGTTGTTGGGAAATCATGTTGAATGTGTACATTGAGCCGCATAATAATCTCGGGTGCACTGGTTTACAGTACTGCGGGGGGTATACTTGGAATGCATGTAGGGGATGAGGACGACTCTAGCGATGTTGGCTGGGTCAAGGTGACTGTCATGAGTTTCTACCTGCATAAAGAAACAACGCTTGGAATTCTATGACACTCTGTTAGGATGATTTTCGTATCAATGTAAAGTCATGTTTAATTTTAGCTTAAAATTATCATTCCCTATGTGTTCAATGGCAATGTTCAATAAAGAATTAAATCACATTTCGTATACGAAAAACTATGACATCAACGATAATAAGGACAACTTTTTGGATGGAAACAATTTCATTAATTAAAAATTAGCTTGTAAATAGGCGTTTGTACAAGGAGGCAACTCCTAAATGGGGTAGTTGTGAAAAGGAAAAGAAAATACAATAGGAAAAATGGCAATGAGAAATGCTCGAATTTCCATTAAAACCGGTATTGCTACAGTTCCCATATCCTTGGTAGACTCAATGACTTGCTTCTGCAGAATAGCAGTTGGATCACTCTGTTCATTGCCAAGGTGTAAAATATGTACATGTCCTTCGTGAAAAGTATTCAGACTTTAGCCTTTTGCTCATGATCCCTAATTTTTGCCTGGACCGCCCTTTCGGGTTTTCAATCCAACGGGGTACCCACTTTTTCCTAAGCCTCCCTTATGGGTTTTTAACTTAGCAGGTTATTCTTTCTTTTCTCCCTAACTTTTGCTTGGATTTTTATTTTTTGTGTCCACCGGGATGCCCATTTTTGCCTAAGCCGTCATTGCGGGTTTTCGACTTATCGGGTCCTTTATGCGTAGTATTTTTTGACTGAGTCTGAATTGACTGGAAGTAGAATGTCTTCCCCATCCATGTTTGTCGGGATTAGAGCACCTCCTGAAAAGGCTTTCTTCATAATGTATGATCCCTCGTAGTTGGAAGTCCATTTGCCCCTTGGATCAGAATGGCTTTGCACGGTAATCTTTCTTACGACCAGATCACCAGGGTAAAACTTCCAAGGATGGATTTTCTTGTCGGACGTTCTCTTCATCCTCTTTTGGTATAATTATCCATGACAAATGAGTGCCAAGTGTTTCTTATCAATCATGTGTAACAAGGTTTCTTGTCACATGGTGGTAGGGTGTTATGCTGACATGATTTCTCGATACTCATTTTAAACTTGTAAATTTCTAACGTAGGAGAAGGATCCACTAGGAATTATGAAAGTATGAAAAAGCTTGCCCCTTTGTGGAACGGCTTGCCCCAATTTGCTGGTAGGGTCTTTGAAAAGTCTCTCCTTGATATTATTTCGAAAGTAGTTTGATCATAGTATGAATGACCCCACTATATTGAATTATGCCCTTGATTAATGGACTCTTGAAGATATTCACCCTTGATGAACCATTTTTGAATCAAATCCTTTTGATTGAGCCTTGTAGTGATCTTCCCCCATATTAGAGTATTTTGAAAGGTATCCCCCCAATCCCCAGGATCTGGAGGAAGTTCCCTTAGAAAGAACATGGATCTCACCACTGTGTGATATAAATTTGATATGGATTTCCCCAAGTATTATAATCTTGAAGAGTTCGTCCTTGAAATGGTTTAAGAGATAACTTGGACCCTACGTGTCATAAGATGAAGTTGGTATAAACTTCCCTCAACATTTGAATCTTGGAAGGTTTCCCCTGATCATCAGGGCCTTGAGAAGTTATAGAAAGAGGGACCCGAGTCCTACCATGTTGTAATATAAACTTGATTAAAGAATTCCCCTTTTAAAGGTATTCCCTTGATTAAACGGTGATTTGGAATGTGATCCAAGTTGATTGGATCTTAGAATGATCACCCCTTGTTAATAGGATGCCCCTATGATCAGTAGTCTTGCCTCTGATCATAGGGCTCCTATTAGATGTTTTTTCCCTAGTTAATAGGATCTTCATGTGATATACTCCTACGATCATTAGTCTTGCTTATGATTATAGGGTTCTTCTTTAGATGCTTTGCCCCTAGTTAGGAGTTTCTTAGAAAGGATATTTTTGACTAAACCAAATCTTTTTGAGATCTCCTTTATGCTAAATCTTGATTCGCATATAAAATTGTACATTTTGAAAAGTAATTCTTAGTGATGCACATGCATGTTTTGAAATCGAAGTTTGTTATGGAATTGATGATTATAGTTGAAGATTCAAATAAGAAAAGTGGTTAGCAATAATTTTAACAAACATAGGAGTCAGTTTAACACAACTTTGTTGAGTATGCTTTCATAGTTAACCTTGATTCAATTAGGACTTTTTAAGGTTGTAACGTGGCCATAGTTTGTTGTTTAAGAAACAAAGGATATAAGGCTCAAAATTTATTTATCCCACCCCATTCTCCTTGATGTTCTTCAATCCTAAGTTCAATTAATCCAAAAGATGCATCTAGTCTACAAGAGAATTTTCGTAGTCGTAATGATGGTGATAATCATTGACAAGGTTCAAGCACTTGATGAGATGATTTTTGAGGTGGAGTCACCTACTTTTGTTTACAAGCTTGTTTTAATTTTTGCTTTTAATCCCTTATTTTTGCATGGACCAATTCTTTTTGAATTTTTCGGTCCATCGGGATGCCCTAACTTTTGCCTAAGTCAAATTTTATTACGATTTTTCTTTGTTACTTAGTGGGCTCTTTTTTTGGAATTATTCTTGAGATTTCACTTTTGATTTAGAACTTTTGTGAAAGCCATGTTGACTTTGGTGAACTTCATCTTTATTACTTCCTCGATCTTTGATGATGTATGTGAGGAAGAAGATCTTGAGAGTTTTATCTTCATTGCTTCCTCGATCTTGAATGATGAATGCAAGGAAGAGGATGTGTTTGAACCTCTTCCTTAGATAGACTGATTCTCTTGAGATTAGAATGCATCATTGAATTAATTGAAGTCTACCCTGCCCCTAGTTATGATTAAGGATTTTTTTAAATAGAAATAACTCTAACTTCTGGCTCGAGGGGGTTGACTACGGATTAACTCCTTATTTCTCCATTGTTTAGGAAGTGAAACAATGCCTTATATTGTCAGCTAAGTCTTACTATTAAAAAGCATACGTAAGCAAAAATGGGTTAATTTTATTTACATTATTCTCCCTCAAAGTTTGTTAAAGGGGAAAATGGGAATGGAAAGCTGATATTAATGGAAAGTGACGGTAAATAAAAAGTTTATAAAGGTACAATGTTTATAACAAATGAAATTTAAAAACTAAGAAATTACAAATTGAAATCATAAAGGCCCAATGATCTAGGGATAAGCTTCCTTGTTGATCCACTGACTTTAGGAGATTCTTCTTAGTTCTTAGATTTGTCAAAGTAAGGGGTGGCCGTTCACTAATGAGATTCCTTCTTCAAAAGTCAACTGCTTGTCATCGATCAAATCTTGGACCTTTTGTTTGAAAGCCCAATAGTCTTCAAGTGTATGTCTTGGGGAATCAGCATGATATTCGCATCTTCCGCTTGCATCATATTTTGGTAGGAGTGATCCAACTGGAGGAGCTAGTGGCTTAAGCTCTATCAGGGATGCTCTAAGTAGATGTTGTAGTATCTGACCATTAGGCATAGGAAGCGGGTCAAACTTCCTTGGTGGTGGATTTTGTTGTCTCTTCTGTTAGGCATACCCATTCTATTGATAGGGTTGTTGTTGTTGTTGTTGTTAAGATGGGGGAACCACACATGGTTATGGTATCTGTGGCACTGAGTATGCATGTGGATGGTATGGCGAAAGTTTACCTTTCCTCCTCAAAAATACTTGTATGATCAAGTTCATTCGAGTCTTCAACTGGTAGACCTCCTTCTTCAATAGTTCTTGGTCTCTCTTGAGTTCCTCCATAGCTTCTTAAGACACGCTTTGAGTTCACTTGTGAGTATCGAGAAACTTGCTAGCTGGATTTTAGTTGGATAAGGGTGGAAGTGTAAATGATATGAATTTTGTGCAAATATATGTATGAGATGTATGAAAATGTATGGGTGTGTAAAAATAATTTTTTATTTTATTTTTAAGGGCATGCTAAAAATTTCATGGAGACGCAATGACATGCAAGAGTATGATAAGGATAGACCTAAGCATACCTTATACAAGTTTAGGGATATAAAACCCCTACAAGCTATGAACTATGACACAAACGGAAGCCATACGGGTGACAATTAAAACAAAACCCCTACAGGCTATGGATTTTGACTTATAGAGAGACACCATACTAGTTAGAGATTATGATATACAAAAGAAAAACCCTACATGCTAAGGATTGTAACAAATAGAAGATAACCCTTGTGGGTTTAGGGATAGTGACAAGATATCCTAAGTAGGTAGGTTTCTAGTTTTATCCTATGAATATTCTACCCTCCCCATAAGGTGGCTTCCTTAAAGGTGTCATGGATAACACCAAAGGGCAAAGGCACAAGGGCCTCCCTTAGGCGGAGCCTCATTGTAGACCAAAACTTTTGTATCTTAGGTCATACAATGTCTCACCATGAGATTTTGTTTTAGGATTATAAAAAGAGTCATAAGCTTCATTCCAAATTCCTATCCCCCAAAAGGCTAGCTCTTGAGACATATTCCTTTTTCGTAATTTCGTCGGCTCTAAGAGAAGTCGTCACAAAAACTCATAGGGATGATGTATTCCCTTGGCCAATAGAAGATCCTTCTTTCTAAGGTTTTGAATTTTTTTCGAATTTAAAATCTCACCAATAATGATAATAAAGATAATGTAAACAAATAATATAACAAATGAATAAACCAAAAATAACAGACATGGAAACAAAAGCATACCAAAAATAGAAAAGAAACCCTAGAAAAACCCGAAATCTAAAAAAGAGAGAAGTTTATAAATCATAGGGTTGTATCCCCAACAGAGTCGCCAATTGTCGTACCTAGAAAAAAATAACGAGTTGCCACCACCACTTTGTATCCTAACGACGGGTGAATAATGGAATAACCCTAAATTGATACAGAGATTCTGAGTTCTTAATTCACTTTAGACGAAGGGAAGGTGTTAGGCACCCTTTATATACCTTATTCTCAAGGAAGTTCTAGGGTTTAGGTTAAAAGGGTAGGATAGGGTTTTAATTATTTAATTAGGGGACTCGCCTTGATTTTTAAGTCGCGTGCCTACGTTTCCTCTTATGAGGAATCAGAGTCTCAATTCGTAGTTCATAGTATTTGGTTGTATTTTTTATGGATTGTGGAAATATTTTGAATTAATCTTTGAACCAAGTCTGGGTTTGAAAATAGCAAAATCATAGACTCAGTTGCAGTTAATAAAAGAGGTCTCTACAATCCTTTTTGAAAATATATTGATTTTTTAGGTTAGTAGAAAAATGTTAGTGTTTGATTGGTTAACTATTTTAAATGTGTATGCAACATGAGAAAATAAAATTGAATGAACAAAAAGTTTAGTGCAATTAAAAATAAGGTTAATGTTTTAAAAATGGTTTGATTAATAAATAACTATTTTGTAATTTATTAAAAAATATGTTACATATTTTTAATATAAAATATAATAATCATTTAATAATCATGCAAAAATTATTTAATGCAAAAATACAAAAAAGATATGATATAAATAAAAATAAGATCAATTAAAACAAGAAAATACAGTTAAACAAATTAATTAATTAATTTAATTAAAGAATGTGCAAGACTAAAATCTGAGGGTGTACTAGAAAAATATTTGAACCCAAAGAAATTTTGAGCCCAAATGGTTAGTTGTGCATTTTATAACTATGAAGTAATTTACAGAGGTATGGAAAGTAAGGGCCCAAGTTCAGAAAATAAATTCGACCCAATTTGCGTAGGAGGGGATGTATATTGCTTCGGGTAGTAATTTTTGGGGTCTAAGTAGCAATGGGTTTTGATGTCCAATTTATTTCTAAATGAATTTAATTAAATTCTATAAGGTAAGTAATTAAATAAGTATAATTAAGTTCCAAAAACTAAAATTGAAAAGAACTTATAAAGTGAGGGGAAATCACTTACTACACAAATGTATGAAAGAAGTTGATCTTTCAGTTATCTATTTGGAGAGACAATTGAAAGAGAAAAAAAAAGCTCGTGGATGTTTGTTCTTAGGCCATTGTTTGTTCAAGATAACGATTCAAATATTATTGACAATTGTTGATTCTCCAAATGATTGTTGATTCTCCAAATGATTTTTGTTAGAAAATTTTAGGTGTTCTATTCAAAATCCTAAAATAAACCAAACACATTGCGTATAAAAAATGTTTGTGAGAGAGAGATGGAAAATTGTTGACGTAATCGTTGATGACAAATTATGGTAAAGATAGCCTTATTTATAAAATTATAAATTAGGTTAAAAACACCAAAAAAGGAATTATCTAACATAAAAAGCCCAAGTTTTATAGATTCTATCTTGGTCAGCAAGTCTACAAACTTATACCAATAAGAAAATCAATTTTATCAATATATGACCAATCAGAAAGTGACAAATCATGTGATTTTATTGTTTTTATATTTTATATGTTTTTTTGGTTATTTTTTAATGAATAAGTGGGAAAAAAACTATTTTTGAAAATGTATTAATTAAAATATACGAAAATAATAATTTAATAAAAAAATGATTTTTTTTGAGAATATTTATACCAATTGAGACTTGATTGAAACTTGGAGGACAATATTATGAACCTAGACACTTTTGTGATTTTTTTCAATATTGTGATTGATTTGGTGATTACTAAACATTAATTTTGAAAGATTTCAGTTATTTTTAACATCTTGACTATTAAATGTATAAAATCAAAGATTAAAAAAATAAAAAATAAAATAATTTTTTTTAAATACCCTTAAAATGGAAAACGAAAATAATAATAAAATAATTGAAAAATGAATTTCTTATCCTTTTTATTAAAACACACACAAAAGAATATAAATACCAAAAAGTATTATAATGGGACTTGAACTTAAGACCTTCCACTTGCAAGCCTTACTCTCTTATCAATTGTGATATGACATTATATTCGAGACAAAAAGGCACATAGAAGCATATGAAGGTGGGAAAATATTTTGCTATTTTAAAAATACAAATAATTTAGAGTGAATTATTATATATTCTAAATAAGAAAAAATAAATTATTGTTAAACCAAATGTGAGTAATCCACAAAAAAATTATGAAACCAAGTTTAAAAATAATTTAAATATTTTATAAATGGGGCAGACAAATTTGGGATATGACACACAGGAGAAATAACCAGTATATGAAAAGCGATAAACATGTAATGCATACATATGATCAAACATATACAAATAAACAGGCTATAAACCATAAAGATAAACACCCAATGGAAAACAAAACAACAAAAGTTATAACTGACTTCGGGGTGGACCAGCATTTAGTCAATTTGTCCCCAGTGAAGTCGCTAGCTGAAACACTCGGCCGGAAAATCATCGAGAGAAAATCAATAAAGCCATCATCGAACATTTTTAACCCATCGGAAGGGAAAGGTAAACATCGAGTAAATCTGAGAAGGGTTAAATCAAGGTCTTGCGACCGAGAGATTCGGGTAAGGAAGTCGATTACGTGAGGGGAAGGTTTTAGCACCCCTCACGTCCGTGGTACTCCATGGGATCCACTCTTGTTGTTTTAATCAAAGGGTGTTGTTCAAATCTAAAGCTTATGAGCTAAAAGAAAAAATGCAAAGAGGAAATACATGCAAAAGAAAACACGGGAAAAAGAAGGAATATTTATAAAGTTTTGCTCGCTTAGGCCTCACGGCCATGTGCCTACGTATCCCTTTTAAGGAATCAGAGCTTCGTAGTTTGACTCAAAAGTTTCCGTTTGTTTTGTATTTTTTATGAACAATATTAATTTCGCTTTCTACCGCAGCTCGACCTTTGGAGACTCACACGTTGGCATAGGAAGGAAGTAACATGTTCTTACCTGAAAAGGTATTTTCAAAGAGAAAAGTGCCTAAAGGCGGATAATGTTATATTTGTGCTCTAGCAAGTAGACATAGTGCCACCCAACCTTTAGGGATTTACATGTCATATTTCACAGAGTAGAATTAACATAACCTTTTGAGAGAACAACAATAGAGAGAGGCTCAGATTTTCTCTACCCAACATGACTCAACTACATACGATTCGCATCTTTCTTTATTAACATGTTTTAGAATTTTCAAAGAAAAAAGAGTTTTAGTCTTAATCATGTACAAAGGAAGAAAAAAAATATCTAAGGAAAACTATCTATCCCTATCCCTAATGTTATCATAAAATGATTGATCCTATAGTTGAGTTTGAAAGGGAAAAACTACCTAGGTTAGCATGCATGGTTTAAAATCCTAATGTCTACCTCGACTGAAAGATGAGACGAGCGATCCTAAGGGAGCATACAATGGTTTAAAGAAAGGCACAACACAAGTGAAATCGAACAAAGTAGATCCAAAACCAAAACAAAAATTGAGTGTGAGCTAGCAACAAACAAATGAGTCCAAAGGATCTCAAAGTGGGGGTAAGGAACTCTTTCCACTTGATTTGCTCAAGCACCGATAGCGAGTAACAACTCGAAGTATCAACATCAAGAAATTTGAGCTAACATCATCGAAACAAATGACAAAGTGTGGGGGTTGGTTACCAACCCGTTCTTCCACTTATTTGACTCAATGGACAAGACTAAGCAAGATTAGAAGCACCAACGTATAACATGAGCTAAGAAAGACACTGACTAGAAATTGTGGGGGCCGATAGCAAGCCCTTTGCTCCACTTATGACTCGATAGCAAGCATAAAGTAAATGGAAAATAGGAGGGAAATGGGATTTGCCTTCATCGAGGTCTTTTGCACACAAACAAACACAAGCAAATGCGCACACAAGGATTTCTTCTAAAGGTCTTTAAAACAGATTTTCCCACCTAAAATAGGGACTCCCAATCATGCATCTATATTCCTACTTATCATGGAAAGGAAAAGAAAAGACAATGAGGAATTAAAAACCAGAATCAAAATAATATCAAACAAACAAGAGTTCGTAGCAAGCAAGTAAAGCAAAGAAACCCAATGGTCTTCGTGCAAGCTTCACCAAGCAACAGAGAAACAATATGAAATAATATCCAATATCAAAATCAACATCGCAAAATGCAAAAATAAATTCCATGTGGAACATCCATCGCATCAAGTCAAAGTACATTCACAAGACAAGTCTATACAACCAAACAAAATTCCAAACATCGTATGTCGCACGACAAAGTCTTCGGAAACTCGCACAAGTTGCAAAATGAGTTAGGAATTAACAACGCAGCATAAGCTAAACTCAAGTATCAAATCACAACTCAAAAACAATAGTGAATTTCAAAGGAACCAAGTATAAACAAGCATCATGAGGTGGAAACCAAAAACTGGGAAACAATGTTGTTATTTCATGATCCACTCAAAATGTCAATCAAAAATCTCACAAACTTAATGTCAATCCCAAACAAATGCCAAAGAAAAACTACTTATGCACCAAACAACAATTAACTTTCACATTTGCATCAACTTACCAAACTGGGCATCAACTTACCAATTCATGACATCGCACAAGATATCGATCTGAAATCATCAAAACTTGACATAGATGTCGTCCAAGTACCAAGACAAACTCCCTTGAGAATTAACCATCAATAAAATCATGCCTTAAGCTAAACTTACCAAAACTGGACAGCATTGCGCCATATCACAATCTTCTTCAGCTTCTTCATCGACTTGATAGATTAGATTTTCAAAGTCATTGTGAGCCAATAGCATAATCGGTTTCGACAAAATCCAGGATTAATTAGGGACTGTGTCTGCATGATTATAATTTTATTTTTATTTTAGTTTAAGATTAAAAAAGAAAAATAAAAACACATTGCCAATTTTTTTGAAAAATAAAGAGAAATGCAAGGAGCGAAATATTTGAATGCAAAAAAATGTTCTTTATTGATGATAATTTTGACAATGAAAACATTGTGGCCCTACAACATGCTCACTACATCTTGGGTAGAACATAGAAATTATTGCATGATAAAAACAAAAGAAAATTAATCTTCGTAGCAGGTAACTGTGACGACGTCCTCGGTAAACCAATTAGCAGGATCTTGTCCTGGAACAGTAGGACGAATCCATTTTCCATTTCACAATTATTGTCGCCTTCCTTGATCACAACATGAGCTTCCTCATGGATAATACCACCACTGACGAATTTGATCGGAGGGGGAATACCTTGAATCCTCAGAATAGTAACTGACACGCTTTATCCAGCCACAAAACCCAAACCTTTCTTGTCTTTCCGCATAGGAAGATCCAACACTCTGCCCCAGCCTTCAGGGTGTCCCGATTCTACAATTGCCTAAGCTTGTCAGTAAGATGCCATAGAGACCTCCGACATTTTAACCTCTAGACAAGGAGTTTTGACAACTTGCAAAGTTTTAAATGCTTGGCACGAAGTATAATGTACCTCACCCTCAATTTCAACATACCGGAAGGTACTTAGACGGCTGACAATATAGTCCTCTTCACCAAAAATAGTAACCACTTTCCCATTAACCAAGAATTTCAACTTCTGATGCAAAGTAGAAGTCACAGCACCGACCCCATGAATCCACGGGCACCCTAGCAAGCAGCAGTAGGAAGGATTGATATCAATGATAAAGAATTTCGTGTTGAAGATTTGAGGAACTATCTTTATAGGCAAATCAACTTCACCAAATACAGTTCTCTTCGACCCGTCAAACGCCTTAACCACCAAATCACTGGGCCTTAGCACAACCCCTTCATAAGCCAACTTCATGAGGGAAGTCTTTGGCAAAACATTTAGGGATGATCCTGTGTCAACCAGCACACGGGATAAGGTAGTCCTTGAAATCTCCATTGAGATGTGCAGTGCCTTGTAATGTTTCCTCCCCTCGGGAGGTAAATCGAAATATGTGAAACCCAACCCATTGCTTGCAGAGATGCTAGCCATGATTCCTTTAAATTGATTCACTGAAATTTATTGAAGAATGAAAGAAGACCCCCATAAGTTCATCCACACATTTCTGTGAGATTCAGAATCCCAGAGCAAAGAAAAAATTGAAATCTTAGAAGATGTCTGGATCAACTGATCGATTATCTTGTAATCGCTCTTCTTTATATATTTTATCAACTCTGCCGCATCTTTGGCTATCTCGGCATCTAAAGTTGGAATATGAGAATTCTGCTCCAATTTTTCACCATTAACCATAATTTGCTCGCCTTTAACCTTAGCCAAAACGTCAGTGTACTTTCAGGTTGATCAGGTGGAGAGAAAATTCGACCACTTCGGGTAATCCTACTTTCACTAACAATGTCATGGACTTCAGACTTATCTTCTCCGAGAGTCTCAATCACATAATTATGTCCTTGATAGTAAAAATCACCACAGTAGTTCCAAGGTACCATCTTATCGCTAGTGTATGGAGTTGGACTTGATAGAGTAATCGTCAAAGGAGACAGCTTAACAGGAATCAGAATTGTTACAAGAGTAGTGATCCTCTTGGATTTAAAAGGAGTAGTGATCACGTCAACCTCATCCCCTCAACCTTAGTTTCAACAACCATGTGGTCAAACTTAAGAGTTCCTTTAGTAATCAATCTTTGAATTTCATCTTTCAGATATTTATAGCTTTTTGGCTGAATCAAACAGTCTTCACAGTTAATACCACAACCCAGGAACACGCCTTTCTTTAATAACTATTTCTTTCACAAATGATAGAGGTGTAATCAGTTGGTTTACATCCATAACCGAATTCAAACCTTCGTCTTTATCTACGACATTGACAATGTTTGAGGATATTCTGTCGGGGATCTTGACTCCTGCTTGAGAATGACTATGTGGGAAAAAGGTGCTCTGTTGGAATATTTTATCAATGTAGAGAAATAAACTCTGTTGAGGGATAAACTTCCGCAGCTAGAGAAACTCTACCGGGTATAAGGCTTTATAAACTGTTCGAGATTATAAAAACTTAGTTGGGGAACATGGATTTCAGCTCTCTGAGGAAACTTGGATAGAGGAGGTCATTCCTTCTTGGGGAGGCAAAGTTAAGGATTTTGGTTGTTTTTACTCTGCGGGGACATAAGCATCACTAGGACGTATGTTGAGGATGTGACAGGAGGATGCCCATGTGCCTGCTGGAAAGAGTAACTACCGGGACTACAAATGGCTTTTTTAGACTTTGCCCCATTTCTTAAAGTCATTAGCAATTGTCTTCCTGTTTCATATGCAAGTACTTGTAAACAGTAATCATATTCAAATGCATATGTCAAAAATAATCACTGGACGTTTTTGCAAAACAAAACATAAAAATAGAAAACAAATAGTTTTATACTTTCAAAGAAATGATTTGTATTGATTTTTGAAGTTCGCCTATAACATGCATTTTTGTACAAAGAGACTGACGTTCTAGTAGGAGAACACCGCCATGAAAATGAAAACTATACAAAATAGTGTACAAAGAGAAAACAACTATGTGTAATAATCCCATTGAGTTTCAATTCTGCTATTTCCCCTATGTCCTTGAGCGTCTCATCACTTTGCTACTTGTCCGAAGCTGACTGGATTTATTGGTACCGTTTGAGCTTAATAGTTGATACTGAAGTCTGGTCGCAAGGTGATCCAATGGGACATAGTTATACGCTTCAAATCCCTAACTTTTGCCTGGACCGCCCTTTCGGGTTTTCGGTCCACTGGGATACCCTTTTTTGCCCAAGCCGCCTTTTCAGGCTTTCGACTTGCCGCGTGTACAAATTTTTTATTTTATATTTCTCCCTAATTTTCGCCCGAACCCTTTTGGTTCGTCGGGATGCCCTTATTTTTTTCCTAGGCCAGTCGACCTAGCGGGTCCTTATTCATGCGTAGTATCTTTTCACTATGTACGCATTCATATGGTGAGGAAGGTCGTCACCATCCATGGTGGTTAGAATCATGGCTCCACCGAAAAATATGTTTTTGATTACAAATGGCCCTTCGTATGTGGCAGCCCATTTTCCCCTTGGATAATATTGTGGCAGTATGATGTGCTTGATTACTAGATCACCTACTTGATATACCTGACGTCTGACCTTTTTGTTGAAAGCCTTGATCATTCGTTTTTGGTACATCTGACCATGACAGACAGTAGAAAGCCTTTTCTCATCAATCAAATTCAGTTGGTCAAGCCGAGTCTGTACCTAATCATCTTCGTTCAAACCTGTATCCTTCATGATTCTCAAAGAAGGGATCTGTACCTCAATGGGTAGGACAACCTCCATACCATACACCAGCGAGTAAGGTGTTGCCCATGTTAATGTACGTGCTGAGGTGCGGTACCCATGAAGAGAAAATAGTAACATCTCATACCAGTCTTTGTATGTCACTGTCATTTTCTTTATGATTTTCTTAATGTTCTTATTAGCAGCTTCAACAGCGCCATTCATCTTCGGCCTGTAGGGAAAAGAGTTATGATGCTGGATATTGAATTGTTTACAGAGTTTAGTGATCATCGTATTGTTGAGATTTGTACCATTATCTATGATGATTCTTTCTGGGATACCATATCGACAGATAAGGCTATGCTTGATGAACCGCGCCACGACATTCTTGGTAACAGTAGCAAAAGAGGCAGCCTCAACCCACTTCATGAAGTAATCAATGGCCACTAGGATGAAGCGATGCCCATTGGAAAAGGTAGGTCTAATATCTCTGACCATATCAATTCCCCACATTGCAAAGGGCCAGGGAGCCGTTAAGACGTTCAAGGGAACTGGAGGTACATGTACTTTATCAGTATAGATTTGGCATTTGTGACAAGTTCGGGAGTGCTGATAATTGTCTACTTCCATAGTGGACCAATAGTATCCTGGACGTAAGACCTTTTTAGCCATGGTGTGTCCACTAGAGTGGGTGCCAAAGGTACCTTCGTGCAAATCTGCCATAATCCTCTCTGCTTCGCTCTTGTCTACACACCAAAGTAAAGTAGATTCATGGTTGCGCTTGTAGAGGATCCCATTATTGAGGAAGAACTTTATGGAGAACCTTCTTAGAAACTTCTTATCATTGACAGATGCTCCCTCGGGATATTCTTGAGCCTCGAGATACCTTTTCACTTCATGGAACAAAGGTTTGTCTGCTACTTCTTCATTATCAATCTCATAGCAGTATGCTGGTTCATCCAACCTCTCAATAGTGATATGAGGAGCTTCGTTGTCCCATCTGACCTTGAACATAGAGGACATAGTAGCTAGCACGTTTTCTAACTGATTCTCTTCTCGTGGAAAATGTTCAAAGGTAACTTCTTCAAAGTGTGGAAGCAACGTCAGCACATGTTCTTTGTAAGGGATGAGATTAGGGTGCTTTGTGTCCCATTCCCCTTTGATTTGACTTATTACCAAGGCTGAATCCCCGAAAATGCTCAAGAACTTGATCCTTAGGTCAATAGCAGCTTTGAGACCCATGATGCATGCTTTATACTCAGCCATATTGTTGGTGAAGTTGAAACATAATATGGCGGTGAAAGGAGTATGACAGCCCTTGGGAGATATGATTACAGCATTGATACCATTGCCAAGTGCGTTGGAGGCTCCATCAAAATCCATAGTCCATCGGGATCCTTCCCCAGGTCCTTCATCCGGTCCAGGTTCTTCATAGTCAGTCGCTAACATGATATTCTCATCTGGGAATTCAAAGTTCATGGATTGTAGTCATCCACAGCCTGATGAGCCAAATGATCATCTAATACACGTCCCTTGATTGCTTTTTGGGTCGTGTATTAGATGTCGTATTCGATCAGGATCATTTTCCATCTCGCTATTGTTGTACCCCAAAATTTGCCCTCTCATTTTACTCAACACATGCCCATTGAGGTCCTCAAATTGCTCAAGGATGCCCAAGAGTTGACCAGACAAACTCTCTCCTAAGGCAATGTACCTCAAACTAGGGTTTCCATTTTCATCAGGATGGTTGAAGTACAAAGGTCCCAAGTGCCTTCCATGGTCCTAATATGTTCTCAAGGTCATCCATGTCAAGTTTCATGCCTTTCACAAGAATTTTGCTCAGTCAATTGCTCAGATGCCTGAAAGCCAACTGTACTAGGTCAAAAGTCAAATGTGGCCCACATACAGTCAAACTTCAAGATTTTTGGTCAACATAAACATTTTGAAGATATATCCATCATTTGATCAAGGGTTGATCATGATTCCTCAAGGAATGCCCCCAAATTCATCAAAAACCCAAAAGTTGCTAAATTAGGGTTTCATAGGAAAAGTCAACTAAACTTTGACCAAGCATAACTTCTTCATACTTTATCAAAAAATTTCCATCCAAGGCTCATTTTGAAGAGGATACAATTCCCTACAACTCATATTCATCCCCAAAGTTCAAAATATGCACTCATCAAAAGATATCAATTTCTACATTATAGGTCCTTTTGAAAAGTCAACAAAAACACCTTTTGGGTAAAAGCTTCTTACATGAATATGGAAGATCCAATTGAGATAAAAGCAAAAAGGTTATTTAGGGGACATCCTAAGCTTTCTAAAAAGTCCAAGAACACCTTCTTAGGATTAAAATTGAGGGAGATATGTATTGTCAAAATTGACCAATTTTTGGAAATGTGCATGAAGTCAATATTGATCAAAAAGACTTTTTTTTTTCAAATGGGCCCATGTTTTCTTGTTTGAAACTTGTTCCTAAGATGGCCCATGACCCCTGAGCTTATCCACCTATTATTTTATTATTTTTATTATTTATTTTGATTTTGATTTTGTATCCATTTAAATCAAAATAAATCAATTTAAATAGTAGAATAATCAAATAAAATCAAAGATTTGATTTTATGAGCATATTATGAGTCTATGAACAGCTGGCAAATCAAAAAAATCCGTGCAAGAGCTAATTGATTGAAAAGATCTTAATTTGGTCTATTTTGGAAACAAATCATACAAGACAAAGAATGAAATCAAATCTCCATAATTTGCAAAGATATGATTAGTTTTTATTGACCTAATGCATTCCAATATAAGGACATAACATTATCAAGGCAAAAAAAAAAGAGGATTGGGGTCGTGAAAGAAGGAAGACAAGTCTCAATTTTTGTCAAAAAGTGCAAGTCGGTTTCGATTCTACAGGCCGTTTCAAGCAATTCCAAGGCCAGCAATATGTTCCTGGACATCTTCTGAAGCCATTCCAATCATCCTCAAGCCTAAAAACCTTCAGAAATCGCGCCTCATAGTGCCACAGTTTGCATCATTTTTCAAGATTCATTTTCAATAATTTATCCACCATAAACATGTTTTGATCATATATCCATACTTGCTATCATATTTGCAATGTTTTTGATTGGTTTGATTGAAGTTTAAGTGCAAGAATGGCACGATGCCATTGTTAGGGTTTTGAGGTCCCAAATTGGGAATTCCACATAGAGGCAAAATTAGACAAAATCAGGGGTACTATCATGCTTAGAAGATGATTTGCAATTGATCCATGTCTTTGGTTTGAATTTATTCTGCTTGTGCTGCGTTTTTGAATTTTACAAGTTTATGGCTACGAACAAAATTCGTCACTATAGGCTTTAGTGACGGAAACGACTGTAGGTAAAAGTGTGGCCAAAAACAATAGTTATGGGGAAGAAGACAATTAGGTGGCAGAATCCCATTGGGTGATTTGAATCACGCGCGTGTTTGGGGAATACCACTTTATTTCCTTTATATTTTATCTATGTTATTATATGTAAATCTGACGTTTTCATATTTTCCAATTTCTTTGTCCCAGGTCCAGGCATTTTGTTATTTTCCTAATATTTGATTACATATTCCATACTCAACGCTTCCAGGCGCCTACCATGCAACCCAGAGTCCAATCAATGGATCGTTCATACTCCAGATCTAGCATTTAGTCAAGAGAGGGCCATGGTACACCATCAGAAAGAGGATGCACTGAATCTAGCGCAAAGAGTGGGCTCAACTAATGGGCTTGGCACAAATTCAATACTACACCCCCTGAATTTCTCAATAATACAGGCCCAAGTTATTTTATTTTAATTTTATTTCCTTTTTTAATTATTTATTAGTTACTTCTTTTACAAAAAACAACATAAAAATCATTTTTATCATTAAATCAAAAAATCACAAAAAACATAAAAATCATTTTTTTTCATAAAAAATATTTTATTTCCTTTATTAATTAGATTAATTTAATTTAGGGCAATTTAATTCTTTTTTTCATAATTTAAAATAATTAGAATTAGGATTCAATTTGTACATAACCTAATTTTTTTCTCAAAAAAAATAACCTAAATCTTTTTCAACTAGATTTTTTAGGTTTGCTAATTATTCTTGTAATAGTAATTAGGGTTTCAATTCCGCATCTTTATTTTCGGTCAAAATAATTATGTATGTGCAAAAGCCCTGTAATAGCTAGGACTTTAACTTTCCCGCATTTTATTTCCGCAAACTATAAACTGCTTAGATGAATGTTAATAGGATTGTATGGAAAGACAAACTGAAAATTAAAACAGTAGAAAACCCTAATTGTGCAAAGATAAATTAACTGAAAACAAACACTGCTTCACACTTGCACCCTTAGGGTATGCCTCACTTGGTTGCCTCGGAAAACAATGGTCATGTCCTTCGAACGTAGGGATATCTTAGCAAAGACCCTAGGTATAAAAGTCATAATAAAAGATCATAGTCCCTTATTGTCCCTCGAATTGCCTACGAGAAATGATCTAGTCCCTCGATGTTGCCTACGAATATATGATGACGGTCCCTTCAAAATGCTAAGGTATCCTTACATGTTACCTTCAAAGACCATAATGTCCCTTTCGAATGTCCCTTGAAACTCCAATGACGGTGCTACTTATTCCTTAATAATGGGATAGCACTGTTGTGACCGGTGGAAATAGAACTGACTGTTTAAAGCTGGATCGTGTATGTCGCGGTAAGCAAGAGTAGCCACCGTCTTTTATGTTCTCCAACATGGAAAGGACAAAAGCACAGCAAAATTCCTTATTGAGAATGTCTCTCAGTTCGGGAGGTAGATTTATAGAAAGGAAAGGTGTTAGCACCCTTTCTATCCATGGTTATCCATGGGCTCTTAGGTACTTGCTCACTATGTTTTCAAAAAATGTTTGCTTTTCTTGTGTTTGTGGGTTTGAAAAAAAGTTTGTTTGAAAACTTCGATTTAACTCTTGTATCTGTCCTCAAGAGTGTATGAAGTGTTGTTTGAAAACTTTTGTTTGAAAAGTGTAGGTGCAAAAAGTATTTTTGTTTTGAAAGAGAAAGTACCTGAGAACCTCTACCTACTCAAAAGAAATTAAGCTGTGTAAATGTCCTTTAGACAGTACTATCCCACTATTGAGAAGCAGGTAGCATCGTCGTTGGAGTTTTCGGGTCAATTCGATTATGGGACATGTGGTCACTAAAGCAATGGTAGGATGCCTTAGCAGTAACCCTAATGTCCTAGATCATTTTTTCCGAGGCAACTGTTTCGAGGCAACTTTGATCTTTAGACAGGAGGGCGGCCTCTAAAACACCCTATACTCAATGACCACGTCGAGGCAACAAAGTAAGGTGTACCCTAAGAGTGGCATGTGCGAGTGTGTCGAGTTTCAGTTTATGTTATCTTTGTACATGTTATGGTGAGCTACGATTGATTTTATTTTAAGGATAAGTCTTATCATGCATAGCCTAATTAACATACATCTAGCAATTAATAGTTGCGGAATTTAAATTGCGGAAATTAAATCTAAACTATTACAAGGCGTCGGGTATTTACATCGCCAAAAAACAAAGACCCGTTTTGATAAAGTGCGGAAAGTAAAGAAAGCGGTAAACCTAATTACTATTACATTCTTGAAACAGTTACATAATAATCAAAATAAATAATAACGCGCAAAATAATTAAATTGGACGTCCTTAGGGTTTTTGACCCTTTTGAGCAATTATGAGTTTTTTGTCCTTTTGCATTAAATTAAAATTAAACCTAGTACTAATTATTTAATTATTTACAAGAAAGATATTTTTTGTGTTTTTTTTGTATTTAATGAAAATAAAATAAATTAAAAGTCAAAAGAAAACCCTAGTTCTAAGTTTATTTTAATTATTATAAAAATGTTAAAGTTAAACTAATTTAAACTAATTAATTTATATGTTATTTACAAAAATAATAGTAACCAATAACTAATAATAATAATTAAGAAAATATGAATGAAAGTGTTAAGCCTAATTCTACATAATTTTTATTTATTGAGACAAAGATTAAAATTAAAACCTAAATTAAACTAAGTTAATTGTTAATATTTATTTACAAAAAAATAATAGTTAATGAATTTAATAAATAATAAAATATATTTACAATTTTGATTTCTGAATTTATTAGGAAAAATTAATTTGTTGTGAATTAATAATAATAATTAAAACAATTAAAAGAATTAAAAGAAAAGAAAATAAAAATTACAAACCAAAGGGGGTAAGTTGGCCCATATGGAGGTTTTTGTGAGGAATTCTGGCCCAAGACATTCCAAGCCACGTTTGACTTCTGGCATTGCCTATGCATGCGTTGACTGGAGAGTATCATGCCCCTCATCTCCTGGCCACTGGATGGATTTCATGGCCACTTGGCAAGCTTAGGCGTGAGGGTGTATGATGGAACTTTGGATGAACGATGCATGGGAACGCTTTGGAAAAAATATGAACAATTATATGGGGGACCTGGGAATCGAACCCAGGTCCCAGCAATTACCAGACACGTCTCCAGCCACTACACCATTGCGTTGTATTTGTAATAATAATGACCAATAAAAATAATATATGAAAAGTAATAACTATGCTGGAAATATGAAAAAACGCGCGCAGATTTGAATCCACCAACCACACGTCAACACGCCATCTCCTTCTTCGTTTCACCTGTAAAAATATCAAACAGATAGCGGGGGTTTTAAACCCCCACTAACTACAACGACAGAAAATAGCGATTAGAGTTAGGGATAACATAAATTGAGCGCGAGGGTTGGGTTGAATTCGTCTGGCCTTGACGAATTCAACCATGCACGTTTCACAATCCAATTTTTCCTTATGTGCAAAGCCCTAAATTAACAGCTTCGAAACCCTAATGTTCTTCCATGGTAGTTTTCGATTCAGAATGCTATAATCAAATTGGGTTATACCAATCGCTTCAGAAGGTTCCTGTTAACATAAATCAACCAAGAAAATGGATTAAAACTGCGTGAATTATGATATGCAATTTTGGAAAATAATGCAAACCGAGTGACTTGTGGTGAACGATTCTGATGGTGTTAGGGCTTGTTCTTGATGGCAACAGGTTCCTGGAGACTCAGGCAAGCTGTTTGGATTAAAAAGAGGCTTTGAATTCTCCTGGAAGACTGATTTCAGTTTTGAACTTTTCTTGATTTTTTTAAGAATTTAATTATGGTGTTCTTGCAGCAGTTTCACGTGTATGATTTCAGGGTTTGCTTCAGTACATATAGCACAATAGAATTAGGGTAAATCTTGGCCCAACAATCCATGGCATTATGGTTTGAATGTGTGATTGCCAATCAAATCCTTTTCAATATTTTTCTTTGATAAAACCTTGCCAATCATGGATATTTTGAGGTCTTTGATATGTACACGAATTTCCAGCTTGCCCTAGCCTTATTTGCTTCACAAATGATTTAAAAATCATATCTTTTGAATTTTCCTACAATTAAAATCAATTAAATGAATTAATATTAATAAAAATTCAATTAATTAATTAAAAATAAGAAAATAAATCATCTTAAGCTCAATGGGTCGTGCATAAGCCTTGGGCAAAGATTCAAGAAGGAATTTGAGGCCCATTAGCAAAAATGAAGTGTTTTAGGCAAAGTTGACTTTTGAAAGTTCCCAAATATTTCCCAACTTCTCCAATGCATATCTTGCTCAATTTTGAAGCTATGAACATGTTATTGGACATTTTGGAAAGGTATTGAAGTCCTCTAACCAATGCTTTTGGTCCCATGTCATTTTGATTTACCAATCTCAAGTTATGGTCTTTTACTTAAAGTGCCTTTTTGTTGACTTTTGAAAATGACCTATAATGTAGAAATTGATAACTTTTTGTGAGAGCATTTCTTGGACTTGGAATGTGAATATGAGTTGTAGGAAATGTCATCCCCTTCAAAATGAGCATTGGATGGGATTTTTCTGATGAACCATGAAAAAGTTATGCCTTGGTCAATTTGCAGTTGACTTTTCAGCTGTCCAAAAATAGAAACTTTTTGCATCTTGATGATTTCTGAGCCATTCTTGAGGAATCATGATCAAGACTTGATCAAATGATGATTGTGGCTTCAAAATAAGATGTTGACCAAAAAATTTGACTTTTGACTGTCAAATGACCATTTTACCCCTGTAGTTGACTGTGAAACAATTAGGGCTTTTGACTGTGCAACTTGATGCTGTGAGTCTTGAAACTTGACATATGGATGTTTGACAATGTGTATAGGCATATGGGACTTGATTGGACCCTTGGAAACCTCAACTTCCTTGTAAGAACCAAAACCCTAATTTTGACTGTGTTAGGAGGCAATTGGACTGTGCAACCCTTGAGAGATTTTGAACCATTTGGAGATTGATCTTGACAAATTTTGAAGAATATGGGAGGGCAAATTTTGGGGTACAACAGTTGCCCCTGTTCAATCTTCTTAGACCCGAGGATGTAGATTGGCTTGCGTGCCTTTCGTGATCCGAAGGTGGAAGATGATTGAACACTAAAGTGCCTAGAAATTTGCACTCACATAGTAGAGTATTAGCAGCGTGATGTCGGGAATGGGCTTACAGATGCCATTTGGAGCTGTGACGGATCCTTGTCGGGAATGGGCTTATAGATGCCATTTGGGGACTGTTGGTATGTGGATGGGCTTATAGATTCCATCTAGGTGTCGATCGCGTAAGAGATTCCTTAGCGAGAACTTGCGTACCTGAGAAAGAAAAATAATTACCTGGCCTGTTACAGGGGTTGATCTTCAAACTCTTTATGTAGATATGCCCTGGCTGGATACAGGTATCGAATCTCTAAACTCTTCATGTAGATATGCCCTGGCTGGGTACAGGTATCGAGTCTACAATCAGTTACTCACAGATGTGCCCTGGCTAGATACAGGAATCGAATCTGGAATTAGTCGTCAACAGATATGCTCTGGCTGGATACAGGAATCGAATCTTCAAACTCTTCAGACGTGCCCTGGCTGGATACAGGAATCAAATCTGGAATTAGTCGTCAACAGATATGCCCTGGCTGGATACATGAATCGAATATTCAAACTCTTCAGACGTGCCCTGGTTAGATACAGGAATCGAGTCCAGAATTAGTCATCAACAGATATGCCCTGGCTGGATACAGGAATCGAATCTTCAAACTCTTCAGACGTGCCCTGGCTGGATACAGGAATCGAATTTGGAATTAGTCGTCAACAGATATGCCCTGGATGGATACATGAATTGAATCTTCAAACTCTTCAGACGTGCCCTGGTTGGATACAGGAATCGAGTCTGGAATTAGTCGTCAACAGATATGCCCTGGCTGGATACAGGAATCGAATTTTCAAACTCTTCAGACGTGCCCTGGCTGGATACAGGAATCGAGTCTGGAATTAGTCGTCAACAGATATGCCCTGGCTAGATACAGGAATCGAATCTTCAAACTCTTCAGACGTGCCCTGGCTGGATACAGGAATCGAGTCTGGAATTAGTCGTCAATAGATATGCCCTGGCTGGATACAGGAATCAAATCTTCAAACTCTTCAGACGTGCCCTGGATGGATACAGGAATCGAATCTGGAATTAGTCGTCAACAGATATGCCCTAGCTAGATACAGGAATCGAATCTTCAAACTCTTCAGACGTGCCCTGGCTAGATACAGGAATCGAATCTGGAATTAGTCGTCAACAGATATGCCCTAGCTAGATACAAGTATCGAATCCGGAATTACGACAGTTGATAGTAATCATCTTTGTATTGACCTTTTTCCTGAAAAGGCAAAACATTAGTTGTATGCAATGTCATGATGTATGAAATGCGTGATGTTCTCAAAATAAATGAGATTGTATGTTCATGATGCGTATGTGCATGCTATAATGTATGAAGGTGTGAAATGTCTATGAATGTATTTTCGCCTAGGAAAATAAATCCTTGACGGATGTCGGAAGTAAAATCCTAGGCTGAATTTGAAGAGTAGAGTTCTTCGTCTCTGCTGGGGATGAAGGTTGCGAGAATAAACCTGTAAGAGAAGATGACTCCGTTGAGGGATAAACTTTGCTGGAGAGATTACTCTGCAGGGAAATACTCTGTGGGGAGAGATACTTCGTTGAGGTTTGATGATAACTCTGCTGGGGATACTGTTGATAAGTTATGTTGGAAGATTCGATGAACTCCGCTGGAATAGGAAGAACTTCATCGAGGATGATCTTTCCGGGGTAATTTAGCTGAGGATAACCCAGTTATAAGCTCTGGTGAGGAATAACCTTCTGAATAAAGCCGGGGAGAGGCATTCGTACCCTGTAGGTGATGAGCTTCCAGAATCTACTGGGGATAAGCTTCCTACTGGGGAGATTGATTCAACTTTCCTGGGGAAACTTTTGAACTGTACTGGGGAATGGCTCCACTAGGGTGTCTGGTATTCCGCCGGGGAACAATCTTAGATCCAGACTACCGGGGATGCTTGTTAGGAATGTTTGTATACTCCGCTGGGGAATGTTGAGATTCGCTGGGGATACCCAACTTCCTTAAGGATGACAGTAGGCTAACTCTGCTTGGGAAGAGTGTTGCTGACTTGCTGGAGATACTGTGCCTTGTAGGGCTTATGGGAGACCAACTCTACTTGAGGAGAGTATTGTTGATTCTTGTCTTACTCTGCGAGGAGTGAAGGTATCTTGGTTACATTCTTCAGCCGAACTTACCTTGGTACCTTGGTGGACAGAGCAACTAGATCGCTTAGACAACTCATTATTGCCCCTGTTTCTGATGTCACCTGTAATTAGTCCTTTGTTTCGCATGCAAATATTTATGAGTTAGTGTGATCGGTGTATCTGGAACTGACTTTTTAACACTGGTTCGCGAAATGTCGCGGAAGCAAGAGTCGTCACCGTCTTTTATTTTCTCCAATATGGACAGGACAAAAGCACAGCAAAACTCCTTATGAGATAGTTTCTCGGTTCGGGAGGTAGATTTATAGAAAGGGAAGGTGTTAGCACCCTTTCTATCCATGGTTATCCATGGGCTCTTAGATACTTGCTCATTGTGTTTTCAAAAGTGTTTGCTTTTCAATTGTGAGTGAGTTTGAAAAAAAGTTCGTTTAAAGATTTCAGATCGACTCTTGTATCAGTCCTCAAGAGTGTTTGAAAAATTGTTTTGAAAGCTTTTTTTGAAAGTGTCGGTGTGAAAAGAGTTTTGATTTGTTTTTTAGAGCAAGTATCTATGAGTCATCTACCTACCCTAAGGAATTAGGCTGTGTAAATATCCTTAAGGTAGTGCCATCCCACCATTGAGAGGTAGGTAGCACCACCGTTGGAGGTGTTCGGGTCAATTCGTTTGTAGGGACAGTGTGGTCACCAGAGCAATAGTAGGACACCTTAGAAGCTACCCTTATGCCATTGATCCTTTTTAATTCCGAGGCAACCGTTTCGAGGCAACTGGATCATGTCATGGACATAAGGACTTACTAAAACGTCCTATACTCGACGACCACGTTTCGAAGGCAAGGTAACAGTGAGGCGTACCCTAAGAGTGGTGTGTGAATTTGTGTGTTATTTTCATGTTATGTTTTATCTTGTACATGTATCATGGTGATCTACGCTTGTTTTTATTTTAGGCCATTCATTCTTTCATGCAAAGTTTAGCAGTTTAAAAGTGCGGAAATTTAAATGCGGAAAGATAAATCCTACGCTATTACAAGGCGCGGGTCTATACATCGCCAAATTAACAAAGACTCGTTTTGAATAAAAAATGCGGAAAGTAAATAAATTCCTAATTACTATTACAAGGCTTGAGCAATTATATAATATTCACAAAGGAAAATAAGAATAAATGCGCGAAAGAATTAAAGTTGAACGTTCGAGGGCGTTGGACCCTTTTGAAATTAAATTGAAATAAGAAAGTTAACTATTTATTTTATTAAAGAGAAGAAATGTTTTTTTAGGTTATTTGTATTTATGAAAATAAAGAAAAGAATTTAAAATTAGAAGGAAACCCTAGTTCTAAATATTTTTAATTATTAAAAAAAAGTTAAAGTTTAAAACCTAATTTACATAATATTTAACGTACATGTTTATTTACAAAATTAATGATAATTAATAATAATGATAAATAATGATGATTAATAATTTATTTAAGAAAAAGATGAAAATGTCAAAAAAACCTAATTCTAGATACTTTTTACTTATTAAGAAAAAGATTAAAGTTTAAAAACCTAAATTAAACTAAGTTAATTGTTAGAGTTTATTTACAAAAAATAGGTTAGTGATGAAATTAATAATAATTAAATATATTTGTATTTTTGATTTTTTCTGTTTTTATTATAGAAAATTATTTTATGGTGAAAAAAACAATTAAAACAATTAAAAAAGAATTAGAAAAGAAAAAAAAATAAAATTAAAAAGGATGCAAACCAAGGGGGGTTTCAGGCCCAAGGGGAGGTTTTTTTTGAACGGTCTGCATTCTTTGGCCATTGGATTGGGTTTCATGGCCATTTGTGTTCTGGCTGTTGGCCATTTGTGTTCTGGCCTCAACGTTCCTTAATCTTCTCAGGATGTCTGTCTCGCCATGTATTGGTGTCATGCATAAGTTGTTCTTTTGACCTTTTGGCTTTTGGCTTTTGGCTTTTGGCTTTTGGCTTTTGGCCATTTGGCTTTTGGCTTTTGGCCATTTGGCTTTTGGCTTTTGGCCTCAACGCTCCTTAATGAACCTGCATGGAATCCTGTCTAAATCTGCAGTGTTGAATCTCATGAACACATTAAATAAAATCATAAAATGCAAATAAAGCCAATATATGAAGAAATTTAATGTTTAGGCACAATATGGCATGTATGAATGATTATACCCTTTTGATCATGGAGATCAAATCAATCTTACCCTCACTGGAAAATTAGTGACATGAATGCTTTTATGCCTTTTGGATCATGGAGATCAAGCCAGCCTTACCCTTACTGAAGAAGTAGTGAGGTGTTGGTTTGTAACTGTGATGGCTTGTTTGTAGTGAGAGAGAGATTTGTAATAAGGATTTCAAAGTTTTAGGGTTCTTTAAAGAATTTGATATTCTGACAGTGTTGTGGCCAGGTTTTTTCTCTCTTTTTCTCCCTGGTTTGTGTGAAATAAAGGTGATTATATAATGGAAATTAGGGTAAAGAAAATGGGCTTTGAATGTGCAATTGGGCCTCCAATGTTCACTTGAGTTCGTCACTTTCCAGGCTAAATCCAAAGGACTTAAGTGCAATTTTTGAAATTGAAATGTGAAAACAAAATGTAGCCGACATCGATAACTAACTCCTGTCCGAAAATCGGCTCAATCGGATAAACGGTGAATTAGTTATGAATTTTTGAAGTTTCAGCTCAGACAAACTTATTTTGGGCTCCAGTGTCGTCTCTGACACGTTCTTCAATAAAAAACTGGTATTGATCGGAGCATAATCCGGTCTCGACTTTTGAAGCAAAGTTGTAGATCTATGAATCAGTGACCTTGTGTAAAAATATGAGTCCAATCCGATAAAAATTGACCGAGTTATGAATTTTCGAAGTTTCGGCCCAGATGAAATAATATTCAGCATTCAGGATTTTCAGCGTGTCACGCACTCTGAGCAAAAAACGAAGGCCTTTTGAATATCGTTTGAACTCAATACCTTCTGTGAAAATGTAGCAAACTCAATTTGTGAAATTTTGGCGCCGGAACCAGCTCGATACGATGAAAATCGACCAAGTTATGATTTTCTGAACATGGCGCAAATAAACTTCTATCACAAATTTTCTGTATGAAAATACTTGATAAATCCACATTTTTGAAGACCTTCTGATCGAAATTGGCTTCCAGCCGTGAGAGATGAAAACGTAGATAATGTCAAGACGGAATTTAGGCCACCGGAACGGGTTCAAAACGAGCCACTATCTTCAAGTTATGAATTTTTTAGTGCGTAAAAACTGCACTTTCAGCACACTTTTTCACCATATTTCTTCGAGCAAACTCACACATTCGGATACCTTCTTTAAAGAATTGACTCTTGAGCCGAACCTGAATTTGAGAATATGTTACCAGAGATATCTTGGCGAAAGAACACCTGAATATGATGCGCCGGGTTGGACTTGTGAATTTTTCTTGAAATGTTTTGAGAAATATGGGAGGGCAAATTTTGGGGTACAACAGTTGCCCCTGTTCAATCTTCTTAGACCTGAGGATGTAGATTGGCTGGCGTGCCTTTCGTAATCTGAAGGTGGAAGATGATTGAACACTAGAGTGCCCAGAAATTTGCACTCACATAGTAGAATGTCAGCAGTGTGATGCAGGGAATGGGCTTACAGATGCCATTTGGAGACTGTAAGTATGTGGAGATGGGCTTATAGATGCCATCTGGAAGTATGATAGTACCTTGTCGGGAATGGGCTTATAGACGCCACCTAGGTGTCGATCGCGTAAGAGATTCCTTAGCGAGAACTTGCGTACCTGAGAAAGGTAAATAATTACCTGGCCTGTTACAAGAGTTGATCTTCAAACTCTTTTACGTAGATGTGCCCTGGCTGGATACAGGAATCGAATCTTTAAACTCTTTAGACGTGCCCTGGCAGGATACAGGAATCGAGTCCGGAGAATATTAGTCGTCAACAGATACACCCTGGCAAGATACAGGAATCGGATCTTCGAACTCTTCAGACGTGCCCTGGCAAGATACAGGAATCGAGTCTGGTAATGTTAGTCGTCAACAGATACACCCTGGCGAGATACAGGAATCGGATGTTCGAACTCTTCAGACGTGCCCTGGCCGGATACAGGAATCGAGTCTGGAATTCAGAAAGGTTGGTGAGTTGTCTCTACTGACAGGTTATTTCCATGGACGGGTGGTCTTTATCGACGGGTGTCTTTAACGACGAGTGTCTATAACGACGAGTGTCTATAACGACGAGTGTCTATAACGACGAGTGTCTATAACGACGAGTGTCTATAACGACGAGTGTCTATAACGACGAGTGTCTATGACGACGAGTGTCTATGACGACGAGTGTCTATCACGATGAGTGTCTATAACGACGAGTGTTTATAACGACGAGTTTCTATGACGACGAGTGTCTATGACGGCGAGTATCTATAACGACGAGTGTCTATAACGACGAGTGTCTATGACGACGAGTGTCTATAACGACGAGTGTCTATAACGACGAGTGTCTATAAAGACGGGTGTCTATAAAGACGGGTGTCTATGACGACGAGTGTCTATAACGACGAGTGTCTATAACGACGAGTGTCTATAACGACGAGTGTCTATGACGACGAGTGTCTATGACGACGGGTGTCTATGACGACGGGTGTCTATAACGACGAGTGTCTATAACGACGAGTGTCTATAACGACGAGTGTCTATGACGACGAGTGTCTATGACGACGAGTGTCTATAACGACGAGTGTCTATAACGACGAGTGTCTATCACGACGAGTGTCTATAACGACGAGTGTCTATAACGACGAGTGTCTATAACGACGAGTGTCTATAACGACGAATGTCTATAACGACGAGTGTCTATATTGACGAGTGTCTATAACGACGAGTGTCTATAACGACGAGTGTCTATAACGACGAGTGTCTATAACGACGAGTGTCTATAACGACGAGTGTCTATAACGACGAGTGTCTATAGCGACGAGTGTCTATAGCGACGAGTGTCTATAACGACGAGTTGGATCAGAGAAATGTTTAGGAATTAATTTAACTAGATTTGTATTCTTTGACTGGGTTAGTCTCTTTTGACTGTATTCGTCTACATAGCTGATCTTTTAACTGTATCCTTCCTGAAAGGTAAAGGTCAGTCATATGCAATGCATGATATGGATCAAGCAATAATATTTTTCAACACATGAGATTGTATGATATGATGCGTATATGCATGTATCATGATGTATAACAATGTGATGTTTATGAATGTATCTGCGTCTAGGAAAATAGATCCTTGACGGATGCCAGGAAGTCAAATCCTGGGCTGATGTTGAAGAGTGAGATTCTTCGTTTCCGTTGGGGATGATGATTGCAAGAATACCGATCGGAGAAGATAACTCCGTTGGGGAATAAACTTGGCGAAAAGATTACTCTGCGGGGAATTACTCTGCGGGAAGAGATACTTCGCTAAGATTTGATGATAACTCCGCTGGGGATTTCGTTGTTGTGCTCTGTTGGAAATGAAGGTATCTTGGTCGCATTCTTCAGCTGAACTTACCTTGGCACTTCGGTGGACAGGGCAAACGGATCATTTAGACAACTCATTATTGCCCCAGTTTCTGTTGGAAATGAAGGTATCTTGGTCGCATTCTTCAGCTGAACTTACCTTGGCACTTCGGTGGACAGGGCAACCAGATCATTTAGACAACTCATTATTGCCCCAATTTCTGTTGGAGAAGAAGGTACCTGTGAAGGTGTTTGATGACTTCCAATTGACAAATCTTCTTCTGGTAGGCAAGTGACGAGATGACAGGACATAGTCGTACGCTTTGATCCCTAACTTTTGCCTGGACCGCCCTTTCAGGTTTTCAGTCCACCGGGATACCCATTTTTGCCCAAGCCGCCTTTTCAGGTTTTCGACTTGCCGGGTATACAGATTTTTTTCATTTCATCCCTCGTTTTTGCCCGAAGCCCTTATTTTTGCAATGGTGTGTCAACCTAGTGGGTCTTTGATTACGCGTAGTATTTTTTCCGACTATGTCCATGCTCTCAGAGTGTAGGGAGTTGCCCCTGTCAGTAGCATTGTGTTGCCATACCACCAGAAGATCTCTGTTTGGTCGTCCAATGCCCCAAGTGATCTAGATGGAGATTTGCCCCAGGCTATTTGGCATTTGAGAGATTCTCTGAATCATGACTTAACTGCCCCAGATGACGGACAATGATCATGTCATGTCCCTTGTTTGGGAGTGCTTTTGTTCATCAGATATTCGTCGTGCGGGCTTCTATGCTGTTCAAACAAATAGTCGTATGCAAACAAAGTTATGTTAAAAATGCAAAGCTTATGTCTGTTTCGAAGTTTTTGAAAATGCAATTTTTTAATAAAACAAATGAGTTCTTTTGTAAACTGTGATGTAAAACTCGTTATTTTACTGCGAGCCTTAAGGAGTCAGGATACCTTTCGTAACAGTATGCTTTCGAACTAACCCATGCTTCAGCTAGGACTTTTTGAGGGTTATAGCGTGGCCTGGTTCACGGTTTAAGAAACAAAGAATAAAGGCTCAAATTATTTGTACCCACCCGCTCTTCGTGATGTTCTTCGAACCTAAACTCAGTTGATCGTGCGTTAGACCTTGTTCGAGTCTTTGTCCTGATATTCTAATGATGGTTCGGATATTGACAATTTATTTTGAGTAGGCAGTCATTCCTTTTTTGTTGAGGGTTTGTGTGCCCTCTTTCTTTATGATTTCATTATCCCTATTTTTTTGCCTGAACTGTTTCTTTTGTGATTACAGTCAGCGGGATGTCCCAGTTTTGTAAGTCTCCTTCATAGGTTTTGACTTAATGGGCTTTTATTTTGAGAAATGATGACTGCCCGTCCTTATGATTATCCAGAACCATCATCGTCTTTCTTTGTTTTGCAAGGGCCCTTTTGGTGCCATTTGTTATGCACTTGGCTCAACTGAGAGAACTACCCTGCCCCAGGTTATGATTAAGGTTTTTAATTTTCGAAAAGAAAAAACTCCTACTTCTTTGGCTCAGAGGGGTTGACGAGGGATTATCTTCCTTATATCTCCAGTGTTTAGGAATTGAAACAATGCCTGTACCTCATCAGTGGGGTCTGTTCAAAAGCATATTGTAGATTGTGGTATCGTTTTCGTCATCCTCCCTCAAGAGGCTTAGAATTTTCAATCAAGAGTTGATCATCACAAAAATATGAAAACAGTTTGCATATAGTGAATACGAAATAATTACTTCAAAACAGACATGTGTAATGCATTAATGAAATAACCAAGTTTGACATGAAATAAAATGTTTGAACAATCAAAGAAAATTACAATCTGAACATTCAAATGAACAAAAGTTTCCAATCCTAGCCATGTTTGGGCAGGGGAGCAGTGGTCATATTGGGAGCCTCTGGGGAGTCGAGCTGGACTTCCTTTGCGTCAATCAGATCCTGAACCTTGTTTCTCAAAGTCCAACAATCATCTGTAGCATGCCCCGGGCTGTCAGAATGATAAGCGCATCGAACGTTGGGGTTATACCTTGAAGGCGTCTTGTTGGGATTCTTTGGAGGGTCCATGAGAGTTACCAACTTGGTTTCCAGCAACTGTGGCAATATCTGTGACAAGGTCATACCGGGGGGAGTGAATTGCCTTTTGGGTCTCTCTTCCCTTTGCTGATTGTGATGCTGAGGAGCGCCGGTCGGTTTTGCAATAACCACCGTGTTGACATCTTGGCAGTGTTCGGACCTATTCTTCCCTTTTGAGCCATAGACAGCACTAGATTCTCTCTTGGATGGTTTCTTCTCAGTGTTCGAGGAGTCACCATTCTGTATTTTCCCCGACTTGATGCCAGCTTCTATTCTTTCCCCGGTCAAGATCAGATCTGTAAACCCAGCAGCAGAATTCCCAATCAGGTGGTTGAAGAATGGACCAGACAGGGTCCCCAAGAACATGTCGACGAGCTCGCGGTCAGTCAGAGGTGGTTGTACCCTTCCAGCAAGGTCCCTCCATTTTTGAGCATATTCTTTGAAACCTTCACCTGCACCCATAGACATTCCCTGAAGCTGAGTGCGCGTGGGAGCAAGGTCGGCATTGTACTGGTACTGCTTGTAGAATGCAGTGGCCAAATCCTCCCAGCTGCGGATGTTAGCTCCATTCAGTTGATAGAACCAGTCGAGTTGGGTTCCAGACAGACTATCCTGAAAGAAGTGAATCCATAAATTCTTGTCAGCCGTGTAGGGATGGATCCTCCTTGTGTAATACCTGAGATGCAGCTTAGGACAGGATGCCCCGTCGTACTTTACAAAGGCAGGTGCCTTGGATTTGTGCGGGATTACTACCCCAGAAGACAGACCTAGATCCTCGAAGTCCAGGCCAGGCACTTTTTGTATCTCCATGGCACTTAGCCAGTCTTCCAACTGTTTATACATGTCCTCAGCTGAAGGGTACTGCTCATCATTGTAATCGGTCTCGTTGTCGGAGACCACTGGACTAGGAACCTCCCTTTCTTGGGGACTGTCTTTCCCAACAGATGGGGTAGTCTGCTCAACTTCATTTCGTGATCCATTCCCAGATTTGCGTCTAGGGTTGAACAGCATCGTCCTCTTCTTCTTCTTTTTCGAAAGCAGGGTCTTTAGATCTTGTTGCCCCTGGGCCAAATTCATGATCAGCTCTTGGAACTGGGCGTTCTGAGCCTGGAGAGCCTTGATGGATTGCTCAGTAGATTTTTCCGGATTCATGATGAGACTGCTGAAATAAACAGCAAAGAAGGTAAGCAACCTGTAGAAAAAATGGTACCTGTTATGCAATGATGTGTATGTATGCATGCGATGTTTTCAAGGATCTCGCGGGGTAAACAAGAAAATTTGTTAAAATTAGAATCTGGTATCTTGATTGAAGTAACTTCGTGTTGTAGAGAGTCCTTCTTCAAGGGTCAAAGGCTCACCATATCCAGTAGGTCATAGCCCCTGACAACCTTGGCTAGAGGAAAATAAATCCCCTTTGCCCCTTGCCAGACATGTTGGTTCATCATGACCTGCATCACAAGCCCTTGAGATCCTTGAAATGGGTTAGTCCTTATGCGGGATGCATGCAATGGTATGATGTTATGCTATGTATGGGGTAATGTAGGTAAACCCTGTTATGAGTCCCAATTAAGGACTATAAACAAAACCTGCAAGAAACTCAAGTGTCAGATAACAAGCATGCAAGTAGTCAAGTATGAAAGCACACAAGTCACACCACAGCCCTTAGAGTTTAGGTCAGCATGGGGTCTGGGTATTACCCTCTTGAAGTTGGTGGGCTCAAACTTGTCCTATCAAAGTAACCGGGTTCTAAGGGTCCCAATATCATTGGATTGCTTTCATTATTCATCGTTTCAATTTAGCCACTGAACTGGCGACCGAAATATTCCAAGAAAACAACCCTCAATTGAGTGTAGTATCGAGTATCAACCAACCTCGGACTGCACCAAAGTCAGTTATCTCACTACCCTAAAGAGGCCAAGATGGTTCAATTAAGGTTCCTAAGGTCAGTTGATGCTTCACGACACCACGCGGCGGCCCCGTACTCTCCTTGACTGAACTCAAGGGTTACCGGTACACACCAAAGTGCCACATCAACGTAGCAGACTGCTTCAACCATGTCGGTATACCCCGCAAAGTTCCCTCACAGTCTTGTTGCTACTTTCTAAGAAGGTATCCCCCAGATCCGGGTTAGGATCTATAGAACTCCCAAGACAGTACCCGCAATAATAAAGCAAACAATCCAGACAATTGAAAACACAAGTGATCTTAGTCCTAAGGTACACCTCACTTAAGTAAGTATCCCCAGCAGAGTCGCCAGTTCTGTGATCGGTGGATCTGGAACTGACTGTTTAACGCTGGTTCGCGAAATGTCGCGGAAGCAAGAGTCGCCACCGTCTTTTATTTTCTCCAATATGGACAGGACAAAAGCACAGCAAAATTCCTTATGAGATAGTTTCTCGGTTCGGGAGGTAGATTCATAGAAAGGGAAGGTGTTAGCACCCTTTCTATCCATGGTTATCCATGGGCTCTTAGATACTTGCTCATTGTGTTTTCAAAAGTGTTTGCTTTTCAATTGTGAGTGAGTTTGAAAAAAAGTTCGTTTAAAGATTTCAGATCGACTCTTGTATCAGTCCTCAAGAGTGTTTGAAAAATTGTTTTGAAAGCTTTTTTGAAAGTGTCGGTGTGAAAAGAGTTTTGATTTGTTTTTTAGAGCAAGTATCTATGAGTCATCTACCTACCCTAAGGAATTAGGCTGTGTAAATGTCCTTAAGGTAGTGCCATCCCACCATTGAGAGGTAGGTAGCACCACCGTTGGAGGTGTTCGGGTCAATTCGTTTGTAGGGACAGTGTGGTCACCAGAGCAACAGTAGGACACCTTAGAAGCTACCCTTATGCCATTGATCCTTTTTAATTATGAGGCAACCGTTTCGAGGCAACTGGATCATGTCATGGACATAAGGACTTACTAAAATGTCCTATACTCGACGACCACATTTCGAAGGCAAGGCAACAGTGAGGCGTACCCTAAGAGTGGTGTGTGAATTTGTGTGTTATTTTCATGTTATGTTTTATCTTGTATATGTATCATGGTGATCTACGCTTGTTTTTATTTTAGGCCATTCATTCTTTCATGCAAAGTTTAGCAGTTTAAAAGTGCGGAAATTTAAATGCGGAAAGATAAATCCTACGCTATTACAAGACGCAGGTCTAAACATCGCCAAATTAACAAAGACCCGTTTTGAATAAAAAATGCGGAAAGTAAATAAATTCCTAATTACTATTACAAGGCTTGAGCAATTACATAATATTCACAAAGGAAAATAAGAATAAATGCGCGAAAGAATTAAAGTTGAACGTTCGAGGGCGTTGGACCCTTTTGAAATTAAATTGAAATAAGAAAGTTAATTATTTATTTTATTAAAGAGAAGAAATGTTTTTTTAGGTTTTTTGTATTTATGAAAATAAAGAAATGAATTTAAAATTAGAAGGAAACCCTAGTTCTAAATATTTTTAATTATTAAAAAAAAAGTTAAAGTTTAAAACCTAATTTACATAATATTTAATGTACATGTTTATTTACAAAATTAATGATAATTAATAATAATGATAAATAATGATGATTAATAATTTATTTAAGAAAAAGATGAAAATGTCAAAAAAACCTAATTCTAGATACTTTTTACTTATTAAGAAAAAGATTAAAGTTTAAAAACCTAAATTAAACTAAGTTAATTGTTAGAGTTTATTTACAAAAAATAGGTTAGTGATGAAATTAATAATAATTAAATATATTTGTATTTTTGATTTTTTCTGTTTTTATTATAGAAAATTATTTTATGGTGAAAAAACAATTAAAACAATTAAAAAAGAATTAGAAAAGAAAAAAAAAAAAAATTAAAAAGGATGCAAATCAAGGGGGGTTTCAGGCCCAAGGGGAGGTTTTTTTTGAACGGTCTGCATTCTTTGGCCATTGGATTGGGTTTCATGGCCATTTGTGTTCTGGCTGTTGGCCATTTGTGTTCTGGCCTCAACGTTCCTTAATCTTCTCAGGATCTCTGTCTCGCCATGTATTAGTGTCATGCATAAGTTGTTCTTTTGGCCATTTGGCTTTTGGCTTTTGGCTTTTGGCTTTTGGCCATTTGGCTTTTGGCTTTTGGCCATTTGGCTTTTGGCTTTTGGCTTTTGGCTTTTGGATTTTGGCCTCAACATTCCTTAATGAACCTGCATGGGATCCTGTCTAAATCTGTAGTGTTGAATCTCATGAACACATTAAATAAAATCATAAAATGCAAATAAAGCCAATATATGAAGAAATTTAATGTTTAGGCACAATATGGCATGTATGAATGATTATACCCTTTTGATCATGAAGATCAAATCAATCTTACCCTCACTGGAAAATTAGTGACATTAATGCATTTATGCCTTTTAGATCATGGAGATCAAGCCAGCCTTACCCTTACTGAAGAAGTAGTGAGGTGTTGGTTTGTAACTGTGATGGCTTGTTTGTAGTGAGAGAGATTTGTAATAAGGATTTCAAGGTTTTAGGGTTCTTGAAAGAATTTGATATTCTGACAGTGTTGTGGCCAGGTTTTTTCTCTCTTTTTCTCCCTGGTTTGTGTGAAAAGAAGGTGATTATATAATGGAAATTAGGGTAAAGAAAATGGGCTTTGAATGTGCAATTGGGCCTCCAATGTTCACTTGAGTTCGTCACTTTCCAGGCTAAATCGCATGGACTTAAGTGCAATTTTTGAAGTTGAAATGTGAAAACAAAATGTAGCCGACATTGATAACTAACTCCTGTCCGAAAATCGGATCAATCGGATAAACGGTGAATTAGTTATGAATTTTCGAAGTTTCAGCTCAGACAAACTTATTTTGGGCTCCAGTGTCGACTCTGACACGTTCTTCAATAAAAAACTGGTATTGATCGGAGCATAATCCGGTCTCGACTTTTAAGGCAAAGTTGTAAATCTATGAATCAGTGACCTTGTGTAAAAATATGAGCCCAATCCGATAAAAATTGACCGAGTTATGAATTTTCGAAGTTTCGGCCCAGATAAAATAATATTCAACATTCAGGATTTTCAGCGTGTCACGCACTCTGAGCAAAAAAAGAAGGCCTTTTGAATACCGTTTGAACTCAATACCTTCTGTGAAAATGTAGCCAACTCAATTTGTGAAATTTTGGCGCCGGAACCAGCTCGATACGATGAAAATCGACCAAGTTATGATTTTCTGAACATGACGCAAATAAACTTCTGTCACAAATTTTCTGTATGAAAATACTTGATAAATCCACATTTTTGAAGACCTTCTGATCAAAATTGGCTTCCAGCCGTGAGAGATGAAAACGTAGATAATGTCAAGACGGAATTTAGGCCACCGGAACGGGTTCAAAACGAGCCACTATCTTCAAGTTATGAATTTTTTAGCGCGTAAAAACTGCACTTTCAGCACACTTTTTCACCATATTTCTTCGAGCAAACTCACACATTCGGATACCTTCTTTAAAGAATTGACTCTTGAGCCGAACCTGAATTTGAGAATATGTTATCAGAGATATCTTGGCGAAAGAACACCTGAATATGATGCGCCGGGTTGGACTTGTGAATTTTTCTTGAAATGTTTTGAGAAATATGGGAGGGCAAATTTTGGGGTACAACAGTTAGCAATTAGTGTCAAATGCATATATCAAAAATGAACATTGGACGTTCTTTGCAGAACAAAACAAAAAAAGGAAAATAATTGGCAATTTATCTGAAAAGTGAATTTGTATTGATTTTGAAATTTGCCTGTAAATAGGCGTTTATGTACAAGAGGCTGACGTCCTAGTAAGAGAATGCCGCCGAACAAACAGAGTTTATACAATTTTGTGAAAAAGGAAAACAAAACAGCTATGTGAAAAGAATAATCCCACTGTGTTCCAACTCTGCTATCACCTTTATATCTTTGAGCGTCTCATCACTTGGCTGCTTGGTTGAAGATGAAGTTGATTGATCGATGCCGTCTGAACCTGATAGTTGATACCGGATTCTGGATGCAAAGTGATCCAATGAGACATAGTATTACGCTTTATCCCTAACTTTTGCCTGGACCGCCCTTTCGGGTTTTCAGTCCACCAGGATACCCATTTTTGCCCAAGCCGCCTTTTCAGGTTTTCGACTTGCCGGGTGTACAGATTTTTTTTCATTTCATCCCTTATTTTTGCCCGAACCCTTTTGGTTCGCTGGGAAGCCCTTATTTTTGCCTAGGTGTGTCAACCTAGCGGGTCTTTTATTCATGCGTAGTATCTTTTTACTATGTCTGCATTGGCGGGGTGAGGAAGGTCGTCACCATCCATGGTGGTTAGAATCATAGCTCCTCCTGAGAAGATATGTTTAACCACAAATGGCCCTTCGTATGTGGGGGTCCATTTTCCCCTGGGATCACTTTGAGGAAGGATGATGCGCTTGATTACCAGGTCTCCGACTTGATACTCTTGTGGTCTGACTTTCTTGTTAAATGCCCTGATCATCCGTTTTTGGTACGTTTGACCATGACAAATAGCGGTGAGTCTCTTTTCGTCAATTAGGTTTAATTGATCAAGTCGAGTCTGGATCCAGTCATCTTTGCTCAAACCTGCATCCTTCATTATCCGGAGAGAGGGTATCTGGACTTCAATCGGCAAGACTGCCTCCATGCCGTAGACCAAGGAAAAGGGAGTTGCCCCGGTTGACGTTCTTGCTGAGGTACGGTACCCATGAAGAGCAAACGGTAACATCTCATGCCAATCTTTATAGGTCACTGTCATCTTCTGCACAATCTTTTTGATATTCTTATTAGCTGCTTCTACAACCCCATTCATCTTCGGCCGATAAGGAGAAGAGTTGTGGTGCTGTATCTTAAATTGCTCGCATAGCTCAGTAATCATCTTGTTATTAAGATTGGTACCATTGTCCGTAATGATCCTCTTAGGTACACCGTATCGACAGATCAGGTTGTGTCGAATGAACCGTGCCACGACGTTCTTGGTTACCCTAGCGTATGAAGCTGCTTCGACCCACTTCGTGAAGTAATCGATCGCCACCAGGATGAAGCGATGCCCGTTGGATGTCGTAGGTTTGATCTCGCCGATCATATCAATGCCCCACATTGCAAACGGCCAAGGTGCAGTCAAGACGTTCAGAGGAACTGGAGGAACGTGCACCTTATCGGCATAGATCTGGCACTTATGACATGTCCGAGAATGTTGGTAACAGTCGGCTTCCATTGTGGACCATAAATATCCTGCACGAAGGATTTTCTTTGCCATGGTATGTCCACTGGAATGTGTTCCGAAGGTACCTTCATGCAGCTCTGTCATGATTCTTGCTGCTTCAGTCTTATCCACACAACGCAGTAAAGTTGAATCATGGTTTCGCTTGTATAGAATGCCGTTGCTGAGGAAGAACTTTGCTGCGAACCTTCTTAGAAACTTCTTGTCATTGACAGATGCACCCTCGGGGTATTCTTGAGCTTCCAGGTACCTCTTCACCTCATGATACCAAGGTTTTTCAGTTACCACCTCAGCCTCAATATCACAGCAATATGAAGGTTCGTCCAATTTCCAAATAATGATCCGGGGAGCTTCGTTGTCCCATTTGACTCTGAACATAGAAGACATCGTAGCCAGCGCGTCCGCCAACTGATTCTCCTCTCTTGGGAAGCGTTCAAAAGTTATCTCCGTGAAATGGGGGATCAACGTCAACACACACTCTTTGTAAGGAATGAGATTTGGGTGTTTCGTATCCCACTCGCCTTTGATCTGATTGATCACGAGAGCGGAATCTCCGAAGACACTCAGAAACTTGATCCTTAAGTCAATTGCAGCTTGAAGACCCATGATGCACGCCTCATACTCCGCCATGTTGTTGGTGCAGTTGAAGCATAGTCGGGCAGTAAGTGGAGTATGAGTGCCTTTTGGGGATATGATCACAGCGCCGATACCGTTACCCAAAGCGTTGGAGGCTCCGTCAAAGTGCATAGACCATCGGGATCCTTCCTCAGGTCCTTCATCCAGTCCAGGTACTTCACAATCAGTCACTACCATGATGTTCTCGTCTAGGAATTCAAAGTTCATTGACTGGTAATCATCCACTGCCTGGTGTGCCAAATGGTCTGCCAATACACTTCCTTTGATTGATTTCTGAGTCGTGTACTGGATGTCGTATTCCGTCAAGATCATCTGCCATCTTGCTATTCTTCTGGACAAGGCGGGATTTTCGAATATGTACTTTATGGGATCCATTTTTGAAATCAAGAGAGTAGTGTGAGTCAACATATACTGTCTCAGCCGGCGAGCAGCTCCTACCAAAGCGCAACAAGTTTTCTCGAGCAGTGAGTATCGGGTCTCACAGTTGGTAAACTTTTTGCTAAGGTAATAAATGGCATGCTCTTTTCGGCCAGACTCGTCATGTTGCCCCAGCACACACCCCATCGAGCTGTCAAGTATTGTCAAGTATAGTATTAGAGGTTTCCCTTCAACCGGTGGCATAAGAATGGGTGGTTCTTGGAGATACTCTTTGATTCTGTCGAAAGCGGCCTGACATTCATCGTTCCAACGTACTACTTGATCCTTCTTCAGCAGCTTGAAGATTGGTTTACAGGTAGCAGTTAGATGTGAGATGAATCGGGCAATGTAGTTCAAACGTCCTAGAAAGCCTCTGACTTCTTTCTCTATCTTGGGAACTGGCATCTCTTGTATGGCTTTCACCTTGGCAGGGTCCACTTGAATACCCTTGTCGCTCACGATGAAGCCTAGCAACTTCCCAGATCTTACCCCGAAGGTGCACTTGTTCGGGTTCAACCTCAGCTTGTACAACTTCAACCGGTCAAACAGCTTCTGTAAATGGTCAAGGTGTTCCTCCTCAGTTTGAGACCTCACAATCATATCATCGACGTATACTTCAATCTCATGGTGGATCATGTCATGAAATAAAGTAACCATGGCCCGTTGATAGGTTGCCCCAGCATTTTTCAACCCAAAAGGCATGACCTTGTAGTAGAAGGTGCCCCACTGAGTAACAAAGGTAGTCTTTTCCATATCTTCAGGAGCCATCTTGATCTGATTATAACCTGAAAAGCCGTCCATGAAGGAGAACACCTTGTGCTGAGCAGTATTGTCAACCAGAATGTCAATGTGAGGAAGAGAGAAGTCATCCTTGGGGCTCGCCCTGTTCAAATCCCTGTAGTCAACACACATTTGGACCTTACCATCTTTCTTCGGCACCGGAACCACATTGGCAACCCACTGAGGGTAAGAAGTCACTGCTAGAAACCCAGCATCAAATTGTTTCATAACCTCGGCTTTGATTTTCTCGGACATCTCTGGACGCATATGGCGGACCTTTTGTTTAACCGGAGGGCAGTCTTCCTTGGTAGGCAGGTGATGAACCACAATGTCGGTATCCAGCCCAGGCATGTCTTCGTAGGACCAGGCAAAGATTTCCACATAATCATGCAGCATCTGAATCAACCGTTGTTTCACACTGAGCTCTAGGTTGGCACCAATCTTGACTTCCTTTCTGTCTGTCTCAGTACCCAGATTTACCGTTTCCACTGGCTCTTCATGTGGCTGAATGGACCTCTCTTCCTGGAGTAGCAGTCTTGCAAGCTCACCCGGCACTTCGCAATCATCTTCACCTTCGTCTTCGGCTAAGTTGATCGTATTTTCGAAGTCATAACTGGCAGTAGCAGAGTCGTTACCAGTGAGATCCAGAGTGGATTGAAACCTGTATAGGTGAGTGTGTGTAAATATAGCTATTTTGCAATAAATAAAGAAAGAAAGGGAGCGCAAGATTTGAAATGCGAAAAACGTCCAATGCTTTTATTCATGATATATGGAAATGACAAGTAATAAGCCCTCACAAATGATGCCACGGTGCCCCGGGTAAGACACCGGGCCATAAAGTTTCAAATTATTGTTCGTTACAAATTTAAAAACAAAGGAGTTAATTACTGAGTAACAAAAGTAACAGGTATGAAATCTTTGGCAGTCCAATTGTTCAGTCCACCGTCGGTCGTTGGGTAGATCCAACTGTCGAATTCAGATTCCTCCGCATTGTCTTCAATAGCATTCACTCCCGGGTTGGTGATGAATACGGGAGGTCTTCCAATCCTTGCCTTACGTACAGCCCTCTGAGCCTCTGCAGTGAAACCCAGCCCAAACTTGTCAGTCTTCGGAGTAAAATCGGGAAGTCGGCCCCAGTTTGCACACTCACCCTTCTCAACCACAGCCCGGGCATCCTTCAAGGAAGCCATCTTCAAAGGAGAACTATCTTCGATCACAGTCTCTGCTGCTGCCAATGTTGGAGGCACCTCTTCAAAGTGTTGAAAGGGGGTCTCAATGAACTCCCCGTCCATCTCTATATATCGGAATGAGTTAAGATGGCTAACCATGTATTCTTCCTCCCCCTTCACTGTAACGATTTTCCCTCTGACCGGGTACTTGAGTTTCTGATGTAGAGTTGAGGTCACAGCTCCAGCTTTGTGGATCCAAGGGCGACCCAGCAAACAAGAATAGGATGGACGAATGTCCATTACATAGAATGTTGAATCAAAGACTTGAGAACCAACCCGGATTGGAATGTCCACTTCACCATGTACCATCCTCTTCGACCCGTCAAAGGCCCGGACAATAATGTTACTAGGCTTCAACTCCAAACCCTCACAATCCAACCTGTCTAAGGCCTTCTTGGGCAATACGTTCAGTGAAGAACCAGTGTCTACCAACACGTGGGCAAGAGTAGTGCCCCTGCATTCAATGGAGACATGAAGGGCGTCGTTGTGGTTCTTTCCCTTGGCGGTCAGATCAGCGTCAGAGAAACCTAGACCATTATCAGCGGTTAAGTTGGCCACACAATCAGTAAATTGATCAGCAGACGTTTCTTGTGGCACATGGGTCGTCTTCAGGAAGGAAATCAAGGCCTTGGCATGGGCCTCTGAACACAACAACAGTGATAGCATAGAGATCTTAGAGGGGGTGTGCCCCAGCTGTTCAACGACGTTGAAATCACTCTTCTTGATAATTTTAAGAATTTCTTCCATCTCTTGCTGGGAAGCTTCAACATTAACAGTCTTCGGTGCCTCCATCTGGGCAGGCACATCAGCAATCCCTTTTCCCCGAGTGTCAGATGACTCGGCAGCAGGGGTAGAAACTTGATCAGGAGGGGAAACAGGCACACTGGCTGGTGTGATAACAAGAGGTCTCTGAATAGCTGGAGGTGCAATATTAGGCGAGAAGAGCCTGCCACTGCGAGTAACTTTAGCAGGACCGGTGATGTTACTGATTCCGGTACTAGTATTGAACTCTTGTTTTACTCTGAGCACATAAACATCTGCCCCGTAGTGCCACGGGACAGCCTTGTCAGATTTATAGGGGAGGGGCCCTGGAACAGTAATGATAATAGGTGCAACCGACATGATTTTGACAGGCTTCCTCGGGGGAGCCTTGGTAGGATTGTTGAAAATGGTGACAACTGACACTTCTTCAGTAGGAATAACAGGAGAAGCAATCTTCTTGAACAAGATCTCTTTGATATCCATCAGGTTTTGGACGCCTGACTTCAGCAACGGACAACCAGCAGGTGAAATAGCACATAGAAGGCAACATTTGCTACAACCCGGAAATAAACCGGCTAGTAACAGGATCCTCTTGACAGTCAGCAACGGAGTAACAATCTCATCCACAGAGACTACATACAGGTCTTCCTCAATAGCATTTACTCCATGCTGGGGCATGGGAGCAGTCACAACATTGGGCCTTTCGGGCGCCTCAAACTGTATTTCCTTAGTATCGATAAGGTCCTGAACCTTATTCCTCAGGGCCCAGTAATCATCAGTAGAATGCCCCCGGCTATCAGAGTGATAAGCACAGCGGGCGTTGGGATTGTACTTCGGAGAGGTTGTGTTTACCACCTTCGGAGCTTCTCTGACAGTTACCAAGTTGGTTGATAACAGTTGCGGCAAGATCTGAGACAAGGTCATACTAAGCCGAGTGTATTCTTTTCTGGGTCTCTCACCCCTTGGTTGGTTAGGTTGCCGAGGAGCGGCAGCAGGCTTTGAAATCACCACCGCGTTAACAGCTTGGCGGCGTTCTGGTTTATTTTGTCTTCTGGGACCATACACAGCACTTGCTTCCTTCTTGAAAGGCTTCTTTTCAGAACTAGAGGATGCACCTTTCTGTATCTTCCCCGATTTCATACCAGCTTCTATCCTCTCACCAGGCAGAATGAGGTCTGTAAACCCTGCAGAAGAATTACCAATCAGGTGGTTGAAGAACGGACCAGACAGGGTCCCCAAGAACATGTCCACGAGTTCACGGTCAGTCAACAGTGGCTGCACCCTGCCAGCCAGGTCCCTCCACTTTTGCGCGTACTCTTTAAAACCTTCTCCCGATCCTAGCGACATACCCTGGAGCTGGGTACGTGTAGGAGAAAGGTCGGCATTGTACTGATACTGCTTATAAAAAGCAGTAGCCAAGTCCTCCCAGTTTCGAATATTGGCTCCATCCAGCTGATAGAACCACTTGAGTTGAGCCCCTGAAAGGCTATCCTGGAAGAAATGGATCCATAAGTTCTTGTCTGCAGTATACGGTTGGATCTTCCACACATAAGATCTGAGATGTAGCTTAGGGCAGGAAGCCCCATCATACTTCGCAAAAGATGGTGCCTTGAACTTGTGTGGGATCACCACCCCAGAAGATAAACCCAGATCTCCAAAATCCAACCCAGACACCTGTTGAATTTCCATGGCACTCAGACGGTCCTCTAACTGCTTGTACCTGTCTTCAGCGGGAGGGTACTGCTCATCATTGAAATCTGTCTCGTTGTCAGAGACCACAGGACTAGGAACCCTTCCACCTTGGGGACTGCCTTTTCCTACAGAGGAAGCAGCTTGGTCAGCCTCATTTTACAGTGTATTGCCAAACCTCCGGCCAGTGTTGAATAATACAGTTCTCTTCTTCTTCTTCTTTACCAGCAGAGCCTTCAATTCCTCTTGACCTTGGGCTAAACTCATGATTAACTCTTGGAACTAGGCGTTATGGGCCTGGAGGGCCTTGATGGATTGCTCAGTAGATGATTCAGGATTCATGATGACTGCTGAAATAAACAACGAAGAAGATTAAGCAACCTGTAGGAAAAGGGTACCTGTGATGCACATGATGAATGAAATGCGTATGAATTATGTTTTCAAAGACAATCGGGAATCAACTTTATAGACAAAAGGAACACACTTTATTAGATTTAAACTTTGGAATTTAAATTGTTCAAGAAAATTTCCCTTAGGCGTTACAAGGATGAAAATACTGAAAAGGAAATAAAGTTGTAAAAGAAATATCCAAGGCCCATCAATGCTCCCATGGTCTCCTCTTCTCAGTACGGATGTAGTCATTCAGGGCCCGCTCGTTCTCCAACTGCTTTGTCAGCTTCTGGATTTTCTGTTCTTGTTCATTGAACTTTTCCCGATAAGAATCCCGTTCTTCCTGTAGTTGCGCCCAAGACTTCTTTAGTGTATCAACATCAGTAGGTATCTGAGGAGGGAGAACAGTTGGAGGAACCCCGTCTCTATCAGGAAATTCAAGAATGATGGGTCTGACAGCTTCGTATGGCATACCTAACTTCTGAGCACGGATGCAGACCCATCTGTAGTAGGATTCCATAGGTAGAGAAGTCTTCGGTCCCAACTCGTGTGGGTCAGCTTTGTGAATTTTGTCCCAAGCCTTGACGAATCTACGACGTAGCTCGTCACTATCCACCTGAAACTCAAAACTGATGTGAGGCACCAACATCTCATGAGGCCCTGCTCTTCTGGCTCTTCCAAACTGACGGAGAGCTAGACATGGATTATAAGAGATTCCTCCTTGGGTACCAATCAAAGGAACATTAGGATATTCTCCGCAACGATCAATAACAGCTACCTCATCCAAACCTCTGAGAGTCCATATGATGTCATTATCAGTGAGAGACATTAACCTATGAGCCCAACCTCTTCCTTCTTTGTTCTTCAGCATAAACTTAGGGAGGTGAGAAATAAACCACCTCACTAACAAAGGAGTACAACACCACAGAGTTCCTCGTCTTCGGGCAGTACGAGCATAGAGTTGTTGCAGGATATCACCCAAGAGAGTGGGCACAGGGTTCCGAGACATGAAGATCCTTATGGCATTGACGTTAATGAAGTTATCAGGATTAGGAAACAAAACTAGACCATAGATTAAGAGAGCCAGAATGTCTTCATACGCCCTGAAGTCTAAGTCGTTCCAGAAACTGTTAGCTTTACCAATCAGAAACTTGGCCAAGAAGCCCTTAACTCTGCTTCTAGTCACCCAGTTGTCCATTACCTCCTTGTTGGTCAAGGGAAGGGCTGCAGCAATCTCCTCAAGCCTAAGAATCTTTTCCCAACTAGTGAAGGGAGTCTGATCCAAGATAGGGATACCAAGCAAATCAGAGAATTCTTCCAGGGTAGGGACCAGCTGGAAGTCTTGAAAGGTGAAGCAATTGTACAAGGGATCATAAAACTGGGTCAAGATACTTATCAGTTGTTGGTCCCACTTTGAAGTTACTAAACCGAGGAGAGAACCATGCCTCTGGATGAAGGAAGCAGTATTTGGAATTCGGTCAACCAATTCTTTAAGCAAATCAGGTGGGTGAACAAAGTTGAGTCGGATAGTATTCCTTCGCACAGGCATCATAATGTCCTACAAAACAGAGCAAAGATGAAACCCTCTTGTCTTTGAAATGGGTCAGTCCTTATGCAGGATGCATGCAATGGTATGATGGTATGATATTATGATAAAGCACACCACAAATATTCACAAAGGCAAACATGATAAGGCACCCAAGTCACACAAGACAACCCTTAGAGTTTAGGCCAGCATGAAGTTTGGGTACTACCCTCTTTCAGTTTCGTTGGTTCAGACCTGTACTATCAAAAGTAACTGGGTTCTAGAGGATCCCAATATCACTGACTACCCTCAATCGGTCATAACTTCAGCGTCGCAATATTTTCTTGCGGCCAGAACCATCGCGAGAGTTTAGCCTCAATGGGTGTAGCATACTGCTACTGTTCTATGGCCAAGTTGGGTCAAATTAGGGTTCTAAGGTCGGTTGGTGCTTAATGACTCCTCAGAAGACCCATATTCTCCTCGTTGCAACACAAGGGATATCGGTACAGACCAAGGTGCCACACCAACGTAGCCACTGCTTCACCCGTGTCGGTCTATGCCGGACAGGTCCCTCACAACTTATGCTACCTAAAAGGGTATTCCCCAGATCCGGGTTAGGATCTATGAAACTCCAAGACAATTCCCACAATAATAAAGCAAACAAAACATTCAATTGAAAACATAAGTATGATCTAATCCTAAGGTACACCTCACTTTAAAAAGTCCCGAGCAGAGTCGCCAGTTCTGTGACCGGTGGAAATAGAACTGACTGTTTAAAGCTGGATCGCGTATGTCGTGGTAAGCAAGAGTCGCCACCGTCTTTTATGTTCTCCAACATGGAAAGGACAAAAGCACAGCAAAATTCCTTATTGAGAATGTCTCTCGGTTCGGGAGGTAGATTTATAGAAAGGGAAGGTGTTAGCACCCTTTCTATCCATGGTTATCCATGGGCTCTTAGGTACTTGCTCACTATGTTTTCAAAAAATGTTTGATTTTCTTGTGTTTGTGGGTTTGAAAAAAAGTTTGTTTGAAAACTTCGATTTAACTCTTGTATCTGTCCTCAAGAGTGTATGAAGTGTTGTTTGAAAACTTTTGTTTGAAAAGTGTAGGTGCAAAAAGTATTTTTGTTTTGAAAGAGCAAGTACCTGAGAACCTCTACCTACTCAAAAGAAATTAAGTTGTGTAAATGTCCTTTAGACAGTACTATCCCACTATTGAGAAGCAGGTAGCACCGTCGTTGGAGTTTTCGGGTCAATTCGATTATGGGACATGTGGCCACTAAAGCAATGGTAGGACGCCTTAGCGGTAACCCTAATGTCCTAGATCATTTTTTCCGAGGCAACTGTTTCGATGCAACTTTGATCTTTAGACAGGAGGGCAACCTCTAAAATACCTTATACTCAATGACCACGTCGAGGCAACCAAGTGAGGTGTACCCTAAGAGTGGCATGTGCGAGTGTGTCGAGTTTCATTTTATGTTATCTTTGTACATGTTATGGTGAGCTACGATTGATTTTATTTTAAGGATAAGTCTTGTCATGCATAGCTTAATTAACATACATCTAGCAATTAATAGTTGCGGAATTTAAATTGCGGAAATCAAATCTAAACTATTACAAGGCGTCGGGTATTTACATCGCCAAAAAACAAAGACCCGTTTTGATAAAGTGTGGAAAGTAAAGAAAGCGGTAAACCTAATTACTATTACATTCTTGAAACAGTTACATAATAATCAAAATAAATAATAACGCGCGAAAGAATTAAATTGGACGTCCTTAGGGTTTTTGACCCTTTTGAGCAATTATGAGTTTTTTGTCCTTTTGCATTAAATTAAAATTAAACCTAGTACTAATTATTTAATTATTTACAAGAAAGATATTTTTTGTGTTTTTTTGTATTTAATGAAAATAAAATAAATTAAAAGTCAAAAGAAAACCCTAGTTCTAAGTTTATTTTAATTATTATAGAAATGTTAAAGTTAAACTAATTTAAACTAATTAATTTATATGTTATTTACAAAAATAATAGTAACCAATAACTAATAATAATAATTAAGAAAATATGAATGAAAGTGTTAAGCCTAATTCTACATAATTTTTATTTATTGAGACAAAGATTAAAATTAAAACCTAAATTAAACTAAGTTAATTGTTAATATTTATTTACAAAAAAATAATAGTTAATGAATTTAATAAATAATAAAATATATTTACAATTTTGATTTCTGAATTTATTAGGAAAAATTAATTTGTTGTGAATTAATAATAATAATTAAAACAATTAAAAGAATTAAAAGAAAAGAAAATAAAAATTACAAACCAAAGGGGGTAAGTTGGCCCATATGGAGGTTTTTGTGAGGAATTCTGGCCCAAGACATTCCAAGCCACGTTTGACTTCTGGCATTGCCTATGCATGCGTTGACTGGAGAGTATCATGCCCCTCATCTCCTGGCCACTGGATGGATTTCATGGCCACTTGGCAAGCTTAGGCGTGAGGGTGTATGATGGAACTTTGGATGAACGATGCATGGGAACGCTTTGGAAAAAATATGAACAATTATATGGGGGACCTGGGAATCGAACCCAGGTCCCAGCAATTACCAGACACGTCTCCAGCCACTACACCATTGCGTTGTATTTGTAATAATAATGACCAATAAAAATAATATATGAAAAGTAATAACTATGCTGGAAATATGAAAAAACGCGCGCAGATTTGAATCCACCAACCACACGTCAACACGCCATCTCCTTCTTCGTTTCACCTGTAAAAATATCAAACAGATAGCGGGGGTTTTAAACCCCCACTAACTACAACGACAGAAAATAGCGATTAGAGTTAGGGATAACATAAATTGAGCGCGAGGGTTGGGTTGAATTCGTCTGGCCTTGACGAATTCAACCATGCACGTTTCACAATCCAATTTTTCCTTATGTGCAAAGCCCTAAATTAACAGCTTCGAAACCCTAATGTTCTTCCATGGTAGTTTTCGATTCAGAATGCTATAATCAAATTGGGTTATACCAATCGCTTCAGAAGGTTCCTGTTAACATAAATCAACCAAGAAAATGGATTAAAACTGCGTGAATTATGATATGCAATTTTGGAAAATAATGCAAACCGAGTGACTTGTGGTGAACGATTCTGATGGTGTTAGGGCTTGTTCTTGATGGCAACAGGTTCCTGGAGACTCAGGCAAGGTGTTTGGATTAAAAAGAGGCTTTGAATTCTCCTGGAAGACTGATTTCAGTTTTGAACTTTTCTTGATTTTTTTTAGAATTTAATTATGGTGTTCTTGCAGCAGTTTCACGTGTATGATTTCAGGGTTTGCTTCAGTACATATAGCACAATAGAATTAGGGTAAATCTTGGCCCAACAATCCATGGCATTATGGTTTGAATGTGTGATTGCCAATCAAATCCTTTTCAATATTTTTCTTTGATAAAACCTTGCCAATCATGGAGATTTTGAGGTCTTTGATATGTACACGAATTGCCAGATTGCCCTAGCCTTATTTGCTTCACAAATGATTTAAAAATCATATCTTTTGAATTTTCCTACAATTAAAATCAATTAAATGAATTAATATTAATAAAAATTCAATTAATTAATTAAAAATAAGAAAATAAATCATCTTAAGCTCAATGGGTCGTGCATAATCCTTGGGAAAAGATTCAAGAAGGAATTTGAGGCCCATTAGCAAAAATGAAGTGTTTTAGGCAAAATTGACTTTTGAAAGTTCCCAAAAATTTCCCAACTTCCCCAATGCATATCTTGCTCAATTTTGAAGCTATGAACATGTTCTTGGACATTTTGGAAAGTTCTTGAAGTCCTCTAACCAATGCCTTTGGTCCCATGTCATTTTGATTTACCAATCTCAAGTTATGGTCTTTGACTTAAAGTACCTTTTTGTTGACTTTTGAAAATGACCTATAATGTAGAAATTGATAACATTTTGTGAGAGAATTTCTTGGACTTGGAATGTGAAGATTAGTTGTAGTAAATGTCATCCCCTTCAAAATGAGCATTGGATGGGATTTTTCTGATGAACCATGAAAAAGTTATGCCTTGGTCAATTTGCAGTTGACTTTTCAACTGTCCAAAAATAGAAACTTTTTGCATCTTGATGATTTCTGAGCCATTCTTGAGGAATCATGATCAAGACTTGATCAAATGATGATTGTGGCTTCAAAATAAGATGTTGACCAAAAATTTTGACTTTTGACTGTCAAATGACCATTTTACCCCTGCAGTTGACTGTGAAACAATTAGGGCTTTTGACTGTGCAACTTGATGCTGTGAGTCTTGAAACTTGACATATGGATGTTTGACAATGTGTATAGGCATATGGGACTTGATTGGACCCTTGGAAACCTCAACTTCCTTGTAAGAACCAAAACCCTAATTTTGACTGTGTTAGGAGGCAATTGGACTGTGCAACCCTTGAGAGATTTTGAACCATTTGGAGATTGATCTTGACAAATTTTGAAGAATATGGGAGGGAAAATTTTGGGGTACAACAGCTGTCTAAAAGGAAAACGAACAGAATTTTTTCGAGTAGGTAGATTAGTTCTTAGGTACTTGCTCAAACAAACAAATTTTTTCACACAAACACTTTTCAAACAAATTTTTCAAAAACAACTTCGTAACACTCTTGAGGACAGAAACAAGGGTTAACACGAAGTAGAAAAAAACTTTCTAAAACAAACACACACAAGCAGTTTTCAAAATGAGCAAGTACCTAAGAGCCCGTGGAAAACCATGGATAAAGGGTGCTAACACCTTCCCTTTCTATAATCTACCCCCCGTATCACAGAACTGGCGACTTTGCTGGGGAAAGAAAATATAAAGTGGGGTAAAACTTAGGATCTAGATCATATTTAATTGCTTTCTCTTGATTGTATTTCTTGCTTTATATTTATGGGAACTGTTTGGGTTATTTGATCCTACACCCGGATCGGGGAAACACCTTTTAGGTAAGTAGCAATAAACTGTGAGGGAGCTGTGCTGGGGTATACTGACACAGTTGAAGCAGTAGCTACGTTGATGTGGAACTTTGGTTGGTACCCATAACCCTTGAGTCAATCAGGAAGAAGTACGGGGCCATCGTGTGGTGTCATAAAGCATCAATTGACCTTAGAACCTTTAATTGCACAACTTGTCCATTAGGACGTAGCGAGATGGACGGATTTGGTGTATGCCCAAGGTCGACAGATACTCGATGCTACACTCATTGAGGTTTGACTCTTGAGTTTTGTTTGGTTGCGAGTCAAACACTTATTGAATGAAGCTGGGGGAAAGATCTGTGATATTGAGATCCCTTAGAACCCGGTTACTATTTATATGACAGGTTAAACCAATCCAACTTCAAGAGGGTATGACATTAAAACTCATGCAAGCCTAAACCTAAGGTTGTTTGCGTGACTTGTGTGCTTTCAACTTGAACTACTTGTAGATTTTTATTACCTGACAACATGAGTTCCTTGCAGGTTTTGTTTACAGTTATTATTCAATAACTTGGATTTCTTGCAGGGTTTACTTGCTTACATCACTTTGCACCTTTGCTTAAAAGCATAACATACATCATAACATCATGCCTTAACATTTCCTTAACCATTTCAAGGATCTCGAGGGCCTGTGATGCAGGATATATGTCTAGCAAGGGGCAAGGGGATTCATTTTCCTCTAGCCAATGTCGTCAGAAGATCAAAACTCAACAACTTGAGTCAGGGGCTATGACCCACTTGATATGGTGAGCTTGATTCTCGTAGAAGGACTCTCAATGATACAAAGTTCTTCAATCAAAGCTGCAAAATTCAACTTCTGACATTTTCTTGTTTACCCCCGCGAGATCCTTGAAAACATTGCATACATATATAATACATATCATTGCATAAGCAGGTTTCAAACAGGTCTCTCATGTTCTCGCTGTTTATTTCAGCAATGGCTCTCCAACAAGACAACAGAGATCTCCAAGCTCAAGATGCCCATTTCAAGGAATTTCTCCTGAATCTATCCAAGGGACAAGAAGACCTGAAAACACTCTTCGCCGGGAATCTGACCAAGGAACGTCCTGACAACAACAAGGATGAACAATTGGAACAACTGCAAGCTGAGGTAGAAGTAATGAGAATCCAGATGCTGGGGCAGATGGCTCTTATCCAAAACTTAGCTCAAGGACGAGAGTGGCTAAGAGCCTTCCTCAATAAGCTTCACCAAGATGGATGCAGATCCATGAAAAAAATAGTTAAAATTTTGGATCAAGGCGTTAATCAGCCCCTAGTGAGAGAAGAGGTTGGGAACAAACCTTTCCAGATTGCTACTACATCACAAGCCCAACCACAACCTCGCCAATGACAACAAGGTAATCGGAATAAGAAGAATACATCTTCAAGACGCTTCACTGAAATCAACATGTTATTGGCTCAAGCATTGCAACGCATGTTGAAGGCCATGTTGGTTATGTTAAGGGACCCTCCTCAGAATCCCAACATAGCCTCCCCAAGGTACAATCCAAATGCAAGATGTGCGTACCACTCCAACAGTACTGGGCATGACACCAACAGTTGTTGGGCATTGAGAAATAAAATTCAAGACCTGATTGATGAAGGAGCGCTAGAATTCACACAAGACGGTCAGGTTGAGTTCTTCTTCCATCCCTCCAAGGCATACCATCTGAGGTGACAAGTTCTCACAAGAAGACTTTTCATTCATTAGAATTTTCAATGTGTAATTTTTTTTTGATTTGTTTGAATATTTATTCATATCAAACCTCGTTATTTCATCAATGCATTGCACATGTTTGTCTTGAATCAATTCATCCGTATTCACTATTTAAAAATGTGATCTTATTTCCTTTTGTGATATTCAACTCTCAATTAAAAACTCTAAGCCTTAGAGGGAGGATGACAAAAATGATACCACAATCTCTACATTATGCTTTTGAGCAGACCCCGCTAACGATGTACATGCGTTGTTTCAAATCCTAAACAGTGGAGTTATAAGGAAGATAATCCATAGTCAACCCCTTCGAGCCAAAGAAGTAGGAGTTTTTCTTTTCGCACAAATTAAAACCCTTAATCATAACCTGGGGCAGGGTAGTTTTCTCAATTAATTCAGAGGCGCATTCAGTCACAATCTGCCGCTTCGTACACAATGAATGGCATCGAAGACGTCCTTCCAAAACAAAAGACGGTGATGGTTCTGTATAATCGTCAAGACAGGCAGTCATTATCTCTCGAAATAAAAGCCCATTAAGTCAAAACCTATGAAGGAGACTTAAGAGAAAAATTGGGGCATCCTGTTGACTGTAATCACAAAATAAATAGTTCATGCAAAAGAAGGGATAACGAAAACCAAAAAAAGAGGTTACTACAAATCATCAACAAAAATAAGATTACAAAAATGACTGCCTTTTCAAAACAAATGTTCAATTTCTGAATCATCACCAAGTATCAGAGCAAGGATTCCAGACTCAATCGGGATCTAAACGCGCAATTAACTGAGCATAGGATTGAAGAACATCACGAAGAGCAGGTTGGGTACAAATAAAATTTGAGATTTTATCCTTTGTTTCTTGAACCGTGAACCAGGCCACGTTATAACCCTTAAAAGTCCTAGCTGAAGCATGGGTTAGTTTGAGAGCATACTTTTACAAAGGTATCCTGACTCCTGTAGGCTTTGTTACGAATCCTAAGTTGATATCACATTCTTGCAAATTTCGTTTTACTACACAAAACACATTCTCAAAAAAAATTCAAGACAGATATGAGTTTTGCATTCTTTAAATAACATTGTTTGCATATGAGTAATTGTTTGACAACAGAGAAATATGCACAATGGATATTCAATGAACATACATCCTCTCAATGGACAGAATCACCTCAGCGGGAAAGACACTTCCAATAACAGGTCCTCCATAAGCAAGGGGCATGACATGATGTCTAAACACACCTGGGGAAGTCTCTCCAAAAGTGCCAAATAACCAGGGGAAGATCTCCATCTGAATCGCTTGGGGCATTACACACGCATTCCAATAATGAATCATGTTCCATCAAGAAAACATTTTTGATAGTACTACAACACAACACTATGGACAGTGACAACTCTCTACATCCTGAAAGCATGGACATAGTCGGAAAATACTACACATGAAGAAAAAAAAGACCCGCTAGGTTGACACACCTAGGCAAAAATAAGGGAATCCCGACGAACCAAAAGGGTTCGGGCAAAAGTTAGGGATATACATAAAAAAAATTTGTACACTCGACAAGTCGAAAACTTGAGAAGACGGCTTGGGTAAAAAAGGGTATCCCGGTGGACTGAAAACCCGAAAGGGCGGTCCAGGCAAAAGTTAGGGATTTAAAATGTACGACTATGTCCCGTCACCTGTCTATCATTGGAAGACTTATACCTTGATCAACATTCATCAAGAGCACCAGAATCGAATTACAGTTCAGATATGCTCCAGATACGGATGCCATTCTGATACTCATTCAGATTCAGCTTTCAGATACAGTTCAGATACGCTCTAGATACGGATGCCATTCTGATACTCATTCAGATTCAGCTTTCAGATACAGTTCAGATACGCTCCATATATGGATGTCATTCTGATACTCATTCTGATTCAGCTTTCAGATACAGTTCAGATACGCTCCAGATACGGATGCCACTCTAATACTCATTTGGATTCATCTTTCAAATACAGTTCAGATACGCTCCAAATATGGATGCCATTCTGATACTCATTCAGATTCAGCTTTCAGATACAGTTCAGATATGCTCCAGATATGGATGCCATTCTGATACTCATTCAGATTCAGCTTTCAGATATAGTTCAGATACGCTCCAGATACGGATGCCATTCTAATACTCATTCAGATTCAGCTTTCAGATACAGTTTTGATATGCTCCAGATACGGATGCCATTCTGATACTCATTCAGATTCATCTTTCAGATACAGTTCAGATATGCTCCAGATACGGATGCCATTCTGAGACTCATTCAGATTCAGCTTTCAGATACAGTTCAGATACACTTCAGATACATATGTCATTCTGATACTCATTCAGATTCATCTTTCCGATATAGTTCAGATACAAATGCCATTCTGATACTCATTCAGATTCAGCTTTCAGATACAATTCAGATACGCTCCAAATACGGATGTCATTCTAATGCTCATTCAGATTCAGCTTTCAGATACAGTTCAGATACGCTCTAGATACGGATGCCATTCTGATACTCATTCAGATTCAGCTTTCAGATACAATTCAGACATGCTCCAGATACGGATGCCATTCTAATACTCATTCAGATTCAACTTTCAGATACAGTTAAGATACGCTCCAGATACGGATGCCATTCTGATACTCATTCAGATTCAACTTTCAGATACAGTATAGATACGCTTCAGATATGGATGCCATTCTGATACTCATTCAGATTCATCTTTCTGATATAGCTCAGATACGCTTCAGATATAGATGCCATTCTGATACTCATTCAGGTTCATCTTTCTGATACAGTTTAGATACACTCCAGACACGGATGCCATTTTGATACTCATTCAGATTTAGCTTTTAGATACAGTTCAGATACGATCCAGAGACGGATGCCATTCTAATACTCATTCAGATTCATATTTCAAGTACAGTTCAGATATGATCCAGAGACGGATGTCAGTTTGACACTCATTCAACACATGTTTCAAGTACAGTTCAGATACGATCCAGAGACTGATGTCATTCTGACACTCATTCAACACATGTTTCAAGTACAGTTCAGATACGATCCAGAGATGGATGTCATCCTGACACTCATTAAATACATGTTCAAGTATAATCACGACATAGATCCATCCACAAAATCTCCGCATGTACTTTTTCCAGCATGGTACAAGCGGCAAATGAAATTCTGGCTACAGATACTCAATGTCACGTCCAATGTTATGACACCGTATCTGACTTAATATATGACAGTAAATACAAAAGCAGTAAATAACACAGTCAATTGTTTACCCAGTTCAGTGTGCAACAACACCTACTCTGGGGGCTACCAAGCCAGGGAGAGAATCCACTATAAGAGATGTTAATTTAGGAATAAACCAACCAGTTTATCTCCTTCACTTAAGACCTACCCAATGCAATTCTAATCTAAGTTACAACTTAAACCTGAGTTCCTACTCACTCCCCCTCAATCACAGCAGTGATACATAAACCAATTTGACTTGAGAATTGATGAAGACACTCTTCAAAACACACACTTGATTAAGCTTCACAGCTTTTTAATCAAGTAACACAATCACTCGTGCTTCACAGCTTTGAGTGATGTACACAACTAACTTGACTCTGCTTCACAGCTTTAGTCAAGTAACATTCAAACACTCTTGCTTCAAAGCTTTGAGTGCTACACAACCCTTACAATTGAAACCTATTCCAAGGCACTTATCACAATGATAATTGCTTGGAGTACAATAAACAAATCTATACAGATTACAAAATTGATCTTCTAATCAATCAGCAGGGATGCCTTCAAAAACCGCAGCTCTGTTGAATATATAGCAGCTGCAACTTCAGTTAGGGTTTCCAAAAACCTAGGGTTGATTCCGTTTGACCTAAAGACCAGGTCACAGTACTTTGTTGATCAGGTTAGGATTGAGCTAGGTTACTCCTCAGAAAACGCAGGCTTCTGTTTAGGAAGGACTGAGTTATTTCCTGAAAAAACTCAGACTTATCCAATCCTGTAATCCTGCTAGTTCAGAACAGGATGTCATAACATCTGTTATGACATCTGAGAAAACCTGTCTACTGATTAGAAAAATGTGATCATTTTGCAAACATGCTCAGATACACACTTATAAACATCAGTATTGGATTTACAATATTTTTCTGCACATGTACCTAAAGAGTTAGTACAACCTGAACTAGAATGTTATGACATCAGTCATGACATTCACACATACACTTGGAATTTACCAAAAATGCAAGCCAATACCTAAACACCTACAAACTCCCCCTTTGGCAGATTTTTGGCTAAAGTCCCTAAACAATCAGAGATAGATAGATAGCAGCAGAAATAAGTGACAGCAGAAAAATATAGTGTTAAGTACTAATTAAGCAGTACCAAAAATATTCTCCCCCACTTTAGCCACAAATGGGCCAAAGATTACATGTTTATAAAGTTATACAGTTATCCAAGACAAAATAATGAGATCAGCAGCAGACAACAGCAGAACATACTTCCAAACTCCACCAGCAACACCACCAAGCAGCAATCATCCTTCAAGCACTGTCATCAGACTCAGAGGAGCCAATTTCTTCAATGTTGAGCTGTCCTTCATCTTCTTCCCTCCTGCTTTCTTCAGCTTCTTCCTTTTCTAGCCTGGCAATTAGAGCTTCTAGGGTCCTTTTTCTAGCATCCAGATCTTTGCAAGTTTCTTTTAAAACAGCTATGACATCTGATGTTTTGGACTGGATCTTTGCAGACGATGTCTCAGCTGATGTTATGACAATGTCTGGAGCATGGGATCCCTGAAACAGTTTGTAGTGCAGGCCAAGGGCAGGGGCTCTTTTGCAGACTGTATCTCTTGCTACAAGGATGTCAGGGTATTGTGCAAGGATGATTCCACAAAGGAGGGAGGGAAAAGCAATTGGTCCTTTGACAGCATAACTGCCAGCATGCTTCAAGGTTTGTTCAAAGATGTACCTTCCATAGTCAAAGGCAGTCTTGGTTCCTACAGCATAGATGAATCTCCCCAATCCTGTGGAGATGGTTGATTTGTGATTTGTAGGCACCCAGTTTGCTGCACCTATTTTATGCAAGATGGCAAATTTCATGCTGAGTTTACTAGCATTCAACTTCCCTTTCAATGGCCAGCACTTTACTTGCCTGGCAGTGATGGTCAAACATACTTCATTGTCAGTTGCCTCTAGATCAGGACAGTCCTTATTTGTTCTTCCAAGAAACTTGTTGATTTCTGATGGAGAGAACTTGACCCTTCTTCCTCTAACAAACACACTCTCAAAGTCAGCTGACCTCCCATCAGCACAATCATTGGACAAGTTCACTACAAACTCCTTAACCAGATTTTCATAACATTTGCTAAACTTCATCACTGTCTTCATTAGCCCAGCATTCCTGATCAGCTCCATGATGTCTTTGCACTCCAAGGCATCATTGTTGAGTTCTCTCTCCAAGGCTATTCTCTTCAAGCAAACATACTTCCATCTGTTTGCATTATCAGGATGATGAAAGGAGATGTTGTCAGTTGGCACTTCAGGCACTCTAGCAATCTTGCTGGAGGGGAGCTTCCTTCTGATGGGAGTATTGTCAATGTCAATCTCAAATTCTGATTCATCATCAGAATCAGAAGTTTCAGGTTCTTTTCTTTTCTTGGAGATTGGTTGTCTAGCAGTCTGCACCTGTGCCTTCTTCCCTTTTGTCTGAATTTTCTCAGCCAACCCTTCAGCCTTGGATTTCTTAGCATCAGGTTTAACAGTCTCACTACTCTTTCTTTTCATCAATCTCCTAGCAATGCTAGGGTTCACATTTGCAATCAGTTCATTATTTGAGTAATATTCATCCACATCAATGATAGGTGGATCAGCAGCCTTTTGAATGTTGTCTTTTGGTGTCACAACATCCTTAGTGACATCTATATTTTCAGAACCTTCCACATTTGGACTTTCTGATTGATTCAAAGGGATAGAAATCCCCGGTACAGATTGGTTGCCACTCAGAATGCTAGAAACCAGTCTAGCAATAGCTTGGTGTACTTGAACTGATCCTTCTTTATTAGGTGTAGAAGACGAAGGAAGAGAAGAATTACCAGAGACTGTAGCTTGAGCTCTTCCTGCATGTCTGGTCCTGAGCTTTTTGACTCTGGCTGGGTCAGTTGCCATCTCCCTGAGAGGAGTGACCTCAAGAACTTCAGATTCTATGCATGTAGTGATTGCCCTAGAATCTTGATCAGATGATGACGATGATGAGTGAGACGAAGCCGCCATGGTGGAAGATGATGTCTGAGACATTGTGTTTAACGTTGAGTAGCAGTAGCAGTTTGAGAAAACTCTTTGATTGGGAGAAGAAAGCAGGTTGCAAGGATGAGAGAGATAGGGAGTACAAGGGAGTCTTTTCAACTTCTGAAGGTTTTTGAAGGAATTGTGAATGAATATGATTAACCCACTAAATATAGACTTAATAGAATTAATCCCTTCAACCCTTGTTTTCAGCAAAACTAATTGCTATAATTTCTCATGTTGGTGAATACCCAATCTACCCCTCAAATTTTCAAGTTTATTTCCAACAAGCGCCTTGGTAGAAGAATCAGTTAGCTGAAGCTTAGAGAAACTATGTTCCAGTTCAAATGACTTCTTCTCTCCAAAGTCAATAGGGTTCAAGGAAATGTTGAATGTTTTCAGATTATCACACCACAATGTCACAACATCTTGTGTAACATTGTCTTCAGGTAGCATCTGTGTTGACCAGAATTTTTGAGAACAGAATTTATGAGACTTGTTCTTTGCCACATCACATATATTATCAGCCTGTAGTTTAGGAGTTCTTCTGACATCTTCCATAGGAATAGCTCTTTTCATTCCTTCAAGTTTATGCTGCCACTGTTTCATCTCTTTTTCTTCTTTGATGATTTGACTCATAGTGGAGATATCAGTGTTCTCAGGCTGCCACACATAACAGTTATTTTTGGATTTGATTCCTCTCATTACAATATCTAGTTTTTCATTAAACACTAGACATTCAGATCTTGAGAAGTTGACCATGAATCCTAGATCACATAATTGACTGATGCTGATGAGATTAGTAGTCAACCCTTTTACCAGCAGTACCTTATTCAGACTTGGAACTCCAGGGTAGTCCAAATTACCAACTCCTTTGATTTCTCCTTTAGCACCATCTCCAAAGGTCACAAAACTGGTGGTGTGAGGCATAACATTATTGAGGAGATTTTTGAATCCAGTCATGTGTCTGGAACATCCACTGTCAAAGTACCAATCTTCCTTTGCTGTGATCTTCAGGGAAGTGTGTGCTATCAGTGCAGTAGCCTTTTTCTTCCATTGAGGAGCGTGTGGTACCTTTTTAGACTTAGGTTTGACATCTGAGTTCTGATTAGGATATCCATGTAGTCTGAAGCAGAAGGGCTTTATGTGACCATATTTCCCACAATGATGACATCTCCATCTTTGGTACCTTTTCTTCATATGTCTCTGTCCCTGATGTTGAGAGTAATGTGGAGACATCCGTTTTGACATTTGCTTCCCGGTACCAAATTTCTTTGTTTCCACAAATCCTAGGCCAGATTTATTTCCCACATTTTGACCAGCCTGAAGGATCTCTTCCAATTTGTCTGTTCCATTGGTCAACATCTTGACAGATTTGGTCATTTGATTCAGTTGTGAGTTCAGCAGTTGAACTTTTCCTTCTAAAAGACCTATAGTTTCAAGATTTGCCCTCTTTTCAGCCTCCAGCTTTACAATGAGTTTTGATTGTTTCTCATTTTGCACACAGACTTCACCACTTCTGATACACAATTTCTTGTAGGTATCAGCCAGTTCTTCAAATGTTACTTCTTCATCACTGGTGTCACTTTCAGAAGTACAAACACTAGTTAGGGCAGTAACTAGTTTGGTAGATTCTTCTTCAGAATTGCTTTCTGAATCATAGTCAGACCAAGTAACAGTCATTCCTTTCTTTTGCTTCTTAAGAAAGGTAGGACATTCAGCTCGAATATGTCCATATCCTTCACATCCATGGCATTGAATTCCTCTGCCTTGGTTTTCCTTATCTTCTGACCTTGGTCTTCTGCTGGAACTGTCAATGTCAGAAGGAATGTTATGAACATTAGACCTTGACTTTGGGTCCATTCTTTTGATGAGCCTGTTGAACTGTCTTCCAAGCATGGCAATGGCTTCTGATATGTTTTCTTCTTCATCCTCCTTGTGTTCAACATCAGTGTTGGTTACAAGTGCTATGCTTTTGTTCTTCTTGTCACCATTATCAGTGATCCCCATCTCAAAAGTCTGAAGAGACCCAATAAGTTCATCCACTTTTAACTTGCTAATGTCCTGGGCTTCCTCTATGGCAGTTACCTTCATTGCAAATCTTTTAGGCAAGGATCTGAGAATCTTCCTCACCAGTTTTTCTTCTGACATTTTTTCTCCCAGTGCTCCTGAGGTGTTGGCAATCTCCAAGATGTTCATGTGAAATTCATGGATGGTTTCATCTTCCATCATTTTTAGATTCTCAAACTTAGTGGTCAACATCTGAAGCCTTGACATCTTTACTTTGGAAGTGCCCTCATGAGTAGTTTTGAGGGTGTCCCAAACTTCCTTGGCCAGTTCATATTGATGTACTAGTCTGAAGATGTTTCTATCAATTCCATTGAACAAGGCATTTAAGGCTTTTGAATTTCCCAGAGCTGACTCATCTTCTTCTTTACTCCAATCTTCCTCAGGCTTCAGACTGATTGTCCCATCTCTTTCAGTTATGGTGGGATGAATCCATCCTTTGTCAGCAGCTCTCCAAGCCTTTTTGTCCAGAGATTTTAGGAAGGCAATCATACGAGGTTTCCAGTAGTCATAATTAGTTCCATCCAGAATGGGTGGTCTATTTCCAAAAACTCCTTCTTTGTCCATAGTGCCAGAAAGTGATATCCCTAGATCTCACCCAGTAATACAGGCAGGGTGCCTGCTCTGATGCCAATTGAAATTCTGGCTACAGATACTCAATGGCACGTCCAATGTTATGACACCGTATCTGACTTACTATATGACAGTAAATACAAAAGCAGTAAATAACACAGTCAATTGTTTACCCAGTTCAGTGTGCAACAACACCTACTCTGGGGGCTACCAAGCCAGGGAGAGAATCCACTATAAGAGATGTTAATTCAGGAATAAACCAACCAGTTTATCTCCTTCACTTAAGACCTACCCAATGCAATTCTAATCTAAGTTACAACTTAAACCTGAGTTCCTACTCACTCCCCCTCAATCACAGCAGTGATACATAAACCAATTTGACTTGAGAATTGATGAAGACACTCTTCAAAACACACACTTGATTAAGCTTCACAGCTTTTTAATCAAGTAACACAATCTCTCGTGCTTCACAGCTTTGAGTGATGTACACAACTAACTTGACTCTGCTTCACAGCTTTAGTCAAGTAACATTCAAACACTCTTGCTTCAAAGCTTTGAGTGCTACACAACCCTTACAATTGAAACCTATTCCAAGGCACTTATCACAATGATAATTGCTTGGAGTACAATAAACAAATCTATACAGATTACAAAATTGATCTTCTAATCAATCAGCAGGGATGCCTTCAAAAACCACAGCTCTGTTGAATATATAGCAGCTGCAACTTCAGTTAGGGTTTCCAAAAACCTAGGGTTGATTCCGTTTGACCTAAAGACCAGGTCACAGTACTTTGTTGATCAGGTTAGGATTGAGCTAGGTTACTCCTCAGAAAACGCAGGCTTCTGTTTAGGAAGGACTGAGTTATTTCCTGAAAAAACTCAGACTTATCCAATCCTGTAATCCTGCTAGTTCAGAACAGGATGTCATAACATCTGTTATGACATCTGAGAAAACCTGTCTACTGATTAGCAAAATGTGATCATTTTGCAAACATGCTCAGATACACACTTATAAACATCAGTATTGGATTTACAATATTTTTCTGCACATGTACCTAAAGAGTTAGTACAACCTGAACTAGAATGTTATGACATCAGTCATGACATTCACACATACACTTGGAATTTACCAAAAATGCAAGCCAATACCTAAACACCTACAGCAAAGACTGTTGGAAGCGAAGTCACTATCACATACACGCCCGTGATATTTATATTCCCCACAAAGTAAGGACAACCAAGGTCTGACCTCCGTATCCCCAAGCAAGAATTCCTTCCCTAGTAGGTTCCTTCAGAAATCAGATATCTGCATTCCCCATCCGAGTTTTATATCCATGAGCAGTTTATAAAGCCATCTCCCGAGCAGAGTTTATTTCTCTGACAGCGGAAGCTCCATCTCTAACAGAGCTCTTCTCTCCCACAATGGAAGTTCATCCCCATATGATTTTATATCTCCAAATCAGCAGATCTTCTAACAGAGTATCTCTCTTCCCCACAGAGTCATTCCCCCACAGGATTGTTCTCAGATAGAGTCTCTCTCGGCAGAATATTCTCAAGAAGAATGGATGTAAATCTCCAGCTAATCATCTTCGGTCACTATCCCCAGCGGAAATGAAGAGCTCAACTCCTTATACTCTCTAACAGCAGTCCAGGATTTATTTTCCCCAGCTAGAGAATATCACAATAGCATTGCATATCCATACATCATGGCATGTGCATACATATTATACAACACAATCTCATTTATTTTGAGAACATCATTACTCAATACATTTCATACATCATGACATTACATATGACTAACTCTTTACCTTTCAGGGAAAGATGCAATGAAGTTCTCACATGTTCTCTCTGGTTCAGTCAAACCGACACCAAGGTTTATATTCCAGTTGAAGATACTCCAACACTTTTCAAGATTTTCTGTGGTTCAATCAAACTGACACTAAGGTTTCTATTCTAGTTGAAGATGTTCTAAGACTTTCGTCTAGGTCAGCTGAATCGCCGCTAAGATTCCCATGATTTTTATGCCAGTCAAAGTTAATCTGAGACCTCTCCCGGGTTCAGTCAAATCAATACTAAGATTTCTCTTCCAGTTGAAGACAACTCGAGACCTTTCCCTGGTTCAGTCAAATCGATACTAATATTTCTATTCCAGTTCAAAAGCTATGAAGCCCGGAAATTGACCGGATAATATCTTAATTTTTACAAAATACTATGAAGCCTAGAATCGACCATATAGTGGTATATCTCAAATTCAAGCTATGAAGCCCGGAAATCGACCGGATAATATCTTAATTTCTCCCAATTACTGAAGCCTGGGACACGGCCGGATAACAGTACAAAATACTATGAAGCCTGGAATCGACCAGATAGTGGTATATCTCAAATTCAAGCTATGTAGCCTGGAAATCAACCGGATAATATCTTAATTTCTCCAAATTGCTGAAGCCTGGGACACGACCAGATAACGGCAAGAGACACTGAAACCTGGAGCAGGACTAGATGACAATATGAGGTACTGTGAAGCTTGGAATTCGACCAGATAGCAATTTACTCGGCCAATTACTATTGAAGCCTGGAAATGACCAGATGTTAGTACGCCTTAAATTCAATTTGAAACCCGGATGCGACCGAATAACCACTTAATTCCTTCTGAAGCCTGGAGCACGACCAGATAACAGTTTTTGAGATTGCAAAGCCTGGAGCATGACCAGATAGCAAGTTTAATCTCATCTCCCTAGTAATTCACTGTGAAACCTGGAGCACAACCAGATAACAGTCAATCTTATTATCCTTAGCAAATCACTGTAAAGCTTGGAGCACGACCAGATAACAGTTCACTTTCACCTCCTCGACTAAGAGATGATTCCCCAGTAGAGTAACGAACAACTGAAGCTCCTAAAATTCTATTTCTCCCAAGACAGAGACCAACATTCCTTAGAAGATTCCTCCTCAATAACAGGAACAAGAATTCCCACCAAGGAATATCTCAGGAAATCAACATCCTCTAGATGGCATCTTTAAGCCCATCTTCGGTGACCTTCCGTCATCTCCTCCAAATGGCATCTGTAAGCCCATTATCGATACTACCTACACATTCCAGCACCATCTCAGACGAGTGCAAATTTCTGGGCACTCTAGTGTTCAATCATCATCCACCTTCAGATTACGAAAGGCATACATCTAATCTACATCCTCAGGTTTAAAAAGATTGAACAGGGGCAGCTGTTGTACCCCAAAATTTTCCCTCTCATTTTACTCAACACATTCACATTTAGGTCCTCAAATTGCTCAAGGATGCCCAAGAGTTAACCAGACATACTCTCTCCTAAGACAGTGTACCTTAAACTAGGGTTTCCATTTTCATCAGGATGGTTGAAGTCCAAAGGTCTCAAATGCCTTCCATGGTCCTAATATGTTCTCAATATCATCCATGTCAATTTTTATGCCTTTCACAAGAATTTTGCTCAGTCAATTACTCAGATGCCTGAAACTCAACTATAGTAGGTCAAAAGTCAAATGTGGCCCAGATAGAGTCAAACTTCAAGATTTTTGGTCAACATAAACATTTTGAAGAGATATCCATCATTTTATCAAGGGTTGATCATGATTCCTCAAGGAATGCCCCCAAATTCATCAAAACCCAAAAGTTTCTAAATTAGAGTTTCATGGGAAAAGTCAACTAAAGTTTGACCAAGCATAACTTCTTCATACTTTATTAGAAAATTTCCATCCAAGGCTCATTTTGAAGAGGATACAATTACATACAACTCATATTCATCCCCAAAGTTCAAAATATGCACTCATCAAAACATGTCAATTTCTACATTATAGGTCCTTTTGAAAAGTTAACAAAAACACCTTTTGGTTAAAAGCTTCTTACATGAATATGGAAGACCCAATTGAGCTGAAACCAAATGGTTTGTTTAGGGGACATCCTAAGCTTTCTAAAAAGTCCAAGAACACCTTCTTAGGGTTAAAATTGAGGGAGATATGTATTGTCAAAATTGACCAATTTTTGGAAATGTGCATGAAGTCAATATTGATCGAAATGACTTTTTTGCCAAATGGGCCCATGTTTTCTTGTTTGAAATATGTTCCTAAAATGGCCCACGACCCCTGAGCTTATCCACCTATTATTTTATTATTTTTATTATTTATTTTGATTTTTTATCCATTTAAATCAAAATAAATCAATTTAAATAGTAGAATAATCAAATAAAATCAAAGATTTGATTATATGAGCATATTATGAGTCCATGAACAGCTAGCAAATCAAAAAAATCGTGCAAGAGCTAATTGATTGGAAAATATCTTAATTTGGTCTATTTTGGAAACAAATCATACAAGACAAAGAATGAAATCAAATCTCCATAATTTGCAAAGATATGATTAGTTTTTATTGACCTAATGCATTCCAATATAAGGACATAACATTCTCAAGGAAAAAAAAAAGAGGATTGGGGTCGTGAAAGAAGGAAGACAAGTCTCAATTTTTATCAAAAAGTCCAAGTCGGTTTCGATTCTACAGGCCGTTTCAAGCAATTCCAAGGCCAACAATCCGTTCCTGGACATCTTCTGAAGCCATTCCAATCATCCTCAAGCCTAAAAACCATCAGAAATTGCGCCTCACAGTGCCATGGTTTGCATCATTTTTCAAGATTTATTTTCAATAAAGTGCAAGACTTGATTGAAGCTAAAGAGATTGAGTTTGACGCTCCGAAAAAGCCCAACGTCATAATTGTACCCATGCCCAAGCATGATCAGGGAGTGAATGAAATTGAGGATGATGAAGAAGAGTTAGATATCGACATCTGGATTTACCCGACTACCAACGGTGGCTTGAACAATTGGACGGCGAAGGACTTCAAACCCATTTCTTTTATTACACAGTAATAGACTTTTGTTTTAAGATTTGTAACAGACAATTTGAAACTTTACAGTCTGAGGCACTGTGGCTTTGTTTGTGAGGGCTTATTATTTGTCATTTTCATATATCATCAATAAAGCATTGGACTTTTTCTTGCATGACAAATTTTACGCTCCCTGCTTTTCTTTTCTATCTTGCACTTTATCAAAACGGCTATTTGTCTTACACACACTCGCATATCATAATACAGGTCCACATCCACTCTGGATCCCACTGATAACGACTCTGCTACTTCCAGTTATGACTTTGAAAGTCCGATCAACCAAGCCGAGGATGAAGGTGAGGATAATTGTGAAGTGCCTGGGGAACTTGCTAGACTGTTACTTCAGGAAGAGAGGGACATACAGCCGCATGAAGAGCCGGTGGAATCAGTAAATTTGGGTACAGATGAAGACAAGAAAGAGGTAAAGATAGGTGCAAATCTAGAGCCTAGTGTTAAGCAACGGTTGATACAGATGTTGCGTGACTATGTTGAGATCTTCGCTTGGTCTTATGAAGATATGCATGGGTTGGATACTGATATCGTGGTTCATCGATTACCAACTAAGGAAGATTGTCCTCCAGTGAAGTAGAAAGTTCGCCGTATGCGCCCAGAGATGTCTGAGAAAATCAAGGCTGAGGTTATGAAACGGGTTTGATGCCGGTTTTCTAGCAGTTACTTCTTCCCCGCAGTGGGTTGCCAATGTGGTTCCGGTGCCGAAAAAGATGGTAAGGTTCAGATGTGTGTGGACTATAGGGATTTGAACAGGGCAAGTCCCAAGGATGATTTCCCTCTGCCTCATATCGATGTTCTGGTTGACAACACCGCACAGCATAAGGTCTTCTCCTTTATGGATGGTTTTTCGGGTTACAATCTGATTAAGACGGCTCCCAAAGACATGGAGAAGACAACCTTCGTTACGCAGTGGGGAAATTTCTGTTACAAGGTAATGCCTTTAGGGTTGAAGAATGCTGGGGCAACTTATCAGCGCGCCATGGTCACTTTGTTCCACGACATGATTCACCATGAGATTGAGGTTTACGTTGATGATATGATTGCAAGGTCCCAGACTGAAGAAGAACACCTTGACCATCTCCATAAACTGTTCAACAGGTTGAAGTTGTACAAGCTGAGGTTAAACCTAAACAAGTGCACCTTCGGGGTAAGGTCTGGTAAGCTGCTGGGTTTCGTCGTTAGTGATAAAGGTATTCAAGTGAATCCAGCGAAGGTGAAGGCTATACGGGAGATTCCAGCTCCTCGAACAGAAAAAGAAGTCAGAGGCTTTTTGGGACGACTGAACTACATTGCCCAATTCATTTCACACCTGACCGCTACTTGTGAGCCAATCTTTAAGCTGCTGAAGAAAGATCAAGTGGTAAGATGGAATGATGAATGTCAAGCCGCTTTTGAAAGGATTAAAGAATATCTCCAAGAGCCACCTATATTGATGCCTCCAGTTGAAGGAAGACCTTTGATCTTATACTTGACAGTACTCGACAATTCAATGGGGTGCGTCCTGGGGCAGCATGACGAGTCTGGCCAAAAAGAGCATGCTATTTACTACCTTAGCAAAAAGTTTACCGACTGCGAGACCTGATACTCGTTGCTCGAGAAAACTTGTTGCGCTTTGGCATGGGCTGCTCGTCGGCTGAGACAGTATATGCTGACTCACACTACCCTGTTGATATCAAAGATGGACCCAATCAACTATATCTTCGAGAAGCCTACCTTGTCCGGAAGAATAGCAAGATGGCAGATGATCTTAACTGAGTATGACATCCAATACACGACCCAAAAAGCAATCAAAGGAAGTGTGTTGGCGGATCATTTGGCGCATCAGGCTGTAGACGATTACCAGTCTATGAATTTCGAGTTTCCAGATGAGAACATCATGTTGGTGACTGATTGTGAAAAACCTGGACCAGATGAAGGACCTGAGGAAGGATCCCGATGGTCTATGTATTTTGACGGATCCTTAAACACGTTGGGTAATGGCATTGGCGTCGTGATCATATCTCCAGAAGGCTGTCAAACTCCGTTCACCGCCCGATTATGTTTTAACTGCACCAACAATATGGCAGAGTATGAAGCGTGCATCATGGGCCTTCGAGTAGCTATTGACCTAAGGATTAAGTTCTTGAGTGTATTCAGAGATTCTGCTCTCGTGATCAGTCAGATCAAAGGCGAGTGGGATACGAAACATCCAAATCTTATTCCTTACAAAGAGTATGTACTGATGCTGCTCCCACACTTCGAGGAGATCACCTTTGAACATTTCCCAAAAGAGGAGAATCAGTTGGCGGACGAGCTAGCTACCATGTCTTCTAGGTTCAAGGTGGGACAATGAAGCATCCCGGATTACCATCGAGAGGTTGGACGAACCCGCACATTGATGTGACATCGAGACTAAAGTGGTAACAGATAAACCCTGGTTTCATGAGGTAAAGAGGTATCTTGAGGCTCAAGAGTACCCCGAGGGTGCATCTGTTAACGATAAAAAGTTTCTGAGGAGATTCGCGGCGAAGTTCTTCATCAGCAATGGTATCCTGTACAAGTGTAACCATGATTCAACCTTACTGCGGTGTGTGGATAAGAACAAGACAGAAAGGATTATGATAGAGTTACACGAAGGTACTTTCGGGACTCATTCCAATGGACATACCATGGCTAAGAAAATCCTACGGGCAGGATATTATTGGTCTACCATGGAAGCCGATTGTTATCAGCATTCTCGGACCTGTCATAAGTGCCAAGTCTATGCTGATAAGGTGCATGTTCCTCTAGTTCCTCTGAATGTTTTGATGGCACCTTAGCCTTTTGCAATGTGGGGTATCGACATGATTGGTGAGATCAGACCTACTACATCCAACGGGCATCATTTCATCCTGGTAGCTATTGATTATTTCACGAAATGGGTTGAGGCAGCTTCCTTTGCTACAGTAACCAAGAATGTCGTGGCGCGGTTCATCCGACACAACTTGATCTGTCGATATGGTGTACCAGAGAAAATCATTACGGACAATGGTACATGTCTCAACAATACAATGATTACCGAGCTCTGCAAAAAGTTCAAGATACAGCATCACAACTCTTCTCCTTACCGGCCGAAGATGAATGGGGCTATTAAAGCGGCTAATAAGAACATCAAGAATATTGTGCAGAAGATGACGGTGACATACAAAGACTGGCATGAGATGTTACCATTTGCTCTTCATGGGTACTGTACCTCAGCACGGACGTCAACAGGGGCAACACCCTACTCTTTGGTGTATGGCATGGAAGCGGTATTACCCATTGAAGTTCAAATACCCTCTCTTCGGATGATGAATGATGCAGGTTTGAGTGAAGACGACTGGATCCAGACCCGGCTTGATCAGCTGAACTTAATCGATGAGAAGAGACTCACTGCTATTTGTCATGGTCAGACGTATCAAAAGAGAATGATCAAGGCATTTAACAAGAAAGTTAGACGGCAGGAATATCAAGTAGGGGATTTGGTCATCAAACGCATTATACTGCCGCAAGGTGATCCCAAGGGCAAATGGACCCCTACGTACGAAGGGCCATTTGTGGTTAAGAACATTTTCTTGGGAGGAGCTATGATTCTAACCCCCATGGATGGTGACGACCTTCCTCACCCCGTCAATGCATACATAGTGAAAAATTACTATGCATAACCAAAGACCCGCTAGGTCAACTGGCTTAGGCAAAAATAAGGGCTTCCCGGCGAACCAAAAGGGTTCGGGCAAAAATAAGGGATGAAAATGAAAAAAAATTTACACCCGGTAAGTCGAAAACCTGAAAAGGCGGCTTGGGAAAAAAAGGGTATCCCGGTGGACTGAAAACCCGAAAGGGCGGTCCAGGCAAAAATTAGGGATCAAAGCGTAACACTATGTCTCATTGGATCATCTTGCAACCAGACTTCGGTATCGACTATCAAGCTGGGACGACACTAATCAATCTGATCTACCTTCAACCAAGTAGCAAAGTGATGAGACGCTTAAAGACATAGGGGAAATAGCAGAGTTGGAACCCAGTGTGATTGTTCACATAGCTGTTTTTCTTTGTTTTTCACAAATTGTGTAAATTCTATCATTCGGCGGCATTCTCTTACTAGGACGTCAGCCTCTTGTACAAAAACGCCTATTTACAGGCCAACTTCAAAATCAATACAATTCATTTTCACAAAGAAAATTCAAATTGTTTTTCTTTTTTTGTTTTGTTTTGCAAGGACGTCCAATGGTTCATTTTTTATATATGCATTTGACGATGATTGCTGCTCATAAATATTTACATGCAAAACATATGACGATTACTCGTAATATCAGGAACAAAGGCAAACAAGAAATGTCTGAGCCTTACAGTTGCTCTATTCATCAGGTACAGGGATAGACCTAGCTGAAGAATATGACTAAGAATGCATACACTCCCCACATAGTAGGAAGTACCAGAATATAGTATTATCAACTCTCCCCAGCTGAGGTTCGCAATCGCGAGTGAGTCGATAACATTATCCCCAAGCAAAGTTCATCTTTCACCAATAATGGAAGACCATCCCCAGTGGAGTTTATTTCTTCCATAAACAGAAACTTTATCCCTGACAGAGTTTATCATGGCCAGCAATGGTATTTCATCCACAGCCGAGGTTATTCCTCCAAATTAGCAAATCTTCTAGCAGAGTATCTCTTCCCCACATAGTCATTCTTTCACTAATGTATTCTCTAGCAGGATTATTCTCAAATCATCTTCGGTCATTATCCTCAACGAGCGAAACTCTTTATATTCTCCAGCAGCAATTTGGGATTTATTTTCCGCAGCTAGAGAATATCATAAAAAACATTGGATGTCCATACATCATGACATACACATACGCATCATACAACACAATCTCGTTTATTTTGAGAACATCATTGCATGATACATATCATGCATTACATACGGCTAACCTTTACCTTTCAGGAAAGATACAATCAAATTCTCACAAAATTAAAGCTATGAAGCCCGGATACGACCGGATAATATCTTGATTTCTCCATCATATTGTGAAGCCTGGAGAACGACCGGATAACAGTATCAGAATACCGCAAAGCCTGGATTACAACCAGATAGTGGTATCTCTTAAAAGTAAGCTATGAAGCCCGGATTTGACCGGATAATAGTTTAATCCCCAGCAAGCCGTGGAGCCCGGATTACGACCGGATAATAGTTTAATCCCCAGCAAGCCGTGGAGCCCGGATTACGACCGGATAATAGCTCAGCAAGTTATTGTGAAGCCTGGATTACAACCAGATAGCAATATAAGACCATGAAGCCTGGATTACGACCAGATAATGGTAGAAGTTGTTGTGAAGCCTGGATTACGACTAGATAGAAACCAAGAATACTACGAAGCCTGGATTATGACCAGATAGTGGTATATCTTTAATACAAGTTATGAAGCCCGGATTCGACCGAATAATATCTTGATTTTCCCGAACACCATGAAGCTTAAATTCGACCGGATAACGGTATATTACATCGTGAAGCCTGGATTACGACCAGATAGCGGTAAAAAAGACACTGAAGCCTGGATTACGACTATATAACAGTGAGGGACACTGTGAAGCTTGGATTACGACCAAATAGCAGTTCACCCGGCCAATTACTATGAAGCCCGAATTCGACCGGATAATAGTAGGCCCAAATCAATTGGAAGCCCAGATGCGACTGGATAACCACTTGATTTCTTCTGAAGCCTGGATTTCGAACAGATAAGAAGTAAGGTATTGTGAAGCCTGGATTCGACCAGATATAAGTACGAGACACCATGAAGCCTGGATTCGACTAGATAATGGTATGAAACATCGTGAAGCCTGGATTACAACCAGATAGCGGTACAAGACACTGCGAAGCTTAGATTTCGACCAAATAGCAGTTTACATGGACAATTACTAAGAAGCCCGGAGTTGACCGGATATTAGTGTGCCCTAAATTCAAGTTGAAGCCCGGAGGCGACCGGATAACAACTGAATTCATTCTGAAGCCTGGATTACGACTAGATAAGAATTGAGAAATTGCGAAGCCTGGATTACAACCGGATAGCAAGATTAATCTCATCTCCCTAGTAAGTCACTGTAAAGCCTGGATTACGACCAGATAGCAGTCAATCTTATCACTATGAAGCCTGGATTACGACCAGATAGCAGTCAATCTTATCACTATGAAGCCTGGATTACGACCAGATAGTAGTTCATTCTCACCTCTTCAACTAAGAGGAAATTCCTCAGTAGAATAACGGACGACCGAAGTTCCTAAAATTCAACTTTTCTCAAAATAGATATGATTCCCCAGTAGAATAACGGACACCGAAGCTCCTAAAATTCTATTTCTCCCAAGACAAAGAACAACATTCCCCAGCAGAATCTTCCTCAACAACAGGTATACAAGCTCTCGCTAAGGAATCTCTTATGCGATCGACACTCCTTCGAATGGCATCTTTAAGCCCATCTCCCGTCATCAATCTCCAAATGGAATCTGTAAGCCCATTGCCGACATCACAAGACAAATACAACTTCATGCGAGTGCAAATTTCTGGGCACTCTAGTGTTTAATCATCTTCAACCTTCAGATTAGGAAAGGCAGATAGCCAATCTACATCCTCAGATTTAAGAAGATTTGAATAGGGGCAGCTGTTGTACCCCAAAATTTTCCCTCTCATATTTCTCAATACATTTCAAGAAAAATTCTCAAGTTGCTCAAGGAAGTCCAAGGGTTGACTAGACAAGCTCTCTCCTAAGGCAGTCTACCTCAAATTAGGGTTTCATGTTGAATCAAGATACTTGAGTCCAAGGGATCCCAAATTCTCACCATTGTCCTAATATGTTCTCAAGATCATCCATGTCATGTTTCAAGCCTTGCAGAGGAAGTTTGCTCAGTCAATTGCTCAAAAGCCTGAAAATCGACTATGCTAGGGCAAAAGTCAATTGTGGCCTACATGCAGTCAAATTTCAATATTTTTGGTCAACATCTTCATTTTGAAGTATTATTCATCATTTTATCAAGGGTTGATCATGATTCATCAAGGATTGCTCATAATTCATCAAAACCCAAAAGTTGCTAAATTAGGGTTTTGTAGGAAAAGTCAACTCAACTTTGACCAAGCATAACTTTCTCATACTTTATGAGAAATGACCCATCCGAAGGTCATTTTGAAGATAATGCAATTCTCTACAATCCATTTTCAGCTCCCAAGTCCAAAATATGTACTCACAAGAAGTTATGAATTTGGACATTATAGGTCATTTTGAAAAGTCAACAAAAACATCTTTTTTGTCAAAGCTTCATACACGAACATGGAATACCAAATTGAGATGCGACAAAAAAGGTTGCTTATAGGACATCTAAAGCTTTCTAAAAAGTCTAAGAACACCTTCAAAGAGTCAAAATTGAGGAAGTTATGCATTGGTGAAGTTGACCCTTTTTGCAAAATTGTCAAAAGTCAACTATGCCTCAAATTGCAATTTTTGCTAAATGGGCCTAACTTTTTGTACTTGTTTTGAGTTGGTAGCATGGTCCACGAGCCCTAGATATTTCCACTTGTCATTATCTTATTTTTATTATTTATTTTGATTTTTATTTATATTAAATCAATTTAAATCAAAACAAATCATGAAAAATCTAAAACATTGAAATCCAAAGATATTGTGCATGTCTCAGGTCTTACGTCCAGTTGGCAAGTGATTGAAATCGTGTAAAGCCTTGGTGTGCACAAAAAGATTGAATTTGGCCTATTTTTGGAAAGATATTCAAAGGAATCAAATCAAAATCAAAAGCCATGATTGATAAAGATTGAGCACACTTTTTCAACCCTAATTCATTCCTCAATACATAAGGAACATTGGCATACCTAAATCAAGAGGTTGGAGAGGCGCACAAGGTCAGAACAAACTTGAAAAAATCAAGAACAAGCAATTTCAGGCGCTAAAAACCACTGTAAGGCAGTCACGACATTGAACTTTTTTTGAATTCGATTTGCATAATTCTAGCACTTATAGCATGAGATAATCACATATTATTGTTCCTTAACACATTTGCAAGCTATCCATATCATCCAATTGCATTTTTGTGGACCGAATCAAGAATTACCATTGTTAGGGTATTTGGTTTCGTTTTAGGGTTTTTGTGTGCAGGCAAAATTAGCCCCCATGAAGGGTATCATGATGTTCAGGATGACAAGACGGTTCGATTTATGGCATTAGAAATCATTTATCATGTCCAGGAAGGATTTTGGAATGAACAAGGGCTGTAGCTACAGACATACGTCTATAGTTAAAAACCTTTCACTTTTAGCAACGGAGCAAGGACAGGGATGACCAGTGTGGCGTCATCTCGTTGGTCCATTCAAAATTCTGGCGTGCGTTTTTATTATTCTCCATTAACTCCCTTTATTTGCATATTATCTATTATTGTTATTTTATGTACAAATGAAACACACAGCTCAGTTGGTGGCCAAGCGTTGGAAATGTGCTTTGGGGCCTGGGTTCAAATCCCAGGTCCCCCCAATTATTCCATGTTATTTTGCTTCAGGTAATCCAGCGTGCACACAAGCCAAGAGAGCTCCATGTATCCTCAAGATCCAACCTTTGGATCTCCAGATGGCCAGATCTAAAGGCCATCAGATGAAAGTCCACCAAAGCCCCCAGTCAATGCATGGCAGGAGATCTTGGAAGTCAAACGTGGGCCTTGTTTTCTTGGGCCAGACTTGGCTATCCACACCCCCCTCAGATTGCTATTTCAGGCCCAATCTCTTTAATCTTTTCTTTTTTATATTTTGTTTTATTTAATTTATTTATTTGTTTTTACTAACAACTTAATTTTTCTTTTATCAAAAAAATCACAAAAAATGTTTTTCATCCAATTAGAATTAGAGTTATTTTTTTATACAAATATTAATTAATTAGGTTATTTAATTTTAGGTAACTTTAATTTCTTTTTGTATAATAAATAAAATTAATTAGAACAATTAGGTTTTTTTTGTTTCTAACTTAATTATGTTTTCTTTTTCTTAAAATAACCAAAAAAACATAAAAATAGGTTAAATTTAATTATTTTCATTAATTTAATTTAATTAGCTAATTAATTTTGTATTTAACTTAAAAAACTAATTTTTTTCTTAAAAATAGTAAAAAATAACAAAAACATTTTTTTCTTTCAATTAGGTTAGAAAGGGTCAAAACTCTAGTTCTCTCTCGTTCTTAATTTCTTCGCGCGCGCTTTATTATTTATTTTTACCATATTAATGTAATTGCTCACAAGTTGTAATAGATTAATTAGGACCTTTTACTTTCATTTATCGTTTTTTTAAGGGTTTGTTTTTGCCTATGTAAATACCCGAAGCCTTGTAATAGCTTAGCTTTACTTTCCGCACTTTAAATTCCACAAATTATTAACTGTTAGATGTATGAATATTAGGGATGCATGACAAGAATGTATGTAAACTTTAAAACAGTTAGCAAACCCTAAATGTGCAAAGATAATAAACTTGAAATTGAATCACTCGCACATGCGCACTCCTAGGGTATGCTCCCACTTCGGTTGCCTTCGGTAAACGGTCATTGAGTATAAGATATTTTAGTGGTCGCCCTTTTGTCTCAAAGATTAAAGTTGCCTCGGAATGGTTGCCTCGGATATTGTTGCCTCGAATAATTGATCTAAGACATTAGGGTTATTACTAAGACGTCCTAACATTGCTTTAGTGATCGTACGTCCCTTTCGAATTGACCCTTAAAACTCCAGTGACGGTGCTACCTACTCACTAATAGTGGGATAGCGTTGTCTAAAGGAAATGAACATAGAACAATTCTTTTTTTCGAGTAGGTAGATTAGTTCTTAAGTACTTGCTCAATACAAACAAACTTTTTCACACTTACACTCCTTTATAAACAAAGTTTTCAAAAACACTTCGTAACACTCTTGAAGACAGAAGCAAGAGTTAAATCGAAGTCAAAACAAAAACTTTTCAAATCACACAAACACAAAGAAGAAATTTTGAAAATGATGAGCAAGTACCTAAGAGCCCGTAGATAACTACAGATAGAAAGGGTGCTAATACCTTCCCTTTTCTATAATCTATCCCTCGTACTCAGAAAATCTCGAAAAAAGGAATTTTTCTGTGCTTTTTTCCTTTCCTTGTTGGATAAAATAAAATTCGGTGGTGACTCTTGCTTACCGCGACATTTTGCAAACACAAACGCAAAACGCAAACCAGCATTCCTAAAACAATCCCGGTTCTGGCCACCGTATCACAGAACTGGCGACTCTGTTGGGGAAATATTAATAAGTGGGGTATAACTTAGGATTAGTTCATCATATTGTTTTCTATTGTTTGATTTGATTGCTTTATTTTTTGTGGGATTTGTATCGGAGTTACTATAGATCCTAACCCGGATCTGGGGAACACCTGTTAGGTAAGTAGCAATAAATTGTGAGGGAACTGTACGGGGTAGACCTATACGGTTGAAACAGTAGCTACGTTGATGTGGCACATTAGTTTGTACCGGTATCCCTTGTGGAGGAACAAGGAGAATACGGGGCTGCTATATGGGTCGTTAAGCATCAACTAACCTTAGAACCTATAATTGACCAACTTGGCCATAGGAAGTAGTGAGATAGCCGGTCTCGGTGTAGAGCTGGGAACTGGTTGATACTCGATGCTACACTCATTGAGACCATACTCTCGAGATAGTTCCGGCCGCAAGGAAAGATTGGGTGAAATAAAACCATGACCGATGGAGGATGGTCAGTGATATTGAAAACCTCTAGAACCCGATTACTATTATTAGGACAGGTTGAACCAACTGAACTTCAAGAGGGTAGTACCTAGACTCCATGCAAGCCTGAAACTTAAGGGCTCTTGTGTGACTTGTTTGCCTTTACCATGTTTGTTACCTACTATACCTGTTGTGTGTTTTATCATGACATCATGCATCATGGCATAGCATGCATATTTCATCCTACTAACCATTTCAAAGACCGAGGGGATTCATCTTTGTTCTATTTTGCAGATTATGGCTTCTATGCGCAGAAATAATATTCGAGTCAGCTTCGTGCAAATCCCTGCTCAGCTCAGAGAGTTGGTCTCAAATGTTCCTGATACTTCTTCATTTGTTAGAAGACATGATCATCTCCTTAGCCTGGTCACTTCAAAGTTGGATGAGCAAATGATGAGCGTGCTGTTCCAGTTCTTTGATCCATTGCATCACTGTTTCACCTTCCTGGATTATCAGTTGGTCCCTACTTTGGAGGAGTTTTCTGATTTACTAGGCATATCTATCCTCGAGCAGACACCCTTCACAGGTTTGGAGGAGGTTCCTAGACCTGAAGGCATTGTTTCAGCCCTACATCTAAAAAGGGTTGATGTAGTATCCAACTGGGAGACTCGGAGTGGGGTTAAAGGTTTCTTGGCTAAGTTTCTGATTGATCAAGCTCAACAGTTCTGGGATAACTTGGATTTTCAAGCATTTGAAGACATCTTGGCTCTCCTCATCTACGGCTTGGTTCTCTTCCCAAATCCAGATTCCTTCATAGACGTGAATGCGGTCAAGATCTTCATGTCTTGTAACCCAGTGCCTACTCTTTTGGGTGACATTTTACATGCTCTCTATACCCGTACTATGAGGATAAGGGGAACCCTCATGTGTTGCATGCCACTGCTGGTGAGGTGGTTTATTTCGCACCTCCCCAAGTCTGTATTGAAGAATGAGGAAGGTGTAGGTTAGGCTTACAGAATCATGTCCCTTGCTCATACGGACATCCTTTGGAGTTCTAAAGATATGGAAAGAGTAGTTGTCATTGATCGATGTGGGGAATACCCTAATGTCCCATTGCTTGGAATTAAAGGGGGAATAACTTACAATCCTTGCTTGGCTTTACGACAGTTTGGTCGCGCTCGGAGAGACGGTCCTCATGAGCTGCTGCTTACAGATATTGTCTTCGACTACAAGGGGGACGTTGATGGGCATCGTCTTAGGTTTATACGAGCTTGGGGCATGGTGAACAGGTCTGACCCACATGAGCTAGGACTGAAGACTTCTCTCCCGATGCAACCTTATCTCCAGTGGGTTCGAGCCCGTGCTAAAAAGCTGGGGATGCCATATGAAGTTGTTTTGCTGGTGATTGTGGAGCATACTAATGAAGAAGGTGTCCCTTATACAGTCCTTCATCCCTACATGCCTACTGATCTAGGGGCATTAAAGAGATCTTGGATCCAGTTAAAGGAAGAAAGGGATACCTACAAGGAGAAGTATCATGAGCAGGAAAGGAAGATCTTAAGGCTTACAAGGCAGCTTAAGAATGAAAGGATAATCAATGATTATGTCAGCACGAAGGGAAAACGACCATGGGATTTCTGATGTCTTTTATTGTTTCTAGTTTAGATTTGATTTTCAGTTTATTTCTTTTGTAACGCCTTGAAGGCATTGTTAGACATTGTTACAAGTTTAATCTAATAAAGTTTGTTCTATTTTTTTGGTTTACAAATTTGAATCTCCCAAAGTCTTTGAAATCATTTCATACACATTCCATTACCATGCACCTCATTACAGGTACCATTACAGGTTTCTTATCATCTTCGTTGTTTATTTCAGCATAAAATGTCTTCTAAAACACCTACTGATCAAGCCATCAAAGCTCTTCAGGCTCAGAATGCTCAATTCCAAGAGATGTTCTTGAGTTTGGCCAAAGGACAACAGGATTTGAAGACTCTTATCTTAAAGGACAAGAAGAAGAAGAAGAAGAAGAAGAAGAAGAAGAAGGTGGTCCTCCTGAATATTTGTCACAGATTTGGGAATAGGTTGCGACAGGAAGCTGATCTGTCTCATTCATCTGGAGAAGGAGAGAATCAAGAGGAAAGAAAGGGTCCTAGCCCTGTGGTCTCTGATAATGACACTGATTTTGATGATGAACAGTACCCTCCTGCTGAGGATAGGTACAAACAACTTGAAGACCGTCTGAGTGCTATGGAGATTCAGAAGATTCCCAGTTTGGATTTTGGAGATTTGAGGTTAGCATCGGAAGTGGTGATCCATCACAAGTTTAAAGCTCCAATCTTTGCTAAGTACGATGGAGTGTCTTGCCCAAAGCTCCATCTTCGCTCATACGTCAGAAAAATTCAACCCTACACTGCTAATAGGAATCTGTGGGTCCATTTCTTTCAAGATATTCTGTCAGTGACTCATCTTGAATGGTTCTATCAATTGGAAGGGGCTAATGTACGCAACTGGGAGGACCTTGCTGCTGCTTTTTACAAGAAATACCAGTATAATGCCGACCTTGCTCCCACGTGTACTCAACTTCAGGGTATGTCTACGGGTGCGAGCAAAGGTTTTAAGGACTACGCTCAGAAGTGGAGAGATCTGGCTGGAAGAGTACAACCCCCTCTGTTTGATAGGGAGTTGGGGGATATGTTTCGTGGGACTTTATCTGGTCCATATTTCAATCATTTGATCGGTAGTTCATCGTCTGGGTTCACTGAATTGATTATGACTGGGGAGAGAGTAGAGGCTGGTATCAAAAGTGGCAAGATACAGAAAGGTGCTTCATCAAGTACAGAAAAGAAGCCTTTAAAGAAGGAATCTAGTGTCGTTTACAGCTCAAGGAGCCAAAGCCGACCTGAAAGCCGCCATGCAGTTAATGCGGTAGTAATATTAAGACCCACTGTTGCCCCACCACGCAACAATCAGCAAAGAGTAGAGAGACCGCAAAGACAGTATACTCGGCTCAGTATGACCTTATCTCAAATTTTACCGCAGTTATTGAAGACTTACCTGGTAACTCTGAGGGAAGCCCCAAAGAATCCCAGCACCACATCTCCGCTGTATAATCCGAACGCCTGTTGTGCCTATCACTCTGATAGCCCGGGTCATGATACGAATAACTGCTGGGTTTTGAAGAATAAAGTGCAAGACTTGATTGAAGCTAAAGAGATTGAGTTTGACGCTCCGGAAAAGCCCAACATCATAACTGCACCCATGACCAAGCATGATCAGGGAGTGAATGCAATTGAGGATGATGAAGAAGAGTCAGATATCGACAGCTGGATTTACCCGACTACCAACAGTGGCTTGAACAATTGGACAGCGAAGGACTTCGTACCCGTTTCTTTTATTACACAGTAATAGACTTTTGTTTTAATATTTGTAACAGACAATTTGAAACTTTATGGCCCGGTGCCTTGCCCGAGGCACTGTGGCTTTGTTTGTGAGGGCTTATTATTTGTCATTTTCATATATCATCAATAAAGCATTGGACGCTTTCTTGCATGACAAATTTTACACTCCCTGCTTTTCTTTTCTATCTTGCACTTTATCAAAACGGCTATTTGTCTTACACACACTCATATATCATAATACAGGTTCACATCCACTCTGGATCCCACTGATAATGACTCTGCTACTGCCAGTTATGACTTCGAAAGTCCGATCAACCAAGCTGAGGATGAAGGTGAGGATGATTGTGAAGTGCCTGGGGAACTTGCTAGACTGTTACTTCAGGAAGAGAGGGCTATACATCTGCATGAAGAGCCGGTGGAATTAGTAAATTTGGGTACAGAAGAAGACAAGAAAGAGGTCAAGATAGGTGCAAATCTGGAGCCTAGTGTTAAGCAACGGTTGATACAGATGTTGCGTGACTATGTTGAGATCTTCGCTTGGTCTTATGAAGATATTCCTGGGTTGGATACTGATATCGTGGTTCACCGATTACCAACTAAGGAAGACTGTCCTCCAGTGAAGCAGAAAGTTTGCCGCATGCGCCCAGAGATGTCTGAGAAAATCAAGGTTGGGGTTATGAAATAGTTTGATGCCGGTTTTCTAGCAGTTACTTCTTACCCGCAGTGGGTTGCCAACGTGGTTCCAGTGCCGAAAAAATATGGTAAGGTTCGGATGTCTGTGGACTATAGGGATCAGAACAAGGCAAGTCCCAAGGATGATTTCCCTCTGCCTCATATCGATGTTCTGGTTGACAACACCGGACATCATAAGGTTTTCTCCTTTATGGATGGTTTTTCGGGTTACAATCAGATTAAGACGGCTCCCGAAGACATGGAGAAGACAACCTTCTTTACACAGTGGGGCACTTTCTGTTACAAGGTAATGCCTTTCGGGTTGAAGAATGTTGGGGCAACTTATCAGCGCGCCATGGTCGCTTTGTTCCATGACATGATTCACCATGAGATTGAGGTTTACGTTGATGATATGATTGCAAGGTCCCAGACTGAAGAAGAACACCTTGACCATCTCCAGAAACCGTTCGACAGGTTGAAGTTGTACAAGCTAAGGTTAAACCCGAACAAGTGCACCTTCGGGGTAAGGTCTTGTAAGCTGCTGGGTTTCGTCGTTAGTGATAAAGGTATTCAAGTGGATCATGCGAAGGTGAAGGATATACAGGAGATGCCATCTCCCCAAACAAAAAAAGAAGTCATAGGCTTTTTGGGACGACTGAACTACATTGCCCGATTCATTTCACACCTGACCGCTACTTGTGAGCCAATCTTCAAGCTGCTGAAGAAAGATCAAGTGGTAAGATGGAATGATGAATGTCAAGCCGCTTTTGAAAGGATCAAAGAATATATCCAAGAGCCACTTATTCTGATGCCTCCAGTTGAAGGAAGACCTTTGATCTTATACTTGACAGTACTCGACAATTCAATGGGGTGCGTGTTGGGGCAGCATGACGAGTCTGGTCGAAAAGAGCATGCTATTTACTACCTTAGCAAAAAATTTACCGACTGTGAGACCCGATACTCGTTGCTCGAGAAAACTGGTTGCGCTTTGGCATGGGTTGCTTGCCAGCTGTGACAGTATATGCTGACTCACACTACCCAGTTGATATCAAAGATGGACCCAATCAAGTATATCTTCGAGAAGCCTGCCTTGTCCGGAAGAATAGCAAGATGGCAGATGATCTTAACTGAGTATGACATCTAATACACGACCCAAAAAGCAATCAAAGGAAGTGTGTTGGCGGATCATTTGGCGCATCAGGCTGTAGACGATTACCATTATATGAATTTCGAGTTTCCAGATGAGAACATCATGTTAGTGACCGATTGTGAAAAACCTGGACCGGATGAAGGACCTGAGGAAGGATCCCGATGGTCTATGTATTTTGAAGGAGCCTCAAACACTTTGGGTAATGGCATTGGCACCGTGATCATATCTCTTGAAGGTTGTCATACTCCGTTCACCGCCCGATTATGTTTTAACTGCACCAACAATATGGCAGAGTATGAAGCATGCATCATGGGCCTTCGAGCAGCTATTAACCTAGGGATTAAGTTCTTGAGTGTATTCGGAGATTCCGCTCTCGTGATCAGTTAGATCAAAGGCGAGTGGGATACAAAACATCCAAATCTTATTCCTTACAAAGAGTATATATTGACGCTGCTCCCACACTTCGAGGAGATCACCTTTGAACATTTCCCAAGAGAGGAGAATCAGTTGGCAGACGCGCTAGATACCATGTCTTCTATGTTCAAGGTCAGGTGGGACAATGAAGCACCCCGGATTACCGTCGAGAGGTTGGACGAACCGGCACATTTCTGTGACATCGAGACTGAAGTGGTAACAGATAAACCCTGGTTTCATGAGGTAAAGAGGTATCTTGAGGCTCAAGAGTACCCCGAGGGTTCATCTGTTAATGATAAAAAGTTTCTGAGGAGATTCGCGGCGAAGTTCTTCATCAGCAATGGTATCCTGTACAAGCGTAACCATAATTCAACCTTACTGCGGTGTGTGGATAAGAACGAGGCAAAAAGGATTATGATAGAGTTGCATGAATGTACTTTCGGGACTCATTCCAGTGGATATACCATGGCGAAGAAAATCCTATGGGCAGGATATTATTGGTCTACCATGGAAGCCGATTATTATCAACATTCTCGGACCTATCATAAGTGCCAAGTCTATGCTGATAAGGTGCATGTACCTCTAGTTCCTCTGAATGTTTTGACGGCACCTTGGCCTTTTGCAATGTGGGGTATCAACATGATTGGTGAGATTAGACCTACTGCATCCAACGGGCATCATTTCATCCTGGTAGCTATTGATTATTTCACGAAATGGGTTGAGGCAGCTTCCTTTGCTACAGTAACCAAGAATGTCGTGGCGCGGTTCATCCGACACAACTTAATCTGTCGATATGGTGTACCGGAGAAAATCATTATGGACAATGGTACAAATCTCAATAATACAATGATTACTGAGCTGTGCAAACAGTTCAAGATACAGCATCACAACTCTTCTCCTTACCAGCCGAAGATGAATGGGGCTGTTGAAGCGGCTAATAAGAACATCAAGAAGATTGTGAAGAAGATGACAATGACATACAAAGACTGGCATGAGATGATACCATTTTCTCTTCATGGGTACTGTACCTCAGCACGGACGTCAACAGGGGAAACACCCTACTCTTTGGTGTGTGGCATGGAAGCGGTCTTACCCATTGAAGTTCAGATACCCTCTCTTCGAATTATGAAGGATGCAGGTTTGAGCAAAGATGACTGGATCCAGACCCAGCTTGATCAGTTGAACTTAATCGATGAGAAGAGACTCACTGCTATTTGTCATGGTCAGACATATCAAAAGCGAATGATCAAGGCATTTAACAAGAAAGTTAGACGACATGAATATCAAGTAGGGGATTTGGTCATCAAACACATCATACTGCCGCGAGGTGATCCCAAAGGCAAATGGACCCCTACGTACAAAGGGTCATTTGTGGTTAAGAACATTTTCTCGGGAGGAGCTATGATTCTAACCACCATGGATGGTGACGACCTTCCTCACCCTGTCAATGCAGACATAGTGAAAAAATACGATGCATAACCAAAGACCCGCTAGGTCGACTGGCCTAGGAAAAAATAAGGGCTTCCCGGCGAACCAAAAGGGTTCGGGAAAAAATAAGGGATGAAAATGAAAAAAATTGTACACCCGGCAAGTCGAAAACCTGAAAAGGCGGCTTGGGCAAAAAAGGGTATCCCGGTGGACTGAAAACCCGAAAGGGCGGTCCAGGCAAAAATTAGGGATCAAAGCGTAACACTATGTCTCATTGGATCATCTTGCAACCAGACTTCGGTATCGACTATCAAGCTTGGACGACACTAATCAATCTGATCTACCTTCAACCAAGTAGCAAAGTGATGAGACGCTTAAAGACATAGGGGCAATAGCAGAGTTGGAACCCAGTGGGATTGTTCACATAACTGTTTTTCTTTGTTTTTCACAAATTGTGTAAATTCTATCATTCGGCGGCGTTCTCTTACTAGGACGTCAGCCTCTTGTACGAAAACGCTTATTTACAGGCCAACTTCAAAATCAATACAATTCATTTTCACAAAGAAATTTCAAATTGTTTTTCTTTTTCTGTTTTGTTTTGCAAGGACGTCCAATGGCTCATTTTTTATATATGCATTTGACGATGATTGCTGCTCATAAATATTTACATGCAAAACAAAAGACGATTACTCGTAATATCAGGAACAGGGGCAAACAAGAAATGTCTGAGCCTTACAGTTGCTCTATTCATCAGGTACAGGGATAGATTTGGCTAAAGAATATGACTAAGAATGCATACACTCCCCGCAGAGTAGGAAGTACTAGAATACAATATTATCAACTCTCCCCAGCTGAGGTTCGCAATCGCGAGTGAGTCGTTAAGATTCTCCCCAAGCAGAGTTCATCTTTCACCAACAATGGAAGACCATCCCCAGTGGAGTTTATTTCTTCCACAAATAGAAAATTTATCCCTGACAGAGTTTATCATGGCCAGCAACGGTATTTCATCCACAGCCGAGGTTATTCCTCCAAATTAGTGAATCTTCTAGCAGAGTATCTCTTCCCCAGAGAGTCATTCTTTCACTAATGTGTTCTCCAGCAGGATTATTCTCAAATCATCTTCGGTCATTATCCACAGCGAGCGAAACTCTTTATATTCTCCAGCAGCAATCCAGGATTTATTTTCCCCAGCTAAAGAATATCATAAAAAAACATTGCATGTCCATACATCATGACATACGCATACGCATCATACAGCACAATCTCGTTTATTTTGAGAACATCATTGCCTGATACATATCGTGCATTACATACAACTAACCTTTACCATTCAAGAAAGATACAATCAAATTCTCACAAAATTCAAGCTATGAAGCCCGGATACGACCGGATAATATCTTGATTTCTCCATCATATTGTGAAGCCCAGAGAACGACCGAATAACAGTATCAAAATATCGCGAAGCCTGGATTACGACCATATAATGGTATCTCTTAAAAGCAAGCTATGAAGCCCGGATTCGATCGGATAATAGTTTAATCCCCAGCAAGCCGTGAAGCCCGGATTACGACTGGATAACAACTCAGCAAGTTATTGTGAAGCCTGGATTACGACCAGATAGCAATACAAGACCATGAAGCTTGGATTACGACCAGATAATGGTAGAAGATGTTTGAAGCCTGGATTACGACCAGATAGCAGCCAAGAATACTACGAAGCCTGGATTACGACCAGATAGTGGTATATCTTTAATACAAGTTATGAAGCCCGGATTCGACCAGATAATATCTTGATTTTCCCGAACACCATGAAGCCTGGATTCGACCGGATAATGGTATATTACATCGTGAATCCTGGATTACGACCAGATAGCGGTAAAAAGACACTGAAGCCTGGATTATGACCAGATAACAGTGAGGGACACTGTGAAGCTTGGATTACGACCAAATAGCAGTTCACCCGGCCAATTACTATGAAGCCCGGATTCGACCAGATATTAGTAGTCCCAAATCAAATGGAAACCCGAATGCGACTGGATAACCACTTGATTTCTTCTGAAGACTGGATTTCGACCAGATAAGAAGTAAGGTATTGTGAAGCCTGGATTCGACCAGATAGCAGTACGAGACACCATGAAGCCTGGATTCAACCAGATAATGGTATGAAACATCTTGAAGCCTGGATTACGACCAGATAGCGGTACAAGACACTGCGAAGCTTGGATTTCGACCAAATAGCAGTTTACATGGACAATTACTAATAAGCTCGGAGTCGACCGGATATTAGTGTGCCCTAAATTCAAGTTGAAGCCCGGAGGCGACCGGATAACAACTGAATTCATTATGAAGCCTGGATTACGACCAGATAAGAATTGAGAAATTGCGAAGCCTAGATAACAACCGGATAGCAAGATTAATCTCATCTCTCCAGTAAGTCACTGTAAAGCCTGGATTACGACCAGATAGCAGTCAATCTTATCACTATGAAGCCTGGATTACGACCAGATAGTAGTTCATTATCACCTCTTCAACTAAGAGGCAATTCCTCAGTAGAATAACGGAAGACCGAAGTTCCTAAAATTCAACTTTTATCAAAATAGAGATGATTCCCCAGTAGAATAACAGACGACCGAAGCTCCTAAAATTCTATTTCTCCCAAGATAAAGAACAACATTCCCCAACAAAATCTTCCTCAACAACAGGTATACAAGCTCTCGCTAAGGAATCTCTTATACGACACTCCTTCGGATGGCATCTTTAAGCCCATCTCCCGTAATCAATCTCTAAATGGCATCTGTAAGCCCATTCCTGACATCACAAGACAAATACAACTTCATGCGAGTGCAAATTTCTGGGCACTCTAGTGTTCAATCATCTTCAACCTTCGGATCACGAAAGGCAGATACCCAATCTACATCCTCAGATTTAAGAAGATTGAACAGGAGCAGCTGTTGTACACCAAAATTTTCCCTCTCATATTTCTGAATACATTTCAAGAAAAATTCTCAAGTTGCTCAAGGAAGTCCAAGGGTTGACTAGACAAGCTCTCTCCTAAGGCAGTCTACCTCAAATTAGGGTTTCATGTTGCATCAAGATACTTGAGTCCAAGGGATCCAAAATTCTCACCATTGTCCTAATATGTTCTCAAGATCATCCATGTCAAGTTTCAAGCCTTGTAGAGAAAGTTTGCTCAGTCAATTGCTCAAAAGCCTGAAAATCGCTTGTGCTAGGGCAAAAGTCAACTATGGCCTACATGCAGTCAAACTTCAAGAGTTTTGGTCAACATCTTCATTTTGAAGTATTATTCATCATTTTATCAAGGGTTGATCATGATTCATCAAGGATTGCTCATAATTCATCAAAACCCAAAAGTTGCTAAATTAGGGTTTTGTAGGAAAAGTCAACTCAACTTTGACCAAGCATAACTTTCTCATACTTTATGAGAAATGACCCATCCAAAGCTCATTTTTAATAGAATTCAATGCTCTACGATCCATCTTCAGCTCCCAAGTCCAAAATATGTACTCACAAGAAGTTATGAATTTGAACATTATAGGTCATTTTGAAAAGTCAACAAAAACATCTTTTTTGTCAAAGCTTCATACATGAACATGGAATACCAAATTGAGATGAGACAAAAATGTTTGCTTATAGGAAATCTCAAGCTTTCTAAAAAGTCCAAGAACACCTTCAAAGAGTCAAAATTGAGGAAGTTATGCATTGGTGAAGTTGACCCTTTTTGCAAAATTGTCAAAAGTAAAATATGCCTCAAATTGCAATTTTTGCTAAATGGGCCTAACCTTTTGCACTTGTTTTGAGTTGGTAGCATGGTCCACGAGCCCTAGCTATTTCCACTTGTCATTATCTTATTTTTATTATTTATTTTTATTTTAATTAAATCAATTTAAATCAAAATAAATCATGAAAAATCCAAAACATTGAAATCCAAAGATATTGTGCATGTTTCAGGTCTTACATCCAGTTGGCAAGTGATTGAAATCGTGCAAAGCCTTGGTGTGTAGAAAAAGATTGAATTTGGCCTATTTTTGGAAAGATATTCAAAGGAATCAAATCAAAATCAAAAGCCATGATTGATAAAGATTGAGCACACTTTTTCAACCCTAATTCATTCCTCAATACATAAGGAACATTGGCAGACCTAAATCAAGAGGTTGGAGAGGCGCACAAGGTCAGAACAAACTTGAAAAAAATCAAGAAAAAGTGTTGAATCGAATTCATATTTCCAGGCATTCTCAAGACTCTCTAGCCATCCCAATTGTTTCCTGGGATCACAAGGAACCCATACCAATCAAGAACAAGCAATTTCAGGCGCTAGAAACCACTGTAAGGCAGTCACGACATTGAACTTTTTTTGAATTCGATTTGCATAATTTTGGAAATTATAGCATGAGATAATCACATATTCTGGTTCCTTAACACATTTGCAAGCTATCCATATCATCCAATTGCATTTTTATGGACCGAATCAAGAATTGCCATTGTTAGGGTTTTTGGTTTCGTTTTAGGGTTTTTGTGTGCAGGCAAAATTAGCCCCCATGAAGGGTATCATGATGTTCAGGATGACAAGACGGTTCAATTTATGGCATTAGAAATCATTTATCATGTCCAGGAAGGATATTGGAACGAACCAGGGTTGTAGCTACAGACATACATCTGTAGGTAAAAACCTTTCACTTTTAGCAACGGAGCAAGGACAGGGATGACCAGCGTGGCATCATCCCGTTGGTCCATTCAAAATTCTGACGCGCGTTTTTATTATTCTCCACTAACTCCCTTTATTTGCATATTATCTATTATTGTTATTTTATGTACAAATGAAACACACAGCTCAGTTGGTGGCCAGGCGTTGGAAAAGTGCTTTGGGGCCTGGGTTCGAATCCCAGGTCCCCCCAATTATTCCATGTTATTTTGCTTCAGGTAATCCAGCGTGCACACAAGCCAAGAGAGCACCATGTATCCTCAAGATCCAACCTTTGGATCTCTAGATGGCCAGATCTAAAGGCCATCAGATGAAAGTCCACCAAAGCCCTCAGTCAACGCATGGCAGGAGATCTTGGAAGTCAAACGTGGGCCTTGTTTTCTTGGGCCAGACTTGGCTATCCACACCCCCCTCGGATTGCTATTTTAGGCCCAATCTCTTTAATCTTTTCTTTTTTATATTTTGTTTTATTTAATTAATTTATTTATTTTTACTAACAACTTAATTTTTCTTTTATCAAAAAAATCACAAAAAATGTTTTTCATCCAATTAGAATTAGAGTTATTTTTTTATACAAATATTAATTAATTAGGTTATTTAATTTTAGGTAACTTTAATTTCTTTTTGTATAATAAATTAAAATTAATTAGAACAATTAGGTTTTTTTTTGTTTCTAACTTAATTATGTTTTCTTTTTCTTAAAATAACCAAAAAAAATAAAAATAGGTTAAATTTAATTATTTTCATTAATTTAATTTAGTTAGCTCATTAATTTTGTATTTAACTTAAAAAACTAATTCTTTTTCTTAAAAATAGTCAAAAACAAGAAAAACATTTTTTTTTCTTTCAATTAGGTTAGGAAGGGTCAAAACCCTAGTTCTCTCTCGTTCTTAATTTCTTCGCGCGCGCTTTATTATTTATTTTTACCATATTAATGAAATTGCTCACAAGTTGTAATAGATTAATTAGGACCTTTTACTTTCATTTATCATTTCTTAAGGATTTGTTTTTGGCTATATAAATACCCGAAGCCTTGTAATAGCTTAGCTTTACTTTCCGCACTTTAAATTTCACAAATTATTAACTGTTAGATGTATGAATATTAGGGATGCATGACAAGAATGTATGTAAAATTTAAAACAGTTAGCAAACCATAAATGTGCAAAGATAATAAACTTGAAATTGATCACTCGCACATGCGCACTCCTAGGGTATGCTCCCACTTCGGTTGCCTTTGGTAAACGGTCATTGAGTATAGGATATTTTAGTGGTCGCCCTTTTGTCTCAAAGATCAAAGTTGCCTCGGAATGGTTGCCTCAGATATTGTTGTCTCGAATAATTGATCTAAGACATTAGGGTTATTACTAAGACGTCCTAACATTGCTTTAGTGAACATACGTCCCTTTCGAATTGACCCTTAAAACTCCAGCGACGGTGCTACCTACTCACTAATAGTGGGATAGCGCTATCTAAAGGAAATGAACATAGAACAATTCTTTTTTTCGAGTAGGCAGATTAGTTCTTAAGTACTTGCTCAATACAAACAAACTTTTTCACACTTACACTCCTTTACAAACAAAGTTTTCAAAAACACTTCGTAACACTCTTGAAGACAGAAGAAAGAGTTAAATCGAAGTCAAAACAAAAACTTTTCAAATCACACAAACACAAAGAAGCAATTTTGAAAATGATGAGCAATTACCTAAGATCCCGTAGATAACTACGGATAGAAAGGGTGCTAATACCTTCCCTTTCTATAATCTACCCCCCCGTACTCAAAAAATCTCGAAAAAAGGAGTTTTTCTGTGCTTTTTTCCTTTCCTTGTTGGATAAAATAAAAGTCGATGGCGACTCTTTCTTACCGCGACATTTTGCAAACACAAACGCAAAATGCAAACCAGCATTCCTAAAACAGTCCCGGTTCTGGCCACCGTATCACAACTATCATGTCATCAACATATACCTCTATCTCATGGTGAATCATGTCATGGAACAAAGCTACCGTGGCTCGCTGGTAGGTTACCCCAGCGTTCTTCAATCCAAACAACATCACTTTGTAACAGAAAGTACCCCATTGCGTGACGAAGGTTGTCTTCTCCATGTCTTTGGGTGCCTTCTTGATCTGATTATAACCAGAGAAACCGCCCATGAAGGAAAATATCTTATGTTGTGCGGTGTTGTCAACTAGAACGTCAATGTGGGGAAGCGGGAAGTCATCCTTGGAGCTTGCCATGTTCAAATCTCTGTAGTCCACACACATCCGTACCTTGTCGTCCTTCTTAGGCACCGGGACTATGTTAGCAACCCATTATGGATATGAGGTGATAGCTGAGAACCCTGCGTTGAATTGTTTCATAACTTCTTCCTTGATCTTCTCTGACATTTCAGGGCGCATACGACGAACCTTTTGCTTTACTGGAGGGAAATCTTCTTAAGTTGGCAGACAATGAACCATAATATTAGTGTCTAGCCCTAACATATCTTCATATGACCAGGCAAAGATCTCAATGTAATCATGCAACATATGTATCAACCTCTGTTTGACACTAAGCTCTAAATTTGCACCTATCTTGACTTCTTTTCTATCTTCTTATGTGCCCAAATTCACTGTCTCAACTGGGTCTTCATGAGGCTGTATAGCCCTTTCTTCCTGTTGTAACAGCCTGGAAAGTTCTCCGGGTACCTTACAATCTTCCTCACCTTCGTCCTCGGCTTGGTTGATCAGATTTTCAAAGTCATAACCGACAATAGCAGAACCGTTATCAATGGGATCCAGAGTGGATATGGAACTGCAGTTTGATATGTGAGTGTGTGTAAGAGTATAGCTGTATTAAAAAGCAGAAAGGAAAAACAGAGAGCGCAAGATTTGTATGCAAAACATCAAATGCTTTATTAATGACATATGAGATTGAAACATGATAACCCTCACAAATAAACCATTGTGCCCCGGGTAAGACACATGGCCATAGAGTTTATATTGTTTAACTATTACATATCCAAAAATAAGAAAGACAATTACTTCTGAACAAAAGTAATCAATACAAAGTCTTTAGCCGTCCAGTTATTGGGTCCACTATTGGTAGTAGGGAAGATCTAACTATCCATGTCATAGTCACCATCACCGTCTTCTAAAGCTTTGACCCCATGGTTGCTGATGCGTAGGGGACGTCCTCCAGCACGAGCATGAAGAACAGCCCTTTGAGCCCCTGAAGAGAAACCCAAACCAAACTTCTCTGATTTGTATGGAATGTCATGGAGTTGGCCCCAAATGGTACACCCACCTTATTTAATAACTACTTTGGAGTCCTTGAGAGTAGACATTTTCAAGGGAGGTCTAGTGATCTTCGGCATATTGGTAACAGTCTTAGTTGCAGCCATGGTCTGGGGAACCTCTTCAAAGTTCTAACACGGAGTCTCGATGAACTCGCCATCCATTTCCACGTACCTGAAAGAGTTCAGGTGGCTTACCATGTATTCCTCTTTGCCATACACCATGACAATCTTTCCTTTCACCGAGTACTTCATCATCTGATGCAGAGTGGATGTGACAGCTCCCGCCCCATGGATCCAAGGGCGACCCAACAAACAAGAATAAGATGGTATGATATCCATCATGTAGAAGGTAGAGTCAAAGGTCTGATAACCAAATTTGATGGGGATGTCCACCTCCCCGTGCACTATTCTTTTTGAACCATCGAAAGCCCTTACTACAATGTTGTTGGGCTTCAGGGTCAAACCTTCGCAATCTAATCTATCTAGAGCCTTCTTGGGCAGCACGTTCAATGATTAACCAGTATCTACTAGAACATGGGCCAAAGTAGTGCCCCTGCATTTGATGGAGACATGTAGTGCATCATTGTGTTTTCTTCCTCTGGGTGTCAGATCAGCATCAGAAAAACCCAAATTGTTATCAGCCGTTAAATTGGCCATATAATCTTCAAATTGGTCAATGGATGTTTCTTGTGGAACATGGGCAGTCTTAAGGAATTTCACCAAAGCTTTTGCATGAGATTCAGAGCACAGTAGTAGGGCTAACATTGAAATCTTAGAAGGGGCCTGCCCCAGCTGTTCGACCACATTGTAGTCGCTCTTTTTAATCATCTTTGGGATTTCTTCCATTTCCTTCTTAGAAGCCTCTGGAATAGATTATGAATGTGCCTTCGTCTGGACAGGCTCAATCAATATGTCTTTGCCTCGATACTCGGCCGACTCAGTGATAGGGGTGGCAACAGGGGTAATCACAGGAATTGTGGTGGTAGTGTCAGCAGGAACAACAATAGGAATGATCACATGACTAGTAACGGCTTTTGGAGGAGAAATCTCAGGTTAGAACACTCTCCCACTTCTTGTTATCTTACTGGTCCCAATGATGTTTCCAATGTCGGGACCAGTATTTCCAATAACTTTGTCTTCAGCATCCAACAGGTCTTGCTTGACGCCATGGTAATAGACGCCAGCCCCATAGTTCCAAGGAACAGCCTTGTCCGAGGAGTATGGAATTGGCCCTGGCATAGTGATGATCAGGGGAGCCAACTTTGGAGCAGATGTAATCCTGAAGGGTCTTTTGGTGGAGACCCTGGGAGGATTGGCGGAAATGGTTATAATCGAAACTTCCTTACAAGAAACAGTTGTGACGAGAGTCTTTTAAAATAGGATCTCTTTATCATCCATCAGGCGCTGAACACCTACTTTCAACAAATAATAACCAGTCGATAGAGATAAACATAAGTGGAAATCTTCGCCACAGCCCGAAAATAAATCGACTTGCAACAAATTCCACTTAACAGCCATGAGAGGAGTAACAAGTTCCTTAACATAAGTAATAAATGTATCATCGTCAACAACATTAACACCACGGTTGTGCTTGGGCATGGGAGCAGTTATAACATTGGGAATCTCAGGAGCGTCAAATTCAATCTCCTTCGCCTCAATAAGGTCTTATACCTTGTTTTTCAAAGCGCAACAGTCATTTGTATCGTGGCCTAGACTTTCTGAATGGTAAGCACAGCGAGCATTTGGGTTGTAGCGAATAGATACGGTGTTGGGATTCTTAGGAGCTTCCCTCAAGGTAACCAAATTGGACTTCAGTAGGTGAGGAAAAATTTGAGACAAAGTCATATTTATTAGGGTGAATTGCCTTACAGGTCTTTCTGCTCTAGGCTGATTATTTCGTTGTTGAGTAACTGCATGCTTGGATATCATAACGGCCCCTACCGTTGGATAACGCTTGGTTCTGCCCTGATTTCTTTGATTGTAAACAACACTGACCTCTTTTTTTCCTATGAAAGGTCTCTTTCCTGCACTTGAAGAGGCATCCTTCTAAATCTTGCCACTTCTAATCCTAGCTTCCACTCTTTCTCCCATCAAAATCAACTCAGTAAAGCCAGCTAAAGAGCTTCTAATTAGATGATTGAAAAATGGACCAGATAGGGTACCCAGAAATATATCCACTAACTTCCTATCAGACATGGGGGGTTGGACTCTTCCTGCTAAGTCCCTCCACTTCTGAGCATAGTTTTTAAAACCCTCGCTCGAACCCATAGACATACTTTGGAGTTGTGTACGGGTGGGAGCAAGGTCTACATTATACTGATACTGCTTGTAGAAAGTAGCAGCCAGGTCTTCCCAGTTACGAATATTGGCCCCTTCCATCTGGTAGAACCACTCCAGTTGAGCCCTAGATAGACTGTCTTGAAAGAAGTGTACCCATAAGTCCTTGTCTGTAGTGTGAGGCTGAATCTTCCTCATATAAGATCGGAGATGCATCTTGGGACATGAGACCCCATCATATTTAGCGAACACCGGAACATTGAACTTCTGTGGGATGACAACCCTAGAAACCAAACCCAGCTCTTCAAAATCTAGCCCAGGTACCTTCTAGATTTCCATTGCATTCAGACGTTCCTCTAACTGTTTGTATTTTTCATCGGTCGGATAATACTGCTCCTTATTATAGTCAGTCTCATTATCAGATTCCCTTGGACTGGGGTCTTCCTCTCTTATTTCCCCTTCTTGATTGTCTCCTTCTTTTGACAAAGATGCTAGCTCTACAACTTGCCTTAGCGGTCCTCTAAACCTCCTTCCCAAATTCACCACACCAGCTGGCTTCTTGGGTTTCTTGGTCTTTTCTTTGATGATCAGGGCTTTCAGCTCTTCTTTCCTCTTGGACAGAGCCATGATCATTTATTGAAACTGAGCATTTTAAGTTTCTAGATCTTTCACTATTTGTTCGAGATCCATTGCTGAAATAAACAGTGAAGAAGATGAGAAACCTGCTTTGAAACCTGTTTATGCAATGATATGTATGATTTATGCATGCAATGTTTTCAAGGATTTCTAAGACTTAAATTTGCTTAAACATAAAGAGAACAAACTTTAATTGAATTAAGAAGTTTTATCAGTCACCAAGATGCCTCTTGGGATTACAAAGGAAGTAACAAAGCAAAAATAAACTCTCCAAGCAAAGAAAGACTCAAGCTTCCCACATGTGCATCCTCTTTGGTGCAATGTAAGCATTTATACTCTTCTCTTCGTGAAGTAACCTGGTGAGCTCTAAAACCTTCTTCTTGTTGGCGTGGAATTGGGTTTCAAAGGTATCCCGTTCTTCTATGAGTTAGATCCAGGATTTCTGTAGATCCTCGAAATCAGTTGGCATGTCAGGATGAAAAACAATGTAAGGAGTGTCTCCCTCAGCAATTGACTCCATAATCACAGGTAAGACGGCGGAGTAAGTCATCATAAGACATTGAGCACGAGCTCGCACCCATTTGAGGTAAGGCTCAAGAGGGATGGAATTCTTGTGCCCTAGTGTCTTTCTATCAACTCTGTTTACCATGCCCTAAGCTCGAATGAACCCCTTGCGATAACCCTGAACATCATTCTCATAGTCAAAGATGATTCCTTGGACGAGTGCATCATGAGGACCATCCCTTCTAGCATAACCAAATTTTCGCAACATCAAACAGGGATTATAAGTGATTCCTCCCCTAATGCCTAAGAGAGGGACATTAGGGAATTCCCAACAACGATCAATGATGGTAACATTCTCCAAGGATCAATAACACCAATGAATATCTGAATGTGTGAGGGACATCAACCTATGAGACCATCTCATACCCTGCTCATTCTTCAAAATAGACCGGGGTAGGTGGGAAATAAACCACCTAGCCAACAGAGGATTGCAACACAGAAGGGTCCATCTTCTCTTTAGAGTGCGAGTATGTAGAGAGTGTAGAATATCTCCAAGTAAAGTAGGCACCGGATTATGAAACAGAAAAACCTTGACCGTATTCACATCTATGAGTTGGTCCGGGTTAGGGAATAGTACCATCCCATAGATGAGAAGGTCCAACACTTCTTCAAAAGCTTGTAAATCTAGGGTATCCTAAAAATGGTGAGCTTTCTCAAACAGAAACTTAGCTATAAATCCCTTGATGCCTCTTCTAGTTTCCTAATTTACCACTACATCAGACTGTTGTAAAGACAGAGCTTGAGAAATCTCTTCAGGCTTTGGGTCTCTTTCCATACCGTTGAATGGTAACTGATTAAGGATAGGAACCCCCAATAACTGAGAAAACTCTTCTATAGTAGGCACTAACTGGTAATCAGGAAAAGTGAAGCAGTGATGTAACGGGTCAAAGAACTGAAAGAGCACCTTTATCATTTCTTCATCATAGTTTGAGGTGACCAAGTTGAGAAGTCGACCATGTCTTTCAGTGAAGGTAGAGCTTTCAGGAATCCTTGATGCTAATTCCTTGAGTTGAGGAGGTACCCTCACAAAGTTGACTTGGATAGTGTTCCTGCGAGCGGACGCCATGTCCTACAAGACAAGACAAAGATAAGCTCTATAAAATCCTTGAAATGGTTAGTATGACATGCCATGTTATGATGTCATGATTATGCTAAGAAATCACAGATATAGAAAGCACAAGAAAATCACACAAAAACCTTAGGTTTAAGGCTTGCATGGGTTTTAAAGTAATACCCTCTTGAAGTTTAGATTGGTTCAACCTGTCCTATAAATAGTAACCGGGTTCTAGAGGATCTCAACATCACTTATCTTTCCCACAAGTTTCATTCCGATAGACAACTGACTTGCCATCAAACAAAACTCAGGAGTCAAATCTCAATGAGTGTAGCATCGAGTATCAACTGACTTTGGGGATACGCCAAAGATGGATATCTCACTACGTCCTAATGGCCAAGTTGTTCAATTAAGGTTCTAAGGTCAATTGATGCTTCATGACACCATACAGCGGCCCCGTATTCTCCTTGATTAACTCAAGGGCTACCGGTACCCACCAAAGTGTCGCATCAATGTAGTTATCGCTTCAACCGTGTCGGTATACCCGCACAGTTTCCATGATCTATTGCTACTTACCTAACAGGTTTCCCAAGATCCGGGTGTAGGATCTATAGTAACCCAAACAATACCCTTAAAAGTAAAGAAATCAAAACAAACAAAGAAAACATATTAGAAATGAACTAGACCCTAAGGTAAACCCCACTTTTATTATTATCCCCAACAGAGTCACCAGTTCTGTGATACGGTGGCAGAACCGACTGTTTATACTAGTTTGCGTTTTGTATTCGCAAATATGCGGTAAACAAGAGTCACCACCGACTTTTATTTTATCCAACAAAGGAAAGGGTGAAAAGAACAGACAAAAGACCCTTTTCGAGATTTTATGAGTAAGGGGGTAGATTATGGAAAGGGAAGGTGTTAGCACCCTTTCCATCCATGGTTTTCCACGGGCTCTTAGGTACTTGCTCATTTTGAAAACTTCTTTCGTGTTTGTGTGTTTTGAAAAGTTTTGTTTGCTTTATGATAACTCTTGTATCAGTCCTCAAGAATGTTGATAAAGCGTTTTTGAAAAGAATTTTGAAAGTGTGGTGTGAAAAAGTTGTTTTTTGAGCAAGTACTTAACCGCTATCTACCTACTCGAAAAAGGCATTCTTTTCCTCCTTTCCTTTAGATAGTGCTATCCTACTATTAGTGAGTAGGTAGCCTTATCGTTGGATGTTTGAGGGACTATCGAAAGGGACGTTACGGTCACTAAGGAAATTGGGCAAGAACTCTTAGTAACTGTCTTAAAGTTCTAAGACCACTTTTTTAACTGAGGCAACAGTCGAAAGGGTCATCAAGGGACTTGTGATCTCTTAAACTCAAGGACAGTCACTAAAAATTTTCACGTTTCGAGAATTGTGACCGTTTCGAAGGCAACCGAAGTGGGTGATACCTTAGGGGTGCAAGTGTGCAATATTGTGCTTTTTTCAGGTATTTTTATCTTGATGTTAGTGATCTAAGATTTATTGGTTAGTGTAATACGGTGGGATAACTGACTTGGGATGTTTTACGTTTGATTGCAAATTGTTGCGGTTAGCAAGAGTCGCCACCGACTTTTCTTTTATCCAAATAAAGGAAAGGTTGAAAAGAACAGGAAAGACCTTTGAGATTATTTTCTTGAGTTCGGGGGGTAGATTATGAAAAGGGAAGGTGTTGGCATGCTTTTCATCCATAGTTATCTATGGGCTCTTAGTTTCTTGCTAGATCACTTTCTTTGTTTGAAAATATGCTTTGTGGTGGTTTTTGAAAGTATTTTTGAAAAGCGCCTTTGTTTAGGAAAACTTTGTAATGGTTCTCGTTTTATAAGAACGTATACAAAGTGTTAGAATTTTTGAAAATATTTCATGTTTTGAAAGTGTTTGGTGTGTGTTTGCAAGGATGTTTGTTTTGAAAGTGAGCAAGCAACTAAGAACGTTTCTACCTACTCAAAAGTCTTTTGTTTATTTCTCTCCTTTCCTTTGATATTTCTATCTTACAATTGATTGGTAAGAAGCCTTATCTTTGGATGTAAAGGGACGGGTGTGGGTCATCGTGGATATATCTTAGCATTTCTCTTGAGGGACTAAGATCATTTGTAAGGCAGCATTCATAGCGTCATCGAGGGACTATGATCTTGTATTTTTTATTGTTTTTGCTAAGACATTCCACATGCATAACATGACCATTTTTAGGCAACAAGTGGGAATACCCTAAGGGTGCATGTGTGAATAGTGTGTTTGATTTACATGCATTTAGTCTTTGATTAGGATTGTCTACTTGTTGGTTTTTATCTTCCCATACAAATCCTAATTACTAGTTGTGATACGATGGCAGAACCGGACTGTTTTGGAAAATGCTGGTTTACATTTTGCGTTTGTGTTTGCAAAATGTCGCAGTAAGCAAGAGTCGCCACCGAATTTTATTTTATCCAACTGGAAAGGAAAAAAACATAGAATAATTCCTTTTTCAAGATATTCTGAGTACAGGGGGTAGATTATATAAAGGGAAGGTGTTAGCACCCTTTCTATCCGTAGTTATCTACGGGCTCTTAGGTACTTGCTCATCTTTCAAAATTGCTTGTGTGTGTTTGTTTTGAAAAGTTTTGTTTACTTCGTTTTAACCCTTGCTTCTGTCTTCAAGAGTGTTACGAAGTGTTTTTGAAAACTTTGTTTGAAAAAGTGTAAGTGTAAAAAATTTGATTTGAGCAAGTACCTACTAGCATCTACCTACTCAAAAAAAGATTGTTTCTATTCTTGTTTCCTTTAGACCGTGTTATCCTACTATTAGTGAGTAGGTAACCCTAGTCGTTGGAGTTGTAAGGGTCAATTTGAAAGGGACGTACGATAACTAAAGCAATGTTAGGACGTCTTAGTAATAACCTTTAGTGTCTTAAGATCATATTTGAGGCAACATTTCTGAGGCAACCTTTCTGAGGCAACATTTCCGAGGCAACATTTCCGAATGGGACATTTGATCTTTGCTTAGACAAGAGGGCCACCACTAAGACACCCTATACTTAATGACCGTTTACCGAAGGCAACCGAAGAGAGAGTATACCCTAAGAGTGATATGTGCGAGTGATTTGTTTTCAGTTATTTATCTTTGCACATTAGGGTTTTCTAACTGTATTAATTTGTCATGCATTCTTGTCATACAATCCTATTAACGTACATCTAAACAGTTAACATTTGCGGAAATTAAAATGCGAGAAATAAAACTACGCTATTATAAGGCTTCGGGGTAGGGATTAATTACATAGCCAAAAAACCCGTAAAACGATAAATAAATAAATAAAGTCCTAGATTAAACTATTACATACCGTGAGCAGTTATATTAATATTGCAAAAATGATAAACACGCACAATGAATCGAAAATGAGAGATTTAGGGTTTTGACCCCAACTACCTAATTGTAATTTAAAAATAAAAATTATTTTTTGTGGTTTTTTGTGCTATTTTGGAAATAATAAAGTTTAATTGAATAAATAAAAACCTAATTACTAATTAATTTAAATTTAGTTAAATCAACCTATTTTTTGTATTTTTTATTTTGAGAAAGAAATAAAAATTAAATCAAGCTAACCCTAATTTTCTAATTTATTTTAAATATATAAAAAAAGTTAGAATAAACCTAAGTTAAATTAAACTAATATTAAATTAAATTTGATAAATAAAAAAATCCTAAATCTAAATTTGTGAAATTTGATTTTATGATTTTTTGTGAAAAAAATAAATTAATTTTGTTAGAAAATAAATTAAACAAATTAATTTAAATAAAAGAAAAATAGAAAAGAATAGGAATGGGCCTGGTTTTGTAGTAAGAGGGGGTGCCAATTGCAATTCTGGGCCCAAATGTTGATGGCCTGTTTGACCTCCCACAATCCCATGCATGCGTTTGACTCAGGTACATGGTAGACCTTCATTGTGGGCGTATGAGATCTGGCCAGGAGTACATCATGTGGATGATGTTGAGAGTACATGGAACATGCTTGATGATGGGAAGCACTGGATTGTCCTGAAGCTATTGAGAAAATAATAAAATGCACACGCATGGGATCGAACCCAGGACGTGTGCATCAAAGGCCACCAACCTCACCATCTGCGCTAGCTTGTTAGTTGTAACAATAATGAAACAAATAAAGTATAATACAAATAGCATGCCACTCTTCCCAAAACGCGCGCAGATTCAAACACACCACTCACATACTGCCACGCCATTGTCTTCTTCGTTGCTTCCGTCGTTTTAGGTAAAATACTTTTACCTACGAACATCAAGCGTAGGTATAGCCCCTGTGCATTTCCAAAATCTCATACACGCATGATAAATGGAAACCAATGGTACTAATCAACTTGTTGCAACCTCACGAGTATCATGGTACCATTATTCATGGCCAATTTTTCCTGTACAAGAAAACCCTAAAAATAAACCAAGAACCCTAACTATCACATCTGGGTGTATAGTCAGTAAAAACGCAATTGGATATAATCAATAGCTTGCAAATAACTAAAGGATCATGAATGTACCAATCAAACATGCTAAATGTGCCAGAATTAACGTATTGGATTTCAAGAAAGTATGGAGATCGTGTGACACTCATAGTGCGTTTCTGGGTGTTATGAAGCCTGTTAGTGGTTGAATCTTGATCCTTGGATGTCCAGCAACTGGTTGGGATGGTTATAATGCTTTGAATTATCCTGAAAAGTGGAAATCAGTTTGCCACTTTTCTTGATTTTTTTGAAACTTGCTCTCTCTTTTTCACGCCTCCTATTCCCTATTTTTGGTCTGCAATCCTTCCTTATGTATCCAAGACTGAATTAGGGTTGCAACTTGGTTTCAAATCTTCTCCAATTTTGATCATTTATTCAAGATTTGATCCTTTGTGCAAATCTTTCCAAATCAAGAAAAATTCAATCTTTTGTATCCATATGAGCCTTGCAAGATTTGATTTCATCTCCAGTTGTATAATAGACCTAAACATGCACAAAATCTCAAGCTTTGATTAGTTTTTGATATTTTCATGATTTTATTTGATTTAATTGAAATAAAATCAAAATAAATCACAAAAATAAAAGAATGACAAATGGAAAGTATCATGGGTCGTGGGTCACATTGCAAACATATTGCAAGCATAAAAAGTTGTGCCCATTTAACAAAAATTGCAATTTTGGGCATACTTGACTTTTGGCAATTTTGCAAAAAGGGTCAACTTTACCAATGCATAACTTCTTCAAATTTGACCCTAGAGATGTGTTATTGGACTTTTTAGAAATCTCAAGATGTCCTCTAAGCAACCCTTTTGGTTGCATCTCAATCGAGTCTTCCATGTTCATGTATGAAGCTTTGATCCAAAAGGTGTTTTTGTTGACTTTTCAAAATGACCTATAATGTCCAAATTTATATCTCTTTGTGAGTGAATATTTTGAACTTAGGAGATGAATATGGATTGTAGGTAATTGCATCCTCTTCAAAATGAGCTTTTGATGGGTCATTTATGATAAAGTATGAGAAAGTTATGCTTGGTCAAAGTTGAGTTGACTTTTCCTGAAAAACCCTAATTTAGCAACTTTTGGTTTTTGATGAATTGTGAGCAATCCTTGATGAATCATGATAAACCCTTGATCAAATTATGAATGATACTTCAAAATTAGGATGTTGACCAAAAATCTTGAGGTTTGACTGTATGTGGGCCATAGTTGACCTTTGACCTAGCACATTCGATTTTCAAGCCTTTGAGCAATTGACTGAGAAAACTTCCTCTGCAAGACTTGAAACTTCACATGGATGATCTTGAGAACATATTAGGACAATGGTGAGCATTTGGGATCCTTTGGACTCAAACATCTTGATGCAAAATGAAACCCTAATTTGAGATAGACTTTCTTATGAGAGAGTTTGTTTGGTCAACTCTTGGACTTCCTTGAGCAATTTGAGGACCTCACTTGACATGTATTGAGAAATATGGGAGGGAAAATTTTGGAGTACAACACTAGCATTTATATGAAAGCGATAAATTGCGGAAAGTAAATGTTCTACGCTATTAAAATTATTAGGGGGATGGGGTGTACACATTTACAAATGGGGATTACAAGAAATTAAAGTTCTAATTATCTATTACAACCATATTGAAATAATATACAAGAAATGTAAAATTGACTTGTTTTGTTTTGTTAAGAGAAGAAATAAGTTTGCTTAATAAAGTATTTTTTTTATCTTTTGGTTTTAAAAGAAATAAAATAAAGTATAAAAATATTTTTGGTGTTTTTGATTATTGAAAATAAAAATAAAATAATAAGAGGAAATGGGTCAGAAATAGCGCATTGCTGGAATAAGAGAGAACCGAAGTTCTGACTCTGGTGCACTGCAAGTCATAAAGAAAATGTTAGCAGAAAAGGGGGAGGTCAGAAGTTCTGGGTCCAGGCACACTAGAATTCTGGGTTGCTAGGAATAAGGAAAAATCCTAAAAGTTCTGATGTAACTGGCTGCATAGAAGTTCTAGTATTATTGGAAGGTCAGAAGTTTTGGTTGTTGAGAAAATCTGGAAGTTCTGATGTAGTTGGAAACCTAGAAGTTCTAGTGTCACTGGCAAGCTAGAAGTTCTGATAATGACTATGTGAGGTGTCAATGATGTTGGATGGGAACGTCTAGAAGTTCTGGTCTGACTAATGGGGTAAAAATGTCAGGAAATAAACATAAAAGGGGTGTTTCTGGGACTAGAACTTAGGACCCTTAACACTAATGTCTTATGCATGCGTTCTCTACCACTGGGGTGGCTATACATCCAGTATTAGAAGCAAAAACATAAACGTATATCACAAAGTAAGTTTTGATGATGAACTTCATCTCTCTCTCCATGCCAGTCAGAGCATCTGCAACTTAGTTATTCCTCAACAAAAATGAAGAATGCAAACATAATAATTATGGCAGGTTTCATCATGGTTTCAGAAACATAAAATACCAGGACTGTAAATTAGAAACAAGCATGTATTTTGCTGATCCTGATTCTAAATCCTAATTTCCTCAAGAAGTTATGAACTGAAATTTTCTCTACTTAGGCAAAAATACATGAAATCTATGAATATGTACAGAATCGGAGTCAGGATGTCTACATTGTATTTTTGGACATGCAAGTCTAACAATGCCTAAGTAATATGATGAGAGTCAGCAGAAGCTTACCTTGCAGCTGGAAAATGTCCTGTGAGCTAGAGCTTGGTTCTGATTGCTGGGATGTTCTGGTCAGCTTTCTCACGTGCTCAAAAAGTTGGAAAAACCTTTAACTTGAGCTATGAATGGCTGAAAAATTCTGGAACAGCCAAGAAGCAAAGTTCTGATTTTTGAAATGGAAGTTGGTGGAGATGGAATTGTAGTCTATAAACAGAAGTTGGGATTGTTTATAAATGTATGTTAGAAACTGAGTGGGTGATTTGGCCAAGAGATGTGCAAGAAAATTAGAGTTTGGAAAACAGAAACTAGCAAGTTTTGTGTTTATGTTTGTAGTTTCAAGTTCTTTGAAATTTCAACAAGGTTTCAAGGCTAATTTTAAAATTCTCTACCTCTTTTCAGTTGCAAATGAAGTTCAATTTATAGGCAAGGATTTAGTAGCTTGGAGAAGTCAAGGGTACATCCATCATATGCTAAGGCACTGACTTGTTCTTGAAGCAAGTTTAAACAAGTATGGTTCAAGGCACAACGTAGGGTAGTTAGCAGCTTTTAGACGTGCCTATGCTGGATTTGTAAGCATGAATTAAGGAAAAGTACCCTCAGAAGCAAAAGCAAAGCATGGGCCCAATATAAACTTGTGCGAAAGTTTAATTTTCAAGGACAACAATAGTACTTCTATATCACACGTGGGGAAATCCTTTGGATAAAGACTCAAAAGTGGGTGTGAGGATTAAATGATGATGAGATTTATCAAAATAGAAATCCTGCAATATGAGATTATGCACCATAGTTTACTCTGGATCAGAACTTCAGCATCAGCGTAACTTAGAACAGACATCCAACTTCTGATCTTCGAATCTCCCTGCTCCAGCATATTCTGAAAGAGTTCTCAGACTTTTCCAAAAGCTTGTAACACGCTTTGTAAATCATATTTGAATTGCTCTTGCAAATTCTAATTGGACCTACATGAAGATTGGCCCAGAAGTTCTAGCCAAATTCTATTTTGAAAGTGTCCAGAACTTACTGAATGTTGCAGTTTCATGGACGTGCCTTTGAGGAGTTATAACTTGAAATCCCAGCACTTCTAGAAGAAGTTCTGTTCTGTAATGTTTTAGATCTCATTGAGATCTACAACTCTTGTGTTAGGAGTTCTTCCATAATCAACTTGTATCATGGTGAAAATCTGGCCAGAAGTTCTGAACTTATCATATTTCCTAAACACTTAAAAAAAGTTCTAAGTATTTAGAACTTTGACTTTTTCAACATAATCTTGACTTTTGATTTTCTTGATGAAACAAACTTCGTGTTCCAACATGTCTTGATGAAATATGATTCTTGGAACTTAATTTTGATCCAAAAGTCAATGTTTGACTTTTTAGTGTGCAATTGACCATTTTGCCCTTGTGCCAATTCCAAACCTAAATGGATGCATTAGTACTGCAAACTTGATGTCATGGAAAATCTTATGAGATAATCCTTGAGAAATGAGAGGGAAAATTTTGGGGTACAACAGCTGCCCCTGTTCAATCTTCTTAAACCTGAAGAGTTAGATTGGCGAGTCCGCCATTCGTGACTTGAAGGTGGAAGATGATTGAACACAAGAGTGCCCAGAAATTTGTGCTTGATAATGTGTTAGTTGACTGTGTAGGGAATGGGCTTAGAGATGCCATTTGGAGGGATGACTGAGAGTTTTCGGAGATGGGCTTATAAATGCCATCTAAAGGTGATTGTTGACAGAAATTAGACTAAGTCTAAAATCAACTTCAATTGGAAAATAATTAGAATAAATCTTTGGAGCGGTTTATCTGAACCAGAGAAAGTGTATAACAGAGAGGAATCAGTATAAACCATTGATCGATTTAAACTAAACCAGCAAAGGTCTTGGATATTCTTCAATTTATGATGGGCCTGTGTGTGGCTGTTTTAGGAGACATATGAGGGGGACGCCTGGGTAGGGCTACTTCAAGATGAATCTAGGTGAAGCTTCACATAGAATTTAAGAGAAGGAACCTGGGCAGGGTTGCTTTAGGATGAGTTCGTGTGAAACTGCATTTGGAAATGTCTGATAAGGAACCTGGGTAGGGTTACTTGATGATGAGTCAGTGTAAAACTGCATCTGGAAATGTATGAGAAGGAACCTGGGTAGAGTTACTTGATGATGAGTCTGTGTAAAACTGCATCTTGAAATGTCCGAGAAGGAACCTGGGTAGGGTTACTTCATGATGAGTCCGTGTAAAACTGCATCTGGAAATGTCTGAGAAGGAACCTGGGTAGGGTTACTTGATGATGAGTCCGTGTAAAACTGCATTTGGAAATGTCTGAGAAGGAACCTGTGTAGGGTTACTTCAGCTGGTCGAGTAGATAGTTGTCCTGTCTTGTTTCAGGTATTAATCTTTGACCTCATAAATAAAGATAGTTTTATGGCTTGTTAGAGGTATTAATCTTCAATCTCTTCATGTAGATAGTTTTCCTGGAATGTTACAGGTATTAATCTACAATCAGTCATCCATAAATAGTTTTCCTGGCTTGTTACCGATATTAATCTGGAACTTGAAAAGGTTGGTCGTTGACATAGTTGTCCTGTTTGGTTTCAGGTATTAATGTCTAACCTGAGAAAGAAAGATAGTTTTCTTGGCTTATTACAGGTGTTAATCTTCAATATCTTCATGTAGATAGTTTTATTGGATTGTTACACGTATTAATCTACAATTAGTCGTCCACATATAGTTTTCCTGGCTTGTTGCAGGTATTAATCTGGAACTTGAAAAGGTTGGTCATTGAGATAGTTGTCCTGTCTGATTTCAGGTATTAATCTCTGACCTGAGAAAGAAAGATAGTTTTCTTGGCTTGTTACATGTGTTAATTTTCAATCTCTTCATGTATATAGTTTTCCTGGCTTGTTATAGGTATTAATCTACAATCAGTCATCCACATATAGTTTTCCTAGCTTTTTACAGGTATTAATCTGGAACTTGAAAAGGTTGGTCGTTGAGATAGTTGTCATGTCTAGTTTCAGGTATTAATCTCTGACCTGAGAAAGAAAGATAGTTTTCATGGCTTATTACAGGTGTTAATCTTCAATCTCTTCATGTAGATAGTTTTCCTGGCTTGTTACAGGTATTAATCTATAATCAATCATCCACAGATAGTTTTCGTGCCTTGTTACAGGTATTAATCTGGAACTTGAAAACGTTTACTTCATGATGAGTAGGAATTCATGTAAGATTTTTCATGATGAGCTCGTGTAAAGCTGCACCTGGTCACATAGGTAGTTGCTCTGTCTTACTTTAGAAACTAAACTTGGACCTGTTGAAAATTGTTGATGATAACGATCTGTTGATTGACCTTTTCCTGAAAAGGTAAAACGTTAGCTGTATGCAATGTCATGATGTATGAAATGCATGGTGTCCTCAAAATAAATGAGATTATTTCGTATGCATTTATCATGTATGTAAGTGTGAAATGTTATTGAAATGTAACTTTGTCTGGGAAAATAAATCCTTGACAAATGCTAGGGAGCCTTGGGAAATGAAATCCCGGACCGCTGTTGTGGATGAAGAGTATGCTCCTCTTTGGACCTGGTTTTAGAATGTTTCCACTGGGGATTCCTGTTCAGTTGATTGAGGAGAAACTCTGTTGGGGAATATTGGCTTTACTTGAGAAGGCTCTGTAGAGAGTGTTGATCTCTGTTTTGGGGAAAAGAGTTCAGGAGTCTTTGTTGATCTACTGGGGAGTTATTTTGGGGAAGATTAAATAAACTTTTATCTGGTTGTTATCCAGGCTTTGTAGAGAATTTCTGAAGTTAACTGGTATCTGGTTGGTTTTCAGGCTTCACAATAACTTACTAGGGGTTGTAGAACAGTCTACTGGGGAGAGGAGTTGTGTTCCCTTGATTTGTAGTAATCGGAGAGGCAAACTCAAACTGGGGGATCTGTAGTTTGTTGGGGAAATAAACCTTGTCGCCAGTCTGTTGGGGAGGCGTCTTCAGAGATTGAAACCCTGGTTGGGGATCATCCTATGAACAGGATTTTAGGGGAGATCTGTCACTGCCCCTAGTAGCAGGTGTTTGTGGTACCGCCAGGAAACATTTGACTTTATGTAACCCTTTCTTGGGATTCACGTTCAATTCCCCAAGTGATTTAGATGGAGACCTGCCTCTGGTATATTCAGCAATTCTTGAGAGATTTCTTGGAAACTTGATAGGACTTCCCCAGGTATGTTGGATAGTGACACGCCATGCCCCTTTGCTTATAGGAGATCTCTCATTGGAAGTGTCTTCCCACTTGAAATGATTTTGCTCTTTGAGAAGGTTTTTGTTCACCGAATATTCGTCGTGCGAATTTCTCTGCTGTCAAACAAATATTCATATGCAAACAACGATATTTAAATAATGCAAAGTTTATGTTTATCTTTGAAGTTTTGAAAATGCGTTTTAGCAGATAAAGGAATTTTTGTAGGAAAATTCAACTCAGGATTTAGAGTGAGCCTTACAGGAGTCAGAATACCTTTTGTCACAGTATGCTTTCGAATTAACCCATTCTTCAATTAGGACTTTTGAAGGGTTATAACATGGATTGGTTCACAATTTAAGAAACAAAGGGTAAAGGCTCAAATTTTATTTGTACTCACCCGTTCTTCGTGATATTCTTCAGTCCTAAACTCAGTTAATTGTACGCTCGAACTCCAATGACGTTTTGGTGATGGTTCAGACAAGTTTAGTTTATCGGAAGCCAGTCATTTTTTTGCAACATTTTTCATGTTGGTCTAGGATCTGTAGTGATCTCTTTTTTTATTTATTATCCCTGATTTTGCTGGACTATTCTTGTTTTTGAGATTATAGTCAGCGGGATGCCCCGGTTAATCTTAAGTCTCTTTCATAGGTTTTGACTTAGTGGGATTTTCCTTTTTTGAGAGATAATGACTGCCTATTTGATAGGGAACCATCACCGTCTTTTGGTTCAGAAGGAATGTTTTTGACGTCATTCGTTGTATACGAAGTGAAAGTTTACGACTAGACGCGCATTTTAATTAACTGAGAGACTACCCTGCCCCAGGTTTTGATTATAGGTTTCAAATTTTGTAAAACGGAAGCTCCTACTTCTTTGGCTCAAAGGGGTTGACTAGGGATTATCTTCCTTATAACTCCAGTGTTTAGGATTTGAAAGAACGCATGTACATCATCAACAAGGTCTGTTCAAAATGCATAATGTATGAGATCATGGCATTATTTTCATCATCCTCCCTCTAAAGACTTGCAACTTTTAAAAACAAGAGTTGAGTATCATAAAGGGAGTAAATGGCATAGTTTAAATGTAATGAAAATGAATGGACCAATTCAAGACAAACATATGCAATGCATTAATGAAATAAATTTTGACATTAATAGATAAATGTTTGAATAAACAAAGAAATTACAACTGAAAATTCAAATGAACAAAGGCCTCTTTGTCTAAACTTGTCACTTCAGGTGGTGAGCCTTTGAGGGATGGTAGAAGAATTCAGTCTGACCATCTTGTGTGAACTCCAGCACTCCTTCATCGATCAAGTCTTGAATCTTATTTTTCAATGCCCAACAGCTATTCGTATCATCTCCTGAACTATTGGAATGGTATGCACACATTGTATCAGGATGACAGTTAGGAGCGGAGGTATTGGGATTTCGAGGAGCATCCCTTAACGTAATCAACTCCATCTTCAATAAATGTTGCAATAATTGAGCCAATGACATTTTGATGTTAATAAACTGTCTCTCGGGCTTATTTTTCCTTTTCTTATTTTCCTGTTGATGTTGACAAGGTCGTTGTTGGGTTTGTGACGTGGTAGTAATTCGGAAAGGTCTGTTCTCCCCTGAACCAACTTCTTGTCTCATGGGAGGCTGAGTAGCGACTTGATCCTTAATTTTGACCGTTCGTTTCATACGGTTGCAACCGTCTTGATGAAGTTGGTTGACAAGGGCTCTCAGATCTTCTTGTCCTTTAGCCAGGTTTTGGATAAGAGTCATCTGGCCCACCAGTTGTCCCATCATTTGGTTCTTCATTATGGCTATCTCGGTTTGTAACCGCTCCAACCGGTCATCTCTGTTGTCCCTAGAATTTCCCATGATCATGCCCCTGGTGAGGAGCGCCTTCACCTCTTCTTGTCCCATAGATAGGTTCAAGAACATCTCTTAAAGTTGAGCATTTTGAATCTTAATGCTCTTGATGGTATGTTCTAGGGCCATCCTTACTGAAATAAACAGTAAGAAGATAAGGAGACCTGCATGATATGATGCATGTTATATGGATGCTATGTTGTCAAGGATTTATGAAATTTAAATTTGTCTAGACAAAGAATGAACAAACGTCAAATTGCATTAATCGGTTCAAAATGGTTACAACGTGCCCCTTGGGCTTACAAAATAAATCTCTAAGACAAAAATTTCGAACGCATCCTCTTCGGCGCAAGGTAGGCGTTCAAGCTTTGTTCTTCATGGAGTAGCTTTGTAAGCTCCAAAACCCTTTTCTCACTAGCGTAGAATTGAGCTTCGAAGGTGTCCCGTTCTTCTTTTAACCGAATCCAACCCTTTTGTAAGTCTTCAAGAGAAGTAGGCATATTGGGATGGAGGACAGTATACGGGAATTCTCCTTCAGCAACAGGCTCCACGATAATAGGTAGGATGGAGGGGTAAGGCATTACCAACTTCTGAGCATGAGCTCGTACCCACCTAAGGTAAGGCTCAAGGGGAATAGAATTCTTGTGTCCCAACGTCTTACTATCCACTTTGTTTACCATCCTCCAAGCTCGTACAAACCTTTGACGGTAGCCTTGATCGTTGCTCTCATAGTCGAACACCACTCCTTGGATGAGCATATCATACGGACCATCTCTTCGGGCATAACCAAATTGTCGCAAGGCTAAGCAAGGGTTGTAAGTGATACCTCCCCTAATGCCAAGCAAAGGAACATTAGGTAATTCTCTATAATGGTCGATGATAATAACATTCTCTAAGGATCGAGAACACCAGTGAATGTCTGGATGTTTGAGTGACATCAGCCTACGGGACCATCTCAAACCTTGCTCGTTCTTCAACACAGATCGGGGGAGATGCGAGACAAACCACCTAGAAAATAGAGGAGCGCAACACATGAGGTTCCCTCTCTTTCTCATAGTGCGAGAGTGGAGAGAATGTAGGATATCCCTCAAAAAAGTAGGCACCGGATTGTGAGACATGAAGATTTTGACAGCATTTACATCTATAAGTTGGTCAGGGTTTGGAAATAAAACCATTCCATAGATGATAAGGGCCAAGATTTCCTCAAAAGCTTGTAAATCCAGAGTGTTCCAACAATATTGAGCTTTCTCCAATAGGAACTTGGCTAGGAACCCTTTGACACCACTTCTTGTTTCCCAATTAGCCGTGACATTGGATTGTTGTAAGTGCAGTGCTTGGGAAATCTCCTCGGGGCTTGATTCTCTTTCAGTACTGTTGAAAGGTAGTTGATTGAGAATAGGAATTCTCAAGAGTTGAGAAAATTCTTCCATAGTAGGTACAAGCTGGTAATCGGGAAAGGTAAAGAAATGGTGCAAAGGGTCGAAGAACTGAAAAAGCACCTTTATCATGTCTTCCTCAATGCTCGAGGTAACCAAATTTAGGAGTCAACCATGTCTTTCGATGAATGAATAACTCTCGGTAACCCTTGATGCTAACTCTTTGAGTTGAGAAGGAATTCTTTCAAGACTGACTTGGATAGTATTCCTGCGGGTGGAGGCCATGTCCTACAAAACAGAACAAATATAAATACCAATAATCATTGAAATGGTTAGTGATAATGCTTATGATGTTATGATGTTTATGATTTTATGTACAAGTAAGCATATACATACAAGGCAAACAAGTCCTTAGGTTTAGGCTTGCATGGAGTTTGATAGGTAAGTACCCTCTTGAAGTTTAGTTGGCTCAAACCTGTCCTAGAAATAGTAATTGGGTTCTAGGGGATCTCAATATCACTGATCTTTCCTCATCGGGCATTGTTTCAGCACAAGCCTCTTTAACAGCAACCAAAATATCCTGAGAAGTATGATCTCAATGAGTGTAGTATCGAGTATCAACCAACTTCGGACTGCACCAAAGCCAGCTACCTCACTACTTCCTAATGGCCAAGTTGGTCAAGTAAAGGTTCTAAAGTCAGTTAGTGCTTAATGACACCACACAGCGGCCCCGTATTCTCCTTGACTACTCAAGGGCTACCAGTACCAACAAATGTGTCACACTAACGTAGCTATTATTTAGACCATGTCGGTATACCCGCACAGTTTCTACAATCTATTGCTACTTACCTAAAAAGGTGTCCCCAAATCCGGGTAGAGGGTCAAAGCAATCCTAAACAAGGAACCATAATGTAAAGCAAGCAAGTCAAACAATAAAAGTAAATAAAAGTGATCTAGCCCTAAGGTAACCCCACTTTTAAGTACTCCCCAGCAGAGTCCCCAGTTCTGAAATACGGTGGGAGAACTGACTTGGGATGTTTTGCGTTTGATCGTAAATTGTTGCAGTTAGCAAGAGTCACCACTGACTTTTCTTTTATCCAAATAAAGGAAAGGTTGAAAAGAACAGGAAATACCTTTGAGATTATTTTCTTGAGTTCGGGGGGAAGATTATCAAAAGGGAAGGTGTTAGCACCCTTTTCATCCAAAGTTATCTATGGGCTCTTAGTTGCTTGCTAGATCACTTGCTTTGTTTGAAAATGTGCTTTGTGGTGGTTTTTGAAATTATTTTTTGAAAAGTGTCTTTGTTTAGGAAAACTTTGTAATGGTTCTCGTTTTATAAGAACGTATACAAAGTGTTGGACTTTTTTAAAATATTTCATGTTTTGAAAGTGTTTGGTGTGTGTTTACAAGGATGTTTGTTTTGAAAGTGAGCAAGCAACTAAGAACGTTTCTACCTACTCAAAAGTATTTTATTCATTTCTCTCTTATCCTTTGATATTTCTATCTTACCATTGATTGGTAATGTTGTACCCCAAAATTTTCCCTCCCATTTTACTTAACCAATGTCAATTGAGGTCCCCAAGTTGCTCAAGGAAGTCCAAGAGTTAACCAGACAAACTCTCTCCTAAGGCAGTATACCTCAAATTAGGGTTTCCATTTTCATCAATATGCGTGAAACACAAAGGACTCAAATTATTTACAAGGTCCTATTATGTTCCCAAGATCATCCATGCCAAGTTTCAGGCCTTTCATAAGAAGTTTGCTCAGTCAACTGCTCAGATACTTGAGAATCGACTATATTAGGTCAAGAGTCAATTGTGGCCCACATACAGTCAAACCTCAAGATTTTTGGTCAACATCAACATTTTGAAATGAATTTCATCATTTGATCAAGGGTTGATCATGATTCTCCAAGGAATGCTCCAAATTCATCAAAACCCAAAAGTTGCTAAATTATGGTTTCTCAGGAAAAGTCAACAAAACTTTGACCAAGCATAACTTCTTCATACTTTATCATAAATTTTCCATCCAAGGCTCATTTTTAAGAGAATGCAATTCCCTACAATTCATCTTCATCCCACAAGGTCAAAATATGCACTCATCAAAAGATATGAATTTCTACATTATAGGTCCTTTTGAAAAATCAACAAAAACACATTTTGGGTCAAAGCTTCTTATACGAACATGGAAGACCCAATTGAAATGAAACAAAAAGGGTTGGTTAGGGGACATCCTAATATTTCTAAAAAGTCCGAGAACATCCTCCTAGGGTCAAAATTGAGAGAGATATGCATTGTCAAAGTTGGCAATTTTTGGAAAATTGTCAAAAGTCAACATTGATCAAATTTGCATTTTTTCCAAAGGGGCACATGTTTTCTTGTTTGAAACATGTTTCTAATAGGACCCACGACCCCTGAGCTTTTCCACCTATTATTCTATTATTTTTATTATTTATTTTGATTTTATTTCATTTAAATCAAAACAAATCAATATAAAATAGTAAAATAAAGAAATCAAATCCTTGATTTTTTATGCACATTTTGAGCCCATGTACAGCTAACATGCCAGCCAATTCGTGCAAAGTGGATTTGGATTGAAAAAGATTGGATTGAAGCTTGTTTTAGAAATATATCATACAAGAGAAAATCAACTCCAATTTCCATTATTTCTCAAGATTCATGCCAATTTTATTGACCTAATCCAGTGTACTATAAGTGCATAACAATTGCAGATCAAAGGCACAAGGGTTGCAGTCGTGAAAAGGCCAAAGCAAACTAAAAAAATTTTGACAAAAAAGTTAGGTTCAAATTCTAGGATAGAGGGTAATTCACACCATTCCAAAGCTTCCAAACGATTCCTAGACCGCTCCTGAAGCTAACACGGTCAATTGCAAGCATCAAAACATCCAGAAATCGCCCCTGAAGGTATCACAGTTTGTACCAAAAACTCAAATTCGATTTCAATGTTTTACGCATCCTAAACATATCCTAATCATATATTTTTATTTATCATCTTGTTTACAAACTACCTGTACCCTTTAATTGAAGTTTAAGCGCAAGTATGGACGATTGCCATGGTTAGGGTTTTAAGGTCCACTTTGGGGCTTTTCAGTAAGGGTGAAATTAGGCCAAAAGATGGATACCACTGTGTTCAAGATATCAAATCTAATTGATTGGTATAGCTAGAATTAATTTATCACGCGTGTGGTGAATTTTTAAAGCTTGCCGGTTTATAGCTATAGAAAATGTCCGTAGGTATAAGTCTTTCCCCTAAAACGATGGTTGCAGCAAAGAAGATGATGTGTGGCAGCCCATGACTGGCTGATTTGAATCTCGCACGCTTTTCTGGCATTTTATTTGTTTTTAGCTTTTCTTTTATTTATTCATTATATATACAAATTGACAAGCTAGCGCAGACGGTTGATGAGCGTGCCTTTGATGTACACGTCCTGGGTTTGATCCCAGGCATGTGCATTTTATTATTTTCTTCATATTTCTCTGCAGATCCAATGCATCACTCCTCTAGGCACCTTCCATGCAACCTCAACGTCCAGCCACTGGATGCACTTCTACCCAGATCTGAAGCTTCCAGCCTGAAGGTCCATGGTGCACGTTCAAGTCAAAGGCTACATCTAATCCAACGTGGTCAACTTGGGCTCAGCTTTGTTGGGCCAAAATTCATATTCTCACCCCCCCTCTTCAGCAATGCAAACAGGCCCAAATCTTTATTTTCTTTCTCTATTTATTTTCTTTAATTATTTTCCTTTTCTTTTTAATTAACACAAAATTAAATTTTTTTATTAAATTAACAAATCACAAATCATAAAAATCTTTTTTTAATAATACATTTATTTTTAAATTAGTTAGTTTAATTTAACTTAGGGCAATTTAATTTTTTTTATATATGATTAAAAATAATTAGACTTAGGATTTTAATTGTACATAGCTTAATTAATTTTCTTCAAAAATACACCAAAATCATTTTTCTCATAAATATTTATTTCTTTAATTAATTAATTTAATTAGAAAATTAGGTTGATTTAATTTCTTTCATAATTAAAAATAATTAGAAATTAGGTTTAGTTAATTTGAAATTTAATTGTTTTCGCAAATAAAAATCCACAAAAAATACTTTTCTTCACTTAGAGTTTTAGGTTATTTTTCAACCATCCTTGTATTTAATTCGCCGCGCGTTTAATTATTTCTTTTTCATAATTATGTAACTGCTTATTGGTTTGTAATAGTTAAAACTAGGGTTTTTATTTATCGCTTTCCCCCACTTTTGGTTATGTAATTAATCCCCCTCCCCAAAGCCTTGTAATAGCTAGGTTTTATTTTTCGCACTTTAAATTCCTGCAATCTTTAACTGTCTAGATGCATGGCTAATAGGATTGTATGGAAAGAATGCTTGAAATTTAAAACGGTAGATCACCTAATGTGCAAAGACTAAATAACTGGAAAAAAAAACTCATATGCACATATTCACTCCTAGGGTTTTCCTCACTTCTGTTGCCTTCGATAAACAATCATTAAGCATAGGAAATTTTAGTGGTTTCCCTCCAGTCTAAAAGATCAAATTTTCCCATTCGAATGTTGCCTCAGAAATGTTGCCTCGGAAATGTTGCCTCGGAAATGTTGCCTCGGAAATGTTGCCTCGGAAACGTTGCCTCAAAAAGATCTTAAGACTCTAGGGTTACTACTAAAGTTTTCTAACTATTGCTTTAGTGATTGTATTTGTCCCTTTCGAATGTCACTTACAACTCCAACGACTGTGCTACCTACTCCTCAATAGTAGGATAGCACTGTCTAAAGGAAATGAGAACGAACAATCTTTTTTCGAGTAGGTAGAATCTTAAGTACTTGCTCAATAAAAAACTTTTCACACAAACACCTTTCAAAACAAATTTTCAAAACAACTTTGTCACATCCTTGAGGACTGATAAAAGGGTTATCAGGAAGTAAAACATTTTCAAAACAAACACACACAAGCAATTTGAAAAATGAGCAAGTACCTAAGAGCCCATGGAAAACCATGGATAGAAAGGGTGCTAACACCTTCCCTTTCTATAATCTACCCCCCGTACTCAGAATATCTCAAAAAAAGGTTTTTTATGTTCTTTTTCCTTTTCCATGATTGGATGAAATAAAATTCGGTGGCGACTCTTGCTTACCGTGACATTTTGCAAACAAAAAAACGTAAAACGCAAACCAGTAAAAACAGTCGGTTCTACCACTGTATCACAGAACTGGCGACTCTACTGGGGATTTATATGAAGTGGGGTATACCTTAGGATCTAGGTCATTAAATTTATTCTCTTGATTGTCTTGATTGCTTTACTTTCGAGGGTTTGTTTGGGGTTATTATAGATCCTACACCCAGATCTGGGGAAAACCTTTTAGGTAAGTAGCAATAAACTTTGAGGGACCTATGTTGGGGTATATCGGCACGGTTGAAGCAGTAGCTATGTTGATGTGGAACTTTGGTTGGTATCGGTAACCCTTGAGTCAATCAGGGAAAGTACGGGGCTTCCGCATGGTGTCGTGAAGCGTCAGCTGACCTTAGAACCTTTAATTGCACAACTTGGCCAATAGGACGTAGCGAGGTGGTCGGCTTTGGTGTATTCCCAAGGTCGACAGATACTCGATGCTACACTCATGGAGGTCTGACTCTTGAGCTTTGTTTGGTTGTGAGTCAATCGCCTATTGAACGAAGTTGGGAGAAAGATCAGTGATATTGAGATCCCTTTTAGAACCCGGTTACTATTTATAGGACAGGTTAAACCAATCCTACTTCAAGAGGGTGTGACCTTAAAACTCATGCAAGCCTTAAACCTAAGGACTTCATGTGACTTGTTTGTTGTTTTCTATACCTGTGATTTTCTAACCTAATCATGACATCATAAGCATGGCATATCATGACTAACCATTTCAAGGATTCCTTAGGGCTCATTTTTGCTCTGTTTTGTAGGACATGGCATCTGCCCGTAGGAACACTATACAAATCAACCTTGTGAAAGTGTCTTTCCAACTAAAGGATCTGGCATTAAGGGTTCTTGAAGGTTCTCATTTCACTAGAAATCATGGTCAGTTTCTCAATCTGGTCACTGCAAAACTTGATGAAGAGTTGTTAAAAGTGTTGTTTCAGTTCTTCGACCCGGTGCACCATTGTTTCACCTTCCCGGATTATCAGTTAGTACCTACTATGGAGGAATTTTCTCTGTTATTGGGAGTACCTATTCTTGACCATTTGCCTTTCAATGGTACGGAAGAACATCCAAAGCCTGAAGAAATTGCTAGAGCTCTGTCTTTACAACGGTCTGACATAGTGGCAAATTGGGAGACTAGAGGGAGTGTCCAAGGAATTCCGGTTAAGTTTCCATTTGAGAAGGCTTATCATTTTTAGGATACCTTATATTTACAAGCTTTCGAAGAGGTGTTAGCACTTCTCATATACGGGACGATACTTTTCCCTAATGTTGATCAACTCGTAGATGTGAGCACTGTCAAGATTTTCCTGTCTCATAATCCAGTACCTACATTACTCGGGGATATTCTGCACTCTCTGCATGCTCGCACTCTAAAGAGAAGGGGAACCATCTTGTGTTGCACTCCTCTATTGGCGAGGTGGTTTATTTCACACCTACCCAAGGCTGTTTTGAAGAATGAATAGGGTTTGAAATGGTCTCGTAGGCTGATGTCCCTCAAGCATTTAGACATTCATTGGTGTCTGCGGTTCTCAGAATATATTACCATCATTGATCGTTATGGTGAATCCCCTAATGTACCTCTCTTAGGAATTAGGGGAGGAATCACTTACAACCCTTGTTTGGCCTTACATCAGTTTAGTTATGCGAGAAGAGATGGTCCACATGACACGCTCATCCAAGGAATTACCTTCAACTATGAGAATGATGCTCAGGAATACCGCAAAAGGTTCATAAAGGCTTGGGGCAATGTGCATAAAATCGATAGCAAGATGCTAGGACACAAGAATTCCATTCCTCTTGAGCCTTATCTCCGGTGGGTACGAGCTCGCGCCCAAAGCCTTAGGATGACTTACCCAGCTGTCCTACCAATAACCGTGGAGCCAACTACTGAAGGAGACACTACTTCACTTGGTCATCATCCCGACATGCCAACCGATCATGAAGAGTTACATAAGTCATGGGTTCAACTCAAAGAGGATTGGGACACATTTGAAGCTCAGTTCTATGCTAGAGAGAAGAAGGTCCTGGAGCTCACTAGGCTACTTCATGAAGAAAGGAACATAAATGCCTACATCGTGCCAAAGAGGATGCGCTCCTGGGAGACCTAGTTTCTTTCTTTAAGTTTTGTTTTGTTTAATTATAAGCCTAAAAGGAATTCTTTGTAACAATTTGAACTTATTAATGCAATTAATGTGTGTTTCTTTTGGTTAAACAAATCTGAGCCTTTAAGAATCCTTGAAATCATTGCATACACATCCCATCCATAGCATTGCATAAATAGGTACCATTACAGGTTTCTCATCTTCTTCGCTGTTTATTTCAACATAAATGTCTTCCGAACAAAGCATCAAGGACCTTCAAGCACAGAATGCCCAGTTCCAACAAATGTTCATAAGTCTGGAAAAAGGGAAGGAGGATCTGAAAGCCCTCATCCTGAAAGAGAAAAAGAAAAAGAAGAAGGTTATCGGTATTCTGAATATGGGCAGAAGGTTTGGACAGCGGTTGAAGCGACAAACTGATCTGACCTCTTCATCCAAGGAAGGGGAGAATCAGGAAGAAGAGAAGGACCCTAGTCCTAGAGTCTTTGAAAATGATACTGATTATAATGATGAACAATATACTCCTGCTGAGGATAGATACAAACAGCTAGAAGACCGTCTGAGTGCCATGGAAGTTCAGAGGATACCTGGACTAGATTTTGAAGAACTGGGATTGGTGTCGGGAGTAGTCATCCCGCAGAAGTTCAAAGCTCTAATTTTTGCTAAGTATGATGGGGTGTCCTGCCCAAAACTCCATCTCCGTTCTTATGTCAGGAAGATCCAGCCCCACACAGCTGATAGAAATCAATGGGTTCACTTCTTTCAAGATAGTCTGTCAGGGACTCAACTTGAATGGTTCTACCAGCTAGAGGGAGCAAATATCCGAAACTGGGAAGATCTGGCTTCTGCTTTCTACAAGCAGTATCAGTACAATGCCGACCTTGCTCCCACTCGTACTCAACTCTAGAGTATGTCCATGGGTGCATGTGAAGTCTTTAAAGATTATGCATAAAAATGGAGAGACTTGGCTGGGAGAGTTCAACCTACGTTGTCTGATAGGGAGTTGCTTGATATGTTTCTAGGGATGCTATCTGGTCCATTTTTCAATCATTTTATCGTCAGCTCATCAGCTGGTTTAATTGAGCTGATCCTAACTGGGGAAGAGTAGAAGCTGGGATTCGAAGCGGAAAAATACAAAAGGATGCCTCTTCAAGTTCAGTAAAGAAGCCTTTTGCTGGTAAGAAGGAAGCCAGTGCCATCTACAGCCCGAGGGGTCAGAACAGGGCTGAACAACGTCAGACAGTAAGTGTCGTGATGATACCTAGACCTGCAGTTGCCCCACAACGCAACAATCAACAAAGGATGGAAATACCATAACGGCAGTTGTGATCGGTGGATCTGGAACTGACTGTTTAACGTTGGTTCGCGAAATGTCGCGGTAAGCAAGAGTCGCCACCGTCTTTTATTTTCTCCAAATGGAAAGGACAAAAGCACAGAAAAATTCCTTAAAGAGATTGCTCTCGGTTCGGGAGGTAGATTATAGAAAGGGAAGGTGATAGCACCCTTTCTATCCATGGTTATCCATGGGCTCTTAGATACTTGCTCATTTGTGTTTTCAAAATGGTTTGTTTGCTTTTCAACTGTGGGTTTAAAAAAAGTTTCTTTGAAAATTTCAGCTCGACTCTTGTATCAGTCCTCAAGAGTGTTTGAAAAGTTGTTTTGAAAGCTTTTTGAAAAGTGTCGGTGTGAAAAGAGTTTGATTTGTTTTTTGAATAGAGCAAGTATCTATGAGTCATCTACCTACCCTAAGGAATTCGTCTGTGTAGATGTCCTTTAAAGTAGTGCCATCCCACCATTGAGAGGTAGGTAGCACCACTGTTGGAGGTATTCGGGTCAATTCGAGGGTTCGGGACATGGTGATCACCAGAGCAATAGGAAGACACCTTAGAAGCTACCCTCATGCCAGGTTCCCGGATCATGAGGACTTACTAAGACATCCTCTACTCGACGATCACCTTTCGAGGCAAGGCAACAGTGAGGCATACCCTAGGGGTGGTGTGTGATTTATGTGTCGTGTTCATTTACCTTTATCTTGTCATGTCATAGGTGATCTACGCTTTTGTTTTTTCTTTTAGTCATTCATTCTTGCATGCGATTTAATTAACAGTTAAAAAAGTGCGGAAAGATAAAGTTCCTAAATTATTACAAAGGCGCGGGTCCACATCGCCAAATTAAAATCCAGGACCCGATTTGACATAAAATAAAGGAAAGTGCGAGAAATATAAATTTACACGGCTTTGGGAGAATTACATAAATATTTAAAAGAAAAGAAATAAATGCGCGAATTGGAATTAAAACCGAAAGCGAGGGCGTTGGACCCTTTTTAATGAAATTAAATTATAATTATTAAATTAATGAAATTAAAATGAAAAAAAAGAAATTATTTTTGAGATTTTTTGTATTTATGGTTTTTTATGAGAATTAAATGAAATTTAAACCTAATTCTAGCTATTTTTTAATTTATTAAGAAAATATGAAAATTACCTAAAATTAAACCTAATTAATTAATGCAATTTGATTTATAAAAATAAATAATTAATAATTAATAATTAATATGGTGAAAAAAGATAAAAAAAATGCTTGAAACCCTAATTCTACCAATTTTTAAGTTTATTGAAAAATATTAAGTTTAAGAATAAAACAAAATTAATTAATGATTTTTATTTACAAAAATATTAAAATAAAATATGTTTTTTTGATTTTTTATGACTTTCTGATTTTTATATTATTTTATATTTTATAAAAATAAATTAAATTAAATAATTAAAAAAGAAACAATTGACACAAATAAAATAAAAAAAGGAATTGAATTGCAAAACCTTAGGGGGTTTTGTCCCCAATTGGAGGTACCATTAGCATTGTTGGCCCAAGGTTTTAAGGCCTTATTTGACTTTTTCAGGAAGCATGTGGCATGTTTGACCAACGTCCAGGGTGTTCTCCAAATCTGGGCCTTTAGATTGGTATCAATAAGCGCGTGGCACGCCTGGAGGAGGGACGTATGGTGGTCTTCAGAGAGCCAGCTGCATAGAATGACATTAAGAAAAATATTATGGAAAGGGAGGGGGACCTGGGATTCGAACCCAGGTCCCAGGGATTACCAATCACACGCCTGCCAGCTGAGCTGTTGTATCACTTTGTATATATAATGGCAAATAAACAATATGAGGGAAAAATGGTCAGTGGCCTAGAAAAATAAAAAACGCGCGCGTTGGATTCAAATCCTCCTATCACGCTTTGCCACCTAGTCTTCTTCTTCCTTGTTTTGCTTTTTCCTGAAACATAAAAAAGGTTAGCGGGGGTTTTGAACCCCCCCCCCCCCCCCCCCCAAATATGGACTTTTCCAAAATAGCGATTAGGCTATGGTGCTTCATAAATTAGGCGCGATAGGGTAGTTCTATTTGTCCAAGCTTCCTGATTTCAACCATGGCACTGAGAAGTCTCAATTTTACAGTAGGTGAAAGTACCCAATTTGAAATTTGAGGAACCCTAATAATCGTTCATGGTGAAATCGCGTGTGGGTGATGAAAACTTAATTAAACAATACAGTTAGCTTCAGAATGATGAGAGTAACACAAAACAAGTATTAGAATTCTTAATCATGGCATGAATGATAAAATACGATTTATGCAAAAGAGTGAAACAGTTGAACTGCTATATACCGATTCTGGGCGTTAGGAATGTGGAAAACTATTCAGGAAGCTTCCTTGACACTTTTGCAAGCTATTGGGATTAATCTTTGCCTCTGAATCGTCCTCTAAGGCCACTTTCAGTTTTGAAGTTTTTTTGATAAAATTGCAAGTTTGGTTCTTGAGATGGGGCGCAGCATTCATGTTCTTGGCATTAGGGTTATCATGTATATATATGTGTGAGTGTTTTAGGTCAACAAAATAAGCCAAATATCCATGGAATCAATGCTTTTGATTTTGTGATTTTGCATAATCTTTTCAAATCTTTTTCCATGCAAATTTGATACAAATCATGTTCAATTACCTTGATTCTTTCCAAATCTGATCATGCACGAAATCTTGAGCTTATTCCATGCATAAAAAGATTTAAAAAGTTTGGTTTAGCATTTTCCACATATTTTAATTAATTAAATGAATTTTTAGCAATTAAAAATTCAAATAAATAAATAAAAATGATGAAAAACTTCCCTTTGGGCCAAATGGTCGTGCACATGCTTTGGATGATAAATCTTGGAAGAAAAAGAGACCCAATAGCATTTTTAAGGCATTTGAAGCAAAGTTGACTTTTCAAAATACCCAAAACTTTCCCAACTTCCACAAGGCATATCTTGCTCAATGTTTAAGATTTGATCATGTTCTTGGACATTTTGGAAAGGTCTTGAAGTCTTATAACCAATGCCTTTGGTCCCATGTCATTTTGATTTACCAATCTCAAGTTATGGCCTTTGACTTAAAGTCCCTTTTTGTTGACTTTTGAAAATGACCTATAATGTTGAAATTGATAACTTTTTGTGAGAGCATTTCTTGGACTTGAAGTGTGAAGAGGAGTTGTAGGAAATGTCTTTCTCTTCAAAATAAGCTTTGGATGGAATTTTTCTGATAATCCATGTGGAAGTTATGCCCTGGTCAAGTTACAGTTGACTTTTTCAACTGTCCAAATATGGAAACTTTTGCATCTTGAGACTTTTTGAGCCAAACTTTGAGAATCATGATCAAGCATTGATAAAATGGTGTTTGTGGCTTCAAAATAAGATGTTGACCAAAAATTTGAACTTTTGACTGTCAAATGACCATTTTGCCCCTACAGTTGACTGTAGTGCAATTAGGGTTTTTGACTGTGCAATTTTGTGCTGTAGGTCTTGAAACTTGGTATGAGGATGCTTGACCATGTTTTTAGGCATGTGGGACTTGATTGGACCCTTGGAAACTTCATTTTCCTTGTCAGAACCAAAACCCTAATCTTTGACTGTTAGGAGGCCCTTGAACTGTGCAACCCTTGGGGAATTTTGAAGCTTGCTCTTTGCAAATTTTGAAGAATATGGGAGGGCAAATTTTGGGGTACAACAGTTGCCCCTGTTCAATCTTCTTAGACCTGAGGATGCAGATTGGCTGACGTGCCTTTCGTAATCCGAAGGTAGAAGATGATTGAACACTAGAGTGCCCAGAAATTTGCGCTCACATAGTAGTGTGATGTGGGGAATGGGCTTATAGATGCCATTTGGAGATTGATGGATAGGATGATGGGCTTATAGATGCCATTCTAAGAGATGATGGATGGTGGATGGGCTTATAGATGCCATTTGGAGATTGATCGCGTAAGAGATTCCTTAGCGAGAGCTTGCGTACCTGCAGAAGAAAATGATTACCTGACCTGTTACATGAGCTGGTCCTCAGATTCTTTGTATAGATGTGTCCTGACTGGTTACAGGAGCTGGATCTGGATCTTCAAAAGGTGATGAATGAACTAGGGATGGTTACTACCTCAACAGGAACGCTGAGAGAACCTTGGGACGATTACTACCTCAACAGGAACGCTGAGAGAATCTTGGGCGACTTCTACCTCAACAATAATCATTAAGAGAATCTTGGGCAACTTCAACCTCAACAGTAATCATTAAGAGAATCTTGGGCGGCTTCTACCTCAACAGTAATCATTGAGAGAATCTTGGGCGACTTCAACCTCAACAGTAATCATTGAGAGAATCTTGGGCGACTTCAACCTCAACAGTAATCATTGAGAGAATCTTGGGCGACTTCAACCTCAACAGTAATCATTGAGAGAATCTTAGGCGATTTCAACCTCAACAGTAATCATTGAGAGAATCTTGGGTATCTTCTACTAAGTCTTTATCAGAAAAATCGGTTAGGGGTCGATTTAGCTGGACTAGAGAAGGCCTTTGACTGGATAAGAAACAGAAAAATCTTAGGGTCGATTTAACTGAACCGGTCTAGGTCTTGAAATCTTCAACTGGATAAGAAACAGGGAGATCTTAGGGTCGATCTGACTGAACCAGAGAAGGCCTTGGACTGGATAAGAAACAGAAAAATCTTAGGGTCGATTTAACTGAACCGGTCTAGGTCTTGAAATGTCTTCAACTGGATAAGAAACAGGGAGATCTTAGGGTCGATCTGACTGAACCAGAGAAGGCCTTGGACTGGATAAGAAACAGAAAAATCTTAGGGTCGATTTAACTGAACCGGTCTAGGTCTTGAAATGTCTTCAACTAGATAAGAAACAGGGAGATCTTAGGGTCGATCTGACTGAACCAGAGAAGGCCTTTGATTGGATAAGAAACAGAGAAATCTTAGGGTCGATTTAACTGAACCGGTCTAGGTCTTGAAATGTCTTCAATTGGATAAGAAACAGGGAGATCTTAGGGTCGATCTGACTGAACCAGAGAAGGCCTTTGACAGGATAAGAAATAGAAAAATCTTAGGGTCAATTTAACTGAACTGGTCTAGGTCTTGAAATGTAGCTGAGAACTTAACTGGATCTTTCCTGAAAGGTAAAGGTCAGTCATATATGTCATGCATGATATGAATCAAGCGATGATGTTCTTAATATAAATGAGATTTGTGAGATATGATGCGTATATGCATGCTACAATGATGTATGTGACGTTTATGAATGTATGTTTTCGCCTTGGGAAAATAAATCCTTGACGGGTGCCGGGAAGTCACTCCTGGGCTGACGTTGAAGAATAGATTTTTGCCTCCGCTGGGGATGATAGTTGCAAGAATATCGGTAGGAGAAGATAACTCCGTTGGGGAATAAACTTGGCGAATGGATTACTCCGCGGGGAGAAAAGTACTCTAGCGATCTTGCTGGGGAGCAATACTTTGTGGGGAGAGATACTTTGCTGAAATGTTGATGGTAACTTCGCTGGGGATACCATTGTTGTGTTGGAAGTGTTGATAGACTTCGCTGGGGGTAAGAAGACTTTGTCGAGGACACTCTTTCCGTGGCTTTTGGCTGAGGATAACCCAGTTATATCCTGGTAAGGAAATAACTCTTTGAATAAAGCCGGGAGACGCGTTCGTGCTCTACGGGGATAAGCTTCCAGAATCTACTAGGGATAAGCTTACTGCTTGGGGAGAAGGATTCCAACTTTCCTGGGGAAACTGGATTGGACTCTCTTGGGGGAAGATTTGGAATGTAATGGGGAAGTAACTCCACTGAATGTTTGATATACCGCCGGGGAACAATCTTTAGACTAAGATTGTCGGGGATGCTTTGTTAATAGTGCATACATACTGCTGGGGAATGTTGGAATCTGCTGGAGGATACCCAACTTCCTTAAGTTTGACTGTAACTTTGCTCGGGGAGAGTATATTGACTTGCTGGCTCACTCTCTGGGGAATTGGGATATCTGGTTAGTTTTTCAGCTGAACTCACCTTGATACCTTGGAGGACAAAGCAATTAGATCATTTGGACCACTCATTATTGCCCCTGTTTCTGAGGTGGGAGAGGAAGACCTGTGGAGGTGCTGATAGTTGTTTGATGGACGAACCCTCTTCTGTTAGGCAAGTGATGAGCTGACAGGACATAGTCGTACGCTTTGATCCCTAACTTTTGCCTGGACCGCCCTTTCGGGTTTTTAGTCCACCGGGATACCCATTTTTGCCCAAGCCGCCTTTTCAGGTTTTCGACTTGCCGGGTGTACAGATTTTTCATTTCATCCCTTCATTTTGCCCGAACCCTTTTGGTTTGCCGGGAAGCCCTTATTTTTGCCTAGGTGTGTCAACCTAGCGGGTCTTTGATTATGCGTATTATTTTTTTCCGACTATGTCCATGTTCTTAGAATGTAGGGAGGTGCCCCTGTTATTATGTTGCCACGCTACCAGAAGATGTTTGGTCATGCAAGATTTGTTGTTGGAATGCCCCAAGTGACTCAGGCAGAGATTTTCCCCAGGCTATTTGGCCTTTGAGAGATTCTCTGAATCTTGATTGGACTGCCCCAGATGATGGACCATGATCATATCGTGCCCCTTGATTGGAAGTGCTTCTGTTTATTAGGCATTCGTCGTACGAATTTCTATGCTGTTCAAACAAAAAGTCATATGCAAACAAAGTTATGTTAAAAATGCAAAGCTTATGTCTGTCTTGAAGATTTTGAAAATGCATTCTTTTTCATAAAACAAGTGAATGTTTGTAAAACGTGATGTCAACTCCGTATTTACCGTAGGCCTTAAGGAGTCAGGATACCTTTCATAACAGTATGCTTTCGAATTAACCCATGCTTCAGCTAGGACTTTTAAGGGTTATAACGTGGCCTGGTTCATGGTTTAAGAAACAAAGGATAAAGGCTCAAATTATTTGTACCCACCCGCTCTTCGTGACGTTCTTCAAACCTAAGCTCAGTTGATCATGCGTTAGACCTTGTTTGAGTCTTTGTCCTGATATTCCCGTGATGGTTCGGATGTTGATAGTTTATTTTGAATAGGCAGTCATTCCTTTTTGTTATTGAGGGTTTGTGTGACCTCTTTCCTTTTTTTTTTGATTTCGTTATCCCTGTTTTTTTTTGCCTGAACTGCTTCTTTTGGCGATTACAGTCAGCGGGATGCCCCAGTTTTGTAAGTCTCCTTCATAGGTTTTGACTTATTGGGTTTTTATTTTTGAGATATAATGACTGCCTATCCTTATGATTATTCGGAATCATCACTGTCTTCTTTTTTTTTGTAAGGACTTCTTTGGTGCCATTTGTTATGCACTTGGATCAACTGAGAGAACTACCCTGCCCCAGGTTATGATAAAGGGTTTTAATTTTCGAAAAGAAAAACTCCTACTTCTTTGGCTCAGAGCGGTTGACGAGGGATTATCATCCTTATAACTTCAGTGTTTAGGAATTGAAACAATGCATGTACCTCATCAGCGGGGTTTGTTCAAAAGCATACTGTAAGGATCGTGGTATCGTTTTCGTCATCCTCCCTCAAGAGGCTTAGAATTATTAATCGAGCGTTGATCATCAGAAAAATATGAAAATAATTTGCATATAGTGAATACGAATATATTGTTTCAAAATAGACATATGCGATGCATTAATGAAATAACAACGTTTAACATGAGTAAATGTTTGAACAACAGAAAATTATAACTTGAAAATCCTAATGAACAAAAGTCTTTTCATCTCAGGGCTTGTCACTTCAAATGGTGAGCCTTGGAGGGATGGTAGAAAAATTCAGCCTGACCATCTTGTGTGAACTCCAATGCCCCTTCATCAATCAGGTCCTGGATTTTGTTCTTCAGGGCCCAACACTCATTTGTATCATGTCCTGGACAGGCAGAGTGGTAGGCACACCTTTTATTGGGATCATAGATAGGAGATGCTGTGTTGGGGTTCCGGGGATGAGCCCTTAACGTGATCAGATTCAACCTCAACAGGCGTTGTAAAGCTTGAAACAGCGACATGTTGAGCTGGGTGAATTGCCTCCTAGGCTTGTTTGGCTGAAGCTGGTGGAGTTGTTGCTGAGTTTGTGACCCTGAAGCCAATTGAGGAGCTCTCCCCTTACCTCCTTGTCTCAAAGATGGTTGAATGATGACTGGACTTTCAACCTTAGATGTTTGACCCAATTGGTTACCCCGAAGCAGTTGGTTGACGAGAACCCCGAGCTCATCCTGTCTTTGAGCTAAGTCTTGGATGATAGTCACCTGCCCCAGCATCTGGGCTTTCATTGTACCCATTTCAGCTTGCAAGTGTTTCAGCCGTTCGTCCTCAGCGCTGCTCCTAACCAAAGTCTCCATGAAAGTGTTCTCAGCTCCTCCTGCCCCTTGGATAGATTCAGGAGGATTTCCCCGAACCGAGTCTCTTGAGCGAGAAGGTCTTGGCTATCTTGTTGGGAAGCCATGGCTGTAATAAACAGCGAGAAGGGTAAGTGACCCGCAACAAGGATACCTGTTATGCTATGATGTGTATGACATGCATGTAATGTTTTCAAGGACCTCGCGGGATAAACAAGAAAATATTGTAAGAACTTGGTAGCTTGATTGAAGGAACTGCATATTATTGAGAGTCCTTCTTCAAAGGGTCAAAGGCTCACCATATCCAGTGGGTCATAGCCCCTAACAACCTTGGCTAGAGGAAAATAAATCCCCTTTGCCCCTTGCTGGACAGTTGGTTCATCCTGACCTGCATCACAGACCCTTGAGATCCTTGAAATGGGTTAGGATGTATGCAATGGTATAATGTTATGCTATGCATGGAGTGATGTAAGCAGGCCCTGTAATGAGTCCCAATTAAGGACTGCAAACCAAAACCTGCAAGAAACTTAGTAAACCCTGTTATGAGTCCCAAAAAAGGACTATACACAAAACCTGCAAGTAGTTCATGTGTCAGATAACAAGCATGCAAGTAGTCAAGTACGAAGGCACACAAGTCACATAAGAGAAGCCCTTAGAGTTTAGGCCAGCATGGGGTCTAGGTACTACCCTCTTTCAGTTTGTTGGTTCATACCTATCCTATCGAAGTAACCGGGTTCTTAGAGGATCCCAATATCATTGACTACCCTCAATCGATCATAACTCCAACATCGCAATCTTTTCTTGCGGCCAGAACCATCACGAGAGTTTAGCCTCAATGGGCGTAGCATACTGCTACTGTTCTAATGGCCAAGTTATGTCAATTAAGGTTCTAAGGTTGTTGGTGCTTAATGACTCCTCAGAAGACCCATATTCTCCTCGTTGCGACACAAGGGATATCGGTACAGACCAAGGTGCCACACCAACGTAGCCACTGTTTCACCCATGTCGGTCTACGCCGGACAGGTCCCTCACAGCTTATGCTACCTAAACAGGGTATCCCCATATCCTGGTTAGGATCTATGTAACTCCCACGCAACCCACAATTTAAAGCAAGCAAATCAATACAATTGAAAACACAGTTATGAACTATCCTAAGGTACACCTCACTTTAAGTTTATCTCCCCAGCAGAGTCGCCAGTTCTGTGATCGGTGGATCTGGAACTGACTGTTTAACGCTGGTTCGCGAAATGTCGCGGTAAGCAAGAGTCGCCACCGTCTTTTATTTTCTCCAAATGGAAAGGACAAAAGCACAGAAAAATTCCTTAAAGAGATTGCTCTCGGTTCGGGAGGTAGATTATAGAAAGGGAAGGTGTTAGCACCCTTTCTATCCATGGTTATCCATGGGCTCTTAGATACTTGCTCATTTGTGTTTTCAAAATGGTTTGTTTGCTTTTCAACTGTGGGTTTAAAAAAAGTTTCTTTGAAAATTTCAGCTCGACTCTTGTATCAGTCCTCAAGAGTGTTTGAAAAGTTGTTTTGAAAGCTTTTTGAAAAGTGTCGGTGTGAAAAGAGTTTGATTTGTTTTTTGAATAGAGCAAGTATCTATGAGTCATCTACCTACCCTAAGGAATTCGTCTGTGTAGATGTCCTTTAAAGTAGTGCCATCCCACCATTGAGAGGTAGGTAGCACCACCGTTGGAGGTATTCGGGTCAATTCGAGGGTTCGGGACATGGTGATCACCAGAGCAATAGGAAGACACCTTAGAAGCTACCCTCATGCCAGGTTCCCGGATCATGAGGACTTACTAAGACATCCTCTACTCGACGATCACCTTTCGAGGCAAGGAAACAGTGAGGCGTACCCTAGGGGTGGTGTGTGATTTGTGTGTCGTGTTCAATTGCCTTTATCTTGTCATGTCATAGGTGATCTACGCTTTTGTTTTTTCTTTTAGTCATTCATTCTTGCATGCGATTTAATTAACAGTTAAAAAAGTGCGGAAAGATAAAGTTCCTAAACTATTACAAAGGCGCGGGTCCACGTCGCCAAATTAAAATCCAGGACCCGATTTGACATAAAATAAAGGAAAGTGCGAGAAATATAAATTTACACGGCTTTGGGAGAATTACATAAATATTTAAAAGAAAAGAAATAAATGCGCGAATTGGAATTAAAACCGAAAGCGAGGGCGATGGACCCTTTTTAATGAAATTAAATTATAATTATTAAATTAATGAAATTAAAATGAAAAAAAAAGAAATTATTTTTGAGATTTTTTGTATTTATGGTTTTTTATGAGAATTAAATGAAATTTAAACCTAATTCTAGCTATTTTTTAATTTATTACGAAAATATGAAAATTACCTAAAATTAAACCTAATTAATTAATGCAATTTGATTTATAAAAATAAATAATTAATAATTAATAATTAATATGGTGAAAAAAGGAAAAAAGATAAAAAAAATGCTTGAAACCCTAATTCTACCAATTTTTAAGTTTATTGAAAAATATTAAGTTTAAGAATAAAACAAAATTAATTAATGATTTTTATTTACAAAAATATTAAAATAAAATATGTTTTTTTGATTTTTTATGACTTTCTGATTTTTATATTATTTTATATTTTATAAAAATAAATTAAATTAAATAATTAAAAAAGAAACAATTGACACAAATAAAATAAAAAAAGGAATTGAATTGCAAAACCTTAGGGGGTTCTGTCCCCAATTGGAGGTACCATTAGCATTGTTGGCCCAAGGTTTTAAGGCCTTATTTGACTTTTTCAGGAAGCATGTGGCATGTTTGACCAACGTCCAGGGTGTTCTCCAAATCTGGGCCTTTAGATTGGTATCAATAAGCGCATGGCACGCCTGGAGGAGGGACGTATGGTGGTCTTCAGAGAGCCAGCTGCATAGAATGACATTAAGAAAAATATTATGGAAAGGGAGGGGGACCTGGGATTCGAACCCAGGTCCCAGGGATTACCAATCACACGCCTGCCAGCTGAGCTGTTGTATCACTTTGTATATATAATGGCAAATAAACAATATGAGGGAAAAATGGTCAGTGGCCTAGAAAAATAAAAAACGCGCGCGTTGGATTCAAATCCTCCTATCACGCTTTGCCACCTAGTCTTCTTCTTCCTTGTTTTGCTTTTTTCTGAAACATAAAAAAGGTTAGCGGGGGTTTTGAACCCCCCCCAAAATATGGACTTTTCCAAAATAGCGATTAGGCTATGGTGCTTCATAAATTAGGCGCGATAGGGTAGTTCTATTTGTCCAAGCTTCCTGATTTCAACCATGGCACTGAGAAGTCTCAATTTTACAGTAGGTGAAAGTACCCAATTTGAAATTTGAGGAACCCTAATAATCGTTCATGGTGAAATCGCGTGTGGGTGATGAAAACTTAATTAAACAATACAGTTAGCTTCAGAATGATGAGAGTAACACAAAACAAGTATTAGAATTCAAAATCATGGCATGAATGATGAAATACGATTTATGCAAAAGAGTGAAACAATTGAACTGCTATATACCGATTCTGGGCGTTAGGGATGTGGAAAACTATTCAGGAAGCTTCCTTGACACTTTTGCAAGCTATTGGGATTAATCTTTGCCTCTGAATCGTCCTCTAAGGCCACTTTCAGTTTTGAACTTTTTTTGATAAAATTGCAAGCTTGGTTCTTGAGATGGGGCGCAGCATTCATGTTCTTGGCATTAGGGTTATCATGTATATATATGTGTGAGTGTTTTAGGTCAACAAAATAAGCCAAATATCCATGGAATCAATGCTTTTGATTTTGTGATTTTGCATAATCTTTTCAAATCTTTTTCCATGCAAATTTGATACAAATCATGTTCAATTACCTTGATTCTTTCCAAATCTGATCATGCACGAAATCTTGAGCTTATTCCATGCATAAAAAGATTTAAAAAGTTTGGTTTAGCATTTTCCACATATTTTAATTAATTAAATGAATTTTTAGCAATTAAAAATTCAAATAAATAAATAAAAATGATGAAAAAATTCCCTTTGGGCCAAATGGTCGTGCACATGCTTTGGATGATGAATCTTGGAAGAAAAAGAGGCCCAATAGCATTTTTTAAGGCATTTGAAGCAAAGTTGACTTTTCAAAATACCCAAAAATTTCCCAACTTCCACAAGGCATATCTTGCTCAATTTTTAAGATTTGATCATGTTCTATGACATTTTGGAAAGTTCTTGAAGTCTTATAACCAATGCCTTTGGTCCCATGTCATTTTGATTTACCAATCTCAAGTTATGGCCTTTGACTTAAAGTCCCTTTTTGTTGACTTTTGAAAATGACCTATAATGTTGAAATTGATAACTTTTTGTGAGAGCCTTTATTGGACTTGAAGTGTGAAGAGGAGTTGTAGGAAATGTCTTTCTATTCAAAATGAGCTTTGGATGGAATTTTTCTGATAATCCATGTGGAAGTTATGCCCTGGTCAAGTTACAGTTGACTTTTTCAACTGTCCAAATATGGAAACTTTTGCATCTTGAGACTTTTTGAGCCAAACTTTGAGAATCATGATCAAGCATTGATCAAATGGTGTTTGTGGCTTCAAAATAAGATGTTGACCAAAAATTTGAACTTTTGACTGTCAAATGACCATTTTGCCCCTATAGTTGACTGTAGTGCAATTAGGGTTTTTGACTGTGCAATTTTGTGATGTAGGTCTTGAAACTTGGTATGAGGATGCTTGACCATGTTTTTAGGCATGTGGGACTTGATTGGACCCTTGGAAACTTCATTTTCCTTGTCAGAACCAAAACCCTAATCTTTGACTGTTAGGAGGCCCTTGAACTGTGCAACCCTTGGGGAATTTTGAAGCTTGCTCTTTGCAAATTTTGAAGAATATGGGAGGGCAAATTTTGGGGTACAACAGCAGTTTACCCGCATCAACATGACATTGGCTGAAGTTCTACCTCATCTGCTGAGATCCAACTTGGTAATCTTGAGAGAGGCTTCCAAAAATACAAATACTACATCTCCCCGATATAATCCGAATGCCCGGTGTGCCTATCATTTTGAGAGTCCTGGCCATGGTACAAATGACTGCCGGGCTCTGAGAAATAAAGTACAAGACTTGATTGAAGCCAAGGAAATAGTTTTGATGCTCTGGAGAAGTCAAATGTCATAACTGCTCCCATGCCTAAACACATTCGTGGAGTTAATGTTGTTGATACTGATTTGTTCGTTACCTATATTGATGAAGTTTCTACTCCTCTCATGACTATCAAGAAGAATTTATTGTTGGCCGGTTTATTTTCGGGTTATGGTGAAGGTTGCCACATGTGTTCGTTTCTACCTGTTGGTTGCCGTTTGCTGAAGTTAGGTGTCCAACGGCTGATAGATAGCAATCAAATTATGTTTGAGAAAACTTTGGTTCCCGTTGTTCCATCTGAAGATGTTGCCATTATAACCATTTCCGCCAATCCTTCCAAGGTCTCCTCGAGAAGACCTGTTAGGATTACATCTTCTCCAAGAATCACCCCGCTGATAATTACTGCTTCTGGTCCTGTCCCGTATGTCTCGGAAAAAGTTGTCTTGTGGCATTATGGCACCGATGTGTACTATCATGACATCAAACAAGATTTGAAAGATGAAGAAGTTGATCCTGATGTTGGTAACATTGTCGGAACCAGCAAAGTTACCCGAAGTGGAAGGGTCTTCTCTCCTGAGATTTCCCCTAAGACTGTCAACAAACCTATTGTCATCCCACCTGTTGTTCCTACTAGTACATCGGCTACTGTTCCTGTTCTTACTCCAGTTATTACCCATGTTGGTGAATCGTCTGATACCCGCGGCAAGGAAATTTTAGGCGAGCCTTCCCGGACGGAGGCACCTAAGAAAATTGTCGTGGAAGCCTATAAGCAAGAAATGGAGGAAATACTGAAAATCATTAAGAAGAGCGACTACAATGTGGTCGAGCAGCTGGGGAAGACCCCATCAAAGATATCCATGTTGTCTCTGCTATTGTGTTCTGAAGCCCATGCAAAGGCTTTGATTGCATTTCTCAAGATTGCGCATGTGCCATAGGAAACTTTAACTGATCAGTTCAAAGATTGTGTGGCCAGCCTGACTGCTGATAATGGGCTGGGTTTTTCAGATGCAGATTTGACACCAAAAGGAAGAAAGCATAATGATTCTCTGCATGTCTCGAATTAATGCAGGGGCACCACTATGGCTCATGTGTTAGTAGATACTGGGTCTTCACTGAATGTTCTGCCAAAGAAGGCGTTGGACCGGTTGGATTGCGAGGGTTTGACTCTAAAGCCTAGTAACATTGTGGTAAGGGCTTTTGACGGATCGAAGAGAATGGTGCACGGGGAGGTGAACATCCCTGTCAAAGTGGGTTCTTAGACTTTTGGGTCAACTTTCTATTTGATGGATATTAGGTTGTCATATTCTTGTTTGTTGGGTCGTCCTTGGATCCACGAGGCTAGGGCAGTCACCTCCACACTCCACCAAATGCTGAAGTATCCGGTGAAAGGAAAGATTGTCATAGTGCGGGGTGAAGAAGAATATATGGTGAGTCACCTAAACTCCTTCTGCTATGTAGAGATGGACGGGGAATTCATCGAAACTCCTTGTCAAAATTTTGAAGAGGTCCCTCAGATCTTGGCATCAACTGAAACTACTAGCAACAAACCTCCTTTGAGGGTGGCTTCTCTCAAGGACGCCAGGGCCGCAGTTGAAGAAGGTAGGTGTTCCAATTGAGGTCAACTCCCTGATTTCACTCATAAAACTGATAAATTTGGTTTGGGCTTTACTACAGGGGCTCAAAGGGTTGTTAGACGCGCTCGGGCTGGAGGACCTCCCCTACACATCAACAATTGTGGGATTAACGCCATTGAAGACAGTGAGAGGACTCAGACATTGATAGCTGGATTTACCCAACTACCAATGGTGGACCGAGTAACTAGGAGGCTAGGGACTTTATACATGTTTCTTTTATTCTGCAGTAATTGTCTTACCTGTTTTAGATTTGTAACAAACAATTTGAAACTTTACGGCCCGGTGCGTTGCCCGAGGCACCTTGGCTTTGCTTGTGAGGGCTATTATTTGTCATTTCATAATCATTAATAAAGCATTGGATGTTTCTTGCATACAAATTTTGCGCTCTCTGCTTTTCTTTTCTGTTTTCCACTCTATCAAAACAGCTATTCTCTTACACACACTCACGTATCATAATGCAGATCCATATCCACTCTGGATCCCATTGATAACACTTCTGCTATTTCTAGTTATGAGTTCAAAAATCCGATCAACCAAGCCGAAGATGAAGGTGAGGATGATTGTGAGGTGCCTGGAGAACTTGCTAGACTACTACAACAGGAAGAAAGGGCCATACAACCCCATGAAGAGTCGGCTGAGACAGTGAACTTGGGTACTGAGGAAGACAGAAAAGAGGTTAAAATAGGTGCAAATCTGGAGCTTAGCGTCAAAAGAGGTTGATACAGATGTTGCATGACTATGTTGAGATCTTCTCCTGGTCCTACGAAGACATGCCTGGTTTAGACATTGATATTGTGGTACATCGCCTGCCGAATAAAGAAGACTGTCCTCCGGTTAAACAGAAGGCCTGTCGTATGCACCCTGAAATGTCAGATAAGATCAAGGAAGAGGTCATGAAACAGTTCGATGCAGGATTCTTAGTTGTCACTTTCTATCCACAATGGGTTGCCAATATCGTCCCGCTACCTAAGAAGGACGGTAAGGTACGGATGTGCGTAGATTACAGAGATTTGAACAGGGCAATCCCTAAGGATGACTTCCCACTTCCTCACATTGATGTTTTGGTCGACAACACCGTGCAGCACAAAATATTCTCCTTCATGGATGGTTTCTCTGGCTACAACCAGATCAAGATGGCTCCTTAAGACATGGAGAAGACAACCTTTGTCACACAGTGGGGAACCTTCTGCTACAAGGTGATGCCTTTTGGGTTGAAGAATGCCGGGGAAACCTATCAGCGTGCCATGGTCGCTTTGTTTCATGATATGATTCACCATGATATCGAAGTGTATGTTAATGACATGATAGCCAGGTCTCAGACTGAGGAAGAGCACCTTGATCATCTCCAAAAGTTGTTCGACAGATTGAAGACATACAAGCTGAGATTGAATCCGAACAAGTGTACCTTCGGGGTAAGATCTGGTAAGCTTCTGGTTTTTGTCGTCAGTGACAAGGGTATTCAGGTAGACCCTGCGAAGGTAAAGGCCATACAAGAAATGTCGGCTCCCCGTACAGAGAAGGAAGTTAGAGGTTTTTTGGGACGCCTGAATTATATCTCCAGGTTCATTTCACATCTGATTGCTACTTGTGAGCCAATCTTAAAGCTGCTGAAGAAAGATCAAGTGGTAAAGTGGAATGATGAATGCCAGGCCGCTTTTGAAAGAATCAAAGAATACCTTAAGAACTTCCAATTCTGATGCCTCCAGTTGAAGGAAGACCTTTGATATTATACTTGACAGTGTTAGACAATTCAATGGGGTGTGTGCTGGGGCAGCATGACGAGTCTGGTCGAAAAGAGCACGCCATATACTACCTTAGCAAAAATTTTACCGACTGTGAGACATGATACTCATTGCTCGAGAAAACATGTTGCACATTCGCATGGGCTTCTCGCCGATTGAGACAGTATATGCTGACTCACACTACTTTGTTGATATCAAAGATGGATCCAATCAAGTATATTTTCGAGAAGCCCGCTCTCTCTAGAAGGATAGCAAGGTGGCAAATGATCTTAACCGAATACGATATATAATATACAACCCAAAAGGCAATTAAGGGAAGTGTATTGGCTGATCATTTGACTCATCAGACCGTGGATGACTACCAGTCCATGAATTTTGAGTTCTCGGATGAGAATATCATGTTGGTGACTGACTACGAAGAACCTGGACCGGACGAAGGACCTAAGGAAGGATCCCGATGGTCTATGTATTTTGATAGAGCCTCAAACGCACTAGTTAATGGCATTGGCGCTATAATCATATCTCCTGAGGGCTGTCATACTCCGTTCACTGCCCGATTATGTTTCAATTACACCAATAACATGGCGGAGTATGAAGCATGTATTATGGGTCTTCGAGCTTCTATTGACTTGAGGATTAAGTTCTTAAGTGTATTCAGGGATTCCGCTCTGGTGATAAGTAAGATCAAAGGCGAGTGGGATATGAAGCACCCGAATCTCATTCCTTACAGAGAGTATGTATTGATATTGCTCCCACACTTTGAGGAGGTAAACTTTGAACATTTCCCACGAGAAGAGAACCAGTTGGAGGACGTGCTAGCTACCATGTCTTCTATGTTCAAAGTTAGGTGGGACAATGAAGCTCCCAAAATTACCATTGAGAGGTTGGATGAACCAGCACACTGCTGTGAGATCGACACTGAAGAAGTGGCAGACAAACCCTAGTTTCACAAAGTCAAAAGGTATCTCGAGGTTCAGGAGTATCCCGAAGGGGAATCTGTCAATGATAAGAAGTTTCTGAGAAGGTTCGCTGCAAAGTTCTTCCTTAGTAATGGGATCCTCTATAAACACAACCATGACTCCACACTACTACGGTGTGTAGACAAGAGCAAAGTAGAGAGGATCATGATAGATCTACATGAAGGCACCTTCGGAACCCATTCTAGTGGACATACCATGGCTAAGAAGATCCTACGGGAAGGATATTACTGGTCCACTATGGAAGCCGATTGTTATCAGCACTCTCGAACTTGTCATAAGTGCCAAGTCTATGTTGATAAGGTGCATGTGCCTCCAGTTCCTTTGAACGTCCTGACAGCTCCTTGGCCCTTTGCGATGTGGGGCATCGACATGATCATCGAGATCAGACCTACTGCATCTGACGGGCATCGTTTCATCTTAGTAGCCATTGATTACTTTACAAAGTGGGTTGAGGCAGCCTCTTTTTCTACTGTGACCAAGAACGTCGTGGCACGATTTATCCGACACAATATGATCTGTCGATATGGTGTATCAGAGAAGATTATTACTGACAATGGTACAAATCTCAACAACACAATGATCATCGAGCTTTGCAAACAGTTCAAGATACAGCACCATAATTCGTCTCCTTATCGGCCGAAGATGAATGGCGCTGTTGAAGCAGCTAACAAGAACATCAAGAAGATTGTACAGAAGATGACGGTGACATACAAAGACTAGCATGAGATGTTACCATTTGCTCTTCATGGGTACCGTACCTTAGCACAGACGTCGACAGGGGAAACCCCTTACTCTCTGGTATATGGCATGGAGGCAATTCTACCCATAGAAGTCCAGATACCCTCTCTCAGGATTATGAAGGATGCAGGTTTGAACGAAGACGATTGGATCCAAACCCGGCTTGATCAGTTAAATTTAATCGATGAAAAGAGACTTACTGCTATCTTCCATGGTGTGATCGGTGGATCTGGAACTGACTGTTTAACGCTGGTTCGCGAAATGTCGCGGAAGCAAGAGTCGCCACCGTCTTTTATTTTCTCCAAATGGAAAGGACAAAAGCACAGAAAAATTCCTTAAAGAGATTGCTCTCGGTTCGGGAGGTAGATTATAGAAAGGGAAGGTGTTAGCACCCTTTCTATCCATGGTTATCCATGGGCTCTTAGATACTTGCTCATTGTGTTTTCAAAATAGTTTGTTTGCTTTTCAACTGTGGGTTTTAAAAAAAGTTTCTTTGAAAATTCCAGTTCGACTCTTGTATCGGTCCTCAAGAGTGTTCGAAAAATTGCTTTCGAAAGCTTTTTGAAAAGGTGTCGGTGTGAAAAGTATTTTTTTGATTTGTTTTGAAGTTAGAGCAAGTATCTACGAGAACCTACCTACCCTAAGGAATTCGTCTGTGTAAATGTCCTTTAAAGTAGTGCCATCCCACCATTGAGAGGTAGGTAGCACCGCCGTTGGAGGTGTTCGGGTCAATTCGAGTTTGTAGGGACATGGTGATCACCAGAGCAATAGGAAGACACCTTAGAAGCTACCCTCATGCCAGGTTCCCGGATCATGAGGACTTACTAAGACATCCTCTACTCGACGATCACCTTTCGAGGCAAGGCAACAGCGAGGCGTACCCTAGGGGTGGTGTGTGCGATTCGTGTGTCGTTTTCATTTGTATTTATCTTGTCATGTTTATTGGTGTTCTACGCTTGTTTTTATTTTGCCCATACATTCTTTCATGCTTTGATTAACAGTTAAAAAATTGCGAGAAAAGTAAATTCTAAGCTATTACAAACGGCGCGGGTCCACATCGCCAAAAGTTTCTCGAACCCGATTTGACAGAAAATAAATAAAGTAAAAGAAAATAAGGAATTAAAAGTGCGAGCAATTATTTACACGGCTTTGGGAGAAGTACATAAAAATTATACGGAAATAAAATAAATACGCGCATAAGAATTAAATCGAAACGAGGGCGTTGGACCCTTTTTGCAAAATTAAAATTAAACGATAAAATTAATTAATTAAAAAAGAAATGAGATGTTTTTTTGGTATTTTTTAGTATTTTAGGATTTAATATGAAAAAGGAATTAATTGAAATTAAAATAAGATGCAAACCCTAATCCTAATTATTTTTAATTTATTAAAAAAAATATTGAAGTTTTTAACCTAAAATTAATTCTAATTTTTATATGCAAATTTACTTACAAAAATAAATATTTAACTATTTGATTATTTATGAAAGAAAAGAAAAAAAAGATGAAAATTAAATAAACCCTAGTTCTATATTTTTTTTAGGTTTTTTATAAAAGAATTTAAAATTAAAACTTAATTTAAAACTAAATTTAATTACATGCAAATTTATTTATGAAAATATCAAAATAAAATATTTATTATATTTTTCTTCTTTTCTGATTTTTTTATGTGTATTTTTATATTTATGAGAATAATTAATTTAATTAAACAAATAATAATTTTAATAAGAATAGAAATAATGCAAAAAAGAAAATATTAAAAAAGCAAACCTAGGGGGGTGTCAGTCCCCAGTATGGAGGTATGGCCTTTAGCAATCTGGCCCATTTAGACTCTTGGCCTGTTGACTTTTCCAAACACCATGTGGCACCTTTGACTAGGGCCTACCATGTGCCTTAAATCTGAGCCTTTAGATTGATGTAACTAACGCGTGGACGACTGGATCTTGGAAGTGTATGGTGCGCTTCAACCTGGGCACTACATGTGAAGATCAATTGAAAAATAATATTGAGAATACTGAAGACCTGGGGCTCGAACCCAGGTCATGCACTTTACCAGCCAACACCTATGCCACTGAACCAATTCACGCGTGTTTATTATATAACCACTAACAAATAATATAAAAGAAAGATGATCAGTGGCCTCAAACACACGCGAAGATTTGAATCTTCCAATCACCACTCACCACGTTATCGTCTTCCTCGCGTGGTTTTTATTTTCCTGAAACAAAAGAAACATAGGCAACGGTTTTCACGCGTTGCCTAAGATAACATATCAAAAAATAGCGATTAGCCCTAGGGGCTCTATAAATTAGGCGCGAGGGTAGCCTCTCCTTCGTCCAAGTGCGCTGATCATGACCATGGTACTGTGGCTCGCTAATTTTATAAGACCAAGAAATCCCCAATTTAGAATCCTGTAAACCCTAAAAATCGATAATGGTATTTTGGCATATAACGTGTAAAACTTCAATTAAGGCACCTGATCAGTTTGCAAACATCATTATAAACACAAACATAACAACAAAATATGTCAACAATGCATGTATGAGAGCAACCGATTCAGAAATTTCCTTTACCAACTTCAATGGTGATCTTGCGTTTTCTTGAGTATGGGGCTTGGGGAATGATTCAGTTATGTCCTATAATCCTCCAAGAAGCTAATGGAACACGTTTGGAGGCTTGAATCAACCTGCAAGTTAGTTTTCAGAATTGAGTTTTTTTAGACAAAATTTCAAGTTTGTTGAATGGTTTTCTGAGCAGCTGCGTGTGTGGGATGATTAGGGTTGTGTTTAGGCTTTTGTATTGCGTCAATTAGGGTTGAAAAACTGATCAAAATCTCTTGCAATAATGGTTTTTGGAAATTTGATTTTCAAGATCTTTAACCAAATATTTTCCATGTGCTTTTGTATCAATTAAGATCAATTCAATCCAAATATTTCTATATTGAGATATGCACGAATTATTGAGGATAAAACATGCACAAAAAGATTGAAAAAAATTAGGTTAGCATTTTTCATGTATTTATTTTAATTTAAATGAATTATTATTAATAAAAATCCAAATAAATAAATAAAAAATGAATAAAAACTTCCCTTTGGGCCAAGTGGTCGTGCACATGTCATGGATGATGAATTATGGAAGAAAAATGGGCCCATTAGCAATTTTAGGTCATTTGAATCAATGTTGACTTTTCAAAATATCCAAAAAATTCCCAACTTCTACAAGGCATAACTTGCTCAATTTTTAAGCTTTTCTCATGTTCTTGGACATTTTGGAAAGGTCTTTGAGTCCTCTAACCAATGCCTTTGGTCCCATGTCCTTTTGATTTACCAATATCAAGTTATGGCCTTTGACTTAAAGTCCCTTTTTGTTAACTTTTGAAAATGACCTATAATGTTGAAATTGATAACTTTTTGTGAGAGCATTTCTTGGACTTGAAGTATGAAGATGAGTTGTAGGAAATGTATTTCTATTCAAAATGAGCTTTGGATGGAATTTTTCTTATAATCCATGTGGAAGTTATGCCCTGGTCAATTTACAGTTGACTTTTTCAACTGTCCAAATAAGGAAACTTTTGCATCTTGATGATTTTTGAGCCAAATTTTGAGAATCATGATCAAGCATTGATCAAATGATGTTTGTGGCTTCAAAATGATATGTTGACCAAAAATTTGAGCTTTTGACTGTCAAATGACCATTTTGCCCCTACAGTTGACTGTAGTGCAATTTAGGGTTTTGACTGTGCAATTTTGAGCTGAATGTCTTGAAACTTGATATGAGGATGCTTGACCATATTTGTAGGCATGTGGGACTTGATTGGACCTTAGGAAACTTCATTTTCTTGATCGGAACCAAAACCCTAATTTGACTGTATAGGAGACCTTTGCACTGTGCCACCCTTGGAGAATTTTGCAGCTTGACTTGATAATTTCTTGAAGAATATGGGAGGGCAAATTTTGGGGTACAACAGTTGCCCCTGTTCAATCCTCTTAGACCTGAGGATGCAGATTGGCTGACATGCCTTTCGTAATCCGAGGGTGGAAGATGATTGAACACTAGAGTGCCCAGAAATTTGCGCTCACATAGTAGCAGTGTTGATGATGGGAATGGGCTTATAGGTGCCATTTAGAGATTGTTGGATAGGATGATGGGCTTATAGATGCCATCTGGATGTGCTGGAAGGTGGATGGGCTTATAGATGCCATCTTGGATGCTGATCGCGTAAGAGATTCCTTAGCGAGAACCTGCGTACCTGCAAAAGAAAAAAGAGTACCTGACATGTTGCAGGAGCTGGTTTTCAGATGCTTGGTATAGATGTGTCCTGACTGGTTACAGGAGCTGAGTCTGGAGCTTCAAACGGCGATGAATGAACCAGGGATGGTTACTACCTTAACATGAACGGTAAGAGAACCTTGGGTGACTTTAACTTCAACAACGCTCGTTGAGAAAATCCTGGTGGGAATTACCATCTTCGCAGTATCGGGAAGAGAACCAAAGGAAATTATAATCGGAAAGGGAATTACATCTCACGCACCATCGGGGAGAGAACCATAGGAAATTATAATCGGAAAGGGAATTACATCTCACGCACCATTGGGGAGAGAACCATAGGAAATTATAACCTAAAAGGGAATTATCACCTCACGCACCATCGGAGAGGGAACCATAGGAAATTATAACCTAAAAGGGAATTATCACCTCACGCACTATCGGAGAGGGAACCATAGGAAATTATAACCTAAAAGGGAATTATCACCTCACGCACCATCGGAGAGGGAACCATAGGAAATTATAACCAAAAAGGGAATTATCACCTCACGCACCATCGGAGAGGGAACCATAGGAAATTATAACCTAAAAGGGAATTATCACCTCACGCACCATCGGAGAGGGAACCATAGGAAATTATAACCTAAAAGGGAATTATCACCTCACGCACCATCGGAGAGGGAACCATAGGAAATTATAACCTAAAAGGGAATTATCACCTCACGCACCATCGGAGAGGGAACCATAGGAAATTATAACCTAAAAGGGAATTATCACCTCACGCACCATCGGAGAGGGAACCATAGGAAATTATAACCTAAAAGGGAATTATCACCTCACGCACCATCGGAGAGGGAACCATAGGAAATTATAACCTAAAAGGGAATTATCACCTCACGCACCATCGGAGAGGGAACCATAGGAAATTATAACCTAAAAGGGAATTATCACCTCACGCACCATCGGAGAGGGAACCATAGGAAATTATAACCTAAAATGGAATTATCACCTCACGCACCATCGGAGAGGGAACCATAGGAAATTATAACCTAGTAACTTCTACTGAGTCTTCATCAGAAAAATCTGTTGGGAGTCAATTTGGCTGGACTAGAGAAGGCCTTTGACTGGATAAGAAATCTTTGGAGTCGATTTAATTGAACCGGTCTAGGTCTTGGAATATGATTGAGAATTTAACTGAATCTTTCCTGAAAGGTAAAGGTCAGTCATATGCAATGCATGATATGGGCCAGGCAATGATGTTCTCAACATAAATGAGATTTATAAGATATGATGCGTATATGCATGCTATGATGTATGGAAGTGCGATGTTTATGTATGTATTGTTTTCGTCTTAGGAAAATAAATCCTTGACGGGTGCCGGGAAGTCACTCCTGGGCTGATGTTGGAGAATTAGATCTTTGCTTCCGCTGGGGATGATAGCTGCAAGAATACCGGTAGGAGAAGATGACTCCGTTGAGGAATAAACTTGGCGAATGATTACTCTGCAGGGAGAAAAGTACTCTAGTGGTCTTGCTGGGAAGCAGTACTCTGTGGGGGAGGGAGATGCTTTGCTGAGTTGTTGATAATAACTTGCTGGGGATATCTTTGCTGTATTGGAGGTATTGATGGACTTCGCTGGGGTAAGAAGACTTCGTCGAGGACGCTCTTTCCGTGGCTTTTGGCTGAGGATAACCCAGTTATATCCTGTTAAGGAAATAACTCTTTAAATAAAGCCGGACGACGCGTTCGTGCTCTGCGAGGGATAAGCTTCCAGAATCTACTGGGGATAAGTTTACTGCTTGGGGAGATGAATTCCAACTTTCCTGGGGAACTGGATTGGACTCTCCTGGGGAGGTTTTGAACTGCGGGGAAAGCGATTCCTTTGAATATTTGATATGCCGCCGGGGAACAATCTTTAGACCAAGACTGCCGGGGATGCTTGTTAAGAATGTGTGTACATGTGCTGCTGGGGAGTATTGAGATCTGCTGGGGGATACTCAACTTCCTTGAGATTGGATAACTCTGCTTGGAGAAGAATGCACTGCTTGTGCTGAATCACTCTCTGGGGAATTAATATGTATTGGTCATATTCTTTAGCTGAACCTACCCTGGTACCTTGGAGGATAGATCAATTAGATTGCTTAGACAAACTCTTTATTGCCCCTGTTTCTAGTGTCGCCTGTAATTAATTCTTTGTTTCGTATGCAAATATTTATGAGTTAGCAAATTATTGTCAATGCATATATCACAAATTGAACCTTGGACGTTCTTCGCAAAACAAAACAGAAAAAGAGAAACACTTGGCACGTTTAACTGAGAATATATTTGTATTGATTTTGAATGGCCTGTGAATAGGCGTTTTGTGTACAAGAGGCTGACGTCCTAGTAAGAGGAACGCCGCCGAACAAGAGAGTTTATACAAATTTTGTACAAAAGAAAAGTAAAACAGTTGTGTGAAATATGAATGATCCCACTGGGTTTCAACTATGCTATTGCCTTTATAACTCCGAGCGTCTCATCACTTGATGACCTTGGTTGACGGTGAAGCTGACTGATCGATGCCGTCTGAACTTGATGTAGATACCGGATTCTGGATGTAAAGTGATCAATGAGACATAGTATTACGCTTTTATCCCTAATTTTTGCCTGGACCGCCCTTTCGGGTTTTCAGTCCACCGGGATACCCATTTTTGCCCAAGCCGCCTTTTCAGGTTTTCGACTTGCCGGATGTACAGATTTTTCATTTCATCCCTTCATTTTGCCCGAACCCTTTTGGTTCGACGGGAAGCCCTAATTTTTGCCTAGGCATGTCAGCCTAGCGGGTCTTTTTTCATGCGTAGTATCTTTTTACTATGTCTGCATTGGCGGGGTGAGGAAGGTCGTCACCATCCATGTTGGTTAAAATCATGGCTCCTCCTGAGAACACATGCTTAACCACAAATGGCCCTTCGTACGTGGGGGTCCATTTGCCCCTTGGATCACTCTGAGGAAGGATGATTCTCTTGATTACTAGATCCCCAACTTGATATTCCTGTGGTCTGACCTTTTTGTTAAATGCCCTGATCATCCGTTTCTGATACGTCTGACCATGACAAATAGCAGCAAGTCTCTTTTCATCAATAAGGTTGAGCTGATCAAGTCGTGTCTGGATCCAATCATCTTCGTTCAGATTTTCATCCTTCATTATCCGGAGAGATGGTATTTGCACTTCGATCGGCAAGACTGCCTCCATTCCATAAACCAAAGAGAAAGGAGTTGCCCCGGTTGACGTCCTAGCCGAGGTACGGTACCCATGTAGAGCGAACGGTAACATCTCGTGCCAATCTTTATAAGTCACTGTCATTTTCTGCACGATTTTCTTGATGTTCTTATTTGCTGCTTCTACAGCCCCATTCTTCTTTGGTCTGTATCTTGAACTTTTCGCAGAGCTCAGCGATCATCTTGTTGTTCAGATTGGTACCGTTGTCTGTAATAATCCGCTCAGGGACGCCGTACCGACAGATCAGGTTGTGCCGAATGAACCGTGCCACAACAGTCTTGGTTACCGTAGCATAGGATGCTGCCTCAACCCACTTCGTAAAATAATCAATCGCTACTAGGATGAAGCGATGCCCATTAGATGCCGTAGGTTTAATCTCACCAATCATGTCTATGCACCACATTGCAAACGACCATGGCGCAGTCAGAACATTCAGGGGAACTGGAGGGACATGCACCTTGTCTGCATAAATCTGGCACTTATGGCATGTCCTGGAATGTTGGTAGCAGTCAGCTTCCATTGTGGACCAGTAGTATCCTGCCCGTAGGATTTTCTTAGCCATAGTATGCCCACTGGAATGTGTACCAAAGGTCCCTTCATGTAGCTCTTCCATGATTCTTTCTGCTTCAGTTTTATCCACACAACGCAGTAAGGTTGAATCATGGTTTCGCTTGTACAATATGTCGTTGCTTAGGAAGAATTTGGCTGCGAACCTTCTCAGGAACTTTTTATCATTGATGGAGGCACCTTCAGGGTATTCCTGAGTTTCCAGATATCTCTTCACCTCATGGTGCCAAGGCTTCTCAGTCACCAATTCAGTTTCGAGATCACAACAGTATGCCGGTTCGTCCAGTTTCCAAATGATGATTCGGGGAGCCTCATTATCCCATTTAACTTTGAACATTGAAGACATTGTAGCTAACGCGTCCGCCAACTGATTCTCTTCTCTTGGAAAGTGTTCAAAGGTTATCTCTGTGAAGTGGGGGATCAGGGTCAATACACATTCTCTGTAAGGAATAAGGTTCGGATGTTTCGTATCCCACTCTCCTTTGATCTGATTGATCACAAGAGCGGAATCTCTGAAGACACTCAGAAACTTGATCCTTAGGTCGATCGCAGCTTGAAGACCCATGATGCACGCCTCATACTCCGCCATGTTGTTGGTACAGTTGAAACATAGCCGGGCAGTGAGTGGAGTATGAGTACCTTGTGGAGATATGATTATGGCGCCGATACCGTTACCCAAAGCGTTGGAGGCTCCGTCAAAGTGCATAGACCATCGGGATCCTGGTTCAGGTCCTTCATCCGGTCCAGGTACTTCGCAATCAGTTACTATCATGATGCTTTCATCCGGAAACTCGAAGTTCATTGATTGATAGTCATCTACAGCTTGATGTGCCAGGTGGTCTGCCAATACACTTCCCTTGATGGCTTTCTGGGTTGTATATTGAATGTCGTATTCCGTCAAGATCATTTGCCATCTTGCAATTCTCCCAGACAGAGCAGGCTTTTCGAATATGTACTTTATAGGATCCATCTTTGAGATCAACAAGGTGGTATGAGTCAGCATATACTGTCTCAGCCGGCGAGCAGCCCATACCAAAGCGCAGCAAGTTTTCTCAAGCAGTGAGTATCGGGTCTCACAGTCGGTAAACTTTTTGCTAAGGTGATAAATGGCATGCTCTTTTCGGCCAGACTCGTCATGCTGCCCCAGCACGCACCCCATTGAGTTGTCAAGCACTGTTAGATATAGTATCAGAGGTCTCCCTTCAACCGGTGGCATAAGGATGGGTGGTTCTTGGAGATACTCTTTGATTCTGTCAAAAACAGCCTGACATTCATCATTCCAACGTACTACCTGATCTTTCTTCAGCAGCTTGAAGATTGGCTCACAGGTAGCGGTTAGGTGCGAGATGAACCGAGCAATGTAATTCAGGCGTCCTAAAAAGCCTCTGACCTCTTTCTCTGTCTTAGGAACTGGCATCTCTTGAATAGCTTTGACCTTAGCAGGGTCCACTTGAATACCTTTATCACTGACCACGAAGCCTAGCAATTTTCCCGATCTTACCCCGAAGGTGCACTTGTTCGGGTTCAGTCTCAGCTTGTACAGTTTCAACCGGTCAAACAACTTCTGCAGATGATCTAGGTGTTCTTCCTCAGTCTGGGACCTAGCGATCATGTCGTCCACATACACTTCTATCTCATGATGGATCATGTCATGAAATAAAGCAACCATGGCACGTTGGTAGGTTGCCCCAGCGTTCTTCAACCCGAATGGCATGACCTTGTAGCAGAAGGTGCCCCACTGAGTAACAAATGTAGTCTTTTCCATGCCTTCAGGTGCCATCTTAATCTGATTGTAACCTGAAATGCCATCCATGAAAGAGAACACCTTATGCTGAGCTGTATTATCAACAAGGACATCAATGTGAGGTAAGGGGAAGTCATCCTTGGGGCTGGCCCTGTTCAGATCCCTGTAGTCGACACACATTCTGACCTTACCGTCCTTCTTAGGTACCGGCACCACATTAGCAACCCACTGAGGGTAAGAAGTCACTGCAAGGAAACCGGCATCAAACTGTTTCATGACCTCGGCTTTAATCTTCTCAGACATCTCTGGACGCATCCGACGGACCTTTTGCTTAACTGGAGGGCAGTCTTCCTTAGTTGGCAAGTGATGGACCACAATATCGATATCCAACCCGGGCATGTCTTCGTAGGACCAAGCAAAGATCTCCATATAATCATGTAGCATTTGAGTCAACCGTTGCTTCACGCTGAGCTCTAGGTTGGCACCAATCTTTACCTCTTTCCTGTCTGTCTCAGTACCCAAGTTTATGGTTTCCACTGGCTCTTCATGGGGTTGAATTGCCCTCTCTTCCTGAAGCAACAGTCTTGCAAGTTCGCCAGGCACTTCGCAATCATCTTCACCTTCGTCTTCGGCTAAGTTGATCGGATTTTCCAAGTCATAACCGGCAGTAGCAGGGTTGTTATTAGTGGGATCCAGAGTGGATTGAAACCTGTATGAGTGAGTGTGTGTGTAAATACAGTTGTTTTGAAATATATGTAAAGGAAAGAAAGACAGAAAAGGAGCACAATATTTGCAATGCGAGAAAACGTCCAAGATTTTCATTCATGATATATGAAATGACAATTTATATGCCCTCACAAATAGAACCACGGTGCCTCGGGTAAGACACCGGGCCAAAGAGTTTATTATTGTTTATTACAAAATAGCAAAACAAAGAAATTTATTACTGCGTCACAAAGGTAACGGGGGTATGGTCCTTAGCAATCCAATTGTTCAATCCGCCTTCGGTCGTCGGATAGATCCAGCTATCGAATTCCGCTTCATCCACTTCGTTGTCTTCCCCAACAGCATTCACTCCTGGATTTGTAATGAATACGGGAGGTCTTCCGATCTTCGCTTTCCTCATAGCTTTCTGACCCTCTGTAGTAAAGCCCAGCCCAAATTTATCAGTCTTCTGAGTAAAGTCTGGAAGCCTGCCCCAGTTAGCACACTCACCCTTTTGAACCACAGCCCGGGCATCCTTCAGGGAAGCCATCTTTAAAGGAACACTTTCTTTTGGTGTTGTTTCTGATGCTGATGTAATTGGAAGCACCTCCTCGAAATGCTGAAAGGGGGTTTCAATGAACTCCCCGTCCATCTCAATGTATCTGAAGGAATTCAGGTGGCTTACCATATACTCCTCTTCTCCCTGCACAGTGACGATCTTCCCTCTGACAGGGTACTTCAGCTTCTGGTGCAAGGTAGAGGTCACTGCCCCGGTTTTATGTATCCAAGGTCGACCCAATAGACAAGAGTAAGATGGACGGATATCCATCACATAAAATGTAGAGTCAAACACCTGAGAGCCCACACGAATCGGAATGTCGACCTCTCCGTGAACCATCCTTTTTGAACCATCAAAGGCCCTGACGATAATATTGCTGGGTTTCAATTCCAGACCTTCACAATCTAAACGGTCCAAAGCCTTCTTGGGCAGCACATTCAAGGACGAACCAGTATCTACCAACACATGTGCCAAGGTAGTGCCCCTGCATTCGATAGAAACATGCAGAGCATCATTATGGTCTCTTCCCTTCGCGGTCAAGTCAGCATCTGAGAAGCCCAAGCCATTATCTGCCGTCAGATTTGCTACACAATCAGTGAACTGGACTGCAGATGTCTCATGTGGCACATGGGCCGTCTTGAGGAACGAGATTAAGGCCTTGGCATGGGCCTCGGAGCACAGCAATAAAGAGAGCATGGAGATTTTGGAGGGCGTGTGCCCCAGCTGTTCCACAACATTAAAGTCACTCTTCTTTATAATTTTCAAAATCTCCTCCATTTCTTGTTGGGAGGCCTCAGCAGTTATAGGTACAGGTGCCTCCATCTGGGCAGGCTCAACTTCAATTCCTTTGCCCCGAGCATTGGATGACTCGGCAGCAGGAGAAACAACTTGATCAGCAATAGGAGCAGGTACACTTGCAGGAGTTATAAGAAGTGGTCTTCGAGTAGCAGGAGGTGCAATGTCAGGCGAGAAGAGCCTGCCACTGCGGGTAACCTTGGCTGGGCCAGTGATATCACAGATGCTGGCACCAGCGTTGAACTCTTGTTTAATCCCCTTCACATACACATCTGCCCCATAATGCCAGGGGACAGCTTTATCATATACATAGGGCAGGGGCCCCGGAACAGTGATAACAACAGGTGCAACGGTCATGATTTAAACGGGCTTCTTCGGGAGAGCCGGGATTGGATTATTGAAGATAGTCACCACAGAAACTTCTTCCACCGGAACCAACCGAACAACAGACTTCTTAAACAGAATTTCCTTGCTATCCATTAGGCTTTGTATGCCTAACTTCAGTAAGGGACAACCAGATAGGGACACAGCACAGAACAGGCAACCCTCACTGCAACCCGGAAATAAATCGGCCTGCAGTAGGTTCTTCTTGACAATCTTCAGAGGAGTGGCTAGATCATCCACAGAAACAGCATAAACGTCTTCGTCAACAGCATTTACCCCATGTTGAGGCATAGGAGCAGTAACTACATTCGGCCTCTCAGGCGCTTCGAACTGTATCTCCTTCGCGTCGATAAGGTCTTGCACCTTATTCTTTAACGTCCAACAGTCATCGGTAGAGTGCCCCGGACTATCTGAATGGTAAGCACAACGAGCATTCGGGTTGTACTTAGGAGATGCAGTATTGGGGAACTTCGGAGCCTCCCTGACAGTCACCAAATTGGTGGATAGCAACTGTGGCAGGATCTGCGACAAGGTCATGCTTAAGCGGGTGAACTCTCTCCGGGGTCTTTCAGCCCTTTGAGGATTATTTGGCCGGGGAGCGGCAGCAGGCTTAGCAATCATTACCGCACTGACAGATTGGCGGCGCTCAGGTCTCTCTGATCTCTTGGAACCATACACGGCACTAGCCTCCTTCTTGAAGGGTTTCTTTTCAGAACTAGATGATGCACCCTTCGCAATCTTACCAGACTTTAACCCAGCTTCAATTCTTTCCCCCGTCAGAATCAGATCAGTGAATCCTGCAGACGAATTCCCAATGAGATGGTTGAAAAATGGCCCAGATAGGGTCCCCAAGAACATATCTACCAACTCCCGATCAGTCAACGGAGGCTGCACCCTGCCAGCTAGGTCTCTCCACTTCTGAGCGTACTCTTTAAAACCTTCGCTTGCACCTAACGACATACCCTGGAGTTGGGTACGTGTGGGGGCAAGGTTGGCATTATATTGATACTTCTTGTAGAAAGCAGTAGCCAACTCCTCCCAGTTACGAACCTTGGTCCCATCCAGCTGATAGAACCATTCGAGATGAGTCCCTGAAAGACTCTCCTGGAAGAAGTGGATCCATAAATTCTTATCTGCAGAGTACGGCTGAATTTTCCGAACATAGGACCTTAGATGCAGCTTGGGACAAGACGCCCCGTCATACTTAGAAAAGGATGGTGCTTTGAACTTGTGAGGGATGATCACACCAGTTGACAAACCCAGATCTCTGAAATCCAGCCCAGGTACCTGTTGAATCTCCATAGCCTTCAACCTATCCTCCAGTTGCTTGTATTTGTCTTCTGCAGGAGGGTATTGCTCTTCATCAAAATCAGTCTCGTTGTCGGAGACTACCGGACTAGGAACCCTTGCTTCTGCCTGAGGATTACTCTTGCCAACAGAAGAACCAGCCTCTTCCTGCTGCAGAACATTGCCAAACCTTCGGCCCGAGTTGAACAGAACAGTCCTTCTCTTCTTCTTCTTCTCCTTCTTCAGGAGCATAGCCTTTAATTCCTCTTGGCCTTGAGCTAGACCCTTGATTAATTCCTGAAACTGCGCATTCTGCGCCTGAAGAGCCTTAATGGATGTCTCAGTTGATGACGAGTCGGGATTCATGATGCTGAAATAAACAGCGAAGAACTGTAAGCAACCTGAAAAGAAGAAAAACCTGCTATGCACATGATGAATGAGATGTGTTTATGCAATGCATTCAAGGGTTCGAAAATTCAAATTTGTTGTAGACAAAAAGGAACACACGTTATCATTAAAGAAATAACTGTTTAGTACATCAAAGCCTCATGGGAAAAATAATACAAAAATCAAATCAATCCCAAAATACACTGCGCATCCTCTTTGGAGCTATGTAGGTGTTGAGATTCCTCTCCTCATGCAACAGGCGGGTGAGCTCCAAGACCTTCTTTTCACTGGCATATAGACTAGTCTCAAGAGAATTCCGTTCTTCCTTAAGCTGGATCCAGCTCTTCTGCATCTCTTCCCAGGATGTGGGCATATCAGGGTGCTGAATAGTGTAGGACACTTCTCCTTCCAAGACTGGTTCTTTGATTACTGGGAGCATGTGAGGGTAGGGCATCACTAACTTTTGGGAGCGGGCTCGTACCCACTTAAGATAAGGTTCCAACGGGATGGAATTCCTGTGCCCCAGTGTCTTGCTGTTTATCCTACTGGGCATCCTCCAGGCTCTGATAAATCTCTGGCGAAGTCCTTGAGTATCGTTGTCGAAGTCAAAAACTATGTCAGGAATTAACATGTCATGAGGACCATCCCTCCGAGCATAACCAAACTGTCTCCAAGCCAGGCATGGGCTGTAAGTAATACCTCCTCTGATTCCAAGTAAAGGAACATTAGGGTACTCCCCGCAACGATCAATGATAGTGACATCTTCTCTGGACCTAGGGCACCAATGTATATCTGCGTGTTTGAGAGTCATCAACCGTTGTGACCATCTCAAACCCCGTTCATTCTTCAAAACTGATTGCGGAAGGTGCGAAATAAACCACCTTCCCAGGAGAGGAGTGCAACACATAAGGACACCTCTTTTTCTCATGGTTCGAGTGTAACATGAGTGAAGGATGTCCCCCAGCAACGTAGGTATAGGATTCCTGGACATAAAGATCTGGACAGCACTGATATCAATAAGCTGATCTGGGTTAGGGAACAACACCAAACCATAGACAAGGAGGGCCACCACTTCTTCAAAAGCTTGCAAGTCAAGGGAGTTCCAACATTCAAGGGCCTTTTCAAACAGAAACCTGGCTAAGAACCCTTTGATACCACTTCTAACTTCCCAATGTCCCTTGAGGTCAGATGACTGTAGGTGCAAGGCTTTAGCAATCTCTTCAAGCTTAGGTTCCTTTTCTGTACCGTTGAAGGGTAGCCGATCAAGGATAGGGATCTTCAGGAGCCGGGAGAACTCCTCCAATGTAGGTACCAACTGATAGTCCAAGAAGGTGAAACAGTGATGCAGAGGGTCAAAGAACTGGAACAGGACCTTTATCATATCTTCCTCAATGTTGGTGTTGACCAAACTGATGAGGCTTCCATGTCTTTCACTGAATGAAGAGTTCTCGGGAATCCTGGATATAAGTTCCTTAAGCTGAGGAGGGACCCTTACAAGACTGATTTGAATTGTCTTTCTACGAACAGTTTCCATGTCCTACAAAACAAGAACAAAGATGAAAATTCGAACCCCTGAAATGGTTAGTCAATGCATATGATGCTGGATGATGTCATGATGCTATGATTAAACACACCACAGATATTTACAAAGACAAATATGTAAGGCACACAAGGCACACAAGACAAGCCCTTAGGGTTTAAGGCCAGCATGGGGTCTGGGTAGTACCCTCTTGAAGTTGGTGGGTTCAACCTGTCCTAATCAAAGTAACCGGGTTCTAAGGATCCCAATATCACGGGATTGCTTTCATTGTTCATCGTTTCGATTTAGCCACTGAACTGGCGACCGAAATATTCCAGGAAAGCAACCCTCAATTGAGTGTAGTATCGAGTATCAACCAACCTCGGACTGCACCAAAGTCAGTTATCTCACTACCCTAAAGAGGCCAAGATAGTTCAATTAAGGTTCATAAGGTCTGTTGATGCTTCACGACACCACGCGGAGGCCCCGTACTCTCCTTGACTGAACTCAAGGGTTACCGGTACACACCAAAGTGCCACATCAATGTAGCAGACTGTTTCAACCATGTCAGTATACCCCGCACAGTTCCCTCACAGCCTTGTTGCTACTTTCTAAGAAGGTATCCCCAGATCCGGGTTAGGATCTATATAACTCCCAAGACAGTCCCACAATTTAAAGCAAACAAGGAAAGCAATTGAAAACACAGTTATGAACTAACCCTAAGGTACACCTCACTTTAAGTTAAGTCCCCAGCAGAGTCGCCAGTTCTGTGATCGGTGGATCTGGAACTGACTGTTTAACGCTGGTTCGCGAAATGTCGCGGAAGCAAGAGTCGCCATCGTCTTTTATTTTCTCCAAATGGAAAGGACAAAAGCACAGAAAAATTCCTTAAAGAGATTGCTTGTAAGTGCCTTTGTTTAGGATTGGCTCATTTCTTGTAAAACAAATAGTAACAACAATAATGTAATGCCTAAACATGTTGTGTTGAATTGAATCAACATCTGGAACAACATGTCTCAAGAGATGTCATAACATCATACCAGACATCAAGCTACTGAACTGTCAAGTCTGATGCAGTTCTGTTCCTGAAGTTATGCAGAATATTCTGCCAAATAGAATGCATAACAAGTAGCGAAAATTGAAGGCATATGTGGAGCCCTAGAAGATTCAATCAGAAGCTAAAGTTAAGGAGAAAAGCTCGATTGAAGACCTAACTTACAGCAGAAGTTTTCTGCTTACTTTATGTGGGTCGTTAAAGCTGCATTGCTGGCATATGAAGGCCCAAATCCAGTTGGGTAAAAAGGGTTATAAATAGAAGTACTGTAACCTAATTTAAGGGGGTCGTGTATTGACAAGATGTGATCATTAGGACTAGTTTCGTTGTGAACCACCCGGGCTGTGGGATGGTCACCATACTCCTTGAAACCTGTAGGTCAGAGGATGTATGCATTGTACTTGATTGAAGCTTTTAAGCATGATCAAGTTGTGTAATGGAAGTGTATCTTCTGAACAGTTTATGTACTGTAGAAAGTTATCACTGCGGTGATTGAGGGGGAGTGAGAGGGGTCTCATATCTAGGATTGGATCTTAGGTAAAAGTGTCATTGGGTAGTGATTAAGTGAGAAGGCTGTCAATGGGTGTGTTGGCTGTAGGGTCTTTGAATTGATACTACTAATAGTGAACTTTATCCCTGGCTTGGAAGCCTCCAGATGTAGGTTGGTTGAACCGAACTGGGTGAACAATTCTGTGTGTTATTTACTTTCTGCATTGGCTATTTGTTTGATGTCACAGCATTCCTCATGACATCAATGTATATGGTTAACCTTAACTGCTCTGAACTTCAGTTGATCAGAACCTGCGTTTGTTAAAAGGTGTTGCATGTGATGGTATGATAGTTCAGTGACTGTTGTAGAACAGATATCAAAAGTACACCCTATTCTATCTGTACAGCGCTTAATGTCAGATCAGATGTCTTAACGTTTCATTAGACATCCTGAGTCTGTGACATACCAGGAATTTCAATTGGTATCAGAGCAGGCATCCTGTCTGTCTTTGGATGAGATCCATGGGGGATACTTTCTGGTTGTGTACAAGGTAGAATATTGTTTGAACCAGTAGTGTTCATATTATTTGGTCCCTAGGAGTATGGACCAATTTGGGAGAAACTAGATCAGCTATGTTGAAGGAAGATGAAAGTGTTTGAACAAAGTCAAAGATCTCATGCGGGAGTGAAGATTTTGGAGTGCATTGTTCAAACTGTATTCAGCACAGAGAAGAATATTATCAAAACCTTCATGCGGGAGTGAAGATATTGATAAGGCATCATATGTGTTTATAAAGCTTTCTTTTAACAGGGCTGTAGAGTTGGGCCTAGAAAGTTGCTTGGTGAAACAACTTGTAGGATTGATTTATTTTCAATCCTTATGTGTCATGCTTGCTATATGGAGTAAGCACTGTGTAAGTTCTGGTGAAGTACTGCTATTCCGCTGCATAGCTTCTGATACAACCCCTGAAGTGTAAGAAGAACTCTAGGGTTATTATTTTCAACAGTATTTGTAAGCAGATCTTGCAATCTATCAATAATGTCAAAGATACTTGAGATTTCCTCAAGTCCACTCATAAAGGCTTTTATTATTAGTGTTGATGAGTATCAATTGATCAATGATTCTCATATACATCTGCAAGCTGCTTGAAGACCTTGAAGATTATCAAGGATGATGTGTTCCAAGGAAATGGAACTGATGGATGTTAGAACATCATGCAACTGCCAGTTGAAGAACAGATGTTCTGGGTGCTAAACACATGTAATGTGAGTACATATGTTTGGAACCTACTCCTGATCTGGAAGAGGAGACATCTGTTTTGAAACAATTGATCAGGACACGATCAACAGGTCATCTACTCCAGTTGTGAGTTTAAGGGAGTATATGTGCTGAGCTAAATGCACTTAAAAGGACTTTAAAGCTGTGATTTCCAGGTTTCCCCTCATGTGATGGATGATGGAACATCATTTCTGTGTCTTCAGCCAAGTAAATATGCTTAGCAAGCATGAAGAAGTAATCAGTCAGGATCCTCTAGTGTGATTAGATAATTCCAACTGAATAAATGATGGAAGCAGAATCTTTATGTGATAAATAAGTGGAAATCAGAATCAAAAGTTCTACAACTGTTGAAGACATCAGTTGTTGAGGAAAGACAGATAAGTTCCAGATTTAGTGAACAACCTCATGATTGATAATGAAGTTTCTTCTAGTACAAGTTACAGAATGTGGCAACCTGAAACTTGTACAGCAAGCGAACTAAGGACTCTTAATTTGAAACCTGTGGCAAATTCCAAATAAAGAGTACTTACTATGTGTCTAAAGTAAAGAGCTCAACACTGTATCCATAAAGAGGGAAGTTGGATAACATTTTGTTCAGAGGGAGTAGTGTGATCAAGCTGATGTGAAAGGAAGTTCATCTTACCTTGGTCTATAAGATGCTTGAGTTTATTTCTCATGATCTTAGTGATTTCCTAGGAGGATAGGAATAGAACAGGTTATGTCTACCAATCACATAAACTGCAGCATGTGAAGGAGAATTCACTGAATTCTCTACAAAGATCTGAGCTGAGTTTCAGGGGGAGTCCTTAACCTGAAGATCTTGGAATCCTGGTCCAAAGTCAAATGGTGGATATCTGCACTTTGACAAGTCATCCCCATCACCTAGGATGAACTTGTTAGTTGTATGTAGCAAGGAGGAGTTATCTTCAAAAGATCATGGGTTCCTGAGAAGATTTTTTTTAAAGTTCATTTATGTGGTGTCCTTACATAATAGAACAACTTGGTCTGCTCTTGTCTACAGGAGTATGGTACAATTAACTCCTTTGTACTGTTCAAGGGTCAGCAGACAAGGTGAAGGTGATACAAGCTAGTTTCTGCATGGTTATGTGGTTGTTGTGGGTCTGATCATAAAGGATGTAAGAAAAGTGTGCTTTGATTGCTTTGGATGTTCATCCAAAACCATAGTATAAGCCAGGCTCATATGGTTGAGATCAATGTCAGATCTGATGTTGCAACATCATCTCAAACGAAGGGCCGCTTCAGCAAAGGAAGTTTGTAAGGACCAGTTGGTTCTTCATGCATGGAACAGAAGATTGTTAGAATAAGTATCCTACCTTGAGAAGATGGCATAATCTAACCAATAATGAATACTTTGACGGGAGACTAAGTATTCATTAGGATCTTGCATAAAGATATATATAAGCACTTTGATGGGAGACTAAGTGTTTGTATAATATGCATGCAAGGCTGTATTCTGAACCTATTTCGAACTCGGTAGAGAGTTTATTTCTCTCTAAGAGTATTCTGGTGAGTACCTTTCCTATGGGGAATATTAAAAGGGCATCAATCCCCTGGATGTTAACTTCAGAACCCAAGCAGATAGGTTCATGTTGTAACGTCATTATTGTTAGAAGTCTGTGGCAGAGACTTGGGACTGTGAATCTTAATATTCTAGTGTGGCAGCTCTATTGTTGGTTTGGAATAAGTAGATTCTACTTGTGTTTAAAAGTAGTATGCTTAACAATGCATAACTACTGTTGTGATCTGAAGAATTTACTAGTATTAGCAACTACTAGTAAATATATTATACAGAAGGATGACATGATCAAAGGATAATCCTTCTAGAAAGTCTGAATCTTAGTAAAGCTTGTAAGCACACTAAGAAGGTTGGATGTTGGTTTCAGACTATGGCTACATGATTTCTCAGCCATCCAGAGAGTCATGAATCAGAGATGTCCTTACTGTTCTAAGACCAGTTCAGGGTGCTTGAAGTTACCACCTCAGAGCTAGTGCTACTGGTTTCCACGCTACGGTTTTGATTGGCATTAACAAGGAGAGTCACTGAGTGTTACACTTTCCCCAATTACAATATACATTGAAGGGAGACTATGTATGTGTATTGTTGGACTTAATCTGAAGATCAGAAGTCAGAGGAGGACGGTGGTATGCTGATGTTTATGTGTTCTGATAATATGACATTGTGAACTTCTAAGTGAAGTCATGAATAATGTCTCAACATCAGGAGATTGAAGAATTGCTCGTGTTATCTGTCTTGGTTTAGGAAGAAAATCTCAGAGATTCTTAAAAATCTCATAAGTGGCAGTTTTGATACTTTTGGAGCAATTTGGAAGATTCAGATCTTATCAATAACAACTTGGTCTGGTAAATCAGAAATCTGATATATTCAGCATTTGTTCAAGGGGTTCTTTTACTACAAGAAATTGAAGTGGCATCTAAATTTTGTGTATTAGAACTAATCTGTGATGTCTTGTGAAGCATTTTGGAGTCTTCTGGTTTATTCCCTCCTTCCTTATTTTGCTGTCTGGAAGAAGGTAGAAAGTAATTGTGGTGGATCTCAGCAACACTTAAGAAAGCATGATTGATGGCCATGCTTAATAGTCTCTTGCTACTGGCTGTTTAAATTGTCCTTCTCTGTGCATCACTGAGAGAAGTAAAAAGAAGGCTGTTGTTGTTGAAGAATGTCTAAGTAAGTGTCATGACATTACCAACGACATTGCAACCTTGGGGAAATCAAGAAGAATACGTGGAAAATAACTTCACCACGTAATTGTAGCTATTCAGGAGCTATATTTGGTATTCTGTTTCCCAAAAGAATCTTCAACCTTAAAAGTCGGTCAAAGGCTGATTTTATTCAGGAATTGCTTTGACCCAAACTTATGCATGTATTAGGACTGGTTCTTTTGACAGAAACAAACAAATGCATGCACAGTCGGTCTGAAATATGCAACAACTTTAACAGGTATCCTTGACCAAGATTTTATATTACCATCTTCGTGAACCTGTTATCTCCTTATATAACCTCCTGTCACACATTCTTTTCTCTCACAACCATCATGGGGTTTGTACGGATCTGGGAAAACTGTTCTTGGATCTGGTTTTGTGAGGGCTTTCTTTGTCAATTTTTGGCCAAAAAGGGGGAGAAAGGAGTACTGTTACTGTTACTGTTTGACATTGTCCTCGTTGCAGCAGCTACTCAAAATTTTGATCACAAAGACTTGTCACAAATTCAGCAGAAATTCAAATGGAGTGAATTTCTTTGTGACTTGTGATCTGAGTTATGAACACAGTTGTGACCTGTGTTCTGAGTTACAAGGGAGATATTCTGGTCACTCCTTAAAGGTTCTCTGATGCCTCTGAAAGGATAGTTTATCTCCCACGGTCCTCTTTTTCCACCACCAGTGACAACAAATGGTTCGTGGTCTAAAAGGGAATGAGGTGCATCCTCTTCCTCCTGTGCTTCAAGAGGTCCTGGATGGTTAGTGTGGCTACAACCAAAGATGTCAAGATCAATGTCAAGACATTCTTCTGTGTGTATCCTGAACACTTTTATTTTTTTTATTGTTGTATTTGTTTTAGCCAAAATTTGCCAAAGGGGGAGATTGTAAGTGCCTTTGTTTAGGATTGGCTCATTTCTTGTAAAACAAATAGTAACAACAATAATGTAATGCCTAAACATGTTGTGTTGAATTGAATCAACATCTGGAACAACATGTCTCAAGAGATGTCATAACATCATACCAGACATCAAGCTACTGAACTGTCAAGTCTGATGCAGTTCTGTTCCTGAAGTTATGCAGAATATTCTGCCAAATAGAATGCATAACAAGTAGCGAAAATTGAAGGCATATGTGGAGCCCTAGAAGATTCAATCAGAAGCTAAAGTTAGGGAGAAAAGCTCGATTGAAGACCTAACTTACAGCAGAAGTTTTCTGCTTACTTTATGCGGGTCGTTAAAGCTGCATTGCTGGCATATGAAGGCCCAAATCCAGTTGGGTAAAAAAGGTTATAAATAGAAGTACTGTAACCTAATTTAAGGGGGTCGTGTATTGACAAGATGTGATCATTAGGACTAGTTTCGTTGTGAACCACCCGGGTTGTGGGATGGTCACCATACTCCTTGAAACCTGTAGGTCAGAGGATGTATGCATTGTACTTGATTGAAGCTTTTAAGCATGATCAAGTTGTGTAATGGAAGTGTATCTTCTGAACAGTTTATGTACTGTAGAAAGTTATCACTGCGGTGATTGAGGGGGAGTGAGAGGGGTCTCATATCTAGGATTGGATCTTAGGTAAAAGTGTCATTGGGTAGTGATTAAGTGAGAAGGCTGTCAATGGGTGTGTTGGCTGTAGGGTCTTTGAATTGATACTACTAATAGTGAACTTTATCCCTGGCTTGGAAGCCTCCAGATGTAGGTTGGTTGAACCGAACTGGGTGAACAATTCTGTGTGTTATTTACTTTCTGCATTGGCTATTTGTTTGATGTCACAGCATTCCTCATGACATCAATGTATATGGTTAACCTTAACTGCTCTGAACTTCAGTTGATCAGAACCTGCGTTTGTTAAAAGGTGTTGCATGTGATGGTATGATAGTTCAGTGACTGTTGTAGAACAGATATCAAAAGTACACCCTATTCTATCTGTACAGCGCTTAATGTCAGATCAGATTTCTTAACGTTTCATTAGACATCCTGAGTCTGTGACATACCAGGAATTTCATTGCTCTCAGTTCGGGAGGTAGATTATAGAAAGGGAAGGTGTTAGCACCCTTTCTATCCATGGTTATCCATGGGCTCTTAGATACTTGCTCATTGTGTTTTCAAAATCGTTTGTTTGCTTTTCAACTGTGGGTTTTAAAAAAAGTTTCTTTGAAAATTCCAGTTCGACTCTTGTATCGGTCCTCAAGAGTGTTCGAAAAATTGCTTTCGAAAGCTTTTTGAAAAGGTGTCGGTGTGAAAAGTATTTTTTTGATTTGTTTTGAAGTTAGAGCAAGTATCTACGAGAACCTACCTACCCTAAGGAATTTGTCTGTGTAAATGTCCTTTAAAGTAGTGCCATCCCACCATTGAGAGGTAGGTAGCACCGCCGTTGGAGGTGTTCGGGTCAATTCGAGTTTGTAGGGACATGGTGATCACCAGAGCAATGGGAAGACACCTTAGAAGCTACCCTCATGCCAGGTTCCCGGATCATGAGGACTTACTAAGACATCCTCTACTCGACGATCACCTTTCGAGGCAAGGCAACAGCGAGGCGTACCCTAGGGGTGGTGTGTGCGATTCGTGTGTCGTTTTCATTTGTATTTATCTTGTCATGTTTATTGGTGTTCTACGCTTGTTTTTATTTTGCCCATACATTCTTTCATGTTTTGATTAACAGTTAAAAAATTGCGAGAAAAGTAAATTCTAAGCTATTACAAACGGCGCGGGTCCACATCGCCAAAAGTTTCTCGAACCCGATTTGACAGAAAATAAATAAAGTAAAAGAAAATAAGGAATTAAAAGTGCGAGCAATTATTTACACGGCTTTGGGAGAAGTACATAAAAATTATACGAAAATAAAATAAATACGCGCATAAGAATTAAATCGAAACGAGGGCGTTGGACCCTTTTTGCAAAATTAAAATTAAACGATAAAATTAATTAATTAAAAAAGAAATGAGATGTTTTTTTGGTATTTTTTAGTATTTTAGGATTTAATATGAAAAAGGAATTAATTGAAATTAAAATAAGATGCAAACCCTAATCCTAATTATTTTTAATTTATTAAAAAAAATATTGAAGTTTTTAACCTAAAATTAATTCTAATTTTTATATGCAAATTTACTTACAAAAATAAATATTTAACTATTTGATTATTTATGAAAGAAAAGAAAAAAAAGATGAAAATTAAATAAACCCTAGTTCTATATTTTTTTTAGGTTTTTTATAAAAGAATTTAAAATTAAAACTTAATTTAAAACTAAATTTAATTACATGCAAATTTATTTATGAAAATATCAAAATAAAATATTTATTATATTTTTCTTCTTTTCTGATTTTTTTATGTGTATTTTTATATTTATGAGAATAATTAATTTAATTAAACAAATAATAATTTTAATAAGAATAGAAATAATGCAAAAAAGAAAATATTAAAAAAGCAAACCTAGGGGGGTGTCAGTCCCCAGTATGGAGGTATGGCCTTTAGCAATCTGGCCCATTTAGACTCTTGGCCTGTTGACTTTTCCAAACACCATGTGGCACCTTTGACTAGGGCCTACCATGTGCCTTAAATCTGAGCCTTTAGATTGATGTAACTAACGCGTGGACGACTGGATCTTGGAAGTGTATGGTGCGCTTCAACCTGGGCACTACATGTGAAGATCAATTGAAAAATAATATTGAGAATACTGAAGACCTGGGGCTCGAACCCAGGTCATGCACTTTACCAGCCAACACCTATGCCACTGAACCAATTCACGCGTGTTTATTATATAACCACTAACAAATAATATAAAAGAAAGATGATCAGTGGCCTCAAACACGCGCGAAGATTTGAATCTTCCAATCACCGCTCACCATGTTATCGTCTTCCTCGCGTGGTTTTTATTTTCCTGAAACAAAAGAAACATAGGCAACGGTTTTCACGCGTTGCCTAAGATAACATATCAAAAAATAGCGATTAGCCCTAGGGGCTCTATAAATTAGGCGCGAGGGTAGCCTCTCCTTCGTCCAAATGCGTTGATCATGACCATGGTACTGTGGCTCGCTAATTTTATAAGACCAAGAAATCCCCAATTCAGAATCCTGTAAACCCTAAAAATCGATAATGGTATTTTGGCATATAACGTGTAAAACTTCAATTAAGGCACCTGATCAGTTTGCAAACATCATTATAAACACAAACATAACAACAAAATATGTCAACAATGCATGTATGAGAGCAACCGATTCAGAAATTTCCTTTACCAACTTCAATGGTGATCTTGCGTTTTCTTGAGTATGGGGCTTGGGGAATGATTCAGTTATGTCCTATAATCCTCCAAGAAGCTAATGGAACACGTTTGGAGGCTTGAATCAACCTGCAAGTTAGTTTTCAGAATTGAGTTTTTTTAGACAAAATTTCAAGTTTGTTGAATGGTTTTCTGAGCAGCTGCGTGTGTGGGATGATTAGGGTTGTGTTTAGGCTTTTGTATTGAGTCAATTAGGGTTGAAAAACTGATCAAAATCTCTTGCAATAATGGTTTTTGGAAATTTGATTTTCAAGATCTTTAACCAAATATTTTCCATGTGCTTTTGTATCAATTAAGATCAATTCAATCCAAATCTTTCTATATTGAGATATGCACTAATTATTGAGGATAAAACATGCACAAAAAGATTGAAAAAAATTAGGTTAGCATTTTTCATGTATTTATTTTAATTTAAATGAATTATTATTAATAAAAATCCAAATAAATAAATAAAAAATGAATAAAAACTTCCCTTTGGGCCAAGTGGTCGTGCACATGTCATGGATGATGAATTATGGAAGAAAAATGGGCCCATTAGCAATTTTAGGTCATTTGAATCAATGTTGACTTTTCAAAATATCCAAAAACTTCCCAACTTCTACAAGGCATAACTTGCTCAATTTTTAAGCTTTTCTCATGTTCTTGGACATTTTGGAAAGGTCTTTGATTTCTCTAACCAATGCCTTTGGTCCCATGTCCTTTTGATTTACCAATCTCAAGTTATGGTGTTTTACTTAAAGTCCCTTTTTGTTGACTTTTGAAAATGACCTATAATGTTGAAATTGATAACTTTTTGTGAGAGGATTTCTTGGAATTGAAGTATGAAGATGAGTTGTAGGAAATGTATTTCTCTTCAAAATGAGCTTTGGATGGAATTTTTCTGATAATCCATGTGGAAGTTATGCCCTGGTCAATTTACAGTTGACTTTTTCAGCTGTCCAAATAAGGAAACTTTTGCATCTTGATGATTTTTGAGCCAAATTTTGAGAATCATGATCAAGCATTGATCAAATGATGTTTGTGGCTTCAAAATGATATGTTGACCAAAAATTTGAGCTTTTGACTGTCAAATGACCATTTTGCCCCTACAGTTGACTGTAGTGCAATTTAGGGTTTTGACTGTGCAATTTTGAGCTGAATGTCTTGAAACTTGATATGAGGATGCTTGACCATATTTGTAGGCATGTGGGACTTGATTGGACCTTAGGAAACTTCATTTTCTTGATCGGAACCAAAACCCTAATTTGACTGTATAGGAGACCTTTGCACTGTGCCACCCTTGGAGAATTTTGCAGCTTGACTTGGCAATTTCTTGAAGAATATGGGAGGGCAAATTTTGGGGTACAACACATGGTCATACGTATCAAAAGCGAATGATCAAGGATTTTAACAAGAAAGTCAGGCGTCAAGAATATCAAGTCGGGATCTAGTGATCAAATGCATCATATTTCCGCAAGGTCATCCCAGGGGGAAATGGACTCCCACGTACGAAGGGCCATTTGTGGTTAAGAACATTTTCTCAGGAGGAGCTATGACTCTAACCACCATGGATGGTGACAACCTTCCTCACCCTGTCAATGCAGACATAGTGAAAAGATACTACACATAATCAAAGACCCGCTAGGTCGACTGGCCTAGGAAAAAATAAGGGCTTCTCGGAGAACCAAAAGGGTTCAGGCAAAAGTAAGGGATGAAAATGAAAATTTGTACACCCGGCAAGTCGAAAACCCGAAAGGGAGGCTTGGGCAAAAAAGGGTATCCCGGTGGATTGAAAACCCGAAAGGGAAATCCAGGAAAAAGTTAGGGATTGAAGCGTATCACTATGTCTCATTGGATCATCTTGCGACCAGACTTCGGTATTGACTATCAAATTTGGATGGCACCAATCAATCTGATCAATCTTCGGCCAAGTAGCAAAGTGATGAGACTCTTGGAGATATAAAGGCAATAGCAGAGTTGGAACCCAATGGGGTCATTTCACATATCTGTTTTTCTTTTACACAAATTGTATAATTTCTATCTTTCGGCAGCGTTCTCTTACTAGCGCGTCAGCCTCTTTGTATAAAAACGCCTATTACAAGCCAACTTCAAAAATCAATACAAATCATTTTCACAAGGAACTTCAATCTGTTTTTCTTCTTCTGTTTTGTTTTGCAAGAACGTCCAATGATTTATTTTTTATATATGCATTTGAGAATGATTTCTGCTCATAAAGATTTACATAAGAAACAAAAGACAATTACTCGTAATTCCAGAAACAGGGAAAAAACAAGAAGTACCAAATCTGACGGTTCCTCTGCCCAGCAGGTATCGGGATAGAGTCAGCTTTGGAACATGATTATTGGTACATACACTCCCCACAGAGTAAAAGTATCCAAAGGCGTTGATTCCAGTTTCCCTGAAGCAGGACGTAATCACCCCCAGTCGAGGTTCATAATCGTGGGCTAGTCAGTAAACTTCATCCCCCAAGCGGAGTTCATTTCTACAGATACAGAAGCCCAATCTCCAACAGAGCTCATCAGCTCCAGCAACGGAATTTCATCCCCAACTAAGTTTTTCCTCCAGATCAGCAGGTCTACCAACAGAGTATCTATCCCCCCTAAGTTTGGTCCCTGCAGAGTTTATTCTCAAGCATCTCTTCCCGATAGAATATTTATAACTCTCCAGCAATAATCAGGGATTTATTTTCCCAGACGCGAGCATACCCCGATAGCATTTCATAAACATACATCATGACATACGCATACATGACATATACAGCATAATCTCATTTATTTTGAGAACATCATCTCACCCTGCATTTCATGCATCGCATATAACTAACCCTGATATCTTTTCAGGAAAAGAGGATTAGCTTCAACAAATTCAGCAGTTATACAGATCATATCTACAGACGACTAATGGAAACTCAGTTCCCGAAATTAAACTAGTCAACTAATCTACATTATCGCTTTGAAGTAACCCTACCATCCAGGTTCCTTCTTACAGCCCTACTATTCAGGTTATCATATCCCAAAGTAACCTTACCCAGGTTCCTCCCGAAGTTTTACATGAACTTATCTCAAAGTAACTTTACCCCGGTTCCTCCTGAAGTTTTACACAACCTTATAACCTTACCCTGGTTCATTCTGAAGTTTTACATGAACTTATCCCAAAGCAACCTTACCCAGGTTCCTTCTCGGTTCAGATGCAGTTTTACCTAAACTTCTCACAAAGCAACCTTACCCAGGTTCCTTATCACAGCCCTACTATCCAGGATTTCATATCGAAGTAACCCTACTATCCAGGTTCCTTCTCACAGCCCTACTATCCAGGATTTCATATCGAAGTAACCCTACTATCCAGGTTCCTTCTCACAACCCTACTATCCAGGCTTTCATATCAAAGTAACCCTACTATCCAGGTTCCTTCTCACAGCCCTACTATCCAGGCTTTCATATCGAAGTAACCCTACTATCCAGGTTCCTTCTCACAGCCCTACTATCCAGGCTTTCATATCTAAGTAACCCTACTATCCAGGTTCCTTCTCACAGCCCTACTATTCAGGCTTTCATATCGAAGTAACCCTACTATCCAGGTTCCTTCTCACAACCCTACTATCCATGCTTTCATATCGAAGTATCCCTACTATCCAGGTTCCTTCTCACAGCCCTACTATCAGGCTTTCATATCGAAGTAACCCTACTATCCAGGTTCCTTCTTACAACCCTACTATCAAGGCTTTCATATCGAAGTAACCCTACTATCCAGGTTCCTTCTCACAGCCCTACTATCCAGGCTTTCATATCGAAGTAACCCTACTATTCAGGTTCCTTCTCACAGCCCTACTATCCAGGCTTTCATATCAAAGTAACCCTACTATCCAGGTTCCTTCTCACAGCCCTACTATCCAGGCTTTCATATCGAAGTAACCCTACTATCCAGGTTCCTTCTCACAGCCCTACTATCCAGGCTTTCATATCGAAGTAACCCTACAACCCAGGTTCCTTCTCACAGCCCTATTATCCAGGCTTTTATATTGAAGTAACCCTACTATCCAGGTTCCTTCTTACAGCCCTACTATCTAGGCTTTCATATCGAAGTAACTCTACTATCCAGGTTCCTTCTCACAGCCCTACTATCCAGGCTTTCATTTCGAATCAACCCTACTATCCAGGTTCCTTCTCAAGACCTTACTATCCAGGTTCCTTCTCTCTTATCTCCAGACGGTAGTCCACAACATTGTAAGACCTGGACCTAATCAAACACGATTGGTTTCGCATTTCCCCAGTAAGTCGCGGTGCAGCTTGTACCCTGACTAGATATGCACTTCACTTCCGCTTCCTCAAGCAGGAGTTATTTCCCCAGTAGAGTAACGGACAACTGAAGTTCCTAAAATTCTATTTCTCCCAAGACAGATATCAACATTCCTCAACAGATTCCTCATCAACAACAGCAACATGGACTCTCGTCAAAGGAATATCTCAGGAAATCCACATTCTCTAGATGGCATCTTTAAGCCCATCTCTGACAATTCTCCGTCGCATCCAGGATGGCATCTTTAAGACCATCTTCGGCAATCTTCCATTATTTACCTCCAAATAGCATCTGTAATCCTATTCTCGATATCACAAATTAAGTGCCATTTCATGCGAGTGCAAATTTCTGGGCACTCTAGTGTTCAATCATCTTCCACCTTCAGATCACGAAAGGCAGAGAAGCCAATCTACATCCTCGGGTTTAAGAAGATTGAACAGGGGCAGCTGTTATACCCCAAAATTTTCCCTCCCTTTTACTCAACCAATGTCAATTGAGGTCCCCAAATTGCTCAAGAAAGTCTAAGAGTTGAGCAGACAAACTCTCTCTTAAGGCAGTATACCTCAAATTAGGGTTTCCATTTTCATCAAGATGTGTAAACCACAAAGGACTCAAATGCTTTCCAAGGTCCTAATATGTTACCAAGATCATCCATGCCAAGTTTCAGGCCTTGCATAAGAAGTTTCCTCAATCAACTGTTCAGATACTTGAGAATCGACTGTACTTGGTCAACAGTCAACTATGGCCCACATACAGTCAAACCTCAAGATTTTTGGTCAACATAAAAATTTTGAAATGACTTTCATCATTTTATCAAGGGTTTATCATGATTCCCAAAGGAATGCTACAAATTCATCAAAACCCAAAAGTTTCTAAATTAGGGTTTCTCAGGAAAAGTAAACCAAACTTTGACCAAGCATAACTTCTTCATACTTTATCATAAATTTTCCATCCAAGGCTCATTTTGAAGAGGATGCAATTCCCTAAAATTCATCTTCTTCCCACAAGTTCAAAATATGCACTCATCAAAAGATATGAATTTCTACATTATAGGTCATTTTGAAAAGTCAACAAAAACACCTTTTGGGTCAAAGCTTCTTACATGAACATGGAAGACCCAATTGAAATGAAACCAAAATGGTTGGTTAGGGGACATCCTAAGCTTTCTAAAAAGTCAAAGAATACCCTCCTAGGGTCAAAATTGAGAGATAGATATGCATTGTCAAAGTTGGCAATTTTTGGAAAATTGTCAGAAGTCAACATTGATCAAATTTGCATTTTTTCCAAAGGGGCCCATGTTTTCTTGTTTAAAACATGTTTCTAATAGGACCCAAGACCCCTGAGCTTTCCCACCTATTATTCTATTATTTTTATTATTTATTTTGATTTTATTTCATTTAAATCAAAACAAATCAATATAAAATAGTAAAATAATGAAATAAAATCAAATCCTTGATTTTTTATGCACATTTTGAGTCCATGTACAGCTAACATGCCAGCCAATTCATGCAAAGTGGATTTGGATTGAAAAAGATTGTATTGAAGCTTGTTTTAGAAATATATAATACAAGAGCAAATCAAATCCAATTTCCATTATTTCTCAAGATTCATGCCAATTTTATTGACCTAATTCAGTGTACTATAAGTGCATAACAATTGCAGATCAAAGGCACAAGGGTTGCAGTCGTGAAAAGGCCAAAGCAAACTCAAACTTTTTTGACAAAAAAGTTAGGTTCAAATTCTGGGATAAAGGGAAATTCACACCATTCCAAAGCTTCCAAACGATTCCTAGACCGCTCCTGAAGCTAACACGATCAATTGCAAGCATCAAGACATCCAGAAATTGCCCCTGAAGGTATCACGATTTGTACCAAAAACTCAAATTTGATTTCAATGTTTTAAGCATCCTAAACATATTCTAATCATATATTTTCATTTATCATCTTGTTTGCAAACTACTTGTACCCTTTAATTGGAGTTTAAGCGCAGGTATGGACGATTGCCATGGTTAGGGTTTTAAGGTCCACTTTGGGGCTTTTCAGTAAGGGTGAAATTAGGCCAAAAGATGGATACCACTGTGTTCAAGATATCAAATTCAATTGATTGGTATAGCTAGAATTAATTTATCATGCGTGTGGTGAATTTTTAAAGCTTGCAGGTTTATAGATATGGAAAATGTCCATAGGTATAAGTCTTTCCCCTAAAACGATGGTTGCAGCGAAGAAGATGATGTGTGGCAGCCCATGACTGGCTGATTTGAATCTCGCGCGCTTTTCTGGCATATTATTTGTTTTTAGCTTTTCTTTTATTTATTTATTATATATACAAATTGACAAGCTAGCGCAGATGGTTGAGGAGCGTGCCTTTGATGTACACGTCCTGGGTTCGATCCCAGGCATGTGCATTTTATTATTTTCTTCATATTTCTCTACAGATCCAATGCATCACTCCTCTAGGCGCCTTCCATGCAACCTCAATGTCCAGCCACTGGATGCACTTCCACCTAGATCTAACACTTCCAGCCTGAAGGTCCATGGTGCATGTTCAAGTCAAAGACTACATCTAATCCAACGTGGTCAACTTGGACTCATCTTTGTTGGGCTAAAATTCAGATTCTCACCCCCCCCCCCCTCTTCAGCAATGCAAACAGACCCAAATCTTTATTTTCTTTCTCTATTTATTTTCTTTAATTATTTTCCTTTTCTTTTTAATTAACACAAAATTAATTTTTTTTATTAAATTAACAAATCACAAATCATAAAAATCTTTTTTTAATAATACATTTATTTTTAAATTAGTTAGTTTAATTTAACTTATGGCAATTTAATTTTTTTTTTATATATGATTAAAAATAATTAGACTTAGGATTTTAATTGTACATAACTTAATTAATTTTCTTCAAAAATACACCAAAATCATTTTTCTCATAAATATTTATTTCTTTAATTAATTAATTTAATTAGAAAATTAGGGTAATTTAATTTCTTTCATAATTAAAAACAATTAGAAATTAGGTTTAGTTAATTTGTAATTTAATTGTTTTCGCAAATAAAAGTCCACAATAAATACTTTTCCTCACTTAGAGTTTTATGTTATTTTTCAACCATCCTTGTATTTAATTCTCCGCGCGTTTAATTATTTATTTTCATAATTATGTAACTTCTTATTGGTTTGTAATTGTTAAAACTAGGGTTTTTATTTATCGCTTTTCCCCCACTTTTGGTTATGTAATTAATCCCTCTCCCCAAAGCCTTGTAATAGCTAGGTTTTATTTTTCGCACTTTAAATTCCCGCAATCTTTAACTGTCTAGATGCATGGCTAATAGGATTGTATGGAAAGAATGCTTGAAATTTAAAACGGTAGATCACCTAATGTGCAAAGACTAAATAACTGAAAAAAACTCATATGCACATATTCACTCCTAGGGTTTTCTTCACTTAGGTTGCCTTTGATAAACAATCATTAAGCATAGGAGATTTTAGTGGTTGCTCTCCAGTCTAAAAGATCAAAGTGTCCCATTCGAATGTTGCCTCGGAAATGTTGCCTCGGAAACGTTGCCTCGAAAAGATCTTAAGACTCTAGGGTTACTACTAAAGTTTTCTAACTATTGCTTTAGTGATTGTATTTGTCCCTTTCGAATGTCCCTTACAACTCCAACGACGGTGCTACCTACTCTGCAATAGTAGGATAGCGCTGTCTAAAGGAAATGAGAACGAACAATCTTTTTTCGAGTAGGTAGAATCTTAAGTACTTGCTCAAGAAAAAACTTTTCACACAAACACCTTTCAAAAAAAAATTTCAAAACAAATTCGTCACATCCTTGAGGACTGATACAAGGGTTATCATGAAGTAAAACATTTTCAAAACAAACACACACAAGCAATTTGAAAAATGAGCAAGTACCTAAGAGCCCATGGAAAACCATGGATAGAAAGGGTGTTGACACCTTCCCTTTCTATAATCTACCCCCCGTACTAAGAATATCTAGAAAAAAGGTTTTTTCTGTTCTTTTTCCTTTTCCATGATTGGATGAAATAAAATTCGATGGCGACTCTTGCTTACCGCGACATTTTGCGAACAAAAAAATGCAAAATGCAAACCAGTAAAAACAGTCGGTTCTGCCACTGTATCACAGGTAAGAAGCCTTATCTTTGGATGTAAAGGGACGGGCGTGGGTCATCGTATAGTCATGAATATAAATGTTGTGAGATATTTTAGCATTTCTCTTGAGGGACTAAGATCATTTATAAGGCAGCATTCGTAGCTTCATCGAGGGACTATGATCTTGTATTTTTTATTGTTTTTGCTAAGACATCCCACATGCATAACATGACCATTTTTAGGCAACAAGTGGGAATACCCTAAGGGTGCATGTGTGAATAGTGTGTTTGATTTGCATGCATTTAGTCTTTGATTAGGATTGTCTACTTGTTGGTTTTTATCTTCCCATACAAATCCTAATTACTAGCATTTATATGAAAGCGATAAATTGCGGAAAGTAAATGTTCTACGCTATTACAATCATTAGGGGGTGGGGTGTACAAAATTAAAAATGGGGATTGTAAGAAATTAAAGTTCTAATTATCTGTTACAACCATATTGAAATAATATACAAGAAATGTAAAATGGACTTGTTTTGTTTTGTTAAGAGAAGAAATAAGTTTGCTTAAGAAAGTATTTTTTTTATCTTTTGGCTTTAAAAGAAATAAAATAAAGTATAAAAATATTTTTGGTGTTTTTTATTATTGAATATAAAAATAAAATAATAAGAGGAAAAGGGTTAGAAACAGCGCATTGCTGGAATAAGAGAGAACCGAAGTTCTGACTCTAGTGCACTGCAAGTCATAAAGAAAATGTTAGCAGAAAAGGGGGGGGGGTCAGAAGTTCTGGGTCCGGGCACACTAGAATTATGGGTTGCTGGGAATAAGGAAAAATCCTAAAAGTTCTGATGTAACTAGTTGCCTAGAAGTTCTAGTATTACTGGAATGTCAGAAGTTCTTGTTGTTGAGAAAATCTGGAAGTTCTGATGTAGTTGGAAACCTAGAAGTTCTAGTGTCACTGGCAAGCTAGAAGTTCTGATAATGACTATGTGAGGTGTCAATGTTGTTGGATGGGAACGTCTAGAAGTTCTGGTCCGACTAATGGGGTAAAAATGTCAGGAAATAAACATAAAAAGGGGTGTTTCTGGGACTATAACTCAGGACCCTTAACACTAATGTCTTATGTATGCGTTCTCTACCACTGGGGTGGCTATACATCAGGTATTAGAAGAAAAAACATTAACGTATATAACAAAGTAAGTTCTGATGATGAACTTCATCTCTTTCTCCATGCCAGTCAGAGCATCTGCAACTTAGTTATTCCTCAAAAAAAATGAAGAATACAAACATAATAAGTATGGCAGGTTTCATCATGGTTTCAGAAACATAAAATATCAGGACTATAAATCATAAGCAAGCATGTATTTTGCTGATCCTAATTTTAAATCCTAATTTCCTCAAGAAGTTCTGAACTGAAACTTTCTCTACTTAGGCAAAAATACGTGAAATCTATGAATATGTACAGAATCAGAGTCAGGATGTCTACATTGTATTTTTGGACATGCAAGTCTAACAATACCTAAGTAATATGATGAGAGCCATTAGAAGCTTACCTTGTAGCTGGAAAATGTCATGTGAGCTAGAGCCTGGTTCTGATTGCTGGGATGTTCTGGTCAGCTTTCTCACGTGCTCAGAAAGCTGGAACAACCTTTAACTTGAGCTATGAATGGCTGAAAAATTCTGGAACAGCCAAGAAGAAAAGTTCTGAGTTTTGAAATGGAAGTTGGTGGAGATGGAATTGCAGTCTGTAAACAGAAGTTGGTATTATTTATAAATGTATGTTAGAAACTGAGTGGGTGATTTGGCCAAGAGATGTGCAAGAAAATTAGAGTTTGGAAAAAAGAAACTGGCAAGTTTTGTGTTTATGTTTGCAGTTTCAAGTTCTTTGAAATTTCAGCAAGGTTTCAAGGCTAATTTTCAAATTCTCGACCTCTTTTCAATGACAAATGAAGTTCAATTTATAGGCAAGGATTTAGTAGCTTAGAGAAGTCAAGGGTACAACCATCATATGCTAAGGCGCTGACTTGTTCTTGAAGCAAGTTTAAACAAGTATGGTTCAAGGCACAAAGTAGGGTAGTTAACATCTTTTAGCCGTGCCTAAGCTATATTTGTAAGCATGAATTAAGGAAAAGTACCCTCAGAAGCAAAAGCAAAGCATGGGCCCAATATAAACTTGTACGAAAGTTTTCTTTTCAAGGACAACAATGGTACTTCTATGTCACACGTGGGGAAATCCTTTGGATAAAGACTCAAAAGTGGGTGTGAGCATTAAATGATGATGAGATTTATCAAAACAGAAATCCTGCAGTATGAGATTATGCATCATAGTTTACTCTGGATCAGAACTTCAACATCAGCGTAACTTAGAACAGACATCCAACTTATGATCTTCAAATCTCCCTGCTCCAGCATGTTCTGAAAGAGTTCTCAGACTTTCCCAAAAGCTTGTAACACGTGTTAGACCAAGTTTAGTTCTAATCATATCTTAGAGTTTTGATGATAACAATGAAATAAATTTTGTGATATATATTTTATACTCTGACTTGTATGTTCTCTAAGTTCAGATGAAGTTCTGACTTATGCATCTTAGAAAGAAACAACATTCTACGCAAGTATAAAATAAACTCATAAGGAAGCCCTCCAAAGCAAACTCTGATGAAGAGCAATCCTAAGAAACCTCTGATAAAGCTAGCTGAAGCAAAGATCTTTAGAAGCACGCTGAAAGCAATATCTGATAAATGCAATATTAAAGCAAACTCTGATGAACACATATTGAAGAATACTCTTATAGAATAATAGATCAAGTAAACTCTGAAATGGCAACGCTGTAAGTAAACACTTCAATTTCCAGTGACAAGCTCTGACAGTACTGTTGGTTATTAAATGCTAAAGACGGCTAACACACTCAAGTTTACTACACGCACGAGCATTGGAAACGTAAAGACCAAGCCTACATGCTCAAGAATACTCTTATTTAAAAATGACATTTTAATCTGTCAAATATATGTTGATGATATTATTTTTGGAACTACTAATGTCTCTCTTGGAAGAGAATTTGCTGAGTCTATGCAGGCTGAATTTGAGATGAGCACGATGGGAGAACTAAAATTCTTTCTGGGAATTCAAATAAATCAGACTCCATAAGGTACTTACATACATCAGACAAAGTATGTCAAAGAACTTCTGAAGAAATTCCAGCTATCAGAAAGTAAAGAAGCAAAGACCCCAATACATCCTACATGCATTCTGGGAAAAGATGAGGTAAGTAAGAAGGTAGATCAGAAACTCTATAGAGGTATGATTGGATCTCTTCTCTATCTGAATGCATCTAGACCAGATATTTTATTTAGTATATGCTTATATGCAAGATTCCAATTAGATCCTAGAGAATCTCACTTAATTGCTGTTAAGCGAATTCTGAGGTATCTAAAAGGTACTACTAACCTTGGATTGTGTTACAGAAGATCCAAAGATTTTAAACTAGTAGGTTACTGTGATGCTGAATTTGCTGGAGATAGAATAGAATGCAAAAGCACCTCTGGAAGCTGTCAGTTTCTGGGTGATAACGTTATCTCATGGTATAGCAAGAAGCAAGCCACTATTGCACTATCAACCACTGAAGTTGAATATATATATATATTTTGCTGGATATAGCACTCAGATGATCTGGATGAAGAGCCAGTTAGAATATTATCATCTATATGAAAGTAAGATTCCTATCTTATGTGATAATACCTCTACTACTTGTCTTTCAAAAAATCCCATCTTACACTCTAAGGCAAAACATATAGAAATTAAACATCATTTCATAAGGGACTACATTCAGAAGGGAATTTTAAACTTAAATTTTGTAGACACATACCATCAATGGGCTGACATTTTTACAAAACCCCTTTCTGAAGATAGATTCAAATTCATTCTGAAAAACATCAGCATGGAATTTTGTCCTGAATGAAAATAATTTTTCCTTCTATATGTGTTTCCAGAATGTTCTAAAATGAATGTTCTGATTGACTGCTCTTCAGAAGTTAGAAGAGGAGTTACATCAGAAGCCATTCATCATGTTCTGAAATGTGTCTAATGTTTCATTACTAGAATGGTCATAAGTTCATTATATTAAACCAGATGTCTCACGCTACCCTCAGAAGTTGAACGCGTTTTTCAATTCTGAAAGGTCACGCATGCGTGCACTGCTATTGAGACGTTGTTCCTAGGTAACTGTTCAGATTCGATTAAAATCACGTATCCCCTTAATGTCAAATCTCATTAATTGTTTGTAATTATTATGTTTTAAATTGTTCTAAATTCTCTAACTTCTCATTAATTTAAAAAAAAAATTAAAATCTATAAATACCCTTGCAAAATCCCTTTTCTGTTTTTTACTCTCTCTCAAACTTCAATCGCTTCTACGTTTTGTGCAAACTCTCTCAACCTTTTTAAAAATCCTAAACCTAAATGTTCCAATTGGCTTCATCATCATCCCCTTCCTCAAGCATTCCTGTATCCTCAAGCAGTGCTCAACACGTAGAAAGATATGTCGTCCCTGAAAGAACAACACGGATACATGTTGATAGCTTGGAAGTGGTGACTGAACTTATGGTAGATTTTGATAATCTGAAGGAAAATGGGTTTGACTTGTTCCCAGCTGTGGAGTTCCAAGGGTGGAAAAACTTCTTTGATCATCTTGTTGGACCAGTATTCCCTCATCTAGTTAAGGAATTCTGGATTCATGCCATTGCTTCCCCAAAGGTCATCCTTTCGTTTTTAATGGGCAAAGAGATTTCCATTACTGAGAATCTCATCAGGAAGCTTCTAGGTTTTGAAGGAAATGGCGTTACTGGAATCTCTAGTGAACGAATGGATATGTCCAAGGTTTATGTTGAAATCTTTACTACTGGGCAAGCTTCAAACAAGGTTAGAGATTTGAAGAACTATTATAAAATCTGGGCAAGAATCATTCATGGTTGCATTCATCATAGGAAGGAAACTAGTTCTTCTGACTACATTAATGTTGACCAACAATACCTTCTACTCTATCTTGGAACAAATGTGAAGATTGATCTGCCATACCTTCAGTTCAACCATCTCTGGACACATGTGAAGGAAACAAGGGAAGCTTAAAGGGTCAGAAACCTTAAATCAAAGAGAAACTGGATCCCTCTGGGAAGACTAATCTCAGACATTCTGACGGAGAATGGTCTGATAGCTCACTTAGAAGATGAAAACTTGCTTGTAGAGTTGGAGCCTACTTGTGGGAAAGCTCTGACTAGGAAGAACCTTCTAAAAAGGAAGCTGATTGACAAACTTCTGGTGGAACCTACACCATACGTATCAACAACAGTCACCATAAGGAGAATCCCCATTGTAGATTTTCCTCTGTTCAACTCTGGTGATCATCCTGAGATCATTCTGCACTTCATTGAAGTGTGCAAAGAAAGTGTCATCCCCATTGACCTCGCTTGGCTTCAAGGAAGAATTATACATGCACCAGATGTTTTCCTCCAGAAGAAGAAAAGGCAAGCTGGTGAAGGCCCCTCTGCTCAACCTCAGAAGAAGAAGAAGAAATCTGCAGGTACATCCTCTGAAACCATTTCTGTTAATGATTTTGTGCACATGGAAACATCTGCTGAACCTCAAACCCTAGAAGATATAGAAGTTGACATAGACCTAACACAATCCTCTGAGCCCCTAGATAATAACCCTGAAATTGATCAAGTATTATCTGACATAGATAATTTTGCTGCTGAAGTACCTCAACAAACTCAACCTCAACCTGGCATACCTCCTTCTGCTCCCCACTATCAGAATCCAAATAACCCTGCTGAAAACCCTCTTCCAACATCCCCCATCTGACCTTTATCACCAAGACCCTCTGAGTGGTATAATGGTTCTTGGAGACTACCTGGAATAAATGTTCCTCTGGCTACACAACCTCCATCCTTCATCCTGCCCTCTGAAAACATGTTTGCCTTAAATGTATCACCAGCACCTTCTCCTCCTTCCTCACCTCAAACCACAATCATCATCTCTCCTGACGTCACACCACCTTCTTCACCATCAATTCCTCCACCTTCATCACCAGAACCCTCTTCACCTCTCTCTCTAGAACCAACCCTTAGTCCATCCTCATCAGAACCTCCTGAACCCTTTGTCCCTTCTGACTTTCTCAGGACTGTAGTTGATCTTGAATCACTACGTTATCTATAAATAAAATCCACCAAAAAGGCCATTCCCAAACCAACCCCAAATCCTGATCAATCAGATGTTCCTATATGTTGTCAGAATTTTGTAACTGAAATGCAGACGTGGATTGACCTACTGAAGGCAGACAGTGCCAGCAACCTGAATCCAGCAACATGTGATTTTATGTGGGAAGCATTCAAAAGGAAACTCAATGATGAAACCTTCAAGTTACAATATATGTTCTATTCTCAGGTTCTTGAGAATTTCACCAAGTATTTAAATGCCTTCTTAACAGAAGTGGTAAATATTTGGGATTCAAAGTCTCCACTGTAGATTACCGGTGCTCCATTACCACTTGCTGAACCCATGGAGATATCAGAGGATGAATCTAAAGATGGCGATGAGTCAGAAAAAAATCCTTTGGCCATCACTCTGTATCACCAACCTTCTGCTGAAGCTGCCTCTGAGAAAGTGCCTACTCTTCTGATCGATCCTGCCACCCTTCTCTCCAATGTTGTCAACTTAGGCTCTGCTACTTCTGCTCCAAAGGTTGTCTCCTCTAACATTGCTTTAACTTCTGCTCCAAATTCCCTGGTGCTGGACACTCTGAATGAACTGAAGAAGGACAATGAGGCCATCCATGAACATTTGGATAAACAGGATGAAACCAACAAGGAAAGCAGATCTTGGATGATGAAACAAGAGGATTCCTCAAATGAAATCAAGAATCTTTTGCTTTCTCTTGTTTCTCGTCGCTCTTAGATTTTATCTCTCATTTTTTCTTGTTGTTTTTTATTTTGTAACTTTGTTTTCTTTTGAATCTTCAATATATGACAATTTTGAATTTCTTTATTTTTTTACTTTTTGATTATGACAAAAAGTGGGAGAAAATAAGATTTTGATCTGATCCATGAAAACAGTTATGGGACTAAGTCTCAAACATTCCTAATGAAACACAAAGTTCTTTTTTGTTTAAGAGATATGCAGGAACTCAAGAAACTCTGAAATACTAAGCTCTGAACATCATCAGGAAAAGAATTGCTAAAGAAACTCTGAAAGAAAAAGTCTAAAAGCTCTGAAGAACAAATCTCAGGAAGTTTCCTTTATGCTTTTAAACTCTTTAATTATTCTTAATCTCAGAAGAAGAAATATCAATCTCAGGGGGAGATCCTCATACTTGCACAAAAAAAATTTTTAATCAAAATCTGAACTGTTTTGTCATCATCAAAAAGGGGGATATTGTTAGACCAAGTTTGGTTCTAATCATATCTTAGATTTTTGATGATAACAATGAAATAAATTTTGTGATATATAATTTATACTCTGACTTTATGTTCTCTAAGTTCAGATGAAGTTCTGACTTATGCATCTTCAAAAGAAACATCAGTCTACGCAAGTATAAAACAAACTCATAAGGAAGCACTCCAAAGCAAACTCTGATGAAGAGCAATCCTAAGAAACCTCTGATAAAGCTAGCTGAAGCAAAGATCTTTAGAAGCACGCTGAAAGCAACGTATGATAAATGCAAGATTAAAGCAAACTCTGATGAACACATATTGAAGAATACTCTGATAGAATAATAGATCAAGTAAACTCCGAAATGGGAACGCTGCAAGCAAACACTTCAATTTCCAGAGACAAGCTCTGACAGTACCATTGGTTATTAAATGCTAAAGACGGCTAACACACTCAAGTGTACTACGCGCACGAGCATTGGAAACGTAAAGGCCAAGCCTACACGTAACACGCATCATTGCAAACACGCTTCATTAAATGCATGCACTATAATCAAGGCATTAACGGTCAAGAATTGGAAGCTATATATAAAAGACCTTTTATTTCAAAGAAAGGTTACTGACTTACGAAAAACATACTTACGCTCACTGTTTTCATACTTGTAAACTAATACTGTATAGTGGGTAGATCTTAAGTATTGGGCTACAATCTTAGTGATAAATCATAGTTGTGATAAAGCTTTTTAGAAGAAAATCTATTTCACTACTATAAAGAGATAATTTTGTAAGTGTTCCTTGAGAGACCAGTTGGGTCAGATTTCTCAAGAGGGCTAGGACTAGTTTGAATCTTAGAGGTGTTAGTCACTTGCAGTTGACTTGTGCATTGTATTGTTAGTCACACTAGTTTGGTTGTGCATTTGTAATCAGTTTGATTATAGTGGATTAAGTCCTCGTTGATAGAGGAAAAATCACCTTGGCGGGTGGACTGGAGTAGTTTGAGTTTCAAATGAACCAGGATAAAAATACCAGTGTCATTCCATTAGTATTGCGCAAGAAAAAGGAAAAACTTATTCAACCCCCCCCCCCCCCCCCCCCCCCTTCTAAGTGTTTTCTCACCCTTCAACACGCTTTGTAAATCCTATTTGAATTGCTCTTGCAAATCCTGATTGGACCTACATGAAAACTGGGCCAGAAGTTCTAGCCAAATTCTGTCTTGAATGTGTCCAGAACTTACTGAGTGCTGCAGTTTCATGGACGTGCCTTTGAAGAGTTATAACTTGAAATCTCAGCACTTCTAGAAGAAGTTATGTTCTACAATGTTTTAGATCTCATTGAGATCTACAAATCTTGTGTTAGGAGTTCTTCCAGAATCAACTTGTATCATGGTGAAAATCTGGTCAGAAGTTCTTAACTTATCATATTTCCTAAACACTTTGAAAAATTTCTAAGTATTTAGAACTTTGACTTTTTCAACATAATCTTGACTTTTGATTTTCTTGATGAAACAAACTTCATTTTCCAACATGTCTTGATGATTCTTGGAACTTGATTTTGATCCAAAAGTCAAAGTTTGACTTTTTAGTGTGCAATTGACTATTTTGCCCTTGTGCCAATTCAAAACCTAAATGGATGTATTAGTACTGCAAACTTGATGTCATGGAAAATATTATGAGAGAATCTTTTAGAAATGAGAGGGAAAATTTTGGGGTACAACAGCTGCCCCTGTTCAATCTTCTTAAACCTGAAGAGTTAGATTGGCGAGTCCGCCATTCGTGACTTGAAGGTGGAAGATGATTGAACACAAGAGTGCCCAGAAATTTGCACTCGATGATGTGTTTGTTGTACCCCAAAATTTTCCCTCTCATTTCTCAAGGAATCACCCTGGATCCTCAAGCTTGCTTTCATCCAATTCCAAGCCTTGAATTATCAATTTTTCCAAGTAAACCATTCACAAGGGCAAAATGGTCATTTGCACACTCAAAGGTCAAACTTTGACTTTCGGATCAAAACCAAGTTTCAAGAATCATATTTCATCAAGACATGTTGGAATGTGAGATTTGTTTCATCATGAAGTTCAAAAGTCAAATTTACTATGGATTTTTCTAAGTATTTAAGAAAAATGACTATTTCAGAACTTCTGACCAGATTATCACCATAACGCTCAGCAAGTTCTAGATATTCTCAAGACAGAGTTTGGTCAGAACTTCTGGGCAAGTTTTCATAAAAGCTCAGTCAGAGTTTTCCAGGGTAATTCAAAGAAGGTTAAGAAGCGTGCTGCAAGCTTTCTAGAAAGACTGAAAGTTCCTTAACATGTTGGAGCCAGAAGATAAGAGGATCAGAAGATTGGATGCTACGCAAGCTCAGAATTTCTGATCCAGAACTAAGCCTTGGTGTAGAGTTTCACATTGCAGGATTTCTGGTTGTGATAAGTCTCATCATCATTTAATGTTCATTTAATGCTCACAACCACCTTCTGAGTCTTTATCCAAAGGATTTTCACCACGTGTAACTCTACTGTCTTGGGATACCAACTTTGATACTAAGCCCATGCTTTGCTTTTTGCTTTTCCTTAATTCCTGTTGACAACCACCATGCTTGCTTCAAAAATAAGACAGCGCTTCATCACATGAATGTTATATTCAACGCTTTGGTCAGAACTTGACCAAATCCCAAAACCTTGTTTATACAACCTGCTGCAGACCTATAACCAACAGCTAGCTCAGCCTATGCCTGCATCCCATAATTACACCAAACTAGCATACGAAAACTGTGATGAAAAAGAAAAGGAACAGGATGCCAAAACAGGTTCAAATCCCATTTGTTCCCCCCCCCCCCCAAAAAAAAAAATCACAACAAATTCATCTATAAATACTTGGCTCCATCACACGTTCAAGGGGCTGGCTTTTGGAGAGAGGTTAGTAAAAAGGAGAGAAAACAAAGCTGTGAAATCTTCATAAAAACCCAGATTTCTCAAACACAAAAACAAACCTTTGTTCTTCCCTTTGAATCAAAGAACTTGGCTTTTCCTCTTCTGTTCTCTTGTTGACTCAGAACATCCAAAGGCAGCCACTCAAAGCTCCAAGCACGCTCCAGGTAAGTCTTTCTGACTTTACTTGTTTTTCATTCTGAACATCATTAACATGTAAATATCATAATATTAGTGTTGTTCATATCATTGCATAAGTAGAAAAACTACGGATCGGACCTTCTAGAATAATGCTAGGCTCAGACTTAGGATTAGAACTTCTAGGGACTGTTGTGTTGTTATCATTCTGATTTGCTGTTTAAAAAGAAATGAATAAGTTGTAGATATGTTGATTGAGGGTTGAAATATGGCATAAAACTTCTGATGTTTATTCATAGTTTTAACACACAGAACTTCTGAGTTCTCCTCACTGTTAACACACATAATTTCTATTATTCACTCACTATTTTAACACTTAGAACTTCTGATTTTTACATGCTGATAACGCACTGAACTGCTAATATACATTCACTGACTCAGTATAATACAGAACTTCTGATGTTCACTCACAGTCTTAGAACAACACGGAACTTCTGAGTTCTCCCTACATGTCAAACGCACTGAACTGCTGACGTTTGCTCACTGTTTTAGTGTAATACAGAACTTCTGACTTGTGGCCCACTGTCTGAATACCACCCATAACTTCTGTGTTTTCCCTCTAACGTGTCTTGCAGGACCTCAGAGTTTACCAATCTAGAACTTCTGATACCCACTGATGTTTCTTGCTGAGACACAGCGCACCTGATTTCAGAACTTCTAATTCTATTTGTTTTGCTTGCAGCAGCACGTTGTTTCTGCCTTTCATTTATTTTCCTTTTCATCATTTTTAACATTAACATAAAAAACATAAAAATATTTTCCTTTTAATTTATTTCCTTAAGACAAAAAACATTTTCTAAACAAGTCCATTTCTTTCTTATATTGTACATTTCAATATGGTTGTAATAGTAACTTATGACTTATTTTTGCTTGCAATCCCCATTCATAAATATGTACCCCCATCCCCTAAATATTGTAATAGCGTAGGACTTTACATTTATGCAATTTATCACTTTCGAATGTAAAGTCTAGTAATTAGGAGTGTATGGCAAGATAAAACCAATAAGTAGACCACCAAAAATCAAAGACAAATGCATACAATCAAACACACTTGCACACATGCACCCTTAGGGTAATCTCACTTGTTGCCTTACGAAAAATGGCCATGTTATGCATGTGGGATGTCTTAGCACAAACAAATCGAAAAATACAAGATCATAGTCCCTCGATGACGCTATCAAAGTTGCCTTTCAAAATGATCTTAGTACCTAAAAGAAAAGTGCTAAGTCATCTCACAACATTGCTATCATGGTCATACGATGACCCAACGCCCGTCCCTTCACATCCAACGATGGGGCTTCTTACCAAAACAATGGTAAGATAGCAACATCTAAAGGAGGATTAAAAGCACATCTAAGACCTTTTGAGTAGGTAGGTTCGCTCTCAGTTACTCGCTTGCTCACGACAAAAACATTTTATACACCCACACTCTCATCTTTGAACTATTTTCGAAACAAACACTTTATATGCATTCTTATAGAAACGAGAATCATTACAAAGTTACATTTTCAAAATACTTTCAAAAACACATCTCACAAACACATCTTTGAACTATTTTTGAAACAAACACTTTGTATGCGTTCTTATATAAACGAGAACCATTACAAAGTTCCATTTTCAAAAATACTTTCAAAACCCACACCACAAGCACATTCAAACAAAAGCAAGTGATCTAGCGAGTAACTAAGAGCCTATGGAAAACCATGGATGAAAAGGGTGCTAATACCTTCCCTTTTCATAATCTACCCCCCGAACTCAAAAACATCTCTAAAGGTCTTTCCTGTGCTTTTTCACCTTTCCTTTTTGGATAAAAGAAAAGTCGGTGGCGACTCTTGCTAAACCGCAATATTTGCGAACACAAACGCAAAACCTCAAGTCAGTTCTCCCACTGTATCACAGAACTGGCGACTCTGCTGGGGAGTATTCTAAAAGTGGGGTTACCTTAGGGTTAGATCACATTTACTTTCTTACATTGTTTGATTTGTTTGCTTTACATTTTGGTTCCTTGTTTGGGTTTGTTTTAAATCCTACACCCGGATTTGGGGACACTTTTTAGGTAAGTAGCAATAGACTGTGAGGGAACTGTGCAGCATATACCGATATGGTTGAAGCAGTAGCTACGTTGATGTGGCACTTTGGTTGGTACCGGTAACCCTTGAGTCAGTCAAGGAGAGTATGGGGCCGCCGCATGGTGTCGTGAAGCATCAACTGACCTTAGAACCTTACTTGACCAACTTGGACATTAGGAAGTAGTGAGATAGCCGGTTTCGGTGTAAAGCTGAAAATTGGTTGATACTCGATACTACACTCATTGAGACTTGACTCTTGAGTTTTGTTCGGTTGCGAGTCAATTGCTTATTAAACGAAGCTTGTGGGAAAGGTCAGTGATACTTAGATCCCTTAGAACCTAGTTACTATTAACTAGGACAGGTTGAGCTAACTAAACTTCAAGAGGGTACTTACTTACAAACTCCATGCAAGCCTAAAACTAAGGACTTGTCTGCTTTGTGTGAATATGATTACTTGTATATAAACTTTCTTACCCCGCATACCTGTACATAACATCATAACATCATACCATAGCATTTTAAATAACCATTTCAAGGATCTCGAGGGTTTTTCATACAGGATCATGTTGAACCAGACGTCTATCAAGGGGCAAGAGGATTTATTTTCCTTTAAAGCACCATCAAAGATCAAGTACAACAATCTTGATTCAAGGGCTATAACCCACTCGATATGGTGAGCTCGACTCTTGAAGAAGGACTCTTAATGACACGAAGTTCCTTCAATCAAGTTGCAATCAAATTCTAACAGTTTCTTGTTTACCCCGCGAGATCCTTGAAAACATGCATCCACATATCATGCATCATATCATGACAGGTTTCTCTCCTACAAGTATCCTTATCTTCCTACTGTTTATTTTAGTGAGATGGATATGGAACAAACTGTGAAAGATCTTCAAGCTCAATACGCTTTATTCCAACAAATGTTCCTGGCTATGGCTAAGGGGCAAGAGGACTTGAAAACTCTCCTTCTCAAAGACAAGAGGAAGAAGTCCAAGAAGTTAGTAGGTGTCCTGAACTTGAGAAGAAGACCTGAAGGACCAGTCAAGGGAGCTCTAGATCTTCCAACTCCATCCAACATAGGGGATAGTCCTGAAGAAGACGACAGTCTGGATATTGATGAAGTCGAAGCTGACTACTCTGAGGAACAATATCCTCCCGCTGATGACAAGTATAAACAGTTGGAGGATCGCCTCAATGCTATGGAGATTCAACAAATACCTGGCTTGGATTTAGGAGACATGGGTTTGGTTTCTGGAGTGGTCATCCCGCCAAGGTTCAAAATCCCTACCTTTTCCCTGTACGATGAGTCTCTTGCCCTAAGATGCACTTAAAGTCTTATGTCTGTAAGATTCAACCATACACAACTGATCCAAAGCTTTGGATCCATTTCTTCCAAGAGAGCCTAGTAGGGACTCAACTCGAATGGTTCTATCAATTGGAGAGTTCTCGCATCCACACCTGGGAGGATTTAGCTGCTGCTTTCTACAGCCAATATCAGTACAATGCTGATCTTGCACCAACTCGTGTGCAATTGCAGAACATGACCATGGGTTCCAACGAAAGCTTCAAAGGATACGCCCAAAAGTGGAGAGATCTGGCTGGTAGGGTGCAACCCCCTTTAACTGACAGGGAGCTGATTGATATCTTCATGGGAACTTTGATAGGGCCTTTCTTCAAACACTTGATCGGAAGCTCCTCAGTCGGGTTCACCGAGCTAATAATGACCGGCGAAAGGGTCGAAGCTGGCGTTAAAAGTGGAAAGATTCAAGAAGTTACACCTTCTGATGCTCAGAAAAATCCATACAATGGGAAGAAAGAGTCCAATGTTGTGTATGGTCAAAAGAGTCGTCATGACCAACACGTAGGAGCAATCTTGATCTCTAATCCTACGTTTGCTCAACAAAGACAGGGGCATCAGCGTAAAGAGGTCGCGCCTAAAAGACAATTCACTAAGATCAACAAGTCACTGGCTCAAGCGCTACAACACATGTTAAAGGCATAGCTGATTATGTTAAAGGCTCCTCTCCGTAACCCAAATACTTCTGCTCCTACCTATCATCCCAATGAAAGGTGTGCATACCATTTTGATAGTCCTGGACATGACACAAACAACTGTTGGGCTCTGAAGAACAAGGTCCAAGACATGATTGATGCCAAGGAGATCGAGTTTGACCCTCCGGAGACTCCAAACATAACCACTGCTCCTATGACGAATCATTGAAAGCTTTTGTTCATTTGAATTTTCAAGTTGTAATCTCTTTTGTTATTCAAACAATTATCTATTAATGTCAAACTTTGTTTCATTAATGCATTGCATATGTTTGTATTAATTTGATCCACTCATTTTCACTACATTTAAACTATGCTTTTTACTCATTTTTATGACATTTAACTCTTGCTAAAAGTTACAAGCCTTTAGAGGGAGGATGACGAAAACAATGCCATAATCTCATACAGTATGCTTTGGAACAGACTTTGCTGACGATGTACAGGCGTTTTTTCAAATCCTAAACACTGGAGTTATAAGGAAGATAATCCCTAGTCAACACCTTCAAGCCAAAGAAGTAGAAGTTTTCTATTTTAACACAAATTGAAACCTCTAATCAAAACCTGGGGCAGGGTAGTATCTCAGTTAATTCAAACGCACGTTAAATCGCAAACTCTCATTTCGTAATACAACGAATGACATCAAAAAGCGTTCCTCTGGGATCAAAAGACAGTGATGGTTCCCTACCAAATAGACAGTCATTATCTCTTAAAAGAAAAGCCCACTAAAGTCAAAACCTACGAAGGAGACTTAAAGAAAACTGGGGCATCCCACTGACTGTAATCTCAAAACAAGAACAGTCAGGCAAAAATTAGGGATAAAAAATCAAAAGAAAGAGGTCACTGCAAATCCTCAACAACACGAAAAATGTTGCAAGAAGTGACTGCCTTCCGACCAAACTTAACCTGTTTGAACCATCACTAAAACGTCATTCCAAGACTCAATTGGAATTCAAACGTACAATTAATTGAGCTTAGGACTGAAGAACATCACGAAGAACGGGTGGGTACAAATACACTTTGAGCCTTTATCCTCTGTTTCTTAAACCATGAACCAAGCCATGTTACAACCCTTCAAAAGTCCTAATTGAAGCATGGGTTAGCTCGGAAGCATACTGTTACAAAAGGTATCCTGACTCCTGTAAGGCTTTACTCAAAATCCAGAGTTGAATTACAAACTTCTTTACTATCTAAAAATGCATTTTTCAAAACTTCAAGACAAGCATAAACTTTGCATTACTTGAATATCACTATTTGCATATGGCTATTTTTTTTACAGCAGAGAAATTCACACAATGAATATCCAGTGAACGAAAGCTCCCTCAGTGAACAAAATCAATTCAAGAAGGATGACACTTCCATTGAAAAATCTCCTATCAACAAGGGGACATGACATGTCACTATCCAGCACACCTGAGATAGTCTAGTCAAAATTCCAGGAAACCTCTCAAGAAATGCAGAGTAACCAGGGGCAGGTCTCCATCTCCGTCACTTGGGGCATTGAACGTCAATCTCAGCAAAGGGTTGCGTACAATCAAACATTTTTTGGCAATGCCACAAACATTTGCTGCTAGGGGAAATGACAAATCTCCCCAAAGTCCTTCTCATAGGGTGATTCCCCAGCAAGAGTTTAATCTCTGAAAGTCGTTCCCCAGCTGAGACAACCTCAGGAGTCCTCAAGGACTTTCCCCAATGAAGTCATCACATCTCTAGTAGACCGGCAACAGGGTTTATTTCCCTAACAAACGGCGGGAATCCCCAGCTTAAGGTGGCCTCTCCAACTACTATAAATCAAAGGACCAAAACTCCTCTCCCCCCAGTAGACTACTCTACAATCCCCAGCAAGTTACTGTGAAACCTGGACCCGACCAGATATCAGTTCAACTTCGACTCCCCAGTAGAGCAACGGACAACCGAGACTCCTGAACTATTTTCCCAAGCAGGAATAAACATGCTTCCCATAGAGTTTTCAATATCCCCCAGCGGAGTTCTCCTCAAACAACAAAACAGGAATCCCCAGTGGAAACATCCTAAGCAAAGTTTGAAGACACACCAACTCTTCAACAGCAGTCCTGGATTTAACGACTTCCCAGCATTTGTCAAGGATTTATTTTCCCAGACAAAGATACACTTCAATAAACATGTCACGTTTCATACATCCTATCTACATACATGACGAGTGCATATGACACAATCTCATTTATTTTGAGAACATCATGACATCATGCATTTCATACATCATGACATTGCATACAACTAACTCTTTACCTTTTCAGGAAAGATCAATCAACAGATAAGTGTCATTAACTATCTGTAAACTTCTCCAAGACAAAATCAAGCTTGGATTTTCATTGCCTTTTGGAGTAGCAGTCGTCAAAGATTCCTTCATTGCCTTTTGGATTAGAAGTCGTCAAAGATTCCTTCATTGCCTTTTGGAGTAGCAGTCGTCAAAGATTCCTTCATTGCCTTTTGGAGTAGCAGTCGTCAAAGATTCCTTCATTGCCTTTTGGGGTAGCAGTCGTCAAAGATTCCTTCATTGCCTTTTGGAGTAGCAGTCGTCAAAGATTCCTTCATTGCCTTTTGGAGTAACAGTCGTTAAAGATTCCTTCATTACCTTTTGGAGTAGCAGTCATCAAAGATTCCTTTATCATCCTGCTGAGGTAGTAATCGTCCAAGATTCCTTCATCATCCTGTTGAGGTAGTAATCGTCCAAGATTCCTTCATCATCCTGCTGAGGTAGTAATCACCCAAAGATTCCTTCATCATCCTGCTGAGGTAGTAATCGTCCAAGATTCCTTCATCATCCTGCTGAGGTAGTAATCACCCAAAGATTCCTTCATCATCCTGCTGAGGTAGAAGTCATCCAAGATTCCTTTATCATCATGCTGAGGTAGTAGTCATCCAAGATTCCTTCATCATCCTGCTGAGGTAGTAATCATCCAAAATTCCTTCATCATCTGTTTGGAGTAGCAATCGTCTCATATTCCTTCATCACACCTCATTATCAAAAAAGACCTTCTCTGGTTAGATTTATTTCTTCCAGTTAAAACAGGCGACCAAAGACCTTCTCTGGTTAGATTTATTTCTTCTAGTTAAAACAGGAAACCAGATACCTTTAGAGACGGTTCAGATGCGATCCAGATATGGCTGACATTCTGATACTTATTCCAGATTCCTTCTAGAGACAGTTCAGATGCGATCTAGATTATGGATGACATTCTTATACTTATTTCAGATTCCTTCCAGAAACAGTTCAGATACGCACCGGATATGGATGCCATCTTAATACTCATTCAGATTCAGCTTTTAGATACAGTTCAGATACGTACCGGATACGGATGCCATCCTGATACTCATTTAAATTCAGCTTTCAGATACAGTTCAGATATGCACCAGATACAGATGCCATCCTGATACTTATTCAAATTCGACCTTCAGATAGAGTTCAGATATGCACCGGATACGGATGCCATCCTAATACTCATTCAGATTCAGCTTTCAGATACAGTTCAGATACGTATCGGATACGGATGCCATCCTGATACTCATTCAGATTCAGCTTCTTGATATAGTTCAGATACGGATGCCATCCTGATACTCATTCAAAGACAGCTTTTAGATACAATTCAGATACGCTCCAAATACGGATGCCATCCCTATACTCATTCAGATTCAACCTTTTGATACAGTTCAGATATGCTCCAGATACGGATTCCATTCTGATACTCATTCATATTCAACCTTTTGATACAGTTCAGATACGCTCCAGATATGGATGTCATCCTGATACTCATTCAGATTCAACCTTTTGATACAGTCCAGATACGATCCAGATACGGATGCCATCCTGATACTCATTCAAATTCAACCTTTTGATACAGTCCAGATACGATCCAGATACGGATGCCATATTGATACTCATTTAGATTCAACCTTTTGATACAGTTCAGATACGCTCCAGATACGGATGTCATTCTGATACTCATTCAGATTCAACCTTTTGATACAGTTCAGATACGATCCAGATACGGATGCCATCCTGATACTCATTCAGATTCAACCTTTTGATACAGTTCAGATACGCTCCAGATATGGATGCCATTCTGATACTCATTCAGATTCAACCTTTTGATACAGTTCAGATACGCTCCAGATACAGATGCCATCTTGATACTCATTCAGATTCAACCTTTAGAGACAGTTCAGATGCGATCCAGATATGGTTGACATTCTGATACTTATTCCAGATTCCTTCTAGAAATAGTTCAGAAGCGATCCAGATATGGCTGACATTCTGATACTTATTCCATATTCCTTCTAGAGACATTTCAGATGCGATCCAGATATGGATGACATTCGGATACTTATTCCATATTCCTTCTAGAAACGGTTCAGATGTGATCCAGATATGACTGACATTCTGATACTTACTCTAGATTCATTCAAATACAGTCCAGATACAATCCAAATTCGGATGAAATTTCGTCACTCATTCAAATACAGTCCAGATACGATCCAGATTCAGATGTCACTTTGTCACTCATTCAAATACGGTCCAGATACGCTCCATATACGGATGCCATTCTGATAATCATTCAGTTCCAGCTTACAGATACAGTCCAGCAATCATTTTTGGATGGCATCTTTAAGCCCATCTCCAAGAACTATCCATTACCTCTCCAAATGGCATATTTAAGCCCATTCCCTACATAATCAACTAACACATCTTCGAGTGAAAATTTTTTGGGCACTCTAGTGTTCAATCATCTCCCACCTTCAAGACACGAATGGTAGAATTACCAATCTAACTCTTCAGGTGTAAGAAGATTGAACAGGGGCAACTGTTGTACCCCAAAATTTGCCCTCTCATTTCTCAAGGAATCCCCCTAGATCCTCAAGCTTTCTTTCATCCAATTCCAAGCCTTGAATTATCAATTTTTCCAAGCAAATCATTCACAAGGGCAAAATGGTCATTTGCACACTGAAAGGTCAAAATTTGACTTTTGGATCAAAACCAAGTTTCAAGAATCATATTTCATCAAGACATGTTGGAATGTGATATTTGTTTCATCAAGAAATTCAAAAGTAAAATTTACTATGGATTTTTCTAAGTATTTAAGAAAAATGACCATTTCAGAACTTCTGACCGGATTATCACCATAACGCTCAGCAAGTTCTGGATATTCTCAAGACAGAGTTTGGTTAGAACTTCTGGGTAAGTTTTCACAAAAGCTCAGTCAGAGTTTTCCAGGGTAATTCAAAGATGGTTAAGAAGCATGCTGCAAGCTTTCTAGAAAGTCTGAAAGTTCCTTAACATGTTGGAGCCAGAAGATAAGAGGATCAGAAGATTGGATGCTACGCAAGCTCAAAACTTCTGATCCAGAACTAAGCCTTGGTGTAGAGTTTCATGTTGCAGGATTTTTGGTTGTGATAAGTATCATCATCATTTAATGCTCATTTAATGCTCACAACCACCTTTTGAGTCTTTATCCAAAGGACTTTCACCACGTGTACCTCTACTGTCTTGGGATAGCAACTTTGATACTAAGCCTATGCTTTGCTTTTTGCTTTTCCTTAATTCCGGCTGACAACCACCATGCTTGCTTCAAAAATAAGACAGCGCTTCAGCACATGAAGGTTATATTCAATGCTTTGGTCAGAACTTCACCAAATCCAAAAACCTTGTTTATACAACCTACTGCAGACCTATAACCAACAGCTAGCTCAGCCTACGCCTGCATCCCATAATTACACCAAACTAGCATACGAAAACTGTGATGAAAAAGTAAAGGAATAGGATGCCAAAACAGGTTCAAATCCCATTTGTTTTTCCCCCCAAAATCACAAAAAAATTCATCTATAAATACTTGGCTCCATCACACGTTCAAGGGGCTGGCTTTTGGAGAGAGGTTAGCAAAAAGGAGAGAAAACAAAGCTGTGAAATCTTCATAAAAACCCAAATTTCTCATACACAAAAACAAACCTTTGTTCTTCCCTTTGAATCAAAGAACTTGGCTTTTCCTCTTCCGTTCTCTTGCTGACTCAGAACATCCAAAGGTAACCACTCAAAGCTCCAAGCACGCTCCATGTAAGTCTTTCGGACTTTACTTGTTTTTTATTCTGAACATCATTAACATGTAAATATCATAGTATTAGTGTTGTTCATATCATTGCATAAGTAGAAAAACTACGGATCAGAACTTCTAGAATAATGCTAGGCTCAGACTTAGGATTAGAACTTCTAGGGACTATTGTGCTGTTATCATTTTGATTTGCTGTTTAAAAAGAACTAAATAAGTTGCTGATGTGTTGATTGAGGGTTGAAATATGGCATAAAACTTATGATGTTTATTCATAGATTTAACACACAGAACTTCTGAGTTCTCCTCACTGTTAACACACAGAATTTCTAGGATTCACTCACTGTTTTAACACTTAGAACTTTTGATTTTTACATGTTGATAACGCACTGAACTTCTAATATTCATTCACTGACTCAGTATAATACAGAACTTCTAATGTTCACTCACAGTCTTAGCACAACACAGAACTTCTGAGTTCTCCCTACATGTCAAACGCACATAACTGCTGACGTTTGCTCACTGTTTTAGTGTAATACAGAACTTCTGACTTGTGGCCCACTGTCTGAATACCACCCAAAACTTGTGTTTTCCCTCTAATGTGTCTTGCAGGACCTCAGAGTTTAGCAATCCAGAACTTCTGATACCCACTGACGTTTCCTGCTGAGTCACAGCGTGCCTGATTTCAGAACTTCTGATTCTATTTATTTTGCTTGCAGCAGCACGCTGTTTCTGCCTTTCATTTATTTTCCTTTTCATCATTTTTAACATTAACATAAAAAACATAAAAATATTTTCCTTTTAATTTATTTCCTTAATACAAAAAACATTTTCTAAACAAGTCTATTTCTTTCTTATATTGTACATTTCAATATGGTTGTAATAGTAACTTATGACTTATTTTTACTTGCAATCCACATTCATAAATATGTACCCTCATCCCCTAAATATTGTAATAGCATAGGATTTTACATTTCTACAATTTATCGCTTTCGAATGCAAATGCTAGTAATTAGGCGTGTATGGAAAGATAAAACCAACAAGTAGACCAACAAAAATCTAAGACAAATGCATGCAATCAAACACATTTGCATACATGCACCCTTAGGGTAATCTCACTTGTTGCCTTACGAAAAATGGCCATGTTATGCATGTGGGATGTCTTAGCACAAATAAATCGAAAAATATAAGATCATAGTCCCTCGATGACACTATCAAAGTTTACTTTCAAAATGATCTTAGTCCCTAAATGAAAAGTGCTAAGTCATCTCACAACATTGCTATCATGATCATACGATGACCCAACGCCCGTCCCTTCACATCCAACGATGGGGCTTCTTACCAAAACAATGGTAAGATAGCAACATATAAAGGAGGAGGAAAAGCACATCTAATACCTTTTGAGTAGGTAGGTTCACTCTCAGTTACTCGCTTGATCACGACAAAAACATTTTATACACCCACACTCTCATCTTTGAACTATTTTCAAAATAAACACTTTGTATGCGTTCTTATAGAAACGAGAATCATTACAAAGTTACATTTTCAAAATACTTTCAAAAACACTTCTCACAAACACAACTTTGAACTATTTTCTAAAGAAACACTTTGTATGCATTCTTATAGAAACGAGAACCATTACAAAGTTCCATTTTCAAAAATACTTTCAAAACCCACACCACAAGCACATTCAATCAAAAGCAAGTGATCTAGCAAGTAACTAAGAGCCCATGGAAAACCATGGATGAAAAGGGTTCTAATACCTTCCCTTTTCATAATCTACCCCCCGAACTCAAAAACATCTCTAAAGGTATTTCCTGTTCTTTTTCACCTTTCCTTTTTGGATAAAAGAAAAGTCGGTGGCGACTCTTGCTAAACCGTAACATTTGCAAACACAAACGCAAAACCTCAAGTCAGTTCTCCCACCGTATCACAGTATGCAATATTTTTGAAATCAAGAAATATACCAATCCGGTGATATGTGATTTGGGTGTTTGGGAGTGCTACGAGCTTGGAGATTGACAGAGATGGACTCCTGGAGTCTTCAGGAATAGATTGGAGTCCTTAGTTTTAGCTGAAGCTGGCTAGAGAGTGGAATCACGAATTGCACCACTCTTTGAATTTTTTGAGAAAATGTTAGGGTTTTTTTGAGGCTGTTGCGTGTGTGTCTTAGGTCTGGAATTGTTGTGCATATATATGAGACACTATTAGGTCAACAAATATGGAAGAATATCCAAGCTTTCATGAGAAGATATCTTCTTTCAATTATGTGATTTTTTGGCTTTTTTTTAACAAATCCAATCTTCTCCTTTCTCCACGAGATGTCTTTGATATGCCAACACATTTTGCCCATTATTTGATAATAAAAAGATTATAAATAAAATCCTACATTATTTATATTATTTATTTATTTAACTTTTCATTTTAATGAATAAAATATCAAAATAAATAGCATAAATAGTATAGTAATGCATTGGTAAGCCTAGAGGTTGTGGACCATGCTAGGAACAAGTTTCAAACATGAAAATATGGGCCCATTTGGAAAAAATTCAAGTTTGGTCAATATTAACTTCATTCACTTTTCCAAAAGTTGGTCAACTTTAGCAATGCATGTCTCTCTCATTTTTAACCCTAAGAGGGTGTTCTTGGACTTTTTAGAAAGCTTAGGATGTCCTCTAAACAACCCTTTTAGAGAGCTTGTGTATTTTAACTGGGGCATTTCATGAACTTAGGAGCTGAAGATAAGTTGTAGGAGATTGGATTCTCTTCAAAATGAGCCTTGGTGGAAAAATTTCTGATAAAGTATGAGAAAGTTATGCCTGGTCAAAGTTTGGTTGACTTTTCCTATAGAAACCCTAATTTGCCATTTTTTTACTTTTGATGAGTTAGGAGCATTTCTTGAGGAATCATGATCAACCCTTGATCAAATTATAGATATTACTTCAAAATGTTTATGTTGACCAAAAATCTTGAGGTTTGACTGTATATAGGCCACAGTTGACTTTTGACCTAGTATAGTTGATTTTCAAGCATTTGAGCAGTTGACTGAGCAAACTTGTTGTGTAGGGAATGAAATTTGGCATGGATAACCTTGAGGACATTTTAGGGCCATGTAAAATATTTGGGACCCTTGGAGTTCACACATCTTGATGAAAATTGAAACCCTAGTTTGAGGTTTATTGCCTTAGGAGGAGAATTTGTCTGGTCAATTCTTAGTCATCCTAGGGAAAGTTAGGGACCTCAATGGACATGTCTTGAGTAAAATGAGAGGGAAAATTTTGGGGTACAACAGCTACCCTTGTTCAATCTTCTTAAACCTGAGGATGTAGATTGGCTGGCCTGCCTTTCGTGATCTGAAGGTGGAAGATGATTGAACACTAGAGTGCCCAGAAATTTGCACTCGCCTGAAGTGATACTGTTTGGTGGATAATATCGGGAATTGGCTTATAGATGCCATTTGGAAAATATGACGGAAGATCGTCGGAGATGGGCTTAAATATGCCATCCAGAGAACAATGTTAATTTCATGAGACATTCTTTTGTGCAGATTCCTATTCCTGTTATTGAGGAGGACTCCGCTGAGGAATGTTGGTCTCTGTTTTGGGAAATAGAGTTTAGGAGCTTCAGTTGTCCATTACTTTACTGAGGACTCATCTCTTGACTAGAGAGGCGGAAGTAAACTACTATCTGGTCAGGATCCAGGCTTCACGGTGACTTGTTGAGGATAATAAGGCTGACTGCAATCTGGTTGTATTCCAAGATTCACAGCGGCTTACTGGGGAATATGAAATTAATTGTTATCTGGTCGGAATCCAGGCTTTTTAGTTTATTTAACTGGATAAGAATCAGAAAAATATTAGTATTGATTTAACTGAACCAGAGGAATGTCTTGAATTAACTTTAACTGGAATAGAAATCAGAAAAATCTTAGTGTCGAGTTAACTGAACCAGAGAAAAGTCTTGAATTATCTTCAACTGGAATAGAAATTAGAAAAATCTTAGTGTCGATTTAACTGAACCAGAGGAAGGTCTTGGATTAACTTTAACTGGAATAGAAATCAAAAAAATCTTAGTGACGATTAAACTGAACTAGAGAAAAGTCTTGAATTATCTTCAACTGGAATAGAAATCAGAAAAATCTTAGTGTCGATTTAACTGAACCAGAGGAAGGTCTTGGATTAACTTTAACTGGAATAGAGATCAAAAAAATCTTAGTGTCGATTTAACTGAACTAGAGAAAGGTCTTGAATTATCTTCAACTGGAATAGAAATCAGAAAAATCTTAGTATCGATTTAACTGAACCATAGGAAGGTCTTGGATTAACTTTAACTAGAATATAGATCAGAAAACTCTTAGTGTCTATTTAACTGAACCAGAGAAAGGTCTTGAATTATCTTCAACTGAATAGAAATCAGAAAAATCTTAGTATCGATTTAACTGAACTAGAGGAAGGTCTTGGATTAACTTTAACTGGAATAGAGATTAGAAAAATCTTAGTGTCGATTTAACTGAACCAGAAAAAGGTCTTTTGAGAATATCTTTCTAAGGAAAATGTTGAAATAGCCCTTCGTCAGACGTGGCTTTTGAGAAGACTACTAGGTCTTGTAAGTAGTCAACGATGTTTGTTGATTTGATCTTTCCTGAAAAGGTAAAGGGTTAGTCTTATGCAATGACATGATGTATGAAATGCATTGTCTAATGATGTTTTCAAAATAAATGAGATTATATTGTATGCAATATATATGTGCATGCCATGATGTATGAATATGGGATGCTTGTTGCGATATTTCCTAGTATGGGAAAATAAATCCCTGACTGCTGCTGGAGAGTACTGGGAAGATGAATCTCGGACTGCTGCTGGAGAGTACTGGGAATATGAATCCCGGACTGTTGTTTGGTAGATGAGGAAAGTGATTCTTTCATCTTCGCTGGGGAGGATGAATGGAGATTATTTGCCGGCGAATTTCTCTTTTCGTTTGAGGATATTCTTCCAGGGATCTTGACTCCTGCTTGAGAATGACTCTGGGAAAAAGGTGCTCTGTTGGAAGATTTTATCAATGTAGAGAAATAAACTCTGTTGGGGGATAAACTTCTGCAGCTAGAGAAATAAACTCTACCGGGTATAAGGCTTTATAAACTATTCGATATTATAAAAAATTAGCTGGGGAACATGGATTTCAGCTCTCTGAGGGAACTTGGATGGAGGAGGTCATTCCTTCTTGGGGAGGCAAAGGTAAGGATTTTGGTTGTTTTTACTCTGCAGGGACATAAGCATCACTAGGACGTATGCTGAGGATGCTGCAGGAGGATGCCCCTGTGCCTGCTGGAAAGAGTAATTGTCGGGACTACAAATGGCTTTTTTAGACTTTACCCCATTTCTTAAAGTCATTAGCAATTGTCTTCCTGTTTCATATGCAAGTACTTATAAACAATAATCATATTCAAATGCATATGTCAAAAATAATCACTGGATGTTTTTGCAAAACAAAACAGAAAAATAGAAAACAAATAGTTTTGTACTTTCAAAAAAATTATTTGTATTGATTTTTGAAGTTTGCCTGTAATAGATATTATTGTACAAAGAGACTGATGTTCTAGTAGGAGAATGTCGTCGTGAAAATGAAAATTATACAAAATAGTGTACAAATAGAAAACAGCTATGTGTAATAATCCCATTGAGTTTCAATTCTGCTATTGCCCCTATGTCCTTGAGCGTCTCATCACTTTGCTACTTGTCTGAAGCTGACTGGGTTGATTGGGGCATTTCTTGAACTTGGGAGCTGAAGAGAAGTTGTAGGGGATTGGATTCTCTTCAAAATGAGCCTTGGTGGAAAAATTTATGATAAATTATGAGAAAGTTATGTCTAGTCAAAGTTTGGTTGACTTTTCCTATAGAAACCCTAATTTGCCATTTTTGACTTTTGATGAGTTAGGAGCATTTCTTGAGGGATCATGATCAACCCTTGATCAAATGATGAATATTACTTCAAAATGTTGATGTTGACCAAAAATCTTAAGGTTTGACTGTATATAGGCCACAGTTGACTTTTGACCTAGTACAGTTGATTTTCAGGCATTTGAGTAGTTGACTGAGCAAAATTGTTGTGTAGGGCATGAAATTTGGCATGGATAACCTTGAGGACATATTAGGGCCATGTAAAACATTTGGGACCCTTGGAGTTCACACATCTTGATAAAAATTGAAACCCTAGTTTGAGGTTTATTGCCTTAGGAGGAGAATTTGTCTTGGCAATTCTTAGTCATCCTAGGACAAGTTGGGGACCTCAATGGATATGTCTTGAGTAAAATGAGAAGGAAAATTTTGGGGTACACATTTCTCAATAGAGTTGTCACTATCCCCAAAAAGTTGCTGTAAATCCTAGATTTCGACCAGATACCAGTCAACTATCCTCCCCAGACAAATTGGAAGTTTAAACATCTCTTTTATCCCCAGTCAGGGCATATAAGAACTAAATTCCCCAGTAGAGAAACGAACGACTAATGTTCCGAAACTTTACTCCTCAAACAGAAATCAGTACATACCCAACGGAGTTTCTTCAAACAAATCAACAGGAATCCCCAGCGGAAGCCTTCTAGATAAAATTGAAGATACACTTACTCTTCATCCTCAGCAACAATCAAGGAGTTATTTTTCCTAGACAAACATTTCACATTCATACATCATAGCATATGCATACGAAATGTATATGGCACAATCTCATTTATTTTGATAACATCATTATGCAATGCATTTCATACATCATGATATTGCATACAGTTAACCCTTTTCCTTTTCTGGAAAGAATCAATTGACGAATGAAAGACCTCTAATGGTTTAGATTTACTTCTTCCAATTAAAGACAGGCGAACGAAAGACCTCTTCTGGTTTAGATTTACTTCTTCCAGTTAAAGACAGGCGAATGAAATACCTCTTCTGGTTTAGATTTACTTCTTCCAATTAAACACGGGTGAAAAAAAGACCTCTTCTGGTGTAGATTTACTTCTTCCAATTAAAGACAGGCGAACAAAAGACCTCTTCTGGTTTAGATTTACTTCTTCCAGTTAAAGACAGTCGAATGAAAGACCTCTTTTGGTTTAGATTTACTTCTTCCAGTTAAAGACAGACGAACGAAATACCTCTTCTAGTTTAGATTTAATTCTTCAAGTTAAAGACAGGCCAACAAAATACCTCTTCTGGTTTAGTTTTACTTCTTCCAGTTAAAGACAGACGAACGAAAGACCTCTTCTGGTTTAGATTTACTTCTTCAAGTTAAAGATGGGAGAACGAAAGACCTCTTCTGGTTTAGATTTACTTCTTCCAGTTAAAGACAGACGAACGAAAGACCTCTTCTGGTTTAGATTTACTTCTTCTAGTTAAAGACAAGCAAATGAAATACCTCTTCTGGTTAAGATTTACTTCTTCCAATTAAAGACATGCGAACGAAAGACCTCTTCTGGTTTAGATTTACTTCTTCCAATTAAAGACATGCGAATGAAAGACCTCTTATGGTTTATATTTACTTCTTCCAGTTAAAGACAGACGAACGAAAGACCTCTTCTGGTTTAGATTTACTTCTTCCAATTAAAGACAGACGAACGAAAGATCTCTTCTAGTTTAGATTTACTTCTTCTAGTTAAAGACAAGCGAACGAAAGACATCTTCTGGTTTAGATTTACTTCTTCCAGTTAAAGACAGGCGAATGAAAGACCTCTTATGGTTTAGATTTACTTCTTCCAGTTAAAGACAGGCGAACAAAAGACCTCTTCTGGTTTAGATTTACTTCTTCCAGTTAAAGACAGGCGAACGAAAGACCTCTTCATGTTTAGATTTAGTTCTTCCAGTTAAAGACATGTGAACGAAAGACCTCTTCTGGTTCAGATTAACTTCTTCCAGTTAAAAACAGGTAAATGACATCTTCTGTTTTAGTGTAAATCACCACCAGGTTTGCTCTGATGCTTTTTCCAGTAGAAGTCAAATTTAGATTTAGTCTAAAATCTATCAACAGTTACTTTGGATTGCATCTATAAGCCCATCTCCGAAAATTCTCCATCATCTCTCCAAATGGAATCTTTAAGCTCACTCTCTATAATCAACCAACAGCGCTACTTTGTGCACAAACGAGTGCAAATTTCTGTGCACTCTAGTGTTCAATCATCTTCCACCTTTAAGTTACAAACAGCAACCATACCAATCTAACTCTTTAAGTTTAAGAAGATTGAACAGGGACAGCTATTGTACCCCAAAATTTTCCCTCTCTTTTCTCAAAATATTTCTCACCAAAGATCTCCAATGCTCAAGGGTTCTCAAGAGTTTAATCAGACAAGCTTACCTCCAAAGCAGTGAGCCTCCAAATTAGGGTTTTGGCTGAGAATGACTAATCATTGACTTTTGACATAATCCATGACCTAATGGCTTGAAGCATATTCTCAAGTAACTAAACACAACATGTTGACCTAATTTCATGGCTCGAATCAGTTCTCATGATCAAAGGTTTGATAGTTGAAATTTGGATCAACTGACGAAAAGTCAACCGATACACAAAAAGTCAAACTTTGACTTTTTTATCAATATTAAATTTCAAAGATCAAATTCATAAAGACCTACAAAAATATCAAACTTGATCATCAAGAAAATCTAGAAAGTCAAGAAAGTCAACAAAAAGTCAAAGTTTCCAATACTTAGAAATTTTCTAAGTGTTTTTACACTTGATAATTTCATTACTTCATGACATTTTTTCACCAAGATGCAAGATGATTCAAAGAAATTTTTCAACATGAAAGTTATAGATCTTGATGAATACTATAACTTTGTATTAGAGGTTTAATGTCCAAAAAATGCTTAGATCTGAAGATATAAGCCCATGAAGTCATGACATTTTTATCTAACACTTAGAGAAATTTTTAACAGGTTTTTGTCCCAACTTCTTGGCCAGTTTTCATCAAGTTCTAATTTGATTTAGCCAAAGTGGTCAACATGAAAGTTGTAGACAATGTTTCAAGCTTTCCAAAAAATCTAAGAGCATGAATTTATCATACTTGAGCTAGGAGATTCAAAGGCATGAAGTTGGGCATCCATTCTTGAATTACAAGTTATTTTGGTGAAGAACACATAATCCAATCTACATGCTATGCTATATAATCTTGTTTTTAAGGCCTTCTAACTTTCCAATATCACCATAATTTAATGTTTATACAAACTTTTGAGCTATGGTCCATTTGATTTAAGCATTGTCCAAGTGATCTTTCCATTTTTGGCACAAAGTTAACATTGCGATTCTTGCAAAGTAACTTTAATCACAAAGTAAGCTCTTATTGATCCTCTAACTTGTTCCTTCTACATACATACAACACAAAAAGTCAGATAAGCATGCTTAAAGTATCCATCAAATCTATGAACCAAAGTACAGAGCATTGGAACTATGATCTTCAAGCTTACTTCATGTACAATCTAACTTAGCCACAACATATGATCTTGCAAAATCTGATCAACCCTTGTCTTAAAACCTCTTACCTATAAATAGAAATATAATTTGAAAGATAAAAGAGAAGAACAAGCCCTCAAAACCCCTATACTTTCAAAAAACCATAATTGTCCATAAAACCTCCATTTTTGAGCTTTGAAGTCCAAATCTTTGAACCTCTCACACCTTGCAAGTTTTGCCCAAACAAATCATCAAAACACTTCATATACATCATATAGAAGTTGTTCAAACACAAGAACACCTTTTGTAACCTCATTATCACCATCTTCCAAACTCAAAAACAGCATCTTGCAACTTGACTTGGTTAGAGTGATTCAGCAACTTTCAGCATAAAGTAAGGATTGGAACAACTTCAAGGAGGTCCAAAGAAGCTCAATCAATCACTACTTTGCACCCAAAAACAGTCGTATGTGTTCTAAAATTTTCTCTTTAAGAGGTAAGGTTCCTCAAACTTTGATATCTTTATCCATACATCATTTGTTTTCATTTTGAAAGAGATACAACAAGACAGATTGAAGAGAAAACTTAGCCAAAAGGCAGGCCAAGGGCTGACACGGGTGACCATGTCACATGACAAGGCCCGTGTCAGTTCAGCTGGGTTGGAAATTTGTCAAAACAGACAGGATAAGGGCTGACACAGGTGCCCGTGTCACACGACACGGCCCGTGTCAGTCAGAAACGTGCAAAGCAGATAGGACAGGGGCTGACACGGGCGCCCGTGTCACACAACACGGCCTGTGTCATTTTAGCTAGACAGAAAAGCATGCGCAAAGCCAGGAACAGGTCCTAACATGGGTGCTCGTGTCCACTGACATGGCCCGTGTCATCTCAGGCATCAAATTTCATAATTTTGATATTTTTTAAGTTTACTTTGGACATATTGCATTGTTTTGAGATGACCTAATACCATAAAACCGTTTTTCTAAATGAAACATCAAAAACATTTTTCTAAACAATTAGTTTTTTTTTAAAGTTAACTTAGACCTAGGTTTTTCTTCAAGTAATTGAAACTACAAAACTTATTATATCAAAAAACACTAAAAAACAATTCCTTTTCACTTTACATTTTCTTGCGCATTTTACTATTTTGCATTATAAATTATGTAATTGTCAAAGCCTTGTAATAGTAATTAGGGTTTATTTTTACTTGTCATTCCCATTTGTAAATTTGTATCCCCTAAAGTATTGTAATAGCGTAGGACATTTAAATTCTGCAATTTATCGCTTTCCATATTATTGCTAGTAATTAGGGTTTGTATGGCAAGACTTAAAACCAAACAATAGACAACCCTAATTCAAGAAAAAATTAAATATAAACAATACACTTCGCACACTTGCACCTCTAGGGTAACCCACACTTGTTGCCTCAGATAAAATAGTCATGTCCCTCGAATGTGGGATACTTTAGCAAAGATCCTCAATTACAAGATCGTAGCCCCTCGATGACCCTTCGATGTTGCCTTCAGTAAATGATCTTAGTCCCTTATAAATTGCTAAGGTATCCTACCATGTTGCCTTTTATGACTGTACAATGACCCACGCATGTCCCTTCACATCCAATGATAAGGTTTCTTACTAACTAATGCTAAGATAACATTGTGTAAAGGAGGAGGAAAAGAACAAATACTTTCTTTTGAGTAGGTAGAACGCTCGTAGTTGCTTGCTCACAAACATTTCAAAACAAACATCTTTCAACACATTAACACTTTCTTGAAATATTTTCAAAGTCAACACTTTGTATGCATTCTTATAGTGACGAGAATCATTACAAAGTTTTACCAACGATGCCACTTTTCAAAATATTTTCAAACAAATACATTCGCAAAAGCATTTCAAAGTGATCTAGCAACTAAGAGCCCGTAGATAACTACGAATGAAAAGGATGCTAACACCTTTCCTTTTCATAACCTACCCCCTGAACTCAGGAAAAATTCTCAAAAGGTCTTTCTTGTTCTTTTCACCCTTTCCTTTAATGGATAAAAGAAAAGTCGGTGGCGACTCTTGCTATACGTAACAGTTGAAATAAAATGCAAAACACCCAAGTCAGTTCTCCCACTGTATCACATATACCTTTGAAACTCAGCTCTATGCTAGTGAGAAGAAAGTAATGGAACTGACAAAATGACTCTGCGAAGAACAAAGCCTTAATGCATATGTCAACACAAACAGGAATCGCCCATGGGAGACTTGAGTTCATATTTTGTTTCTTTGTAACTCTTCTTGTTATCATTATAAGCCTAGAAGGAAATTATGATTTGAGCTTGTTACTAAAACTTCTTTTGTTTCCTTTTGTTTAAACAAATTTAAATCCTGCAAAGGTCCTTGAAAACATTGCACTTGCATTTACATATCATGCATATCATTATATAACAGGTACTTTCTAGACAGGTTTTCTCATCTTCTTGCTGTTTATTTCAGTAAAAGATAGCACTCGAACAATCTGTAAAAGAACTTCAAGCTCAGAACACTCAGTTTCAGCAAATGTTCTTGGACTTAGCTAAGGGACAAGACAAGTTGAAGACCCTCATCACAAAGGGGAATAAGAAGAATACTAAAAAGCCACCAGCCTTTCTAACATGGGCATAAGATTCAAAGGTCCAGTCAGAAGGGCTCTAGATTTTGAGGTCCCCCTAAATGAAGACGATAACCAAGAAGAAGATGACAATAGTGTGAAAGCTGAAAAGAATAATAACCTTGGTTCTGGCCAAGATTGTGATGAAGACTATTCTGCAAATAGTATCCTCCCGCTGATGACAGATACAAGTAGTTGGAAGATCAACTTAATGCTATGGAGATACAGAAAGTGCATGGGCTGGACTTTAAAGAGTTGGGTCTTATTTTGGGGGTTGTTATCCCTCACAAGTTCAAGGATCCTACTTTTTCCAAATATGATGGTGTGTCATGTCCAAAGCTTCATCTGTGGTCTTATGTTCGAAAGATCCAACCCCATACGACTGACAGAAAGTTATGGGTTCACTTCTTTCAAGAGAGTTTATCTGGGACACAACTTGAATGGTTCTATCAGCTGGAGGGAACCAACATCTGCACTTGGGGAGACCTGGCTACTTCTTTTTACAAGTAGTATCAATATAATGTTGACCTTCACCAACTCGCGTGCAACTAGAAAGTATGACTATGGGTTCAAATGAAGGGTTTAAGGAGTATGCCCAGAAGTGAAGAGATCTGGCTGAAAGGGTGCAGCCTCCTTTATCTGAGAGGGAGCTGGTTGATATGTTCATGGGCACTTTGACAGGGCCTTTCTTTAATCATCTGATCGGAAGTTCTTCATCGGGTTTTACTGAGTTGATTTTAACAGGGGAACGGGTTGAAAATGGTATCTGGAGTGGAAAAATTCAAGTGGTTGCATCTTCAAGCACTATAAAGAAAACATTCAACAGAAAGAAGGAGAAAAATGTTGTTTATAGCCAGAAGGGTCATGTTATAAATAATTGCAACCAATATGTGGAGGCAGTGTTGATTCCTAATCATGCGCATGTACAACAACATCAGCAAAATAATCAGAGTAGGTCAGACGCACCTAGAAGGTAGTTTACCAAAATCAGCATGCTATTGTCTAAGGAATTACAACATTTACTGAAAGCTGAACTGATTATGTTAAGGGATCCTCCTCAGAATCCCAACACCTCATCTCCCCTATACAAACCAAATGTGAAGTGTGCTTACCATTCCAATAGCCCTGGGTATGACACCAATAATTGTTAGGCCTTGAAAACCAAAATTCAAGATCTGATTGACAATAAAGAAATTGAGTTCGATCCGCCTGAGACTCCTAATATGATTACTGCACCTATGCCAAAGCACGACAAAGGTATGAATGCTATTGATGTTGTTTCTGCTGAGGAAGATGTTGATGGTGACTACAACCTAGACAATTGGATCTTTCCTACCGTCGGTAATAGGCTTAGCAATTGGAAGACCGAAGATGTTATCTCAATCTCCATTAGTCAGGAGTAAATGCCACCTTCTGTTTTATTGCTTTCTAAGTTTTGGGTTATATGTTTTAAACAATGACTTTAAGCCTTGTGCCTTACCCGAGGCACAATGGTCCATTTGTTAAGGGTTGTCATTTCATAAACATATCTTCATTTAATAAAGCATTTGACGTTTTGCATTCAAATTTTGTGCTCGTTGTCTTTCTTTTATTTTTATCACTTTCAAAATAGCTATGTGTTTTTACACACACACACACACACAATAAATTGCATATCCATATCCACTCTGGATCTCGTTGATAACGATTCTGCTATTTCCACTTATGACTTTGAAAACCCGATCTACCAAGCTCAAGACGAAAGTGAGGAAGATTATGAAATACCTGGAGAGCTTGCCAGACTGTTAGTGCAAGAGGAAAAGGTTACACAACCGCATGAAGAGTCGGTCGAGGTTGTAAACTTGGGTACTGAAGTAGGCAGGAAAGAAGTCAAGATAGGTCCCGATCTAGAAGATAACGTCAAGAATAGGTTAATCCAGATGTTGCATGAATATGTTGAGATTTTTGCTTGGTCGTACGAGGACATGCCAGGGCTCGATACTGATATTGTGGTTCACTGTCTGCCAATGAAGGAGGGTTGTTCTCCAATAAAATAAAAAGTTCATCGTATGCGTCCCGATATTTCAGAGAAAATCAAAGTTGGGGTTATGAACAATTCAATGCAGGTTCTTAGCATTTACGTTGTATCCTTAATGGGTTGCAAATGTGGTTTCGGTACCAATGAAGGTTAGCAAAGTGCGTATGTGTGTAGACTACAGGGATATGAACAGGGCAAGCCCCAAAGATGACTTTCCTCTTCCACATGTTAATGTTCTGGTTAACAACACCACTCAGCATAAAGTATTCTCCTTCATGGATGGTTTCTCAGGTTATAATCAGATCAAGATGGAACCTGAAGATATGGAAAAGACTACTTTTGTTACACAGTGGGGAACTTTTTTTACAAAGTTGTGCTTTTTGGTTTAAAGAACGCTGGTGCGACATATCAGCGTGCCATGGTAGCATTGTTCAATGACATGATACATCACGAGATAGAGGTTTATGTTGACGACATGATAGCCAGATCCCAGACTGAAGAGGAACATCTTGACCATCTACACAGGCTGTTTGAGAGGTTGAAGAAGTACAAGCTGAGGTTGAATCTGAACAAGTGCACCTTTGGGGTGAGATCTAGTAAGCTCCTGGGTTTCATTGTCAGTGGTAAAGGTATTGAAGTTGATCCTGCTAAGGTCAAAGCCATTCAAGAAATGCTCGTTCCTCGCACCGAGAAATAAGTCATTGGTTTCTAAGGATAATGAACTATATTTCCAGATTTATTTCTCATTTGACTGCTACTTGTGAGTCGATCTTTAAGTTGTTGAAGAAAGATCAGATAGTGAAGAGGAATGACAATTTCCAGATATCCTTTGACAAGATTAAGGAGTATCTCCAAGAACCTCCAATTCGGATGCCACCAGTTGAAAGAAGACCTTTGATTATGTACTTAACAGTGTTAGAGAACTCAATGGGGTGTGTACTGGGCCAGCATGACGAGTTTGGTCGAAAAGAGCATGAAATATACTACCTTAGAGAAAGTTTATCGATTGTGAAACAAGATACTCAATGCTCGAGAAAACTTGCTGCGCTTTGGAATGGGCTGCTCGTCGACTAAGACAGTATATGCTGACTCATACTACCTTGTTGATATCTAAGATGGATCCAATCAAATACATATTCGAGAAGCCCGCTTTATTCGGAAGAATAGAAAGATGGAAAATGGTCTTGACAGAACATGACATTCAATAAACCACTCATAAGGCAACCAAAGGAAGTGTACTGGCAGATCATTTGGCTCATCAAGCGGTAGACGACTACCAGACTATGAATTTCGAGTTCCCGGATGAGAATATTATGCTAGTTACAGATTATGAAGAACCTGGACCGTATGAAGGACCTGAGCCAGGATCCCGATGGATTATGGTTTTCTAAGGAGCTTACAACATGCTTGGTAATGGAATTGGTGTTGTGATCATCTCTCCCCAAGGCTGCCATACGCCCTTCACCGCTAGATTATGTTTTGTCTGTACCAACAACATGGAAGAATACGAAGTGTGCATCATAGGTATCAAAGCTTCTATCGATCTTAGAATCAAATCTTTGAATATATATGGGTACTCAGCCCTGGTGATCAGTCAAATCAAGGGAGAATGAGATATGAAGCACTCGAATCTCATTCCTTATCGAGAGCATGTGTTGACCTTAATTTTCTACTTCGAGGAAATCACTTTTGAGCATATTCCACGAGAAGAAAATTAGTTGGCGGACGCATTAGCTACCATGTCATCTATGTTCAAAATTAGATGGGACAACGAGGCTCCTCGAATTACTATTGAAAGACTAGACGAACCCGCACATTGTTATGAAGTTGATACTGATGGAGTAGAAGAAAAGCCTAGGTAAAAAAAACCTTGAGGCTCAAGAGTATCCTGAGGGGGCATCTATCAATGACAAGAAATTCCTTCGGAGGTTCTCTGTTAAGTTCTTCCTGAGCAATGGAATTTTGTACAAGCGCAACCATGATTCGACTCTGCTTTGTTGTATGGACAAGAAGGAAGCTGAGAAAATTATGGAAGATATGCACGAAGGTGTCTTTGGTACTCACTCCAGTGGGCATACTATGGCTAAGAAGATTCTGAGAGCAGGTTATTATTGGTCGACTATGGAAACTGATTGCCATCATCACTCCAGAACCTATCACAAATGCCAGATATACACCAACAAAGTATATGTACCCCCGGTTCCTCTAAACATCTTGACTGCACCTTGGCCATTTGCAATGTTGGCCATTGATATGATTGGAGAGATTAAGCCTACTGCTTCTAACGGACATCGTTTCATCCTGGTCGCCATTGATTATTTCACAAAGTGGGTCAAAGCAGCCTCATTTGCCTCCGTCACCAAGAATGTTGTTGCTCGGTTCATTAATCATAACCTTATATGTCGGTATGGCATCCCTGAGAGGATTATCACACACAATGGTACCAATCTCAACAACACCATGATCACGGAACTCTGCACACAGTTCAAGATCAAGCACCACAACTCTTCTTGTATCGACCAAATATGAATGGCGCAGTGGAAGCCGCCAATAAGAACATTGAAAATATTATACAGAAGATGATTGTTGTACCCCAAAATTTATCCTCTCCTTTTCTCAAGACATTTCTCACAAATATTTTCAAAAGCTCAAGTTTTCACAAGTATAAACAGACAAAGAGGGTGTGCAGATGCAGGTAACAATGTTGAATTCAAAATCTGGTACAGGCTACATGACTAATACAAAGGAGTGGTTGGCATATTTGGACAAATCGAAGAAGAAGCTTCGATCCACAATCTTCGACTGAGCAGTGGCTTCTTTCATGCTTGCTTCAATTCACAAAGTGGTGGCTTCTTTCATGCTTGCTTTGATTCACAAAGCAGTGGCTTCTTTCATGCTTGCTTTGATTCACAAAGCAATGGCTTCCTTCACGCTTGCTTCGATCCACAAAATAGTGGCTTCCTTCATGCTTGCTTCAATCCACAAAACAGTGGCTTCCTTCATGCTTGCTTTGATCCACAAAACAGTGGCTTCCTTCATGCTTGCTTCGATTCCACCCCTAAACCCTTCAACACACGTAGTTTCTACACTATGAATTACAATTGATGGATTTGAAGAACATACATTAGTGGATTCGAAGGACATACAATTGTCTCATTCGAAGAACATACATTAGTGGATTCGAAGGACATACAATTGGTCCATTCGAAGAACACACAATTGGTGGATTCAAAGAGAATACAAATGGTTCATTCAAAGAACACATAATTGGTGGATTCAAAGAACATACATATGGTCCATTCTAAGGACATACAATTGGTCCATTCGAAGAGCACACAATTGGTGGATTCGAAGAACTTACAATTGGTCCATTTGAAGGACATACAATGGGTCCATTCGAAGAGCAAAAAATTGGTGGAAACAAGTACTGTTTTGTATTTTGATGAGTCTGGTCAAAGGCTGCTGAACAAAGTCCTATTTGATGTTAAGCCCAAGTTTGTTGTACTGTCCACATAACATCCTAAAACCATGTAAAAAAATAGTCTGTTGTACTGCTATGAAACAGCCCTGCACCAAGCTGCCACAACACTCCAAAATTGTTGCAAAACAGTCATGTTATGTTGCTCCTAATTTGAACCAAACTAGCATATAAGAGCTGCACCTCAAAAGGTATGAAAACAGCATACCCAAACTATTCAAATTTCATTTCCCCCCCTCCCCCCAAAATCACAGCCAAACTTCATCTATAAATAAGTTGTTTCCACAAAATCTAAAGGGGGATGGAGAGAGGGCTTTTTGGAAAAAAACAAAGAGAAGCTTTTTGGCAAGGCAAAGGGAGAAGATAAGAGAACACTTAAAACACTCTTAAACCCAGAACCAAAAAATACAACACCTCTGTTTGTTCTCTCTTTCGAATCCCAGTTTTCCTATCCTTCGAACTCGGATTCCTTCCTTCAAATTCAAGGATATTCAGGGCAGCAACTCAAAGTTCAAAACACCAACTCCAGATTCAAGGTAAGTCTTCCTGACTTTAAACCTTTCATTTCAAGCATCATTGATAACTTTTTGTTTGTTTTCGTTTCTACCCTTTTGTCTGTTTTCCTTTATTGTCAAGAACTAACCTGTACAAACCATAAAACAATATTGGAGTGAAAAATTACAGCATGGTTCGACACAAAGCCTTAGGCTTCGATACACACTAATTTGCAGGCCCAAACGAAAGAAAACAAAAAAGGTGTGAATCGAAGGGTGTATGCTTCAATACACACTGACTTGTAGGACCAAATGAAAGAAAACAAAAAAAAGGTGTGAATGAAGGGTGTATGCTTCGATTCACACTGACTTGCAGGCCCAAACGAAAGAAAACAAAAGGGGTGTATGAATAGAAAAACACATGCTTCGAACGCGCTGCATGAAACGAAAGACTTTGTTCTTTATCTCTTTTGCGCTATTTTTTGTCTATATATTTTCTATATATTTTCTTTCATTGCTATTCAATATGGTTGTAATAATTAGGACTTTTATTTCTTTCCACCCCTACTTGTAAATTTGTATACCCCGTCCCCAAAATATGTAATGGCGTAGGACATTTATTTTCCACAATTTACCGCTTTTATAAAAAAATGCTAGTAATTAGGATGTGTATGCAAAGATTTAAAATCAACAAGTAGACAACCCTAATTCAAGACTAAACCAAGCATGCAATCAAATACACTATTCACATGTGCACCTCTAGGGTAATCTCACTTTTCACCTTGGAAAATAGTCATATCCCTCGAATATGGGTGCTTTAGCAAAGACCCTTGATAAAAAAGATTGTAGTCCCTCGATGTTGCCTTCGGTAAAAGATCTAGTCCCTTACGAAAATTGCTAAAATGTCTCATAAGTTGCCTTCTATGACTATACAATTGACCCACACTCGTCCCTTTACATCCAATGATGGGGCTTCTTACCAATCAATGGTAAGATAGCAATATATAAATGAGAAGGAAAAGAACATAGACCTTTTGAGTAGGTAGGATACTCGTAGTTGCTAGCTCACAAACTAAAACCATGTTTAGACTTACACTTTCAAAACATGTTCAAAAACAAACATCTCTTTGAACTATTTTCAAAACCAACACTTTATACGCATTCTTATAGAGACGAGAATTATTACAAAGTTATTCGCAACAAAGGAATTTTGCAAAATATTTTCAAACTTACACCCATCACAAAACCCATTTCAAATAAAGCATTTTTTCAATGATCTAGCAAGCAACTAAGAGCCCGTAGATAACTACGAATGAAAAGGATGCTAACACCTTCTCTTTTCATAACCTATTCCCCGAACTCAAGAAAATATCTCAAAGGTCTTTCCTGTTCTTTTCACCCTTTCCTTTATTGGATAAAAGAAAAGTCGGTGGCGACTCTTGATATCCGCAACATTTACGATCAAATGCAAAACACTTAAGTCAGTTCTCCCACTGTATTACAGAACTGGAGACTCTGCTAGGGAATTTACTTAATAGTGGGGTTACCTTAGAACTAGATCACCTTTATAAATGCTTTATTTGTTTGACTTGCTTGCTTTACATTTTTGGGTGCTTGTTTGGGTTTTGTTTTGATCCTACACCCAAATCTGAGGCACCTTTTAGGTAAGTAGAATAGATCTTCGGGACTGTGCAAGGTATACCGACATGGTTGAATCGATAGCTACATTAGTGTGACACATTTGTTGGTACCGGTAGCCCTTGAGTAGTCAAGGAGAATACAGGGGCCACTGTGTGGTGTCATGAAGCACTAATTGACCTTAGAACCTTTAATTGAACAACTTGACCATTAGGAAGTAGTGAGATAGCCGACTTTGGTGCATTCCGAAGTTGGTTGATACTCGATGCTACACTCATTGAGATCTGACATTTGGGATATTTCGGTCGGAAATAAAGAGGCTTGCGCTGAAACAATGCCCAATGAAGAAAGATCAATGATATTGAGATCCCCTAGAACCCGATTACTTTCTAGGACAGGTTGATCCAATTAAACTTCAAGAGGGTACTTACCTATGACTCCATGCAAGCCTAAACATAAGGACTTGTCTGCTTTGTATATGAAGACTTGTTTGCTTTGTTCACCTGTACATAACATCATAACATCATACCATATCATTTCCACTGACTATTTCAAGGATATCAAGGGCCTGTGATGCAGGGACATGATGAACCAGACGTACATCAAGGGGCAAGAGGATTTATTTTCCTCTAACCAAACGCCATCAAAGACCAAAACACGATAACTTGAGTCAAGGGCTATGACCCACTTGACATGGTGAGCTTGATTCTCGTGGAAGGACATCCAACGATACGAAGTTCTCCAATTAAATTTGTGATCAAAGTTCAACTTCTAAAATATTCTTGTGTTTACCCCGCGAGATCCTTGAAAACATTGCATCCATATATCATGCATCATATCATGACAGGTTTTCCCCACACAAGTTTCTCATCTGCTTACTATTTATTTCAGTAGAGATGGCTCTCGAACATAATATTAAAGATCTTCAAGCACAAAATGCTCAATTCCAGCAGATGTTCCTGGCTCTGGCTAAGGGGCAAGAGGATCTGAAGGCTCTCATGATCAAAGATAGGAATAAAAAGACAAAGAAACCAGTGGGTGTCCTGAACATGGGAAGGAGACTCAGAGGACCAGCAAAGCGAGCTATAGAATTTGCAACTTCGTCAACTGAGGGGGACAGTCAGGAAAAAAAGACAAAAGAAGGGGACCATAGTCTGGGGTCTGATGAAGAAGGGGCTGATTATGCTAAAGAGCAATATCCTCCTGCTGACGACAAATACAAACAGCTGGAGGATCGTCTCAACGCCATGGAAATTCAGAGAGTACCTGGTCTGGATTTCGAAGAATTAGGTTTGGTTTCTGGAGTGGTTATTCCACTGAAGTTCAAGGTTCCCTCATTTGCTAAACATGATGGAGTTTCATGTCCTAAGCTGCATCTAAGGTCTTATGTCAGGAAGATCCAACCTCACACCGCTGATAGGAATTTGTGGGTACATTTCTTCCAGGAAAGTTTATCGGGGACTCAATTGGAGTGGTTCTATCAGCTGGAGGGAACCAACATACGTAACTGGGAGGATTTGGCTGCTACTTTCTACAGGCAGTACCACTACAATGCTAACCTCGCTCCAACCCGTACACAACTTCAAAGCATGTATATGGGTCCCAGTGAGGGCTTCAAAGATTATGCCCAGAAATGGAGAGATCTTGCGGGAAGAGTCCATCCTCCTCTATCTGATAGAGAGCTGGTAGATATGTTCTTGGGTACTTTGTCAGGCCCATTTTTCAACCATCTGATCGGAAGTTCTTCAACTGGATTCACTGAGCTGATATTGATAGGTGAAAGAGTAGAAGCTGGTATCAAGAGCGGTAAGATTCAAAGGGATGCATCTTCAAGTGCAGCGAAGCATCCTTACAATGGGAAGAAAGAGTCCAATGTTGTGTACATCTAGAAGGGTCATAATAGGAGTAACCACGACCAATATATGGGGGCAGTCCTGGTCTATAGCCCTGCATCAGTGCGACCACAACAATAGGGAAATCAGCAAAGGCAAGACGAGCCCAAGAGACATTTTACCAAAATCAACATGCCACCGTCTCAAGAATTCCAACACATGTTAGGGATGAATTTGATTACGTTGATAGGACCTCATCCAAACCCCAAAACTTCTTCTCCTAACTACAATCCCGATGCAATATGTGCCTATCATTCCGGAAGTCCTGGGCATGATACGAACAATTGTTGGCCGCTGAAGTACAAGATTTAAAATATGATTGACACCAAGGAGATTGAGCTCGATCCTCTCGATACTCCCCCCATGCCAGATCATTGACAGTGTCCAGTTCATTTTGAATTTTCAATTGTAATTTCTTTTGTTTATTCGAACACTTATCTGTTATGTTAAACTTTGTTTTCATTAATGCATTGCATATGTTCGTCTTGAATTAATCCATTCATTTTCACTATATTTAAACTATGCTTTTATTCTCTTATTTTTGTGATATTCAACTCTCGTTAAAAGTTGCAAGCCTTTAGAGGGAGGATGACGAAAATAATACCATAATCTCATACAGTTTGCTTTTGGACAGACCTTGCTGATGATGTACATGCGTTCTTTCAATTCCTAAGTAGTGGAGTTATAAGGAAGATAATCCCTAGTCAACCCTTTTGAGCCTAAGAAGTAGGAGTTTTCTTTTTCACACAAATTGAAACCTTTAATCAAAACCTAGGGCAGGGTAGTTTCTCAGTTAATCCAAATGTGCATTCAGTCACAAACCTTCACTTCATACACAAGGAATGACATCAAAAACATCCTTCAGAATCAAAAGACATTGATGGTTCCCCATGAAATAGGTAGTCATTATCTTTCAAAAGAAAATCTCACTGAGTCAAAACCTACAAAAGAGACTTAAGAGAAACTGGGGCATCCCGCTGGCTGTAATCTCAAAGCAAGAGCAGTCAGGCAAAAATTAGGGATAATGAATCAAAGGAGGTCGCTACAAATCCTCGACAAACATGAAAAATGTTGCAAAAATGACTGCCTTCATGAATAAACTTTCAGTATCCGAACCATCACCAAAACGTTATTCCAGACTCAAGTGGAATTCAAAGCACGCAATTAACTGAGTTTAGTATTGGAGAAAATCATGAAGAATGGATGGGTACAAATAAACTTTGAGCCTTATCCTTTGTTTCTTAAACTGTGAACCAGGCCACGTTACAATCCCTTAAAATTCCTAATTGAAGCATGAGTTAGTTCGAAAGTATACTGTTACAAAAGGTATTCTGACTCTTGTAAGGCTTACTGTAAATCCTGAGTTGAATTCATATTCTTACAAAACTTTTTTATTTGTTAAAACTGCATCTTCAAAGCTTCAAGACAAACATAAACTTTGCATTACTTTGAATACCGCTGCTTGCATATAGCTAATTGTTTGACAACGGAGAAATACACACGGAGAATATTCAATGAACAGAATTTCTCAATAAACAGATTCACTTCAAATGGAAAAACACTTCCATTGACAAATCTTCCATAAATCAGGGGCATGACATGTTATTGTCCAACTCATTAGTGACAGTCAAGTCAAAATTCCAAGTCTCTCCTAAAGTCCTGAATAGCCAGGGGTAGGTCTGCATCTGAATCACTTGGGACATTGAACATGAATTCCAACAAAGGGTCACATACTGCCAAGCATACTTTGTCTGGAAGCTCTACAACACTTACTACTATGGATAATGACAGATCCCCACAAAGTCTCTTTCATAAGGTGATCCCTGTTGAAGTCGTCAGAGCCACCTGTATAAGGTTATCCCCAGAAAATAATCTTCACGGATAAGGGTACAAACCCCACAAGGCCAAGTTCATGGATATCCCCACAAAGTTGGATCCATGTAATACCCAGCCAGAGTTTTAATCTCCGGAAAACCTCTCCCCAGCTGACTTGGTCTTAAGAGGAAGCCTTGGGAATTTCTGCCAGAAGAAAACACCTCCCAAGCAGATTGTCAAATGGGTTTATTTCCCCAACAAACTACAAATCCTCCAGACCAATACAAATCAACAGGAAAAAAACCCTTAAATCCCGGTAGAGTCATTGATATCCCCAAAAGTTACTAAAACCTGGACCCAACCAGATAATAATTTAACTTCTTCAAATCAAACTCCTCTTCCCCAGTAAAATTTGCCACTATCCCCAGTGAGTTGCTGCAAAGCCTGGAAGCCGGTCAGATAACAATTAACTTCTTTTTCCCCAACAAGTTATTAACTTCCATTCTCTCCAATCAAGAGATAACTCCCCAGTAGATCAACGGACAACTAAAAATCCTGAACTCTTTCCCTCAAGCAGAAATCAACACTCTCCACAAATATTTCTCAAGCCAAAGCCAATCTTCCCCAGCGAATTTCTCCTCAAAACAAAAAAATAGAAATTCCTAGTGGAAACATCCTAAACAAAGTTTGAAGATACACACATTCTTCATCCCCAACAGCAGTCTGGGGTTTAATTTCCCAAGGCTCCCCAACACTTGTCAAGGATTTATTTTCCGAAGCAAAGATACATTTCAACAAATATTTCACATTCATACATCATATTACATACATGATAAATGCATACAGCATAATCTCGTTTATTTTGAGAACATCATCAAGTCATGCATACATTTGCATGCAACTAACCCTCTTCCTTGCAGAAAAAGTCAATCAACAAAAATCCTCTTTTGGTAAATATCACAACCATTTCTCAAAAGGTCAGAGATTAATTCCTGAAACAAGCCAGGGAAACTATCTCTACGACTAACAAAAAGCAGGTTCCAAATTAATATTTGAAATAAGACAAGATAATTATCTGTGAACAACCGATTATAGATTAATACCTGAAACAAGACAAGATAACTATCTACATGAGCAGATTGAAGATCAACTTCTGAAATAAGTCGGGGAAACTATCTTTCTTTCTCCACTAGGTCAGAGATTAATTCCTGAAACAAGCCAGAGCAACTATCTCCACGACCAACAAAAAGCAGGTTCCTTCTAAATTCCAGACGCAACTTTACACGGGCTCATCATAAAGCAATATTACATGGATTCCCTCTCAAATTTCCAAACGCAACTTTACACGGGCTCATCATAAAGCAATCTTACACAGATTCCCTCCCAAAATTTCCAAACGCAGCTTTACACTGGCTCATCATAAAGCAATCTTACACAAATTCCCCCTCAAAATTTCCAAACACAGCTTTACACGGGCTCATCATAAAGCAATCTTACACGGATTCCCTCTCAAAATTTCCAGATGCAGCTTCACGCAGGCTCATCATGAATCAATCTTACACGGGTTCCTTCTAAATTCCAGATGAAGTTTCACACAGACTCATCCTAAAGCAGCCTACCCAGACTCCTTCTCATATATTTCCAGATGAAGTTTCACACGGACTCATCCTAAAGTAGTCCTACCCAGGCTCCTTCTCATATATTTCCAGATAAAGTTTCACACGGACTCATCCTGAAGCAGCCCTACCTAGGTTTCTTCTCATATATTTCCAGATGAAGCTTCACACAGACTCATCCCGAAGCAGCCCTACCCAGGTTTCTTCTCATATATTTCTAGATGAAGTTTCATACGGACTTATCCTGAAGCAGCCCTACCCAGGTTCCTTCTCACACATTTCCATATGAAGTTTTACCCGGACTCATCATGAAGCAGCCCAACCCAGGTTCCTTCTCATAATTTCCAGATGTAGTTTCACATGGACTCATCCTAAAGTAACCCTACCCAGGTTCCTTCTCATAATTTCTAAATGCAGTTTCACACGGACTCATCCTGAAGCAACCCTACCCAGGTTCCTTCTCATAATTTCCAGATGCAGTTTTACACGGACTCATCCTGAAGCAGCCCTACCCAGGTTCCTTCTCATAATTGTCAGATGCAGTTTCACACAGACTCATCCTGAAGCAGCCCTACCCAGGTTCCTTCTCATAATATCTAGATGCAGTTTCACACGGACTCATCCTGAAGCAACCCTACCCAGGTTCCTTCTCATAATTTCTAAATGTAGTTTCACACGGACTCATCCTGAAGCAACCCTACTCAGGTTCCTTCTCATAATTTCTAGATGCAGTTTCACACGGACTCATCCTGAAGCAACCCTACCTAGGTTCCTTCTCATAATTTCTATATGCAGTTTCACACAGACTCATCCTGAAGCAACCATACCCAGGTTTCTTCTCATAATTTCCAGATGCAGTTTCACACAGACTCATCCTGAAGCAGCCCTACCCAGGTTCCTTCTTATAATTTCCAGATGCAGTTTCACACGGACTCATCCTGAAGCAACCCTACCCATGTTCCTTCTCATAATTTACAGATGAAGTTTCACACGGACTCATCCTGAAGCAACCCTACCCAGGTTCCTTCTCATAATTTCCTGATGTGGTTTCACACAGACTCATCCTGAAGCAACTCTACCCAGGTTCCTTCTTATAATTTCCAGATGCAGTTTCACCCAGACTCATCCTAAAGCAACCCTACCCAGGTTCCTTCTCATAATTTCCAGATGCAGTTTCACACGGACTCATCCTAAAGCAACCCTACCCAGGTTCCTTCTCATAATTTTCAGATGCAGTTTCACACGAACTCATCCTGAAGTAGCTCTACCCAGGTTCCTTCTCATACATTCCCAGATGAAGTTTTACCCGAACTCATCATGAAGCAGCCCTACACAGGTTCCTTCTCATGAATTTCCAGATATAGTCCCACACGAATTCATCCTGAAGCAGTCCTACACGAATTCCTTCTAATACATTTCCAAACACCGCTTAACGCAAGTCCATTCCAATATGGCATTCAGAATTAAATCAATCAAAGATTTATTCTGATACTTCTCAAATGTTACAGTCAAGCTTAGACTTAGTACAATTTCTATCAACAATCACCTTTGGATGACATCTATAAGCCCATCTTTGACAACTCTTCATCACCTCTCCAAATGGAATCTTTAAGCCCATTCACCATACAATCAACTAATACATCATCAAGTGCAAATTTCTGGGCACTCTAGTGTTCAATTATCTTCCACCTTCAAGTCACGAATAGCGGACTCGCCAATCTAACTCTTCAGGTTTAAGAAGATTGAACAGGGGCAGTTGTTGTACCCAAAAATTTTCCCTCTCCTTTTCTCAAGACATTTCTCACAAAGATTTTCAAAAGCTCAAGTTTGCACAAGTACAAAGCAGACAAAAAGGGTGTGCAGATGCATGTAATTATGTTGAATTTAAAATCTGGTCCAGACTACATGACTGATCGAAAGGAGTGGTTGGTAGATTTGGACAAATCGAAGAAGAAGCTTTGATCCATAAGCTTTGACTGAGCAGTGGCTTCTTTCATGCTTGCTTCAATTCACAAAGCAGTGGCTTCTTCCATGCTTGCTTCGATTCACAAAGCAGTGGCTTCTTTCATGCTTGCTTCGATTCACAAAACAGTGGCTTCCTTCATGCTTGCTTCGATCCATAAAATAGTGGCTTCCTTCATGCTTGCTTCGATCCAAAAAACAGTGTCTTCCTTCATGCTTGCTTCGATCCATAAAACAGTGGCTTCCTTCATGCTTGCTTTGATTCCACCCCTAAACCCTTCAACACACATAGTTTCTACACTATGAATTATAATTGGTGGATTCGAAGAACATAAATTTGGTGGCCCGTTCGAAGAACATACATTAGTGGATTCGAAGGACATACAATTGGCCCATTCAAAGAACATACATTAGTGGATTCGAAGGACATACAATTGGTCCATTCGAAGAACACACAATTGGTGGATTTGAAGAACATACAAATGGTTCATTCGAAGAACACACAATTGGTGGATTCGAAGAACATACATATGGTCCATTTGAAGGACATACAATTGGTCCATTCGAAGAACACACAATTGGTGGATCCAAAGAACTTACAAATGGTCCATTCGACGGACATGCAGGGGGTCCATTCGAAGAACACACAATTGGTGGAAACAAGTATTATTTTGTCTTTTGATGAGTCTGGTAGAAGGCTGCTGAACAAAGTCCTATTTTATGCTAAGCCTGAGTTTGTTGTACTATCCACATAACAGCCTAAAACCATGTCAAAAAACAGTCTGTTGTACTGCTATGAAACAGCCATGCACCAAGCTGCTACAACACTCCAAAACTGCTGCAAAATAGACCTGCTATGATGCTCCTAATTTGCACCAAACTAGCATATAAGAGCTGCACCTCAAAATCTATGAAAACAGCATACCCAAACTGTTTAAATTTCAATTGTCCCCCCCCCCCCCCCAAATCTCAACCAAACTTCATCTATAAATAAGCTGTTTCCACAACATCTAAAGGGGGCTGGAGAGAGGGCTTTTTGAAAAAACAAAGAGAGGCTTTTTGACAAGGCAAAGGGAGAAGAGGAGAGAACACTTAAAACACTCTTAAACCCAGAACCAAAAAATACAACACCCCTGTTTGTTCTCTCTTTCGAATCCAAGTTTTCCTATCCTTCAAACTCAGATTCCTTCCTTCCTTCAAATTCAAGAATATTCAGGGTAGAAACTCAAAGTTCAAAACACCAACTCCAGATTCAAGGTAAGTCTTCCTGACTTTAAACCTTTCATTTCAAGCATCATTGATAACTTTTTGTTTGTTTTCGTTTCTACCCTTTTGTCTATTTTCCTTTATTGTCAAGAACTAACCTGTGCAGATCATAAAACAACATTGGAGTGAAAAATTACAGCATGGTTCGACACAAAGTCTTAGGCTTCGATACGCACTGATTTGCAGGCCCAAACGAAAGAAAACAAAAAAGGTGTGAATTGAAGGGTGTATGCTTCGATACACACTAAATTGCAGGACCAAACGAAAGAAAACAAAAAAGGTGTGAATCGAAGGGTGTATGCTTCGATTCACACTGACTTGCAGGCCCAAACGAAAGAAAACAAAAGGGGTGTGTGAATCGAAGGACACATGCTTCAAACGCACTGAATGAATTGAAAGACTTTGTTCTTTCTCTCTTTTGCGCTATTTTTTGTCTTTATATTTTCTATATATTTTCTTTCATTTCTATTCAATATGGTTGTAATAATTAGGACTTTTATTGCTTTCCACCCCCCATTTGTATACCCCATCCCCAAAATATGTAATAGCGTAGGGCATTTATTTTCTGCAATTTACCGCTTTTATATAAAATGCTAGTAATTAGGGTGTCTATGGCAAGATTTAAAATCAACAAGTAGACAACCCTAATTCAAGACTAAACCAAGCATGCAGTCAAACACACTATTCACACGTGCACCTCTAGGGTAATCTCACTTGTTTCCTCAGAAAATAGTCATGTCCCTCGAATATGGGCGTTTTAGCAAAGACCCTCGATAAAAAAGATCGTAGTCCCTCGATGTCCCTCGATGTTGCCTTCGGTAAACGATCTTATCCCTTACGAAAATTGCTAAAACGTCTCATAAGTTGCCTTCTATGACTATACAATTGACCCACACCCGTCCCTTCACATCCAATGATGGAGCTTCTTACCAATCTATGGTAAGATAGCAATATCTAAATGAGTAGGAAAAGAACATAGACCTTTTTAGTAGGTAGGACGCTCGTAGTTTCTAGCTCACAAACTAAAACCATTTTCACACTTACACTTTCAAAACATCTTCAAAAACAAATATCTCTTTGAACTATTTTCAAAACCAACACTTTGTACGCATTCTTATAGAGACGAGAATCATTACAAAGTTAGCCGCAACAAAGGCATTTTTCAAAATATTTTCAAACTTACACCCATCATAAAACCCATTTTCAAACAAAGCATTTTTCAATGATCTAGCAAGCAACTAAGAGCCCATAGATAACTACAGATGAAAAGGGTGCTAACACCTTCCCTTTTCATAACCTACCCCCCGAACTCAAGAAAATATCTCAAAGGTATTTCCTGTTCTTTTCACCCTTTCCTTTATTGGATAAAAGAAAAGTCAGTGGCGACTCTTGTTATCCGCAACATTTGCGATCAAACACAAAATACCCAAGTCAGTTCTCCCACCATATTACAATGACAGTGACATATAAAGATTGGCATGAGATGTTACCATTTTCTCTTCATGGCTAGCAAACTTCAATATGAACATCGACTGGGGAAACTCTATTCTCTCTAGTCTACGGTATGGAAGTTGTCTTACCTGTTGAGGTCCAGATTCCTTCTTTAAGGATTATGAAAGATGCATTCTTAGATGAAGATGAGTGGATTCAAACTAGGTTGTACCAAATAAGTTTAATCGACGAGAAAAGTCTTACAGCGGTGTGTAATGGTCAGATGTACCAGAAGCGTATGATCAAAGCTTTCAACAAAAAGTTCAAGCATCGGGTATATCAGGATGGTGACTTGGTAATAAAGTGAATCATCGTACCACAAGGTGATCTCAGTGGAAAATGGACTCCCACCTATGAAGGGCCATTTGTATTCAAGAAGATATTTTATGGCAGTGCTATGATGCTTACCACCATGGACGGTGAAGACTTTCCGCACCCTGTGAATGCGGACATAGTCAAAAGATACTATGCATGAAAGAGACCTGCTAGGTTGGCTAACCTAGGCAAAAATAAGGGCAGGCAAACCAAAAGGGTTCGGGCAAAAATCAAGGATATATATATATATATATATATATATATATATATATATATATATATATATATATATATATATATATATATATATATATATATATATATATATATATATATATATATATATATATATATATATATATATATATAAAGATTTTACATCCGGTAAGTCGAAAACCTGAAAAGGCGGCTTGGGCAAAAAAGGGTATCCCAGTGGACTGAAAATACGAAAGGGTGGTCCAAGCAAAAGTTAGAGATTAAAGCGTACGACTATGTCTCGTTGGATCATATACATACATCAAGCTTTGTTACCAACGTCAAGTTAGAATGGTACAAATCAATCCAGTCAACTTCTTCCAGCAACGAGGGATGAGATACTCGAAGACATAAAGGCAATAGCAGAGTTGAAACTCAATGGAGTCGTTTACACATAGCTATATGTTTTGTTTTTACTTTGTACTCTTTTCATTTCATGACGATTTCCTCTTACTAGGATTTCTGTCTCTATGTACAAAAACAACCTATTTATAGGAAAATTTTCAATACCATTATCAAGTCAAATTCAAAATTCAACTTTGTTTTACTTTCTCTGTTTTGTTTGCAAAAACGTCCAATAACTAAATTGAATGAACATATGCATATGAATATGATTACTGTTGAAAAATATATGCACAAAAACAGGAATAAGCATTTACTCAAGACTCTGGGAATTGAGACAATGTTCAAGTTGACCACAAGTCCCCACAGGAAAATCCCCACGGAATAACCTCCATGGGATTATCCCCACAGAGTTACCTTTACAAGCTCATATCCGATGGAGATACATTCCCCAACAAGTCTAATATGCCTTCAGATAGAAATTGGGGCATCTTTCGGTGGTTCATATAACCATACTCCCTAGAAAATCCCCCTAGCGAATAAAGGAATCTGATCATTTCTCCAGCATATAGTGGAAACTTCCTCAGCACAGGTCACAAGAATTTAATTCCCCAACTGAGTTTATTTCTCCAACATTACAAAATCCCCTACAGAACTCTCTTTCCCAGCATGGTTTATTTCCCCAACGAAATTTAATTTCCCAAGAAAAGTTCATTTCTCTGACTACTGCAAGTCATCAGCAAAATTCCCCTCTTCAGCAAAGTGTAGTCCAGGCTGATATCCTCAGAGAGTTGCTATGGAATCTGAAACTGGGCCATATATCATTTAACTTTGGCTTCCCCCAAAAGAGTTGACGTCCACATCAAAAACTCAGTCATACGGCACCTCTGAAGGTTATTCATCTTTTTTATCCCCAGTCAGCGTATATAAGAACTAAATCCCCTAGTAGAGCGATGAACAACCAATGTTCCTGAACTCTTCTACCCCCAAGCAGAAGTCAAACATTCCCAGTCGAGTATCCTCAAAAATAGAGTAGGAATCCCCAGTAGAGACATTCTAAATAAGATTGAAGATTCATATTCTTCGTCCCCAACAACGGTCAGGGATTTATTTTCCCCAACAAAGATGTTATACGAAGCTACCAATACTCTTCAATGACATCTTGCATCCATACATCATTTACAAGTATCATAGAATATGCATACAAAATGCATATAGAATACTCTCATTTACTTTGAGAACATCATTACGTAATGCATTACATACATCATGATATTGCATAAAGACTAACTTTATTTTTTAGGTCAAAGTCTACAAACAGACGAATATCATCAACAATTCTCAAAACAAAACGGGGAAACTATCTATATGACCAGGTCCCAGATTAATTCTCGAAACAAGACAGGGAAACTATCTATACAACCAGGCGGTATGAATTCCCGAAACAGGACGGGTTCGCCAACAGAAAGCAGGTCAAAGATTAATTCCTGAAACAAGACGGGGAAACTATATGTATGACCAGGAAAAGATTAACTCCCAAAACAGGATGGGGAAACTATCTTTATAACCAGGAAAATATTAACTCCCGAAATAGGACAGGGAATATCAACATGGCTAGGTGGTATGAATTCCTGAAACAGGACAGGTTTACCAACAAAAATAGATTATGGATCAATTCCCAAAATAGGACAAGGCGCCTATCTACATGACAAGCATTTACCTCAGAGACTGAATTCTGACAAGTGTTTCCCTCAGAGACTAAATCTGACAAGCAGCTACTTAAGCACCTTCCCCGGAGGTTCATTCTGGAAAGCATTCTTTAGATGAAATCAAGCGTAGACTCATTATGATACTCTTATCAACAGTTACCTTGGATGGAATCTATAAGCCCATCTCCGACGAAATTCCATCATCTCTCCGAATGGCATACTTAAGCCCATTCAAGCAATACAATCAACCAACAGTGTTACTTCATGCACATGTGAGTGCAAATTTTTGGGCACTTAAGTGTTTAATCCTCTTCTACCTTCAGATTACGAATGGCGGACATGCCAATCTAACTTCTCAGTTTTAAGAAGATTGAACAGGGGCAGTTGTTGTACCCCAAATTTTCCCTCCATTTTTCTTCAAGACATTCTATTAGGATTCTCAAATGCTCAAGGTTGCTCAAGAATTGATCAGACAAATTCTCCTCCTAGGCAATGGATTCACAACTAGGGTTTCATTTTTCTCAAGTTTGGGTTTTTAAGGCCTCAAATGGAATTCATGGGTTATTATATGTCTCCAAGAATTCTCATACCAAATTTTATGCCTTGCATCACAAGTTTGCTCAGTCAATTGCTCAGATGACTGAAAATCAACTGTATTGGACAAAAGGTCAATTATGGTCAACATACAGTCAAACTACAAGATTTTTGGTCAACCTCAACATTTTGAAGTCATATTCATAATTTGATCAAATTTTGATCATGGTTCTTCAAGAAAACTCCCAAATCATCAAAAGTCAAAAGCTGCCAAATTAGGGTTTTCTTAAGGAGAAGTCAACTGAACTTTGACCAAGCATAACTTTCACATGCTTCATCAGATTTTCCTCAACCAAATATCATTGTGAAGGAAATTCAATTCTCTACAACTTTGTCCCTATAAGCTCGAGTCCAAGAAATGCTTTATTTGAGAGATATGGGCCAAAACATTATAGGTCATTTCAAAAGTCAATAAGACATTTTTTGTCAAGGCAACTTATGTCAAGAAAAAATCTCCAAATGCAAAAATGATCAACATAGAGATTGTACAAGACATCTTAAGCTTTCTAAAAAGTACCAGATCACCTTCAAAAGGTAAAAATTTAGAGAGTTATTACCAGTGCAAGTTGGGAAATTTTGAGCAAATGTATGAAGTTCAAATTGAGCAAACTTGAATCGTTGGGTTATTGGGCTATTACTTCAGAGACCAAACGTGTTATATACTTCATATGCCTCATATCTTGCTCATGTACCCCTTTATCTATTTTATTTTAATTATTTTGATTTTACTCATTATTAATTCAAAATAAATAAGATAAAATATAAGGCTTATTAACAAAGGTATGAGCCCATGTTTGTTAACCTAATTCATGCTATATATTCTCCTCAAATCAGACATGAAGGACCACAGACCCTTATACAAATAAACTTGTCTAAAATCTCAAAATTCTCAAGAAACATAAAACAACTCAAACCCTACTTACAACTTCTTTCACTACAAACGAACCATCCTATTCATTCCCATGAACATCAGAGGGTAATATGAGATCGTTTGAAACGATCTAAAGGGCTCGAAACACCCCTACATGCAGCATCATCTTATCATTATTTCATAAATTCATATTTTTATTTTCTTGTTGTTTTGATTGAAGCTAACATTATAGATGTGTTCCTGAGGTTCATTAGTGCAGGACTGGACCCTCGCAGATGTCCCATGTTGATTGAATCGTGAAACACCATAACTACCCCAATCCCATGTATTTTTGTCATAACTCTCAAACCAGTCATTTTTATCCCAAAATAACCATTCCATTGGATTCGTAGGGCCTGATTTAGGGGGGTAGGGTCCCTCTGGATCTCTAATGTGTGTTGTTTTGCATGAACAAGGATTTGATTCACCGGAGAAGACGACCGGAGTTAGGGCTTTGACGTCTCTTTGGTCCATGTGTTTTTGTTTAATATTTGTTTCAATTGTGTTAATATAACAGATGTACTACAGCCCCAACGGTTGAAACACGTGTGCTAAGTCACTACTATACCAAGGCGTGGGTTCGATCCCTGCCTTTTGGTCTTTTTCATGTTTTTTTGGATTTTTGTAGGTCGTATGCAGCGTGTCCTCGTACATCAAACGGGCACCCTCAAGTTTCACATTCGTTCGATCCATGCCTTTTGGCCGTTTTCATGTTTTTTTTTTAATTTTGCAGCGTGTCCTCGTACATTAACCGGTCACCCTCAAGTGTCGCAGTCGTTTGATCCCTGCCTTTTGGTTGTTTTCATGTTTTTTTTGCAGTTGTATGCAGCGCGTCCTCGTACATCAACCAAGCACCCTCAGTGTGATACAGTGGGAGAACTAACTTGAGGTTTTGCATTTGTGTTTGCAAATGTTTCGGTTTAGCAAGAGTCGCCACCGACTTTTTATTTTATCCAAAGGAAAGGTCAAAAAGCACAGGAAATACCTTTGAGATATTTTCTTGGGTTCGGGGAGTAGATTATAGAAAGGGAAGGTATTAGCACCCTTTCTATCCATGGTTATCCATGGGCTCTTAGTTACTTGCTTAGATCACTTGCTTTGCTTTTCAATTGCTTGAAATGGTGCTTTTCAATTGTTTGAAATGGTGCTTTGTGTGTGATTTTGAAAGATGTTTTGAAAAGAGGCCATCGTTGTGGCAACCTTTGTAATGATTCTTGTTTGAATGTATACAAAGGTGTTTTTGTCTTTTGAAAAGTTTTCAATGTTGGAAAGTAGGGTTTTGAGATTGTGTTGTGAAGTGTGTTTTGAAAATAGCAAGGATGTTTTTGCAAGCTTGATCAAGTAACTAGGAGCTATCTACCCTATTCTACTCAAAGATCTTTCTTATGTTTTTAACCCTTTTAACAGTGTTGTTTCACCATTGTATTTGATGAACAACCTTGTGTTAGGACGTTAAACGGGACAGGCGTGGGTCATCGTATAGACCATGATAGCAATAGTGTCAAGTATCTTTGGCAATTTTCTTGAGGGACTTGATCATTTTGTTTAGGCAACTCAGATAGCATCATCGAGGGACTATGATCTTTTTTTATTATTTTTATTTTACCAAAGTACCCAACATGCAACCATGGCCCATTTTTGAAGGCAACAAGTGGATTGTAACCCTAGGGGTGCAAGTGTGCATTGTGTTTGTTTTTCATGCATGTTATCTTGGATTAGGTCAAACTACTTGTTGATCTTATTTGCATACAAACCATAGGTCTAAGCATGGCATAATTTGAAAGCTTTTAAATGTGCGAGAATTTAAATGCTACACTATTACAACATGATATAGGGAGGGGGTACAAATTTGAATTAGGGATATTTGACAAGAAATTAAACCCTAGATTACTACTACAACCAAATTGAATGTATAAGATACAATTTTTAAATGTACAATAATTGAAATACAATAAATAAATGTAAATAACATGCATTATGTACAAAATGATTTTTTTTATGTATCTAAAAAAAAGTGTTTTTAATATGTGAAGTAAAGATAAATAAAGAAAAAGTCAAGTTTAATTATTTTTTCATTTAGGGCAAAACCCTAATTTTCTTAAGTAAATAGCATTATTTAATATTTATTTACAAATATATATATATATATCAATGTGTACAAAAAATAAAAGTATATTGTAAAGATGATTTTTTTTAGTGCAAAATATTAATAATATAGAAATGTAATATTTTTGTATTTTTGTCCTAATTATTTAATAAAATAAAATATATAAGTATATATATATATATATATATATATATATATATATATATATATATATATATATATATATATATATATATATATATATATATATATATATATATATATATATATATATATATATATATATATATATATATATATATATATATATATATATTAAATATATTAAATATATTAAATATATAAAAATAGAAATTAATTATTTATAAGAAATGTGTATATTCAAGAAAATATTTTCAAGTGTAAACAAAAATAATAAATGAAGATAAGTATATTTTTTATATTATTTTAGGTTTTAATAAAAAGAATATAAAGCGTTTAAATATTTTTTATACTAGTAATAATTAGAATAAATTCCAAATAAATATAAAAATTTATGAAAATAATTTTTAGGTATTTTTTTATGTTAGAAGATAAAATATCAAAATCAAAAATGAAATAAAATGCCAAAAATGAAAAATATGCAAGCAAATGGACCAGGGGAAGTGCAAACTGAATATGCATGTGTGGAAAGCAAAAGCAACTTAGGCCCAGCCCAAACAACTTCATCTTCTTCCTCAGTTTCACACAAAACACGTGTTATGTACTTCCAATGTTATCTCCTGATTCTTTGATTTTTTGACAAAAATCATAACATGAACATTGTAGAGAATTAAACAACGGATTCAACCATATAAAAAACTTGGATTAACTCTCAAAGACCAGAGAGAATTTCTCTGGCCCTAATTTCTAACCTAGTTTTTTCAGAAAGTTCATGAGTGAAATTCTCTCAGCACGATTAATGTAAATGAAAACTAAGCATATGTATGGCTTCAGGGCTATGAGTACAACATATTTCATTCACAAACCTAAGCCTAACCATTACTAAATAGAGAGATAGAAGTCCATGAAATACCTATTTCAGTTGACTTCGAGCTGGGCAATGCAGCAACCTTCAATGGTGTTTGAGCTTCTGTTGAGCTTGCCTGAAGTCCAAGGAAGCTTCTCCAATGCTTGGCTTGCTTTGAAACAACTTGAATCATGCTGTAGAACTCAACCTGCAGAGCTTTGAAATGAAAATGGAAAAGTGTGTTAGAGGTGTTACAGCTTGCAATGGGGGCCTGGGATAGTTCAAGTGAGTTGATTGGAAGGTGTTGGAACTATCTTGGGATAAAACGCACGATGGAATTTTATTGTGGTTTGCAAAATGCAGAACCTGCCCTGTTTTGCAGAAAAACTGTGGTTCTGAGTATGGGGAGGTTTGAGTGAGGAAAGGGTTGTGTTTTAGGCTTGTTGGGAGGTATGGAACTTGTCTATAATGTTTGTCTAAGCTTGTGTTAACAGAAATGAAAGATTGCTTATGTTTTGCATGTTTTCTCTACTTGAAGTTCAAATGTGGAAGTGAAGTTACAGGATTCTATAGGCTGTCAAATATGCTTGCATACATTGCTCTTGGCCCCTCTGATTTGTGGATTTGTTTTGCTGCAAGAGATCTTGGACCAATGATTGTTGGTTTGACATAAAGCATACTTAAGCAAAAATGGAAATTTGCCTTTTTCTACTTAAGGCTTAATCTTGTGTATAATGTCCAAATGAACAAAACAAAGGCTTAGACTGATGGATTGGCATTAAATTATGGAGTGTGAAGTGGTTTAGAGGCCTGCAATGTTGAACCAAGCTAGCTAGATCAGAATTGCAAGTTGATATGAACATGTATTGGCCATGGACAAAAGTGGGTTTTTGCCAACTTCAAGCATTCGATTCTCTCTAACCACAAGGGTGTTTGAGGAGTTCTTTGACAATTTGGAAAGCTTGTAACATGTACTATAATCCATATTTGAAATGAAATTTGAAGCTCCAAGTGGAACTAAGTGAAAAATGGCCAAGAAGATGGGTCAAAATCCTGCCTAAACTAGGGCAAAATTTCCCTAAGTTAAAAGTTTTAGGTACCCTTGTTCCAAAAATCATAACTTGATATACAAGCTTCTTTTGAGAAAACTTTGTGAATCAAAGTTGTATACTTTTTAATGTACTACAACTTTCATGTTGCAAGTTTTGTTTGAATCCATTTGCATCTTGGTGAAAGAATGGGACAAAGTTAGGAAAAAATAAGAAAATTTCATAACTTTGAAAAATTCTAAGTTATGAAATTTTTCCATTTTAAACCCTAATTTGCATTTTTGTGTTTCTTGATGAACAAGTTTCATAATTTGACATGTCTTGATGAAAAATAACTCTTGGCACTTGATTTTGTCCAAAAAGTCAAAGTTTGACTTTTCAGTGTACAGTCAAATTTTGATCAGTTGACTGAAAAATTCATCTGTCAATCCTATGCATTTGAGATCTTTTGAACTTGTTGAATGGGTCAAGATAATGTCATTGAGTTCTTGAGTCCATGTGTGAGCTTTATTTGCCATTGGTTAGGTCAAACAGTCAAAAATTGCTTTTGTACAGTCAAAACCCTAAAAATGACCATTTTGCCCTTTTGGTGATCTGATCAAATTTCTTGTGGAATTATGATCCAAACTTGATCAAATGACTCATATGAGTTCATTATGTTGATGTGGGTCAAAATTCATGAGGTTTGACTGTCAGTTGGCCACAGTTGACTTTTTCCCCAATACAGCTGATTTCTAGGTCAACTGTCCAATTGATTAGGCAAAAATTTGAATCAAGGCTTGAAACTTGGTATGGACAAACTTGTGAGTCCAACATGAAGTATGAAAGTCACTTTGGGCATTGTAGGTCAAAATATCCCTGTGCAAACTCAAACCCTAATTTAGGTCAACAGTGCAAGGAGGTGTCTTGAGCAGAGCAAACCCTAGCTTGATCTTGAGTTCCAAGAGTATTGTGATGAGAAATGTTGATGAAATGAGAGGGCAAAGTTTGGGGTACAACAGTTTCCCCTGTTTAATCTTCTTGAACCTGAAGAGTTAGATTGGCGAGTTTGCCTTTCGCGACTTGAAGGTAAAAGAGGATTGGACACTAGAGTGCCCGTAAATTTGCACTCGTCAAAATATAGATGCGGGAATGGGCTTAAAGATGCCATTTGGAGATGGTAGAATCTTGCTGGAGATGGGCTTAAAGATGCCATTCAAGAATCTTTGTTGAATTGCAATCTTGTAGGTTAGAAGAATGAGCATCAAAACGGTATTCGTGTCTAGAATGCCATTGAACTGCATCTGGAGACTGAGTTTGTATGAGCAAAAGAATGGAGTCCGTGTCTGGCGCGTATTTGAGCTGTAACTGTATTTGAATTTTGAATGAATATCAGAATGACTTCCGTGTCTGGAGTGTATCTGTATTGTATCTAGGTAATAGAGAAACATCTGCGTATGGAGCAAATGTGTGTTGGGGATAAACTATGAATGAGTGACAGAATAGCAACCGTGTCTGGAGCGTATCTGGACTGTATCTGATGTTGATATCTTAGGAGTAGTAGAATGACCGCCGTGTCTGGGGTGTATCCGTACTGTAACTGGGATCTGAATAAGTGACAGAAAGACCTATGTGGCGACTGTAGTGGGGAGAATCAAACTTCTGGTGTAAGGGCCAGAATGGCATCCGTGTCTGGAGCGTATCTGAACTTTAAGGTTGATAGTTGAATCTAAATAAGGGATAGAATAGCCGCAGTGTCTGGAGCGTATCTAGCCTGTATCGGATTGTTGAAGTCTGAATGAGTAGTAGAATGACCGCCGTGTCTGGGGCGTATCTTTACTGTATTTTGACTTAAAACTGTGAATGAGTAATAGAATGACCGCCGTGTCTGGGGTGTATCCATACTGTATCAGGAAAATTGTTGATAATAGCCTTTTAATCTTATCCTGAAAAGGGTAAAATGTTAGCTAAAAACACAAAGTCATGTTGCATGATATGTATGATGCAATGAATTGTGTTTCATCAATGTTTATGATATATGAATGTAATGGATGTGCATGTAAGCCGAGTAACTGTCTTGCTGAGGAAAATAAATCCTTGATAACTGGAGATAATGAAATCTTTGATTACTGTCGGGGAAAATAAATCCTTGACCAAAGTTGGGGATTCCAAAAATCTTTAAAGATGAGAAATCCTTGCTGACTGCTGACTGCTTGGGGTAATAAGGAAAACTCTGAAAATCTCTACTGGGAAGTTAAAACCTGGGAGGCTTCTGCTGGAGAAGTGAGACTGAGAATCTTCAATCTGCTGGGAAATAAATCTTGTGGGGAGAATGTTTACTCTGCTTGAGAAATCAGGAGCTTGAATTGTATGCCAATCTACTAGGGATTCCTAGTTGAGGATAAGACCAAGAGTTAACTGTTATTTGATTGATTCTCAGACTTTTAAGATATCCTGCTGGGGAAATTGAGGAAAACTGAATGGTTCCTGCTGGGGATTGATAGTTGGAAATTTTAACTCCGCTGGGGAAGAAGGTTTAGAGTATTCTAATTCCGCTGGGGATATTTATTTCAGGGTTTTCGGGCTTCACTGAGGATTGGGTTTTCAGGGTTTTCGGGCTCCACTGGGGATCTCGAAGCTTTAACTCTGATGGGAATCTTGAAACTTTACTCAGCTAGGGAATCAAGCTTTAGAAAGTATTGGCTCTGCTGAGGATCTTGAAGCTTAACTCCGTTGGGGAAAAATACTTCAATTTTAGCTTTGTTGGGGATCTGACTGATGTATCGTAGGGGATTTCTTCTGAAATGGCACAAGGATATCTTCCTACGCCTTCAACCTATCGGTAATTATCCTTTTCAATTTCGTTTGATTTGTAATCATTGATTATATTCAAATGCATATGCCTATTTAACAAAACATTGGACGTTTTCAAATAAAACATAAGTGTAAAAAGAAAAGAAAGGCAAGCAAATTTCCGCACTTTGAAGTATTTTTGTATTAACTTTTGTGAATATATTTGTACAAAGGAGACAGACATCCTAGTAAGAGAATGTCGTCGTAAAATTGAAAAAAACTTATACAAAAGAAAGATGGCTATGTGTAATAATTCCATGGGGTTCCCATTCTGCTATAGCCTTCACAACTCTGAATATCTTGTCCATTCGCTGCTTCGTTCGTCGATAACTGGATTGATCAGAGGCTTGGAGCTTATGTGGTGAAGAGATTGTCCTTAAAGCGATCTGACGAGACATAGTCATACGCTTTAATTCCCTAACTTTTTCCTGGACCGCCCTTTCAGGTTTTCTATCCACCGGGAAACCCTTTTTTGCCCAAGTCGCCCTTTCGGGTTTTCAACTTGCCGGGTGTACAGATTTTTTTTGTTTTATCCCTAATTTTTTCCTGAACCGCCCTTTCGGGTTTTCGATTCACCGGGATGCCCATTTTTGCCCAAGTCTCCCTTTCGGGTTTTCAACTTGCCGGGTCGTTTTATGCGTAGTATCTTTTGACTATGTCTGCATTCGCAGGGTGCGGTAAGTCATCGCCTTCCATGGTGGTCAGAATCATTGCCCCACCAGAAAAGATGCTCTTGATTACAAATGGTCCTTCGTAAGTAGGAGTCCACTTACCCCTGGGATCACTTTGCGGTAAGATGATCCGCTTGATTATAAGATCTCTGACTTGATATACCTGACGCTTAACCTTTTTGTTGAAAGCCTTGATCATGCGTTTTTGATACGCCTGACCATGACAAACAGCAGTAAGTCGCTTCTCATCGATCAAATTGAGTTGATCAAGTCGGGTCTGAATCCAATGGTCTTCACTCAAACCAGCGTCTTTCATGATCCTTAAGGAAGGAATCTGAACTTCCATGGGTAACACAACTTCCATGCCATACACCAAGTAAAATGGGGTTGCCCCTGTTGAAGTATGTGCCGTGGTACGATATCCATGCAGAGCAAATGGTAACATCTCCTGCCAGTCTTTGTAGGTGACTGTCATCTTTTGAATGATCTTCTTGATATTTTTGTTCGCGGCTTCAACAGCACCGTTCATCTTCGGCCGGTAGGGAGATGAATTGTGATGATAAATCTTGAACTGCTCGCATAGAGCGGTGATCATGGTATTGTTCAAATTTGTACCGTTGTCTGTGATGATCCTGTCGGGGATACCATACCGGCATATGAGATTCTGCTTGATGAAGCGGGCAACCACATTCTTTGTAAATGAGGCATAGGAAGCTGCCTCGACCCACTTGGTGAAATAATTAATAGCCACCAGGATGAAGCGATGTCCATTGGATATCGTGGGCTTGATCTCTCCAATCATGTCAATGCCCCACATTGCAAATGGCCAAGGAGTTGTCAGAACATTGAGAGGAACAGGAGGAATATGTACCTTGTCGGTGTAGACTTGGCATTTATGGCAAATACGGGAATGTTTGTGACAATCAGCTTCCATGGTAGACCAGTAGTAGCCTGCCCTTAGAATCTTCTTAGCCATCGTATGTCCGCTCAAGTGGGTGCCAAATGTACCACTGTGTATCTCAGTCATGATCAACTCCGTTTTGGCTTTGTCCACACAACGAAGTAAAACACAATCATGGTTGCGTTTATAAAGGATGCCATTGCTTAGGAAGAACATGGCAGCAAATCTCCTTAAGAACTTTTTGTCATTGACAGAAGCTCCTTCAGGGTATTCTCTAGTCTGGAGATACCTTTTGATTTCATGAAACCAGGGTTGTTCCGTTACCTCTTCGGTATTAATCTCATGACAATGCGCAGGTTCGTCCATTCGCTCGATGGTGATTTGGGGAGCCTCGTTATCCCATTTGAGTTTAAACATGGAAGACATTGTAGCCAGAGCATCTGCTAGCTGATTCTCTTCTCGCGGGAAATGTTCGAAAGTAATCTGCTCGAAATGAGGCAACAATGTCAGGACATGTTCTTTGTATGGGATAAGATTAGGATGTTTGGTGTCCCACTCTCCTTTGACTTGACTGATAACCAAAGCCGAGTCCCCAAATACGACCAAAGATTTGAACCCCAGGTCTATAGCAGCCTTGAGACCAAAGATGCAAGCTTCATATTCGGCCATGTTGTTGGTACAGCTGAAACAAAGTCGGGCAGGGAAGGGTGTATGGCAACCTTCCGGAGAGATGAGTACCGCGCCGATACTGTTGCCAAGTGCATTTGAAGCACCATCAAAGTACAGGGTCCATCGGGATCCTTGTTCAGGTCCATCATACGGTCTGTTTCCTTCAATGTTGTCCAATGTCATGATGTCCTCGTCAGGGAAATCGAATCTCATAGACTGATAATCTTTGACGGCTTGATGAGCTAGATGGTCAGCTAGTACACTCCCCTTTATAGCCTTTTGGGTAATATACTGGATATCATATTCAGTCAGGATCATTTTCCATCTAGCAATTCTTCCAGATAAAGCCGGCTTCTCGAAGATATCCTTGATCGGATCCATCTTGGAAATCAGCAAAGTGGTATGAGTCAACATATATTGCCTTAGCCGGCGAGCAGCCCATACCAAAGCGCAGCAAGTTTTCTCGAGCAGTGAGTAGCGAGTCTCACAGTCGGTAAACTTTTTGCTAAGGTAATAAATGGCATGCTCTTTTCGGCCAGACTAGTCATGTTGGCCCAGTACGCACCCCATTGAGTTATCAAAAACAGTCAGATACATGATCAATGGCTGTTGTACCCCAAATTTTGACCTAAGATACCATCTCCCATCTGCATCATTGCATTACAAGTGTTTTGATCTATTGATTTTAAAAATTCATAACTTTTTTCAGGTCGAGAGCTATTTATTTTGAACACTAAATTATTTAATCGATTCATGCTAAAACAATGTTTATTAATTATTTATTATCTTAAATTTAAATAATTGGAATTTGTTTTCAATTATTATATAATTTAAAGATGTATAGATAATAAAATAAATATTAGAAAAGAGACGTATTAATCGTGCAGACAGTATTTATTTATTATTCACTATCTTAAATTTAAATAACTGGAATTTATTCTTAGTTATTACATAATTTAAAGATTTATGAATAATATAATAAATATTCGAAAAAGTTCATTAATTGGTCAATAATGATTATTTAATTATTTATCATTCTAAATTAAAATAATTGAAATTCTATTTTAATTATTATAATTTAGAAAATTATGAATAATGAATTAAATAATTGAAACTATTAATTGATCAATGATATTATTTATTTATTTGTTTATTATTCTGAATTTAGGTAATTGAGATTCATTTTCAATTATTGTACAATTTAAAGAATTATAAACGATAAAGTAAATAATTAGAGAGAAGGAGGAAATTAATTGGCAAATATTGGAATTTTATTCATTTTTCTTCTAATTGTACAATTATTGTGTAAATATTGTATTTATTACAACGAATTTACAATAATAATTTTACAAAGTTAAAATGAAATAAAAACTAATCTAATGTTTTCTAATTCTAAATCTTCTATCCAATGCCTTTTTGTCTGCTCACTTGATTTTACCTGCAAAACGATTAAAAGAAAATTAGAATTGAACAAATAATTAAAAGCAAAAATTATTTTATGTTCATCATTAAAAGCAACGGCTGGAATCAGTTTACCCTTTTTTGTAAATCACGGAATTTCTCCCGGTTCACAAAAAGGGAGAAATTTTTTATTTCATAAATGAATGCACAATTGTGAAACATGCACAAAATTCATTTCATTTTTAAAAAACTGCATAATTAAAAAATCCATTGCATTTTTCAAAGTCCCATGCATATTTCAAATATACACAGCATATGCAAGCACAAACAAATTCCAACGTAAACCTACATGCCATGCACATAGTAGAAGCCAAAACAATAGGCTCTACTGTTGCATTGGAAGTCAAAGAAAGATGCAGTTTAAAACCATTATGCAAGCAATAATATTTCCTCATTCATCATATTCCAGCTCTGTTACAATTTCAGAAAAAATAGTACACATCATTTTATGTATCAATGTACTTGAGAGAGAGAAGAGAGAAAGAAAATTGGTTTTTGCAGGTTTTGGTTTAGGCAGGAAGAGATACAAGACAAACTGCAGTAACACAGTCAGTAGGAAGTAAAAACATGAAATAGGAATAGAGACAAACCATATGGAGCAGTAAGGGTGCAGAAGCACCAAGAATATATTAAAATATACCAAAGCCCTCAACGGAAACCTGAAGGCCAAAAGTGGTTATAACATAACAAAAATCACTACACACATTCATGAATCTATCTCCAAGCAAAAACTATCAAAAAGCAAAAGCTTTTTTTCCTCGAGCCCTCCTAAACCTGTTACTGCATAAACCTGCAATCTGCATAGAACCATTATAGAACCAGACCACAACATGGCCTAAATCTCAATAACTTGTTTAAACCATAGAAAAAACCTCACCAAAACTGATTGAGCCCTCAAGCCAATATCACCATAAACCTGTCAAAAACCAATATGTCATGAACCTTGGCCTAAACCTGCCTACCACATCATCAAAACCATATATCAAAAACCATATCAGAACCTAGAACCACAGCCTACTGTCAAACCCGCCGAACCAACATGAATCAAAACATGGCCTGAACCAGTAAAATCAGTAAAACCTGCATCAACTACAGCTTACTGCATCACCATTTCAAACCAACTGCATTTCAAAAACCAGTAGAATCATAAACCAACAAACACCATCACCATTTCAAACCAGCAAAGCATAAACCATTGAATCCATGTCCAAACACACATAAGGCCTCAGAACTCGTCATTATAGGCTATCATAAGGCAACAGTAACAAGGCAAGGAGGAGAAGAAGAGGAAAGCTAATCAAAACAAAGTGTTCCAACATAGCATATTCAAGGCAACCGAAAAAGTCTCAGCATAGCATCATTGGCCAAAAGCAAAAGTATACAGAAGTGAGAACGAAGGAGAAAACTAGTCAAAAAGCATTTTTTTAACAGTAGCACTCAAACGTCCAAAGCAAAAGCACACAGAATACCAAAGCAAGAAGAAGAAGGACAAATACACAAACCAGGGTCCAGTAGTCCGAAGCAAGCTCGCGCCTGTCCTTCCTTGCCGTGGCCTCCGTCGCACCCAATTGTTCCTCCTCTATCTCCGCCTCTAGGTAATGATTTCCTTTCCCCCTTTTACTTTCATAACACCTCCCACAAACAATAAAACGAAATCAGAATCAAGCAGAAAAAACATGAACATGCATTTACATTAAAACCCTAAATGAAATTCGTACCGTAAAATCCATCACCCCTTAACGTTTGGCTGGAGGGAAGAGGACAGTGGGAGCTGGTGGCCATAGACAGGAGGAGATTTCAGAAGCGATTGAAGAAGATAACGCGCGAAGATGAAGAAGACGATACGAACAACAAGGAGCGCCGTTTCTGACCAAGAAACCTTAACCCTAATTTGCTTTCCCTAAACATTGTTTAACCCCTAAAAGAAACAAGTTATGAAATGGGCCTTACCCCATTTTGCTGCCTAAGCCCAACGATTTGCTTCATCCACCCCCCTATCCTGCTTCTGATACTATTAAGCTTGGGCCTCCTAAAACCCCTTTTGGCCCATTTTATTATTTCCTTTAGTTTGTTTTAATAAATCAGCTTAATTCACTTTTGTTTCTAATTAGTAATAATAAACAACCTTTTTATATAGTTAATTAAATATATTTATTCTTAATGGTATTAATGACTAATGAACAATTTTGTTATATTAATTAAGGCCTTTTATAAAATTAGTTAAAAATACTCAATTTAGCATAGGCCATTAAGTCATCTTTTAATAATACTTTATATTAAAAAAGAAAACATATTAAATTTAGAAACATATGGAGATGAAAAATATTTTATTTAATTAATTCACTCGTTTTAGTTAATATCAAAACTCCAAATATATAAAAAATAGAACTTAAAAACTAAAAAATATTTTATTCCCCTTAATTAATTCTCATTTTACTTTTATCCATTTTTTAAAATGCGTAAAATTGAAAACTATTAAAAAATACTTTCTTTTCATTAATACTAAACAAAAATCACAAAAATGCATTATTCACATCATTTAGTCTATCATTTAATTATTGTTATTTAATCATTATCCGCATAATTTTTCTGTTTATTTATTTCATATTTATTTGTTTATTCTATTTCCGTTTAAATCCAAAGAGAAAAACAATAAATTTGTTGACTTCATGTCCTCAAGTCTAATTGCGCGAACTTTCGCATTTCATTAAAACTTAGGATAATTTTTCCTCAAATATTCAATCTTTTCGAAACTTATACCTTTTAAGCAAAAACTTCGACGTTAGGTCGTCGTATCTTCAAAAAAACCCGTCTGTACCCCTTTTCGGCCAAAACGATTCATTTTTTCAATCAAACAATCAATTTTAAATAAAACAGATATTTCAAAAGGTTCCTATAGAGTACTATAGATACATTGGGTGCTAATACCTTCCCATTGTATAACCAACCCCCGAACCATAAGATCTCTTTTCAAAAAACGCCTTGTATTTTCATTACTTTTAAAAAGTATTATTTACATTGCATATTTAGGGTTTTATTTCGCTCTTTTCCCTTTTCCTTTGGAAACAATAAAGCGCGGTGGTGACTCTTGCTTTTGTGAGACGAATTAATCAATAATTCGATCTCCAATTTACCCCGCTAAATTTTTTATCGCTACAGAATTGGCGACTCTGCTGGGGAAAGGTTGACCTCTTGCTGGTCCATCCCTAAGTGAGTTAAGCCTAATTTGTCTTATCTGTTTTACTATTATTTGATTTACTTGATTATATGTTTAAATTGGGGTGTTTGAGTTTTTGCAAAGGACGAATCTTATACCCGGATTAAGTAACATTTAAGGAATAGTACGGGCGGTATAGTCATGTTAACTTTGAGGGAGTAATCCTGAAGAAGGAGGCATGAGATTCCCCACTCAATGGAAGGCCCTCTTGAACTTAATATTTGTTTACCGAGTAATCGGGAAGACATTATTATTTTCGACCTAGGAGCCCGAGAAGTTGAGAACCGTAGAACACTAACCCCTCTTGGCCTTTTTAGGTGTAGCGCGGAGACTATAACGGAGTAATTCGGAAGTAGTTGTTACGCGATGCTACGCTCGGACGAGTTTCTCTTGAGAATATTGCTAATTATTGAGTAATCAAGACGTTGGTAATATCCGAAGGAGGAATGTAGACTCTGGGAACTCTTAGAACCATGTCTTACAGGTGTGTTTGAACCATTAGTACATACCTTTGGGTGGGCTTTACCCTCGACTCCATGCTGAACGTTGAACCTTTGAACCCCATGTTTGCAAGCTTGTGTGTGACTGTTGCATTATCATTCATTCATGCATTCATCAACATCTTTGTAAAAAACTTGTTTTTCAAGGAACTTCGGAATGATTTTTGCAGACATCTCAGGTTATTATGGAACTTGGAAAGAGAAATACTCGAAGCTTTAGTTTCAAGGAGCCTGAGATTGAAGAACTGAAGAGTTTGATTCCGAAGATCGAGAGTCCGACGGATTTCCAGAAGAAGTATGGGTCCATCGTACCGCTCATGAAGCGCAAGATGAAGAAAGGCATCCTCAACACGTTGGTTCAGTTCTATGATCCCTTGTACCGATGTTTCACCTTTCCAGATTATCAGTTGATGCCCACTTTAGAGGAGTACTCCTATATTCTTGGTTTGCCGATCGCCGACCGTGTTCCTTTCTCTGGATTAGAAGAGGAGCCCAAATCTCACGAGATAGCAACCATCACCCACTTAAAGAAGTCAGAGGTAGAGGAGAACATGACTACGAAAGGGGGAATCCGGGGTTTGCCGGCGCAGTTTTTGTTGAAGAAAGCTCGTCATTTTGCTGAGACAAAGGATATTGTTGCCTTCGAAGACGTGTTTGCTTTACTCGCATATGGTCTATTCTTATTCCCTAACGTTGATAAGTTTGTGGATATCAACGCCATCAGAATTTTCCTGATTGGAAATCTGGTCCCTACGCTGCTAGGAGATACATACTACTCCATCCACCTTCGAAACTCTTATCAAGGAGGGATGATTATTTGTTGTGTACCGTTGCTGTATCAGTGGTACGTCTTGCATCTACCTGGGTCTGATGCTTTCTGGGATCTCGAGAAGGAACCGCGTTGGGCGCCAAAGATTATGGCTCTCACTCATTTCGACATTGACTGGTATAATCGAGTTTACCACGACGTGGAGATCATTGATAGCTGTGGTGCTTTTCCTAACGTACCTCTTCTCGGTACGAAGGGCGGAATCAACTATAACCCTGTTCTCGCGCGCCGTCAGTTCGGGTACCCGATGAGAGATAAACCAAACAACATCCATGTGAGTGGTTTCTTTCTTCAGGAAGGACAAGATCATCAGGCAGCTAAGAGGGAGATCGAAGGAGCTTGGCGCCACATCCATAGAAAAGGGAGAGATATGTTGGGACATAGAGGTGCCGTTTCTTTGGAGCCTTACCTACAGTGGGTCCGTGCTAGGGCTTGTGCTCTCAAGATGCCCTATAAACTTGAGAAGCCTTTATTCCCAGCCATTGCACCATCATCTGTTGTTATCCCTATCGCGGATATAGGAGAATACCAAGGAAATCTGGCTAGGATGAAGTCCGAGAGGGATGCTTGGAAGGAAAAGTGCCATATGTCTGAATATGAGAATCGAGTCCTGACTCGACAGTTAAAGGAAAAGGAGGAGTTGTTGCTTATTCAAGACGGCCGGTTCATTGATCACGATGAGAAGCTTCGTCAGAAGGATGCCTTGCTGAAGGAGTATGCTAGTGAAAGGAAGAGAAAGAGGGAAGGTTCGGTAAGCGTAGCTCTCGTTCCTAATCCGCAGAAGGAAGTCATTGATCGACTGATAGCTGAGAAGAAAGAGATGGAAGACTTTTATGAAGAGAAGATCAAGAAGCTCCAGTTACAGTTGGTGTTTAGACCTTCATCTGAGGATTCCGAATGAGATTTAGCTTTTAGTTTATTTTATTGATGTCATTGTATAAAACTATGTAAAAGGGCTTCATGCTCCGAAGTTGTAATTTATTGTTTTATTATGGGCTTCATGCTCCAAAGTTGTAATTTATCGCTTTCGATTAATGGATTGAGTTTTGTTGTTCCAAATTCCTTTACCATTGATGTATGCAAAATTATCAAGGTTCCTTGAAAAACTTTTAAAATGAATCATCATTTGCATCGCACATTCATGCATCATTCCACATTCCACTTCACATGTTTTCTAGAGTCTTATCCTTGTTCTTTTTCCACTCCCGAAGGTTGTCAAGCTGTCTCACCGATACGACACTCGGGCCAATCGTCAAAGGAAAATGGAAGATTTGGAACAGGAAAATCATGAGCTTCGTGGGGAAGTTGCTACACTTCGTATCGAGATGGAAAAGTTAACTGCGTTAGTGGAAAGTTTGGTGGCTGTTCAGAATCAGCCATCGACTACAGCTGCCGAGATTCAGACTTCAACTCCAGTGGTTTCCGAGATTGTCACCGTCCCTGCCTCCGTGACTCAAATCAACTCTCCGCTTCAGCATCAGATGCCGAAAGGTTTTCCGTGGGGAATGCCTTACAACTTTGTGCCAGAGGGGTATCAGCCTGCCGTACAACCTTTGTTTCAACCTGCTTTGTCTCTTCCTCATCCAGAGACAACTGCTATGCCGCCAGTAATTCCATCTGTAACACCTCTTCCGCAACCGATTATGACAACCGTTGCTCCTGTGGTCCACTCCGTGCCTTACTTGAATGAACCTACTTATCCTGCCGAGCCTGCTGAAAGTTTGGGTCTATTTGATAGAATGGAAGAATTTCAGGATCAGTTCCAGGAAATGCAGAAAGAGCTTAGAGCATTGAAAGGGAAGGACTTGTTTGGGAAGAATACGCATGACCTTTGTTTAGTTCCGAATGTCAAGATTCCAGCAAAATTCAAAGTGCCAGACTTTGAGAGATATAAAGGTGATTTGTGTCCTAGAAGTCATTTGACAATGTACGTGAGAAAGATGTCTACGTATTCCGATGATCATGACTTGTTGATTCATTATTTTCAAGATAGTTTGACGGGTGCTGCTCTAAAATGGTATATGGGCTTAGACAGCATTCGGATCCGCAACTTCAACGACCTTAGCGAAGCCTTTGTCCATCAGTACAAGTACAACGTTGACATGGCACCGGACCGGGATCAACTCCGGGCGATGTCGCAGAGAGACCGGGAATCTTTTAAGGAGTACGCCCAGAGGTGGCGTGAAATCGCTGCTCAAATCTATCCACCTCTTGAGGAGAAAGAGATGACGAAGATATTTTTGAAGACTTTAGGTTCCTTTTACTATGAAAGAATGATAGCCAGCGCACCCAGTGACTTCACCGAAATGGTAAGCATGGGCATGCGATTAGAGGAAGGGATTCGCGAAGGGCGTTTGGTTAAAGAAGGAAGTCCGTCTAGCAGTACTAAGAAGTTTGGAAGTGTTTTCCCGAAAAGAAAAGAGCAGGATGTCAGTGCTTTGTTCCCAGGTAGACCTAGGAGAGGTTACTCTCACGTTGCGGCAGTCACTCCGGCTGTCCGCCCAACTTTGATGACCCCAGCTCATCAAACTCCACCAACTCAACAACGGCCTTTTCAGCAGCAGCCTCGACAACAGGCTTATCCATTCAACAATCAGAACCGTTCACCCAGAAAACCGCAGTTCGATGCCATTCCTATGACGTATACTGAATTGTTCCCTGCTCTTATCAGAAAGAATCTCATCACGACAAAGCCTCCTCCTGCCGCACCGAACAGTGCTTCTCCGTGGTACAAGGCGGATCAGTTTTGTGAATATCATCAAGGGTCGCCGAGGCACAACCTTGAGAATTGCTTTGCTCTGAAGGCGGACGTACAGAGATTAATTAATAATGGTATCTTGTCTTTCAAGGATGTTAATCCAAATGTTAGAGATAATCCTTTGCCTCGACATGGGGCAGCTTCGGTGAATATGGTGGAAGGTTGTCCAGGGAAGTTTCGAGTTTTTCAAGTTGAACATATAAGAGAGTCGTTGATCAGGTTACATCAGAGTTTGAGAAGACTTGCCTTTGTGAGGCACCAGCATGATTATGATGTTTGTGAATTTTGTTCAAGAGAGGATGATTGTCCTGTTGTGAAGGAGGATATTCAGAAGTTGCTAGATCAGAGAGTTATCACTATTACGTATGACCGAAATCCGGAAGATGAAGTGAATGTTATCATACCACATTTCAATTTGCCTGAATCAGTAGAGATTGCTTACGACAGTCAGACTGCACCTGTTGATCCTTTGATTATTTACCCACCTGGTCATGTGCCTTACAACTCGGACCAAGCTGTACCGTATAAGTATAATGCCACAATGATTGAGAATGGGGTAGAAGTCCCTATACCAACGAGACCGTCTTTTATTAACATTGCTGATGTGAGTAGAGTTACGAGGAGTGGACGTGTTTTTGCAGCAGTACCTTTGAAGAGACCAGAAGCTCAAGTTAGGAGGCCCATACCGGCGGAGATTCTAGTAAGAAATGTTGAACCAAGGGTTGAGATAGGCCGATCCAGTGAACCTATCCCTCACCCTGAGGATGATGAGATTCTGAAGCTTATCAAGAGAAGTGAATATAAGATCGTGGACCAACTTTTGCAAACACCTTCCAAGATTTCCTTGCTTGCTTTACTGAGAGATTCTGGTGCCCATAGAGAAGCTTTGATGAAGGTCTTGGACCAGGCGTTCGTGGATCATGATGTGACGGTTGACCAGTTCGATGGAATTGTGGGAAATATAACTTCGTGTAACAATCTTGGTTTCAGCGATGAAGAACTCCCAGAGGAGGGGAGAAACCATAATATGGCTTTGCATATCTCAGTAAGTTGTGGAAATGATACCTTATCAAGTGTGTTGGTGGATACAGGTTCGTCGTTGAATGTGATGCCCAAGACTACGTTATCTCGGCTTTCATATCCAGGTGCTCCTGTGAGGCCTAGTGGAGTAATTGTTAAAGCGTTTGATGGTTCTAGGAAGACAGTCATTGGTGAAGTGGATCTTCCTATAGTGATTGGTCCCCATACTTTTTAAATCACTTTCCAAGTAATGGATATTTGTGCTGCCTACAGTTGCTTATTGGGTCGTCCCTAGATCCATGATGCCGGGGCAGTCACCTCTACGCTTCATCAGAGACTAAAGTTTGTAAGGCATGGGAAGCTAGTGATGATTGGGGGAGAGCAAGCTATGGTGGTAAGCCATTTATCATCATTCTCTTTTATTGATGCGGACGAGGACGTTGGAACCCAGTTCCAAGGTCTTTCTGTTTCCAAGAATACAGTGAAGAAGCAAGGGGCATCCATCTCTTCTTTTGAGGATGTGCGGCGAGTGGTGGAAAGTGGTTCGGCCGAAGGATGGGGCCAGGTGTTGACGTTACCCGAGAATAAGTCTGGGGAAGGTCTGGGTTTTCATCCAGTGTCTGCAAGAGTCAAGAAAGAGGTGGTTGTTCGTCCGATTCAAGAGGTTTTCCGAAGTGCAGGGTTTGTACATCCTGAGGTTGATGCTATCATAGATGATGATTCCGAGGAAGATTTGCCCGATTTTGTGACGCATGGATTGGCTTGCCAAAACTGGATAGCTGTTGATGTTCCTGTGGTTATGCACATTTCCGAGTAATGTTTTGATTTGTTTTCCTTTGAAAAAACTCGCTCTGCCCAAGGCGAAACGTATTTTGTGTCGGGCTATGAAAAATAATTCCTTTTGCTCTGCCCAAGGCAAAAGAGAAATGTCTGGGCTCTTTGTTTCAAATATTTCCCTTTAATGAATAAAAATGTTATTTTGTCCATTACTGTTTTATTTTTCACTTTTTCGGGGAAATAGTAATGAAAATTAATTAATAACCTTTTGTTTTATTTGCACAAACCGATTTCTAAAATAAAGCATAATCATATGTGCAGATTAGTCCATGACTTAACCATCGAAAACAATGATCCTATGCCCTCTCCCAACTTTGAATTCCCTGTGTTCAGAGCCGAAGAAGAGGATGATGAAGAGATTCCTGTTGAGATTTCCCGTTTGCTTGAGCATGATGAGAAGATTATTCAACCATTTGAAGAACCTTTAGAGTTGGTCAACTTGGGTGATGAAGAAGTTAGAAAGGAGGTCAAAGTCGGAGCATTGCTTATCCCGGAAGTTAAAGAGAAAATGTTGGAGCTTCTCAAAGAGTATGTTGATGTGTTTGCTTGGTCCTACCAAGATATGCCAGGTTTGGACAATGACATTGTGGAGCATCGTTTACCGTTAAGACCTGAATGTCCGCCGATCAAGCAGAAGTTGAGAAGGACTCGTCCCGACATGGCTGACAAGATCAAAGAGGAGGTTCAGAAGCAGATCAATGCAGGTTTCCTTGTTACATCGGTCTATCCTCAGTGGTTAGACAACATAGTGCCTGTTGCAAAGAAAGATGGAAAAGTTCGGATGTGTGTAGACTACAGAGATCTGAATAGAGCTAGTCCGAAGGATGACTTCCCATTACCTCATATTGACGTATTGGTCGACAGTACCGCCAAGTTCAAAGTCTTTTCTTTCATGGATGGTTTCTCTGGTTACAATCAAATCAAGATGGCACCGGAAGATATGGAGAAGACCGCTTTCATTACACCTTGGGGAACTTTCTGTTATCGGGTTATGCCGTTTGGTTTGAGGAATGCTGGCGCAACATACCAAAGGGCAATGACTGCTTTGTTCCATGACATGATGCATAAAGAGATCGAAGTGTATGTGGATGACATGATTGCCAAATCACAGACTGAGGAAGATCATTTGGAACATTTGTTGAAGTTATTCCAGCGTTTGAGAAAGTACAAACTCCGTCTGAATCCCAACAAGTGAACTTTTGGTGTTCGTTCTGGAAGACTTCTGGGTTTCATTGTCAGCCAGAAAGGTATTGAAGTAGATCCTGATAAAGTCAAAGCTATTCGAGAAATGCCCGCACCCAAGACGGAAAAACAAGTAAGAGGATTCCTTGGGAGACTGAACTACATTTCTAGATTTATATCTCATATGACTGCTACCTGTGGGTCGATTTTCAAGCTTCTCCGAAAGAACCAAGGATGTGTGTGGACAGAAGATTGTCAGAGAGCTTTTGACAGCATCAAAGAATATTTGCTTGAACCTCCCATTTTGATTCCTCCGGTGGAAGGAAGACCATTGATTATGTACTTGACTATACTGGAAGATTCCATGGGATGTGTGCTTGGTCAACAAGATGAGACTGGAAGAAAAGAACATGCTGTATACTATCTGAGTAAGAAATTCACAGACTGTGAGTCTCGGTACTCATTGCTTGAGAAAACCTGTTGTGCTTTAGCTTGGGCTGCTCGCCGTCTGCGCCAGTATATGATTAATCACACTACTTGGTTGATCTCCAAAATGGACCCGATCAAGTATATCTTTGAGAAGCCCGCCTTATCTGGAAGAATAGCCCATTGGCAGATGTTGTTATCTGAATATGACATTGAGTACCACACTCAGAAAGCGATCAAAGGAAGTATTTTAGCCGATCATTTGGCTCACCAACCAATTGAAGATTATCAATCCATCAAGTTTGATTTCCCCGATGAAGATGTTATGTACTTGAAAGCTAAAGATTGTGAAGAGCCGTTACCTGAAGAAGGACCTGATCCTGAATCCCGTTGGGGTTTAATATTTGACGGAGCTGTGAATTCCTATGGAAATGGAATTGGGGCAATCATCGTCACCCCCCAAGGTACTCATATCCCGTTCACGACGAGATTGAAGTTTGACTGCACGAACAACATGGCGGAATATGAGGCATGTATTATGGGTCTCGAAGAAGCAGTGGATCTAAGGATTAAGATTCTTGATATTTACGGAGATTCGGCATTGGTGATTAATCAAATCAAAGGAGAATGGGAGACTCGTCATCCTGGTTTGATCCCTTACAGAGACTATGCTAGAAGGTTGTTAACTTTCTTCAACAAGGTGGAATTACACCATATCCCTAGAGATGAGAACCAAATGGCTGATGCTTTGGCTACTTTGTCCTCAATGTTTCAAGTAAATGATTGGAACGATGTGCCTATAATTCGGGTTATGCGCCTCGATAGACCTGCTCATGTGTTCTCAGTAGAAGAGGTTACCGACGACAAACCTTGGTTCTATGACATTAAACGTGTTCTTCAAACTCAAGAGTACCCGCCTGAGGCATCCAATAAAGATAGGAAGACGCTGAGAAGATTAGCAAGAAGTTTCTTTCTCAATGAAGAAGTGTTGTATAAGAGGAATTATGACATGGTCTTGCTCAGATGTGTGGACAAACGTGAAGCAGACATGCTAATGCAAGAAGTACATGAAGGATCTTTTGGCACTCATGCTAACGGACATGCAATGGCTAGGAAGATGTTAAGAGCTGGTTACTATTGGATGACCATGGAATCTGACTGCTGCAAGTATGTGAAGAAATGTCATAAATGCCAGATTTATGCGGACAAGATGCACGTGCCGCCGACCCTCCTCAATGTTATATCTTCACCTTGGCCTTTCTCTATGTGGGGAATTGATATGATTGGGATGATTGAACCCAAAGCTTCAAATGGTCATCGTTTCATCTTGGTAGCGATCGATTATTTTACTAAGTGGGTGGAAGCAGCATCTTATGCTAATGTAACCAGACAGGTGGTAGTCAGATTTATCAAGAATCAGATCATTTGCCGATACGGTATCCCGAGCAAGATCATCACTGATAATGGTTCGAATTTGAATAACAAGATGATGAAGGAGCTTTGTGAAGAGTTCAAGATCGAACATCATAATTCTTCTCCTTACAGACCGAAGATGAATGGGGCTGTTGAAGCTGCTAACAAGAATATCAAAAAGATTGTCCAGAAGATGGTGGTAACTTATAAAGATTGGCATGAAATGCTTCCGTTTGCCCTGCACGGATACCGTACTTCAGTTTGAACTTCAACAGGCGCGACCCCTTTTCCCCTAGTTTATGGTATGGAAGCAGTACTCCCCGTGGAGGTTGAGATTCCGTCTCTGAGAGTGTTGATGGAAGCTAAACTTTCTGAGGCTGAATGGTGTCAAAGTAGATGTGATCAGTTGAATTTAATCGAAGAGAAGAGATTGACAGCGTTGTGTCACGGTCAATTGTATCAGCAGAGAATGAAGAAGGCTTTTGATAAGAAGGTTCGACCATGCGAGTTCAGAGAAGGTGGCCTTGTGCTCAAGAAGATATTATCTTTCCAACCTGATTCTAGGGGCAAGTGGGCTCCGAATTATGAAGGACCATATGTTGTTAAGAAAGTTTTCTCTGGAGGTGCTTTGATTCTCACCAATATGGACGGTGAAGAACTCTCGCGTCCCTTGAACGCCGATGCAGTCAAGAAGTATTTCGCCTAAGCAAGCTTTTGATCATCCCGGCTGCGGCATTTGAGCACATTTTGGAATTCAAAGTGGTTAGGGAGAATAGTGATCATTGTTTTGTGTAACCTTTTATTTCATGTACTATTTCCCACACTTTTGTAAATCGTTAGAGTCGCGTTGTTAGCGAACTACCATCTTATTAATGAAATTTGAGCATTTACCTTCTGTGGGCAAAATTTTAATTTTTACGGCAATATTTGAAACAAAGTATTTAAAATATTCTTATTTCTAAAATGTGTCGCGAATAACGAAAGGAATATTGACAGTTTGTTCCAAAGATGGTCAAGCCATGAAATGCAAAACAGTACAGTAATTTATACTTGCATGATGAACTTGTTTTCTTTCAAAATCGTCATGAAGTGTTGGCTGTGTACACGCTTGGTTATGGTGGTTCTAAATTTGGTGAATCCCCAGTTGTTCCAGTTAAGTGTTGTTTTAGCTACCTTTGTTTGGTAGATTTTGAAGTGCGGTACACTTCGTCCCATGCCAGTGGTTTATTGGTATTGTAAGTTTGGATTTGGATGCTTTTCTCCTCAGAAGACTTGAGCCTTGTAGCGTTACGCTCCGACGTTGCTTTGTGTTTCCAGTTCCGGTTATCTTCCGTCTTTTCAAGATTGGTCGAGTATCTATTTTGCTGTGACATCTTATTATCTTCAAGATATTCCATCTGTCTGTTTTGTCAGCATAACATTCATTTACTCATTTACACTCATATCAGCATGCATATCCACATTGGCCGTTGATTTTGGGTCGTACTTTGTTTGTTCAAACAACGTACATATTTCTTTCCAAGCAGAAGGTTAGCTTAGGCAGAAAATGTGCTTCCTTTCTAAATTCCCCAACTGAGCCAATCCTCGTGGATGATTTTTGATTCAGCTTACCTTGTCCATTTCTGGATAGGATGAATCCCCAGTCGAATTACTTTCTCATTGGGTAGAGTCTTGTTTGACTGTCTTCTCTCTGGTTTATTCCTGGATGAAGTTGTTGCCTCTTGCATAGGCTATCTCTTTGATTTTCCCCCAGCGAGTTTGCGACCTAGACAGTTGGTGCATTTATTTTGCACGTTTGACTATATGATCTCCTCGGGAAAGATTGATTCATGTTTCTTTCTGACGAAGATGTTATTCTCTGTCGGTGTCATCGCAATTTCCTTCATTATGATTTTGGGAAAACGACGAGCGGCAGCTCTTCATGAGCAACTTGTACGTTATTATTTTGTGGAAGACGGCAAGCGGAAACTCTTCACGAGCAACTTGCGCGTTATTATGATTTTGGAAAACGAAAAGCGGCAGCTCTTCATGAGCAACTTGTACGTATTATTATCTTTTGGAAAACGACAAGCAGCAGCTCTTCACGAGCTACTAGTGCGTTATCATTTTTTGGAAAACGACAAGCAGCAGCTCTTCACGAGCTACTAGTGCATTATCATCATTGGAAAACAACAAGCGGCAGCTCTTCACGAGCAACTTGTACCTTATTACTTTTCTGGAATACAGCAAGCGGCAGCCTCTTTATTTGAGCAACTTGTATGTTATTGGTATTTTCTTTGGACAACAGCAAGTGGCAGTCTCTTTATTTGAGAAACTTGTATGTTATTGGTATTTTCTTTGGACAACAGCAAGTGGCAGTCTCTTTATTTGAGCAGCTTGTATGTTATCGATATTTTCTTTGGACGACAGCAAGTGGCAGTTTCTTTATTTGAACAATTTGCGCATCTATAATATTATTATATCAACATTGGTGAGTATATCTCCGAAAATCTTGCAGAGAAGTTTGTTATGAGTCTTTACCTTCGGAAGTAGGTAATCGTTATCAACAATTTGATACTCTCTGTCTATCATTGACCTTGAGTTGCGAACTCACTGTTTTGGGTCAATAATCTGTTATGGCCTATGCAAGATGCTCTCTTTGTTAGGGTCAGAGGTCGTATTCCCTCAACTTTGTTCACTGTCAGGAGTCTGTCATTTAAAGTCGATAGCTCGTTTCCCCAGTAATGTATAATCCATGTCTCTGTGTTTTGTTGGTGTTCGATTCCTCCAACATTGTCTTGTTTCATACAATATCTTTCTCTGTGAGTTCAATCACTGCATTCATATCAACTTGATGACGGCATCTTAGGACAAAATTTGCGTAGTTATGTATTTAAGTACCTTCAATCTCGTCGAAACGAAGATTTCGATCTTCATATCTCCGGATAGAAGAAACTTAAATAGGGGCAGCTGTTGTACCCCAAATTTTGACCTAAGATACCATCTCCCATCTGCATCATTGCATTACAAGTGTTTTGATCTATTGATTTTAAAAATTCATAACTTTTTTCAGGCCGAGAGCTATTTATTTTGAACACTAAATTATTTAATCGATTCATGCTAAAACAATGTTTATTAATTATTTATTATCTTAAATTTAAATAATTGGAATTTGTTTTCAATTATTATATAATTTAAAGATGTATAGATAATAAAATAAATATTAGAAAAGAGACGTATTAATCGTGCAGACAGTATTTATTTATTATTCACTATCTTAAATTTAAATAACTGGAATTTATTCTCAGTTATTACATAATTTAAAGATTTATGAATAATATAATAAATATTCGAAAAAGTTCATTAATTGGTCAATAATGATTATTTAATTATTTATCATTCTAAGTTAAAATAATTGAAATTCTATTTTAATTATTATAATTTAGAAAATTATGAATAATGAATTAAATAATTGAAACTATTAATTGATCAATGATATTATTTATTTATTTGTTTATTATTCTGAATTTAGGTAATTGAGATTCATTTTCAATTATTGTACAATTTAAAGAATTATAAACGATAAAGTAAATAATTAGAGAGAAGGAGGAAATTAATTGGCAAATATTGGAATTTTATTCATTTTTCTTCTAATTGTACAATTATTGTGTAAATATTGTATTTATTACAACGAATTTACAATAATAATTTTACAAAGTTAAAATGAAATAAAAACTAATCTAATGTTTTCTAATTCTAAATCTTCTATCCAATGCCTTTTTGTCTGCTCACTTGATTTTACCTGCAAAACGATTAAAAGAAAATTAGAATTGAACAAATAATTAAAAGCAAAAATTATTTTATGTTCATCATTAAAAGCAACGGCTGGAATCAGTTTACCCTTTTTTGCAAATCACGGGATTTCTCCCGGTTCACAAAAAGGGAGGAATTTTTTATTTCATAAATGAATGCACAATTGTGAAACATGCACAAAATTCATTTCATTTTTAAAAAACTGCATAATTAAAAAATCCATTGCATTTTTCAAAGTCCCATGCATATTTCAAATATACACAGCATATGCAAGCACAAACAAATTCCAACGTAAACCTACATGCCATGCACATAGTAGAAGCCAAAACAATAGGCTCTACTGTTGCATTGGAAGTCAAAGAAAGATGCAGTTCAAAACCATTATGCAAGCAATAATATTTCCTCATTCATCATATTCCAGCTCTGTTACAATTTCAGAAAAAATAGTACACATCATTTTATGTATCAATGTACTTGAGAGAGAGAAGAGAGAAAGAAAATTGGTTTTTGCAGGTTTTGGTTTAGGCAGGAAGAGATACAAGACAAACTGCAGTAACACAGTCAGTAGGAAGTAAAAACATGAAATAGGAATAGAGACAAACCATATGGAGCAGTAAGGGTGCAGAAGCACCAAGAATATATTAAAATATACCAAAGCCCTCAACGGAAACCTGAAGGCCAAAAGTGGTTATAACATAACAAAAATCACTACACACATTCATGAATCTATCTCCAAGCAAAAACTATCAAAAAGCAAAAGCTTTTTTTCCTCGAGCCCTCCTAAACCTGTTACTGCATAAACCTGCAATCTGCATAGAACCATTTTAGAACCAGACCACAACATGGCCTAAATCTCAATAACTTGTTTAAACCATAGAAAAAACCTCACCAAAACTGATTGAGCCCTCAAGCCAATATCACCATAAACCTGTCAAAAACCAATATGTCCTGAACCTTGGCCTAAACCTGCCTACCACATCATCAAAACCATATATCAAAAACCATATCAGAACCTAGAACCACAGCCTACTGTCAAACCTGCCGAACCAACATGAATCAAAACATGGCCTGAACCAGTAAAATCAGTAAAACCTGCATCAACTACAGCTTACTGCATCACCATTTCAAACCAACTGCATTTCAAAAACCAGTAGAATCATAAACCAACAAACACCATCACCATTTCAAACCAGCAAAGCATAAACCATTGAAACCATGTCCAAACACACATAAGGCCTCAGAACTCGTCATCATAGGCTATCATAAGGCAACAGTAACAAGGCAAGGAGGAGAAGAAGAGGAAAGCTAATCAAAACAAAGTGTTCCAACATAGCATATTCAAGGCAACCGGAAAAGTCTCAGCATAGCATCATTGGCAAAAAGCAAAAGTATACAGAAGTGAGAACGAAGGAGAAAACTAGTCAAAAAGCATTTTTTTAACAGTAGCACTCAAACGTCCAAAGCAAAAGCACACAGAATACCAAAGCAAGAAGAAGAAGGACAAATACACAAACTAGGGTCCAGTAGTCCGAAGCAAGCTCGCGCCTGTCCTTCCTTGCCGTGGCCTCCGTCGCACCCAACTGTTCCTCCTCCATCTCCGCCTCTAGGTAACGATTTCCTTTCCCCCTTTTACTTTCATAACACCTCCCACAAACAATAAAATGAAATCAGAATCAAGCAGAAAAAACATGAACATGCATTTACATTAAAACCCTAAACGAAATTCGTACCGTAAAATCCATCACCCCTTAACGTTTGGCTGGAGGGAAGAGGACAGTGGGAGCTGGTGGCCATAGACAGGAGGAGATTTCAGAAGCGATTGAAGAAGATAACGCGCGAAGATGAAGAAGACGATACGAACAACAAGGAGCGCCGTTTCTGATCAAGAAACCTTAACCCTAATTTGCTTTCCCTAAACATTGTTTAACCCCTAAAAGAAACAAGTTATGAAATGGGCCTTACCCCATTTTGCTGCCTAAGCCCAACGATTTGCTTCATCCACCCCCCTATCCTGCTTCTGATACTATTAAGCTTGGGCCTCCTAAAACCCCTTTTGGCCCATTTTATTATTTCCTTTAGTTTGTTTTAATAAATCAGCTTAATTCACTTTTGTTTCTAATTAGTAATAATAAACAACCTTTTTATATAGTTAATTAAATATATTTATTCTTAATGGTATTAATGACTAATGAACAATTTTGTTATATTAATTAAGGCCTTTTATAAAATTAGTTAAAAATACTCAATTTAGCATAGGCCATTAAGTCATCTTTTAATAATACTTTATATTAAAAAAGAAAACATATTAAATTTAGAAACATATGGAGATGAAAAATATTTTATTTAATTAATTCACTCATTTTAGTTAATATCAAAACTCCAAATATATAAAAAATAGAACTTAAAAACTAAAAAATATTTTATTCCCCTTAATTAATTCTCATTTTACTTTTATCCATTTTTTAAAATGCGTAAAATTGAAAACTATTAAAAAATACTTTCTTTTCATTAATACTAAACAAAAATCACAAAAATGCATTATTCATATCATTTAGTCTATCATTTAATTATTTTTATTTAATCATTATCCGCATAATTTTTCTGGTTATTTATTTCATATTTATTTGTTTATTCTGTTTCCGTTTAAATCCAAAGAGAAAAACAATAAATTTGTTGACTTCATGTCCTCAAGTCTAATTGCGCGAACTTTCGCATTTCATTAAAACTTAGGATAATTTTTCCTCAAATATTCAATCTTTTCGAAACTTATACCTTTTAAGCAAAAACTTCGACGTTAGGTCGTCGTATCTTCAAAAAAACCCGTCCGTACCCCTTTTCGGCCAAAACGATTCATTTTTTCAATCAAACAATCAATTTTAAATAAAACAGATATTTCAAAAGGTTCCTATAGAGTACTATAGATACATTAGGTGCTAATACCTTCCCATTGTATAACCAACCCCCGAACCATAAGATCTCTTTTCAAAAAACGCCTTGTATTTTCATTACTTTTAAAAAGTATTATTTACATTGCATATTTAGGGTTTTATTTCGCTCTTTTCCCTTTTCCTTTGGAAACAATAAAGCGCGGTGGCGACTCTTGCTTTTGTGAGACGAATTAATCAATAATTCGATCTCCGATTTACCCCGCTACATTTTTTATCGCTACAATGGCCTTCCTTCGACGGGTGGCATCAGAATAGGAGGTTCTAGTAAGTACTCCTTGATCTTATCAAAAGCAACTTGACAATCATCGTTCCATTCAACTACCTGATCTTTCTTCAGCAATTTGAAAATTGGCTCACAGGTAGATGTCAGGTGAGAGATGAACCTGGCGATATAGTTCAGGCGTCCCAAGAATCCTCTAACCTCCTTTTCAGTACGGGGGGCAGGCATTTCTTGTATAGCCTTCACTTTAGCTGGATCAACCTCAATACCTTTGTTGCTGACAATAAATCCCAAAAGTTTACCAGACCTAACCCCAAAAGTGCACTTGCTTGGGTTCAGTCTAAGCTTATACTCCTTTAACCTGGCAAACAGCTTTTGCAAATGACCAAGGTGTTCTTCTTCTGTCTGTGATCGACCTATCATATCGTCTACGTAAACTTTGATCTCATGATGTATCATATCATGAAACAAAGCCACCATGGTGCGTTGATAGGTTGCCCCTGCGTTCTTCAGTCCGAACGGCATCACTTTGTAGCAGAAGGTACCCCATTGCATGACAAAGGTAGTTTTCTCCATGTCCTCGGGGGCCATTTTAATCTGGTTGTAGCCCGAGAATCCGTCCATGAAGGAAAAAACCTTGTGTTGAGTTGTGTTGTCAACCAAGATGTCGATATGCGGTAGGGGAAAATCGTCTTTAGGGCTGGCCCTGTTCAAATCCCGATAGTCCACACACATTCTGACCTTGCCGTCCTTTTTAGGCACGGGCACAATGTTAGCAACCCATTGTGGATAGGTTGTAACAGCCAGAAAGCCAGCGTTGAATTGCTTCATTACTTCAGCCTTAATCTTCTCAAACATGTCAGGCCTCATTCGGCGAACATTTTGCTTGATCGGTGGACAATCTTCTCTTGTGGGGAGACGGTGAACCACGATATCGGTGTCCAACCCTGGCATGTCTTCATAAGACCAAGCGAAGATTTCAACGTATTCGTTGAACAACTGCACTAAGCGCTCCTTGACACTCGGTTCCAGGTTGGCACCCACTTTTACTTCCTTCATGTCCTCCTCTGTCCCTAAGTTGATGGTTTCTAGCGACTCTTCATGAGGCAGAATGGCCCTCTCTTCTTGTTGTAGAAGTCTGGCTAACTCTCCCAGCACCTCACAATCTTCGTCAACTTCGTACTCAGCGTGATTGACCAAATCTTCAGAGTTATCGAAGGCTAAAACAGAATAGTTGCCCATGGAATCTGGAATGGATGGGTACCTACATTTGTGAGTGTGGGTGTGTGTAAGGGATAGCCATCCTTAAACAACAAAAAATGCAAAAGGAAAGAAAATGAACACAAAGTTTATAGATAAAAAACGTCCAATGATTCATTAAAATATGGCATATGATTATGAAGAAAATCAAGCCCTTACAAATGGACCTACATGCCCCGGGAAAGGCATGAGGTGAAAATAGTGTGCAAATTGTTTTAGTTATTACAGACCATAAAAATGGGAAATTGTTCAAAGATAAAATTACTGGTTGATAAAGGTGATGGGAACAAAATCCTTTGCTTCCCAGTTGCTCAAACCCCCTTCGACAGTCGGAAAGATCCAATCTTCAAAGTGGCTCTCTTTATATTCATCTTCTACAGCATTGATTCCGTGATAAGTGATCCTTATAGGTAGCCCTCCATTCTTGGAATGACGCATAGCCTTCTGTCCTGTAGCTGTAAACCCTAGTCCAAATTTGTCCGTCTTATGGGGAAAATCAGGCAATTGCCCCCATGTTGTACTCTTCCCCTCTTTAATCACAACCTTTGCGTCCTTGAGAGATGCCATCCTAGGCACAAGCTTGGGAATGATGGGTACCTCAACCATTGTCTTCGCAACAGCTACCTCGGGAGAAACTTCCTCAAAATGCTGGAAAGGCATTTCGATGAACTCGCCATCCAGCTCCACATAACGGAAGGAGTTGAGATGACTTATCATGTACTCTTCCTCACCGTGCACAGTTATGATTTTACCCTTAACAGGGTATTTCAGCATCTGATGCAAAGAGGAGGTAACTGCCCCGGCATAATGGATCCACGGTCTTCCTAGCAAACACGAGTATGACGGACGGATGTCCATTACATAGAAGGTGGAGTTGAACACTTAGGTGCCTACCTTGATAGGAATATCAACCTCTCCATGAACCATTCTTTTGGAACCATTGAAAGCCCTAACGACGATGTTACTAGGTTTGAGGGTCAAACCTTCGCAATCCAAATGGTCTAAGGCTTTCTTTGGCAGCACATTCAGGGAAGAACCAGTATCAACCAAGACATGGGCGAGAGTAGTTCCCCGACATTCAACTGAAACATGTAACGCATCATTGTGCTTCCTTCCTTTAGGAGTTAAGTCAGTGTCGGAAAAGCCTAGGCCATTGTCAGCAGTAAGACTGGCCACACATTCCTGAAACTGGTCAGCCGAAGTCTCTTGGGGTACATGTGCCGCCTTCAAGAATTTGATTAGGGCCTTGGCATGGGCCTCAGAACAGAGCAGAAGAGCCAACATTGAAATTTTAGAAGGGGTCTGTCCCAGTTGTTCTACAATGTCGTAGTCACTTTTTCTGATTATTTTTAGGATTTCATCCATTTCCTTCTGAGTGGTTTCGGGGATAACCACAGCATGAGCCTTCGTCCTGACAGGCATTTCCAGTATCCCCTTACCCTTGTCGGTATTATCAGCAGATGGTCTTTCTTCAGGAGTATTTAATTCTTCAATCACTGGGCCTTGCACAGAGGGCCCAACAGGTGCAGAAGCTTTTAAGGGTTCGAAAACTGCTCGAGAGGGAGCAATCTCCGGAGAAAAGATCCGGCCATTGCGGGTTATCTTGCTTGTACCCACGATGTTCCCTATATCAGGGTCTTCTTCAGAAATCTCTTGGACTGTTTCGATTTGTTTGATGTCGTGGTAGAAGATTTCTCCCCCATAGTTCCACGGTATCATTTTGCTTGATTGGTACGGGACAGGTCCCGGCATGGTGATCTTTAAAGGTACACATTCGGAGTTGGGTGTAATCCTGACAGGCCTTTTGCAAGCCTTGGGAGGATTGTCGAAAATGGTTATGATAGCAATATCGTTGGTTGAAGTATCACAAGTATCCGGAGTAATTGGATTGAAAGTGTTAACAGGGGTTTTCTGGAAAAGTATCTCTTGAGTATCCATCAGGCCTTGGACGCCCGACTTTAACATTGGACAATCACCTTGAATGTTCAAACAAAAATAACAGTCTTTACCACAACCAGGAAAGATCCCAGCTCTCAACAAATTTTCTTTAATTACAAGCAATGGAGTCAACAGATCGGCAACATCAGTAACATGGAGATTTTCCAAAACAGCATGCACATTGTGGTCGTGCTTGGGCATCGGAGCGGATATAACATTGGGCTTCTCAGGAGCGTCAAATTTAACCTATTTGGCGTCAATTAAATCCTGAATTTTGTTCTTGAGTGCCCAACAATTATTGGTATCGTGCCCAGCGCTGTCGGAATGGTAAGCACACTTGGCTTTTGAGTTGTAGGATGGAGAGGTGGTATTTACATTCTTTGGCACCTCTTTTAAATTAGCAAGGTTCAATTTCAGGAGATGTGGAAGGATCTGAGCAGGTGTCATGTTTACTGGGGTAAACTGCCGTGGTGGCCTTTGCTGATAAGTTCTGGGCTGATCATTCCTCGGTTGACTGTTTCTAAGTTGGTCTGATGCGGACTTCTGTATCAATATGGCCCCCACTGTTGGCCGACGTTCCTCTCTTTCCCGATTTTTCTGGGTATAAACAGTTGAACTCTCCTTCTTTGTCGGGAAGGTCTTCTTTATGTCAAGATAAAATCTCCAAATGCAAAAATGATCAACATAGAGATTGTACAAGACATCTTAAGCTTTCTAAAAAGTACTAGATCACCTTCAAAAGGTAAAAATTTAGAGAGTTATTACCAGTGCAAGTTGGGAAATTTTGAGCAAATGTATGAAGTTCAAATTGAGCAAACTTGAATCGTTGGGTTATTGGGCTATTACTTCAGAGACCAAACGTGTTATATACTTCATATACACCTCATATCTTGCTCATGTACCCCTTTATCTATTTTATTTTAATTATTTTGATTTTACTCATTATTAATTCAAAATAAATAAGATAAAATATAAGGCTTATTAACAAAGGTCTGAGCCCATGTTTGTTAACCTAATTCATGCTATATATTCTCCTCAAATCAGACATGAAGGACCACAGACCCTTATACAAATAAACTTGTCTAAAATCTCAAAATTCTCAAGAAACATAAAACAACTCAAACCCTACTTACAACTTCTTTCACTACAAACGAACCATCCTATTCATTCCCATGAACATCAGAGGGTAATATGAGATCGTTTGCAACGATCTAAAGGGCTCGAAACACCCCTACATGCAGCATCATCTTATCATTATTTCATAAATTCATATTTTTATTTTCTTGTTGTTTTGATTGAAGCTAACATTATAGATGTGTTCTTGAGGTTCATTAGTGCAGGACTGGACCCTCGCAGATGTCCCATGTTGATTGAATCGTGAAACACCATAACTACCCCAATCCCATGTATTTTTGTCATAACTCTCAAACTAGTCCTTTTTATCCCAAAATAACCATTCCATTGGATTCGTAGGGCCTGATTTAGGGGGGTAGGGTCCCTCTGGATCTCTAATGTGTGTTGTTTTGCATGAACAAGGATTTGATTCACCGGAGAAGACGACCGGAGTTAGGGCTTTGACGTATCTCTGGTCCATGTGTTTTTGTTTAATATTTGTTTCAATTGTGTTAATATAACAGATGTACTACAGCCCCAACGGTTGAAACACGTGTGCTAAGTCACTACTATACCAAGGCGTGGGTTCGATCCCTGCCTTTTGGTCTTTTTCATGTTTTTTTGGATTTTTGTAGGTCGTATGCAGCGTGTCCTCGTACATCAAACGGGCACCCTCAAGTTTCACAGTCGTTCGATCCATGCCTTTTGGCCGTTTTCATGTTTTTTCTGACTTTTGCAGGTCATATGCAGCGTGTCCTCGTACATTAACCGGTCACCCTCAAGTGTCGCAGTCGTTTGATCCCTGCCTTTTGGTTGTTTTCATGTTTTTTTTGCAGTTGTATGCAGCGCGTCCTCGTACATCAACCAAGCACCCTCAGTGAGATACGGTGGGAGAACTGACTTGAGGTTTTGCGTTTGTGTTTGCAAATGTTTCGGTTTAGCAAGAGTCTCCACCGACTTATTATTTTATCCAAAGGAAAGGTCAAAAAGCACAGGAAAGACCTTTGAGATGTTTTCTTGGGTTCGGGGAGTAGATTATAGAAAGGGAGGGTATTAGCACCCTTTCTATCCATGGTTATCCATGGGCTCTTAGTTACTTGCTTAGATCACTTGCTTTGCTTTTCAATTGTTTGAAATGGTGCTTTTCAATTGTTTGAAATGGTGCTTTGTGTGTGATTTTGAAAGATGTTTTGAAAAGTGGCCATCATTGTGGCAACCTTTGTAATGATTCTTGTTTGAATGTATACGAAGGTGTTTTTGTCTTTTGAAAAGTTTTCAATGTTGGAAAGTAGGGTTTTGAAATTGTGTTGTGAAGTGTGTTTTGAAAATAGCAAGGATGTTTTTGCAAGCTTGTCAAGTAACTAGGAGCTATCTACCCTATTCTACTCAAAGATCTTTCTTATGTTTTTAACCCTTTTAACAGTGTTGTTTCACCATTGTATTTGATGAACAACCTTGTGTTAGGACGTTAAACGGGACAGGCGTGGGTCATCGTATAGACCATGATAGCAATAGTGTCAAGTATCTTTGGCAATTTTCTTGAGGGACTTGATCATTTTGTTTAGGCAACTCAGATAGCTTCATCGAGGGACTATGATCTTTTTTTATTGTTTTTATTTTACCAAAGTACCCAACATGCAACCATGGCCCATTTTTGAAGGCAACAAGTGGATTGTAACCCTAGGGGTGCAAGTGTGCATTGTGTTTGTTTTTCATGCATGTTATCTTGGATTAGGTCAAACTACTTGTTGATCTTATTTGCATATAAACCCTAGGTCTAAGCATGGCATAATTTGAAAGCTTTTAAATGTGCGAGAATTTAAATGCTACACTATTACAACATGATATAGGGAGGGGGTACAAATTTGAATTGGGGATATTTGACAAGAAATTAAACCCTAGATTACTACTACAACCAAATTGAATGTATAAGATACAATTTTTAAATGTACAATAATTGAAATACAATAAATAAATGTAAATAATATGCATTATGTGCAAAATGATATTTTTTATGTATGTAAAAAAAAGTGTTTTTAATATGTGAAGTAAAGATAAATAAAGAAAAAGTCAAGTTTAATTATTTTTTCATTTAGGGCAAAACCCTAATTTTCTTAAGTAAATAGCATTATTTAATATTTATTTACAAATATATATATATCAATGTGTAAAAAAAATAAAAGTATATTGTAAAGATGATTTTTTTTTAGTGCAAAATATTAATAATATAAAAATGTAATATTTTTGTATTTTTGTCCTAATTATTTAATAAAATAAAGTATATATATATATATATATATATATATATATATATATATATATATATATATATATATATATATATATATATATATATATATATATATATATATATATATATATATATATATATATATATATATATATATATATATATATATATATATATATATATATATATATATATATATATATATATATATATATATATATAAATAGAAATTAATTATTTATAAGAAATGTGTATATTCAAGAAAATATTTTCAAGTGTAAACAAAAATAATAAATGAAGATAAGTATATTTTTTATATTATTTTAGGTTTTAATAAAAAAAAATATAAAGCGTTTAAATATTTTTTATACTAGTTATAATTAGAATAAATTCCAAATAAATATAAAAATTTATGAAAATAATTTTTAGGTATTTTTTTATGTTAGAAGATAAAATATCAAAATAAAAAATGAAATAAAATGCCAAAAATGACAAATATGCAAGCAAATGGACCAGGGGGGTGCAAACTGAATATGCATGTGTGGAAAGCAAAAGCAACTCAGGCCCAGCCCAAGCAACTTCATCTTCTTCCTTAGTTTCAAACAAAACACACGTTCTGTACTTCCAATGTTATCTCCTGATTCTTTGATTTTTTCACAAAACTCATAACATGAACATTGTAGAGAATTAAACAACGAATTCAACCATATAAAAAACTTGGATTAACTCTCAAAGACCAGAGAGAATTTCTCTGGCCCTAATTTCTAACCTAGTTTTTTCAAAAAGTTCATGAGTGAAATTCTCTCAGCACGATTAATGTAAATGAAAACTAAGCATATGTATGGCTTCAGGGCTATGAGTACAACATATTTCATTCACAAACCTAAGCCTAACCATTCCTAAATAGAGAGATAGAAGTCCATGAAATACCTGTTTCAGTTGACTTCGAGCTGGGCAATGTAGCAACCTTCAATGGTGTTTGAGCTTCTGTTGAGCTTGCCTGAAGTCCAAGGAAGCTTCTCCAATGCTTGGCTTGCTTTGAAACAACTTGAATCATGCTGTAGAACTCAACCTGCAGAGCTTTGAAATGAAAATGGAAAAGTGTGTTAGAGGTGTTACAACAGTGGGGGCCTGGGATAGTTCAAGTGAGTTGATTGGAAGGTGTTGGAACTATCTTGGGATAAAACGCACGATGGAATTTTATTGTGGTTTGCAAAATGCAGAACCTGCCCTGTTTTGCAGAAAAACTGTGGTTCTGAGTATGGGGAGGTTTGAGTGAGGAAATGGTTGTATTTTAGGCTTGCTGGGAGGTATGGAACTTGTCTACAATGTTTGTTTAAGCTTGTGTTAACAGAAATGAAAGATTGCTTATGTTTTGCAAGTTTTCTCTACTTGAAGTTCAAATGTGGAAGTGAAGTTACAGGCTTCTATAGGCTGTCAAATATGCTTGCATACATTGCTCTTGGCCCCTCTGATTTGTGGAGTTTTTTTGCTGCAAGAGATCTTGGACCAATGCTCAAGGATTGTTGGTTTGACATAAAGCATACTTAAGCAAAAATGGAAATTTGCCTTTTTCTACTTAAGGCTTAATCTTGTGTATAATGTCCAAATGAACAAAACAAAGGCTTAGACTGATGGATTGGCATTAAATTATGGAATGTGAAGTGGTTTAGAGGCCTACAATGTTGAACCAAGCTAGCTAGATCAGAATTGCAAGTTGATATGAACATGTATTGGCCATGGACAAAAGTGGGTTTTTGCCAACTTCAAGCATTCGATTCTCTCTAACCACAAGGGTGTTTGAGGAGTTCTTGGACAATTTGGAAAGCTTGTAACATGTACTATAATCCATCTTTGAAATGAAATTTTAAAATCCAAGTGTAACTAAGTGAAAAATGGCCAAGAAGATGGGTCAAAATCCTGCCTAAACTAGGGCAAAATTTCCCTAAGTTAAAAGTTTTAGGTACCCTTGTTCCAAAAATCATAACTTGATATAAAAGCTTATTTTGAGAAACTTTGTGAATCAAAGTTGTATACTTTGTGATGTATTAAAACTTTCATGTTGCAAGTTTTTTTTTAATCCATTTGCATCTTGGTGAAAGAATGGGACAAAGTTAGGAAAAAATAAGAAAATTTCATAACTTAGAAAAATTCTAAGTTATGAAATTTTTCCATTTTAAACCCTAATTTGCATTTTTGTGTTTCTTGATGAACAATTTTCATAATTTGACATGTCTTGATGAAAAATAACTCTTGGCACTTGATTTTGACCAAAAAGTCAAAGTTTGACTTTTCAGTGTACAGTCAAATTTTGATCAGTTGACTGAAAAATTCATCTGTCAATCCTATGCATTTGAGATCTTTTGAACTTGTTGAATGGGTCAAGATAATGTCATTGAGTTCTTGAGTCCATGTGTGAGCTTGATTTGCCATTGGTTAGGTCAAACAGTCAAAAATTGCTTTTGTACAGTCAAAACCCTAAAAATGACCATTTTGCCCTTTTGGTGATCTGATCAAATTTCTTGTGGAATTGTGATCCAAACTTGATCAAATGACTCATATGAGTTCATTATGTTGATGTGGGTAAAAATTCATGAGGTTTGACTGTCAGTTGGCCACAGTTGACTTTTTCCCCAATACAGCTGATTTCTAGGTCAACTGTCCAATTGATTAGGCAAAAATTTGAATCAAGGCTTGAAACATGGTATGGACAAACTTGTGAGTCCAACATGAAGTATGAAAGTCACTTTGGGCATTGTAGGTCAAAATATCCATGTGCAAACTCAAACCCTAATTTGGGTCAACAGTGCAAGGAGGTGTCTTGAGTAGAGCAAACCCTAGTTTGATCTTGAGTTCCAAGAGTCTTGTGATGAGAAATGTTGATGAAATGAGAGGGAAAATTTTGGGGTACAACACTCAGTCTTACAGACCTCGGATCCAGATCTAATGCTCCCAGAGGTGCAGCCTGCAATACACCCCTTTCGGCCACCACACTGGATCAGCTCTCGGATTAGGTTTTTTTTAATTAGTTAATCATAATTATTTTTCATAAAAATAACAAAAAAATATTTTCTTTTCTATTTTTCACATTTTTAGATCGACTGTGTGAATATAATTTTTTTATTTATCGCTTTTCTTTTAATCATTATGTAATTGTTTACGGGTTGTAATAGCTTAGGATTTTTACTTTTCACAATTTATTATTTCTGTATCTGCTCTGAAGCCTTGTAATAGTCTAGGTTTTATTTTCTGCTTTTATTTTCCGCATATTTACAGCTTTATTATTTTTACTATTGTTGTTAGCAATTAGGATTGTATGGCAAGATTAAAAGCAAACGGTAGCAAACCCTAATACAAGATAAAATAATTGAATCACAACACACTTTGCACACGCACACCCCTAGGGTAACCTCCCTTGATGCCTCGGAAAAACAGTCATGTCTCTCGAACGTGGGGATGCTTTAGCACTGTCCCTCGAAAAACAAAGATCGTAGTCCCTCAATGACCCTTTCGATGTTTCCTTCGGTAACCAATCTAGTCCCTTAAGAAATTACTAAAGCGCCCCTACAAGTTGCCTTCAATGACTATACGATGACCCGCATATGTCCCTTCACATCCAACGATAGGGTTTCCTACTAACTAATGGTAGGATAACACTATCTAAAGGAGGGGGAAATTACAAGAAAGACCTTGAGTAAGGGTAGATCTTAATCGCTTTCTCACGAACATTGCAAAATAGAAACATCTTTTCAAAAACACTTTCTCAAAATATTTTCAAACAAACACTTTGTACGCATTCTCGAGGACAGATGCGAGAATCATTACAAAGTTTGTCTTACAATTGGCATTTTCAAAATATTTTTCAAACACACATTCACAGAGCAATTTTTCAAAACAAAGTGAGCTAAGCGATTAAGAGCCCGTAGATAACTACGGATGAAAAGGATGCTAACACCTTCCCTTTTCATAACCTATCCCCCGAACTCAATAATCTCAAGGTCTTTCCTGTTCTTTTCACCCTTTCCTTATTGGATAAAAGAAAAGTCAGTGGCGACTCTCGCTATTTGCAACATTTACGATAAAACGCAAAAACAAGTTAGTTCTTCCATCGTATTACATATACTATTAAAAAAATCTCAATTTTCAAATTTATTCCTTGAAGACAAAGAAAGATTCAAGTTTGAGATTGTGATGACAGTCTACCATTACATATTTTTTAATCATCTTTTACAGTAATTAGTGCTTTCACTTTTAATTGTTTATGTTTTTAGGTGTTTTTGCTATAGATGTTACAATGACAAAGAGTGGATAAGTTTTAGACCCAAGAATAAGAAGAAAATAGGAAAAACTAAATAATTTGCAAAATCTCATGAAACTACAAAAACATTAAAACTAATTGCAAAATGCGGTGTACAACATAATGCATTGTGCAGTCATCACAACTGCCACGCCAACTTAATGGCCCAAACACATGACACACGAGATTAGTTAACACAATATGTTTTATGAGCAACATATGGACACATCAGCGTCATCACAAAAATGTGGCACATATATAAGGTATGAATGCACATTTT